>OY821755.1:45138889-46418889 GCA_963682095.1 Potentilla sterilis | reverse complement strand
GCGGTTGCTGGTGGCAAGAAGACCGCCAAGGACCTGATAGCTGCCCTGGATACTCGGCTGGAAAGGATGGAGACAGCCGTGGTCGAGTTCGACACTCGACTTGAGGAGGACGTCGTCAAGCGGGACGACATCGCAGCCATGATGGAGGAGTTGCGAGAGAGTATGCACGGCGCACTCAATATGATGGCAGACACTATCCGGAGAGAGGTCCAAGAGCGACTCGACCAAGTCACAGCAGGGCTCACAGCACTCCGAGAGGAAGTGAAGGAGGTTAAGGGAGACTGGGCGCTTTGTAAGGAAGCTGCTCTAGGGAAGTCACAGGGTCCGAGGGACGCGAAGGCATTGGACTCATTTAAGCCCAAACCCTTCAACGGGAAGAGGGAGGCGAAAGAACTTGATACCTTCTTGTGGAATATGGAAAGGTATTTCAAGTATCTTAAGGTTGACGGGGACGAGTCCAAGATTTCGATGGCTACATTGTTCCTAGCCGACGATGCACTTATGTGGTGGCGTCGGAGGAGTATGGAGATTGAGGAAGGCACGTTCACCCTCGCTACTTGGAAGGAGTTCAAGGAGGACATCATGCTACACTTCTATCCCCAAAATGCAAGGTACGAGGCAAAGGAGAAATTGAGGTGGCTTAAGCAAACTAGCAGCGTCAAGGACTATGTCAATACGTTCGTTAGTTTGTTGTTTGAAGTGCCCAACATGCCGGAGGAAGACAAGCTCATGTACTTCATGAGTGGACTTCAAAACTGGGCCAAGCTCGAGCTGCAGCGGAGGCAGGTGCAGACATTGTCTCAAGCTATTGCCGCAGCCGAGTCGTTGATCGAGTTCAACGTCAGCCACCAAGATGACTCGAGGCACAAGGGGAAGAAGCCGAGCAGTGAGAAGAGTGGGGGAGACAAGCCGAGAGATGAGCCAGAGTCGAGTAGGCCGAAGGCGTGGAGGACCGAGGGGCAAGATAGGTCGACAGGCAAGCCATGGGGATTGAAGTGCTACCTGTGCGACGGAGCTCATAAGATGCGCGACTGTCCGCAGAAGAGAGCCCTCAAAGCAATGAAGTTACAAGAATCCCTCCCCGAGGAAGAAGAGGATTCAGCAGCAAGGATGGGGAGTATCCAGTTGCTGAATGCCGCGGAGGCATGTGTTCCGCAGAAGGGGCAGAAAGCGGAAGAAGGGCCGCTTTTCATCGATGTCAAGGTGGGCGACACGATGGTTCATGCCTTAGTAGATTGCGGAGCCACGCATAACTTCATGGCGTCGGAGGAAGCGAGGAAGCTTGGACTCCGAGTCACGAAGGAAGCCGGCAGTGTGAAGAAGGTAGACTCACCTGCCATACCCATCGTTGGGGTTGCACGCGATGTGGGGGTGCACATCGGTGCTTGGAAGGGGAAAGTAGACTTCACCGTAGTGAAGATGAGCGACTATGGTGCAGTGATCGGGCTCGAGTTCATGGAGAAGGAACGAGCATTTCCCATTCCTTCCAGCAAGCTCTTCTGCATAGCGGCAGAAGGAGACATACCTTGCGCAGTGCCTATGAAGAGGCAGGCAAGGGAGGGGACCATGGCGGCAGCTAAGGGGCGGCCTTGCGTGGAGCCTATAGGGTTAGCAAGGGAGGAGACGCACTACCTGTCGGCCATGCAGCTCATAGGAGCAAGGAAGGAGGCCGAAGTGAAGCCAACTTCCTGGGCGCCTTGTGGAGTGGCGCCTGTTCAGTGGAAGGAGCATCGCAAACGAGGAGAGGAGATCTCGGTTGCAGATGGCTCAAGCCGGAAAGGCGCTGAGCAAGTCGAGAATCGCAAGCAAGGAGAGGAGATCTTGCCTGCGGATGTCTCAAATCGGGGAGATGCTGTGCGTAGGAAACTTCGCAAGCAAGGAGAGGAGATCTTGATTGCGGAAGTCCCAAGCCGGAAGACCGGGCTGGAGCAGCAGCATCTGGGAGGGCCGTTGGAAACCCTTCCCATTCTAACCGAGCCAAGGATGAGTCCGAGTGTGGGTTTTTATCGTATGCAGCATAGTGAGTCAGTGGGAGCAAGCCCACAAGAGTTGGTGTTCGGGCAGCAGCAGCCCCTGACTCTAAGCACGGAGGTGTCAGGCTGCGAGGAGGGCAGCCATGCTGCATGTGTAGCGGCCAAGGATAGGCAGCAGCCGAAGGAGCTCGCGCGTACGCGGCTGTATAAGGCATCGAAGGGCATAGACAAGTTTGCGAGGCGACAGCGACGGGACGTGGACTATAGTGTCTATAGTATGGCTGTCGGGCTTAATTCTACCTGGCACCAGGGAAACATGGAAAATAATAATATTTTCAGGAAGAAATTCAAAGGCCAAGAGAAAACCCATCGCGAGGATGCCAAGGCAGCGGGGCATGGTGAGCCTCAACGAGCGCAAGCGACTTCAATCGACAAGAGAGTGGGGAGCATCGGAGCCAAGCGTGTGGTGCGCAAGGTGCGGATTCCGAAGGAGGCTGGGCACTATGTCGAGTGGAAGGGGCTGCCATCATCCAAGGCAAGTCGAGGAGTGTCCTCGTGGCCAACCGAGGACAAGCTCGTGGTGGACGAGCATGGGGAGCTCGCAGCGACGATGTCGAGATCGCGGGGCTCAAGTGGAAGGTCGGGTCGCAACGGCGCCGAGGACGTCGCCGACTCGAGTGGGGGAGAATGTCATGGACCGTCCATGAGCAAGGCTCAGTCCGTGACAAGAGGCCAAGACCCTCGGGTGGATCCAGAATGTTACGGAAGATCGTGGGCATCTGCGGGGAATTCCAGAAGCTTCCGGGCATGTCTAGGCCACTCCGGGGCATGGCGCAGCACTAGCAAGGGTGGTGTAGCGCGGGACGAGGCTGCACAGGGCAGTGCAGCACGGTGCAGGGCGACGCAGGGCCGAGCAGGCGCATGCAGGGGCGCGCAAGGCCACGCAGGGACGTCGCAGGGCCATACAGGGCCGCGCAGGCGCGCGCAGGGGCAGGCAGCAGCGTGCCAGGGGGCGTAGCAGCACGCAAGGGCAGGCAACAGCGCGCAGCGCATTCCGGAGGGTTCCAGCTGAACCTCAGTGTGTCTAGATCCTTCTAGGACATGCTTGTACAGTCTAGGACGTCTCTAGATGTGTATAGAAGATTCTAGAGAGTCAATGTATCTAGCTAGGTCTAGAACATTCTTGGGCAGATTAGCTGCCTCTATATATAGGCTGCCAAGGCAACTTTGGCCAGGCAGGGAGGCAAACATCAGTTTTAGGAATATTTCAGATTCTTGTAAAGTCTCTTAGAAATTCCATACAACCTCATTTCTCTCATTCTCTGGCATCCTTAGCATCATAGTAAGTGTGTTGGTTCAATTCCGCTGCGTTATATCGAGGAAGGCTGACTTAGAGGCATCGAGTGGGCGATCGACTCTAAGGCCGCACGGTGGTTGAAGTTGCGAAGAAATCAGTTTCGACCACAACTAGAGCTTCTGCTATGTACCTAGTCATTAGACCTCTAACGTTTTTAAGACCGAACTTCCGTTATGGATCCTAAAATTTATGCTATCATTTTCCAACAAATAACACTGAAGCACAAGAGTCTAAAATCGAAGACACGTAGACAGGTAAGGTTATCAATCATCTCATTTAACATACAAGTTCTAAGGTATTATACTCTAGTCGAGCAACACAAATCAGAGAGACAGTCATGTTCATCTAGTTCGTTATTACTCTAACCGATTAAACCTAGCACCTAAATTATGTTCAAGAAAACACTAAGTACCGATTTTCATGCCCAATCCTTAGTTTACAAACCGATTTTAAGTTCTAATCATGCATCTAATACCGCTGTTCTAATTATCTATATGTGATTATCTTACAAGTTTATATTACAAAGTTAACATGTAAAGACTCAATCAATCCGAAACTTAAACCTAGACCTAAGCAACGAATTAAAAACATTTTCAACATGCAATTTATAAAACCAAATTTCAATCCGAAACATACATAGACATCACTACCAGAAAAGGGGTTATAGCCGACGACGCCATCTCGTCGGCCGTTTTCATTAAATCGTCGGCTATAGTCATAGCCGACGAAGTATCGTCGGCTATAGTCATAGCCGACGAAGTATCGTCGGCTATTCTCTCGTCGGGAATGCTCCGTCGGCTATAGTATAGCCGACGACACTCAGGGTAAGTCGTCGGCTTATAAAACACGCGGTATAGCCGACGAATAAAGCGTCGTCGGCTATACTTCGAACATTGCCGACGACAGAATCGTCGGCTTCAACAATTACGTAATTGCCCCTAACCCTGAAGTATAGCCGACGACACTATCGTCGGCTATACGTCCGGCATAGCCGACGAATTCATCGTCGGCCATAACAATCGCCGGTACCAGGAACGGCTTTTTTTTGCCGGAAGCCGGGAGGGTATAGCCGACGAAATATGGTCCATTTCGTCGGCTATAACCCCTAAATATTTAAAAAAATTTAAAAATTTAACTCGGGCCCAATTTCACTTCGTCTTCGGTTTGGCTGCAGAAAATCCACAAACAAACATCCAAATATCCAACAAATATCCACATCAATCCATCCCTAATATCCTACCTACTGTACAAATTAACCCCCTAACTAGTCATCTACTCATCATCACCCCCTAAACGCGTAGCGTCGTCGACGAGATCGTTCGAGTTCCGGTGGCTATGGCTACCCTGATCGCCTGGCGGCGTACTCCGATGCGGGGGGGGGGGGGGGGAGTGGGGACGACGAACTGGGGCATCTGTGGCGGAGGCGGGGGCTGGAGTCCAGCCTGCTGGGCCTCCCAAGATTGCTGCATCCATCGGTACATCTCCGCCACAGATGCGTCTCTGGCCTGCTGCGCCGAAGCCTCCGCGGCCCTCGCCAACTCCGCCTGCTGGAGCGCCTCCACCGCCCTCGCCAACTCCGCCTGAGTCCTCTGCAGCTGTGTCTGCAAGTCTCCTCTCGTCGAAGCCGCACGCTGCGTGCTGGGATTGGCCGGCGTGTACTTGAGAACCCCATCTCCCGCCGCGCCTAGGTCTCTCTGGTAGAAGTAGTTGTTGCCCGTCCCTACCGCCGCGTGCATGATCTGAGAGGCCAAGCGCGGCTCAAGGGTGTCGATCGTGGAGGCAAACTCCGCGATCGCCTCGTCGGACGCCCCTTCCCCCAGGGTGTCTCGCGCGATCCCGAAGGTGATCGCGTCGGTCTCCGCATCTATTTCCGCCTAATTGACAAGAAAATATAATAAACGAATTAATAAAAAATATATATAAATTAATTTAATGAAACACTTTTATTGAAGATGGGCGAATACTTACTACTTGGTCGGGACGCCCCGGATACATCTGCGCATGAATCCACGACAACGGCCTCAGCGGTCGGTCCCTCCTCGCAATCTCTGCCCACTGCCCCCAGGAGCGGGCGCCACCGTGGTGGGGGTGCTCGTTCCTCTTGCGGTTGTCACTGTTCGTCTTCGAGATTTTCTGTATTATAAGAACGAACATATAAACGCAAATATAAATTAGTAACTAAATTAAAATACTAGGAACTAACCAAAATAAAATTATTAACTAATTTAGTTACTAACTAATTTAATTTAATTAGTAACTACTTAACTAACTAATTTAATTTAGTAACTAACTAACTTACTAACTACCTAATTTAATTTAATTTAATTTAATTTAATTTAATTTAGTAACGAACTAACTAACTATGTAACTAACTAACTTAATTTAATAACTAATAACTAACTAACTAATTAATTTAATTAAGTAACTACATAATTTAATTATTAAATAACAGTAAAAAGTTATATACTAGCAGACTAAATTTTCTTACCGAGACCCTGTCGCTCCCGAAGTAGGCTACCAGCCATAGCCACTCATATTCCCTGTACCGGAACTCGTGGGGGGTTGCACCTCGCCCCAAGCCCTGCTCCACATGGTACGTCCTGTAGTGCGTCGACAGCTCGTTCTTCCACTCGGAGTACCTATATTAACAAAACACAACTGTTAGATATATTCGTACACTGCCAATAAATATATTTATACAAAAAAAAGCGAAACACATAACCTGTTCTTCAGCTGCTCGTCTCTCCACCAGTCCAAGGTAGGATGGACTCTAAACCATTGCTGCAATATTATAAATTAATTAGAAAATATTTTTATATAGTTATAAGGACTGAATTCATAAATGTTTATTTTCTATAATAAAAATACGATTTAACTTACCGACAGTGCATTGTACACTCGCGCCTTGATGTCATCGGGCACAGAGCCCCAGTCGGGCCACAACAGTGGGACCCTGTCCCGCACGAGCATGCCCGTCGCGTTGATATACTTGGTGGTGGTGTCTCTCCTCTCGATCGGGCGTCCATCCTCACCGGGACCGGGCAGGATCTCCCTGATCCCACCGGCGAGCTCCCTCTCCAGGGTCGACATGTTCGCTGGCCCTCTGGTCCGTCTCGTCCCCGCGAGTTTATTTACGAGGACGCCTGTTTCATAATTAAAATGAATACATAGTTAAATAATTATTTAAACTAACTAATTAAATAATTAATTAAACAATATAAATAATTAATTAAACTAACCAATTACCTGCGTTGTTGTACTGCTTGTCCTTCTCACGAACACAACATAGGCCGCGGCAGTCCTCTGAGTCGAAAGGCCTGTGGACGTAGGCCTCCTCCCAGGGAATCTCGTGGGGCCGGTCGTGCCTCCAAATCTGCCTCCCCCTGGCGTCGTACTCGGGGATGGCAGGGAGGAACTGGACCATGTACATCCCCGATGGCGGAGACATACGGGGCGTGGACCCTGAGGGGCCTGAACCCTCTGACGGTGGGCCCCGTAGCTGTGGACGCTGTCGCTGTGGGGGGACAGGGAGCATCTCTGGAGGGTCCAGATCGGCGCGCGGTGGGGTCGGCTGCCGATCCTGTAACAGTGCTAAAGTGCACTGGGGTCTGGAGGCTCTGCGTCCTCCTCCGACACTCGAGTCAGGGCCCGCTCCCGTCGACTCATACGAGGAGCCCCCACGTGGATCGCTCGGGGTCAATCCCATCAAGGTCTCCTCTCGTCGACTCATAGGCCGGCGTAGGCCCCGATGACCGCTGGATCCGCTCCCCCCACGGCTGGGTCCTGCCTGAGCGTCGGGGTCGCTCTCGGTCGGTCTGGCAAGCCATCGGTCTACAGCGCGGCGGTTTCCTGCACAATTAGTATATAAATTCCATAAATTTCACAAAAATTCCACAAAAAAATTAAAAACTTTATTAAATGTATATATACCTAATTATATATATACCTAAATATATTTATACCTAATTGTATATATATATATATATATATATATATATATATATATTCTGAAGCTCTATATATATATAGATATATATATATATATATATATATATATATATCCTCCTACAAATCGTTGTTAATTCCACAAAATTAAAAAAAAGTCCACAAAATTCCATAAATTTCACAAAAAAAATAAAAAACTTCATTAAATATATATATACCTAATTATATATATACATAAATATATTTATACCTAATTATATATATATATTCCGAAATATATATATATATCCTCCTAAAAATTACACAAAATTAACAAAAATTCCACAACATTAAAAAAATTTCTACAAAATTCCATAAATTTCACAAAAAAATAAAAAACTTCATTAAATATATCTATACCTAATTATATATATACATAAATATATTTATACCTAATTATATATATATATTCCGAAATATATATATATATATATATATATATATATAAATATATCCTCCTAAAAATTACACAAAATTAACAAAAATTCCACAACATTAAAAAAATTTCCACAAAATTCCATAAATTTCACAACAAAATAAAAAACTTCATTAAATATATATATACCTAATTATATATGTACATAACTATATTTATACCTAAATATATATATATATATATATATATATATATATATTCCGAAAAATATATATATATATATATATATGTATATATATATCCTCCACAAAATTCCACAAAATTCCACAAAATTTACAAAAATTCCACAACATTCCATAAATTGCACAACAACCCTAAATTCCACATAATTTCACAAAAAACATAAAATTTCACAAAATCCCTAAATTCCACAAAATCACAAAATTCCACAAAATTTCCAAAAACCATAAATGAGGGAGAGCGGGACTACCTGACATGGTGGTGCGGCTCGGGGAGGTGGTGCGGTGCGGCGGCGACGGCGGCTAGGGGCGGCGGCTGGTGGCGTTGCCGTTCGGACAGTATTCGGGTCGGGGAGCGCTCGGGAAGGAGGGGGCCGGGGCGGGGAGGGGTCGGGTGGGGCCGGGGATAGCAGATCGGCGTCGGCTTGTTCTGGGTCGATCGGTCGATCGGGTGGGGGGGAAATTAGCTAGGGTTTTCGTTGCAGAAAATGAGGGAGAGGCGCCTCTGTTGCGGTTTAAATCGAAGGATTATAGCCGACGATATAATTTTAATTCGTCGTTTCGTCGGCTATACTCTGACCCTAAATCCGGGCCGGGCCGAAGTTGGGCTTTGCGGGCCTGTTATAGCCGACGAAGAATGAATTTCGTCGCCTATAGTGTGAAAATCGAAGGACTATAGCCAACGATATAATTTTAATTCGTCGGCTATACTCTGACCCTAAATCCGGGCCGGGCCGAAGTTGGGCTTTGCGGGCCGGTTATAGCCGACGAAGTATGAATTTCGTCGCCTATAGTATGCATATCGTCGGCTATACTGCACGCGCTCAGCAGCCGTCAGATCTCTCCCATCCAACGGCGGACAATGAAACGGCACGGATCGCAAGAGTTGAGCCGACGAATTTCAGTATTTCGTCGGCTATTCCTTGGTCAAACTGCAAAGTCAAACCTCTAAACGCTTTAAAACGGAAATTGGCCCGTCTAAATGACGTTTTTTGGCCTGACCTTCAACAGAGAATAGTTTCAAATCGATGCGACGCACCTAATCGTAAAAAAATTTTCCTCAAAATATTTACCGACCGTCAGGCTACCCATAGGAAAACGGAAGTAAAAAACAGCTAACCGCAACATTCGGCACACATATTTTGTCGGAATCTTCCCATTTTTCAGCCGTAGACGTATTTCAATATTTCGGTCGTATCTTATTTCACGACACATTTGCATTTGAAGGGTCTACGTATAGTAACTATTTGAAACTATACATTCACTTAAACACTTAGTAAACAAGTTAAGGAACATTAGTGCATATGTTCCAAACTTCGAATCTAAAAGTTTGGAAAATCTATTCCAACCGTCAGATATCACCGTTAAGATTAAATACATGTATGAAAAATATTCCAACTACATCGGACAACGTTAAAGGCTCGATCGGTACGGTCAAACTGCAAAGTCAAACCTCTAAACGCTTTAAAACGGAAATTAGCCCGTCTAAATGAGGTTTTTTGGCCTGACCTTCAACAGAGAATAGTTTCATATCGATGAGACGCAACTAATCGTATAAAAATTTTCCTCAAAATATTTACCGAACGTCAGGCTACCTATAGGAAAACGGAAGTAAAAAACAGCTAACCGCAACATTCAGCACACAGATTTTGTCGGAATCTTCCCATTTTTCAACCGGAGACGTATTTCAGTATTTCGGTCGTATCTTATTTCACGACACTTTTGCATTTGAAGGATCAAGCAATGGTTTCGGTCAACATCCGGGCCAGGGGTTATAGCCGACGAATTACAGGTCGTCGGCTATACTTTAGCCGACGACCTTCAACATTTTGTCGTTAGCCGACGACTTGCATATTAAATTACCCAGAATGGGCATTATAGCCGACGAAGTATGGTCCATTTCGTCGGCTATAATGCTTATCTTTCTGAAAATTTGCCATTTAGGGCCTGAAAATTGCCTATTTCACCTGATAAATTCCTGAACATCGCACAAACAATTCAATACAATTTCCCATAAACTCGGAAAACGGTAATTAAGGACGAAAAATGTATTCATACATGCATGCACCATCATACACAAATACATACATAAACAGTATACTAAGGATGATAATCAGAATCATCCTCATCACTTGAGTCAGACGTAGTATAGTAGTTAATATCTGGCAACCGGTGCTCGTACTCGTCGTCTGAGTCATCGTCTGCCTGATATAGACGATTCGGATTAACATCATACATGGGCACCTGACCCCTAGGAAGTCGAACCACTCTGCCCGGCGTCACATTATTATCGCGGATGGTGGAGGATTCCGGAATGTCGCCGGCGTCCGGCTCTTGGTATGCGGTCGCTTCTTGACACTCTGTGCTCACACCAAGTGTGGTAGCACTGTATATGTCTCGCTGAGACACATGGTTAACTACCTTCCACGTGCCTTTGTTCAATAGATCGTCAAGATAAAAGACCTTTTTGGCCGCTGTGGCGAAAACAAAGGGGTCATCTTCATACACACTAGTGGCGGTATTCACCGAAAGTATGCCGTACTGATCGATCCGTATGCGGTGCGGCCTAGTATCAAACCATCGACACTTGAACAAGTGGACTTTCATGCGGTTCCCATAAATGAGTTCAACAACTGACTGTAGGACACCGTAAAAATCCACGCCCCCCTCTGCACCATCGACCATCACCCCACAATTCTGTGTTTTGCGTTCCCCGTCTCTAGCTTCACATATATACTTAACGCCGTTGACATCACACATTGGGCGGACTGTGGAAGATATCGGCTTCATCGACAACAGCCTCAATTCCTCTGAGTAATTTGTATGACCACCCCTCGCAGCCACTTGCATCAGCTGAAAAATATAACTCAAATCACTTGGTGTGTTTATGATTAAAGAATAGGGAACTGTAAAAGAAAGCCATCTAATATATATATTTATACACTTACCCATTGTGGAAAATAGTCTGCAAACGTCGTGTTGTGGTACTCGACATCACCGCGAACTTCCTTGCAGTGAAGATGGGTTCGTTTCCAATACTGTACCTCCGGACAGTTTATTAGAACCCACCAGTGGGCAATCCCTACCTCATGGTCAGGCAACTTGTCCACACCCTTCTTCTTGAAGCTTCCGTATGGTACAACAGAGTTGGCGACGATAGATAGGTTGAACTCGGGGTCATCTCGACTTGGATGTTGTGGGGGGTCCTCCATCGCTCCCAAGTACAACTTGGCGTACGTTACACACTCATGCGCAATGTAAGCTTCAGCAATACACCCCTCAGGCGCAGATTTATTGTGCACATATTTCTTGTAGTCTCCAAGTTGTCTGCAAGGTTAACAAGTGCATGTTAAGAGCATGCAACTTTTATTTAAAAACATGTATAAATCAAATTTATGAATAACATGTACCTTTCGATGGGATACATCCAAGTGTAGTGTACGGGACCGGTAAGCAACAATTGTTGGGGAAGATGGATCATCAGGTGAGGCATGATGTCAAAGAAGTTTGGGGGAAATATCCTCTCGAACTTGCACAAGATAAAAACGATTTCCTCATGCATTCTCATGAGGTCTGATTTTCTAACTTCTCTAGCGCATAACTTCTGGAAGAATCTTGACAACGCCACCAACGGCTCAACCACTTCATCCTCCAAGTACGCTCGAATGAAAATAGGGAAGAGGCGTTGAAGCAGTACATGGCAGTCGTGACTCTTCAATCCGTACATCTTGTTGTCTCGGTAGTTAACACACTTGCTTATGTTACCCGCATAGCCATAAGGATACCTGCATAGCCATTAACAACAATTAGATTTCATGCATATATAGTCGTCCAACAACAGATGGATTCTTTAGGGAATACATACCTAATAAAAAGTTACCTGACATTACTCAGCCATCCAAAGATTTCATGTTTCTGGTCCCTGGTGACGGTGTAAGGAGCTTGGGGCATTTTGCTCCTGCCCTCTCTCAACCACAAATGGTCCTGCAGTCCCATATTTCTCAGATCAACGCGTGCCTTGGGGGTGTCTTTTGTTTTCTTCTCCCAATTCAAAACTGTGCCAACCACGGCTTCACCCACGTTCTTCTCTATATGCATGACATCCAGGTAGTATCTGGTAGCCAACCTGGCCCAATAAGGAAGTTCCCATAAGATGCTCTTGTGTGACCAGAACCTATACCAATCCGGCCTCTCTGGAATCGTGAGCAACACATCGGGATGATTGCTAAGCGGACCAAAGTCATACTCATTCAACACTGCCAATATTTCCTCCCCTGTCCATTGCTCGGGTGCCCAGCCCCTTTCTTCAGTCCCATCAAAAGCCTGTGCATCGTCCCTAAATGGATGGTCATGCGGAAGCCAACGACGGTGACGCATCTGGACAATCTTGCTGCAATGAGGACTGGAGCAATCAACAGTCATGCACTCTGAACAAGCCCTGTAACCCCTGGTGACGCTGCCCGACAACATACCCCTCCTAGGAAAGTCACTGATCGTGCCAACAAGCATGGCATGCATCCGGAACATCTCATTTTTGAACCGGTCGTAGACCAGGTGGCCGTTCAGACTCAAGTACCAAAGCTCCTCAATTACGGGTCTCAAATACACATCGAGACACTTTTCCGGATAACCTGGGCCTGGAATCAACAATGTGAGCATGTTATATTCCTTCTTCATGCACATCCACGGTGGAAAGTTGTACGGAATCAAAATAACTGGCCACACACTGTACTGAAGCTCTTTCTTGCCAAAAGGGTTGAAACCGTCGGATGATAGCCCTAGCCAAACATTTCGAACCTCTGATGCAAATTCAGGAAACTCCAACACATTCTTCTTCCAAGCCTCTCCGTCGGCGGGATGTCTAAGGGTGTCATCGTCAGGCACATTCCTCTCAGCCCACCATCTCATAGCTTTGGCCGTGAAAGCACACATGAACAACCGCTCAAGCCTATCAATCAGCGGGAAGTACCGAAGTATCTTCACAGCTTTCTTGTTCCCTTTAGGAGTGAACTTATACCGCTCTGTATTGCATACTGGGCAGTATTCAAGATCCGCAAGTCCTTCCCCGTAAAACAGAACGCAATCGTATCTGCATGCATGAATCTTGATGTAGGAAAGGCCGAGATCTTTAAGGATATGTCGCACCTTATGATGACTGGTAGGAAGCCGATGTCCGGGGGGCATCGCCCCACCCCATATCTTCAGCCAATCATCAACCGATTTGACAGTGCCTTTGTTCTCCGTTTTGATCTTCATCACTCCCATGACAGATTCAAGGACAGTCTTACTGCATCCGGGGTACAACGGAGTCTGTTGCAATGCGATCAGGTTGTTGTACTTTTCCATCTACTTGTGTTGACCGGAGATCGGGGTAATGGCTCGAGTGGCTCAATATCAGGGAAACACTCCATCTCCGGAGGAGGGAGTTGCACATCTGGTGCTTCATCAAAGACACCGCTCTCACGAGGAAACATATCGTTGATCCAGTTCGTTGTTGGATCATTGGAGGAACTCCCTCTCTCGGCAAATTGTCCATGATCATGAGGACCCGCAAACTCTGGTTCACCGGGATAAATCCAATTAGTGTATAGGACCCAAAATCTATATCTAGCCAGGTGTTGCTCCACTGTCTCTATGGAAAACCGGTGTCGTGGGGTGGCACACTTGCACTTTTTACACGGACAATAATGAAGTGTAGTGTCTCCACAGTTAGCCATCACAAAATCCAGGAAACTCCTAACTCCATCATGATACGCCTGATCCCATCTTCCAAGGATAATCCAACTCTTGTCCATCCTGTAAATTCAAGAAATAAATATAGCTATATATAGATATGTATATATGCACGTACTACGTACGTACGTACGTACTAATTAATTAAAAAATTCATCATTACACACACACACACACACACATATATATATATATATATATATATATATATATATATATACACATGCATCCCTAAATTAATTAAAACATCGTCAATCTCCCTAATTAATTAAACACAATGTATTTTTTATATATACCAACAATATATTTTTAATTACAATTAAATTAATTAATATATATATATATACATTTTTTCATCAAATTCATCTAAAATCACCTATAAATCAACAATCAATCACTAATCTTCAACAAAACTTCAATTCTATCTAACCAACATATCAACCCATTAATAATCTCATCTCAACACATATATATATATATATATATATATATATCAAATTAATCACACATTTATTCTAATTAAACTCTAAATTAACACACCTCTGCATATAACTAACTAAATCAACACACACAGCAATATACATACCTTTCAAGCTTATGGCCGAGGTTTTGGACGATTTCAGAGCGTTTTCGAAATATTTTCGACGAATGAGCTCGCTGCTGCAGAATAGATCTGATATAAGAGTTATAGCCGACGAATACCCTCCTCGTTGGCTATAACCAAAAATTTTTCGTCGGCTATAACTCTTATAGCCGACGAATACCTTCCTCGTCGGCTATAACCAAAATCTTTTCGTCGGCTATAGTTATAGCCGACGACGTCCGACAACTCGTCGGCTATAATATTATAGCCGACGATGTGGCCGACGAAATAGTAATTCGTCGGCTATGACCCCTTATAGCCGACGAAGTACTGTTTCGTCGGCCGTTTTTTCCCATATCGTCGGCTATAACCCCTTTTCTGGTAGTGCATACAATTCGAAACCAAAAATACATGCAAGTTTCATAGACAAAACCTAACATAACTACCTAAAAAATAAAATAAGTCGAAAAGGGGGTAGAGATGAATCGAATCACACTTTTCGGAGCCTTGAGAAGATCTTCAAATCGTGCTCTTGATGATGGAATGGAGGCTAGAACTCGGTTCGGGTGATGGAAGTTTTGAGGTGGTGGTGGTTGTTGACTTGTGTTTCTAGGTAGGATCTTTGGAGAATTTGGTAGAGCTTATGGCTTTGTGTTATGTGCTAGGATGTGACCACTTTTCTGTAGAGAGGCTGCCTCTATTTATAGGAGAAGAGGCTGCATAGTCGGCAAGGAAAAAGATTTAGAATTCGGCAAGGAAAAGGGTTTTCCTTTCCTTGTTTGGTTTTGTTTCTTCTTCTTGTTCTTCTAGGATTCTTCTTTGCCGATTCTTTCATGGATTAGCTACAATGCTTCATGGACATCTCTTGTGGACTTAGCAACTTTCTTTGATGGATAATGGTCCATGGATATGCAGCAGCTAGCCTCCCTTTCACAACCGGCAATATTCTCCAAGTACCGACAGGTTTTCCTATCCGAGCTAGGAGATCAATTCTTTCCATCTTTTTCACTTCTTTTTGGCTTGGCTGAATTCTATATGTCTCATGTAGCTCAGCAACTCTCATTTGATGAATTTAGAAACAACTTTGGTACCCAAATACAGAAAATCATGAAAATGGGCAGTAGGTTCTTTCTCTCGGCAGGGCAGTGACCTTCCGGCATTTCAACTGGCATAACTTTCTCCTCAGGGCAGCTTTTGATGCGATTCCAAGTTCTGTAGAAATTAAACTCATAGATATTTTCATGTATATATGGCACGCCTTCTAGTTCCTCTTGGTCCGTCCTGGAGAAATTATGGAAGTTGAGTGATGTGCCCAAGAAAATACTGGAACTTCCTGGATCCGATTTTGTCTTGCAATTCTTGGCAACTTCTTTTGTTCCAATTGTTATAACTCCTTCCATTGCTCAATCATCAACATGTATACTTCCCATAGAAGAAAAATCCATCAAAAGCATTATGGAAGCTTTACAGAAAACTCGCAACATTTAGAGACTTCGATTTTCAGCACTTTGTCAATTTTCTGTAAATTTCCAACACTTAAGCATATTTTCATTTAAACTCTACCAAAAGCTCATAATTCTATATTATGACTCGATTCTACACAAATAAGGGTAAAAACAAAGTATAAACGAGGGTAAAACACATTAAGAACGTCGCATTTTATGCTCCTATCAACTACCCCACATTTATCTTTTGCTAGTCTCTTAGCAAAACTAAATTAAACTATGACTCTAAACAAACTATTGCCCCTAATGATTTGTCTTAGGCTAGTATTAACACATAGCTTTCAAGTTGATGCATGAGAATGCTAAGCGCGAAAATTCCATGTTTCATGAACATGCAACATCAATATTAACATGTAAGAACAACACATAAGCATGAAAACATGTAAAGCTAATCTGATCCTCCTCACTAGGAATACTCTCTTCTTTTCACTCAAGACATGGTATTCACACATAAGTATATGTGAGGGAAAGATAATGAACATGAAAATAACTTGCATATGTCATGAAAAACAAAAGCACTTTGTGAAATTTTATGGAAAAACCTCATGTAACAAAAATGTGCACCAATGAACCAAAACCATATGCTTACTCTTGAGAAAGACTCCACAAATCAAAGTTAACCATCTTAAGAATCAAGAAAACATCAATGAAAAAGGATGTAATGGGGCTTGACTATAAGGGGTACAAAATTTATGGGATAAGGAGGTATCAAAACGTCACTAAGGCCCTAGCAAAGCTCGATTCTCCTCATGTCTTCTCGTCAAGGGCCGGATTTCTTCTTGTTGGACCCATACTTCATTCTTTACATCCCCACAACATTGTGAATACGAACAAATGTCAAAATATAACAATGCTAGACCTTCTCATACATACAAACTCCAAATTCACAACAATTTTTCACAAGACTATATCCACACACAATTTTTTTCTTTCCCGTGCCTATTTTTTTCTTTTCTTGGTTCGGCTCACTTTTTTTTTTTTCTTTTTTGTTTGGTCCGAACTCTTTTTTTTTTATTCTCATAGCACTATACAATTTTTCTTCTATGGACAAGTCTCTACCCCACACTTATTTTCCTACATCACTCCATATCAAAAACTCCATCAAAATCAAGCTTTGCCAAGTCAATGAAACAAGGGAAATGATATACTATTCTAAGCTCAAGGAATTTTTTTATGAGGGTGATGAAAGAAGAGGACTAATTGTAGGCTCAAGGGGGTTAACTAAGGTGTCCCACGACGGGCGCAAATAGGGCTCATGCTTTATTTGGCTATCCTAAGAGATCTTTTCAATCCTTTTCAAAATCAAGGTATTTTATGATAAAAACGTTTTGAAATTCCACAAGAGTAAGTTCTAGCATTCTAGAGTTCATTAAAAAGCTATGGCACATAATCGTTGAATATGCAAAGAATAATGAGGTTCTAAACTAAGCATGCTCGAAATTTTCAGAAATTTACACTCATGAAGAAAGCAATTTGGATCTAAAGCTCACAAGGTTATATCGAAACAAACTAGCTAAAATATGCATGCTTTATTAATCAACAAGTTCTACATGGCTCCTACCAATGCACATTATCCATGAAACTCACAATTTTAAAGTATGCACAACTATCATCTATATATGCAAAGAGGAGAAAAACATCATTGACTACTTTAGGGACATCCTAAGACTCGAAAAATATAAATAAACACTATTTTTGTGGAAACATTTTCTGGAAATTTTCTTTTCTAACTAAGCACGAAACATGTAAACCTACCCCACACTTATAAAATTACATTGTCCTCAATGTAAGCATATAACTATATAATGAAATTCCTAAGCATACAAATAGCTAACATGTTTCAAACATATCATCACAACCCTAGTAAAAAGAGAAGGGTTAGAAATTTCAAACTCTCGTCGATGACTCCTTCGTTTTCTTTAAGTGAATTGGGTTGCCTCCCAAGCAGCGCTTAAGTGTTTATAGTCCTTTAGCCTAGACTTTTCGTCATGTGTTTGTCCGGTGTTTAAATAGCTTAATTCGGCACTTAAGAGGTTGATAAGATGCTTTCGAAAAATTTCCTCCTGATCGGCAGCATTAGTGTTAATACGCTCGACTTCGGCAGTAAGGTTTGCAAGCTGCTCGGCAGCATTGGTGTCAGGCTGCGAGGAGTCCTCGACAGTGCTCTCAGCAGGATTGTAGGCAGTATCGGCAGTGTGCGCCGCATCGTCCTCGCTATCGGCAGCGTGGGTGTCTTCGCTTGCGGGGTCGGCAGTAGGGTGCGGCAGAGGTTTCAACAGGCTGCAGCCCTCCCGTCAGAATAGTGGGCATGCTGCTCGGCAGGCTTCAGCAGGCTGTAGCCTCTCTCGGCAGGAGCAGGTCAAGCACATTCGGCAGGCTGCTCAGCATAGGCTGCCCTTTCGGCAGGATGCAGCTTGCATATCGGCAGTGGCAGTCTGCCGAGCAGGCTGCTCGGCAGCGTGATTGTCAGCAAGCTGCGCAGGTTGCTGCTCGGCAAGCTTCAGTGCAGCCCTCTCTACAGGTTGTTGTAGGTTGCAGGCAGTTTTTTCTCGGCAGCATGCAGGGATGGTTGCAGGGGCAGGGGCATTCAGCAGGCTTCTCAGCAGAGACTGCCCTCTCGGCAGGCTGTAACTTCTCGGCAGGCTGCAGCCCTTTCGGCAGGTTGACACCCGACAAGATGCTAGTAGGCTCTCGGCAAGGCATTCTCGGCAGGCTGCATCGGCAGAGTGCACAGCAGGAGCATCGGCAGGTTGCTACAGGCTGCGCTGCAGGCAGGATGAACAGTAGGCTCTCGGCAGCTTACTAGCGCGAATTGGGTGCATCGACAGTGTGTCAGCAGGCTGGTACGCAGAGTCTCGGCAGGTGCAGCTCAAGGCCTCAGTAGGGGCTGCTCGCCAGCAGGCAAGCTGCTGGGCAGCGTATCGGATGGTGTATCCATGTCCGTATTAGATACGGTAAACAGTAGCACAGGCGTATCGACATGCGTATCGGATATGGCTACTTCTTGTATCGACATACGACAGATGTGATGGTGTCGGATAGGGCAGATGTGATGCTGGATACGTTTGGACATGTATCTGATACCTCGGCTGGATATGTCGATACAGCAGGTGGGTCTGCAGGTGTGGGTGGTGCAGTAGCCGTGCTGTAGCAACTTGGCAGGACTCGTGCGCAAGCTCGGCAACTTGCATCGGCAGCATGCAGGGCCATGCTGCTGGCAGCTCGGTGGAGTGATGTGCAAGCTACTTGGTAGTAGCAGGGCTGGCTGGAGGCAGCTCAGCAGGTGGTATCGGCAGCAGCATCGGCAGCATGCAGGGGCACGCTGCAAGCAGCTCGGCAACATTCAAGCTTCTCTCGGCAAGATGCGTGCAAGCTGCTGCTCGGCAGGGGCAGCCGTCTTCGGCAGATTGTATCGGCAGGAGCTGCTTGGCATGCTTGTCGTCGACAGGTGCTTGCAGGCTGCAAGCCTCTCGGCAGGATGGCTCACGGTAGGGGCAGGGTCTTCGGCAGGGGCTGCAGCAGAACCTTGGCAATTTTAAGTGTGTTCCAGTCTCCTTATGCAAAAGTGTTATAAAGCAATTTTGTAGCAGACACATGGAGCTTTCTATAGGTGTAAAGTTTGCCACAATCTGACTAACAAAAGTATACTTTGTTTTGCCTTTTATCAGACCTATCTGCACAGTTTTCTGTTTCACCAGATTGACCTTGCTGCACTCACATTGAAACTGGGAATGGCTCAAGGCTCCAAATTCACTTCTGTAAAATCCACTAAGAGTAGACTTATAGACGTTTCCAACAGTGTATGGCATAGTTTCCCAGGTTCTGTGAGCTGAAAACGGCAGCCATCCAAAGTTGACATACTGCACTGCCGGAATTCTGTTTGAGCAGAATTTTCGAATTTCCTGCACTTTTTCTTTCCAATTTGACCTGTACGCACACAAGACACAACAAGACGAACAAGAAAAATACAAAGATAAATACAAATTCATACAAGCTACGGCTTCAACAAATTTTCAAGGCATTACACGAATTTTCCAGGAATTTTTCGAGCTATACATACGGCATTAAAGTTTCAAGGAGTAGAGGAGCAAACTGTGCAAGGGACTTGTGCAGCCCACGGTTAGGTCATGCTTTATCCGATATACCTCAAGACTTTAAAGTTTCAAATGTCTTTCAAAACTTCAAATGAAAACTATACAAACACACGAAAATTTACAAAACAATTAACACTCAAACATATCAAGCTTTTATAATCCCCGGCAACGGCGCCAAAAATTGACGGGTGCCATAACCGGGGTAATAACACGCGCAAATAATACCCTACAAAAGACGTTAGTAGTATAAAGCAAGTAGGGATCGTTCTATCAGGGGATTAAGGGTACCTGACATGTAAAAGGTTAGAAACACATATTCACAATTATACACAAACAATGAAACGAAAACAAGGGGGATTTAAATGAGGTTCGGCAGACTTGCCCTAGACCCAGACACGAAATTTAAAACCTAAAACTAATATTTACAAGTTGGTCGACATCTTTCACACAAGAAATATTTAGCACACAATCTGAAACATACATAGACATACAATTCGAAACCAAAAATACATGCAAGTTTCATAGACAAAACCTAACATAACTACCTAAAAAATAAAACAAGTCGAAAAGGGGGTAGAGATGAATCAAATCACACTTTTCGGAGCCTTGAGAAGATCTTCAAATCGTGCTCTTGATGATGGAATGGAGGCTAGAACTCGGTTCGGGTGATGGAAGTTTTGAGGTGGTGGTGGTTGTTGACTTGGGTTTCTAGGTAGGATCTTTGGAGAATTTGGTAGAACTTATGGCTTTGTGTTTTGTGCTAGGATGTTACCACTTTTCTGTAGAGAGGCTGCCTCTATTTATAGGAGAAGAGGCTGCATAGTTGGCAAGGAAAAGGATTTAGGATTCTGTAAGAAAAAGGGTTTTCCTTTCCTTGTTTGGTTTTGTTTCTTCTTCTTGTTCTTCTAGGATTCTTCTTTGCCGATTCTTTCATGGATAAGCTGCAATGCTTCATGGACTGATAGGAGCATAAAATGCTACGTTCTTAATGTATTATTTCCTTCATTTATACTTTGTTTAACCCTTATTTGCTTAAGATCGAGTCATAATATAGAGTCATGAGTATTTAGTAGAGTTTTAATGAAATCTTGCTTAAAAGCAGGAAGTTTACATAAATTTGACTAAGTGCTAAAAATCGGAGTCCTTAAATGTTTTGTTGAATTTGTAAAGCTTCCATGTTGCTTTTGATGAAATTTTCTTCTCTTATGAGCAGTATATACATTTATAATTGAACAATAGAAAGTGTTAGAGTAATCAGAGCTAAAGAAGCTGCCGAGAATTGCTATGCAAGATCGGATCCAGTAAGATCCAGGAATTTCCTAGGCACATCACTCGACTTCCAGAATATCCCCAGAACTGCTCACTTGGAACTAGATGGCATGCCATATATGAATGGAAAGATCTTTGAGTCTAATTTCCAAAGAACTTGGAATCACATTAATAGCTATTTTCTGGAGGAAGTTATCCTCGATTGAAGTCACAAAGGTCAATCTGCCGAGAAGAAACCAAGTTTCGGACACAAAGATAAGCAGTCCCTGCTGATAGGCTGCAGTGCCAGCAGCCTATTTAAATTAGTTTGTGTAACTTGTTTGGATTTATTTCGATTCTTGGTTTTCATTGAAACTATGTATGAACTCGGTTTATGTTTGTAATATAGTTTTGTGTTTTTAAGTTGTAATTTTCGTATGCTTTGATAATTAGGACAGTAGGTATCTGGTGCATGTTTTAGACTTAAAATTGATTAGAACTAAGGTGAGGGCATTTAAACCGATCACTAGTGTTGTTTAAAGCATGTAATTCTAAGTGCTAGGTTTCATATGATAGAGTAATACGATTAAGTCATACGAGTTGTGTTTTTTTAAATTGTGTTGCTCACCTAGATCTAATAACCTTAGAACTTGTAAGTTTAATAAGAAGATTGACAACCTTACTTATTTGCTTATTTCCGATATAGACTTTTGTGTTTAAATGTTGAAACGTGTAAAACCGGTTTAGCATAAACTTTAGGATCTAAGGCGAATAGCATGATCTTAAAAATTTAGATGTCTTACAATTGGTTAAAAGGCTAATCGCTCTAATTGTAGTCGGAATTGAATTAAGTCTAGGGTGTGTCGATACTTGTTCCTTACTTTCAAGCATGCGTGTCTGATTTGTTAAAGAGTCTTTGTGTTATTGTTTGTGTGAAAGATGTTGACCAAACTTGTATATAGTAGTTTTAGGATTTATTTTCGTATTTATGGCATAAGCCGAACCTCATCCAAATCCCCCTTATGTGATGTTTTATTGTTTGTATAAATTTTTGAATATGTGTTTCTAACCTTTTACATGTCAGGTACCCTTAATCCCCGGCTAGAACGATCCCTACTTATTTCTATACTACTAACAATTGTAGGGTTATTATTGAAGATGTGCTTAGGCAAGTCGTCAATTTGTGGCGCCGTTGCCGGGGATTATAAAAGCTTGATATGTTTATATGTTGTTTTGTAAATCTTCGTATATTGTAAATAATTTTGTTGGAAACTTTGTTGTAAAGTAGAAATATGCTTCGACATGTAGAGTTTAAATTCCGAAGGTTTATTGATGTTGCCGATTGTGCTATGCTTGTAATAACTTAGTTAAAATTATTAGGAGGCTTAGAGGTTTATTTGTGTTGAGTTTGCTTTGAGTTTTGAGGGGAAGAGGAATAGGTAAGGTCACTTTTGTTGATATTAGCCTTAACCCTTCATGTTATCTTTCGAGGTCTCATGAGATTGAGGGCGGCTCTTATTGACACTTGTGGTACTGTCAACACGAGGTTCTTAACTGAGTAAGGGGCAAAAAGTTCACCTATTAGTGTGTGTTGTCCCGACTTAGACTCAAAGGTTTGTCAAATTAGATCTCAGAGGCCCACATACTGTTTTCTCTTCTCTTTTTAAGAGGGGCGATAGGGGACTTGTCCTCCGTGGTTACCAACAAATGAGTCTTACCTTGAGCTATTTTCGGATGACACGCCTAGCTTTCTGAAACCACGGAATTTTGTGTCTAGACGATAGCACCTAGGTCGCATGTCCACCGAGCTTCAAAACTTAGAGTGAATTCGGCATGAGTGAGCCTTAAGGCTTGAAACAAAACGATTTGTGTGGGTCGAACTCTCGAGGTATATCGGATAAAGCATGATACTACCAGGGGCTGAACTAGTCCATTGCACTGTTATCTCCTCTGCTCCACGTACTTTGAGAGTTTGAACAAACTTAAAAGCAATTAGACTTAGCAATTTCGATATCACCATACAATTTCGTTTACTTGCTCTCTTCTTGCCGTGTTTATCTCTTCTTTGCCATGTGTATATAGCTTGAAATTGTTTGAAACTTGTTTGACATTGTCAATGCCGTGGCTTGTAATTGCCTTGTATATTTTTTCTTTGTATTTGTCTTCAATGATTCTAACTTGCTTCGTGTTGCAACAAGAGACCACTGCGGATAGTGCATGTCCCAATTTAATCTTTGGACAAGAGACCACCGCGGATGCTTGCAACAAATCAACGAAGACCTCGCCCTTGCTATCATAACGCTACTGCCTCCATCCGACACCCTTAGCTCGGCATCATCACCATCGCCACCTTCTAGCCCTAGTTCGGCCTCTCTAGTTACTTCATCGTGTGACCTTAATATAGAGGAACCCGAACTTGAGACCTTTGCCTAGCCTCACTTGCACGATTTCGATTTCAAC
This sequence comes from Potentilla sterilis, assembly GCA_963682095.1. Classification (NCBI taxonomy): domain Eukaryota; kingdom Viridiplantae; phylum Streptophyta; class Magnoliopsida; order Rosales; family Rosaceae; genus Potentilla; species Potentilla sterilis. Next base: position 46,395,337 of record OY821755.1, on the reverse strand, counting down.
TTTGCCGAGCCACCAATAATGACTTCAATCCGTGCTCAAAATGGTCATGTCACCGGAGGAGGAACCGCACCCGCGAACATCACTTTCCCTCCATGTGTAACCGGCAAGAGTGGGGAGTTTGAATTGACGAGTGGATTTCTCCACCAATTGAGGCCGTATCACGGTTTGGTGAGAGATGATCAGAATAAGCATCTTCAGTGGTTCAATTTTACCACCGAAAGCATGTGCCCTACAAGTGCCGACATTCAACACTTCAAGATGAAGACTTTTCCGTTTTCACTTGAGGATCAAGCCAATGAGTGGCTATTTGAGGTGCCAACCGGGCATATCACATCGTGGGAGACGATAGTGAATGATTTTCTACTTAAGTATTATCCGGCATCTCGTATCACTGATTTGAGAAAGCAAATCACGAGCATTCGGCAATGAGGAGATGAGAAGTTTTCTGATTATTACAAGAGGTATAAAACCCTAACTATGATGCATTGATCCAATCTCTTTCGAGTGCAACTCAAGTATTTCTCGTGAGATGATGAGTGCAAAAGCACCTCTCAAATATACCTTATATTTTCAAGATATATCGATGTAATACTCATATACAAGGGTTATCGAACACGAGAAGCTAGTGAGACTAAGTGTATGACACAACAAAACACAAAAGACGCGAATTCCAGAAAACTGGAACTCTCGACCTCTAGACACTACAAAAATTATAATTAAATATTTACTTGACCAATGAACAAGAAATTTGAACACAAGACACTAGATACAGTGGCGGACTACCACGTAAATTTTGGTTTAAAACGGGATTGATTTGATTGCCGAAACAAATCGGCTAAGTTGAAGTAAATTGCTGAAAACTGGAAATTTCAGAAAAGTAAAAGTTTATAAAATGCAAGATGTGATGAGAGTTAGGCACTTCTCTCCACCTCTAGACATCCTACGACTCCCCAAACTAATCTCAATAACCATGGATGAACGTTCCCCATGCTCGAGCTATGGTTAAGGCATCTCGCATATTACACTCTCTTACTTGGCATGAAAGAGGGAATGGTGTCCGCTCTTTCTTGATCCCTAATCAACCGACTTATACATATGGTGGTGTAAGCCTAGAGAACTAGAGTCATTAAGATTTAAGAGTGTTTGAAGAACAACAAAGCTTCAAGAGCTACTATGGTGGGTGCGTCTTACTTCACCTAGGTTTCACTTCACACAAGTTATCACGTAGGGCTTGCTTATCTCTTATAGAACATGCAATGGTATGGTGGTCATGTACACATTCAAGAAAATAGATCCTATAACATGCAACTACGTTGATCACCATAGAAACATAAAATAGAAATCATAAATGGAATAACAGTGAAGCGAAACTCATCCAAATAGTTATTAAAATCAACTGGGGTTCAAAATCGTAGCATATCTAGGACTTCGATCAGCCCCTAACAATGGAGTTTAGTTACTCATAATCGAAAGAAAACAATAACTAGACATGATGGAGGAGTTTTGATACAAACAGAGATGGAAAACCCTAGGTTTTGGCAGAGCTTCTTCCTTGCGTCTTCTTCTCTCCCCAAACCGTGTGTCTCCCCCTCTATGCGTGAATGCTTTCACGTGATGGCTCTAGGAGTTTTAATCTCCTTTCCCTAATTGGTCCAACACCAAGCTGACAAGGAATCCCTAGCCCAAAACCGTAAGGAATAAGGATTCCTTTCCTTGCAAACCCAACTAATTAATCCATTAAGCTTTTGGCTTCTTTTCCACAATCCAAATCAGTAATTAGTTGGGTCCAAGTCCACAAATTCGTCCATGATCATCACAATAAGACTTGGGCCTCCAAATACGCATTTCGGTCCACAGTCAGCATTTCCGAGCAGAATGACCTTTCGAGCACTAAAACAGCCATAACTTCCTCTAGAAAATTCGAAACGATGATCCGGAAGCGGTTACGGAAACTAGACTTCCAGGGCTTTCCAAGCATGTAAAAATCATAATTTAATTCTTCCTGGTCCGTTCCCAGTGCTCTGTCGAAGTTGGCTGACCTGTAGCGGGCAGAATTCCCAAAATCAGCTTATTGTGCTCCTTTTGTCATAATTCTCCAAAAGACCTATAAAACAATAAAACATAGTTAAAATACTCGATTCATAACAATAATCTAAGACTAGGGAATACATTGAAGACCAAGAAAGTTGCATATTTATGCAACTATCAAAATACCCCACACTTAAACATTGCTAGTCCTCGAGCAATACACTAAACTAAGACTCAAAACTGACTCAACACAGACAACCTCTAATGCCCTTAACACAACGTCTCAGCAATCTTCCTACAATGTAACACCAAGCTCACACAATAAATCAATTTCAATCCATAGAATTTCGAAGGTTAATGTCAATGCATGGTATACATGTAATATGTAGGACGAAGACATAGCATGGTGAATGTAAAGCTGTAGCATGCAACAAACAAGTCAAGATTCAACCTCACATAGTTATGCTCTCAAGAGTGTTTCTCTCATAATATGTCTAAGGTATTCACTCAACTCAATTACTTGCCAAATGGACCGAACCATATGCTCAACTCTTGTGACTTATCTCCACAGATCAAAGGTAGTCTATCTTGAGGATCAAAAAGGACTTCAATAGGTTGTAATGGGGCTAAACTCTTAGGTTCATAGAACAAATGGATATGGAATTCAAGCAAAAATTCTAAAACCTAGTAGAGCACCATATGTAGAGACCTTCTCTCGAACTTTACAACTATTGAAACATCTTCACCATTTAACTCTCATCATATGCATCACCATTGTGGCCAGATTTCATCTTGTTGGGCCTACACATCATTCTTAACATCAACTGTCAACCCGGGGTATCAAGCTAGAACACAAAGAATCACTTTTCTTTCTTCTTTTGCCGATTTCTTTTATTTATTTTTTCTTTCTTTTCGGCTCTTTTTCATTACAAAACACTAGCTTGATACCCCACACTTATTCCTTTGCATCAGCTTCACCAACTGTCACCTTGATCTTCATGTACCTGTCTCATGTACAGCTCTACTAAGTTCTAGAACAAGGTAGAGATAAAACTATTCTAAGCTTCAAGGTTAGGATTATGCGGGTGATGACAAAAATTTTAAACATGTAGGCTCAAAGTGGTTAACTAAGGGGTGCACATCTTGTGTACACAAAATATGGGACACATGCTTCATATGGCAATGGTGGAAGATCCTAGATGCCTTTATCACTTCCTCAAACAAAACAAGTATTGACTATAAGTTTCGATAAGCACAAGAGCAAGTTCTAGTAATCTCTAGAGTCCATTAACTTAATCTGTAGCAAGAAATTAACACACAAGAAAGAAAGCATGTATATCACATTTAGGCTCAATCGCTCACAAGGTTAATGAATCTCGACAAAGTTTTAAGCATGCTCAAAAGATCTGTACCATGTTAACCTGTTTCTACATCCACTACACATTAGCACATGCACCAAACATCAAGATTAACCAAAGAAATTCAATCATGTAAGCAAATGTTCACTCTTAGTCACAATATAGGAAGATATAATCACATCATGGACTAGTTAAGGGCTCCTAAGACTCTTCTTTAAACACTAAGACACATTAGAAAAGAAAGAAAAGACTCAATTTCCGGTGAATTTTCGATGGGTCGAATTTTACAAAGGATAGCTTCGACTAGTCGAAGCATGCTCTCGGATCAGGTTCTGGTTGCAGTTCGACGGGTCGAAATTCTCAAGGCAATTTTTTTCGATGGGTCGAAATGACCACTGTAGCTTTTTCTGGAAATTTCCCTGAACTGCTCACCAATCTTGCAAACATTCTCTAAAATTAACCATTGGTTCAAATGAGCTGAGATTGTAACAGGATAAACTAGACACATATATCAACACGCCTATAAAATTTCAGAATTTTCTGAGTCCTCTAGCTATTTTCGAAAATTCACCCAACACAGTACACTGCATAGTTCCGAAAAAACACCAAAAAACGAAAAATTTACTCTAGACGCTAAATACATGCTATAAACCCCACCCCACACTTGAAATTTGCATTGTCCTCAATGTAAAACAATTCTAAAGTATGCAATACATCAAACAAGCATGGACTGAAGCACATAACACACACAAAACACACTAATCATGGAGAAATAAAACAAAAGGAGAAGGGTTTAAGAAAGCAAATCTGTTGTCCTCGCTTCTCCATCAACATGGGTTGCCTCCCAAGTAGCGCTAAGTTTAACGTCTTCAGCCAGACGGTACACTTCAAATCATTCCATAATCACAGGATCTTGGAGAGGTACTTCCTCCACATCCTTCTCATGCATCGGCTCGTAGAATGGCTTGACACGTTGTCCATTTACTTTGAATATGTTGCCGTCCTTTGGATTGAGAAGTTCTAATGCACCATGGGCAAACACATTAAGTATAACAAAAGGACCTATCCATCTAGATCGAAGCTTACCTGGAGACAACTTCAGACGCGAGTTGAACACCAAAACCTTCTGTCCAACAACAAAAGATTTCTTCTTAATCATCTGTTCATGGAAGGTCTTTGTTTTCTCCTTGTAAATTCGACTAGATTCATAAGCATTGTGTCGAATTTCATCAAGCTCATTCAACTGTAATGTCCTATAAACACCTGCATCATCAATATCAAAGTTAAACTGTTTAACAGCCCAATATGCCTTGTGTTCAAGCTCCACCGGAAGATGGCATCCTTTCCCATAGACCAACCGATAGGGAGACATCCCAATCGGTGTCTTGTATGCAGTCCTGTATGCCCACAACGCCTCATCTAAGCGTTGACTCCAATCCTTGCGGTTTGGTCCAACAGTTTTCTCCAGAATCTGCTTGATTTGCCTGTTGGAGACTTCTACCTGTCCACTCGTCTGAGGATGATAAGGTGTTGCCACCTTATGATGAACATTGTACCTCCTGAGTAGAGCTGCAAAAGACTTGTTACAAAAGTGGGAACCTCCATCACTGATGATGTACCTGGGAGTACCAAATCTAACAAACAGTGATTTCAAGAACTTCAAAACAACAGAAGCATCATTAGTACGAGTGGCTACTGCCTCCACCCACTTAGAAACATAATCAACTGCAAGTAGAATGTAGACATTTTGGTGAGAGCTAGGGAAAGGACCCATGAAATCAATACCCCACACATCAAAGATTTCCACAACTACAATTGGTTGTTGGGGCATTTGATCTCTAGGACCTATGTTACCTGTGAGCTGACATCTGGCACAAGATTTATAGAACTCGTGTGCATCTCGAAATAGAGTTGGCCAGAAGAAGCCACTTTCAAGCACTTTCAAAGCCGTTTTCTTTCCAGCAAAGTGTCCTCCACCTACATGTGAGTGACATAAAGATAAAATCGATTGAAACTCAGTTTCAGGAACGCACCTTCTTATCAACGAATCAGGACAATGTTTCCACAGATATGGATCATCCCACACATAGTGCTTTGCTGTCTTCACCAGCTTGTCCTTCTGAGCTCTACTGTAATCCCTTGGTATTCTTTATGACACAAGATAGTTAACAATATCCGCATACCAAGGCTCATCAACGTTGAGAGCTAAAAGCTGCTCATCAGGGAAGCTGTCACGCAGAGGCAAGGTGATAGGAGCATAATGTGCTATGATATTATATGCTTATGCCCTCGTTTATGCTTTGTTTAACCCTTATTTGTCTAAGATTGAGTCATAATATAGTTTAGTGTTAATTTGGTTGAATTTGGTGGAAAATGGTTAAGAATCCGAAAAATGACTAAGTTTGAGAAATCTGGAAAATAGTGTAAAATATGTCTTTTTCGTGATTTTGAGATGAGCAAAACTGTGATCTATCCTTGTTCGAATTTATTGAAATTTGGTGTGCGTATTATTCATATACTGAGGAATGTTGTGTTAAAATTTCAGATCAATCGGAGTTCGGGAAGTCACCCAAAAGTTGGCTGCAAAACGGCAGTCCGAGCATTTCAATCCAGGGGCTTCCAGGATTTTCCTGGGACTTTGTCCCAACTTCGAAAATTCATTCCCGTCGACTCACAAGGATTTTGATCGAACTGTTTTATGGGGAGATGGCCATATGTGTCTAGTTTATCTGAGACTTAGAATCGCATCAATCGGAGCTCCGAGGATGGAGATATGCCGGAATTACTGCAACAAGGTCAAATCTGCCGATTCCAGGAACCTACTGCCCCCTTTTTGTGTTTTCTGTTTTTAATGGACCAAATGGTGCACAAATGCATTTATGAAGATGGTTCAAGCTTTATGAAGGGAAGAGGAAGACACTAGGCCATGGCATTGAAGAAAAATTGAAGAAAGAAGTTCTCCTAGTCACACTAGGAGAAGCTGCCGAATAGAGGCAGATTGTGTGCTTGATGTTGCTGTCGGCAATTGAAGCATTTTTTGGTGGATCAAGACCTATCAATTGAAGTCCAATGATCATACAAGAAGTCCATGAAGATGTGAAGCCCAAGCTTTGAAGAAAAATTCAGAAATAGAAAACCTAATTGAACTATGAAAGGAAGGTTTCAAATCCTTAATCCACTTGGTTTTCTGACTACCTTGAGCATCTAGGGCAGCCGGCACCCCTCTCCTCTATAAAAGCCTCACTTTTTCATTCTGAAACTCATCTCATCTCAAGCATAAACACAAGGCCTAAACTCTACAAAAATTCACCAAAGATCCTAGACAAAAACCTAAACCGAAAACCACCTTCACCTCACCTCAACCAGGTTTCTGCTATTGCCGAATCTTGGAACTTTTCTTCCATAACCTACTGCCGACATACCCTACTGCCGAGCAGCCTCACCCCATCATCCATACTCCACCGGATCCACACCAAGTGAAGCTCTCAAGGTGTCTCAAAGTGTGATCCACTCCCTTCTTCGGTTTAGTACTTTTTGTTTAGTTATGTTTAAGTTTTGTCTATGAAACACTCATGTATGTTTGGTGTTGATTTGTATGTCTATGTATGAATCGATTTTGGTTTTATAAATTGTATGTTTCGCATGTTAATTTGTAATATGTGACTTGTGGATTTTTTTTATGTTTAATAACTAGGACAATAGGTATGCGATGTTGTTTGAGAATTTAATTCGATTAGTAATCTAAGGTTAGGGCATTAAATCGACACACTAGTTTTGCTCAAGGCATTTGTTGTATTAAGCATGTAATTCTAAGTGCTAGGTTTCATGGGCTAGAGTTTTGTGGTTGAGTCATACTCGTAGTTTTCTTAATCACTTGCTCACTTAGAGTAATAACCTTAGAACTTGCAAGATAATAAGAGGATTGACGACCCTACTTGTTCGCTTGTCTTTGATTTGTGATTCATGTGTTTAATTGTTAATCCAGTAAAATCGGTTAACATATACCTTAGGATTATACTCGTAGTTAATCATAAGACCTTAGCAATCAACGATTAGATGACCTCGTAGGCTCTAATTGGGATCGAAATTGGTTAAGTCGAAACAACATTCATACTTGTTCCTTACGTTCTTACATATTAGTCTACATGTTAAAGAGTCTTTTGTGCTAAATGTTTTGTGATAGATGATGATCATTTGTAAATATTAGACTTAGGATTTAATTTTCTGTTTTGTGCCGTGTGTAGTACTAGGGCAGGGTTGCTGCCGATCCATACTCATTCCCCCAATTGTGACGTTTTCAATGTATATATGTGCATATGTGTTTGTCTAACAATTTCATATTGTGTCCAGGAGGGACCGATTTGCAACACTTCAAAATGAAGGCTTTTCCGTTTTCTTTAGAAGATCAAGCGAAGGAGTGGTTGTTTGAGGTGCCTAGTGGTCGCATTGTTTCTTGGAGCTCTATGATAGATGAGTTTTTGCTCAAGTACTTTCCTGCTTCACGTATCACTGATCTGAGGAAGCAAATTACTAGTGTGAAGCAAGCCGGAGACGAGACTTTCTTCGACTACTACAAGAAGTTCAAGTCCCTAGTTTCTTTGTGTCCATCGCATGGCATTAGCGATGGGCTCTTGCGACAATATTTCTATGAGGGATTGCGTGTCATGGAGAGAGAGTTTCTTGACTCGGCCGCGGGAGGTAGCTTTTTGGAGTTAAACGCCGGTGCGGCAAGAAGTTTGTTGGAAGTTCGTACTTTGAACAACCAACAATTTGGCATGGCACGAGGCAATGTGCAAAGGAATGAGAAAGTGCATGAGACGTCTTCGAGCTCAAAGTTAGAGGATAAAGTGGACAAGCTTACCGACTTGGTGAGTAATTTGATGAAGAAGCGTGCCATGGTTTGTGGAATTTGCACCGAGGGCCATGAGACCGAACAATGCCCTCAATTTGGAGTTAATGAGGGAGTAGAGGAGTGCAATGCAATTGGCTTTCAAGGAGGCCAACGTTTTGGAAACTTCAATCTGAGGTTCAATGATCATCCTAACTTTCGATGGGCGAACAATGACAATGTGCTTAGGGCACCTATGCAACCAAGAGAGGGAGGAGCACCGTTTGCACCAAGGGCACCATTTGTGCCTCGGCAGCAATTTCAGCCGAACCAAGGGCCATTTGCTTCATTGCCGAACCACAACCAAGTATTGCCGAACCAAGCATTGCCGAGCCAGGGCCAAGCCGCACCTAGCAATCCGAGCTATGATGCTTTGATTCAATCTTTGTCAAGTGCTACTCAAGCATTGCTCGCGGGGCAACAAAATCATCAAAAGGACATTGGTGAGCTCAAGACTCAAATGGGCCAAGTTGTAGACTTTATGGGAAGATTTAATGAGCAAGGGAAGTTGCCAAGCAATACGATTCCCAATCCGAGGAACGAGCAAGCCAAAGTGATTCAAACTCGTAGTGGAAGAGAGTTGTTTCCTCCAACAAGTCCAAAGAAGAAGCGAGTGACTTTTAAGGGCATTGAGGATGACGAGAGGGCTGCCGGACCTGTCATTGCCGGCAGCCATATTGAAAGACAAGGGGCTGCAGCCCAGACCTATGATGCAGCCGGCAGGGCTGCTGCCGAGAAGAACATTGCCGAGCCAAGTAGAGAGGCCGGCCACAATGTGAAAGATAAGGGGCTGCGCAACGAACTTGAGTATGATCCCGCAACATCAAAGAATGAGTTAGTGCCGAACCAAGCAAGCAAGGGAGGGGTGCCAACATCTAGCATTCCATTCCCTTCTCGCTTTGCTAGAACGAAGAAGGATAAGTCCGATGAGGAGGTGTTGGAGATTTTCCGGAAAGTGCAAGTCAACATCCCTTTGTTGGAGTGCATTAAGCAAGTACCGAAGTATGCTAAGTTTTTGAAGGAGCTTTGCACGGCTAGAAGGCATACGAGAGAGACTCGTGTGGTAACTATGAGCGAGACGGTGTCGGCCGTTATTCAAAGGAAGTTGCCACCAAAGATGAAGGATCCGGGAAGTTTCAATGTGCCTTGTGTCATAGGCAACACTCGTTTTGAGGATGTGATGTTGGACTTGAGAGCATCGATCAATGTCATGCCACTCAATGTGTATCAAACGTTGAGTATAGGGCCTCTCAAGAAGGACAATGTCATCATTCAACTTGCGGATCGCTCAAGCAAGTATCCGGAGGGTTATGTGGAGGATGTGTTGGTGCAAGTCAATCAATTGATTTTCCCTGCCGATTTCTATGTGGTTGAGATGGAGGATTCGCCGGTCAATAGTACTCAATTGCTACTAGGGCGACCATTTATGAGGACCGCGCGCACAAAGATAGATGTGGCCGAGGGCAACCTAACTATGGAGTTTGATGGTGAGATGATCAAGTTCAATGTTTTTGATGCCATGAAATTCCCCAATGTTGATTTGAAGGAGGGTTGTGCCATTGATGTTTTGGAGGAGGTCGAGCAAGTTATGTCGACCTCGCTTGACACATAGCAATTAGCGATTGAGCATGGGGTCGGAGTTGACATGAAGGGAGCACGGGTTGAGGAGGATTTTTGTGTTGCCGAATCACTTTGGTGGAGCATTGCCGAGCCACCCATTGATACAGTTGTTGCCGAACTCAATGCAACGCCAAGGTATACATCCAACTCGTTCTTGTCAATTCCAAGTGCCACAACAAAATTTCGACCAAGTATGGATCAGGCCCCAAAGTTAGAACTTAAAGAGCTCCCTAGTCACTTGAAGTATGTTTATCTTGGAGAAGAAGATACACTACCGGTTATTGTGTCTTCAATGCATAGTGAGAAGCAAGATGTTGATTTGATAAGTGTGCTTAAGAAGTATAAAACCGCCATAGGTTGGACCTTAGCGGATATCAAGGGAATAAGCCCTACTACTTGTGTTCATCGCATCTTATTAGAAGAAGGAGCAAAGCCGACTAAGGAAGCTCAACGTCGACTTCACCCTCCCATGATGAAAGTTGTAAAAGAAGAGATTATCAAGTTGCTTGATTGTGGGGTGATTTACCCAATTTCGGATAGTAAGTGGATATCTCCCGTGCAAGTAGTGCCGAAGAAGAGTGGTGTAACGGTTGTCAAGAATGAGAAGAATGAGCTTGTGCCACAAAGACTTGTAACCGGTCATCGGATGTGCATCGATTATTGGAAGCTCAACGCTACAACGAGGAAGGATCACATGCCTTTGCCGTTTATGGACCAAATGCTAGAGAGGTTAGCCAGCCATTCTTTCTATTGTTTTCTTGATGGATATAGTGGCTACAATCAAATCATGATACACCCGGATGATCAAGAGAAGACCACTTTTACTTGTCCATTTGCAACGTTTGCTTATCGGCAGATGCCATTCGGACTATGCAACGCACCCGGCACTTTTCAAAGATGTATGTATGCTATCTTCTCGGATTTTATTGAAGACATTATCGAAGTGTTTATGGATGATTTTAGTGTGTATGGAAGTACCTTCGATGCATGTTTGGGGAACTTGGAGAAGATACTTGAGAGGTGTGTAGAGACAAATCTTGTGCTCAATTGGGAGAAGTGTCACTTCATGGTCACGCAAGGAATTGTTCTAGGGCACATTATTTCGGCAAGGGGCTTAGAGGTTGACAAAGCCAAGGTGGAGCTAATACAAGCATTGCCGAGCCCTAGGTGTGTGAAGGATGTGAGAAGTTTTCTTGGCCATGCGGGGTTTTATCGAAGATTTATCAAAGACTTCTCTTCAATTGCCAAGCCATTGAGCAACTTGTTACAAAAGGAGGTGACGTTTGAGTGGTCGGAGGCATGTGAGATTGCCTTTTGCCGATTGAAGGAATTATTGTGTACGGCGCCGGTTTTAGTTTCACCAAATTGGGATGAGCCATTTGAGTTGATGTGTGATGCTAGTGATTATGCACTTGGAGCAGTACTTGGACAACGAATTGAGAAGAAGCCATGCGCCATTTACTATGCTTCAAGGACTCTCAACGATGCTCAACTCAACTACACAACAACGGAGAAGGAACTCTTAGCGGTAATTTTTGCTTTGGAAAAGTTTCGATCATATCTTTTGAATTCCAAAGTTATTGTTTATAGTGATCATGCCGCTTTGAGATATCTTATGACAAAGAAGGATGCTAAGCCGAGGCTCATTCAATGGATTCTTTTGCTTCAAGAATTCGATATTGAGATTAAAGACAAGAAAGGAGTAGAGAATGTTGTAGCCGATCATTTGAGTAGACTTGTGAAGGAAGAGGATCGGCTGCCCCTATTAGAAACCTTTCCGGATGAGCAACTTTTTCGACTTGAAGTACATGAGCCTTGGCATGCCGACATTGCAAATTTTCTAGTCACACGCCGATTTCCCAAGGAGTTGCCGAGCCACCAACAAAAGAGAATAAGGAAGCAAGCTCGACACTTCTTGTGGGACGATCCGTACTTGTGGAAGCAATGTGGTGATCAAGTTATTCGAAGATGTGTGCTGGAGAATGAGCATCGATCCATCCTTACTTTTTGTCATAGTGAAGCTTGTGGTGGGCACTTTGGACCAAAGAAAACGGCATTGCAGGTACTTACTTGTGGTTTCTTTTGGCCTACGATTTTCAAAGATGCATTCATGTTTTGCAAAGCATGTGATAGATGCCAAAGAATGGGGAACATTGGAGCTAGAGACCAAATGCCGCTCATGCCTATCATTGAGGTTGAAATTTTTGATTTATGGGGTATTGACTTCATGGGACCGTTTCCTTCGAGTAAGGGATTTCTCTACATCTTGCTTGCGGTTGATTATGTGTCAAAGTGGATCGAGGCCAAGGCTACACGCACCAACGATGCCAAGGTGGTAGCCGAGTTTCTCAAGACCAACATCTTTTCACGTTTTGGAGTTCCAAGAGTCTTGATTAGCGATGGAGGATCCCATTTTTGTAACCGCACCATTGAGGCCTTATTGAAGAAGTATGGAGTCACTCATAAGGTGTCTACACCTTATCACCCCCAAACAAGTGGTATGGCCGAGGTAAGTAATCGAGAGATCAAGCATATTTTGGAGAAATCGGTTGGACCTTCAAGGAAGGATTGGAGTGATCGTCTCGATGACGCTTTGTGGGCATATAGGACTGCATACAAGACACCGATAGGCATGTCCCCTTTTTGGTTAGTTTATGGCAAAGCATGTCACTTACCGGTTGAGCTAGAGCACAAGGCATGGTGGGCAATCAAGGCCTTTAACATGAACATTGATGAAGCCGGTCTTCATAGAAAGCTTCAACTCAACGAACTTGAGGAAATCCGTAATGAAGCCTATGACGCCGCTTGGATTTACAAGGAGAAGACACGAGCCTACCATGATAAGATGATTCGAGGGAAAAAGTTTGAAGTTGGGCAACAAGTTCTTTTATTCAATTCAAGACTTCGACTCTTTCCGGGTAAGCTTCGCTCTAGATGGGTCGGCCCTTTTATTGTCACCCAAGTTTTTCCCCATGGAGCTATCGAAATTCAAAGTTCAATCACAAGCAAGGCTTTCAAAGTCAATGGACATCGCCTCAAGCCATACTACTCGTCCTTTCAAGAGCACACGGTGGAAGAAGCTGCTGTCTACACTGCCCCACCATCATCACCACCGAACCAAGCTGCCGGACCTGCCATTGCCGGCAGGATTGATACGCTCACACAGGAAGCCGGACACAAGCCGGATACGCCGGATACGAAGGCAGTAATGCCGGACACGCCGCCTGAGTCGGACACGCAGAACAACACCGAATTGGATACAACTTGCAACGACATTCTCATTGCCCTTCTTCATGCCGATCTGGGATACTTTGGAACAAGATGAACACATGCAACACGGTGCAAAGTCTAGGCTATGGACTATAAACACAAAGCGCTACTTGGGAGGCAACCCATGTCAATCAAAGAAAAGTGAAGGAGCCATCACCAAGAGTTTGCAATTTCTTACCCTTCTCTTTTTCTTTGATTTGTGATGATATGTTGGTATATGTTAGCCTATTGCATGCTTAGGAAATTCGTTGATATAGATTTGTGCTTACATTGAGGACAATGTAATTTTCTAAGTGTGGGGTGGGATAACGTATCTGTTTATGTTTTTATGTTTTTGTGTGCTTAGTTTAGAAAAAGAAAAATTCAGAAAATTGTTCCACAAAAATAGAGTGTTTTAATTTGTTTGTTTTGAGTCTTAGGATGCCCCTAATATGTCAATGACGTTTTTCTCCTCTTTGCATACATAGATGATGGTTATGCATACAATTAAAATTGTGAGTTTCATGGATTATGTGCATTGGTAGGAGCATGTAGGACTTGTTGATTACGAAGCATGCATGTTTTAGCTAGTTTGTTTCCATAATAACCTATGTGAGCTTTAGAGCCAATTTACTTTCTTCTTGAGCGATAAATAGATAAAATTCAATAGATTCGTAGGAAGCATGAAACCTCATAATTCTTTGCCTATTCGATGACTATGTGCCATAGCTTTTTAATGAACTCTAGTATGCTAGAACTTACTCTTGTTGATTTTCGAAACGTTTATATCATAAAATATCTTGATTTTGAATGTGATTGAATAAAGATCATTTAGGTTTACCACCATTGCCAAATAAAGCATGTGCCCTATTGAGCCCGTCGTGGGACACCTTAGTAAACCCCCTTTGAGCCTACGATTAGCCTTTTCTTTCATCACCCTTAAACACTTTCCATGAACTTAGTATAGTGATGTCTTGACCATTGTGTGTCGGCAAAGATTGATTTTTGAAGGAGTTTTCGCGTGAAGTGATGAAGAAGAACAAGTGTGGGGTAGACTTAGCTAGAAAATTGTATGAAAAATTATATGTGCCGTGCCTAGCAAAAGAAAAACAGAAAATATGTAATTCGGACAGAAAAAGAAAAGAAAAGGGAAAAATCAAGTACGAAAGAAAAGAAAAAGTGTAGGCACGGTTTCAAAAGAAAATTGCTAAGTCTAGTCTTGAAAAAGTGTTGTGAATTTGGAGTTTGTTTATATGTGAAGGTCTACTATTGTTATATTTTGACCTTTGTTCATATTCACTATGTTTTGGGGAAGTAAAGAATGAAGGAAGGGTCCAACAAAGATGAAAGTTGGCCCTTGGTGAGAAGTCATAAGGAGAATCAAGCTTTGCTAAAGGCCACAGTGACGTTTTTAAGCCTCCTTATCCAAATATCGAATACCTCTTAGCCTATCCCCATTACAACCCTTTTATTGATCTTTTTCATGATTCTTAAGATGGTTAAATTTGATTTGTGGAGATTATCTCAAGAGTAAGCATATGGTTTTGATTCATTGGTGCATATTGTTATCACATGAGGTTTTTCTTTCAAATTCAATTCACAAAGTGCTTTCGTTTCTTTGATAAATGCAAGTCACTCTTTGTAACTCATTATCTTTCGCTTGCATATACTTATGAGTGAATTACCATGCTTCGAGAGAAAAGAAGAGAGTATGCCTAGTGAGGTGATTTGAATTAGCTTTAACATGTTTACATGCTTACCTTTTGTTCTTATATGTTCTTATTGATGTCACATGTTCATGAAACTTGGAATTTTCGTGCTTAGCATTCTCATGCATTTAACTTGAAACCTATGTGTACATACGAGCCTGAGACAAATTGTTAGGGGCAATAGTTTGTTTAGAGTCTAGTTTAATTTAGTTTGCTAAGGGACTAGCAAAGGATAAGTGTGGGGTAGTTGATAGGAGCATAATGTGCTACGTTATTATATGCTTATGCCCTCGTTTATTCTTTGTTTAACCCTTATTTGTCTAAGATTGAGTCATAATATAGTTTAGTGTTAATTTGGTTGAATTTGGTGGAAAATGGTTAAGAATCCGAAAAATGACTAAGTTTGAGAAATCTGGAAAATAGTGTAAAATATGTATTTTTCGTGATTTTGAGATGAGCAAAACTGTGATCTATCCTTGTCCGAATTTATTGAAATTTGGTGTGCGTATTATTCATATACTGAGGAATGTTGTGTTAAAATGTCAGATCAATCGGAGTTCGGGAAGTCACCCAAACGTTGGCTGCAAAACGGCAGTCCGAGCATTTCAATCCAGGGGCTTCCAGGATTTTCCTGGGACTTTGTCCCAACTTCGAAAATTCATTCCCGTCGACTCACAAGGATTTTGATCGAACTGTTTTATGGGGAGATGGCCATATGTGTCTAGTTTATCTGAGACTTAGAATCGCATCAATCGGAGCTCCGAGGATGGAGATATGCCGGAATTACTGCAACAAGGTCAAATCTGCTGATTCCAGGAACCTACTGCCCCCTTTTTGTGTTTTCTGTTTTTAATGGACCAAATGGTGCACAAATGCATTTATGAAGATGGTTCAAGCTTTATGAAGGGAAGAGGAAGACACTAGGCCATGGCATTGAAGAAAAATTGAAGAAAGAAGTTCTCCTAGTCACACTAGGAGAAGCTGCCGAATAGAGGCAGATTGTGTGCTTGATGTTGCTGCCGGCAATTGAAGCATTTTTTGGTGGATCAAGACCTATCAATTGAAGTCCAATGATCATACAAGAAGTCCATGAAGATGTGAAGCCCAAGCCTTGAAGAAAAATTCAGAAATAGAAAACCTAATTGAACTATGAAAGGAAGGTTTCAAATCCTTAATCCACTTGGTTTTCTGACTACCTTGAGCATCTAGGGCAGCCGGCACCCCTCTCCTCTATAAAAGCCTCACTTTTTCATTCTGAAACTCATCTCATCTCAAGCATAAACACAAGGCCTAAACTCTACCAAAATTCACCAAAGATCCTAGACAAAAACCTAAACCGAAAACCACCTTCACCTCACCTCAACCAGGTTTCTGCTATTGCCGAATCTTTGAACTTTTCTTCCATAACCTACTGCCGACATACCCTACTGCCGAGCAGCCTCACCCCATCATCCATACTCCACCGGATCCACACCAAGTGAAGCTCTCAAGGTGTCTCAAAGTGTGATCCACTCCCTTCTTCGGTTTAGTACTTTTTGTTTAGTTATGTTTAAGTTTTGTCTATGAAACACTCATGTATGTTTGGTGTTGATTTGTATGTCTATGTATGAATCGATTTTGGTTTTATAAATTGTATGTTTCGCATGTTAATTTGTAATATGTGACTTGTGGATTTTTTTTATGTTTGATAACTAGGACAATAGGTATGCGATGTTGTTTGAGAATTTAATTCGATTAGTAATCTAAGGTTATGGCATTAAATCGACACACTAGTTTTGCTCAAGGCATTTGTTGTATTAAGCATGTAATTCTAAGTGCTAGGTTTCATGGGCTAGAGTTTTGTGGTTGAGTCATACTCGTAGTTTTCTTAATCACTTGCTCACTTAGAGTAATAACCTTAGAACTTGCAAGATAATAAGAGGATTGACGACCCTACTTGTTCGCTTGTCTTCGATTTGTGATTCATGTGTTTAATTGTTAATCCAGTAAAATCGGTTAACATATACCTTAGGATTATACTCGTAGTTAATCTTAAGACCTTAGCAATCAACGATTAGATGACCTCGTAGGCTCTAATTGGGATCAAAATTGGTTAAGTCGAAACAACATTCATACTTGTTCCTTACCTTCTTACATATTAGTCTACATGTTAAAGAGTCTTTTGTGCTAAATGTTTTGTGAGAGATGATGATCATTTGTAAATATTAGACTTAGGATTTAATTTTCTGTTTTGTGCCGTGTGTAGTACTAGGGCAGGGTTGCTGCCGATCCATACTCATTCCCCCAATTGTGACGTTTTCAATGTATATATGTGCATATGTGTTTGTCTAACAATTTCATATTTCAGGTACCCTTAATCCCCGGCTTAGAACGATCCCTACTTATGTCTATACTACTAATGATTGCAGGATTTATTATTGTATGCGAGCTTAGGCTCACGTCACAAGGTATCCTCCTCTGCGTTGGATCCATGTGTGATCCTGCTCAGGTGATCTGCCACCACATTCTCAGTACCTTTCTTGTCTTTGATCTCAATATCATACTCCTGAAGTAGCAGCATCCAGCGAATCAACCTGGGCTTTGCATCCTGTTTTGTCATAAGATATCTCAAAGCAGCATGGTCAGTGTAAATAACAACTTTAGTTCCTAACAAGTAAGACCTAAACTTTTCCAATGCAAAGACCACAGCCAATAGCTCTTTCTCAGTAGTTGAGTAGTTCAACTGAGCATCATTCAAAGTCCTGGATGCATAGTAAATCACATGGGGCAAACGTGCTGGACGTTGACCCAAGACTGCTCCAACTGCATAATCAGAAGCATCACACATCAATTCAAAAGGTAATTTCCAATCAGGTGCCTGTATGATGGGAACAGTTGTCAAAAGCTCATTGAGCTTGTTGAATGCCTGCAAGCACTCATCTGTGAAGTCAAAAGCTACATCTTTCTGGAGCAATGCACACATAGGTCTGGATATCTTGGAAAAGTCCTTGATAAACCTACGATAAAAACTTGCATGTCCAAGAAAAGATCTCACCTCCTTCACAGTTGAAGGAGGGGGTAAGGTACGCACAACATCAACCTTAGCTTTATCAACTTCAATGCCTCGTGCAGAGACAATATGACCCAACACTATACCTTGTTCCACCATAAAGTGACATTTCTCCCAATTCAAGACAAGGTTAGTGTCAACACAACGTTTCAGGACCATAGATAAATGATGGAGACATAGGTCAAAAGAATCACCAAAAACTGAAAAATCATCCATGAATACCTCAATGATTTTCTCAACCATGTCTGAAAATATGCTCATCATGCATCGCTGAAACGTGGCAGGGGCATTGCAGAGCCCGAATAGCATCCGTCTGTAGGCAAAAGTGCCAAACGGACAGGTGAAGGTGGTCTTTTCTTGATCCTCTCGGTGAATGGCAATCTGGTTGTAGCCAGAATACCCATCCAAGAAGTAATAGAAAGCATGACCTGCAAGACGCTCCAACATCTGATCGATAAAGGGTAAAGGAAAGTGATCCTTACGTGTGGTTGCATTTAGTTTGCGGTAGTCAATGCAAACTCTCCATCCGGTTTGAGTTCTTTGTGGCACCATCACATTCTCATCATTTTTCACAACTGTGATGCCAGAACGTTTAGGAACAACCTGCACAGGACTCACCCATTTACTGTCAGAGATAGCATAGATTATACCTGCGTCTCGAAGTTTGATAACTTCCTTCTTCACCAAATCCATCATTGGAGGGTTTAGCCTGCGTTGAGCTTCCCTTGTGGGCTTAGCTCCCTCCTCAAGATATATCCTGTGTGTACATAACGTGGGACAGATGCCTTTTATGTCAGCAATTGTCCATCCAATTGCTTCCTTGTATTCCCTAAGAACTGTCAACAGTTTCTTGATGGGAGCCAAAGCTCACATGCAATAATAACCCTACAAAAATATCGTTAGTAGTATAAGCAAGTAGGGATCGTTCTAGGCTAGGGATTAAGGGTACCTGAGATATGAAATTGTTAGACAAACATATATACATATATACATCACAAACGTCACATATGGGGGTAATAATAGGATCGGCAGCAATGCTGCTCCTACACTAGGCTCGGCAATAAAAACAGAAAATAAATCCTAGGCTACTATATACAAGTGATCATCATCTCTCACACAAAACAGTTCACATAAAAGACTCTTTAACAAGGCAAATTGCATGCAAGAAAGTAAGAAACAAGTATTTATAGCATGTTCAAGACCAAAATTAGTTTCGACACAATTAGAGCCTCCAGCAGTTTTCCAATTGTTAGACTTCTTAAATTCTTAGAAACTACTCCAGCGTATGACTTCTAAGGTGATGCTAATCCGGTTTTACGCGTTTTAACATTTAAGCATATGAGTCTTAATCGAAGACAAGCAAACAAGTAAGGTTGTCATTCTTCTTATTTAACTTGCAAGTTCTAAGGTTTATTAGACCTAGGTGAGCAACACAAAACAAACTACTCCAGCGTATGACTTATCTGTGTTACTCTATCACATGAAACCTAGCACTTAGAATTACATGCTAATCATAACTAGTGTGTCGGTTTATTTGCCCTAACCTTAGTTCTAACCAATTTAAGTTTAAACATGTGAAATACCACTGCCCTAATTATCGATGCATACAAAAACACACAAGTTAAAATTCAGGAAAAACATACATAACATATCATATTCGGTTCATACAAAGTTTCAAGAAAAACCAAGAATCGAAACAAGTTCGTACAAAACAACCAAACATAAATAAATACAAAAGCCATAGGGGAATGGATCACACTTTAAGAACCTTGAAGACTCCTCAAAGTGACTAGATGGATCGGCTGCTGCTCCTTGGTGTTCGGCAAGAACAGAAATCGGCAGGAAACCAAGGTGGAAGGGATTCGGCAATATGGTGGTGGTGATGATGGTTCGGCTAGGGTATTTAGGTATTGGTGTTTTGGAAGACTTGGTAGAGCTTTAGGCTAGTGTATTATGATTGAGATGAGATAGCTTTTCTGTAGAAAAAGTGGGGGTTTATATAGGAGAGGGGTGCCGGCAATCCCTTAAGCCAAAAGGAATTCAGAAAACCTAGTTCAATAAGGTTTTGCAACCTTCCTTTCTTAGTCCAATTAGGTTTTCTTTTCTGAATTTTTCTTCAAGGCTTGGGCTTCACATCTTCATCGACTTCTTATATGGTCTTGGACTGAAATTGATAAACTTTGATCCACCAAAAATGCATCACATTGCCGGCAGCCTGAAGTTGCACCCGATCTGCCTCAAATCGGCAGCTTCTCCTAGTTTGACTAGGAGACTTGATTTCTTCATGTTTTTCTTTGATGCCATGGCCAAGTGTCGTCCTTCTTCCTTCTATATGCTTGGGATGTCTTCACAAATGCTCTTGTACATCATATGGTCCATCAAAATGAAGCACTTGTGAAAAGGAAGCAATCAGTCCCTGGAATCGGCAGCTTTGACCTTGTCGCAGTAAATCCAGCATATCTCCACCTTCGGAGCTCCGATTGATGCGATTCCAAATCTCACGTAAACTAGACACATATGGCCATCTCCCCATGAAATATCTCGGCCAAATTCCATGCAAGTCGTCGGGTATGGAAATTCGAAGTTGGGGCAAAGTCCCAGGAAAATCCTGTAGCCCCTGGATTGGAATGTTCGGACTGCCCTTTTGCAGCCAAGTTTTGGGTGACTTCCCGAACTCCGATTAATCTGAAATTTTAACACAACATTCCTCAACATATGAATATTAAGCACATAAAATTTCATAGAATTCGGACAAGGATAGATCATAAATTTACTCATCTCAAAATCACGAAAAAGACATATTTTGCAATATTTTCCAGATTTCTCAAACTTAGTCATTTTTCGGATTCTTAACCATTTTTCCCCAAAACTCTACCAAATGGACACTAACTACATTACGACTCTATCTTAGACAAATAAGGGTTAAACAAAGCATAAACGAGGGCATAAGCATATAATATCGTCACACATTGTGCTCCTATCAACTACCCCACACTTATCCTTTGCTAGTCCCTTAGCAAACTAAATTAAACTAAGACTCAAAACAAACTATTGCCCCTAACAATTTGTCTCAGGCTCGTATGTACACATAGCTTTCAAGTTAATGCATGAGAATGCTAAGCACGAAAATTCCAAGTTTCATGAACATGTAACATCAATATGAACAAATAAAAACAAAAAGGTAAGCATGTAATCATGTTAAAGCTAATTCACATCACCTCACTAGGCATACTCTCTTCTTTTCTCTCGAAGCATGGTTATTCACACATAAGTATATGCAAGCGAAAGATCATGAATTACAAAGAGTGACTTGCATATATCAAAGAAACGAAAGCACTTTGTGAAATTTTTATGGAAAAACCTCATATGATAACCATATGCACCAATGAACCAAAACCATATGCTCAAAACGTTTGGATAAGGAGGCTCAAAACGTCACCATGCGCTTTAGCAAAGCTCGAATCTCCTTATGTCTTCTCGCCGAAAAGGTCAAATTTCATCTTGTTGGACCCATACTTCATTCTTTTCTTTCCATAAAACATTACAACAAAAATCTAGACAATAGCCATACACAAATTTTTTCTTTTCATGCCTATGCCGTACCCCTCTTTTCTTCTTTTGCTCTCGGTTTTCTTTCTTTTTATTTTGTTCGAGCATTTTTTTCTTTTTCTAGGTACGGCATGCATACATTTTACATACAAATTCATGGCTAAGCCTACCCCACACTTGTTCTTCTTCATCACACACGCGAAAAAGCCTTCAAAAATCAAGCTTTGCCAATACTTTGATCAAGGGTAAGGGCGAAACTATACTAAGCTCATGGAAAGTGTTTAAGGATGATGAAAGAAAAGGCTCAACATAGGCTCAAAGGGGATTTACTAAGGTGTCCCACGACGGGCTCTAATAGGACACATGCTTTATTTGGCTTTAGTGGTAAACCTAAATGATCTTTATTCAATCATATTCAAAATCAAGGTATTTTATGATATAAACGTTTTGAAAATCAACAAGAGTAAGTTCTAGCATACTAGAGTTCATTAAAAGCTATGACACATGATAGGAGCACAATGTGCGACGATATTATATGCTTATGCCCTCGTTTATGCTTTGTTTAACCCTTATTTATCTAAGATAGAGTCATAATTTAGTTTAGTGTTGTTTTGGTGGAGTTTTGGAAATATGAGCTTAATGATCCGAAAAATGACTAAGTTTGAGAAATCTGGAAAATAGTGTAAAATATGTCTTTTTCGCGATTTTGAGATGAGTGAAAATGTGATCTATCCTTGTCCGAATTCTATGAAATTTGGCGTGCTTAATATTCATATACTGAGGAATGTTGTATTAAAATTTCAGATCAATCGGAGTTCGGGAAGTCACCCAAAAGATGGCTGCAAAACCGCAGTCCGAGCGTTTCAATCCAGGGACTTCCAGGATTTTCCTGGGACTGTGTCCCAACTTCGAAAAATTATTCCCGACGATTCACAAGGACTTTGATCGAGATATTTTATGGGGAGATGGCCATATGTGTCTAGTTTACGTGAGACTTGGAATCGCATCAATCGGAGCTCCACAGATGGAGATATGTCGGAATCACTGCGACAAGGTCAAAGCTGCCGATTCCAGGAACCTACTGCCCCCTTTTTGTGTTTTCTGTTTTTGATGGACCTAATGGTGCACAAATGCATATGTGAAGATGGTTCAAGCTTAATGAAGGTTAGAGGAAGACACCTAGCCATGACATTGAAGAAAAACATGAAGAAACAAGTTCTCCTAGTCAAGCTAGGAGAAGCTGCCGATTCTGGCAGAATGTGTGTCATTGTGAGCTGCCGGCATTTGGGGCATTTTCGATGGATCAAGGCCTATCAATTGAAGTCCAATGATCATACAAGAAGTCCATGAAGATGTGAAGCCCAAGCCTTGAAGAAAAATTCAGAAATAGAAAACCTAATTGTACTATGAAAGGAAGGTTACAAAACCTAATCCCATTAGGTTTTGTGAATCCCTTTTGCATCTAGGGTTGTGGCCGGCAGCCTCTCTTCCTATCCCCTATAAATACCAACTTTTCCTACAGAAAAAGAGGTCACATCTCAAGCCAAAACACAAAGCCAAAGCTCTACCAAATTCTCCCCAAAGATCCTACACAAACCCTAGCCGAAATCACCTCCACCACCAACCAAGTTTCTGCCGAACTTGGAAAATACCTACTGCCGAGCCACTTTGTTGCCGTGCAGCAGTCCATCCGACCACCATACATCGCCGGATCCACACCAAGACGAAGCTCTCCAAGGTTTCTAAAGTGTGATCCACTCCCCTCTTTCGGTTTAGCTTTTGTTTGTGTAGTTATGAATTGTTTTGTCTATAAAACTTGCATGTATTTTTGGTTTTGGATTATATGTCTATGTATGATTCAAATTGGAGATTGGTTTTATGAATTGTATATATGTTGATGAATTGTTTGATTCGATGTTTAGACTTAGGTTTAAATTTCGGCAACAATGAATTTGCATGTTAATTTTGTAATATAAAACATGTAAGATGAACACACTTAGATAATTAGGACAGCGGTATTGATGCATGTTGAGGATTTAAATCGGTTAGTAATCTAAGGGCGTGACTTAAAAACCGACTCATTAGTGTTGTTTGGCAAACAAGTAAATCTAGATGTTAGGTTTCATCTAACCCGAGTATAATGAATAAAGATGAAACGTATGTTGCTTTGATTCTATTGTGCTCACCTAGGGTATAACCTTAGCTAAAACTTGCATGTTAAATGAGATGATTGACAACCTTGCTTGTTTACATGTTTTCGATTATAGACTTTTGTGCTTCAATGCTATGACTTGTATAAGGTAGCATAACTTTTAGGATCACTTTGCGAATAGCTCGATCTTAAAATATTAGAGAGTCTCTCAACTAGGTAAAATCGGAAACGTTCTAGTTGTAGGTCGAAACTTGTTTAAGTCCAATGCATGCTAAATACTTGTTCCTTACCTTCTTTTGTGTGAATCTTATGTGTTAAATGAGTTGAGTGTGGAGTGCTTTGTGTGAAAGATGTCGACCAAAACTTGTAAATATTAGACTTAGAATTTATTTTCAGCAACTTTTATTTTCGTGATACCTAGTTTAGGGCAGCTTGCTGCCGTGCCTATTTCCCCATGTGTGTGACGTTTTGTACATAATTGTGTGAATATTTTGACTAACAATTTCATATCTCAGGTACCCTTAATCCCCGGCTTAGAACGATCCCTACTTATGTCTATACTACTAACGATTGTAGGGTTATTATTTGTGCGAGCCTCGCGGCTCACATCAATTTTTGGCGCCGTTGCCGGGGATTATAAAAGCTTGATATGTGTTATTGTTGTGTATATAAGTTGCTGGAAATTTTTGTTGTGAAGTTGTAAAGTTGTAAATTTTAATTTTATTTTGTGATTTTTGTAAAGTAGAAATATGCTTCGGCATGTAGAGTTTAAATTTCGGAAGTTGCATGATGTATATTGATGTATGTTGGTAATCACTTAGTTTAATTTCTAGGAAGTTGATAGTGTTGTGTATGTTTGAGTTTATTGTAGTTTCTAAAGTGTAACATGTAGGTGAAGCCTCTTTTGTTGATCATAACCTAAACCCTTCATACGAATGATGCCTTAGCAGATCCGCTTTTATGAACAACCGGGAAACAGGGTAGTGCCCTCCCAACTCATACGAGCGATGCTTTGGCAGACCCATTTTTATGAGGTTGAGGGCGGTTTTAATCAACACTTTAGACCGCTAGGGATCCGTGTTTGTTTTACAAAGTATGGGGAAGTTATTATCATAGATATGGTTCTCAGGTTTGTTTAAATGGATCTCAAGGCCCATAGACTGATGTTCATTCTCGGTGAGTGAGTCGATAGGGGGTTCTCCCTCCATGGTGTCCAACAACGAGTCCTGCCTGGTTCCTGTAGGGGGTTCGCCCTCCGTGATTTTAATGACCTTTGAAAAGTAAAATCCGCACGACCTAGTCGACAGCTTGTGCCGAAGCATCACCTCACTTTAGACGCTAGAACATAACTTGACATATGTGGCCTATTTTCTTCGAAGATAAAACATGTTGTGTGGTTCAAACTCTTGAGGTATATCGGGTTAAGCATGATACTACCGGGGGCTGTATCAGTCCATTGCACCGTTATCTCCTCTGCTCCACGTACTTCGAGAGTTAGAACAAATTTTAAAAGAAATTAAACCTAGCGATTACATGATCATGGACGTTTTGAATTTTGCTCTCTTATTGCCGAACCATGCTTGTGCTTTGCCGTGTGTGTTGTATGCTTTGCCGAATGTGATTTTGTGTATCATTGTTTGAAAATTGTTTGTATTTGCTAATGCCATGGCTTGTATAGCTTTGTATATTCTTGCATTTATCTTTGTGTTTTGTTCGTTTTGATGTGTCTTGTGCGTGTGCAGATTGAATTGAAAAGAAAAAAAAAGTGCAGGAAATACCACCTTCTGCCCAAAGCAGAAATCGGGCAGTGCAATCCGTCGACTTTGGATGGCTGCCGTTTTCAGCTCACAAAACTAGGGAAAGTGAGCCATACACCGTTGGAAAGGTCTCTGAGTCTACTTTCTGTAGGATTTTACAGAAGTTGATTTGGAGTCTCGGGCCGTTCCCAGTTTCAATTTGAGTGCACCAAGGTCAGTCTGGCAGAACAGAGAACTGGGCAGCACAATAGGTCCGATAAAAAGCCAAACAAAGAGTACTTCTGCTGGTCCGATTGAGGCAAATTTTATACCGGTGGAAAGCTCTGTGTGTCCTCTACAACATTTATTCAGAACACTTTTGCATTAGGATAGCGGAACACACCCAAATTTGAGCCTAAAGGGGAAGTGTACCATCTGCCAAAGCTGCTGCCAAGCTGTCTGCAGCCTACCCTGCTGCTGCCCTGCGCACTGCTGAGCACCTGTCGAGCGTCCTTGCCGAGAAACCTGCTGAACGACCCTGACGAGAACAACTTGTTCTGCCGAGGTCCCGCTGTGGTGGTCTGCCTAGAGCAGCCTACCTACGCTGCTGCCAACAGGCAGCCTGCTGTGTGGAACTGCCGAGACGAACCTGCCACTGCACCTACTTGTGCTGCTGCCGGGAGGAACCTGCTGCTGCCCTGCACGCCATTGCTGCCCCTGCCCTTGTATGCTAACAATGCTGCTACTGAGAGCAGCGAGATACATGCGCAGCATGCGCGCCATGACAACAAAGCTGCCAATGCAGCAGTGCAGCCTGCCGATGCTGCTGCCCCTGCAGCCAGCCCTGCTGCTGCCGAGAAGACCCTGCCAAGACACTGCCTAACGCGATGCTGCTGCCCTTTCGCTGCATGCTGCCCCTGCACATTACACTGCTGCAGCCACGCAGCCCACCTACGCTGCCAATCTTGCTGCTGCCCCTGCATGCTAACGCTGCTGCCAAGCAGCCCACTCCCGAGAGAATGGAGGCTGCCACACCACAAACCGAGCGCATGGCACAATGAATACACAACACACATGGTGAAAAGTCTAAGCAATGGACTATAAACACAAAGCGCTACTTGGGAGGCAACCCAATTCGATCAAAGAAAAGTGAAGGAGCCATCACCGGGAGTTTGAAATTTCTTAACCCTTCTCTTTTTCTTTGGTTTGTGATGATATGTTGGAATATGTTAGACTATTGCATGCTTAGGAAATTCGTTGATATAGATTTGTGCTTACATTGAGGACAATGTAATTTTCTAAGTGTGGGGTGGGATAACGTATTCCGTTTATGTTTTCGTGTGCTTAGTTTAGAAAAGAAAAATTCAGAAAAATGTTCCACAAAAATAGAGTGTTTAAATTGTTTGTTTCGAGTCTTAGCATGCCCCTAATATGTCAATGATGTTTTTCTCCTCTTTGCATACATAGATGATAGTTGTGCATACAATTAAAATTGTGAGTTTCATGGATTTTGTGCATTGGTAGGAGCATGTAGGACTTGTTGATTAACGAAGCATGCATGTTTGAGCTAATTTATTTCGAAAATAACCTATGTGAGCTTTTGAGCCAATTTGCTTTCTTCTTGAGCGATAAAAAGGCAAAATTCGATAGATCCGTAGGAAGCATGAAACCTCATAATTCTTTGCATATTCGATGACTATGTGCCATAGACTTTTAATGAACTCTAGTATGCTAGAACTTACTCTTGTTGATTTTCAAAACGTTTATATCATAAAATACCTTGATTTTGAATGTGATTGAATAAAGATCATTTAGGTTTACCACCATTGCCAAATAAAGCATGAGCCCTAATTGGAGCCCGTCGTGGGACACCTTAGTAAACCCCTTTGAGCCTATGTTGAGCCTTTTCTTTCATCACCCTTAAACACTTTCCATGAACTTAGTATAGTGATGCCTTTACTGTGTGTTCCGGCAAAGCTTGATTTTCGAAAGCGTTTTCGCGTGTGTGATGAAGAAGAACAAGTGTGGGGTAGACTTAGCCATGAATTTGTATGTACAATGTATGCATGCCGTACCTAGAAAAAGAAAAGAAAATGTTTGGCTCGAATAAAAATAAAAATAAAAGAGCCGTGAGAAAAAGAAGAAAAAGAAGGGTACGGCATAGGCAATGAAAAGAAAAATTTTGTGCATGGCTATTGTCTAGATTTTTGTTGTAATGTTTTATGGAAAGAAAAGAATGAAGTATGGGTCCAACAAGATAAATTTGACCCTTTCGGCGAGAAGACATAAGGAGATTTGAGCTTTGCTAAAGGCCTTAGTGACGTTTTTGAGCCTCCTTATCCAAATATCGAATACCTCTTAGCCTAGCCCCATTATAACCTTATTATTGATCTTTTTCATGATTCTTAAGATGGTTAAATTTGATTGTGGAGACTATCTCAAGAGTAAGCATATGGTTTTGGTTCATTGGTGCATATAGTTATCATATGAGGTTTTTCCATCAAAAATTCACAAAGTGCTTTCGTTTCTTAGACATATGCAAGTTACTCTTTGTAATTCATTATCTTTCACTTGCATATACTTATGTGTGAATAACCATGCTTCGAGAGAAAAGAAGAGAGTATGCCTAGTGAGGAGGATTGAATTAGCTTAACATGTCTACATGCTTACTTTTGTTCTTATATGTTCTTATTGATGTTACATGTTCATGAAACTTGGAATTTTCGTGCTTAACATTCTCATGCATTAACTTGAAAGCTATGTGTACATACGAGCCTGAGACAAATTGTTAGGGGCAATAGTTTGTTTTGAGTCTTAGTTTTATTTAGTTTGCTAAGGGACTAGCAAAGGATAAGTGTGGGGTAGTTGATAGGAGCACAATGTGCGACGATATTATATGCTTATGCCCTCGTTTATGCTTTGTTTAACCCTTATTTATCTAAGATAGAGTCATAATTTAGTTTAGTGTTGTTTTGGTGGAGTTTTGGAAATATGAGCTTAATGATCCGAAAAATGACTAAGTTTGAGAAATCTGGAAAATAGTGTAAAATATGTCTTTTTCGCGATTTTGAGATGAGTGAAAATGTGATCTATCCTTGTCCGAATTCTATGAAATTTGGCATACTTAATATTCATATACTGAGGAATGTTGTATTAAAATTTCAGATCAATCGGAGTTCGGGAAGTCACCCAAAAGATGGCTGCAAAACCGCAGTCCGAGCGTTTCAATCCAGGGACTTCCAGGATTTTCCTGGGACTGTGTCCCAACTTCGAAAAATCATTCCCGACGATTCACAAGGAGTTTGATCGAGATATTTTATGGGGAGATGGCCATATGTGTCTAGTTTACGTGAGACTTGGAATCGCATCAATCGGAGCTCCACAGATGGAGATATGTCGGAATCACTGCGACAAGGTCAAAGCTGCCGATTCCAGGAACCTACTGCCCCCTTTTTGTGTTTTCTGTTTTTGATGGACCTAATGGTGCACAAATGCATATGTGAAGATGGTTCAAGCTTAATGAAGGTTAGAGGAAGACACCTAGCCATGACATTGAAGAAAAACATGAAGAAACAAGTTCTCCTAGTCAAGCTAGGAGAAGCTGCCGATTCTGGCAGAATGTGTGTCATTGTGAGCTGCCGGCATTTGGGGCATTTTCGATGGATCAAGGCCTATCAATTGAAGTCCAATGATCATACAAGAAGTCCATGAAGATGTGAAGCCCAAGCCTTGAAGAAAAATTCAGAAATAGAAAACCTAATTGTACTATGAAAGGAAGGTTACAAAACCTAATCCCATTAGGTTTTGTGAATCCCTTTTGCATCTAGGGTTGTGGCCGGCAGCCTCTCTTCCTATCCCCTATAAATACCAACTTTTCCTACAGAAAAAGAGGTCACATCTCAAGCCAAAACACAAAGCCAAAGCTCTACCAAATTCTCCCCAAAGATCCTACACAAACCCTAGCCGAAATCACCTCCACCACCAACCAAGTTTCTGCCGAACTTGGAAAATACCTACTGCCGAGCCACTTTGTTGCCGTGCAGCAGTCCATCCGACCACCATACATCGCCGGATCCACACCAAGACGAAGCTCTCCAAGGTTTCTAAAGTGTGATCCACTCCCCTCTTTCGGTTTAGCTTTTGTTTGTGTAGTTATGAATTGTTTTGTCTATAAAACTTGCATGTATTTTTGGTTTTGGATTATATGTCTATGTATGATTCAAATTGGAGATTGGTTTTATGAATTGTATATATGTTGATGAATTGTTTGATTCGATGTTTAGACTTAGGTTTAAATTTCGGCAACAATGAATTTGCATGTTAATTTTGTAATATAAAACATGTAAGATGAACACACTTAGATAATTAGGACAGCGGTATTGATGCATGTTGAGGATTTAAATCGGTTAGTAATCTAAGGGCGTGACTTAAAAACCGACTCATTAGTGTTGTTTGGCAAACAAGTAAATCTAGATGTTAGGTTTCATCTAACCCGAGTATAATGAATAAAGATGAAACGTATGTTGCTTTGATTCTATTGTGCTCACCTAGGGTATAACCTTAGCTAAAACTTGCATGTTAAATGAGATGATTGACAACCTTGCTTGTTTACATGTTTTCGATTATAGACTTTTGTGCTTCAATGCTATGACTTGTATAAGGTAGCATAACTTTTAGGATCACTTTGCGAATAGCTCGATCTTAAAATATTAGAGAGTCTCTCAACTAGGTAAAATCGGAAACGTTCTAGTTGTAGGTCGAAACTTGTTTAAGTCCAATGCATGCTAAATACTTGTTCCTTACCTTCTTTTGTGTGAATCTTATGTGTTAAATGAGTTGAGTGTGGAGTGCTTTGTGTGAAAGATGTCGACCAAAACTTGTAAATATTAGACTTAGAATTTATTTTCAGCAACTTTTATTTTCGTGATACCTAGTTTAGGGCAGCTTGCTGCCGTGCCTATTTCCCCATGTGTGTGACGTTTTGTACATAATTGTGTGAATATTTTGACTAACAATTTCATATCTCAGGTACCCTTAATCCCCGGCTTAGAACGATCCCTACTTATGTCTATACTACTAACGATTGTAGGGTTATTATTGCATGCGAGCTTCGGCTCACACCAGCACATAGTCATCGAATAGTCAAAGAATTATGAGGTTTCATGCTTCCTACGAATTTATCGAATTTTATCTTTTTATCGCTCAAGAAGAAAGCAAATTGGCTCAAAAGCTCACATAGGTTATAATCAAAATAAACTAGCTAGAACATGCATGCTTAATAATCAACAAGTCCTACATGCTCCTACCAATGCACAAAATCCATAAAACTTACAATTTTAAAGGTATGCACAACCATCATCTATGTATGCAAAGAGGAGAAAAACATCATTGACATATTAGGGGCATCGTAAGACTCGAAACAAACAAATTTAAACACTCTATTTTTGTGGAACAATTTTCTGAATTTTTCTTTTCTAAACTAAGCACACAAAAATTCAAAAACGAAAACGGAATACGTTATCCCACCCCACACTTAGAAAATTACATTGCCCTCAATGTAAGCACAAAACAATATCAATGAATTTCCTAAGCATGCAATCGACTAACATATTCCAACATATCATCACAAATCAAAGACAAAAAGAAGGGTTAAGAAATTGCAAACTCTCGGTGATGGCTCCTTCACTATTCTTTGATCGACATGGGTTGCCTCCCAAGTAGCGCTTTGTGTTTATAGTCCATAGCCTAGACTTTTCACCGTGTTTTGCATGTGTTCATCGTGCTCCAAAACAACTCAAATCGGCAAGAAGAAGTTCAATGAGAAGACTTTGGCATGTGGTATCCTGTTCGGTTCTGGTTGCCGTATCCTGTTTGTGTGGCGTATCGGGCTCTTCTGCCGGCGTATCCGGTGTATCCAGCTTGTGTCCGGCCTCTTGTGGCCTTGTGTCAACCCTGCCGGCAATGGCAGGTCCGGCAGGAGGTGGTGGTGCGACTGAAAACAGCGGCAGCAGCTCGGCAGGTTGGTGCGTGTCCGGCATGCTGTGCTTTGGTGCGTCCATGTCCGTGTCAGCCCTCTTGGTGATGCTGCCGGCAATTGCAGGTCCGGCAGCCACTTGGTGTGGTGGTGGCATGGCTGTGTCATGCGAATGTGAAGGCAACTCGGCTTGTGGTGATGATGGTGGGGCGGGGTAGACGGCGGCTTCTTCCACCGTGTGCTCTTGAAAGGGAGAATAGTAAGGCTTGAGGCGATGGCCATTTACCTTGAATGTGTTTCCCGTAACTTCATTCCGAATCTCTATGGCTCCATGAGGAAACACTTGAAGAACAATGAATAGTCCAAGCCAACGAGAGCGCAACTTTCCCGGAAAGAGTTGAAGCCGTGTATTAAACAAGAGAACTTTTTGCCCAACTTCAAACTTCTTCCCCCGTACGCTCTTGTCTTCTCCTTATAGATCCAAGCGGCATCATAAGCTTCATTGCGAATTTCTTCAAGTTCATTGAGTTGAAGCTTTCTATGAAGACCGGCATCATCTATGCTCATGTTGAACTTTTTAACGGCCCACCATGCTTTGTGTTCTAACTCAACCGGTAAGTGACATGCTTTGCCATAAATCAACCGAAAAGGAGACATACCTATCGGTGTCTTGTACGCAGTCCTATAAGCCCACAAAGCATCATCGAGACGATCACTCCAATCCTTCCTTAAAGGTCGAACCGATTTCTCCAAAATGTTCTTGATCTCTCGATTACTCACCTCGGCCATTCCACTTGTTTGGGGATGATATGGTGTAGAAACTTTATGTGTGACTCCATACTTCCTCAATAAGGCTTCAATAGTGCGGTTACAAAAATGGGATCCTCCATCGCTAATCAAGACCCTTGGAACTCCAAATCGTGAGAAGATGTTGGTCTTGAGAAACTTGGCTACCACCTTGGCATCGTTGGTGCGTGTAGCCTTGGCTTCGATCCACTTTGACACATAATCAACCGCAAGCAATATGTAGAGAAAACCCTTACTTGATGAAAACGGTCCCATGAAGTCAATCCCCCAAACATCAAAAATTTCCACCACAAGGATAGGCGTGAGCGGCATTTGATCACGCCCACTAATCTTCCCCACACGTTGGCACCGATCACAAGCCTTACAAAACATAAATGCATCTTTGAAAATCGTAGGCCAAAAGAAACCACAAGTGAGTACCTTCAATGCCGTCTTCTTAGGTCCAAAATGCCCACCACAAGCTTCACTATGACAAAAAGCAAGGATGGAGCGATGCTCATTCTCCGGCACACATCTTCGAATAACTTGATCACCACATTGCTTCCATAAGTACGGATCATCCCACAAGAAGTGTCGAGCTTGCTTCCTTATTCTTCTTTGATGGTGGCTCGGCAATTCTTTAGGAAATCGGTTTGTGGCTAGAAAATTGGCAATGTCGGCATACCAAGGCTCATGTACTTCAAGTCGAAAAAGTTGCTCATCCGGAAAGGTTTCACATAGGGGCAGCCGATCCTCCTCTTGCACAAGTCTACTCAAATAATCGGCCACAACATTCTCTACTCCTTTCTTGTCTTTAATCTCAATATCGAACTCTTGAAGCAAAAGAATCCATCGAATAAGCCTCGGCTTAGCATCCTTCTTCGTCATAAGATATCTCAAAGCAGCATGATCACTATAAACAATAACCTTGGAATTCAAAAGATATGATCGAAATTTTTCCAAATCAAAGATTACCGCTAAGAGTTCCTTCTCCGTTGTTGTGTAATTGAGTTGTGCATCGTTGAGAGTCCTTGAAGCATAGTAAATGGCGCATGGCTTCTTCTCAATTCGTTGTCCAAGTACCGCTCCAAGTGCATAATCACTAGCATCACACATCAACTCAAACGGCTCATCCCAATTAGGGGAAACTAGAATCGGTGCCGTGCATAGTAGCATCTTCAAACGGCAAAATGCCTCCTCACATGCCTTTGTCCACTCAAACGTCACCTCCTTTTGTAACAAGTTGCTTAATGGCTTGGCAATTGAAGAGAAGTCTTTGATGAATCGTCGATAAAACCCCGCATGGCCAAGAAAACTTCTCACATCCTTCACACACCTAGGGCTCGGCAATGCTTGAATTAGCTCCACCTTGGCTTTGTCAACCTCTAAGCCTCTTGCCGAAATTATATGCCCTAGAACAATGCCTTGCGTGACCATGAAGTGACACTTCTCCCAATTAAGCACAAGATTTGTCTCTACACACCTCTCAAGTATCTTCTCCAAGTTCCCCAAACATGCATCGAAGGTGCCTCCATACACACTAAAATCATCCATAAATACTTCGATAATGTCTTCAATAAAATCCGAGAAGATAGCATACATACATCTTTGAAAAGTGCCGGGTGCGTTGCAAAGTCCGAATGGCATCCGCCGATAAGCAAACGTGCCAAATGGACAAGTAAAAGTGGTCTTCTCTTGATCGTCCGGGTGTATCATGATTTGATTGTAGCCACTATATCCATCAAGAAAGCAATAGTAAGAATGACCGGCCAACCTTTCTAACATTTGATCCATAAACGGCAAAGGCATGTGATCCTTCCTTGTTGTAGCGTTGAGCTTCCTATAATCGATGCACATACGATGACCGGTTATAAGTCTTTGTGGCACAAGTTCATTCTTCTCATTCTTGACAACCGTTACACCACTCTTCTTCGGCACTACTTGCACGGGAGATATCCACTTACTATCCGAAATTGGGTAGATCACCCCACAATCGAGCAACTTGATAATTTCTTCTTTCACAACCTTCATCATTGGAGGGTGAACGTGAGCCGAAGCTCGCATGCAATAATAAACCCTACAATCGTTAGTAGTATAGAATAAGTAGGGATCGTTCTAGCCGGGGATTAAGGGTACCTGAAATATGAGAATGTTAAACAAAACACACATATATATATATACACAAACAATGTCACTTTATTCACATATATACAAACAAGAAACGAAATCATGGGGGAATTGTGATCGGCAGCAAAGCTGCCTTCTAACATCTAGGCACGAAAGTAAATTGCTGAAAATAAGTCCTAAGTCTAATATTTACAAGTGATCATCATCTCTCACAAAACATTTAGCACAAAAGACTCTTTAACATGTAGACTAATATGCAAGAAGGTAAGGAATAAGTATGAATGTTGTTTTGACTTAACCAATTTCGATCCCAATTAGAGCCTACGAGGTCATCTAATCGTTGATTACTAGAGTCTTAAGATTAACTACGAGTATAATCCTAAGGTATGTGTTAACCGATTTTACTGGGCCAACAATTAAGCACATGAATCACAAATCGAAGACAAGCGAACAAGTAGGGTCGTCAATCCTCTTATTATCTTGCAAGTTCTAAGGTATTTAGACCTAGTGAGCACATGATTTAAGAAAACTACGAGTATGACTCAACCATGAACTCTATCACATGAAACCTAGCACTTAGAATTACATGTCAAACAACAAATGCTTAAAACAAAACTAGTGTGTCGATTTATTGCCCTAACCTTAGATTACTAATCGAATTAAGTTCTTAAACAACATCGCATACCTATTGTCCTAGTTATCAAACATAAAAATCTACAAGTCACATATTACAAATTAGCATGTAAAAACTCAAAGAAAACGTGGCCTAGCCCTAAGCAACGAATCAAAGAAATCTTCAACATGCAATTTATGAAACCAAAATCCAATCCAAATCATACATAGACATACAATTTGAAACCAAAAATACAAAAGAGTTTCATAGACAAAACTATTCATAGCTACATAAACTTTACTAAACCAAGAGAAAGGAGTGGATCACACTTTTGTAGACACCTTGGATGACTTCGACTCGTGTGGATCCGGCGGAAGATGGAAGAGATGAGGCTGCTCGGCAAAGGGCTGTGTCGGCAGGAAGTATACCAAGTTTCGGCAGAAACTTGGGTGAGGTGGTGGTGGTTTTTGGCTTAGGGTTTAAGTAGGATTCTTGGGGACAATTTGGTAGAGTTTAGGCCTTGTGTCTAAGCTTGAGATGAGATGATTTTTCTGAATGAAAAGTGGGGGTATATATAGGGGAAAAAAAGAGAGAGGCTGCCGGCAGTCCCTTAAGCCAAAAGGGATTCAGAAAACCTAGTTCATTAAGGTTTTGCAACCTTCCTTTCTTAATCCAATTAGGTTTTCTTTTCTGAAAATTTTCTTCAAGGCTTGGGCTTCACATCTTCATGGACTTCTTATGTGGTCTTGGACTTCATTTGACATGCCTTGGTCCATCGAAAAATGCCCCAATTGCTGGCAGCACACAAAGGCATACAATCTGCCAGAATCGGCAGCTTCTCCTAGTGTGACTAGGAGAACGTCTTTCTTCAAGTTTTTCTTCAATGCCATGGCCTAGTGTCTTCCTCTTCCCTTCATAAAGCTTGGACCATCTTCACATATGCATTTGTACACCATTTGGTCCATCAAAAACAGAAAACACAAAAAGGGGGCAGTAGGTTCCTGGAATCGGCAGATTTGACCTTGTTGTAGTAATTCCGGCTTATCTTCCTCCGTGGAGCTCCGATTGATGCGATTCCAAGTCTCACGTAAACTAGACACATAGGGCCATCTCCCCATAAAATATCTCGGCCAAATTCCATGCAAGTCGTCGGGAATGATTTTTCGAAGTTGAGACACAGTCCCAGGAATATCCTGGAAGCCCCTGGATTGGAATGTTCGGATTGCCCTTTTGCAGCCAACTTCTGGGCGACTTCCCGAACTCCGATTGATCTGAAATTTTAACACAGCATTCCTCAACATATGAATATTAAGCACACAAAATTTCATAGAATTCGGACAAGGATAGATTATACTTTTGCTCATCTCAAAATCACGAAAAAGACATATTTTGCAATATTTTCCAGATTTCTCAAACTTAGTCATTTTTCGGATTCTTAACCAAATTTCATCAAAACTCTACCAAAACGACACTAACTACATTATGACTCTATCTTAAACAAATAAAGGTTTAAACAAAGCATAAACGAGGGCATACACATATAATATCGTCGCACATTGTGCTCCTATCAGAGGGTGAAGTCGACGTTGAGTGAACGGGAGCCGAAGCTCGCATGCAATGATAACCCTACAATCGTTAGTAGTATAGACATAAGTAGGGATCGTTCTAAGCCGGGGATTAAGGGTACCTGAAATATGTAATTGTTAGTCAAAATATTCACACATATATACATCAAAAACGTCACTCATGGGGGAAGGATTGTGATCGGCAGCAAGCTGCCCTAATGCTAAATAACACGAAATTAAATACTGAAAAATAAATCCTAAGTCTACTATGTACAAGGTTGGTCGACATTCTTCCACAAAGTACTAACAGGAAAGCAATCAAAACACATAACAAACTAGCAAGCAAGACTCACGGCAAGATGTTAAAATGTTCTAGACTCAACTTAACTCCAACCCAATTAGCTCCTAATCGGCGACTAATTGATTAAGACTCCTCATGTATTTTAAGTGACTAATCGCCTAACCTTAAAGTTATACTAGTCATCTTTGAATATTTTAATCGACGTAAACAAACATGACAAGTAATTAAGCACAAAGTCTTTTTCTTTAGTTGGAAACAAGTTAGATAAGCAAGGTTGTCAATCATCTTATTAACAAGCATGTTCATTTAAATTACTCTAGCCCTCGTGAAAACAACACAAATTAAAATAACCCTAAAGATTACTTAACCCATATTATTTTCGGCTAATGAAGATCAATAATTCACACATAGCTCTTGCATAAAACACCAATCTTTAAGCACAAGAATTTAAAGAACAAGTCAAGAAAACCCTAAAACCAAATTAACATATGTTCTTGCCGATTACCCTATTAGCTAATTCATTACATCTTTCCCTTACTTTTTAACATGCAATCCATATTCTTACATCTAAAACCTTACTTGAAGATAAAGAAAATAAATTGACATGCAAATCATAAAACCAAATTTCAATCCAATTCATACATAGACATAAAAATTGAAACCAAGAATTCATGCTAACTTCATAGACAAAGTTTAACATAACTACAACAAAAATTACAAAGCCAAGAGTAGGGAGTGGATCACACATTAGAAACCTTGAAGACTTCGTCGTGTATGGATCCGTGGATGATGGTGGTCGGATGGAGGCTGCACGGCAGTAAAGGTTTCGGCAGCAAGGGAACAAAATTTCGGCAGGAAACTTTGGTGTGGTGGTGGTGGTTTTGGCTAGGGTTTTTGTGTAGGATTCTTGGGAAATTTAGGCAGAGCTTTGGCTAGATTTTTGCTTTGGAATGTGACAAATTTTTCTGTGTAAAAGTTGGGTATTTATATGGAGAATGCTAGGGTAATTGCCGGCAGCCCTCTTGTACAAGGAAAAACAAAACCTAGAGGGATAAGGTTTGAAACCTTCCTTTTTCTAGTTCAATTAGGTTTTGTTTTTCTGAATTTTTCTTCAAGGCTTGGGCTTCACATCTTCATGGACTTCTTGTATGGTCTTGGACTTCAATTGATAGGCCTTGATCCATCGAAAATGCTCCAAATGCCGGCAGCACACAAAGGCATACAATCTGCCTCTATTCGGCAGCTTCTCCTAGTGTGACTAGGAGAACGTCTTTCTTCAAGTTTTTCTTCAATGCCATGGCCTAGTGTCTTCCTCTTCCCTTCATAAGGCTTGAACCATCTTCACATATGCATTTGTGCACCATTAGGTCCATCAAAAACAGAAAACACGAAAAGGGGGCAGTAGGTTCCTGGAATCGGCAGATTTGACCTTGTTGCAGTAATTCCGGCATAACTCCCTCCGTGCAGCTCCGATTGGTGCGATTCTAAGTCTCAGATAAACTAGACACATATGGCCATCTCCCCATAAAACAGTTCGATCAAATTCCTTGTGAGTCGACGGGAATGATTTTTCGAAGTTAGGACAAAGTCCCAGGAAAATCCTGGAAGTCCCTGGATTGGTTTGCTCGGACTGCTGTTTTGCAGCCAACTTTTGGGTGACTTCCCGAACTCCAATTGATCTGAAATTTTAACACAACATTCCTCAGTATATGAATATTAAGCACACCAAATTTCATTGAATTCGGACAAGGATAGATCATATTTGTACTCGTCACAAAATCACGAAAAAGACATATTGTGCATTATTTTCCAGATTTCTCAAACTTAGTCATTTTTCGGATTCTTAACCATTTTTCACCAAACTCTACCAAAATTGACACTAACTATATTATGACTCTATCTTAGACAAATAAGGGTTAAACAAAGCATAAACGAGGGCATAAACATATAATATCGTCGCACATTGTGCTCCTATCATTGAGCTTCCTTTGTCGGCTTAGCTCCTTCTTCCAATAAGATACGATGAACACAAGTAGTAGGGCTTATTCCCTTGATATCCGCTAAGGTCCAACCTATGGCGGTCTTGTACTTCTTAAGCACACATATCAAATCCTCCTCTTGCTTCTTACTAAGCATTGAAGACACAATAACCGGAAGTGTGTCTCCTTCTCCAAGATAAGCATACTTCAAGTGACTAGGGAGTTCTTTTAGTTCTAACTTTGGGGCCTCTTCCACACTTGGTCGAAATTTTGTTGTGGCACTTGGAATTGACAAGAACGAGTTCCTCGGATACAATGTTGTGGCCTCAAGCTCGGCAACCACCTCTCTAAGGCTCGGCAACATTATGAATGACTCGGCATAAAGGGTTGCCGTGGCACTTTCTTGCTCGGCATGATTGCATGGCTCGGCCTCCTCTTGCACGGCATGGCTTGGCTTGGTTCTCTTCATAACTCGTTCTCCCCTCTTGTCAAATCCGACCCCTTGCTCAATCGCTAATTGCTATGCGTCGAGCGAGGTCGACATAACTTGCTCGACCTCCTCCAAAACATCAATGGCACAACCCTCCTTCAAATCAACATTGGGAAATCTCATGGCGTCAAACACATTGAACTTTATCACTTCACCATCAAATTCCATAGTTAGGTTGCCCTCGGCCACATCTATCTTTGTGCGCGCGGTCCTCATGAATGGTCGCCCTAAAAGCAATTGAGTGTTGTTGACCGGCGAATCCTCCATCTCAACCACATAAAAATCGGCGGGGAATATCAATTGGTTGACTTGCACCAACACATCCTCTACATAGCCTTCCGGATATTTGCTTGAGCGATCCGCAAGTTGAATGATGACATTATCCTTCTTGAGAGGCCCTATACTCAACGTTTGATACACATTGAGTGGCATGACATTGATCGATGCTCCCAAATCCAACATAACATCATCGAAACGTGTATTGCCTATGACACAAGGCACATTGAAGCTCCCCGGATCCTTCATCTTTGGTGGCAACTTCCTTTGAATAACGGCCGACACCGTCTCGCTCATTGTTAGCACACGAGTCTCTCTAGTATGCCTCCTTGCCGTGCAAAGCTCCTTTAAAAATTTAGCATACTTCGGCACTTGCTTAATGCACTCCAACAAAGGAATGTTGACTTGCACTTTCCGGAAAATCTCCAATACCTCTTCATCGGATTTATCTTTCTTTGTTCTAGCAAAACGTGAAGGGAATGGGGCACTAGATGATGGCACTCCTCCCTTTACATGATTGCCGGCTACACCTTGCTTCTCGGCAGAATTCTCCTTGCCGGTTGCAGCCCTCTCGTTCTCGGCATCATCCTTCTTGGCATGGTGGTTGTTGCCGGCAGCATTGTGCTCGGCTATGCTTTCCTCGGCTTCCTCAATATGGCTGCCGGCAATGACAGGTTCGGCATCCCTCTCGTCATCCTCAATGCCCTTGAAAGTCACTCGCTTCTTCTTAGGACTTGTCGGAGGAAACAACTCTCTTCCGCTACGAGTTTGAATCACTTTGGCTTGCTCGTTCCTTGGATTGGGAATTGTATTGCTTGGCAACTTCCCTTGCTCATTAAACCTTCCCATAAAATCCACTACTTGCCCCATTTGAGTCTTGAGCTCACCAATGTCCTTTTGATGATTTTGTTGTCCCGCGAGTAATGCTTGAGTAGCACTTGACAAAGATTGAATTAAAGCGTCATAGTTAGGGTTGCTCGGTGCGGCTTGCACTTGGCTCGGCCCTCCTTGGCTTTGGTACGGCACAGCTTGTTGTTGGTTCGGCAATGCCCCAAATTGTCCTTGGTTCGGCTGATAAGGTTGCCGAGGCACAAATGGTGGCCTCGGTGCAAATGGCGCTCCTCCCTCTCTCGGTTGCATAGGTGCCCTAAGCACGTTGTCATTATTTGCCCATCGAAAGTTCGGATGATCATTGAACCTTGGATTGAAATTTCCAAAACGTTGGCCTCCTTGAAAACCAATTGCATTGCACTCCTCAACTCCCTCATTAACTCCAAATTGAGGGCATTGTTCGGTCTCATGGCCCTCGGTGCAAATTCCACAAACACTAGCACGCTTCTTCATCAAATTACTCACCAAGTCGGTGAGCTTGTCCACTTTCTCCTCTAACTTTGAGCTCGAAGACGTCTCATGCACTTTTTCATTCCTTTGGACATTCCCTCGTGCCATGCCAAATTGTTGGTTGTTCAAAGCACGAACTTCCAACAAACTTCTTGCCGCACCAGCATTTAACTCCAAAAAGCTACCTCCCGCGGCCGAGTCAAGAAACTCTCTCTCCATGACGCGCAATCCCTCATAAAAATATTGTAGCAAGAGCCCATCGCTAATGCCATGCGATGGACACAAAGAAACTAGGGACTTGAACCTCTTGTAGTAGTCGAAGAAAGTCTCATCTCCGGCTTGCTTCACACTTGTAATTTGCTTCCTCAGATCAGTGATACGTGAAGCAGGAAAGTACTTGAGCAAAAACTCATCCATCATAGTACTCCACGAAACAATGCGACCACTAGGCACCTCAAACAACCACTCCTTCGCTTGATCTTCTAAAGAAAACGGAAAATCCTTCATTTTGAAGTGTTGCAAATCGGTCCCTCTTGGGCACATAGACTCCGTGGTGAAGTTAAACCACTGCAGATGCTTGTTAGGGTCCTCACTCGGCATCCCATAAAACGACTTCAGCTTATGGAGGAATCCACTCCTCAATTCAATCTCTCCAGTCTTGTCAGTTTCCAAGGGAGGATAAGTAATATTAGAAGGAGCAACTCCAGCTCCAGCAACATGACCATTCTGTGATCTGATTGATGCCATGATCTCTTCTTCTTCTTCTAATTCGGCAAAGGCCTCAAATTCTGGGTTCTGAAGATCACAAGACGATGACACAAAAGAAGGTGAGCTCGGTCCTGATGATGATACTGACGGCACAATAGGGGAGGATGGCAAGGATGATGACACTGATGAACTGGTTGGTGACGATGGTGGTAATGGCACAAAACGAGCAATAGCGAGTTCTTGGTCTAAACGTTGCAAACGGCCTTGAAGATCTCTTGTCCAAATACTAGATTCGGACATGCATTATTTCTGAAATTTGCAACATTTAAACAAGTTAGAACCTCGTAAAGAAATAGAAGACAAGATTATACATCATTACAAGCCACGGCATTGGCGATTACACAACAAATTTCAACAATGATACACAAGACACAATCGGCAAGCCATAAATACACATGGCAAAATCACACAAACAATCGGCAACACAAGCAAATTTCGGCAAAGCATCAATATAATTCGGCAATAAGGGATCAAAAATCGAAAAGTTCATGAGCATGTAATCGCTAAGTCTAATTTCTTTTAAATTTGTTCTAACTCTCGAAGTACGTGGAGCAGAGGAGATAACGGTGCAATGGACTGATACAGCCCCCGGTAGTATCATGCTTAATCCGATATACCTCAAGAGTTTGAACCACACAAAATGTTTTATCTTCGAAGAAAATAGGCCACATATGTCAAGTTATGTTCTAGCGTCTAAAGTGAGGTGATGCTTCGGCACAAGCTGTCGACTAGGTCGTGCGGATTTTACGTTTCAAAGGTCATTACAATCACGGAGGGCGAACCCCCTACAGGAACCAGGCAGGACTCGTTGTTGGACACCACGGAGGGCGAACCCCCTATCGACTCACTCACCGAGAATGAACATCAGTCTATGGGCCTTGAGATCCAGTTAAACAAACCTGAGAACCATATCTATGATAATCACTTCCCCATACTTTGTAAAACAAACACGGATCCCTAGCAGTCTACAAGTGTTGATTAAAACCGCCCTCAACCTCATGGAAGTAATACTATTACCGAAGAAACGCTTATATGCGTGGGGGGGAAGTATCCCGCGTTTCCCAATCTACATAGAAACGGCCTCCGACATAGCACCATTCACATGAAGGGTTTTGGTTATGATCAACAAAAGTGGCTTCACCTACATGTTACACTTTAGAAACTACAATAAACTCAAACATACACAACACTA
This sequence comes from Potentilla sterilis, assembly GCA_963682095.1. Lineage (NCBI taxonomy): Eukaryota > Viridiplantae > Streptophyta > Magnoliopsida > Rosales > Rosaceae > Potentilla > Potentilla sterilis. The sequence goes on along the minus strand of OY821755.1, from coordinate 46,352,587 downwards.
TCAACTCCCTAGAAATTAAACTAAGTGACTACCAACATACATCAATATATCATGCAACTTTCGAAACTTAAACTTTACATGCCGAAGCATATTTCTACTTAACAAAATCCCAAAATAAACTTAAAATTTACAACTTTACAACTTCACAACAAAAATTTCCAGCAACATTAAATACACAACAAATTCATAAAACAAGCTTTTATAATCCCCGGCAACGGCGCCAAAAATTGATGGGAGCCAAAGCTCACATGCAATAATAACCCTACAAAAATATCGTTAGTAGTATGAGCAAGTAGGGATCATTCTAGGCCGGGGATTAAGGGTACCTGAGATATGAAATTGTTAGACAAACATATATACATATATACATCACAAACGTCACATATGGGGGTAATAATAGGATCGGCAGCAATGCTGCTCCTACACTAGGCTCGGCAATAAAAACAGAAAATAAATCCTAGGCTACTATATACAAGTGATCATCATCTCTCACACAAAACAGTTCACATAAAAGACTCTTTAACAAGGCAAATTGCATGCAAGAAAGTAAGAAACAAGTATTTAGCATGTTCAAGACCAAAATTAGTTTCGACACAATTAGAGCCTCCAGCAGTTTTCCAATTGTTAGACTTCTTAAATTCTTAGAAACTACTCCAGCGTATGACTTCTAAGGTGATGCTAATCCGGTTTTACGCGTTTTAACATTTAAGCATATGAGTCTTAATCGAAGACAAGCAAACAAGTAAGGTTGTCATTCTTCTTATTTAACTTGCAAGTTCTAAGGTTTATTAGACCTAGGTGAGCAACACAAAACAAACTACTCCAGCGTATGACTTATCCGTGTTACTCTATCACATGAAACCTAACACTTAGAATTACATGCTAATCATAACTAGTGTGTCGGTTTATTTGCCCTAACCTTAGTTCTAACCAATTTAAGTTTAAACATGTGAAATACCACTGCCCTAATTATCGATGCATACAAAAACACACAAGTTAAAATTTAGGAAAAACATACATAACATATCATATTCGGTTCATACAAAGTTTCAAGAAAAACCAAGAATCGAAACAAGTTCGTACAAAACAACCAAACATAAATAAATACAAAAGCCATAGGGGAATGGATCACACTTTAAGAACCTTGAAGACTCCTCAAAGTGACTAGATGGATCGGCTGCTGCTCCTTGGTGTTCGGCAAGAACAGAAATCGGCAGGAAACCAAGGTGGAAGGGATTCGGCAATATGGTGGTGGTGATGATGGTTCGGCTAGGGTATTTAGGTATTGGTGTTTTGGAAGACTTGGTAGAGCTTTAGGCTAGTGTATTATGATTGAGATGAGATAGCTTTTCTGTAGAAAAAGTGGGGGTTTATATAGGAGAGGGGTGCCGGCAATCCCTTAAGCCAAAAGGAATTCAGAAAACCTAGTTCAATAAGGTTTTGCAACCTTCCTTTCTTAGTCCAATTAGGTTTTCTTTTCTGAATTTTTCTTCAAGGCTTGGGCTTCACATCTTCATCGACTTCTTATATGGTCTTGGACTGAAATTGATAAACTTTGATCCACCAAAAATGCATCACATTGCCGGCAGCCTGAAGTTGCACCCGATCTGCCTCAAATCGGCAGCTTCTCCTAGTTTGACTAGGAGACTTGATTTCTTCATGTTTTTCTTTGATGCCATGGCCAAGTGTCGTCCTTCTTCCTTCTATATGCTTGGGATGTCTTCACAAATGCTCTTGTACATCATATGGTCCATCAAAATGAAGCACTTGTGAAAAGGAAGCAATCAGTCCCTGGAATCGGCAGCTTTGACCTTGTCGCAGTAAATCCAGCATATCTCCACCTTCGGAGCTCCGATTGATGCGATTCCAAATCTCACGTAAACTAGACACATATGGCCATCTCTCCATGAAATATCTCGGCCAAATTCCATGCAAGTCGTCGGCAATGGAAATTCGAAGTTGGGGCAAAGTCCCAGGAAAATCCTGTAGCCCCTGGATTGGAATGTTCGGACTGCCCTTTTGCAGCCAAGTTTTGGGTGACTTCCCGAACTCCGATTAATCTGAAATTTTAACACAGCATTCCTCAACATATGTATATTAAGCACATAAAATTTCATAGAATTCGGACAAGGATAGATCATAAATTTGCTCATCTCAAAATCACGAAAAAGACATATTTTGCAATATTTTCCAGATTTCTCAAACTTAGTCATTTTTCGGATTCTTAACCATTTTTCACCAAAACTCTACCAAATGGACACTAACTACATTACGACTCTATCTTAGACAAATAAGGGTTAAACAAAGCATAAACGAGGGCATAAACATATAATATCGTCGCACAGTGTGCTCCTATCATTTCTCTTCCTGCAATTTGGTTAGCTTTGAAGAAATAATAACTGGCAAAGTGTCACCAGTTTCCAAAAATGCATACTTCAAATGCTCAGGTAAAGGTTTAAGCTCAAGTTCAGGGAATACCTCAATAGAAGGACAGAGATTTGTATCAGAAGCTGGTAAGAGAATAGGTTTGACAAACTTACCAGGAACTCGCTGTGCTGAATCTAGGGCATCAACTGCCTCATAGAAGTCATCCTCCATGAGTAAATCTCGAGATGACTCAATGTTCATCCCTCATCATTGTCGGCCCACCTCACACTTGAAGGTGTGTATCCCAGTTTTGCTTCAAGTTCATCCAATTCTTTCTTAAGTTGAGCACTACTACTGGGTGGAGTGGGTTCCTCACCAATTTCGATTGCCTTCTTCAGAGCATCTTCCTCCATAGAGTACTGGATGTATTCCTGCATGAAACTATCAAAAGCATCAACCGAATAACAAGTATGATCACTAGAAGTACCTGGATGCTTCAGAGCTTCAAAGATATTGAAGCGGATCTTTTTATCATCAACTCTCATGGTGAGAGTCCCCTCAAAACAATTTATCTTTGTTCGGGCCATCCTCAGGAATGGACGACCAAGAATCAATGGAAGCTCAGAGGGCATTAGTTCTGTCTCCATCTCCAAGATGAAGAAGTCTGCTGGAAAGATTAGCTCACCTACCTGCACTAAAACATCTTCAACAACACCAAGAGGGTAGCAGCTAGATCTGTCAGCAAGTTTAATAGTCACCAAAGTTGGTTGCAATTGTTGAGACAGGTTAAGTTTGTTATAAACAAAATAGGGCATCAAATTAATAGAAGCGCCTAAATCTAATAAAGCACCAGAAAACCTGTGATTTCCAACAATGCATGGAACAGTGAAACGACCTGGATCCTCCATCTTAGGAGGTAGCTTCCTTTGGAGAACAGCAGATACCTTTTCACTCAGAGCTACCGTCTCAGTTGGCCTGTACTTCCTCTTAGCAGTACAAAGTTCTTTGAGAATCTTTGCATATTGTGGAATTTGTTTCAATGCTTCAAGAAGAGGAATGTTCACTTGAACCTTTCTAAAGATCTCCAATATATCATTGGTCTTGTCCTCTTTCTCATGCTTCTTCAACCTGCTAGGAAAAGAAACTGGAATATCAGTGGAAGAAGAAGGTTTAGAAGTTACCTGAGGCTTCTTAGATTTTTCTGCTCCAGGGTTGTTTTCGACGAGTCGAAATTTTTCTTCAGAAATTTTCGACCCGTCGAACACTGTAGCTGGCAATTTTTCTGAATTTTCAAATATGATTTGCTCAAACACAGGTTCCTCTATCCTTGATGCACCCTTCTTCGATCTCAAATCTTTCTCTAGCACCGTTCCACTTCTCAACTCCATGGCGTGTGCTTCTCTCTCATTCCTTGGATTTGCCTCAGGTTGGCTAGGAAGTTCACCAAAGTTTCGCTGAGCCAACTGTTGTTGCACTTGACTCATCTGACGCTCCAAAAGCTCAATGGATTTTCCATGTTGTTGCCCCTGATTTCGAACTTCTTGAGTGAGAGTAGTTATTGCTGCATTTGTTCCCTCCAACATCATTTTGTTATCCTGCAACATCTGTTGAAACATAGCCTCTAATCCGGTAGGTGCTGGAGGCGCTGGAACTTGATACTGTGGTTGTTGCTGCCTTTGACCTTATGTTTGACCATCTCTAGGTGGTCTTGGAGCAAATCCGGGTGGAGTAGGATTCAACACATTGTTGTTTTTGTAGCTCAGGAGTGGGTGATTGTTGCTCTGGTAGTTGTTGTATTGTCTCCCAGCAAAATTCACATCTTCTTCATCAGGAGTAGGCTGGAACTTAGGACAATCTTCAGCAATATGATCATTAGAAGAGCAGATTGTGCACACTACCTGAACCGCAGCTACTGTTTGAATCTTGTCAACTTTCAAGGAACTGGCAATCAATGCAATATCATTCTCCACAGCACTCATCCTTTTTTCCATGGCTCCATCAGTTGTGGCAACACTCACAGATCTCCTAGTTGCTCCCATAGATCGATCTCTGGAGTGAAATTGCCTGGAGTTCTCTGCCTGACTCTCTACAATCACCTTAGCTGCATCGCCGGTCAAATTCCACCAGTTACCCCCACTAGCTGAATCAAGTTTCTGCCTGTTAAAGGTATCAAGTCCTTCATAGAAGTACTCCATCTGAGTATTAATATCAAACTTGTGGTGAGGGCACTGGCGAAGCAAGCTCTTGAACTGACTCCATGCTTCATGAAACTCATCCCCATCTTTCTGTTTAAAAGTACTGATCTACTTCTTCAGATTCTTGGTCCGGGATGCTGAATAGAATTCTCTCATAAAAGCGGTAGCCATCTTCACCCATGTATCCATTGAACCTGCTGCCAACGAATTGAACCATAACTTTGCTTGCTCTTTCAGTGAAAAGGAAAACAGAAGAAGCTTGAGGGTATCTTCTTCTAGATTTTGTGACTTCTGAATCCTGCAAAGAGCTGTGAATTCATTTAGATGGTCCTGTGGATCTTCAGAGGGAGTGCCCCTGAAGTGTGGCAATGCTGCTATCAGAGCAGGCTAGATCGAGTAAGTTCCCAAGTTTGCAGGTAGCACAATTGGTGAATTAGCAGCCCCTGTACCCGGTGTAAAGGATTCTTTCAAAGTTGCCATTGCTGGTGGTGTACGTGGAGGTGTCAACTGTTTCTCCTCTTCTGACTCAGATGCTGTATGAACCTCTGGCTCAGAACTCGCACCACCAGTGTTACTTGTGCTTGCTTGTTGTTGCTTCCTGAGCTTCTTGTTAAGCCTTGCTGTTTTCTCAATCTCTGAATCGTATAACAGTGGTGGGGAGTCTAACGACTTGCTCCTTGTATGCATACAACTTTCTGCACACAGCAACCAAGATCAGACTCAAAGGAAAAAGAAAACTAAACAAAAACTAAACAAGAAAAACAAAAAGACACTACAAAGACTTAGAATTAAGTAACTCCCCGGCAACGGCGCCAAAATTTGATGAGTGCAAAAGCACCTCTCAAAGATACCTTATATTTTCAAGATATATCGATGTAATACTCATATACAAGGGTTATCGAACACGAGGAGCTAGTGAGACTAAGTCTATGACACAACAAAACACAAAAGACGCGAATTCCAGAAAACTGGAACTCTCGACCTCTAGACACTACAAAAATTATAATTAAATATTTACTTGACCAATGAACACGAAATTTGAACACAAGACACTAGATACAGTGACGGACTACCACGTAAATTTGGTTTAAAACGGGATTGATTTGGTTGCCGAAACAAATCGGCTAAGTTGAAGTAAATTGCTGAAAACTGGAAATTTCAGAAAAGTAAAAGTTTATAAAATGCAAGATGTGATGAGAGTTAGGCACTTCTCTCCACCTCTAGACATCCTACGACTCCCCAAACTAATCTCAATAACCATGGATGAACGTTCCCCATGCTCGAGCTATGGTTAAGGCATCTCGCATATTACACTCTCTTACTTGGCATGAAAGAGGGAATGGTGTCCGCTCTTTCTTGATCCCTAATCAACCGACTTATACATATGGTGGTGTAAGCCTAGAGAACTAGAGTCATTAAGATTTAAGAGTGTTTGAAGAACAACAAAGCTTCAAGAGCTACTATGGTGGGTGCGTCTTACTTCACCTAGGTTTCACTTCACACAAGTTATCACGTAGGGCTTGCTTATCTCTTATAGAACATGCAATGGTATGGTGGTCATGTACACATTCAAGACAATAGATCCTATAACATGCAACTACGTTGATCACCATAGAAACATAAAATAGAAATCATAAATGGAATAACAGTGAAGCAAAACTCATCCAAATAGTTATGAAAATCAACTGGGGTTCAAAATCGTAGCATATCTAGGGCTTCGATCAGCCCCTAACAATGGAGTTTAGTTACTCATAATCGAAAGAAAACAATAACTAGACATGATGGAGGAGTTTTGATACAAACAGAGATGGAAAACCCTAGGTTTTGGCAGAGCTTCTTCCTTGCGTCTTCTTCTCTCCCCAAACCGTGCGTCTCCCCCTCTATGCGTGAATGCTTTCACGTGATGGCTCTAGGAGTTTTAATCTCCTTTCCCTAATTGGTCCAACACCAAGCTGACAAGGAATCCCTAGCCCAAAACCGTAAGGAATAAGGATTCCTTTCCTTGCAAACCCAACTAATTAATCCATTAAGCTTTTGGCTTCTTTTCCACAATCCAAATTAGTAATTAGTTGGGTCCAAGTCCACAAATTCGTCCATGATCATCACAATAAGACTTGGGCCTCCAAATACGCATTTCGGTCCACAGTCAGCATTTCCGAGCAGAATGACCTTCGAGCACTAAAACAGCCATAACTTCCTCTAGAAAATTCGAAAGGATGATCCGGAAGCGGCTCCGGACACTTGACTTCCAGGGCTTTCCAAGCATGTAAAAATCATAATTTAATTCTTCCTGGTCCGTTCCCAGTGCTCTGTCGAAGTTGGCTGACCTGTAGCAGGCAGAATTCCCAAAATCAGCTTATTGTGCTCCTTTTGTCATAATTCTCCAAAAGACCTATAAAACAATAAAATATAGTTAAAATACTCGATTCATAACAATAATCTAAGACTTAGGAATACATTGAAGACCAAGAAAGTTGCATATTTATGCAACTATCATGAGACAACAAACGCACTCGAAAGACATAGCCGAGTTAAAAAACTCAAATGGGACAAGTCGTGGACTTTATGGGAAAGATCACCTTGTAAGGAAACCTTCCTAGTGGAGTTATTAAAAATCCGGGGCATGAACATGCCAAAGTTATCACAACATATAGTGGAAGAGTGTTGAATGAAGAAGGAAATATGTAAAAATTTTGAATGAAGAAGGAAATATAGTGGAAGAGTGTTGAATGAACATGCCACGAGCTAAAATTTTGAAGAAAGTGACTTTCGGACACATTTTGGATGAAGAAGGAAATATCGGTAGCCTTCATGCCAATATCGATGGCCTGCAGCCTGCCGATGCCGATATTGCGCGCCACGCTGCCGACGCTGCGCGCAGCCCTGCCGAGGCTACTGCTGAAAGAGAAAGATTGAAGAATGAGCTCGAGAAAGATCCCGCAACCTCGAAGAAAGAAACCGTGCCGATCAAATCCAACAAGGGAGGGGTGCCGAACTCATGCATACCCTTTCCTTCTCGTTTTGTAAAGTCCAAGAAGGACAAATCCGACGAGGAAGTGTTGGATATTTTTCGGAAAGTAGAAGTGAACATCCCTTTGTTGGAGTGTATAAGACAAGTGCCTAAGTATGCAAAGTTCCTCAAGAAGCTTTGCACGACAAGGAGACACACAAGGGAGACACGTGCGGTGACTATGAGCGAAACAATGTTGGCCGTTATTCAAAGAAAGTTGCCACCAAAGATGAAAGATCTGGGGAGTTTCAACGTGCCATGTGTGATCGGCAACACATGTTTTGATGATGTCATGCTCGACTTGGGAGCATCGATCAATGTCATGCCACTCAATGTGTATCAAACATTGAGTATAAGGCCTCTCAAGAAGGACAATGTCATCATTCAACTTGTGGATCGATCAAGCAAGTATCTGACGTGAGCCGAAGCTCGCATGCAATAATAAACCCTGCAATCGTTAGTAGTATAGACATAAGTAGGGATCGTTCTAAGCCGGGGATTAAGGGTACCTGAAATATGGAATTGTTAGACAAATATATACACATATATATACAAAAACGTCACACATATGGGGGATAGGTAGTTCGGCAGTAAGGCTGCCACTAATGCTAGGCACGAAATAACTTGCTGAAAATAAATCCTAAGTCTAATATTTACAAGTTTGGTCGACATTCTTCCACAAAGCACTAACACGAAAACAATGAAAACACATAACAAACAAGCAAATAGGACTCACGGCAAGGTATTAAAGCGTTCTAGACTCAACTTAACTCCAACTCAATTAGCTCCTTATCGGTTTACCAATTAAGACTCTCTAGTACTTCAAGATTAACTTATCGTCTAACCCCAAAGTTATACTAAACATATTTGAGAACACTTATCGTCGAAAACAAACATGCAAAGTAATTAGGCACAAGGTCTTTTTAGTTGGAAACAAGTTAATAAAGTAAGGTTGTCAATCATCTCATCAACAAGCATGTTCTTTAAATTACTCTAGCCCTCGTGAAAACAACACAAACAAAGTAACTCGTTGATTACTTAATCCATATTAATTTTCGGCTAATGAGATTAATAAACTACGTATTGCAATTAAATAGCTACCAATCTTTAAGCACACGAATTTAAAGAACAAGTCAAGAAAACCCTAAAATCAATTCAACACATGGTTTGCCGATTATCCTACTTACTAATTCATTACATATTTTCCTTACTCTTTAGCATGCAATCCGTATTCTTACATCCAAACTCCAACTAAAGATAAAGAAAACAAATTGAACATGCAAATCATAAAACCAAATTTCAATCCAATTCGTACATAGACATAAAAATTGAAACCAAGAATTCATGCTAACTTCATAGACAAAGTTTAACATAGCTACAACAAAAATTACATAACCAAGAGTAGGGAGTGGATCACACATTAGAAACCTTGGAGACTTCGTCGTGTATGGATCCGGCGGTTTATGGTAATCGGATGGAGGCTGCTGCTCGGCAGTTGGGGGTGTCGGCAGCAAGGTGCCAAGGTTTCGGCAGAAACTTTGGGTGTGGTGGAGGTGGTTTTGGCTAGGGTTTTTGTGTAGGATTCTTAGGAAATTTAGGTAGAGCTTTGGCTAGATTTTTGCTTTGGAATGTGACAAGTTTTTCTGTAGGAAAACATGGCTTTATATAGAGGCAAATTCGGCAGAAACCCTAGGTAGAAAACCTAGTCCAAATCAGCAAAGGTAATCCTTATGCAACAAGGTTTTGGTTCCTTCCTTTCTTAGTTCTTCTAGGAAACTTCTTTTTCTGATTTTTTTCTTCAATGCCTTGGCTTGGTGTTATCTTCTAACCTTCCTTAAGGTTGGACCATCATCACATATGCATTTGTACACCATTTGGTCCATCAAAAACAGAAATCGCAAAAAGGAGGCAGTAGGTTCCTGGAATCGGCAGAACAGACGTTGTTGCAGTATCTCCGGCATATCTCCCTCCTCGGAGCTCCGATTGATGTGATTCCAAGTCTCAGATAAACTAGACACACAAAGCAACCTCCATATAAAACAGTTTGATCAAATTCCTTGTGAGTCGTCGGGAATGATTTTTCGAAGTTGGGACACAGTCCCTGGATTGGTTTGCTCGAACTGCTGAGTTGCAGCCATCGTTTGGGTGACTTCCCGAACTCCGATTGATCTAAAATTTTAGCACAACATTCCTCAGTATATGAATATTAAGCACACCAAATTTCATTGAATTCGGACAAGGATAGATCATATTTTTACTCATCTCAAAATCACGAAAAAGACATATTTTGCACTATTTTCCAGATTTCTCATACTTAGTCATTTTTCGTATTCTTAACCAACTTTTCGCCAAACTCTACCAAATTAACACTAAACTAAATTATGACTCAATCTTAGACAAATAAGGGTTAAACAAAGTATAAATGAGGGCATAAGAATATAATATCGTCGCACATTATGCTCCTATCAACTACCCCACACTTATCCTGTGCCAGTCCCTTAGCAATTTAAACTAAACTAGACTCTAAACAAACTATTGCCCCTAACAATTTGTCTCAGGCTCGTATGTACACATAGCTTTCAAGTTAAAGCATGAGAATGCTAGGCACGAAAATTCTGAGCTTCATGAACATGTAACATCAATAAAAACATGTAAGAGCAAAAGGTAAGCATGTAAACATGTTAAACTAGTTCATTCCTCCTCACTAGGCATACTCTCTTCTTTTCTCTCGAAGCATGGTTATTCACTCAATAGTATATGCAAGAGAAAGATAACGAATTACAAAGAGTAACTTGCATATATCAACGAATCGAAAGCACTTTGTGAAATTTTCAAGGAAAAACCTCATATGACAACTATATGCACCAATGAACCAAAACCATATGCTTACTCTTGAGATAATCTCCACAAATCAAATTTAACCATCTCAAAAATCATGAAAAAGATCAATAAAAGGGTTGTAATGGGGCTAGGCAAAGAGGTATTCGATATTTGGATAAGGAGGCTTAAAAAAGTCACCGTGGCCTTTGGCAAAGCTCAAATCTCCTTATGTCTTCTCACCAAGGGTCAAATTTCATCTTATTGGACCCATACTTCATTCTTTTCTTCCCATAACATTACAACAATACTCAAGACAATAGCCATGCACAATTTTCTTTTTCTTTTCTATGCCGTGCCCTATTTCTTTTCCTTGCTCTCGGTATCTTTTTCCTTTTCTTTTTTTTTTTTTTTTTTTTTGGGTCCGAGCAAAATTTTTCTCTTTTCTTTTTCTTTTGGCACGGCATACATATACACTTCTCATATAGATTCATGGCTAAGTCTACCCCACACTTGTTCTTCTTCATCACACACGCGAAAAAGCTTTCAAAAATCAAGCTTTGCCAATACTTTGATCAAGGGTAAAGGCACAACTATACTAAGCTCATGGAAAGTGTTTAAGGGTGATGAAAGAAAAGGCTCAACGTAGGCTCAAAGGGGTTTACTAAGGTGTCCCACGACGGGCTCCAATAGGGCTCATGCTTTATTTGGCTTTGGTGGTAAACCTATAAGATCTTTATTCAATCACATTCAAAATCAAGGTATTTTATGATTAAAAACGTTTTGAAAATCAACAAGAGTAAGTTCTAGCATACTAGAGTTCATTAAAAAGCTATGGCACATAGTCATCGAATAGGCAAAGAATTATGAGGTTTCATGCTTCCTACGAATCTATTGAATTTTATCTTTTTATCGCTCAAGAAGAAAGCAAATTGGCTCTAAAGCTCACATAGGTTATTATGGAAACAAACTAGCTAAAACATGCATGCTTCGTAATCAACAAGTCCTACATGCTCCTACCAATGCACATAATCCATGAAACTCACAATTTTAATTGTATGCATAACCATCATCTATGTATGCAAAGAGGAGAAAAACATCATTGACATATTAGGAGCATCCTAAGACTCGAAACAAACAAATTAAAACACTCTATTTTTGTGGAACAATTTCTGAAATTTTCTTTTTCTAAACTAAGCACACAAAAACAAAAAACAAAAACGGAATATGTTATCCTACCCCACACTTAGAAAATTACATTGTCCTCAATGTAAGCACAAATCTATATCAATGAATTTCCTAAACATGCAATAGTCTAACATAAGCCAACATATCATCACAAATCAAAGAAAGAGAGAAGGGTTAAGAAATTTCAAACTCTCGGTGATGGCTCCTTCACTTTTCTTTGATCGAATTGGGTTGCCTCCCAAGTAGCGCTTTGTGTTTATAGTCCATAGCCTAGACTTTTCACTGTGTGTTGATTGCATGTGTTCATCTTGCTCCAAAGTAACTCAAATCGGCATGAAGAAGCTCAAGAAGTAGCTCGTTGAAAGTTGTATCCGATCCGGCACTTGTGGAGGATAGCGTATCCGGCAGCAGGATCTGTGTGTCCGGTAATTGTCCAGGCGTGTCCGGCGTATCTTCCTTGTGTCCGGCCGCTTGTGTGAGCTTGTCAATCCTGCCGGCAATGGCAGGTCCGACAGGAGGTGGAGGTGTGGCTGGAGTTGGGCTCTGCTGTTCGGCAGCAAGGTGGAGCGTGTCCGGTATTGTGGTGCTTGAGCTGCCGGCAATTGCAGGTCCGGCAGCTTGGTGCAATGGTGGCTTAGAGGCAGTAGGTGGCCGGCCACTAGTCTCGGCAGTGGACGCTTGTGAAGGCTGCAGCTTGGCAGCAAGTGTCTAGGCAGTGACAATAGCTACGGCAGCCCCTTGGCGTGGAGGATCATGGACATCAGTTTCAACGTTTAGGGGCTCAAATGGCTCGTAGTACGGCTTGAGTCTATGTCCATTTACCTTGAATATGTTTCGCGTAACCTCATTCTGAATCTCTATGGCTCCATGTGGATATATTTGAAGAACAATGAATGGTCCAAGCCAACGAGAGCGCAACTTACCCGGAAAAAGTTTGAGCCTTGAGTGATACAAGAGAACTTTTTGGCCAACTTCAAACTTCTTCCGTCGAAGCATCTTATCATGAGCAACCTTAGTCTTTTGCTTGTAAATCCATGCGGCTTCATAAGCTTCATTCCGTATTTCTTCAAGTTCGTTGAGTTGAAGCTTCCTATGAAGGCCGGCCTCATCAATGCTCATGTTGAAAGCCTTAACCGCCCACCATGCTTTATGCTCAAGTTCAACCGGTAAGTGACATGCTTTGCCATATGTTAACCGAAAATGTGACATACCTATCGGCGTCTTGTACGCAGTCCTATATGCCCACAAAGCGTCATCGAGACGATCACTCCAATCCTTCCTTGAAGGTCCAACGGTCTTCTCAAGTATTTGCTTAATCTCTCGATTACTTACCTCGACCATTCCACTTGTTTGGGGGTGATAAGGTGTAGATACCTTATGAGTGACTCCATACTTCTTTAATAAGGCTTCAATGGTGCGGTTACAAAAATGGGATCCTCCATCGCTAATCAAGACTCTTGGAACTCCAAAACGTGAAAAGATGTTGGTCTTGAGAAACTCGGCTACCACCTTGGCATCGTTGGTGCGTGTAGCCTTGGCTTCAATCGACTTTGACACATAATCAACCGCAAGCAATATGTAAAGAAAGCCCTTACTCGAAGGAAAGGGTCCCATGAAGTCAATCCCCCAAAGATCATGAATCTCAATAGAAGTGATGGGGTGTAATGGCATTTGATCCCGTGGTCCAATATTCCCCATTCTTTGGCATCGATCACATGACTTACAAAACATGTAAGCATCTTTAAAAATTGTAGGCCAAAAGAATCCACACTCAAGTACCTTCAAAGCGGTCTTCTTTGCTCCAAAATACCCTCCACACGCCTCGCTATGACAAAATGTTAAAATCGGTTTATGCTCGTGCTCGGCAACACATCTTCTAAGCACTTGATCACTACATTGCTTCCATAAGTACGGATCATCCCAAAGATAATGACGTGACTCCTTCTTGAGTTTCTCACGTTGGTGGCGTGGTAAAGTACATGGGAATGTCCGAGTGGCAAGAAAGTTCGCAATATCGGCATACCAAGGCTCATGCACTTCAAGTCGAAAAAGTTGCTCATCCGGAAAGGATTCCAATAGGGGCAGCCGATCCACATCTTTAACAAGGCGACTCAAATGATCGGCTACAACATTCTCTACTCCTTTCTTGTCTTTAATCTCAATATCAAACTCTTGAAGCAAAAGAATCCATCGAATGAGCCTCGGCTTAGCATCCTTCTTCGTCATAAGATATCTCAAAGCGGCATGATCACTATAAACAATAACTTTGAAATTCAAAAGATATGAACGAAACTTTTCCAAAGCAAAAATTACCGCTAAGAGTTCTTTCTCTGTTGTGGTGTAGTTGAGCTGAGCATCGTTGAGAGTCCTTGAAGCATAGTAAATGGCGCATGGCTTCTTCTCAATTCGTTGTCCAAGTACCGCTCCAAGTGCATAATCACTAGCATCACACATCAACTCAAATGGCTGATCCCAATTCGGTGACACCAAGATCGACGCCGAACATAATAGCTCCTTCAATCGGCAAAAAGCAGTCTTACACGAATCCGTCCACTCAAACGTCACCTCCTTTTGTAACAAGTTGCTCAATGGCTTGGCAATTGAAGAGAAGTCTTTAATAAATCTTCGATAAAACCCCGCATGGCCAAGAAAACTTCTCACATCCTTCACACACCTAGGGCTCGGCAATGCTTGTATTAGTTCCACCTTGGCTTTGTCAACCTCTAAGCCTCTTGCCGAAACAATGTGCCCTAGTACAATACCTTGTGTGACCATGAAGTGACACTTCTCCCAATTGAGCACAAGATTTGTCTCTACACACCTCTCAAGTATCTTCTCCAAGTTCCCCAAACATGCATCGAAGGTGCCTCCATAAACACTAAAGTCATCCATAAACAGTTCGATAATGTCTTCAATAAAATCCGAGAAGATAGCATACATACATCTTTGAAACGTACCGGGTGCGTTGTATAGGCCAAATGGCATTCGTCGATAAGCAAACGTGCCAAATGGACAAGTAAAAGTGGTCTTCTCTTGATCATCAGGGTGTATCATGATTTGATTGTAGCCACTATATCCATCAAGAAAGCAATAGAAAGAATGGCCGGCTAACCTCTCTAGCATTTGGTCCATAAACGGCAAAGGCATGTGATCCTTCCTCGTTGTAGCGTTGAGCTTCCTATAGTCGATGCACATCCGATGACCGGTTACAAGTCTTTGTGGCACAAGCTCATTCTTCTCATTCTTGACAACCGTTACACCACTCTTCTTCGGCACTACTTGCACGGGAGATATCCACTTACTATCCGAAATTGGGTAGATCACCCCACAATCAAGCAACTTGATAATTTCTTCTTTCACAACTTTCATCATGGGAGGGTGAAGTCGACGTTGAGCTTCCTTTGTCGGCTTAGCTCCTTCTTCTAACAAGATGCGATGAACACAAGTAGTAGGGCTTATTCCCTTGATGTCCGCCAAGGTCCAACCTATGGCGGTCTTGTACTTCTTAAGCACTCTTATCAAATCAACTTCTTGCTTCTCACTAAGCATTGAAGACACAATAACCGGTAGAGTATCTTCTTCTCCAAGATAAACATACCTTAAGTGATTAGGGAGTTCTTTAAGTTCTAACTTCGGGGCCTCTTCCACACTTGGTCGAAATTTTATTGTGCCACTTGGAATTGACAAGAACGAGTTCTTTGTGTATATTGGAGTGGCGTCAAGCTCGGCAACCACCTCTTTAAGACTCGGCATCATGGTGTATGGCTCGGCAATGCTTGGCTCGGCAATGCTTGGCTCGGCAACGCAGCCCTTCTCTTGTTCAAACGTGACTCGTTCTCCCTTCTTGTCAAATCCGACCCCTTGCTCAATCGCTAATTGCTATGCATCAAGCGAGGTCGACATAACTTGCTCGACCTCCTCCAAAACATCAATGGCACAACCTTCCTTCAAATCAACATTGGGGAATTTCATGGCATCAAATACATTAAACTTGATTACCTCACCATCAAACTCCATAGTTAGGTTGCCCTCGGCCACATCTATCTTCGTGCGTGCCGTCCTCATAAATGGTCGCCCTAGTAACAATTGAGTGCTATTGATCGGCGAATCCTCCATCTCAACCACATAGAAATCGGCAGGGAAGATCAATTGGTTGACTTGCACAAGCACATCCTCCACATACCCCTCCGGATACTTACTTGAGCGATCCGCAAGTTGAATGATGACATTATCCTTCTTGAGAGGCCCTATACTCAACGTTTGATACACATTGAGTGGCATGACATTGATCGATGCTCCCAAATCTAACATCACATCCTCAAAACGAGTGTTGCCTATCACACAAGGCACATTGAAGCTTCCCGGATCCTTCATCTTTGGTGGCAACTTCCTTTGAATAACGGCCGACACCGTCTCGCTCATAGTCACCACACGAGTCTCCCTCGTATGCCTTCTAGCCGTATATAGCTCCTTCAAAAACTTAGCATACTTCGGTACTTGCTTGATGCATTCCAACAAAGGGATGTTGACTTGCACTTTCCGGAAAATCTCCAACACCTCCTCATCGGACTTATCCTTCTTCGATTTAGCAGAGCGAGAAGGGAATGGAATGCTTGATGTCGGCACCCCTCCCTTGCTTGCTTAGCTCGGCACTAACTCATTCTTTGATGTTGCGGGATCATACTTAAGCTCGTTGCGTAGCCCCTTGTTCTTCACATTGTTGTTGCCGGCATCTCTACCTTTCTCGGCAGCATGGTTCTTCTCGGCAGCATCATTCTTGCCGGCTGCTGCCCCATTGTTCACATCAACATGGCTGCCGACAATTGCAGGTCCGGTAGCCATCTCTTCATCCTCAATGACCTCAAAAGTTACTCGCTTCTTCTTTGGACTTGATGGAGGAAACAACTCTCTTCCGCTACGAGTTTGAATCACTTTGGCTTGCTCGTTCCTCGGATTGGGAATCGTATTACTTGGCAACTTTCCTTGCTCATTAAATCTTCCCATAAAATCTACAACTTGGCCCATTTGAGTCTTGAGTTCTCCAATGTCCTTTTGATGATTTTGTTGCCCCGCGAGCAATGCTTGAGTAGCACTTGACAAAGATTGGAGCAAAGCATCATAGTTGGGATTGCTCGGTGCGGCTTGGCCTTGGCTCGGCCCTCCTTGAGTGTGGTTTGGCAATGCAGCAAAATTCCCTTGGTTTGGCTGAAACGGTTGCCGAGGCACAAACGGTGCCCTCGGTGCAAATGGTGCTCCTCCCTCTCTCGGTTGCATAGGTGCCCTAAGCACATTGTCATTATTCGCCCATCGAAAGTTAGGATGATCATTGAACCTCGGATTGAAATTTCCAAACCGTTGGCCTCCTTGAAAGCCAATAGCATTGCACTCTTCTACTCCCTCATTAACTCCAAATTGAGGGCATTGCTCGGTCTCATGGCCCTCGGTGCAAATTCCACATACCATAACACGCTTCTTCATCAAATTACTCACCAAGTCGGTAAGCTTGTCCACTTTCTCCTCTAACTTTGAGCTCGAAGACGTCTCATGCACTTTCTCACTCCTTTGCACATTGCTTCGTGCCATGCCAAATTGTTGGTTGTTCATGGCACGAACTTCCAACAAACTTCTTGCCGCACCGGCGTTCAACTCCAAAAAGCTACCTCCCGCAGCCGAATCAAGAAACTCTCTCTCCATGACACGCAATCCCTCATAGAAATATTGTAGCAAGAGCCCATCGCTAATGACATGCGATGGACACAAAGAAACTAGGGACTTGAACCTCTTGTAGTAGTCGAAAAAAGTCTCATCTCCGGCTTGCTTCACACTAGTAATATGCTTCCTCAGATCAGTGATACGTGAAGCAGGAAAGTACTTGAGCAAAAACTCGTCCATCATAGAACTCCACGAAACGATGCGACCACTAGGCACCTCAAACAACCACTCCTTCGCTTGATCTTCTAATGAGAACGGAAAAGCCTTCATCTTGAAGTGTTGCAAATCAGTCCCTCTCAGACACATAGACTCCGTGGTGAAGTTAAACCACTGTAGATGCTTGTTAGGATCCTCACTCGGCATCCCATAAAACGATTTCAGCTTATGGAGGAATCCACTCCTCAATTCAATCTCTCCCGTCTTGTCAGCTTCCAAGGGAGGATAAGTGATATTAGAAGGAGCAACTCCAGCTCCAGCAACATGACCATTCTGTGATCGGATTGAAGCCATTATCTCTTCTTCTTCCTCTGATTCGGAAAAAGCTTCAAATTCTGGATTTCCAAGATCACACGACGACGAAACTATGGAAGGTGAGCTCGGCAAACTATCAGAAACGGACGGCAATCTGGACGATGATGGTGATGACGGCAAGGTTGGTGATGGAACTGATGAACTGGTTGGTGACGTTGGCGGTAATGGCACAAAACGAGCAATAGCGAGTTCTTGATCTAAACGTTGCAAACGGCCTTGAAGATCTCTTGTCCAAATATTAGATTCGGACATGCATTATTTCTGAAATTTGCAACATTTAAACAAGTTAGAATATCGTAAAGAAATAGAAAGCAAGAATATACATCATTACAAGCCACGGCATTGGCGATTACTGATAGGAGCACAATGTGCGACGATATTATATGCTTATGCCCTCATTTATGCTTTGTTTAACCCTTATTTGTCTAAGATTGAGTCATAATTTAGTTAGTGTCAATTTTGGTAGAGTTTTGTGAAAAATGGTTAAGAATCCGAAAAATGACTAAGTTTGAGAAATCTGGAAAATAGTGTAAAATATGTCTTTTTCGTGATTTTGAGATGATTGAAACTATGATCTCTCCTTGTCCAAATTCTATGAAATTTGGCGTGCTTAATATTCATATGTTGAGGAATGTTATGTTAAAATTTCAGATCAATCGGAGTTCAGGAAGCCACCCAAAACGTGGCTGCAAAAAGGCAGTCCGAACATTCCAATCCAGGGGCTTACAGGATTTTCCTGGGACTTTGTCCCAACTTCGAAAAATCATTCCCGACGACTTGCAAGGAGTTTGATTGAACTGTTTTATGGGGAGATGGCCATATGTGTCTAGTTTATCTGAGACTTGGAATCGCATCAATCGGAGCTCCACGGATGGAGATATGCCAGAATTACTGCAACAAGGTCAAATCTGCCGATTTCAGGAACCTACTGCCCCCTTTTTGTGTTTTCTGTTTTTGATGGACCAAATGGTGTACAAATGCATATGTGAAGATGGTCCAAGCTTTATGAAGGGAAGAGGAAGACACTAGGCCATGGCATTGAAGAAAAACTTGAAGAAAGACGTTCTCCTAGTCACACTAGGAGAAACTGCCGAATAGAGGCAGATTGTATGCCTTTGTGTGCTGCCGGCAATTGGGGTATTTTTCGATGGACCAAGACATGTCAAATGAAGTCCAAGATCATACAAGAAGTCCATGAAGATGTGAAGCCCAAGCCTTGAAGGAAAAAATTCAGAAAAGAAAACCTAATTGGATTAAGAAAGAAAGGTTGCAAAACCTTATTGAACTAGGTTTTCTGAATCCCTTTTGGCTTAAGGGACTGCCGGCAGCCTCTCTCCCTATCCTCTATATATACCCCCACTTTTCATTCTGAAAAATCATCTCATCTCAAGCTAAACACAAGGCCGAAACTCTACCAAAATTCCCCAAACTTCCTAGACAAAAACCTAAACCCGAAACCACCATCCACCACCAACCAAGTTTCTGCCGAAACTTGGAAAATCCCTGCCGAACCTCCTAAGCCGTGCAGCCTCATCCCTTCACCTACACAGCACCGGATCCACACCAAAAGCAGCTCTCAAGGTGTCTCAAAGTGTGATCCACTCCCTTCTTCGGTTTAGTACTTTTTGTCTAGTTATGTTTGATTTTGTCTATGAAACATTCATGTATATTTGGGTTTGGTTTATATGTCTATGTGTAAACCGATTTTGGTTTTATAAATTATATGTTAAAGATTTGTTTAAATCGTTGCTTAGAGTTATGTTTAGGTTTCGATAAGAACAATGATTTTGCATGCTAATTTGTAATATGTAACTTGTAAATTCGTATGTTAGATAATTAGGACAGTGGTATAGATGCATGTTTTAGGTTCAAAATTGGTTAGAAATCTAAGGAGTGGGACTTAAAAACCGAAACATTAGTATTGGCTTGTAGCATGTAAATCTAGATGTTAGGTTTCATCAAACCCGAGTAATAACAAATATGGCTAGATATTCAAAAGGTTGCTTTGATTTGTTTTGCTCACCTAGGGTATAATACTTTGGATTTCTTACATGTTAAAATAAGATGATTGACGACCTTGCTTGTTTTGCATGTCTCCAATTTAGATCATTGCGCACAATTGTTAAATCTCAAAAGGATTAACATAACTTTAGGGCCCATAACCAAAAGTTCGGTCTTAAAACTTGAGAGGTCTTACAACTAAGTTGTAGTTGGAACTAATTTTGAACTTGAGCATGTTGATACTTGTTCCTTACTTTCTTGCATGTGAATTTATTCGTTAAAGAGTCTATGTGCTAAATGTTTTGCGAAAGATGATGATCACCTGTACATATTAGATCTAGGATTTTATTTTCTGTTTTTATTGTTGCCGAACCTAGTGATAGGGCAGCATTGCTGCCGAATCATCCATATCCCCCCAATATGTGACGTTTTTGTATAGAAGTAAATATGTCTGTGTCTAACAATTTCATATCTCAGGTACCCTTAATCCCCGGCCTAGAACGATCCCTACTTGCTTATACTACTAACGATCTTTTGTAGGGTTATCATTGTGTGCGAGCTTCGGCTCACATCAATTTTTGGCGCCGTTGCCGGGGATTATCAAAGCTTGTTTTATGAATTTGTTGTGTATATAATGTTGCTGGAAATTTTTGTTGTAAAGTTGTAAAGTTGTAAATTTTAAGTTTATTTTGGGATTTTGTAAAGTAGAAATATGCTTTGGCATGTAGAGTTTAAATTTTGAAAGTTGCATGATGTATAATGATGTATGTTGGTAATCACTTAGTTTAATTTCTAGGAAGTTGATAGTGTTGTGTATGTTTGAGTTTATTGTAGTTTCTAAAGTGTAACATGTAGGTGAAGCCTCTTTTGTTGATCATAACCAAAACCCTTCATGTGAATGGTGCTATGTCGGAGGCCGTTTCTATGTAGATTGGGAAACGCGGGATACTTCCCCCCCACGCATATAAGCGTTTCTTCGGTAATAGTATTACTTCTATGAGGTTGAGGGCGGTTTTAATCAACACTTGAGACCGCTAGGGATCCGTGTTTGTTTTACAAAGTATGGGGGAGTTATTATCATAGATATGGTTCTCAGGTTTGTTTAACTGGATCTCAAGGCCCATAGACTGATGTTCATTCTCGGTGAGTGAGTCGATAGGGGGTTCGCCCTCTGTGGTGTCCAACAACGAGTCCTGCCTGGTTCCTGTAGGGGGTTCGCCCTCCGTGATTTTAATGACCTTTGAAACGTAAAATCCGCACGACCTAGTCAACAGCTTGTGCCGAAGCATCACCTCACTTTAGACGCTAGAACATAACTTGACATATGTAGCCTATTTTCTTCGAAGATAAAAACATGTTGTGTGGTTCAAACTCTTGAGGTATATCGGATTAAGCATGATACTACCGGGGGCTGTATCAGTCCATTGCACCGTTATCTCCTCTGCTCCACGTACTTCGAGAGTTAGAACAAATTTAAAAGGAATTAGACTTAGCGATTACATGCTCATGAACTTTCCGATTTTTGATCCTTTATGGCCGTACCATGTTGATGCTTTGCCGAAATGTTTGTATTTATGCCGTGTGTAGTGGATGTGTTGCCGAATGAATATATGTGTTATGGTTTGAATTTTGTTGTGTAATCGCCAATGCCGTGGCTTGTAATGATGTATATTCTTGCTTTCTATTTCTTTACGATGTTCTGACTTGTTTAAATGTTGCAAATTTCAGAAATAATGCATGTCCGAATCTAGTATTTGGACAAGAGATCTTCAAGGCCGTCTGCAACGTTTAGACCAAGAACTCGTTATTGCTCGTTTTGTGCCATTACCGCCATCGTCACCAACCAGTTCATCAGTAGCATCATCCGTACCATCCTCCCCTATTGTGCCGTCAGTTTCATCATCGTCAGGGCCGAGCTCACCATCATTTGTTTCGTCGTCTTGTGATCTTCAGAATCCAGAATTTGAGGTCTTTGCCGAATTAGAAGAAGAAGAAGAGATCATGGCATCAATCAGATCACAGAATGGTCATGTCGCTGGAGCTGGAGTTGCTCCTTCTAATATTACTTATCCTCCCTTGGAGACTGACAAGACTGGAGAGATTGAATTGAGGAGTGGATTCCTCCATAAGCTGAAGTCATTTTATGGAATGCCGAGTGAGGACCCTAATAAGCATCTGCAGTGGTTTAACTTCACCACGGAGTCTATGTGCCCAAGAGGGACCGATTTGCAACACTTCAAAATGAAGGCATTTCCGTTTTCTCTAGAAGATCAAGCGAAGGAGTGGTTGTTTGAGGTGCCTAGTTGTCGCATTGTTTCGTGGAGTACTATGATGGATGAGTTTTTACTCAAGTACTTTCCTGCTTCACGTATCACTGATCTGAGGAAGCAAATTACAAGTGTGAAGCAAGCCGGAGATGAGACTTTCTTCGATTACTACAAGAGGTTCAAGTCCCTAGTTTCTTTGTGTCCATCGCATGGCATTAGCGATGGACTCTTGCTACAATATTTCTATGAGGGATTGCGTGTCATGGAGAGAGAGTTTCTTGACTCGGCCGCGGGAGGTAGCTTTTTGGAATTGAATGCCGGAGCGGTAAGATGTTTGTTGGAAGTTCGTGCATTGAACAACCAACAATTTGGCATGGCACGAGGCAATGTGCAAAGGAATGAGAAAGTACATGAGACGTCTTCGAGCACAAAGTTAGAAGATAAAGTGGACAAGCTTACCGACTTGGTGAGTAATTTGATGAAGAAGCGTGCAAGTGTTTGTGGAATTTGCACCGAGGGCCATGAAACCGAACAATGCCCTCAATTTGGAGTTAATGAGGGAGTTGAGGAATGCAATGCAATTGGTTTTCAAGGAGGCCAACAATTTGGCAATTTCAATCCAAGGTTCAATGATCATCCGAACTTTCGATGGGCGAACAATGATAACGTGCTTAGGGCACCTATGCAACCGAGAGAGGGAGGAGCGCCATTTGTACCGAGGCCACCATTTGTGCCTCGGCAGCCATACATGCCGAACCAAGGACACTTTGCTGCATTGCCGAACCAACCACAAGGAGGGCCGAGCCAAGGCCAAGGCCAAGCTTCGCCAAGCAATCCGAACTACGATGCTTTGATTCAATCATTGTCAAGTGCTACTCAAGCATTACTCGCGGGGCAACAGAATCATCAAAAGGACATTGGTGAGCTCAAGACTCAAATGGGGCAAGTTGTAGATTTTATGGGAAGATTTAATGAGCGAGGGAAGTTGCCGAGCAATACTATTCCAAATCCGAGGAACGAGCAAGCCAAAGTGATTCAAACTCGTAGTGGAAGAGAGTTGTTTCCACCAACAAGTCCAAAGAAGAAGCGAGTGACTTTCAAGGGTATTGAGGAGGATGAGAGGGCTGCCGGACCTGACATTGCCGGCAGCCACATACATGAGGCCGAGATACACATTGCCGGTCATGATAATGCCGGAAACAATGATGATACCGAGAAGAAGGAAGCTGCCGAACAAGGCATGGTGGGCAATCAAGGCCTTCAACATGAACATTGATGATGCCGGTCTTCATAGAAAGCTTCAACTCACCGAACTTGAAGAAATCCGTAATGAAGCCTATGATGCCGCATGCATCTACAAGGAGAAGACTCGAGCCTACCATGATAAGATGATTCGCGGGAAAAAGTTTCAAGTTGGACAAAACGTTCTATTATTCAACGCAAGGCTTAAACTTTTTCCGGGTAAGCTTCGATCTCGTTGGTTTGGACCATTCATTGTTACTAAAGTTTTTCCTCATGGTGCCATCGAGATTCAAAGTGTGGTGTCGGAAGATACATTCAAGGTTAATGGACACCGGTTGAAGCCTTACTACGAGCCCTTTTTACACCCCACAATCGAGGAACTCAATGTGCAAGACAAGCCAAATGCCGATCCACCTACCCCAACCGAGGCCATTCCATCACCACCACAAGCTGTGGCCGAGTTACCTTCATGCATTCCTGCTGCAACCAAGCCACCACCACACCAAGTGGCTGCCGGACCTGCAATTGCCGGCAGCCTCACCATGAGGACAGACACGGGCAACCAAGACGCATCCGGTACCACCCTGCCGGACACGCCTCATTCCTTCATGCAGCCGCCACTGTTTACAGCCGCACCACCACCCCCTGCCAGACCTGCCATTGCCGGCAGGGTTGACACACGGCCACAAGAGGCCGGACACCAGCTGGATACGCCGGATACGCCGGCAGAAAGGCCGGATACGCCATTTGAATCCGACACGCAGAATTGGACAGATTCGGATCCAACATGCCAAAGTCTTCTCATCGAACTACTTCTTGCCGATTTGAGTTGCTTTGGAACACGATGAACACATGCTAACCACGGTGAAAAGTCTAGGCTATGGACTATAAACACAAAGCGCTACTTGGGAGGCAACCCATGTCGATCAAAGTAAAGTGAAGGAGCCATCACCGAGAGTTTGAAATTTCTTAACCCTTCTCTTTTACTTTGATTTGTGATGATTTGTTGGAATGTGTTAGACTATTGCATGCTTAGGAAATTCATTGATATTGTTTTGTGCTTACATTGAGGACAATGTAATTTTCTAAGTGTGGGGTGGGATAGCATGTTCCGTTTTTGTTTTTGTTGTTGTGTGCTTAGTTTAGAAAAGAAAAAAATTCAGGAAATTGTAACACAAAAAAAAAAAAAAAAAAAAAAATAGTGTTTAATTTGTTTGTTTCGAGTCTTAGGATGCCCCTAATATGTCAATGATGTTATTCTCCTCTTTGCATACATAGATGATGGTTGTGCATACAATTAAAATTGTAAGTTTCATGGATTATGTGCATTGGTAGGAGCATGTAGGACTTGTTGATTAACAAAGCATGCATGTTTTAGCTAGTTTGTTTCCATAATAACCTATGTGAGCTTTTGTGCCAATTTGCTTTCTTCTTGAGCGATAAAAAGATAAAATTCAATAGATTCTTAGGAAGCATGAAACCTCATAATTCTTTGCATATTCGATGACTATGTGCCATAGATTTTTAATGAACTCTAGTATGCTAGAACTTACTCTTGTTGATTTTCGAAACGTTTATGTCATAAAATACCTTGATTTTGAATGTGATTGAATAAAGATCATTTAGGTTTACCACCATTACCAAATAAAGCATGTGCCCTATTGGAGCCCGTCGTGGGACACCTTAGTAAACCCCCTTTGAGCCTACGTTGAGCCTTTTCTTTCATCACCCTTAAACACTTTCCATGAACTTAGTGTAGTGATGCCTTTACTGTGTGTTTCGGCAAAGCTTGAATTTTTGAGAGCGTTTTCGCGTGTGTGATGAAGAAGAATAAGTGTGGGGTAGACTTAGCCATGAATTTGTATGTAAAATGTATGCATGCCGTACCTAGAAAAAGAAAAAAAATTGGCTCGGATTAAAAAGAAAATAAAAGAAGTCGAGAGAAAAAGAAGAAAAAGAAGGGTACGGCATAGGCAATGGAAAAGAAAAATTTTGTGCATGGCTATTGTCTAGAGTATTGTTGTAATATTATGGGAAGAAAAGAATGAAGTATGGGTCCAACAAGATGAAATTTGACCCTTTCGGCGAGAAGACATAAGGAGATTTGAGCTTTGCCAAAAGCGCATGGTGACGTTTTGAGCCTCCTTATCCAAATATCGAATACCTCTTAGCCTAGCCCCATTACAACCTTATTATTGATCTTTTTCATGATTCTTAAGATGGTTAAACTTGATTTGTGGAGATTATCTCAAGAGTAAGCTTATGGTTTTGGTTCATTGGTGCATATAGTTGTCATATGAGGTTTCTCCATAAAAATTTCACAAAGTGCTTTCGTTTCATGACATATGCAAGTTACTCTTCGTAATTCATTATCTTTCACTTGCATATACTATTGAGTGAATAACCATGCTTCGAGAGAAAAGAAGAGAGTATGCCTAGTGAGGTGATTTGAATTAGCTTTTACATGTTTTCATGCTTACCTTTAGCTCTTATATGTTCATATTGATGTCGCATGTTCATGAAGCTTGGAATTTTCGTGCTTAGCATTCTCATGCATTAACTTGAAAGCTATGTGTACATACGAGCCTGAGACAAATTGTTAGGGGCAATAGTTTGTTTAGAGTCGTAGTTTAATTTAGTTTGCTAAGGGACTAGCAAAGGATAAGTGTGGGGTAGTTGATAGGAGCACAATGTGCGACGATATTATATGCTTATGCCCTCGTTTATGCTTTGTTTAACCCTTATTTGTCTAAGATTGAGTCATAATTTAGTTAGTGTCAATTTTGGTAGAGTTTTGTGAAAAATGGTTAAGAATCCGAAAAATGACTAAGTTTGAGAAATCTGGAAAATAATGTAAAATATGTCTTTTTCGTAATTTTGAGATGATTGAAACTATGATCTATCCTTGTCCAAATTCTATGAAATTTGGCGTGCTTAATATTCATATGTTGAGGAATGTTGAGTTAAAATTTCAGATCAATCGGAGTTCGGGAAGCCACCCAAAACTTGGCTGCAAAAGGGCAGTCCGAACATTCCAATCCAGGGGCTTACAGGATTTTCCTGGGACTTTGTCCCAACTTCGAAAAATCATTCCCGACGACTTGCAAGGAGTTTGATCGAACTGTTTTATGGAGAGATGACCATATGTGTCTAGTTTATCTGAGACTTGGAATCGCATCAATCGGAGCTCCACGGATGGAGATATGCCAGAATTACTGCAACAAGGTCAAATCTGCCGATTTCAGGAACCTACTGCCCCCTTTTTGTGTTTTCTGTTTTTGATGGACCAAATGGTGTACAAATGCATATGTGAAGATGGTCCAAGCTTTATGAAGGGAAGAGGAAGACACTAGGCCATGGCATTGAAGAAAAACTTGAAGAAAGACGTTCTCCTAGTCACACTAGGAGAAACTGCCGAATAGAGGCAGATTGTATGCCTTTGTGTGCTGCCGGCAATTGGGGTATTTTTCGATGGACCAAGACATGTCAAATGAAGTCCAAGATCATACAAGAAGTCCATGAAGATGTGAAGCCCAAGCCTTGAAGAAAAAAATTCAGAAAAGAAAACCTAATTGGATTAAGAAAGGAAGGTTGCAAAACCTTATTGAACTAGGTTTTCTGAATCCCTTTTGGCTTAAGGGACTGCCGGCAGCCTCTCTCCCTATCCTCTATATATACCCCCACTTTTCATTCTGAAAAATCATCTCATCTCAAGCTAAACACAAGGCCGAAACTCTACCAAAATTCCCCAAACTTCCTAGACAAAAACCTAAACCCGAAACCACCATCCACCACCAACCAAGTTTCTGCCGAAACTTGGAAAATCCCTGCCGAACCTCCTAAGCCGTGCAGCCTCATCCCTTCACCTACACAGCACCGGATCCACACCAAAAGCAGCTCTCAAGGTGTCTCAAAGTGTGATCCACTCCCTTCTTCGGTTTAGTATTTTTTGTCTAGTTATGTTTGATTTTGTCTATGAAACATTCATGTATATTTGGGTTTGGTTTATATGTCTATGTGTAAACCGATTTTGGTTTTATAAATTATATGTTAAAGATTTGTTTAAATCGTTGCTTAGAGTTATGTTTAGGTTTCGATAAGAACAATGATTTTGCATGCTAATTTGTAATATGTAACTTGTAAATTCGTATGTTAGATAATTAGGACAGTGGTATAGATGCATGTTTTAGGTTCAAAATTGGTTAGAAATCTAAGGAGTGGGACTTAAAAACCGAAACATTAGTATTGGCTTGTAGCATGTAAATCTAGATGTTAGGTTTCATCAAACCCGAGTAATAACAAATATGGCTAGATATTCAAAAGGTTGCTTTGATTTGTTTTGCTCACCTAGGGTATAATACTTTGGATTTCTTACATGTTAAAATAAGATGATTGACGACCTTGCTTGTTTTGCATGTCTCCAATTTAGATCATTGCGCACAATTGTTAAATCTCAAAAGGATTAACATAACTTTAGGGCCCATAACCAAAAGTTCGGTCTTAAAACTTGAGAGGTCTTACAACTAAGTTGTAGTTGGAACTAATTTTGAACTTGAGCATGTTGATACTTGTTCCTTACTTTCTTGCATGTGAATTTATTCGTTAAAGAGTCTATGTGCTAAATGTTTTGCGAAAGATGATGATCACCTGTACATATTAGATCTAGGATTTTATTTTCTGTTTTTATTGTTGCCGAACCTAGTGATAGGGCAGCATTGCTGCCGAATCATCCATATCCCCCCAATATGTGACGTTTTTGTATAGAAGTAAATATGTCTGTGTCTAACAATTTCATATCTCAGGTACCCTTAATCCCCGGCCTAGAACGATCCCTACTTGCTTATACTACTAACGATCTTTTGTAGGGTTATCATTGTGTGCGAGCTTCGGCTCACATCAATTTTTGGCGCCGTTGCCGGGGATTATCAAAGCTTGTTTTATGAATTTGTTGTGTATATAATGTTGCTGGAAATTTTTGTTGTAAAGTTGTAAAGTTGTAAATTTTAAGTTTATTTTGGGATTTTGTAAAGTAGAAATATGCTTTGGCATGTAGAGTTTAAATTTTGAAAGTTGCATGATGTATAATGATGTATGTTGGTAATCACTTAGTTTAATTTCTAGGAAGTTGATAGTGTTGTGTATGTTTGAGTTTATTGTAGTTTCTAAAGTGTAACATGTAGGTGAAGCCTCTTTTGTTGATCATAACCAAAACCCTTCATGTGAATGGTGCTATGTCGGAGGCCGTTTCTATGTAGATTGGGAAACGCGGGATACTTCCCCCCCACGCATATAAGCGTTTCTTCGGTAATAGTATTACTTCTATGAGGTTGAGGGCGGTTTTAATCAACACTTGAGACCGCTAGGGATCCGTGTTTGTTTTACAAAGTATGGGGGAGTTATTATCATAGATATGGTTCTCAGGTTTGTTTAACTGGATCTCAAGGCCCATAGACTGATGTTCATTCTCGGTGAGTGAGTCGATAGGGGGTTCGCCCTCTGTGGTGTCCAACAACGAGTCCTGCCTGGTTCCTGTAGGGGGTTCGCCCTCCGTGATTTTAATGACCTTTGAAACGTAAAATCCGCACGACCTAGTCAACAGCTTGTGCCGAAGCATCACCTCACTTTAGACGCTAGAACATAACTTGACATATGTAGCCTATTTTCTTCGAAGATAAAAACATGTTGTGTGGTTCAAACTCTTGAGGTATATCGGATTAAGCATGATACTACCGGGGGCTGTATCAGTCCATTGCACCGTTATCTCCTCTGCTCCACGTACTTCGAGAGTTAGAACAAATTTAAAAGGAATTAGACTTAGCGATTACATGCTCATGAACTTTCCGATTTTTGATCCTTTATGGCCGTACCATGTTGATGCTTTGCCGAAATGTTTGTATTTATGCCGTGTGTAGTGGATGTGTTGCCGAATGAATATATGTGTTATGGTTTGAATTTTGTTGTGTAATCGCCAATGCCGTGGCTTGTAATGATGTATATTCTTGCTTTCTATTTCTTTACGATGTTCTGACTTGTTTAAATGTTGCAAATTTCAGAAATAATGCATGTCCGAATCTAGTATTTGGACAAGAGATCTTCAAGGCCGTCTGCAACGTTTAGACCAAGAACTCGTTATTGCTCGTTTTGTGCCATTACCGCCATCGTCACCAACCAGTTCATCAGTAGCATCATCCGTACCATCCTCCCCTATTGTGCCGTCAGTTTCATCATCGTCAGGGCCGAGCTCACCATCATTTGTTTCGTCGTCTTGTGATCTTCAGAATCCAGAATTTGAGGTCTTTGCCGAATTAGAAGAAGAAGAAGAGATCATGGCATCAATCAGATCACAGAATGGTCATGTCGCTGGAGCTGGAGTTGCTCCTTCTAATATTACTTATCCTCCCTTGGAGACTGACAAGACTGGAGAGATTGAATTGAGGAGTGGATTCCTCCATAAGCTGAAGTCATTTTATGGAATGCCGAGTGAGGACCCTAATAAGCATCTGCAGTGGTTTAACTTCACCACGGAGTCTATGTGCCCAAGAGGGACCGATTTGCAACACTTCAAAATGAAGGCATTTCCGTTTTCTCTAGAAGATCAAGCGAAGGAGTGGTTGTTTGAGGTGCCTAGTTGTCGCATTGTTTCGTGGAGTACTATGATGGATGAGTTTTTACTCAAGTACTTTCCTGCTTCACGTATCACTGATCTGAGGAAGCAAATTACAAGTGTGAAGCAAGCCGGAGATGAGACTTTCTTCGATTACTACAAGAGGTTCAAGTCCCTAGTTTCTTTGTGTCCATCGCATGGCATTAGCGATGGACTCTTGCTACAATATTTCTATGAGGGATTGCGTGTCATGGAGAGAGAGTTTCTTGACTCGGCCGCGGGAGGTAGCTTTTTGGAATTGAATGCCGGAGCGGTAAGAAGTTTGTTGGAAGTTCGTGCATTGAACAACCAACAATTTGGCATGGCACGAGGCAATGTGCAAAGGAATGAGAAAGTACATGAGACGTCTTCGAGCACAAAGTTAGAAGATAAAGTGGACAAGCTTACCGACTTGGTGAGTAATTTGATGAAGAAGCGTGCAAGTGTTTGTGGAATTTGCACCGAGGGCCATGAAACCGAACAATGCCCTCAATTTGGAGTTAATGAGGGAGTTGAGGAATGCAATGCAATTGGTTTTCAAGGAGGCCAACAATTTGGCAATTTCAATCCAAGGTTCAATGATCATCCGAACTTTCGATGGGCGAACAATGATAACGTGCTTAGGGCACCTATGCAACCGAGAGAGGGAGGAGCGCCATTTGTACCGAGGCCACCATTTGTGCCTCGGCAGCCATACATGCCGAACCAAGGACACTTTGCTGCATTGCCGAACCAACCACAAGGAGGGCCGAGCCAAGGCCAAGGCCAAGCTTCGCCAAGCAATCCGAACTACGATGCTTTGATTCAATCATTGTCAAGTGCTACTCAAGCATTACTCGCGGGGCAACAGAATCATCAAAAGGACATTGGTGAGCTCAAGACTCAAATGGGGCAAGTTGTAGATTTTATGGGAAGATTTAATGAGCGAGGGAAGTTGCCGAGCAATACTATTCCAAATCCGAGGAACGAGCAAGCCAAAGTGATTCAAACTCGTAGTGGAAGAGAGTTGTTTCCACCAACAAGTCCAAAGAAGAAGCGAGTGACTTTCAAGGGTATTGAGGAGGATGAGAGGGCTGCCGGACCTGACATTGCCGGCAGCCACATACATGAGGCCGAGATACACATTGCCGGTCATGATAATGCCGGAAACAATGATGATACCGAGAAGAAGGAAGCTGCCGAACAAGGCATGGTGGGCAATCAAGGCCTTCAACATGAACATTGATGATGCCGGTCTTCATAGAAAGCTTCAACTCACCGAACTTGAAGAAATCCGTAATGAAGCCTATGATGCCGCATGCATCTACAAGGAGAAGACTCGAGCCTACCATGATAAGATGATTCGCGGGAAAAAGTTTCAAGTTGGACAAAACGTTCTATTATTCAACGCAAGGCTTAAACTTTTTCCGGGTAAGCTTCGATCTCGTTGGTTTGGACCATTCATTGTTACTAAAGTTTTTCCTCATGGTGCCATCGAGATTCAAAGTGTGGTGTCGGAAGATACATTCAAGGTTAATGGACACCGGTTGAAGCCTTACTACGAGCCCTTTTTACACCCCACAATCGAGGAACTCAATGTGCAAGACAAGCCAAATGCCGATCCACCTACCCCAACCGAGGCCATTCCATCACCACCACAAGCTGTGGCCGAGTTACCTTCATGCATTCCTGCTGCAACCAAGCCACCACCACACCAAGTGGCTGCCGGACCTGCAATTGCCGGCAGCCTCACCATGAGGACAGACACGGGCAACCAAGACGCATCCGGTACCACCCTGCCGGACACGCCTCATTCCTTCATGCAGCCGCCACTGTTTACAGCCGCACCACCACCCCCTGCCAGACCTGCCATTGCCGGCAGGGTTGACACACGGCCACAAGAGGCCGAACACCAGCTGGATACGCCGGATACGCCGGCAGAAAGGCCGGATACGCCATTTGAATCCGACACGCAGAATTGGACAGATTCGGATCCAACATGCCAAAGTCTTCTCATCGAACTACTTCTTGCCGATTTGAGTTGCTTTGGAACACGATGAACACATGCTAACCACGGTGAAAAGTCTAGGCTATGGACTATAAACACAAAGCGCTACTTGGGAGGCAACCCATGTCGATCAAAGTAAAGTGAAGGAGCCATCACCGAGAGTTTGAAATTTCTTAACCCTTCTCTTTTACTTTGATTTGTGATGATTTGTTGGAATGTGTTAGACTATTGCATGCTTAGGAAATTCATTGATATTGTTTTGTGCTTACATTGAGGACAATGTAATTTTCTAAGTGTGGGGTGGGATAGCATGTTCCGTTTTTGTTTTTGTTGTTGTGTGCTTAGTTTAGAAAAGAAAAAAATTCAGGAAATTGTAACACAAAAAAAAAAAAAAAAAAAAATAGTGTTTAATTTGTTTGTTTCGAGTCTTAGGATGCCCCTAATATGTCAATGATGTTATTCTCCTCTTTGCATACATAGATGATGGTTGTGCATACAATTAAAATTGTAAGTTTCATGGATTATGTGCATTGGTAGGAGCATGTAGGACTTGTTGATTAACAAAGCATGCATGTTTTAGCTAGTTTGTTTCCATAATAACCTATGTGAGCTTTTGTGCCAATTTGCTTTCTTCTTGAGCGATAAAAAGATAAAATTCAATAGATTCTTAGGAAGCATGAAACCTCATAATTCTTTGCATATTCGATGACTATGTGCCATAGATTTTTAATGAACTCTAGTATGCTAGAACTTACTCTTGTTGATTTTCGAAACGTTTATGTCATAAAATACCTTGATTTTGAATGTGATTGAATAAAGATCATTTAGGTTTACCACCATTACCAAATAAAGCATGTGCCCTATTGGAGCCCGTCGTGGGACACCTTAGTAAACCCCCTTTGAGCCTACGTTGAGCCTTTTCTTTCATCACCCTTAAACACTTTCCATGAACTTAGTGTAGTGATGCCTTTACTGTGTGTTTCGGCAAAGCTTGAATTTTTGAGAGCGTTTTCGCGTGTGTGATGAAGAAGAATAAGTGTGGGGTAGACTTAGCCATGAATTTGTATGTAAAATGTATGCATGCCGTACCTAGAAAAAGAAAAAAAATTGGCTCGGATTAAAAAGAAAATAAAAGAAGTCGAGAGAAAAAGAAGAAAAAGAAGGGTACGGCATAGGCAATGGAAAAGAAAAATTTTGTGCATGGCTATTGTCTAGAGTATTGTTGTAATATTATGGGAAGAAAAGAATGAAGTATGGGTCCAACAAGATGAAATTTGACCCTTTCGGCGAGAAGACATAAGGAGATTTGAGCTTTGCCAAAAGCGCATGGTGACGTTTTGAGCCTCCTTATCCAAATATCGAATACCTCTTAGCCTAGCCCCATTACAACCTTATTATTGATCTTTTTCATGATTCTTAAGATGGTTAAACTTGATTTGTGGAGATTATCTCAAGAGTAAGCTTATGGTTTTGGTTCATTGGTGCATATAGTTGTCATATGAGGTTTCTCCATAAAAATTTCACAAAGTGCTTTCGTTTCATGACATATGCAAGTTACTCTTCGTAATTCATTATCTTTCACTTGCATATACTATTGAGTGAATAACCATGCTTCGAGAGAAAAGAAGAGAGTATGCCTAGTGAGGTGATTTGAATTAGCTTTTACATGTTTTCATGCTTACCTTTAGCTCTTATATGTTCATATTGATGTCGCATGTTCATGAAGCTTGGAATTTTCGTGCTTAGCATTCTCATGCATTAACTTGAAAGCTATGTGTACATACGAGCCTGAGACAAATTGTTAGGGGCAATAGTTTGTTTAGAGTCGTAGTTTAATTTAGTTTGCTAAGGGACTAGCAAAGGATAAGTGTGGGGTAGTTGATAGGAGCACAATGTGCGACGATATTATATGCTTATGCCCTCGTTTATGCTTTGTTTAACCCTTATTTGTCTAAGATTGAGTCATAATTTAGTTAGTGTCAATTTTGGTAGAGTTTTGTGAAAAATGGTTAAGAATCCG
The DNA here is from genome assembly GCA_963682095.1 of Potentilla sterilis. Taxonomy (NCBI): domain Eukaryota; kingdom Viridiplantae; phylum Streptophyta; class Magnoliopsida; order Rosales; family Rosaceae; genus Potentilla; species Potentilla sterilis. The sequence goes on along the minus strand of OY821755.1, from coordinate 46,318,607 downwards.
AAAAATGACTAAGTTTGAGAAATCTGGAAAATAATGTAAAATATGTCTTTTTCGTAATTTTGAGATGATTGAAACTATGATCTATCCTTGTCCAAATTCTATGAAATTTGGCGTGCTTAATAGTCATATGTTGAGGAATGTTGTGTTAAAATTTCAGATCAATCGGAGTTCGGGAAGCCACCCAAAACTTGGCTGCAAAAGGGCAGTCCGAACATTCCAATCCAGGGGCTTACAGGATTTTCCTGGGACTTTGTCCCAACTTCGAAATATCATTCCCGACGACTTGCAAGGAGTTTGATCGAAATGTTTTATGGAGAGATGACCATATGTGTCTAGTTTATCTGAGACTTGGAATCGCATCAATCGGAGCTCCACGGATGGAGATATGCCAGAATTACTGCAACAAGGTCAAATCTGCCGATTTCAGGAACCTACTGCCCCCTTTTTGTGTTTTCTGTTTTTGATGGACCAAATGGTGTACAAATGCATATGTGAAGATGGTCCAAGCTTTATGAAGGGAAGAGGAAGACACTAGGCCATGGCATTGAAGAAAAACTTGAAGAAAGACGTTCTCCTAGTCACACTAGGAGAAACTGCCGAATAGAGGCAGATTGTATGCCTTTGTGTGCTGCCGGCAATTGGGGTATTTTTCGATGGACCAAGACATGTCAAATGAAGTCCAAGATCATACAAGAAGTCCATGAAGATGTGAAGCCCAAGCCTTGAAGAAAAAAATTCAGAAAAGAAAACCTAATTGGATTAAGAAAGGAAGGTTGCAAAACCTTATTGAACTAGGTTTTCTGAATCCCTTTTGGCTTAAGGGACTGCCGGCAGCCTCTCTCCCTATCCTCTATATATACCCCCACTTTTCATTCTGAAAAATCATCTCATCTCAAGCTAAACACAAGGCCGAAACTCTACCAAAATTCCCCAAACTTCCTAGACAAAAACCTAAACCCGAAACCACCATCCACCACCAACCAAGTTTCTGCCGAAACTTGGAAAATCCCTGCCGAACCTCCTAAGCCGTGCAGCCTCATCCCTTCACCTACACAGCACCGGATCCACACCAAAAGCAGCTCTCAAGGTGTCTCAAAGTGTGATCCACTCCCTTCTTCGGTTTAGTACTTTTTGTCTAGTTATGTTTGATTTTGTCTATGAAACATTCATGTATATTTGGGTTTGGTTTATATGTCTATGTGTAAACCGATTTTGGTTTTATAAATTATATGTTAAAGATTTGTTTAAATCGTTGCTTAGAGTTATGTTTAGGTTTCGATAAGAACAATGATTTTGCATGCTAATTTGTAATATGTAACTTGTAAATTCGTATGTTAGATAATTAGGACAGTGGTATAGATGCATGTTTTAGGTTCAAAATTGGTTAGAAATCTAAGGAGTGGGACTTAAAAACCGAAACATTAGTATTGGCTTGTAGCATGTAAATCTAGATGTTAGGTTTCATCAAACCCGAGTAATAACAAATATGGCTAGATATTCAAAAGGCTGCTTTGATTTGTTTTGCTCACCTAGGGTATAATACTTTGGATTTCTTACATGTTAAAATAAGATGATTGACGACCTTGCTTGTTTTGCATGTCTCCAATTTAGATCATTGCGCACAATTGTTAAATCTCAAAAGGATTAACATAACTTTAGGGCCCATAACCAAAAGTTCGGTCTTAAAACTTGAGAGGTCTTACAACTAAGTTGTAGTTGGAACTAATTTTGAACTTAAGCATGTTGATACTTGTTCCTTACTTTCTTGCATGTGAATTTATTCGTTAAAGAGTCTATGTGCTAAATGTTTTGCGAAAGATGATGATCACCTGTACATATTAGATCTAGGATTTTATTTTCTGTTTTTATTGTTGCCGAACCTAGTGATAGGGCAGCATTGCTGCCGAATCATCCATATCCCCCCAATATGTGACGTTTTTGTATAGAAGTAAATATGTCTGTGTCTAACAATTTCATATCTCAGGTACCCTTAATCCCCGGCCTAGAACGATCCCTACTTGCTTATACTACTAACGATCTTTTGTAGGGTTATCATTGTGTGCGAGCTTCGGCTCACATCAATTACACAATATTTTTCAAACAATGGCACACACAAACAAGTTCGGCAAAGCATCAACAAATTTCGGCAATAGAGAGCAAAAATCCAAACGTCCATGATCATGTAATTGCTAAGTCTAATTTCTTTTAAAATTTGTTCTAACTCTCGAAGTACGTGGAACGGAGGAGATAATGGTGCAATGGACTGATACAGCCCCCGGTAGTATCATGCTTAACCCGATATACCTCAAGAGTTGAACCACACAACATGTTTTATCTTTGAAGAAAATAGGCCACATATGTCAAGTTATGTTCTAGCGTCTAAAGTGAGGTGATGCTTCGGCACAAGCTGTCGACTAGGTCGTGCGGATTTTATGTTTCAAAGGTCATTAAAATCACGGAGGGCGAACCCCCTACAGGAACCAGGCAGGACTCGTTGTTGGACACCACGGAGGGCGGTTATCAACTCACTCACCGAGAATGAACATCAGTCTGTGGGCCTTGAGATCCAGTTAGACAAACCTGAGAACCATATCGATGATAATAATTTCCCCATACTTTGTAAAACAAACACGGATCCTTAGCAGTCTACAAGTGTTGATTAAAACCGCCCTCAACCTCATAGAAGTAATACTATTGCCGAAAAGTCGCTTATATGCGTGGGGGGGGGGGGGGGGGGGGGGGAAGTATCCCGCGTTTCCCAATCTACATAGAAACGGTTTCCAACATAGCACCATTCACATGAAGGGTTTTGGTTATGATCAACAAAAGTGGCTTCACCTACATGTTACACTTTAGAAACTACAATAAACTCAAACATATACAACACTATCAACTTCCTAGAAATTAAACTAAGTGATCACAAGCATACATCAATATACATCATGCAACTTCCAAAATTTAAACTCTACATGCCGAAGCATATTTCAACTTTACAAAATCCCAAAATAGAATTAAAAATTACAACTTTACACATATACAACAAAAATTTCCAGCAACATTATATACACAACAATAACATAAAACAAGCTTTTATCATCCCCGGCAACGGCGCCAAAAATTGACGTAAGCCGAAGCTCGCATGCAATAATAAACCCTGCAATCGTTAGTAGTATAGATATAAGTAGGGATCGTTCTAAGCCGGGGATTAAGGGTACCTGAAATATGGAATTGTTAGACAAATATATACACATATATATACAAAAAAGTCACACATATGGGGGATAGGTAGTTCGGCAGTAAGGCTGCCACTAATGTTAGGCACGAAATAACTTGCTGAAAATAAATCCTAAGTCTAATATTTACAAGTTTGGTCGACATTCTTCCACAAAGCACTAACACGAAAACAATCAAAACACATAACAAACAAGCAAATAGGACTCACGGCAAGGTATTAAAGCGTTCTAGACTCAACTTAACTCCAACCCAATTAGCTCCTTATCAGTTTACCAATTAAGACTCTCTAGTACTTCAAGATTAACTTATCGTCTAACCCCAAAGTTATACTAAACATATTTGAGAACACTTATCGTCAAAAACAAACATGCAAAGTAATTAGGCATAAGGTCTTTTTAGTTGGAAACAAGTTAATAAAGTAAGGTTGTCAATCATCTCATCAACAAGCATGTTCTTTAAATTACTCTAACCCTCGTGAAAACAACACAAACAAAGTAACTCGTTGATTACATAATCCATATTAATTTTCGGCTAATGAGATTAATAAACTACGTATTGCAATTAAATAGCTACCAATCTTTAAGCACACGAATTTAAAGAACAAGTCAAGAAAGCCCTAAAATCAATTCAACACATGGTTTGCCGATTATCCTACTTACTAATTCATTACATATTTTCCCTACTCTTTAGCATGCAATCCGTATTCTTACATCCAAACTCCAACTAAAGATAAAGAAAACAAATTGAACATGCAAATCATAAAACCAAATTTCAATCCAATTCGTACATAGACATAAAAATTGAAACCAAGAATTCATGCTAACTTCATAGACAAAGTTTAACATAGCTACAACAAAAATTACATAACCAAGAGTAGGGAGTGGATCACACATTAGAAACCTTGGAGACTTCGTCGTGTATGGATCCGGCGGTTTATGGTAATCGGATGGAGGTTGCTGCTCAGCAGTTGGAGTTGTCGGCAGCAAGGTGCCAAGGTTTCGGCAGAAACTTTGGGTGTGGTGGAGGTGGTTTTGGCTAGGGTTTTTGTGTAGGATTCTTAGGAAATTTAGGTAGAGCTTTGGCTAGATTTTTGCTTTGGAATGTGACAAGTTTTTCTGTAGGAAAACATGGCTTTATATAGAGGCAAATTCGGCAGAAACCCTAGGTAGAAAACCTAGTCCAAATCAGCAAAGGTAATCCTTGTGCAACAAGGTTTTGGTTCCTTCCTTTCTTGGTTCTTCTAGGAAACTTCTTTTTCTGATTTTTTCTTCAATGCCTTGACTTGGTGTTATCCTCTTGCCTTCCTTAAGCTTGGACCATCATCACATATGCATTTGTACACCATTTTGTCCATCAAAAACTGAAATCGCAAAAAGGAGGAAGTAGGTTCCTGGAATCTGCAGAACAGACGTTGTTGCAGTAACTCCGGCATATCTCCCTCCTCGGAGCTCCGATTTATGCGATTCCAAGTCTCAGATAAACTAGACACACAAAGCAACCTCCATATGAAACAGTTTGATCAAATTCCTTGTGAGTCGTCGGGAATGATTTTTCGAAGTTGGGACACAGTCCCAGGAAAATCCTGGAAGTCCCTGGATTGGTTTGCTCGAACTGCTGAGTTGCAGCCATCGTCTGGGTGACTTCCCGAACTCCGATTGATCTGAAATTTTAACACAACATTCCTCAGTATATGAATATTAAGCACACTAAATTTCATTGAATTCGGACAAGGATAGATCATATTTTTACTCATCTCAAAATCACGAAAAAGACATATTTTGCACTATTTTCCAGATTTCTCATACTTAGTCATTTTTCGGATTCTTAACCAACTTTTCGCCAAACTCTACCAAATTAACACTAAACTAAATTATGACTCAATCTTAGATAAATAAGGGTTAAACAAAGCATAAATGAGGGCATAAGCATATAATATCGTCGCACATTATGCTCCTATCAGTATCCGGAGGGCTATGTCGAGGACGTGCTTGTGCAAGTGAACCACCTAATCTTTCCCGCTGATTTCTATGTTGTGGAGATGGAAAACTCGCTGGTTAATAGCACTGAATTTCTATTAGGCCAGCCATTCATGAGGACGGCACGCACCAAGATTGATGTTGCGGAAGGCAACTTGACAATGGAGTTTGATAGTGAGGTGATTAAGTTCGATGTTTTTGACGCCATGAAGTATCCGGTTGTCAAGGAAGAAGAATGCCGAGCTATTGAAGTTATTGAGGAGGTCGACGAGTCATGTCGACCTCGCTCGACGCATAGCAACAAACCATAGAGCAAGGGGCGGGATTTGACAAGAAGGGAGAACGAATCACACAAGAAGAAGAAGAGAACCTCGAGCCATGCTTAAGGGAAGTGATTGCCGAAGTCAATGCAGCCCCACGGTTTGAGAAAGGTTCGTTCTGATTAATCCCTAATGCCACAAAAAAATTTCGTCCAAGTGTGGAAGAGGCCCCAAAGTTAGAACTAAAAGAGCTCCCTAGTCACTTGAAGTATGTATATCTTGGAGAAGAAGACACTTTACCAGTTATTGTGTCTTCAAAGCTTAATAACAAGCAAGAAGAAGAGTTAGTGAATGTGCTTAAGAATTATAAAACCGCTATAGGTTGGACCTTGGCGGACATCAAGGGAATAAGCCCTACGACGTGTGTTCATCGAATATTGATTGAAGAAGGAGCGAAGCCAAAAAGGGAAGGGTAACGTCGACTCCACCCTCCAATGATGAAGGTAGTGAAGGACGAAATTATTAAGCTTCTTGATTGTGGAGTCATATACCCTATTCCGGATAACAAGTGGGTCTCACTGGTGCAAGTAGTGCCAAAGAAGAGTGGTGTAACGGTTGTGAAGAATGAGAAAAACGAGCTTGTGCCTCAAAGACTTGTGACCGGCCATCGCATGTGCATCGACTATAGGAAGCTCAACGCAACAATAAGGAAGGATCACATGCCTTTGCAGTTTATGGATCAAATGCTCGAAAGGTTAGCCGGACATGAGTTTTATTGTTTTCTTGATGGATATAGCGGCTACAACCAAATCATGATACACCCAGATGATTAAGAGAAGACTACTTTCACTTGTCCATTAGGCACCTTTGCATATCGAAGGATGCCGTTCGGCCTATGCAACGCACCCGGCACGTTTAAGCGATGCATGTACAACATCTTCTCTGACTTTATTGAAAATAAGATTGAGGTCTTCATGGATGACTTTAGCGTATATGGACGCGACTTCGACTCATGTTTAGAGAACTTGGAGGAGATACTAGAAAGGTGTGTAGAGACCAACCTTGTGCTCAATTGGGAGAAGTGTCACTTCATGGTGATGCAAGGCATTGTGCTTGCTCACATAATTTCAGCAAAAGGCATTGAGGTAGACAAAGCCAAAGTGGAGCGCATTCAACACTTGCCTTCGCCAAAGAATGTGAGAGATGTGAGAAGCTTTCTTGGCCATGCCGGATTTTATCGACGATTTATCAAAGACTTCTCCAAGGATGCAAAGCCATTGAGTAACTTGTTGCAAAAGGATGTGCCGTTTGAGTGCAATGAAGCATGCGAGAAAGCCTTCAATCGGATGAAGGAAGCCTTGTGTTCGGCACCAATCTTATCTATACCGAATCAGGAGTTACCATTTGAGCTCATGTGTGACGCCTCAGACTACGCACTTAAAGCCGTGCTCGGCCAAAGGGTAGAGAAGAAGCCGAATGTCATTTACTATGCCTCAAGGACTCTCAACGATGTTCCACTAAACTACTCCACAACCGAGAAAGAACTCTTAGCGGTAATTTTTGCTTTAGAAAAGTTTAGATCATATCTACTAAACTCTAAAGGTGTTATGTATAGTGATCATGCCGCTTTGAGATATCTCATGACAAAGAAGGATGCAAAGCCAAGACTCATTTGATGGATTCTCTTACTTCAAGAATTCGACATAGAGATCAAAGACAAGAAAGGAAGTGAGAATGTTGTAGCTGACCATTTGAGCCGAATTGTGAAAGAAGAAAACGAGCTACAACTTCTTGAGACATTCCCGGATGAGCAACTATTTCGCTTGATGCGACACATGAACCTTGGTATGCCGACATTGCCAATTACCTTGCAATTCGTCACTTTCTAAAGGGGATGCCGAGCCACCTCAAGAACAAGATAACAAAGCAAGCTTGGCACTACTTATGGGATGAGCCGTACTTATGGAAGCAATGTAGTGACCAAGTTATTCGACGGTGCATACCAGAAGAAGAGCATCGATCCATTCTTGTCTTTTGTCATAGAAGCATGTGGAGGACACTTTGGACCCAAAAAGCTTGTCACTTGCCGGTGGAGCTAGAGCACAAAGCATGGTGGGCTGTCAAAGCATTCAACATGGAACTAGATTCGGCCGGCCTTCATAGGAAGCTTCAACTCAACGAACTCGAAGAAATACGTAATGAAGCTTATGATGCCGCATGGATTTATAAAGAAAAGACACGAACCTACCATGACAAGATGATTCGAGGAAAGAAGTTCGAAGTTGGTCAAAAAGTTCTCTTATTCAATTCAAGACTTCGACTCGTTCCGGGTAAGTTACGATCAAGATGGGTTGGACCTTACGTAGTTGATCGTTTATTTCCTCATGGAGCCGTGGCGATCCAAAATCTTTTCACGAATAAGAGCTTCAAAATTAATGGCCGTCAGCTTAAACCTACTATGAGGCATTCAAAAGCTATACCGTAGAAGCTGCCGATATGCAAGATGCACCACGCTCAGAGCACACTACTGCAGCCCTCGCAGCCGATTTGCCGCCTACCGCAGCCTCAGCCCCTGCTGATAGGTTGCATTGCCGGCCTTCAGAATTTACAGCCCACGCTGCAACGCAGGCCTCGCAAACTGAGCCCGACGCTGCGCTGCCACTACCGATACAGTCTACAGATACCGTTGCCGGTACTGCCCACAATCCTGCCGAGAGCGCTGTCGAGGATTCCTCACAGCTTGCACACCACACTACCGCTGCCGATACGCACGCTGATAACACTGCCGATACGCACGCTGATAATGCTGCCGATAGCATGCAAAATTTTCAAAACGTTTTTATTATAAAATACCTTGATTTTGAAAGTTATTGAATAAAGATTTGTTAGGTTCACCACCATAGCCAAATAAATCATGCGCCCTATTTGAGCCCGTCGTGGGACACCTTAGTAAATCCCCTCGAGCCGACATTTAGCCTTTTCTTTCATCACCCTTAAACACTTTCCATGAGCTTAGTGCAGTTATGCCTTTACCTCTTAAAAGTCTTGGCAAAACTTGATCTTTTGAAAGAGTTTTCGCGTGAAGTGATGAAGAAGAACAAGTGTGGGGTAGACTTAGCCATGAATATGTATGAAAAGTATATATGCCGAATGCCTTAGAAAAAAAGAAAAGTTTGCTCGGAAAGGAAAGGAAAAGAAAAGAAAATAGAAAAAGAAAGTATCTAAGAGAAAAGAAAAGAATTGCATAGGCACAGTTCGATTTAAGCATGGTTTTAAGTCTTGAAATTATTTTGCAATGTTTTGGGAAATAAGAATGAAGGAAGGGTCCATCATGAAGAAATCCGGCCCTTGGTGAGAAGACATAAGGAGAATCGAGCTTTGCTAAAGGCCACGGCGACGTTTTGAGCCTCCTTATCCAAAATATCAAATACCTCTTAGCCTAGCCCCATTACATGCCCTTATTGATCTTTTTCATGATTCTTAAGATAGGTCAACTTTGATTTGTGGAGTCTTTCTCAAGAGTAAGCATACGGTTTTTGTTCATTGGTGATACCCATAGTTTTTAAATGAGGTTTTCCATAAAAATTCACAAAGAGCTTTTGTTTTTCATGATTTATGCAAGTTACTCATCGTAATTCATTATCTTTCTCTTGCATATACTTATAAGTGAATGCCATGCTTCGAGTGAAAAGAAGAGAGTATGCCTAGTGAGGAGATTCAGATTAGCTATACATGTTTTCATGCTTATGTGTTGCTCTTACATGTTAATATTGATGTTGCATGTTCATGAAACTTGGAATTTTCGTGCTTAGCATTCTCATGCATTAACTTGAAAGCTATGTGTTCATACGAGCCTGAGATGAATCACTAGGGGCAATAGTTTGTTTAGAGTCGTAGTTTAATTTAGTTTTGCTAAGGGACTAGTAAAAGATAAGTGTGGGGTAGATGATAGAAGCATAAAATGCGACGTTATTAATATGTTATACCCTTCAATTATACTTTGTTTAATACTTATTATCTTAGAATCGAGTCATAATATCGAGTGATGAGTATTTGGTAGAGTTACAAGGAAATCGTGCTAAGTTTAGTTAAAACGTACAAAATTGTCATAGTAGCCGATTTAGAGCTTAGGAGATGTTTCGTTGAATCTGTAATGCCTTGAATTTATATTTGATGGAATATTCTTCTCTTATGAGTAGTATATACATTGATGATTGAGCAATGGAAAGAATTAGAGTAAATGGAGCTAAAGAAGCTATCAAGAATTGCTATGCAAAATCGGATCCAGTAAGTTCTAGGAATTTCTTGGGCACATCACTCGACTTCCAGAATTTCCCCAGAACAGCTCATTTGGAACTAGATGACGTACCATACATGCATAGTAAGATCTCTGAGTCTAGTTTTCACAGAATTTGGAATCGCATCAATAGCTATTTTCTGGAGGAAGTTATGCTCGATTGAAGACACAAAAGTCAATCTGCCGAGAAGAAACCAAGTTTCGGACAAAAAAAAGATGCAGTCCCTGGTGATAGGCTGCAGTGCCAGCTTCGCCGATTTGCAGCCTGACACTCGCGATATCGCTCAGCCTGACACTCACGCTGCCGCACAGCCTAACACTCGCGCTGCCGAGCCGTATCTGACACGTGACCTGACATTATCCGACACAGACCCAGACGTATCCGAACCGTATCCCAGGCGTATCTGCCGAGGCTTTGGCCTAAGTCACCACGTATCCGATACTGGCATCTCGTATCGGATACGGGCTCTCAAACCGCTACTGCTACCTTGCTACTGATGCTGCCGATGCCACCATCAAGTATGCACGTGCTTGTGTACTACCTTGCACCAACCTTAGCCAACTGCCTAGAGCCTCGCACAAGTGCCTTGCTGATGCCATGCGCACTGCATGCGCAAGTATCATACCTGCTGCCGAGACACGCGCAAGGGCTCTTGCTACACCCTGCACCCGAAAGAAAGGCAATCTGCCGATACAAGCTTCTGAGGGCTTTCAATGCCTTTCTTTGCCTTTCCAAATGGCTGCGAGATATCCTAGAACTACTAGGAAGAGATGAAGACATGTGAAGACCAAGAAGAGTCAATGCACCCGCATGCAAGCCGAGGAAGACAGGGAATCCTCTCGAGAGAAGGAAAAGTGTTCCCAGGTGATCTAGGAAAGCATGCAACTGTTTTCATGGACTTTTATCCATCAAGAGCGGGCTGCCAATTCACTTAAGCAAATCATGAAGCATTGCAGCCGGCCCATACAGGAAACGCACGGAAGATTCAAGGAGAATAAAACTTGGCCGGCAAGTATCCTAAACCAACTCGGTTTAGGTTTTGTGTTTCCTTATTGGAGCCGGCAATGCCCTATCTTTTCCCCTATATAAAGGCCCGATTCTCTACAGAAAAACTTGTCACATCTTTTAGCAAAATACTAGTCATAAGCTTTACCAAGTATTCTATCCCAAACCCTAAACACAAGAACAAGCCGAAAACCACCTTCCACCATCCGATAAAATCCATTCCGTACCCTAGCCTCCATCCGACTCCACAAGCACGTTTGAGAAGACTTCCAAAGGTGTTCGATAATGTGTGATCTACTCTTCTTCATCCCCTTTCTCATGGCTTGTAATTGTGTTATTTTATTAAACTATGTCTATGTAGTTAATTTATTTTTGGGATATTTGTTTGTATGTCTATGTGTGAACAATTTGTTTATTTGGTTTTGTATATTTAATTCAGTGTATGATTTCGATTCATTATGTTTAGCTAACTCTAGAGTTTCGGTTTCATGGTTTTATAAAAGATAATGTGCAAACATAAAATGTAAACTTGTAATCGGTTAGAACTTAGGATGCATGCTTCGATTTGATTCTTGATTTCGTAGTTGGTTTATTCTTTAAAATCTGTATGCCTTAAAGATTGTTGCCTTATACAATTGCAATGTACTCGGGGTATCGATCTCATTAGCCAAACTAAACATAGGATGATTCGAGTTTCGTCTTGTGTTGTTTTAAGGGATCGAGTGGTTTAAAAGAATTTAGCATGTCGATGTGAGAAGAGTGACGCCTTACTTGCTAACACGTTTCCAACTAAAAGATTTCGTGCCTAATTTTTTATTTGGTATTAATCTCTACGCTAAGTGTTTTTAATCGGTTAGTTAAAGATTATGGTTATGCGCTAAGCTAATTCTAAGTATTTACGTGAAATCTAAATTCGATTAGATGTCAGCTAAGGCTCTGGTTAGGTTGGAGCTAAGTCAAGTCTAGAATATTTTAAAGCATGTTTTCTTGAATTCCTACTTGTTACTTGTTTCGTTTTGTGATAGTTTTTGATAAGTGCTTTGTGTGAAAGATGTCGACCAAACTTGTATATATGTGAATAAGTGTGACAATTGTTTGTGTATATATGTGTTTGTTACTTATCTAACCTTTCACATGTCAGGTACCCTTAATCCCCGACTACAACGATCCCAACTTGTTTATACTACTAACGATCTTTTGTAGGCTTATTATTTGCTTCTGTTATTACCTCGGTCATGGCACTCGTCAACAACCGGATACTTCATGGCGTCGAATATATTGAACTTAATCACATCCCTATCAAACTCCATCGTCAAGTTGCCTTCAGCAACTACAATCTTGGTGCGTGCCGTCCTCATGAAGGGCCGGCCTAATAGCAAATGCGTGCTATTAACCGGCGATTCTTCGATATGCACAACACAAAAATCGGCCGGAAAGATGAGGTGGTTCACTTGCACAAGCACTTCCTCGACATAACCTTCCGGATACTTGCTTGATCGATCCGCAAGTTGAATGATGGCATTGTCCTTCTTGAGAGGCCATATGCTCAACCTTTGATACACATTGAGTGGCATGACATTGATTGATACTCCCAAGTCTAGCATGACATCACCGAAGCGTGTGTTGCCGATCACACCTGGTACGTTGAAACCATCCGGATCTTTCATCTTTGGTGGCAACTTTCTTTGAATAACGGGCAACACCGTTTCGCTCATAGTCACCACACGTGTCTCCTTTGTATGTCTCCTTGTCGTGCAAAGCTCCTTGAGGAACTTTGCATACTTAGGCACTTGCCTTATACACTCCAACAACGGGATGTTCACTTATACTTTCCAGAAAATATCCAACACTTCCTCGTCGGACTTATCCTTTTTAGACTTTGTAAATCGAGAAGGGAAGGGTATGCAAGAGTTCGGCACCCCTCCCTTGTTGGTTTTGATCGGCACGGCTTCCTTCTTCGAGGTCGTGGGATCTTTTTCGAGTTCATTGCGCATTGCCGCTTTCTCGGCAGCTTTCTCGGCTGCAGCCTGATAGGAGCACAATGTGAGACGATATTATATGTTTATGCCCTCGTTTATACTTTGTTTAACCCTTATTTATCTAAGATAGAGTCATAATTTAGTTTAGTGTTAATTTGATAGAGTTTGGCGAAAAATTGGTTAAGAATCCGAAAAATGACTAAGTTTGAGAAATCTGGAAAATAATGCAAAATATGTCTTTTTCGTGATTCTGAGATGAGTAAAAATGCGATCTATCCTTGTCCGAATTTAATGAAATTTGGCGTGCTTATTATTCATATACTGAGGAATGTTGTGTTAAAATTTCAGATCAATCGGAGTTCGGGAAGTCATCCAAAAGATAGCTGTAAAACAGCAGTTCGAGCAAACCAATCCAGGGACTTCCAGGATTTTCCTGGGACTGTGTCCCAACTTCGAAAAATAATTCCCAACGAATCACAAGGAATTTGATCGAACTGTTTTACATGGAGGTAGCTATGTGTGTCTAGTTTATCTGAGACTTGGAATCGCATCAATCGGAGCTCCGAGGAGGGAGATATGCCGGAGTTACTAAAGTAAGGTCACTGCCCAGCCGAGAAAACCAAGCATTCTGCCGGTTTGAGCATTGAGGTCGATTGGGGTGTAACCATGGACCAAAGTTCATCATGAAGAGTTGCTGAGTTCACAAGTGATGTCCATGAAGCATTGCAGCCCAATCCAAGGAAGAAAATCAGCAAAAGAAGTTTCCTAGAAGAACCAAGAAAGGAAGGAACCAAAACCTTGTTGCACAAGGATTACCTTTGCCGATTTGGACTAGGTTTTCTACCTAGGGTTTCTGCCGAATTTGCCTCTATATAAAGCCATGTTTTCCTACAGAAAAACTTGTCACATTTCAAAGAAAAAATCTAGCCAAAGCTCTACCTAAATTTCCCAAGAGTCCTACACAAAAACCCTAACCAAAACCACCTCCACCACACCCAAAGTTTCTGCTGAACCTTGGTTCTCTTGCTGCCGACACTACCACTGCCGAGCAGCAGCCTCCATCCGATCACCACCAACCGCTAGATCCACACCAAGACGAAGCTCTCCAAGGTTTCTAATGTGTGATCCACTCCCTACTCTTGGTTATGTAATTTTTGTTGTAGCTATGTTAAACTTTGTCTATGAAGTTAGCATGAATTCTTGGTTTCAAACTCTATGTCTATGTATTCTTTGGAGTGAAATTTGGTTTTATGATTTGTATGTTCAATTTTTTTTCTTTATCTTTAAGTGGTATTTGGATGTAAGAATACGGATTGCATGCTAAAAAGTAAGGGAAATATGAACGAACTAGTTAATAGGATAATCGGCAAGAATGCATGTTAACTTGGTTTTAGGGTTTTCTTGACTTGTTCTTTAAATTCGTGTACTTAAAGATTGGTAGTCTATGTAAGTGCAATATGTAGATTGTTGATCTCATTAGCCGGAAATAATATGGGTTAAGTAATCTTTAGGGTTATTTTAATTTGTGTTGTTTTCACGAGGGCTAGAGTAATTTAAATGAACATGCTTGTTAATAAGAAGTGGTGACGCCTTGCTTATTTAACTTGTTTCTAACTAAAGAAAAAGACTTTGTGCTTAATTACTTGTCATGTTTGTTTACGTCGGTTAGAATATTCAAAGATGACTAGTATAATTTTAAGGTTAGGCGGTTAGTCACTTAAAATACATGAGGAGTCTTAATCAATTAGTAGTGCCGGTTAGGAGCTAATTGGGTTGGAGTTAAGTTGAGTCTAGAACATGTTAACATCTTGCTGTGAGTCTTGCTTGCTTGTTTGTTTTGTGTTTCGATTGCTTTCGTGTTAGTGTTTTGTGGAAGAATGTCGACCAAACTTGTAAATAGTAATTTAGGACTTTAAATTCTTGTTTTTATGCCGTACCTAGCTCTAGGGCAGCCCAGCTGCCGACACCAATTCCCCCATGTTTTGATGATTTTCGATGTATATCTTTGTGAATATCTTGACTAAAAATTTCATATTTCAGGTACCCTTAATCCCCGGCTCAGAACAATCCCTACTTATGTCTATACTACTAACGATTGTAGGGTTATTATTGTGTGCAAGCTTAGGTTCACATCACAGCCCTATCGGCAGCGTGGCGCGCAGCAGTATCGGCAGCGTCGGCAGGCTGCATGCCATCGGTATCGGGAAGAAGGCTGCCGATATTGCCTTCTTCATCATAAATGTTTCCGAAAGTCACTTTCTTTGGAATTTTAGCTCGTGGCTCATTCAACACTCTTCCACTACGAGTTGTGATGACTTTGGCATGCTCATGGCCCGGATTTTTAATAACTCCTCCTGGAAGCTTTACTTGCTCGGTGATCTTTCGCATGAAGTCCACAACTTGCCCCATTTGAGTCTTTAACTCGGCTATGTCTTTCGAGTGCGTTTGTTGTCCCACGAGCAATACTTGAGTTGCAGTAGAAAGAGATTGAATCAATGCATCATAGTTGGGGTTGCTTGGTGCGGCTTGAGCTTGGAACGACACGGCTTGAGATTGGTTCGGTTGCATGGCTTGATTCGGTGCTTGTTGGTTCGGCACAAAAGTTTCTTGGTTCGGCTGAAAGGGAGCTCTTGGCACATATGGTGCTCTTGGTTGAAAAGGGACTACATTCGGTGACTTTTGGATATTGTCATTGTTTGACCATCTAAAGTTCGGATGATCATTGAATCTCAGATTGAAATTGCCGAACCTTTGTCCTCCTTGAAATCCAACGACATTCACCTTCTCCTCACTTAATCCAAATTGAGAGCATTGCTCGGTTTCATGATTGTCGGCACAAACTCCACATACTTGTGCTCTCCTTCCTCGCATTAGACTTGCTACCATAGCCGAAAGTTTGTCTACCTTATTCTCCAATGCCGAACTTGATGTAGTCTCATTCACTTTGTGGTTCAAGGCATTGTCTCGTGACATGCCAAATTATTGACTATTCCACGCTCGGATCTCCAACAAGTTCTTGGCCGGTGTAGGATCAAACTCAAGGAAAGAACCTTGAGCCGCCGAATCTAGGAACTCCCTCTCCATGAGACGCAAGCCCTCATAGAAATACTGAAGAAGTAGCCCCTCTCTAATGTCATGAGATGGACAAGAAGCAACGAGGGTTTTATACCTCTTGTAATAGTCAGAAAACGTCTCATCTCCTCCTTGCTGAATACTCGTAATTTGCTTCCTCAAATCAGTGATATGAGATGCCGGATAATACTTGAGTAAGAACTCATTCACCATCGTCTCCCACGATGTGATACGACCGGTTGGCACCTCAAATAGCCACTCCTTGGCTTGATCCTCAAGTGAAAACGGAAAAGCTTTCATCTTTCGGGTGTAAAATTGAACCACTGAAGATGCTTATTCGGATCTTCTCCCGCCAAGCCATGATACGGCCTCAATTGGTGGAGAAATCCACTCTTCAATTCAAACTCCCCACTCTTGCCAGTTGCACATGAGGGAAAGTGATGTTCGCGGGTGCGGTTCCTCCCCCGGTGACATGACCATTTTGAGCACGGATCGAAGTCATGATTGGTGGCTCGGGAAAGTTGAAAATGAAATCTTGCAAGGGAGGCTCGACAAAGGTCTCAAATTCGGGTCCCTCTATGTTAAGGTCATACGATGAAGTAACTAGAGAGGCCGAACTAGGGCTAGAAGGTGGTGATGGTGATGATGCCGAGCTCTGTGATGGTTCGGTTAGGGGTAACGGTGTTGCTATGGCGAGCGTGAGTTCTTCGTTGATTCGTTGCAAGCGTCCTCGATTATCTCTTGTCCAAAGATTAGGTTCGGACATGCATTATCCTGAATAGTTCAACGAGAAGCAAGTTAGATTCATTGAAGACACATAGAAAGCAAGAATATACAAGGCAATTACAAGTTAGAGCATTGGCAATTTCAAAGCTCTGTGATGGTTCGGTTAGGGGTAACGGTGTTGCTATGGCGAGCGTGAGTTCTTCGTTGATTCGTTGCAAGCGTCCTCGATTATCTCTTGTCCAAAGATTAGGTTCGGATATGCATTATCCTGAATAGTTCAATGAGAAGCAAGTTAGATTCATTGAAGACACATAGAAAGCAAGAATATACAAGGCAATTACAAGCCACGGCATTGGCAATTTCAAACAATTTCAAGCTATATACACACAGCAAAGAAGAGATAAACACGGCAAGAAGAGAGCAAGTAAACAAAATTTTATGGTGAAGTCGAAATTGCTAAGTCTAATTGCTTTTAAGTTTGTTCAAACTCTCAAAGTACGTGGAGCAGAGGAGATAACGGTGCAATGGACTAGTGTAGCCCCCGGTAGTATCATGCTTTATCCGATATACCTCGAGAGTTCGACCCACACAGATCGTTTTGTTTCAAGCCTTAAGGCTCACTCATGCCGAATCCACTCTAAGTTTTGAAACTCGGTGGACATGTGGCCTAGGTGCTATCGTCTAGACACAAAGTTCCGTGGTTTCAGAAAGCTAGGCGTGTCATCCGAAAATAGCTCAAGGTAAGACTCATTTGTTGGTAACCACAGAGGACAAGTCCCCTATCGCCCCTCTTAAAAAGAGAAGAGAAAACAGTTTGTGGGCCTCTGAGATCTAATTTGACAAAACTTTGAGTCTAAGTCGGGACAACACACACTAATAGGCAAACATTTTGCCCCTTACTCAGTTAGGAACGTCGTGTTGACAGTAACACAAGTGTCAATAAAAGTCGCCCTCAACCTCAAGAGACTTCGAAAGATAACATAAAGGGTTAAGGCTAATATCAACAAAAGTGACCTTACCTATTCCTCTTCCCCTCAAAACTCAAAGCAAACTCAACACAAATAATCCTCTAAGCCTCCTAGCAATTTAACTAAGTTATTACAGCATAGCACATTTGGCATACATCATATAATTTTCGGAAATTTAAACTTTACATGCCGAAGCATATTTCTACTTTACAACAAAATTTCCAACGAAATAATTACAACACACGAAAATTTACAAAACAACATATAAACATATCAAGCTTTTATAATCCCCGGCAACGGCGCCAAATATTGACGAGTTGTCTAAGCACATCTTCAATAATAAACCCTACAATCGTTAGTAGTATAGAAATAAGTAGGGATCGTTCTAGCCGGGGATTAAGGGTACCTGACATGTAAAAGGTTAGAAACACATAATCACAATTTTACAAACATGAATCGAAATATGGGGGATTGAGATGAGGTTCGGCAGTAAACTGCCCTAGACCTAGACACGAAAAATAAATCCTAAAATTATTATTTACATGTTTGGTCGACACCGTTCACACAAGCAAATAACACAAAGACTCTTTAACATGTAACAACTTCATGAATGAAAGTAAGAAACAAGTACCAACATGCATAGGACTCAAATTAGTTCCAATTACAACCTAGTTGTAAGACTTTTCAAGTTCTTAAGATCGACATTTTGAGTATGGATCCTAGAATATATGTTATTCTTTTTGAGACTTAACGATTAATCGCAATAGTCTAAATTGGAGACACGCAAGGTTGTCAATCATCTTATTTTAACATGCAAGTTATCTAAGGTATTAAACCCTAAGTGAGCAAAACAAATCAAAGCAACCTTTAGAGTCTATAGCTTTATCTATTATTACTCTGGTTTGATGAAACCTAACATCTAGATTTACATGCTTCTAGCCAATACTAATGTTTCGGTTTTTAATGCCTAATCCTTAGATTACTAACTAATTTTGAATCTTAAACATGCACACACCTACTGTCTTAATTATCAAAACACGAAAATATTACAAGTTAAAATCGCAAACTACATTACAAACAACAAACCGAGTTCATACAGTAGTTTAACAAAAACCAAGAATTGAATAGAGTTCATACAATACACATAAACACAAACAAATAAAGTAGCCATAGGGGATCGGATCACACTTTAGAAACCTTTGAAGTCTTCTCAAGACGGGGTAGAGAGCTTCGGCAGATGGTAGAACAATGGTTTGGAATTTATGGGATGGTGGTGGTGTCGGGTTTGGCTAAATATTTGGTGTTTGGTGCTTGAAAGACTTAGTAGAGTTTTTGGCTAGTACTTGTGCTTAAGATGTGACAATTTTTCTTCATGGTGCCGGCCTCTATATATAGGAGAAAGGCTGCATGAAAAATCCTTCAAAGAATCCTTGTATGAATCAGCAAAAGGAAAAGGGCTCTCCTTGCCGATTATGGTTTGATTTCTTCTTCTTGTTCTTCTTGTTCTTCTAGGACTTCTTTTCCGATTTGTTCATGATATATTGCTGAATTTGTCTTCTCTTTTCTTCAAAGGATTCGGCAAGACTTCTCCTTGTTGAATTCGGGAAACTCTCCTTCTTGCAGCCGGAAATATTCTTCCTAATCCTAAACGGGTTAGGTTTTCCTTCTTCTCCTAGGATTACTTTTCTTATTGGCTGTTGGACTTTGACTTGGTCTTCTTCTCTTCCTTGCAGCTCTAGGACATATCTTGCATCATTGCAGCCACTTGGAAATACGTTTTTCATTGTTGCAGCCACTTGGAAGCTCCTCGGCAGAATGCAGGCTATCGGCAGCGTGCAGCTTTCTCGGCAGCTGCGCAGTAGGATTTGAAGCGAGGCTAACCTATCGGATGCTGGCAAGGCTAACTAGATGGATTCTGTCGAGGGCTGCCGACAGACTGTCGACAGCGTGTGCTTATGGTTTCCAGCAGCGCGAGTGTCAGCGTCGCTGATCCTCGACAGTGTGGGTGTCCGTATTGGATACGGGGATGCCGATATCGGATACGAGATATCATAGGCCAAAACCTCGGCGGATACGCCTGGGATACGTCTGGGCCAGTGTCAGGATACGCGACAGCGCGAGAGTTAGGCTACACGACAGCGCGAGCGTCAGGATGCGCGGCAGCACGAGTGTCAGGCTACACGACAGCGAGGCTGGCACTGCAGCCTATCAGCAGGGACTGCATCTCTTTTTGTCCGAAACTTGGTTTCTTCTCGGCAGATTGACCTTTGTGTATTCAATCGAGCATAACATTCTCCAGAAAATAGCTATTAGTATTATTCTAAGTTCTGTGGAAACTAGACTCAGAGATCTTTTCATTCATATATGGCACGCCATCTAGTTCAAAGTGAGTTGTTCTGATGAAATTCTGGAAGTCGAGTGATGTGCTCAGGAAATTCCTGGAACTTACTGGATACGAACTTGCATAGCAATTCTCGGCAGCTTATTTAGCTCCGATTACTCTAACTCTTTCCATTGCTCAATCATCAATGTATATACTGCTCATAAGAGAAGAAAATTTCATCAAAAGCAACATGGAAGTTTTACAGATTCAACAAAATATTTAAGGACTCCGATTTTTAGCACTTAGTCAAATTTCTGTAAACTTCCAACTTTTAAGCACGATTTCATTAAAACTCTACCAAAAGCTCATGACGTACTCTATATTATGACTCAATCGTAAGTAAATAAGGGATAAATATTGTATAAATGTAGGCATAAACATATTAAGAATGTAGCACATTGTGCTCCTATCAAGTCTCTACCGCACACTTATTTTCCTACATCACTCCATATCAAAAACTCCATCAAAATCAAGCTTTGCCGAGTCCATGAAACAAGGGGAAATGATATACTATTCTAAGTTCAAGGAATTTTTTTATGAGGGTGATGAAAGAAGAAGGCTAATTGTAGGCTCAAGGGGGTTAACTAAGGTGTCCCACGACGGGCACAAATAGGACTCATGCATTATTTGGCTATGGTGGTAAACCTAAGAGATCTTTTCAATCTTTTTCAAAATCAAGATATTTTATGATAAAAACGTTTTGAAAATCCACAAGAGTAAGTTATAGCATTCTAGAGTTCATTAAAAAGCTATAGCACATAATCGTTGAATATGCAAAGAATAATGAGATTCTAAACTAAGCATGCTCGAAATTTTCAGAAATTTACACTCATGAAGAAAGCAATTTGGTTCTAAAGCTCACAAGGTTATATCAAAACAAACTAGCTAAAACATGCATGCTTTATTAATCAACAAGTTCTACATGCCTCCTACCAATGCACATTATCTATGAAACTCACAATTTTAAAGTATGCACAACTATCATCTATGTATGCAAAGAGAAGGAAAACATCATTGACTACTTTAGGGGCATCCTAAGACTTGAAAAATATAAATAAACACTCTATTTTTGTGGAACAATTTTTTAGAAATTTTCTTTTCTAACTAAGCACGAAACATGTAAACCTACCACACACGTAGAAAATTACATTGTCCTCAATGTAAGCATATAACTATATAATGAAATTCTTAAGCATGCAAATAGCTAACATGTTTCAAACATATCATCACAACCCTAGTAAAAAGAGAATGGTTAGAAATTTCAAACTCTCGTCGATGACTTCTTCGTTTTCTTTAGGTGAATTGGGTTGCGAATGAGATGTATAGCGAATGAGATGTCGTGTCGAGCATATTATGACAAGTACATGATTGTGCACATGGTACTTAGATGGAGAGTTTCATCTCCCAATACTTCTCGTCATATGGACGTAACAAATCTTCTCAAGACATCGACTAATCATGGGATACATATAGACTTTGGTTTAACGTCCTTTAGATAGCCATAAGTCGATTGATGAATAGGTTCATCACTAACGGTTCTCACTCCCGAGACCAAGTATTCCTAAGATCTTTTCATTCTTAACGTCAGATTAGTGATACTTCAATCACAATTCATCCAAAATTTACAAGCAAATAGGCATGATTCTTTGCATCCCATCTCCAATCGAGTAAATCAAGTAATCACTCAATCGTGGTTTTTGCTCACTTGACTTGGGTGAAAAGTAATATATTTAGGATGTTTATGCACATCTCTTTACTTAGTCCCAATATAGATAATTTAAGCTGCATGTTAAGTTTTTCGGAACTACCTAACTGATAAGGTAGTGGAGTGCAATATGACTCCATTACGAGAGCATATGTCGTCGTAGTCGATTCCAGGGTGTTTGTGAGAGACCTTGCGCCATAAGGTGAGTCTAGGCTCTTTTTCTCACTATGCTTTCCATCAAAGATTATCGATAGGGTTTACTGACGAGTCGCCAAAGCGGCACACAAATAATAACCCTACAAGAAATGTTAGTAGTATATGATAAGTAGGGATCGTTCTAGCCGGGGATTAAGGGTACCTGACATGTAAAAGGTTAAAAACACATATTCACATATTTATACAAACATTGAAATGAAAACATGGGGGGATTTAAGATGAGGTTCGGCAGCAAGCTGCCTTCTAAACCTATTCTGAACCTAGACACGAAATAAAATCCTAATTCTACTATATACAAGTGATCATCATCTTTCACACCAAGCAATTCACACAAAGACTCTTTAACAAGTAAAACATGTATGTATGAAAGTAAGGAACAAGCATTTAGCATGCTTTAGACTCAAACAAGTTTCGACCTACAACTAGAACGTTTCTGATTTTACCTAGTTGAAAGACTTCTAATGTTTTAAGATCTAGCTATTCGCAAAGTGATCCTAAAATTTATGCTATTGTTATACAACTCGTAACATTGAAGCACAAGAATCTATAATCGAAGACATCTAAACATGCAAGGTTGTCAATCATCTTATTTAACATGCAAGTTATCTAAGGTTTTTACCCTAAGTGAGCACAACAAATCAAAGCTACATACGTACCACTTTATCCGTTATTACTCGGGTTAGATGAACCCTAACATCTAGAATTACATGCTTCTCACACACGACTAATGTTTCGGTTTTTAAGGTCCATCCTTAGATTACTAACCAATTTAAAGTCCTAAACATGCATTCTAATACCACTGTCCTAATTATCTAACACACAAATCATACAAGTTAAAATTGCAAAACAACTTTATAAACTACAATTTAAACAATCGGTTCATACAAGAGTTTAACAAAAACTAAATATTGAAATAAATTCATACAACACACACAAACATAAAAGAATACAAGAGCCATAGATGGAGTGGATCACACTTTAGAAACCTTGAAGACTTCGGCAAGTGTTGATGGAATGATCGGCATAAGGTATAGGTGAGGTTCGGTTTTATGGGATGTGGTGGAATCGGGTTATGGCTAAGTAACTTTTTTGATTGGTGCTTGAGAGACTTGGTATAGCTTTTGGCTAGTACTTGTGCTTGAGATGAGATGATTTTTCTGTATAGAGGATGCCCCTATTTATAGGAGAAGAGGCTGCATAGTCGGCAAGGAAAAGGGTTTTCCTTTCCTTGTTTGGTTTTAATTTGTTTCTTCTTTTTGTTCTTCTAGGATTATTCTTTGCCGATTCTTGATTTAATATTACAGATTTCTGTCTACAATTCTCCTCCAGGGATTCGGCATCACCTCTCCTTAATGGACTTGGAGAGTTTCCCTAGTTGTAACCGGCAAAGCTTCCCTTTTCCTAGTTGGATTAGGTTTTCCTTCTCTTGTTAGGATTAGGCAAATTCTTCTTTCCTATTTTGAAAAATTTCTTCTTTTGCCAACTTTCCTATTCTTCAAATGAGCTAAGAAACCTCTCCTTGTTATGCTAGGAACCCTTGCTTGCAGCTGGAACATATTCTTTTCTCGGCAGGCAGTAAGTTATTCTTCTTGGCAGAATTGACCTTGTTGTCCTGTGACGGGCATAACTCTCTTCTCAAAAAAGATTTGGATGCGATTCCACATTTTGTAGAAACTAAACTCGTAGATCTTTCTGTGCATATATGACTCGCACTCTGGTTCCTTGTGAATCGTCCTACAGAAATTCTGGAAGTTGGATGATGTGCCCAAGAAATTACTAGATTTGCACCGATTTTGTGCTTTGTAATTTCCCGACATATTTTGTTTGTCCAATTGTTGTAATTCCTTCCATTGCTTAATCATCAATAAGTATCATGCATATAAGAGAAGAAAAATTCATCAAATATAAAGTCGAAGCTTTACAGATCCAATGAAACATCTCTAAGACTTCAAAATGTGCATGCTACTTGACAATTTTATACATTTTTCCTATACTTTAGCACGATTTCTTTGTAACTCTACCAAAGACTCATAACTCTATTGTATGACTTGATTCTACAACATTAAGGGTTAAACAAAGTACAAATGAAGGGTAAAGCATATTAAGAACGTAGCATTTTATGCTCCTGGATAGGAGCATAAAGTGCTACAATATTAATGTGTTTATACCTTCATTTATGCTTCGCTTAGCCCTTATTTACTTAAGATAGAGTCATAATATATTTTAGTGTCACTTTGGTAGAGTTTCAGAAAAATGTGTTTAATTGTCAGAAAAACGACTAAGTATAGAAATCTGAGGAAAAAGTGTAAAATATGTTGTTTTCGGGATTTTGAGTCTTCTGTTAAATTGACTTATTCTTCTCAAAACTTTATGAAATTTGGCAGGCATATAATTGGCAAGATGGAGTGTATTGTGTCAAAATTTTAGATAAAATGGAGTTCAGGAAGTCACCCAAAAGATGGCTGCAACTTGGCAGTTTAAGCAAAACGATCCAGGGACTAACAGGATTTTCCTGGGACTGTGTCCTGACTTCCAGGACTTCTGTATGACACATCATTTGGAACTAGATGGTGAACCTTACATGCATGAAAAGCTCTATAAGTCTAGTTTCCACAGAATTTAGAATCACATCTCAAGCACAAATACTAGCCAAAGACTCTAGCCAAAATTCAGAAGTTCTAGTCCAGAAAAATACCAAGCCAAAACCACCACCACTTCCAAAACTTCATCTTTTCACCCAAACCTTTTGTCACCAACTGCTGCATCCGAGCTTCACTCTTGAATGTGTCTTTAAAGTGTGATTCTACCATCTCATGGTTTGTATTTTTCTTCTATGTATGATGTCTATGTTATATGTAGCTAGAAACTTCAATTTTTGGTTTTGTAAAACTCTTCTATGTATGATTGGTTTGTACAACTTGTAGCACTTTGAATTCGAGCATTAGACAATAGAGCAGTAGCATGTTCATGTATTTTTAGGTTTCCATTCGATTAGTTTCATGAATTCGTGCATAAAAATCAAGGTTTACATGAAGCCACGACCATGGCTCTTGTGTAGATTGCGATTTCATTCACCATAAGTTATCTAGGATCGAGTTAGGCGTTGAGTAAACTTTACTCTAGGTTACTTAATAAGTGGTTACCATAATTCATAGAAACTTGCATGTTAATAAGATATTGACACCATACTTAGAAGCATGTCTCCGATTTAAGACTTTCGTGCATAATTACTTGTTGTGTTTAATCTCTACGCGAAGTGTTTTTAAACCGGCTAGTAAATGCTTGAATGGAGTCTAGAAAGTGTGTTATGTGTTGCTGCCAAGTCTTGCATGTGTTCTTGTGTGATCTTGTGTGTTTTGTGCTATATTTTTATGTGAGATATCGATCACTTGTATATAGTAGTCATAGGTTTAAATTCGGTCAGTAGTAACGTAGGATAAAATCATCTAAAACCTCCCCCCTTATTCTGATGCATGTTAATATGTCTATATGTGTATTTTCGTTAACGCTTTTAATTCGATTGCCCGTCTTGATCCCCGGATAGAACGATCTCTACTAATCATATACTAACGACGATTTTGCAGGGTATTTAAATTGCTTGTTGTTTAACCCCGGTTACACGACTCGTCAAATTTTTGACGCCGTTGCCGGGGATCTTGAGAAAAATCGTTTGAGAAGTGTTAACTTTGTAAAAAAAATAAAAAAATTCTTTTGATTTGTGCAACCGTGTGCCATTGTTTGATGTAAATAATTTCATATTAATTTCTTGTTTAAATTTCGGATATGTAAATATTTAGTTAAAGGTTTTAGGTTTTGAGATTTGTTTATGTTTGGTTTATTGTGGGTTCTAAAGTGAACGGAATAGGTAATTAAGGTCCCTTTTGTTAATTCTAGCCTTAACCCTTCATGTTATCTCTTGAGGTCTCATGAGGTTGAGGGCGGCTTTTATTAACACTTGGAGATTTGTCTTAACACATGAGGTTATTCTCAACTGAGTAAGAGGCGATAAGTGAGTAGAGTTCCGACTTTGGTCCTAAGGTTTACAAAATTAGATCTCAGAGGCCCACAGACTGCTATCTCTTCTCGGTGAAGGGGGCGATAGGGGACTTGTCCTCCGTTGTTACCAACAAATGAGTCTTACCTTGTTCCCTCTTGGTTCTGATCACACACTAGCTGATGGGAGCCGAAACTTACATAATTTATTACCCTGCAAAATGTCATCGTTAGTATGGATAAGTAGGGATCGTTCAGTCCGGGGAAATTCAGGGTGTTCAATCACATGAAATATTACAAATCATATGGGGGTTCAAAGATGGAATTAATACTAATTTACGAAACTAAAAACAGAAAATAAAACCTAAACTAAATATATACACATGATCATCTTCTTTCACACATATCACATAATACAATTCTCACAAAACATGTAACAACAATTGGCAAGGAAACATGGCAACAGATTTCAACACTCAACAAGATTTATTTAGTTCCAATCTAATTAGAGCCTCTGCGGTTATTCTAATCGTTAATAGACTTCTCAAGTATTTAGAATTAACTCTGCGTATAATCCTAAATTATGCTAATCGGTTTAAAGACACTCTGCGTAGAAATTAAACACGAAGAACACATAAGCACAAGAGTCAAATATTGGAGACATATTAGCAAGTATGGCGTCACCTCATCTCACATCGACATGTAAATTTTCAGAATTACTCTAGCCCTAAGAACAAACACAAATCAAACCAACTCTGCGTATGATTCAATTCATATTCAATTCGGCAAGTGAAACTAAAACACAAGGTACAACCATGATCATTGGCAGCCCTCATGCATCAATTTATATGCATACCAATTCAGAAAATAAACCAAATAAAACCAAGTATTAAAACCGAAACCTACTGCCCTAAATCCTAACTAAAAATCATCACATGCATTGATACACAATTCAGCAATTAGACAATTAAACAAGATATCCGAAAATCCAAAATAGAATTACATAAACCAAATAAACAGCCACAAATTCTTACAACCTTCATAGACAAAGTTTTGTAATTACACAGAAAAATACTAGCCATGAGTTAAGAGTGAATCACACTTTGAAGAACCTTGAGAAGCTTCAACAATGGTGTGGATTCGGTGGAAGGTGACAAGATGCGTTCTTGATGAAGGTGAAGGTGGGATCGGCAAGTATTCTCCTATGGAAGTTGTGGTATTATTTGGACAGAGTTTTGGCTAGGTAAAAGTGAGAGAGAAGAGATGATTTTTCTGTGTAAAAATCGTCCAATATATAGAGGCAAAAGGGTGGCAGCAACTAGGGTTCACAAAACCTAGTTTTTCTCAAACTTATCCTGCTGGCAGATTTGACCTTTGAGTGAAGATTATTGAATATCTTTCTCTAGAAAATAGATATTGAGGTGATTCCAGTTAGGTTGGAAACTAGACTCCCGTAGCTTTCAATCCATATAAGGCTCGAATTCAGATTCATTGTGAGCTGTCCGGGAGAGTCCGTGGAAGTTGGATGACGTGCACAGGAATTCTGCCGAATTTGATCAGGATTTGTTGCGATTTTCTTCCTCTATTTTCTGCCGAAAATTCCCAAGATAATGGCTGAATAATTGAGCAATATCTCTTTAGGTTTTCCATGAATTAATTCAGCCAAAAATCTTGCACAAAGGATGGAATTCAGTCCACATTCGTAAGCCAAATCCATGTAGAACTCGGTTTAGGTTTTCTTCTTTCGGCAGACTTGACCTTCGTGCATTCAAACCGGCATAACTTTTTTCTCAGGAAATATTTTGCTGCAATTCCAACTCCCAGAGAAACTAGACTCGTAGAGCTTTCCAACGGCGTATGGCTCGTTCTCTGGTTCCAAGCGATGTGTCCCACAGAAATTTCGGAAGTCAGGACACAGTCCCAGGAAAATCCTGGTAGTCCCTGGATTGGTTTGCTCAAACTGCCAAGTTGCAGCCTTCATTTGGGTGACTTCCCGAACTCCGATTGATCTAAAATTTTGACACAATAAACTTTAGCTTGCCAATTAAATGCACACCAAATTTCATCAAATTTGGAAAAGGATAAATCAGTTTAGCACGAGTCTCAAAATCACGAAAAAGACATATTTTACTTTGTTTCCAGATTTCTATACTTAGTCTTTTTTCTGACAATTAAGCACATTTTCTCCAAAACTCTACCAAAGGGACACTAAACTAAAATATGACTCTATCTTACAATAATAAGGGTTAAGCATTGGATAAATGGGGGTAAAAACATATTAAGAACGTCGCATTTTATGCTCCTATCACTAGCCTTCTGAAAACATGGAATGATTTTGTGTCTAGACAAAATACCTAGGCCGCACGTCCGCCTTGCTTTAGAGCCTAGAAGCTAGTCGAGCATGAATGAGTCATGAGACAAAAGAAAACGTTGCTCTCTGATGAGAGGTATATCGGATCAAGCATGACCTTACCATGGGCTGCACAAATCCATTGCACAGTTTGCTCCTCTGCTCCACGTACCTCGAGTCTTAGAGTTGTGTGAATAAAATCGAACTAGAAACTTTAACTAGGTTTGACATGTCTTGTTTGTAAAAATGTTTTCAGCTGTGTGCATAGCTTTGTAAACTTTGAAAATTTACAGAAAAATTCTTTGTATCCGAGTTGTATCCGGCCATGTATCGTGATTGTATAGCTTTGTATATTATTGATTTTTATTTGTCTTCAATGATTCTAACTTGCTCCTCGTTGAACTCCTCAGGATAATGCATGTCAGAGTCTAATCTGTGGACAAGAGATAATCGAGGACGCTTGCAACGAATCAACGAAGATCTCACTATTGCAATTGCTACACCACTACCCCCATCCGAGTCATCTATTTCGGCATCACCATCACCACCAACTAGCCCGAGTTCTCCATCCCTCATTACTTCCACGTGCGAGCTCAACCTAGAGGAGCCGGAATTTGAGTTGTTAGCCAAGCCTTTCCCTCAAGAATTCTTCAATTTCTACTTTCCCGATCCACCAACAATGACTTCGATCCGTGCTCAAAATGGACATGTCACCGGAGGAGGAGCCGCACCCGTAAACATCACTTTCCCTCCATATGCCGCCGGCATGAATAGTGAATTTGAATTGAAGAGTGGATTTCTCCACCAATTGAAGCCGTTCCATGGACTCTCGAGTGAATATCCAAACAAGCACTTGCAATGTTTTAATTTTACCACCGAGAGCATGTGTCCGACGAATGCTGACATTCAACACTTCAAGATGAAGGCCTTTCCGTTCTCATTGGAAGATCAAGTGAACGAAGGTTGTTTGAGGTGCCAACCGGAAAAAATAGTTCTTGGGAGACGATGGTAAATGAGTTCTTACTCAAGTATTATCCGGCCTCGCGTATCAAGGATTTGAGGAAGCAAATCACTAGTGTTCGGCAAGGAGGGGATGAGACATTCTTTGATTATTACAAGAGGTATAAAACCCTCATCGCTTCATGTCCGTCTCATGGCATTAGTGAGGGGCTACTTCTTCAATATTTCTATGAGCGCTTACGTCTCATGGAGAGGTAGTTCTTAGATTCGGCAGCCCAGGGTTCATTCCTTAAGCTAGATCCCGCACCGGCCAAGCAACTTTTAGAGGTTCGAGCATTGAACAATCAACAATTTGGCATGTCGCGAGACAATGCTTTGAAGCATAAGGTGAATGAGACTTCCACTAGTTCGACATTGGAGAACAAATTGGACAAACTATCGGACATGGTAGCTAGCCTCATGAGAGGAAAGAGAGCACAAGTATGTGGCGTATGCACGGAGAAGCATCCGACCGATAAATGTCCACAAGTGTTGCCAAGTGAGGGTTATGAAGAAGTGAATGTCGTGGGCTTCCAAGGAGGACAAAAGTACAATCCTTACTCCAACACTTACAATCCAGGTTTTCGTGATCACCCCAACTTTCGATGGTCGAACAATGACAACGTTTTGAGGCCATCAAATGCAGCCCCATATCAAGCAAGACCGGCCGGACAACGATTCCGTCCTCAAGCTCCTTTTCAGCCTAACCAAGCCATGGTACCCTTCCAACCGATGCAACAACAAGCCCAAGTCGTGCCAAGCAATCCCAAATACGATGCATGGATTCAATCTCTTTCGAGTGCTACTCAAGCATTACTCGAAGGGACAACAGACTCACTCGAAGGACATAGCCGAGTTGAAGACTCAAATGGGACAAGTCGTGGACTTCATGAGAAAGTTCACCGAGCAAGGAAAATTACCAGGAGGTGTCATCCCAAATCCGGGTCATGAACAAGCCAAGGCTATCACAACTCGAAGTGGAAAAGTGTTGGAGGAGCCACGATTTAGAATCCCAAAGAAAAAGATGGCTTTTGGTAAAATTGTGGAAGAAGAAGAGGCAGCCAAGCATCATGACACGCAACCTGCCGAGAGCCAGGATGCTGCCGAGAAGAACACTGCCAGACAGATTGATGCCGAGAGGGCTGCAATAAGGAAAAACGATTTGGAGAAAGATCCCACGACCTCAATTAAGGAAAGTATGCCGATCCATGCACCCAAGGGAGGAGTGCCAAACACTTGCATACCCTTTCCTTCTCGCTTTGCTAAGTCCAAAAAGGAGAAATCCGACGAGGAAGTATTGGAGGTATTTCGCAAAGTTCAAGTGAACATACCCTTGTTGGAACGTATTAAGCAAATTCCGATGTATGCAAAGTTTCTAAAAGAGCTATGCACTACAAGGAGGCATACTAGGAAGACTCAAGTGGTTAAAATGAGTGAGACGGTGTCGGCCATAATTCAAAGAAAACTACCACCGAAGATGAAGGATCCGGGAAGCTTTAATGTTCCTTGTGTGATAGGCAACAAGAGGTTTGAGGACGTAATGTTGGACTTAGGAGCTTTGATAAATGTTATGC
This sequence comes from Potentilla sterilis, assembly GCA_963682095.1. NCBI lineage: Eukaryota > Viridiplantae > Streptophyta > Magnoliopsida > Rosales > Rosaceae > Potentilla > Potentilla sterilis. Next base: position 46,287,869 of record OY821755.1, on the reverse strand, counting down.
CTTATAACGTTTATCAATCATTGAGCCTTGGACCTCTCAAGAAAGACAATGTGATCATACAACTTGCGGATCGCTCAAACAAGTATCCCGAAGGCTATGTGGAGGACGTGCTCGAGTAAGTGAACCAATTAATCTTTCCAGCCGATTTCTATGTATTGGAGATGGAGGAGTCGCCGATCAACACCACACAGCTACTCCTTGGCTGGCCATTCATGCGCACGGCAAGGACCAAGATAAATGTTGCCGATGGAAGCTTGACGATGGAGTTTGATGGTGAGGTGATCAAGTTCAACGTTTTTGAAGCTATCAAGTATCCGATTACCAACCTTGAGGAGTGCCGAGCATATGAAGTTATTGAAGACGCCTAGCAAGTCATGTCGGCCTCCCTTGATGCATAGGAACGAACCATAGAGCTCGGGGTCGGATTTGACAAGAAGGGAGAGCGAATCAAGCATGAGCAAGAGGAAGAACTTGAGCCAAGCATGAGACAAGTTGTAGCCAAGCTAGAGGCTGCCCCATATTTCAAAAGAGAAGATTCGTACTTGTCAATTCCAAGTGCCACAACCAAATTTCGTCCAAGTGTGGAAGTGGCCCCAAAGTTAGAACTTAAAGAGCTCCCTAGTCATTTGAAGTATGTGTTTCTTAGGAAAGAAGATACTCTATCGGTTATTGTGTCTTCAAAGCTTAGTAAGAAGCAAGAAAGTGATTTGATAAGAATACTTAAGAAGTACAAGACCGTCATAGGTTGGACTTTGGCGGATATCAAGAGAATAAGCCCTACAACGTGTGTTCATCGGATATTGCTTGAAGATGAAGCTAAGCTAACTCGTGAGGGACAAAGGAGGTTGCACCCGCCCATGATGAAGGTAGTCAAAGATGAGGTGATCAAGCTACTAGATTGTGGAGTTATCTATCCAATCTCGGATAGTCGTTGGGTCTCACCCGTGCAAGTAGTTCCAAAGAAGAGTGGTGTAACGGTTGTGAAGAATGAGAAAAATGAGCTCGTGCCTCAAAGACTTGTGACCGGCCATCGTATGTGCATCGACTATAGGAAGCTCAATGCGACAACAAGGAAGAATCACATGCCTTTGCCATTCATGGATCAAATGCTTGAGAGGTTGGTCGACCATGACTATTATTGCTTCTTAGATGGATATAGTGGCTACAACCAAATCGCCATACACCCGGATGATCAAGAGAAGACTACTTTTACCTGTCCATTCGGCACCTTTGCATGTAGGAGGATGCCAGTCGGCCTATACAATGCACCCGGAACGTTTCAGCGATGCATGTACAACATCTTCTCCGACTTTATAGAAAATATGATCGAGGTATTCATGGATGACTTTAGCGTTTATGGACACGACTTTGACACTTGTTTGGAGAACTTGGAGAAGATATTAGAGAGATGTGTAGAGACCAACCTTTGCTAAATTGGGAGAAATGTCATTTCATGGTGAACCAAGGCATAGTGCTCGACCACATCATATCAAAGAAAGGGATTGAAGTCGAGAAAGCCAAAGTGGATCTTATCCAACACTTGCCGTCCCCTAGGTGTGTGCGTGACGTGCGCTCCTTCCTTGGCCATGCGGGTTTTTATCGATGATTCATAAAGGATTTCTCATTGATAGCCAAGCCATTGAGTGCTCCCTTGCAAAAAGATGAGCCATTTGAATGGAGTGAAGCATGCGAGAAAGCCTTCAACTGATTAAAGGAGTTGCTATGCTCGGCCTCTATTATGGTGTCACCAAATTGGGAGTTGCCCTTTGAGTTGATGTGTGATGTAAGTGATTATGTCCTAGGGGCTGTACTCGGCCAAAAATTGGACAAGAGACCTTGTGCAATCTACTATGCCTCAAGGACTCTCAACGATGCTCAACTTAACTACTCCACGATCGAAAAAGAACTCTTAGCGATCATATTTGCTTTGGAGAAGTTTCGATCACATCTTTTGAACTCCAAGGTAATAGTCTATAGTGATCATGCCGCTTTGAGGTATCTCATGATAAAGAAGGATGTGAAGCCAAGACTCATTCGATGGATTCTCTTACTTCAAGAGTTCGACATAGAGATCAAAGACAAGAAAGGAAGTGAGAATGTTGTACCCGATCACTTAATAGGAGCACAATGTGCGACGATATTAATATGTTTATACCCTTATGTATGCTTCGTTTAACCCTTATTTATCTAAGATAGAGTCATAATTTAGTTTAGTGTCATTTCGGAAGAGTTTTGGAAAAATATGCTTAATAATCAGAAAAATGACTAAGTATAGAAATCTGGAAATAAAGTAAAATATGTTTTTTTCGTGATTTTGAGGCTTGTGCCAAACTGAACTATCCTTTTCCACATTTTATGAAATTTGGTATGCATATATTTGGCAAGCTAAAGTGTATTATGTTAAAATTTCAGATCAATCGGAGTTCGAGAAGTCATCCAAAAGATGGCTGCAACTTAGCAGTTTGAACAAAGATCACCAGGGACGACTGTGTCCTGAATTCCAGAATTTCTGTACGACGCATCACTTGGAACCAAAAACTGTTCTATACACCGTTGGAAAGCCCTATGAGTCTAGTTTCTCGTGGACTTAAAATCGCATCAATCAGAGCTCTGAGGAGGAAGTTATGCTGGATTTACTGGAGTAAGGTTATTCTGCCGGGAAAACAACAACTTTCCCGGTTGCATCAGGATAACTCTCCATTGGATTTTTGGAAGCATGGATCGGATATTATGGACCTAAAGACTTATTGGACATGTCCATGCTATTCAAATGAGGCTGATTGAAGTCCAAAATCAGAATTGAAGTCTAAGAATGCAAAGCTTGGCCGGCAAGGAAACATAAGCCAACTAGGAAAGGAATTCTCATTCCTTATTGCTGCCGGCAACCCTAGGGTTTGTCCTCTTTATAAAGCCAACGAAATTTCAGAATAAAGAATCTCATCTCAAGCACAAGTACTAGCCAAAAACTCTACCAAGTCTCACAAGCACCAAACACCCAAATACTTAGCCAAAACCTACACCACCACAACCCAAACTTTCGTCCCTTCACTTTGGTTTTCTGCCAAGTAGCTGATCATCAATCCACCACGTCTTGAAGAGCTTCAAAAGATTCTAAAAGTGTGATCTACTCCCTCTATGGCTCTTGTATTTATTCATGTTTGGTTGTGTTGTAAGAACTTATTTCAATTCTTGGTTTTTGCTAAACTATTGTATGAACCGATTCCATGTTTATTGATATAGTTTTATAATTTTAACTTGTTGATTTTGTATGCATTGATAATTAGGGCAGTGGTTTGTGAAGCATGTTAAAGACTAAAAATTGGTTAGAACTAAGGTTAGGGCAGAAAAAACGAACACTAGTTATCACAATTTGGCTCAATTGATGTGAACCGCGAGGCTCACACAAATAATAACCCTACAAAATATCGTTAGTAGTATGAGCAAGTAGGGATCGTTCTAGCCGGGGATTAAGAGTACCTGAAACATGAGAATGTTAGACAAGATATTCACATATTTACAATTAAATCGTCACTTTTGGGGGAATGATAGAATCGGCAGCCCTATGGCTGCCCTAAACTAGGTACGAAAAAGCTAAGTACGAAACTAGGTAAAGAAGAAGGCGAGCTACAACTACATGAGACATTCCCAGATGAACAACTCTTTCGGATCAATGCAAGACAAGAGCCTCAGTATGCCGACATTACCAACTACTTAGCAACTCGAAAATTCCCACAAAATATGCCTAACCACCTAAAGGACCGGATAAGGAAGCAAGCTCGCCACTATTTGTGGGACGAGCCGTACTTATGGAAGCATTGTAGCGACCAAGTCATCCGAAGATGTGTTCCGGAAGAAGAGCATCGGTCCATTCTTGCTTTTTGTCATAGCGAAGCATGTGGAGGACACTTTGGACCAAAGAAGACGGCCTTGAAGATTCTCAATTGTGGTTTCTTTTGGCCGACATTATTCAAGGATGCCTATACAACATGTCATACATGTGATCGATGCCAAAGAACGGGTAATATTGGAAAGAGAGACCAAATGCCCTTAACTCCCATCAATGTTGTAGAAATTTTTTATGTTTGGGGCATCGACTTCATGAGACAATTTCCTTCAAGCAAAGACTTTCTCTACATCTTGCTCGCGGTCGATTATGTGTCTAAGTGGGTAGAAGCAAGAGCAACTCACACCAATGATTCAAAGGTGGTTGTCGAAATCATCAAAGCCAACATCTTTGCTCGGTTTGGAGTTCCTAGAGTTTTGATAAGTGATGGAGGCTCCCACTTTTGCAACCGAACCATTGAAGCTTTATTGAAGAAGTATGGAGTCACACACAAGGTGTCTACGCCTTATCGCCCTCAAACAAGTGGCATGGCCTAGGTGAGTAATCGGGAGATCAAGCAAATTCTTGAGAAAACCGTAGGACCTACGAGGAAGGATTGGAGCGATCGACTTGATGATGCATTGTGGGCTTATAGGACTGCGTATAAGACGCCAATAGGTATGTCCCCTTTTCGGCTAACTTATGGAAAAGCATGCCACTTACCCGTGGAGCTAGAGCATAAAGCATGGTGGGCTGTGAAGACCTTCAACATGGAGATAGATTCGGCCGGACTGCATAGGAAACTTTAACTCAATGAACTTGAAGAAATTCGAAATGAAGCCGATGATGCCGCATGGATTTACAAAGAGAAGACACGAGCTTATCATGACAAGATGATTCGAGGAAAGAAGTTTGAAGTTGGCCAAAAAGTTCTCTTATATCATTCAAGGCTTTAAACTTTTTCCCGGAAAGCTACGCTCTCGATGGGTAGGACCTTTCATTATAACAAAAGTGTTCCCACATAGAGCCGTGGAAATTCAAAGCTCCATCACAAGTACGGCATTTAAAGTTAATGGTCATCGATTAAAGCCATACTATGAAGCATTCGAGGAATACAATGTGGAAGAAACAGAGGTAGAAGATATACTGAGACAGCCTTGCTGACACCAAAGCTACAGAAAGACAGAAAATTCTGCCGAGAGCACTTCAATACAAAACCAAGCACCATGGCGAGCTAGCGATAAACACGCAATGAAGAGTCTAGGTTAAAGGACTATAAACACTTAAGCGCTACATGGGAGGCAACCCATGTCGACTATGAAAAACGAAGGAGCCATCAACGAGCGTTTGAATTCTCTAACCCTTCTCTTTTTCATTAGTTTGCGATGATATGTTTGAAACATGCTAGCTTATCACATGCTTAGGAATTACTTGCTTATTTCTATGCTTACATTGGGGACAATGTAATTTTCTAAGTGTGGGGTGGGTTTACATGTTTCGTTTATATTTTCACGGTAGACAAACGTGCAACCCACGTTTTAGCATAGTTTTATTTTCTTTGAGTCATATATCAAAAAGAAAAAAAAATACAAAAGTAGAAAATCCAGAAAATTGTTCCACAAAAATAGAGTGTTTAATTTGTTTGTTTCGAGTCTTAGGATGCCCCTAGATTGTCAATGATGTTTTTCTCCTCTTTGCATACATAGATGATAGTTTTTGCATACTTTAAAAATTGTGAGTTTCATGGATAATGTGAATTGGTAGGAGTATGTAGGACTTGTTGATTAATAAAGCATGCATGTTTTAGCTAGTTTGTTTCGAATAAAACCTTGTGATCTTTAGAGCCAAATTGCTTTCTTTATGTGTGTTAAAATTCAAAATTTTCGAGCATGATATAATATGAACCTCATTATTCTTTGTTTATCCAACGATTATGTGCCATAGCTTTTTAAATGAACTCTAGAATGCTAGAACTTACTCTTATTGATGTTCTAAACGTTTTTTTTTAATCATAAAATACCTTGATTTTGAATATGATTGAATAAAGATCTCTTAGGTTTACTACCATAGCCAAATAAAGCATGAGCCCTATTTGAGCATGTCGTGGGACACCTTAGTTAACCCCCATTCAGCCGATATTGAGCATTTTCTTTTATCACCCTTAAACACTTTCCATGAGCTTAATGTAATTATGCCTTGACCCTTGATCAAAGTTTTGGAAAAGCTTGATATTTACGAAAGAGTTTTCGCGTGAAGTGATGAAGAAGAACAAGTGTGGGGTAAGACTTTGCCATGATATGTTTGAAAATTGTATGTACGTATGCCGTGAGCCAAAAGAAAAGAAAAGAAAAGAATTTGCTCGGACCAAAAGAAAAGAAAAGAAAGTGAATCCGAGAGCATGAAAAAGAAACAATGGCATGGTTTTGAAAAATTTGTAAGCTTGGTTAGAGTCTTGATTATATGTTGCAATGTTTTGGGAAGCTAAAAATGAAGGAAGGGTCCAACAAGAAGACATTCGGCCCTTGGTGAGAAGACATAAGGAAAGATTGAGCTTTGCTAGATACCATGGTGACGTTTGAGCCTCCTTATCCAAAATATCGAATAACTCTTAGCCTAGCCCTATTACATACCTCATTTTGATCTTATTCATGATTCTTAAGATTGTTAAATTTGATTTGTGGAGTCTATCTCAAGAGTAAGCTTATAGTTTTGGTTCATTGGTGCACATAGTTGTTATATGAGGTTTTCCATAAAATTTTCACAAAGAGCTCTTTCGTTTCATGATATATGCAATTTACTCTTTGTAATTCGAAATCTTTTGCTTCCATATACTATTGAGTGAATACCATGCCTCGAATGAAAAGAAGAGAGTATGCCTAGTGAGGAAGATTCAAATTAGCTTTACATGTTTACATGCTTATGTGTTACTCTTACATGCTCATATTGATGTCACATGTTCATGAAACTTGGAATTTTCGTGCTTTGCATTCTCATGCATCAACTTGAAAGCTATGTGTACATACGAGTCTGAGACAAATGTTTAGGGGCAATAGTTTGTTTAGAGTCGTAGTTTCAATTTAGTTTTGCAAAGGGACTACCAAAGGATAAGTGTGGGGTAGTTGTTAGGAGTACAAAGTGCTACGATATTAATGTGTTTATACCTTCATTTATGCTTCGCTTAGCCCTTATTTACTTAAGATAGAGTCATAATATAGTTTAGTGTCACTTTGGTAGAGTTTCGGAAAAATGTGCTTAATTGTCAGAAAAACGACTAAGTATAGAAATCTGAGGAAAAAGTGCAAAATATGTTGTTTTCGGGATTTTGAGTCTTCTGTTAAATTGACTTATTCTTTTCCAAACTTTATGAAATTCGGCAGGCATATAATTGGCAAGATGGAGTGTATTGTGTCAAAATTTTAGATAAAATAGAGTTCAAGATGTCACCCAAAAGATGGCTGCAACTTGGCAGTTTGAGCAAAACGATCCAAGGACTAACAGGATTTTCCTGGGACTGTGTCCTGACTTCCAGGACTTCTGTATGACGCATCATTTGGAACTAGATGGTGAACCTTACATGCATGAAAAGCTCTATAAGTCTAGTTTCTACAGAATTTGGAATCACATCTCAAGCACAAATACTAGCCAAAGACTCTAGCCAAAATTCAGAAGTTCTAGTCCAGAAAAATACCAGGCCAAAACCACCACAACTTCCAAAACTTCATATTTTCACCCAAACCTTTTGTCACCAACTGCTGCATCCGAGCTTCACTCTTCAAGGTGTCTTTAAAGTGTGATTCTACCATCTCATGGCTTGTATTTTTCTTCTATGTATGATGTCTATGTTATATGTAGCTAGAAACTTCAATTTTCGGTTTTGTAAAACTCTTCTATGTATTCGATTGTTTATGTTTATGTATGATTGGTTTTTACAACTTGTAGCACTTTGAATTCGAGCATTAGACAATAGGGCAATAGCATGTTCATGTATTTTTAGGTTTCCATTCGATTAGTTTCATGAATTCGTGCATAAAAATCAAGGTTTACATGAAGCCACGGCCATGGCTCTTGTGTAGGTTGTGATTTCATTCACCATAAGTTGTCTAGGATCGAGTTAGGTGTTGAGTAAACTTTATTCTAGGTTACTTAGTAAGTGGTTACCATAATTCATAGAAACTTGCATGTTAATAAGATGTTGACACCAAACTTAGAAGCATGTCTCCGATTTAAGACTTTGGTGCATAATTACTTGTTGTGTTTAATCTCTACGCGAAGTGTTTTTGAACCGGCTAGTAAATGCTTGAATGGAGTCTAGAAAGTGTGTCATGTGTTGCTGCCAAGTCTTGCATGTGTTCTTGTGTGATCTTGTGTGTTTTGTGCTATATTTTATGTGAGATATCGATCACTTGTATATAGTAGTCATAGGTTTAAATTCGGTCAGTAGTAACTTAGGATAAAATCATCTAAAACCTCCCCCCTTATTCTGATGCATGTTAATAAGTCTATATGTGTATTTTCGTTAACGCTTTTAATTCGATTGGCCTTTCTTGATCCCCGGATAGAACGATCCCTACTAATCATATACTAACGACGATTTTGAAGGGTATTTAAATTGCTTGTTGTTTAACCCCGGTTACACGACTCGTCACTCCTATCATTTACACTTGCGGTGTCAGCATCACCTGACCAAGGACCTATCTCTTTGTTTAAACTGGATCACATATCTTTCCATGTAGGCCAATTCACAACGTTGGTATTTGCTTTAACGAAGTTAGTGTTCGATATCTAACTCATAGACCACGTACTTATGTACACTAGTGTAATTCGTATTTGTAGAGATCTCCATATGGATTGGCTTTTCATTGAGGTGTCCCCCAATGATGACCATAATCCATAAAATCCATGAGACGAATGAGTTGTCATTGATCCAAGGATCAAGTTATGCCATACTCTCTACACTTCTTGTGAGAGTCACGGCCTAGTGACACCATCTACCACTACTGTGGAGTCACCATGTCACCATCTATAGGTGACAATGTGTCCATTTATCCGGACATCAATTCTTACAGGCATGTTTGATACAAGAGTACTATTCCGATCTTTTCCTTGAAAGACCAATAATGTACTCTTTGCAGCATGTATATCAAGTCTCGTCACTTTGATTTATGGGACTTAAAGGAACATGATGAGGCACAGTGGGGACAAACCACAGCAATGCCAAGTCGTTCTACTTGAACATACTTGTTCTTATCTCCCCCTAACGACGGGAAGACTGACTAATCAAAAAGTGACATAAACAAGATCGCCGGTTAAGGTTTCTATACAACGAACTATAGGTGGAAGCTTATATTTTATTCAAAGATAAATACCCATCATTAAGCGCTTGTGGTGGCGCAATATGGCACATAAAGTATGTGGACGGTAAATGGTATTGATCGTTAACACTTATACGTTAACAACATGCATTCTGTTACAAAATGTAACATGCATGTATGCTTCCTGAAACGTTTCACTAAGTTCTGTGACACCAAATGCTACCAAATTTTAACAGTAGGTAGAAACGTGTGTTAGGATTCCAACACCTCCTACCTCATTGCTGAAACCGGCCGAAAATATATCGAACCGGTCGGAAGAGTCGCCGGAGGTCAGTGAACATTTGTGTCGAGCGGTTCACAACCTTCCAGGTGTCAAATGGCCCTGAAATTTTATGAGCAGATAGCCATGGATGTTAGGAATCGGTGATCCAAATTTCACCCCAAGAACCGGCCTAAAAGTAGGTGAACCGGTCCGTTCAATGATGAGTCTGCGAGATGGAAAACCGGAATTTCTAGGTTTTTCTCAATTTTTCAATCATTGTCAAGGTGCTTCATAACATCTAAGTTTTATGGCTTGAGTTTAATCATTAGGTAGATCACCAAAGTATCATTGTGTCTCAAAATTGAACCATGATAGGGCATTAAAGCTATCATCTTATGTATCATTATCTTTAGCGTAGGAGGGCGTTACTCCGAAACTTTGCTAAAGATTAGGCTTCCATATCATGAGCATAACTAATGATGGATCATGAGAAGGGGATCATATGCAGTATTAAATGCATAGATGGTGCTTCCATTGACTTAGTGGAAGACTTGGGTGACGTTAATGTCATCTTTAAGCCTTGAGCATTGCTCATGACGCTACCAAATATTCTTTTCGTAATCTTTGATCCTAATAGCTTCTTTGTTAAAAAAAACGATGTCCATGACTTACTTGCGTATAGATCATCAAAACATGTTCAAAATTCCGGACGATGTATGGAAGAGTCTACATGAGTCGCCAATTCAAAGAATTTGAATCATAATACACGTGAAGTACATTCACAATGTTAACTCATAAGTTGTGCTCATTCATTAGAAGCAATACATACGAAATCTTTTCAATTTTCACAATGACTTTCAAGGTGATAAACGTTGGCACTAATATCTTGTGGTGAGCAAGGTTCGATGAAGATTAGTTACACACTCAATGTCTCTATGATATATTCATAAGAGTGTAGAGACAAGGTTTTATGCCAAGTCATATAAACCGGAATATATACTCAATTCCGGAATTTCTGCGAGCTGGAAAACCCAAATTTCTAGGTTTTTCTCAACTTTTCAATCATTGTCAAGGTGCTTCATAACATCTAAGTTTTATGGCTTGAGTTTAACCATTAGGTAGATCACCAAAGTATCATTGTGTCTCAAAATTGAACCATGATAGGGCATTAAGGCTATCATCTTATGTATCATTATCTTTAGCGTAGAAGGGCGTTATTCCAAAACTTTGCTAAAGATTAGGCTTCCATATCATGAGCATAGCTAATGAAGGATCATAAGAGAGGGATCATATGCAGTATTAAATGCATAGATGGTGCTTCCATTGACTTGGAGGAAGACTTGGGTGACGTTAATGTCATCTTTAAGCCTTGAGCATTGCTCATGACGCTGCCAAATATTCTTTTGGTAATTTTTTATCCCAATAGCTTCTTTGCTCAAAAGAAACGATATCCATGACTTACTTGCATATGGATCATCAAAAGAAACGATGTATGGAATAGTCTACATGAGTCGCCGATTCAAAGAATCCGAATCATAGTATACGTGAAAGACATTCACAATATTGACTCATAAATTGTGCGCATTCATTAGAAGCGATACATAAGAAATTTCTTCAATTTTCACAATGAATTTCAAGGTGATAAACGTTGGCACGAATATCTTTAAATAGTGAGCAAGGTTCAATTACTTCTTTATGCATAGATAGCATATGTGACTTTGAATCATAATGCCATAAGACATGGAAATTTTGAGCATGAGAATGCTCTATGATTATGTGTGATGATCTAGTCATCATAGTCACAATGGATTTATAAAATCCATGAAGATTAGCTACACACTCAATGTCTATGATACATTCATAAGAGAGTAGAGACAAGGTTTTATGCCAAGTCATATAAATCGGAATATATACTCAATTCCTATAGAGTGCGTTACATGACGTGTAGTATAACAAGATAAAACATAGGCATGCTTAAAAGCGTAGTAAATACATCCGTTAACTCTCAAAGATAGAGCTGGAAAACAACCAAATGAGCCAACATCATAGACATAAATGTCTAAAAACCAAGTATCAAGGACCGAGGCCATGAGCTAGCTATCTGAGGCCGAAGCCAAGCTAGAGTGGAAGCCAAGCTGAAGCAAGGCAAGAGAGAGGCAGAAGTGATGTATAAGCGGGTGCAATGCTTCCCAAAGCCGAAGCCGAGGTAGTGCACGGGCGGGCCAAGGCCGAACAAGTGCCAAGACACGCCAAGGCCGAAACCAAGGTGTGTCGAGGCTAAGGCAAAGGCTTATGAGGCCGAGACTTGATGTTGGAGTCGAGGTCATGCGAGTTGCCAATGGCTAGCCGAGGCGGAAGCTAAGGCTTACCGAGGCATAAATCGAGGACCTGACGAGGCCGAGGCCATGCAAAGGTCCGAAGGCATGCCGTGGCCGAAGCCAAGGCGTGTCGGGGCGTGTGCATGAGGTTATAGGGCCGGGATGGGCTGCGGGCCGGGCCGTGTGCAGGCCAACGCCGAGGCCGAGGCAAGGGCGAGGCTAGGCGGGCCGTTGTGCAGGCCAAGGTCCAGAGACCGAGGCGGCGGCAGCATGTGGTTGTGGCGGAGTTGTTGGCCAAGCGGTGTGCAAGCCAAGCCAAGGCCAAAACCGAGGCTAGGCAAGGCAAGCTTTGGTGTGCTCAAGAGTGCCGAAGCCGAGGCCGGGTAATGCGCATGCATCCGCGCATGTACGCAAGTATGTCTATTCGTTTCTTGACGAGCATAGGCTCGTTTATCTTTGTGATTTTTGAGTTAACATCACCAATTAGATTGATGAACTCAAATCAACATGTCATGTAAATGTGTAATGCGATACATTGCATTCACATATAGCTAGTTAGGGGATCGAACCATGTCTGCATCATAAAATTCTCGTCTGTTCATTTACTTGAACAATATGAGAGAATTAAGATTAAATACCAATGGTTACATCGAGGTCTTAACCATAAAAAGTGTATCGACTAAGTAGCATTAGTCACACATGTGAGGTCTATGCCTTCACAGAATCAACGGATTAAGGGTACCTGAAATATAAGAATGTTACTTTGACTATGAAGTTGAAGTCATATTGACGAGTCGCCGAAGCGGCACTTCAATGATAAACCCTACAATCGTTAGTAGTATAGAATAAGTAGAGATCGTTCTAGCCGGGGATTAAGGGTACCTGAAATATAAGAATGTTAGACAAATATTCACATTTATAAACATTTTAACACGAGTTCAAAGGGGGAGAATTGGGATCAGCAGCAAGGCTGCCCTAAAACCTAGATGCACGAAAGTAAATTCTAAACTACTATGTACATGTTTGGTCGACATCTTTCACACAACAACATTTAGCACACAACTCTTTAACAAGTGAGATTCAAACACAAGAAGGTAAGGAACAAATAATGACACAACTTAAACTTAAATCAGTTTCGACCCAACTATAGCCTACGAGGTCATCTAGTCGTTAGATTACTTAAGTTCTTAGAATTAACTACGAGTATAATCCTAAGGTTATGCTAACCGGTTTTACACGTTTAACATTTAAGCACATGAATCAAAAATCGAAACAAGCAAACAAGCAAGGTTGTCAATCATCTTATTTAGACTTGTAAATTCTAAGGCCATTAGATCTAGGTGAGCAATACAATCTAAGAAAACTACGAGTATGACTTAATCATATTACTCTATCATATGAAACCTAGCATCTAGAATTACATGCTAATCATAACTGATGTGTCTGTTTATTTGCCCTAGCCTTAGTTCTAACCGATTTTAAGTCTAAAACATGCATCATATACCAATTGTCCTAATTATCAAAGCATAGGAAAATTACAAGTTTAAAACCAAAGTCTAAAACTATAAAACATTACAAACACAAGTCATGCAAAACTATAGAGAAATACATAGCTATGAGAAAAATGAAGGTATGGATTTAGAAGGGGAAAGTGGTTCGGCTATGCTATTTTCTACATAGGATTATAGTGAGAACTTTGGTAGAGCTTTAGGCTTGTGTATGTGTGTAAGATGTGACTCCTTTCCATATGGAATTTGTGTCTCTATATATAGGGGAAAGGCTGTCCAAAATTCGGCAGAAACTTTGTTTAAAACCGGCAAGGAATCCTTGTTGCATCCGGTTTTGGTTTTCCTTTTCCTACCCGGACTAGGAGACTTCTTCTTTCCATGTTTTGCACTTCTCTTTAGCTTGGCTGACTCCTTTAATCTTCATGTAGCTCAGCAACTCTTGATTAATGCAATCGGATGCCATTTTGGTGCTCAAATACAGAAAGTCACGAAAATGGGCAATAGCCTCTTCTTCTCGGCAGGGCAATGACCTTGCTGTATTGTGACGGGCATAACTCTCTCCTCAAGAAAGCTTTTGATGCGATTCTAAGTTCTGTAGAAACTAGACTCATAGAGATTTCCACGAATATATGGCTTGCACTTTGGTTCCTTGTGAATTATCCTGGAGAATGTCTAGAAGTTGGGTGATGTGCCCAGGAAATTCCTGGAACTTACTGGATCCGATTTGCACTTGTAATTCCTAGCAGCTTCTCTTTGTCCGATTTCTATAACTACTTCCATTACTCACTCATCAACTTATCTAATGCATATGAGAGAAGAAAAATCCATCAAAAGTATAACCGAAGCTTTACAAAATCAACAAGACATTTCAAAGACTCTATGTTAAGCACTTTGTCAAATTTCTGTAAATATCCTATACTTAGCACATTTTTTATATAACTTCTACCAAAGCTCACGATTCTACAATATGACTCGATATAATAACATTAAGGGTTAAGCAAAGTATAAATGAAGGGTAAAACATATTAAGAACATCGTATTTTATGCCCCTATCAACTACCCCACACTTATCTTTTGGTAGTCCCTTAGCAAAACTAAATTAAACTAAGACTCTAAACAAACTATAGCCCCTAATGATTCGTCTCAGGCTCGTATGAACACATAGCTTTCAAGTTGATGCATGAGAATGCTAGGCACGAAAATTTCAAGTTTCATGAACATGCAACATCAATATGAACATGTAAGAGCAACATATAAGCATGTAAACATGTATAGCTAATTCAATCCTCCTCACTAGGCATACTCTCTTCTTTTCACTCAAGACATGGCTATTCACTCATAAGTATATGCAAGAGAAAGATAATGAACATGAAAATAACTTACATATGTCATGAAAAACGAAAGCTCTTTGTGAAATTTTATGGAAAAACCTCATGTAACAACTATGTGCACCAATGAACTAAAACTATATGCTTACTCTTGAGAAAGACTCCACAAATCAAATTTAACTATCTTAAGAATCATGAAAAAGATCTTTAAAGGGATGTAATGGGGCTAGGCTATAAGGGGTACGGAATTTAGATAAGGAGGCTAGAAAACGTCACTAAGGCCTTTAGCAAAGCTCAATTCTTCTTATGTCTTCTCGCCATGGGCCGAATTTCTTCATGTTGGACCCATACTTCATTCTTTATTTCCCCACAACATTGTGAATACGAACAAACGTCAAAATATAACAATGCTAGACCTTCACATACATACAAACTCCAAATTCACAACAATTTTTCACAAGACTAAATCCATATTTTTCTCTTTTTCTTTCAAGCCGTGCCTACTCTTCTTTTCTTTCGTATTTCTTTTGATTTCTTCTTTTGTCTGAAATTTTTTTTTTCTTTTCTTTCTTTTTCTTTCTAAGGCACGACACATATATATTTTTTTCTAACATTTTTCTATGGACAAGTCTTTTACCCCACACTTATTTTCCTACATTACTTCACAACAAAAACGCCATCAAAATCAAGCTTTGCCAAGTCCATGAAACAAGGGAAAGGATATTATTCTAAGCTCAAAGAATTTTATGAGGGTGATGAAAGAAAAGGCTAAACGTAGGCTCAAGGGATTTAACTAAGGTGTCCCACGACGGGCACAAATAGGACTCATGCTTTATTTGGCTATGGTGGTTAACCTAGAAGATATTTTTCAATCATATTCAAAATCAAGGTATTTTATGATAAAAATGTTTTGAAAATCATCAAGAGTAAGTTCTAGCATTCTAGAGTTTATTAAAAAGCTATGCCACATAATCGTTGAATATGCAAAGAATAATGAGGTTCTAAACTAAGCATGCTCGAAATTTTCAGAAATTTTCACTCATGAAGAAAGAAATTGGGCTCTAAAGCTCACAAGGTTATTATGGAAACAAACTAGCTAAAACATGCATGTTTTATTAATCAACATGTTCTACATGCTCCTACCAATGTACATTATCCATGAAACTCACAATTTTTTAAAGTATGCACAACTATCATCTATGTATGCAAAGAGGAGAAAAACATCATTGACAATTTAGGGGCATCCTAAGACTCGAAACAAAAATTTAAACACTCTATTTTTGTGGAACAATTTTTTGAGTTTTTCTTTTTTAATCTAAGCACACAAAAACATAAACGGAATACGTTATCCCACCCCACACTTAGAAAATTACATTGTCCTCAATGTAAGCATAGAAATATAGCAAGTAACTTCCTAAGCCTGCAATAATCTAACATATTTCAACATATCATCACAAACCAATGAAAAAGAGAAGGGTTTAGAAATTTCAAACTCTCGGTGATGGCTCCTTCGTTTTTCTTGGTCGTATTGGGTTGCCTCACAATTAGCGCTTAAAGTTTGTAGTCCGTAGCCTACACTCTTCACCGTGTGTTCATCGCTAGCTCGCCATGGTGCTTGGTTTTGCATTTAAGCTCTCTCGGCAGAAGTCATGCTCCTCGGCAGCATATGTGTCAGCAAGGGGCGCAGGCTACTGCTCGGCAGGGGCAGCCCTCTTCGACAGGTTGTATTGGCAGGAGCTGCTTGGCATGCTTGTCGTCGGCAGGTGGTCGCAGGCTGCAAGCCTCTCAATAGGATGGGGTAGTATAGAATAAGTATGGATCGTTCTAGCCAGAGATTAAGGGTACCTGAAACATAAGAATGTTAGACAAATATTCACATTTATAAACATATTAACACGAGTTCAAAGGGGGAGAATTGGGATCGGCAGCAAGGCTGCCCTAAAATCTAAATGCACGAAAGTAAATTCTAAACTACTATGTGGGATTGGCCCCCTTCTGCACATATTGCTGGGCTATTTCGGCCCCTGTTTGGAGAGCTGCCATCCCCGGTTTTCGGGCCCCGATCACAAGCAAGACCTCTCCGGGCACGGGACCAGGTGTCCATGCTCTGCTCCCGGGACCTGGGCCGGGTCCAAGAGGCTTGGCTGCGGGTTTGAGGGCCTGGGTAGCCTCTCTATGGCTACTGTCAACAAATTGCATTTTTATTTTTTCTCTAGATTTAGCTGTAAGATGTTTTTCCCACCATGAATGAAGTATTTCGGTGAATCAAGTAGATAATATATTTTTAATTTTAGGCTGGCTGAAGTTGTGATTTGTGATGTAACTATTAGTTGCCATTGACATGTGGTGTAATTTATTTAAGATTTCTTGTTCAGATAAATTATCTATGTTCCATTCACATGTTTTTTCAGAGGAAACTGAAAATTGAATATTGGGAATGGTGTTGGGTTGTATATCTAATAGTAAAAGACGTCATGTCCAATTTTTAAAATTTCTTTGCTTTGGATAATGAATTCTAGATAATTGAAGATCTTGGAATGTTTGGTTAATTTTAGAAATGGTACTAGAATCACTATCAGAAGAACCTGTAGAAGAATTGTGGGTGTGTATGACTGGAATTTGACTTGGTTCAGATTTTAATTCTTTTAACATTTGTTCAATTTTCTGGGTGGTGGAGACAAGTTTAGGAATAGGTTTGTTGAGATTACTAAATTGAACTAATGGAGTTTCAGGCTGTTGTTTTAGAAGTATGTTGACTTTTGAACAAATAGTATCTACCTTAGTTTCTATTTTATCAAGTTGATGGCTTATAGTTACTAATCTTTGGTTAGAGTAATTATTTTGCTCAATAATCTTTTTATGGTCGGGATCATGTTTCTCATCAGGTATTTTAAAGGGTGTTGCCATAATGTGTTGTTGTAAATGATCAATGACTAGGTTTTCAACAGAGGGGTGAGTAGAGATTACAGAATTGGTAGTTTTCCATTTAGATTTTGTTAATATTTGAAGATTTGTCTGGTTTACTAAGTCAATGAAATCAAGGAAAAATATTTCTAACTGGTTTTGAATCATAAAATTTTTCCAATCTTGAAATAATTGTTTTCTTTGTTCTCTCAAAGGGTATTGTTGGCGATAAAAATTACGACAATTAATATTGTTTTCTGCTTCAAGGTCTTGGTCTAACCTAGAATAGTTAATTGTAAAAGACTTATTGAGAGTACTTAATTGAGGATTAATGGGAGGAATAACTTCAAAATCTGTAGCTGTAGGGGTAGCTGAAGTATCTCTATCTGTTGTTTCATTTTCTGCGTAGGTAGGATAGCTAACTTGAGAAGTAGTTAAGTGCAAATTTAATAATATAATACCTATATATAGAGTTCTTATATGGTAGGATAATATAAGTAGTTAAGTGCATATAATAAATATTGTATGGCTTAAACAACTACTTCTCCATCTGTAACGCTTATGGCTTATGGCTTATGTTTTCAACGGGCAATAATATAGCTAACTTGAGAAGTAGTTAAGTGCAAATTTTATGATTCAAAACTTATGGTGTCCTTATTATTAACTATAAACCTAACTATATTTTGTTTAAGGATACCATATGAATTGGTTTAAATGTTTCTAATGTTGTTTAATAGATTGTGAAAAAATAAGGACATCATCAATATAAACAATTGAAAATAGACTATAAGGATTAAAAATATCATTCATAATGTTCTGGAATTCGTTTGGTGCATTTTTAAGACCGAATGGCATGACATTCCATTCATAATGACCAAAAGGGGTGACGAATGTAGTTTTATATCTATCATTTTCATAAATTTAGATTTGCCAAAATCCAGATTTCATATCGAATTTAGAAAAAACAACTGAATTATTTAATCTATTAATGAGATCTCTCTTGTTAGGGATAGGATATCTTATTTAAAAGAAGAAATTAATTTCAGAAGAATTGATCAACAAATACAAGATCAACAACTCCAACAGAAAATTAAAAATTTTGAAAATAAAATTATTAAGGAATTAGGCTCTGATACCAGAAACCCAGCGGAAATAACTTTAAAATATGTAGTTGTGTAGGTGAAGTATCTCCATTTGTAGTTTCATTTTCTATATAGGTAGGATAGCTAACCTAGGAAGTATAGGAAAATTGTGTCTTTAATTTTTGGAACAGAATTGTATCTTCAACAGAAGGATTGACTATTGTGTTCTTAAAAGTGAAACAGTGCATCATGAAATATTAGAAGCCAAATTCAGTGAACTGGACTTTTCTTCTTGCTATACATGTGTTGACTGTTCCAGCGATATATTGGTTTTTACTGTTTTGGTTTTGCAATTAAGAAATCTAAGCAATAACGTATTGTTTTGCCATACAAATAAGATATGTTATTGAAAACTAATATGCACTTTTGGGGATTTTGATTACCATAATTTTATGCTTTGATTTCGAGTTATTTTGGTGTGACTTGATTTCTTTTGTATTCTTAGTTTTCTGGAACTGTTTTGACAAAACTAAGGCAGAAAATTAAAATTTATGTTATTTCTTTCCAGCTTTGAACACCTCAGGATTGTCCCTTGCAACCATATTGAACCCAGCCTCTCAATGGCTGTAATTTTAAGAAGTGGAAGCAGACCGTAGAGCTTTACCTTGGCCTCCAGAACATTGACTGGTGCTTGACTGAAGCTGAACTAGTTATAGATGATACTAGTACTCCCCTAGAACGTGAGAAACACAGATATTGGGTTAGAGCCAACAGGATGACCAAGCTTATTCTTAAGCAAACCATGACTGATGTGGTTAGGGGAAGCATTGCTGACAGTGATACAGCTACTGAGTTTATGGTTGCTATTGCTTCAAAGTTCCGAGACAATGAAAAGGCTGAGATTTCTCTTTTGTTGGACATGTTGATGGGAACCAAGTATGATTCCTCTAATGGTGTCCGTGAGCATATCATGAGGATTATCGACATCACCACTAGGCTTGGAGATTTGGAGGTTCCTTTGCGCTCTGAGTTTGTGGTGCATCAGTCACTCAAAACTCTGCCTGCCTCTTTTGGTCAGCTGAAAACAACCTATTTTACCCAGAAGGATAAGTGAGATTTGAATGAGCTAATAGCAATATGTGTGCAAGAGGAAGATGAGATCAAGAGGGATGAGCCACTAGCTGTAAATTTGGTTTCAAAGGCGAAATGGAAGGGGAAAGGCAAGGTTGTTGTCTCTAAGGGAGCTGGTTCTGGAGAAGGTACCAGCGGGACCATATGCTTACTCTTGAGATAATCTCCACAAATCAAGTTTAACCATCTTAAGAATCATGAAAAAGATCAAGCAAAAGGTTGTAATGGGGCTAGGCTAAGAGGTATTCGATATTTGGATAAGGAGGCTCAAAGACGTCACTAAGGCCTTTAGCAAAGCTCGATCTCCTTATGTCTTCTCGCCGAAAGGGTAATATTTCATCTTGTTGGACCCATACTTCATTCTTTTCTTCCCCAAAATCATTACAACAATAATCAAGACTAAAGCCATGTACAATTTTCTTTTCTTTTTATCACTATGCCGTGCCCTATACTTTGCATTTTTTTCTTCTTTCTCTCGGCATCTTATTCCTTTTTCTTCTGTTGGTCCGAGCAAGTTTTTTTTTTTTTTTTTTTTTTCTTTTCATAAGGCACGGCACACGTACATTTTTCATAAATTCATGGCTAAGTCTACCCCACACTTGTTCTTCTTCATCACTTCACGCAAAAACGTTTTCAAAAAATAAAAAAATAAAGCTTTGCCAGAACACACAGTAAAGGCATCACTATACTAAGCTCATGGAAAGTGTTTAAGGGTGATGAAAGAAAAGGCTAATCGTAAGCTCAAAAGGGGTTTACTAAGGTGTCCCAAGACGGGCTCCAATAGGGCTCATACTTTATTTGGCTTTGGTGGTAAACCTAAATGATCTTTATTCAATCATATTCAAAATCAAGGTATTTTATGATTAAAAACGTTTTGAAAATCAACAAGAGTAAGTTCTAGCATACTAGAGTTCATTAAAAAGCTATGGCACATAGTCATCGAATATGCGAAGAATTATGAGGTTTCATGCTTCCTACGAATCTATTGAATTTTATCTTTTTATCGCTCAAGAAGAAAGCAAATTGGCTCTAAAGCTCACATAGGTTATTATGGAAACAAACTAGCTAAAACATGCATGCTTCGTAATCAACAAGTCCTACATGCTCCTACCAATGCACAAAATCCATGAAACTCACAATTTTAATTGTATGCACAACTATCATCTATGTATGCAAAGAGGAGAAAAACATCATTGACATATTAGGGGCATCCTAAGACTCGAAACAAACAATTTAAACACTCTATTTTTGTGGAACATTTTCTGAATTTTCTTTTCTAAACTAAGCACACGAAAACATAAACGGAATACGTTATCCCACCCCACACTTAGAAAATTACATTGTCCTCAATGTAAGCATAGAATTATAGCAAGTAACTTCCTAAGCATGCAATAGTCTAACACATTCCAACAAATCATCACAAACCAAAGAAAAAGAGAAGGGTTAAGAAATTTCAAACTCCCGGTGATGGCTCCTTCACTTTTCTTTGATCGAATTGGGTTGCCTCCCAAGTAGCGCTTTGTGTTTATAGTCCATAGCTTAGACTCTTCACCATGTGTTTTGTATGTGTTTATTGTGGCCAAAAGTGTTGCTATCGGCAAAGAAGGGCAGCAACTCTCTCTCTCTCGGCAGAAAACTGCTTCTCGGCAGTGACTTTCGGAAGGGCAGGACATAAGGCTGCAGCTTTGGCAAAGGCTGCCCTCTTGGCAGGTTTTCCCAATCTTCAAAGGTTTAGGTTTTCCTTTCTCTCCTCAGACTAGGTTTTCTTTTTTTGATTCCCTACATGCCTGCAGCCTTTTTGGACTTTGGAAGCTTCATTGCAAACCCAGGACACAGCTAGACAAGCTAGAAATTTCATAGGAATACTTCTCGGCAAGTTTTCAGGTGTATCGGCAGCTTCCTGGCAGGGGCAGCTTTCTCTCGGCAGCAAGGCAGGAAGTTGGTGCGGCATTGGCAACAAGGTGCAAGGTTGCATTGCTGGGGGAAAGAGCAAGCATGCGCGCGGAGGAATATCGGCAGGGCTGCGCGGCAGCAAGCAAGGCGTCAGGCTGCAGGCAGCTCGGCAGAAGCTTTGGCAGATGGAACGCTTCCTCTTAAGGCTCGAATTTGGGTGTGCTCCACTATCCTAATGCAAAAGTGTTGTAAATAAATGTTGTAGTGGACACACAGAGCTTTCCACCGGTATAAAATTTGCCTCAATCGGACCAGCAGAAGTACTCTTTGTTTGGTCTTTAATCGGACCTATTGATCTGCCCAGTTCTCTGTTCTGCCAGATTGACCTTGCTGCACTCAAATTGAAACTGGGATCGGCTCGAAACTCCAAATCCACTTCCGTAAAATCCTACAGAAAGTAGACTCAGAGACCTTTCCAACGGTGTATGGTTCACTTTCCCAAGTTTTGTGAGCTGCAAACGGCAACCTTCCAAAGTTGACAGACTGCACTGCCCGAGTTCTGTTTTGGGCAGAAGCTGGTACTTCCTGCACTGTTCTTTTAAGTTCGACTGCACAGACACAAAACACATCAAAACGAACAAAACAACAAACTAAGATGCAAAAATATACAAATTCATACAAGCCACGGCATTGGCGATTACATAACATATTTCAACAATAGCACAAAGTCACATTCGGCAAACACAAAGAAAGTTTCGGCAAAACATACATACATTCGGCAACAAGAGAAGAAAAATTGGAACGTTCATGATCATGTAATCGCTAAGTCTAATTTCTTTTAAAATTTGTTCCAACTCTCGAAGTACGTGGAGCAGAGGAGATAACGGTGCAATGGACTGATACAGCCCCCGGTAGTATCATGCTTAACCCGATATACCTCAAGAGTTTGAACCACACAACTTGTTTTATCTTTGAAGAAAATAGGCTACATATGTCAAGTTATGTTCTAGCGTCTAAAGTGAGGTGATGCTTCGGCACAAGCTGTCGACTAGGTCGTGCGTATTTTACGTTTCAAAGGTCATTAAAATCACGGAGGGCGAACCCCCTACAGGAACCAGGCAGGACTCGTTGTTGGACACCATGGAGGGCGAACCCCCTATCGACTCACTCACCGAGAATGAACGTCAGTCTATGGGCCTTGAGATCCAATTAGACAAACCTGAGAACCATATCTATGATAATAATTTCCCCATACTTTGTAAAACAAACACGGAACCCTAGCGGTCTCAAGTGTTGATTAAAACCGCCCTCAACCTCATAAAAATGGGTCTGCCAAAGCATCGCTCGTATGAGTTGGGAGGGCACTACCCTGTTTCCCGGTTGTTCATAAAAGCGGATCTGCTAAGGCATCATTCGTATGAAGGGTTTTGGTTATGATCAACAAAAGAGGCTTCACCTACATGTTACACTTTAGAAACTACAATAAACTCAAACATACACAACACTATAAACTTCCTAGAAATGAAACTAAGTGATTACCAACATACATCAATATACATCATGCAACTTCCGAAATTTAAACTCTACATGCCGAAGCATATTTCTACTTTACAAAATCCCAAAATAAAATTAAAAATTACAACTTTACAACTTCACAACAAAAATTCCAGCAACATTATATACACAACAATAACACAAATCAAGCTTTTATAATCCCCCGGCAACGGCGCCAAAAATTGATGAGTCGCGTGAGCGAGCATCAAGCAATAACAACCCTACAATCGTTAGTAGTATAGACATAAGTAGGGATCGTTCTAAGCCGGGGATTAAGGGTACCTGAAATATGAGATTGTTAGACAAATATATACATATATACATAATTACACGTCACATGGGGGATGAGTTGGGATCGGCAGCCATAGGGCTGCCCTAGACTAAGACACAAAAATAAAAGTTGCTGAAAATAAATCCTAAGTCTAATATTTACAAGTTTTGGTCGACACATTTCACACAAAGCACTCCACACTCAACTCATTTAACACATAAGATTCACACAAAAGAAGGTAAGGAACAAGTATTTAGCATGCATTGGACTTAAACAAGTTTCGACCTACAACTAGAACGTTTCCGACTTTTACCTAGTTGAGAGACTTTTTCTAATGTTTTAAGATCGAGCTATTCGCAAAGTGATCCTAAAAGTTATGCTACCTTATACAAGTCATAGCATTGAAGCACAAAAGTCTATAATCGAAAACATGTAAACAAGCAAGGTTGTCAATCATCTCATTTAACATGCAAGTTTTAGCTAAGGTTATACCCTAGGTGAGCACAATAGAATCAAAGCAACATACGTTTCATCTTTATTCATTCTACTCGGGTTAGATGAAACCTAAGATCTAGATTTACTTGTTTGCCAAACAACACTAATGAGTCGGTTTTTAAGTCACGCCCTTAGATTACTAACCGATTTAAATCCTCAACATGCATCAATACCGCTGTCCTAATTATCTAAGTGTGTTCATCTTACATATTTTATATTACAAAATTAACATGCAAATTCATTGTTGCCGAAATTTAAACCTAAGTCTAAACATCGAATCAAACAATTCATCAACATACAATTCATAAAACCAATCTCCAATTTGAATCATACATAGACATATAATCCAAAACCGAAAATACAAAAGAGTTTCATAGACAAAACAATTCATAACTACATAAACAAAAGCTAAACCGAAAGAGGGGAGTGGATCACACTTTAGAAACCTTGGAGAGCTTCGTCTTGGTGTGGATCTGGCGATGTATGGAGGTGGAATGGAGGCTGCATGGCTGAGGTTGCAGTCGGCAGTAGGTATTTTCCAAGTTCGGCAGAAACTTGGTTGGTGGTGGAGGTGGTTTTCGGCTAGGGTTTGTGTAGGATTTTTGGGGAGAATTTGGTAGAGCTTTGGCTTTGTGTTTTGGCTTGAGATGTGACAACTTTTTCTGAATATGAGATGGCTATATATAGAGGAAAAGGGAGAGAGGCTGCCGGCAGTCCTTATGCAAAAAGATTTCAGAAAACCTAATGGGATTAGGTTTTGCAACTTTCCTTTCATAGTACAATTAGGTTTTCTTTTTCTGAATTTTTCTTCAAGGCTTGGGCTTCACATCTTCATGGACTTCTTGTATGATCTTGGACTTCATTTGACATGTCTTGGTCCATCGAAAAATCCCCCAATTGCCGGCAGCAACATTAAGCACACAATCTGCCTCTATTCGGCAGCTTCTCCTAGTGTGACTAGGAGAACTTCTTTCTTGTATTTTTCTTCAATGCCATGGCCAGGTGTCTTCCTCTAACCTTCTTTAAGCTTGAACCATCTTCACATATGCGTTTGTGCACCATTTGGTCCATCAAAAACAGAAAACACGAAAAAGGGGCAGTAGGTTCCTGGAATCGGCAGATTTGACCTTGTTGCAGTAATTCCGGCATATCTCCACGCTCGGAACTCCGATTGATGCGATTCCAAGTCTCAGATAAACTAGACACATATGGCCATCTCCCCATAAAACAGTTTGATCAAATTCCTTGTGAGTCGACGGGAATGATTTTTCGAAGTTGGGACACAGTCCCAGGAAAATCCTGGAAGGCCCTGGATTGGAATGTTCGGACTGCCGTTTTGCAGCCAACTTTTGGGTGGCTTCCCGAACTCCGATTGATCTGAAATTTTAACACGACATTCCTCAGTATCTGAATATTAAGTACACCAAATTTCATAGAATTTGGACAAGGATAGATCACAGTTTCATTCATCTCAAAATCACGAAAAAGACATATTTTGCATTATTTTCCAGATTTCTCAAACTTAGTCATTTTTCGGATCATTAAGCTCATATTTCCAAAACTCCACGAAAACAACACTAAACTAAATTACGACTCTATCTTAGATAAATAAGGGTTAAACAAAGTATAAATGAGGGCATAAGCATATAATATCGTCGCACATTGTGCTCCTATCAAATTTCCAGGGATTCAAGGATTGGATGGCAAAGAAGGGTAAGTTACAGTTAAATATTTTCTCCATTGAGGTTAACTTAATTGATTTCTCTTCTAATTCCTGGTGGATTGATATTGGTTCTCCAATTCACATTATGAATTCATTGCAGGGCTTTCTAAGCAAGAGAACTCCAAGGAGAAATAAGGTGCAAGTAGCAGTTGGGAATGGCATGGGAGTGAGTGTGAAGGCTATAGGCACAGTTCGTCTAGTGTTAGGGTCTGGCACTCATGTTGATATGAATAATGTTTACTATATTCCTTCTATGAAAAAGAATTTAATTTCGGTCTCTCAGTTAGTTAAACAGAGATATACATTTTCCATCGACTCTTATGGAATAAAATTTCCCATGATTCCCATTATATTGGCTCAGCTTGTTTGTTGAATGATTATTGGTCCCTTGAGTGCTGTTATCCTAAAGAAATATTGCTGATTGAGAATGCTCAGAATGATATAAGTAAAAAGAGAAAATATAGTGAGAATTCAGCTTTTCTTTGGCATCGAAGACTTGCACACATATCCAAAGAAAGATTGCAGAGAATGGTGAAAGAAAACTTGCTGCCAGAATTAGATTTTTCTGATTTTGATACCTGTATTGAATGTGTGAAGGGGAAAATGACTAAGTCCAAGAATACGGATTACAATAGGAGTACAGAACCTCTGCAACTTATCCACACAGACATTTGTGGACCTTTTGCACATCAGACCATATGTGGTAATAAGTATTTTATTACTTTCATAGATGACTCCAGGAATACAAGCTCAATACACAACTCCAGGCTCACCAAAATCAAATGGCATGTCGGAGAGAAGAAATAGAACTCTTCTCAACATGGTGAGGAGTATGATGTGCACCTCAGGTTTGCCTAGATACTTGTGGGGAGAGGCTCTTAAAACAACTAATTACATCACAAATAGGACTTCGAGTAAGGCCGTAGCTAGAACTCCTTTTGAGTTATGGAAAAACAGAAAACCAATTGTGCATCATGTGCATGTTTGGGGCTGCAGGGCTAAAGCTCGTCCATATAACCCTTGAGAAGGAAAGCTCAATCCAAAGACAATCTCAACTCACTTCATTGGATATCCAGAAAATTTCAGAGGTTATAGGTTTTACTGCCCTAACCAAACCATAAGAATAATTGAGATCTTCAAGGCTGTTTTCCTTGATGAAATCAATTATTCTCACACCTATGAAGACCTAGAACTTGAGTTTCAAGAGTTACCTGAAGATGAGTCTGAAGACAATGTCATCCCCATCACTTGAGAGACTGCAGTTGGAGACAGTCAACCACCACAACTTGAAGTTGTTGTAGCAGATCAAGATGATGATCATGGAAATGCAGTAGCTGACCAGAATGAAGTAGAATAAGAACCTGAGCCTCAAAACTTACAGGTTGCTCAAATTGATGCAGGAGCACCTCCTCAACAACTTAGAAGATCTGGAAGAGTTAGAAAACCTGCCATTAACCCACAAGAGTATATTGTATACTTACAGGAAGCTGAATTTGATTGGGGGAGAAGAAAATGATCCTCAAAACTTTAGACAAGCCATCAATAGTGATCAAAGGTCAAAGTGGGCAGAAGCAATGGAAGCTGAACTCAAGTCTATGTATGATAACAATGTATGGGAGTTGGTTGAGCCTATTGGAACTCACAAGTCGATTGGCTGTAAGTGGGTTTTCAAAACCAAAAGGTGTGCTGATGGATCCGTGGAGAGATTCAAAGCTAGACTAGTGGCGAAGGGGTCCACGCAACAAGAAGGAATAGACTTTAATGAGACTTTTTGTCCGGTGTCTACCAAAGATGCATTCCGAATCATAATGGCTCTAGTAGCTCATTATGATATGGAATTGCACCAAATGGATGTTAAAACGGGATTCCTCAACGGCGATTTGGAGGAGGATATTTACATGAAACAACCGAAAGGTTTCATAGAGCCTGGAAAGGAACATTTAGTGTGCAGACTGAACAAATCCATTTATGGATTGAAGCAGGCCTCATGACAATGGTACCTCAAGTTTGATGCAGTAGTTACTTCTTTTGGCTTTGTTGAAAATCTTGTTGATGAATGTGTCTACATGAAAGTCAGTGGCAGAAATTTTATTTTTCTGGTGTTATACGTTGACGATATTTTGCTAGCAAGCACTGCTAATGGGCTATTGCAGCAAACAAAGCGTTTTCTTTCTGAAAACTTTGATATGAAGGATTTGGGGGAGGCTTCATATGTTCTTGGGATAGAATTCAACAGGGATAGATCTAAGCATCTTTTAGGTTTGTCCCAGCATGCCTACATTTCAAAGGTGCTTAAGAGGTTTGAAATGCAGACTTGTTCACCCGGCTCTTCGCCTATGTCTAAATGTGACAAGTTGAACAAAAATCAGTGTCCTAAGAATGAGTTAGAGAAGGAGGACATGAAAACCAAACCGTATTCCAGGCTAGTGGGAAGCCTAATATATGCACAAGTGTGCACTAGGCCGGATTTAGCCTATGCAGTGGGTATGTTGACAAGATTTCAATCAAATCTAGGGCATGAGCATTGGGTTGCTGGAAAGAAAGTGCTAAGATATCTTCATAAAACAAAGGGTTATAATTTGGTGTATAGAAGAGTTAAAAGTCTGGAAGTAGAAGGTTAATTTGATGCAGACTTTGCTGGACAGTTTCCATATTCTGGAAAATCGACATCAGGCTATGTGTTTATGTTGCTTGGAAGAGTGTAAAACAAAAGCAAGTAGCAACCTCTACCATGATGGCTGAGTACATTGCTATTTATGAGGCTGCATGTCAAGGACTCTGGATGAAGAATTTTCTTGCACAAACCAAGCTAGTTGACAGTATTATTTCAAGACCCTTGAAGATTCATTGTGATAACTCTGCTGCAGTTTATTTCACAAAGAATAACAAGAGATCCACCAACTCCAAGCACATTGACTTGAAGTATTATAGTGTCCGAGAGAGGGGGAAGCATAAGGAGTTGATTATTGCCAAAATCAACACCTTGAACCAATTAGCAGACCCTTTCACTAAGCCACTGACCATTTCATTTTTTTAGAAACTTACTGAACATATAGGCATTCTGCCTAATCTAGAATAGTTGAATTTTGTGGGAGTTTGATTGCTGAGTTCAGTGGGAGTTAGTGTTGATGTAGGAAAGCTGAAAATTTTATCTCATTGAGCTTAAACTTTATGAATTTATTTACAAATGAAATTCATGTTTTGCTGGATCCAAATATATATTTTGTTACTACAGCACTTGTTATTTTTCCTGTGATTCTTTAAATAACTGTTTCATAATTGTATACATGCTTCAGCTTATGAGTTATTTTTGAATCATTTTATTTTCATTCCAAATTTGAGCTGGATAACACATTTAGAATAGTTGCTGATGCAATTATGTGTTGAGGTTCAGGCATATGAAACCATTAAGAGGACCATATACAAATGCATTTAGATGATTCTTTAAATCAGCATCGTATATATTAAGTGATATCTTGTGTCTCATGTAGTTCATGGTCATGATGCTTTGTGTTTGTAGAGTAGCTGTGCTTTTAAGTGCAACCTTCATCATGATTATGGATTGACAGAGATCTGATTAGACGTTTGAATGCTTTTTTCTCAAGTGCACACTTTGGATTAATTACTATGTCTGGAACTACAGTATTCTTGTTGTATAAACATGTAAGTGTTCAAGTGGGAGATTGTAAGCTGAAATTGAACAATTACAAGTTTATATTTAGTGCAACAACTATTGTTATAACAGAGCAAGTAATTAGAGATATTTAGCAATTCATATTCCCTATTGAATGCATTTAGTGTATGAATATAGTGGGAAGATTTAAAGAAAATAACTGAAACATATCATAGTCATTGCAGCCATTATGAGATACAAATGTCTTTTATGGGAGGGTTTTGTATTAGGATGCATTCACTATAAATACTAGCTCCCTATACTCTCTTTGAGACTAGCAAATCAGTTCTTGCTCCATAGAAAGATTGCATAAGAAAGAGACGTATACAAGATCGGTGTTTGTTTAAGAGATGGCTGCTCCAATTTCAACAAGTACATATTCCTAATTCTATTTAACTACATAGTTATCTCTCTATTTTTTGAAGATGAAAATTCATTCAACCATGCAAGCCAAGATGGCCATTACATATCCACCCGCTATCACCTCTTTCCAGGATAGGACAAGTCTTCATGGTATACAAGCCACCAAAATGATACATAGGCTAGACCACCTATAATGAAACTACTGCACATTGGACAGGAAATAAAGAACCTAACTCCATGACAGAAGCATGGATAATAGGTATAAGTTCAGACATAAATAAAACTCCATGCCAAAGATCAAAGGGCAATGAGATGCAAAAATAAAGAGAAGCATTAAATTTTTTCCTTGCCCTTAGAGCTAGGGCCAGGAGGTGTGCCACCATATAGGTAAGTTAACACATCAGCAGCAGGAATTTTCTTCGACTGAGGAGGGTTCTTATTCCTAGAACCTTGCAAACGTCCCGGTCTTCTTTTCTTGTTGACTAGTTCAGCCATGCTCAGGTCCGGGGTAGTCTCGTTGCGGATTAGAGTCCCATTTTGTGA
Organism: Potentilla sterilis; assembly: GCA_963682095.1. NCBI lineage: Eukaryota > Viridiplantae > Streptophyta > Magnoliopsida > Rosales > Rosaceae > Potentilla > Potentilla sterilis. Next base: position 46,257,686 of record OY821755.1, on the reverse strand, counting down.
ATCCACCAAGCCTAGAGATTTAACAGAAAACTGTGCAGAAAATATTGGAAGCTTTACCTTCTTTGTGGGTGCATCAGATTGAGTACCAGCCATAAAATCTTGAAGCGACCTCTACAGTTTCTTTGGGGAAGGAGTAAAGGCACGGCCACGTTTGGTTGTGGCATTCTCAGAGTCTGCATCCGCATCACTTCCAGCTATTGAAGCCGGCTCCTCCAACGACACCAGAGCAAGGTTATTGTCCACTGGCAAAGCTATCGACTTCCTATTGATTATCATAGGCTTCCGAAGTTTACTGCTCCCTTCTCCAAACAACGATTTGGCAATAGAAGTTATGTGAGAAGGGTGATCTCCCTTAAATCAAAATACCCCATTCGAAGTAGGAGGGAAATCAGCATTGAGCTTAGGCACCATCGGATGGGCAACTGGATTGATGGGTGCATCCATTGCAGCAATACAAACCTCCTTGTCATGCCATATGAGGTTACAAGATTTGCATCGTCCACTGAGATTCTCGTAGTAGAACGATACCTCCTGTTCAACAGATGCAGAGAACTTGATTACCTTTTGGAGGAAAAATGGTCGATCTAGGGCATGAGATACCCTAACCCTAATGGTCTGATTTGCCTTCCATGCTTTGTCGTCCATTCCAAGAAAAGTTCCTGCTACCATGGCGACAATTTTAATCCACTTTGGACGTTCAAATTTTGGAGGCATGTTGGAGAGATGAACCCAGAAGAAAAGCTCGTTCATCGGCTCTGTGTGGATATCTTGAATACCATCATACTCACGGAATACCACCGGAGCTCGTCCAAAATACCATGGTCCGCCAAGCAGGATTCTCCGAGCATCCCGCAACAGATTGAAAGCAAACAGGAACCTTGCTTTCTTCCAATCTTGAACCTGGAAGGAGTCTTCCAGTTTCCATATGCGCTTGAAGTGAGATCGGAGGTCTAAGACGTTGATATGTTTAAGGGTCAGGGGGCGCGCTAGGAGGAAAAACTGCCCTTCTTTGTCATCGGCGTGATCATCTTCAGCAAGGAAACTCGACAGGTCGACCGATTCCTCACTAGCTATGGCTAGAGATTGCGCAAAGCTTCGGGAGACAACATCAATGGTAGTCATATTCAGGAAAGGAGATGAGAGGGAGATGCTCAAGAACCACAGGGTGGTCGTCGAGATAGACTAGAAGAATTCTAGTTGGAGAGCGCACGGCGGGCGCTTGCTAGGGTTTTTTTCATTTGTCTTGATGAGGTTAATCGCTTTCCATAGTTATCTCTCTATGTGTGTTACAGTAAATGTATTTATGTTTGTATGCAATTGTGTTGGTGCTTCAGATTTACACTTTCACTCTTCCCTCATTATTGACGCTGTACAGACCTTACTATAGAGCTGAATCTAGGATTCAACAATTTAATTGGATGAAGAGAACTCCACTTTTAATTTCGCTATGCTTAGTCAACTTACTATACCAGACCTCGAAAGCAATTACTTCACTGGAATCTTGCCAAAATTCCTCTACTCATGCAAGTCCCTGAAAGCAATTCGATTAAGCTCATGATTAAACTTAACTATCTAAAGGGACAAATAAAACCTTAGATTCTTTCACTAAAATCTTTGTTCCTTACAAGAGTGTGTTTTTGGTCATTTTCTAGAGCTCCATATGTGGACATTGTATCGTTTTGCTGTTGTCGTCCGGAGGGACTATTAGGGTCAGCCCTTACGGAAAGATTTACCGGGGGATGATTAAGGATTTTTATGGTAAGGCTATATGGTTGCCATCAAGAATTCCATAAACCAATCATTCATGTGCTTATTAGGAGAGTAACATTTTTTCCCAGTCGATTTTCATTTTATTTTTTACGCCTACCACAACTATGTTTGTGCATGGTAAGAGAAAAATCAAAACACACTACTTCCAACTTCCAAGGCCGGATTGGCAAGCAGGCGTATTTGCTAGAGTTGGTGAGAACTTGTGCGATCCGGATCATGACTCGTAATTATGAAAATGTAATTAATTGATTGTATGATGGTTGGATAAGTCAGTGACGTGAGCCTAAGCTCGCATGCAATAATAAACCCTGCAATCGTTAGTAGTATAGAATAAGTAGGGATCGTTCTAGCCGGGGATTAAGGGTACCTGAAACATGAGAATGTTAACAAAAATATTCACAAACACACATGCACATAATTGTCACACTTATATACATATATACATATTCACACGAAATCATGGGGGATTGAGATAGGATAGGCAGCAAAGCTGCCTCTAAAGCTAGGCAAGAAAACAAAATTACTGAAAATAAATCCTAAGTCTATTATTTACAAGTTTGGTCGACATTCTTCCACAAATTACTAACACGAAAGCAATCAAAATACTTAGCAAATTGACAAAACAAGACATATGGCAAGGGTACACAATATCCTAGATCCGACTTAGTTCCAACCTAATTAGCTCCTTATCGGTTTACTAATCGATTAAGACTCTCAAGTACTTCAAGATTAACTTATCGTCTAACCCTAAAGTTATACTAAACACATTTGAGAACACTTATCGTCGAAATCAAACATGCAAAGTAATTAGGCACAAGGTCTTTTTAGTCGGAAACATATCAATCAAGCAAGGCGTCACCACTTCTTGTTAACATGCATAGTCGTTTAAACCTCTCTAGTCCTATTTATTTGACGGATACAAGACCAATACTCAAAACACATCGCGAATATGCTAAGTACCAATCTCTGCGGCACACGGATTTAAAGACTAAACCAAGAACCAATTACTAGAATCAGAGTGAACATGCTTGCCTATCATATTCTATCTCTTTACTTCATATTTTCCTTACTTTTTAACATGCAATCCGTATTCTTACATCCAAAACCCATTTAAAGACAAAGAAAACGAATTGAACATACAAACTATAAAACCAAATTTCACTCCAAACAATACGTAGACATAGAGTTTGAAACCAAGAATTCATGCTAACTTCATAGACAAAGTTTAACATAACTACATAAAAATTACAAAACCGAGAGTGGGGAGTGGATCACACTTTTGTAGACACCTTGAATGACTTCGACTCGTGTGGATCCGATGGTTGGTGGAGAAGATGGCTGCTCGGCAATGGTGTAGTGTCGGCAGGATTTTTAGGGTGAGGTGGTGGTGGTGTCGGCTAGGGTTTTTATGTAGGATTCTTGGGAAATTTAGGTAGAGCTTTGGCTAGATTTTTGCTTTGGAATGTGACAAGTTTTTCTGTAGGAAAACATGGCAATATATAGAGGCAAATTCGGCAGAAACCCTAGGTAGAAAACCTAGTCCAAATCGGCAAAGGCAATCCTTGTGCAACAAGGTTTTGGTTCCTTCCTTTCTTGGTTCTTCTAGGAAACTTCTTTTTCTGATTTTTTTCTTCAATGCCTTGGCTTGGTGTCATCCTCTAACCTTCCTTAAGCTTGGACCATCATCACATATGCATTTGTACAACATTTGGTCCATCAAAAACAGAAAACACAAAAAGGGGGCAGTAGGATCCTGGAATCGGCAGATTTGATGTTGCTGTAGTAACTCCGGCATATCTCCATCCTCGGAGCTCCGATTGATGCGATTCCAAGTCTCAGATAAACTAGACACATATGGCCATCTCTCCATAAAATATCTCGATCAAATTCCTTGTGAGTCGTCAGGAATGATTTTTCGAAGTTGGGACAAAGTCCCAGGAAAATCCTGGAAGCCCCTGGATTGGAATGCTCGGACTGCCTTTTGGGTGACTTCCCGAACTCCGATTGATCTGAAATTTTAACACAACATTTCTTAGTATATGAATATTAAGCACACCAAATTTCATTGAATTCGGACAAGGATAGATCGCACTTTAACTCATCTCAAAATCGTGAAAAAGACATATTTTACACTATTTTCCAGATTTCTCATACTTAGTCATTTTTCGGACAATTAAGCACATTTCACCAAAACTCTACCAAAATTGACACTAACTATATTATGACTCTATCTTAGACAAATAAGGGTTAAACAAAGCATAAACGAGGGCATAAGCATGTAATATCGTCGCACATTGTGCTTCTATCAACTACCCCATACTTATCCTTTGCTAGTCCCTTAGCAAACTAAATTAAACTAGACTCTAAACAAACTATTGCCCCTAACAATTTGTCTCAGGCTCGTATGTACACATAGCTTTCAAGTTAATGCATGGGAATGCTAAGCACGAAAATTCCAAGTTTCATGAACAAGTGGCATCAATATGAACATATAAGAGCAAAAGGTAAGCATGTAAACATGTTAAAGCTAATCCAATCCTCCTCACTAGGCATACTCTCTTCTTTTCTCTCGAAGCATGGTTATTCACACATAAGTATATGCAAGTGAAAGATAATGAATTACAAACAGTGACTTGCATATATCAAAGAACCGAAAGCACTTTGTGAATTTTTATGGAAAAACCTCATATGATAACTATATGCACCAATGAACCAAAACCATATGCTTACTCTTGAGAAAATCTCCACAATCAATTTTAACCATCTTAAGAATCATGAAAAAGATCAATAAAAGGGTTGTAATGGGGCTAGGCTAAGAGGTATTCGATATTTGGATAAGGAGGCTCAAAACGTCACCGTGGCCTTGGGCAAAGCTCAAATCTCCTTATGTCTTCTCTCCAAGGGTCGAATTTCATCTTGTTGGACCCATACTTCATTCTTTTCCTCCCATAACATTACAACAATAATCAAGACAATAGCCATGCACAAAATTTTTTTCTTTTCTTTTTCAAGCCGTGCCTTACATCTTTCTTTTCTTGCTCTCGGTATCTTTTTCTTTTTCTTTTGGTCCGAGCAAAAATGTTTCAAAATTTTTCATTCTTTCTTTTTCTAAGGCACGGCATGCATACATTTTTCATATAAATTCATGGCTAAGTCTACCCCACACTTGTTCTTCTTCATCACTTCACGCAAAAACGCCTTCAAAAATCAAACTTTGCCGACACACAATGGTCAAGACATCACTATACTAAGCTTATGGAAAGTGTTTAAGGGTGATGAAAGAAAAGGCTAATTGTAGGCTCAAAGGGTTTTACTAAGGTGTCCCACGACGGGCTCCAATAGGGCTCATGCTTTATTTGGCAATGGTGGTAAACCTAAATGATCTTTATTCAATCACATTCAAAATCAAGGTATTTTATGATATAAACGTTTCGAAAGTCAACAAGAGTAAGTTCTAGCATACTAGAGTTCATTAAAAAGCTATGGCACATAGTCATCGAATAGTCAAAGAATTATGAGGTTTCATACTTCCTACGAATCTATTGAATTTTATCTTTTTATCGCTCAAGAAGAAAGCAAATTGGCTCTAAAGCTCACATAGGTTATTATGGAAACAAACTAGCTAAAACATGCATGCTTCATAATCAACAAGTCCTACATGCTCCTACCAATGCACATAATCCATGAAACTCACAATTTTAATTGTATGCATAACCATCATCTATGTATGCAAAGAGGAGAAAAACATCATGGACATATTAGGGGCATCCTAAGACTCGAAACAAACAAATTAAACACTCTATTTTTGTGGAACAATTTTCTGAATTTTTCTTTTCTAAACTAAGCACACAAAAACATAAACGGAATACGTTATCCCACCCCACACTTAGAAAAGTACATTGTCCTCAATGTAAGCACAAATCTATATCAACGAATTTCCTAAGCATACAATAGTCTAACATATACCAACATATCATCACAAATCAAAGGAAAAGAGAAGGGTTAGGAAATTTCAAACTCTCGGTGATGGCTCCTTCACTTTTCTTTGATCGAATTGGGTTGCCTCCCAAGTAGCGCTTTGTGTTTATAGTCCGTATCCTAAACTTTTCACCGTGTGTGTTGTGTGTTTACCATGCCATGTGCAGCTCCGCAGTTGGGGCAGCAGCCCCTCTCGGCAGTAGGATTTTCTTGGCAGGCAAGCTTCTCTCGGCAGACGTGTCTGCTTCTCTTGAGACCTGATTTTGGGTGTGTTCCACTATCCGAATGCAAAACTGTTATAAAGAAATTTTGTAGCAGACACATAGAGCTTTCCAACGGTATAAAATTTGCCTCAATCGGACCAGCGGAAGTATGCTTTGTTTAGCCTTTTATCGGACCGATTGATCTGCCCAGTTCTCTGGTCCGTCAGATTGACCTTGCTGCACTCAAATTGAAACTGGGAACGGCTCGAGACTCCAAATCAACTTCTGTAAAATCCTACAGAAAGTAGACTCAGAGACCTTTCCAACGGTGTATGGCTCACTTTCCCACGTTTTGTGAGCTGAAAACGGCAGCCATCCAAAGTCTACGGACTGCACTGCCCGATTTCTGTTTTAGGCAGAAGTTTGGAATTTCCTGCACTTTTCTTTTAAGTTCGACTGCACAAACACAAAACACATCAAAACGAACACATACAATAAACTAAAATACAAGAATATACAAATTCTATACTTAAACAAAATTTTCAAGGTATTGCAAGAATTTTTCAAGCTATACACAACATCAAAGATTCAAGGTACGTGGAGCAGAGGAGCAAACTGTGCAATGGACTTGTGCAGCCCACGGTAAGGTCATGCTTTATCCGATATACCTCAAAACTTTAAAGACTCAAAAAGATTTTCAAAAAATTTACAAAGCTAACATTCAAACAAATCAAGATTTTATAATCCCCGGCAACGGCGCCAAAAATTGACGTGAGCCGGAGCTCGCATGCAATAATAAACCCTGCATTCGTTAGTAGTATAGAATAAGTAGGGATCGTTCTAGCCGGAGATTAAGGGTACCTGAAACATGAGAATGTTAACACAAATATTCACAAACACACATGCACACAATTGTCACACTTATATACATATATACATATTCACACGAAATCATGGGGGATTGAGATAGGATCGGCAGCAAAGCTGCCTCTTAAGCTAGGCAAGAAAACAAAATTACTGAAAATAAATCCTAAGTCTATTATTTACAAGTTTGGTCGACATTCTTCCACAAATTACTAACACGAAAGCAATCAAAATACTTAGCAAATTGACAAAACAAGACATATGGCAAGGGTACACAATATCCTAGATCCGACTTAGTTCCAACCTAATTAGCTCCTTATCGGTTTACTAATCGATTAAGACTCTCAAGTACTTCAAGATTAACTTATCATCTAACCCTAAAGTTAAACTAAACACATTTGAGAACACTTATCGTCGAAATCAAACATGCAAAGTAATTAGGCACAAGGTCTTTTTAGTCAGAAACATATCAATCAAGCAAGGCGTCACCACTTCTTGTTAACATGCATAGTCGTTTAAACCTCTCTAGTCCTATTTATTTGACGGATACAAGACCAATACTCAAAACACATCGCGAATATGCTAAGTACCAATCTCTGCGGCACACGGATTTAAAGACTAAACCAAGAACGAATTACTAGAATCAGAGTGAACATGCTTGCCTATCCTATTCTATCTCTTTACTTCATATTTTCCTTACTTTTTAACATGCAATCCGTATTCTTACATCCAAAACCCATTTAAAGACAAAGAAAACGAATTGAACATACAAATTATAAAACCAAATTTCACTCCAAACAATACATAGACATAGAGTTTGAAACCAAGAATTCATGCTAACTTCATAGACAAAGTTTAACATAACTACATAAAAATTACAAAACCGAGAGTAGGGAGTGGATCACACTTTTGTAGACACCTTGAATGACTTCGACTCGTGTGGATCCGATGGTTGGTGGAGAAGATGGCTGCTCGGCAATGGTGTAGTGTCGGCAGGATTTTTAGGGTGAGGTGGTGGTGGTGTCGGCTAGGGTTTTTATGTAGGACACTTGGGAAATTTAGGTAGAGCTTTGGCTAGATTTTTGCTTTGGAATGTGACAAGTTTTTCTGTAGGAAAACATGGCTATATATAGAGGCAAATTCGGCAGAAACCCTAGGTAGAAAACCTAGTCCAAATCGGCAAAGGCAATCCTTGTGCAACAAGGTTTTGGTTCCTTCCTTTCTTGGTTCTTCTAGGAAACTTCTTTTTCTGATTTTTTCTTCAATGCCTTGGCTTGGTGTCATCCTCTAACCTTCCTTAAGCTTGGACCATCATCACATATGCATTTGTACAACATTTGGTCCATCAAAAACAGAAAACACAAAAAGGGGGCAGTAGGTTTCTGGAATCGGCAGATTTGATGTTGCTGTAGTAACTCCGGCATATCTCCATCCTCGGAGCTCCGATTGATGCGATTCCAAGTCTCAGATAAGCTAGACACATATGGCCATCTCTCCATAAAATATCTCGATCAAATTCCTTGTGAATCGTCGGGAATGATTTTTCGAAGTTGGGACAAAGTCCCAGGAAAATCCTGGAAGCCCCTGGATTGGAATGCTCGGACTGCCGTTTTGCAGCTAACTTTTGGGTGACTTTCCTAACTCCGATTGATCTGAAATTTTAACACAACATTCCGTAGTATATGAATATTAAGCACACCAAATTTCATTGAATTCGGACAAGGATAGATCGCACTTTCACTCATCTCAAAATCGCGAAAAAGACATATTTTACACTATTTTCCAGATTTCTCATACTTAGTCATTTTTCGGACAATTAAGCACATTTCACCAAAACTCTACCAAAATTGACACTAACTATATTATGACTCTATCTTAGACAAATAAGGGTTAAACAAAGCATAAACGAGGGCATAAGCATGTAATATCGTCGCACATTGTGCTCCTATCAGTCAGTATGAAGAATTTACGACTTCAAACCCTAATATGGATCTTCATCATTAATTATGTGATATTCCGTTTTGTTTTGCCAATAACAATCTTAATCTTTCTGTGTATTTTTTAAACCATCTCCAGATATCTTAAGCTCTATAAGATGTTTCAAATGATCTGGACCCTTCGGAACGGTGTTATATATAGACTCCCTTATCGGTAAAGTCTATGATACTACTCGATCTCGTCCTCTCTCTCTCTCTCTCTCTCTCTCTCTCTCTCTCTCTCTCTCTCTCTCTCTCTCTCTCTTCCTTTCAAAAACAAACTCATTCTCTTTCTCTCAGCCCTAAAAGTTTTGAAACCTCCTCCCATTTTTCAGATCTAGATCTAGTTTATGGGGTTCAATTTCACGCAGATGATTCACTTCTTTTCTCGATTCTTAGTTTCAACGGAGGACAGAAAAAAAAAACAAAAAAAACACACACACATCTTCTTGTGTATTTTATCTCTACTAATAAAAAGCCAAACGCTGGAATGTTTCACCAGATTGTGAACTACTGAATCTACCCTTCTATAGGATAATATCGTTAAACAAACAAGAGGGGTATTATAGTAAATAGGAAAAACATACATGCAGTTGGGATTGTAAGGAGACGTGGAATTGTGGGAAGAGCAAAATGAGAAGATTACACGCGAGTACGCGGGTAGGGATGTTGGAGTCGCATAATCCAGGTAATTTTTTATTTTTTATTTTTTTATTTTTTTTATTTTTTTTTGGCGTCGCATAATCCAGGTAATCAGGTATAAGGTTTTGAGATGATGGAGTCGCATCTGAGACCCTTTTTTGTTTTCATTTCTTACGTATCGAGCAGATTTCGTTCAAGTTTTGTTTAATTTTGATAAATTTTTTATTTTTTATTTTTTTATTTTTTATTTTTTATTTTTATAAATCCTTTCGTTATAAAACACGGCTATTTAGTCCATCGGAATGAATAGCTACAAAACGATGTCCTTCCGAGTTCGCAGCAACTGCCAACTCGTCTTCTCCCCCAATTCAACCTACAATATATATATTCCAATCTATATTTCTAATCTTCATCTTGCCTAATTTATAGTTTTACCATTTTATTCTTCTTTATTCATGTTATTTCATTGATGTCACCTTATTTCTCTTTAAAAGCCACCCTTCCCTTCCCAAAGATCACATACATTGGAATTTTTCTTTGTTTTTGAAAAAGTTTATGTCAAAATCAATTTTCATTTTCATGGCAACTCCTTTTGTGCCCAATCCATGGGGTGATGATCTCCCTTATGTTCGCAACCTAACTATGTCCCTTTTGAAAACGAACATTCACGTCCCAAATCCAAATGGGCATGATATGATTCCAAACCCGTTCTACAATCCTCCTCCACATAGAGAAGAGGTAGAGGGAAGGAGCATATGAAAGGCGGGAAGTCAAGTTCGAAGCCACTAAATCAACCTAGCCACCACCATGGTAGAAATTGTGCTGAAGATGACTGACGAAAGCGACAGGGTCAGGATCCAGACACCCGTTGAGGTTGTAATGGTGTCGTTGCGGTGGCTGGGGTGAGACGATGGTCTGGTCCTCCGGCGACGAGCATGAAGATGGCAGAGGGACAAGTTTGGGCTTGGCGATGGTGTGGTCGCTAGTCATTGGTGGTGTTGCATGCTAAGTAATTCTAATGGTGTTGTAATATCAGTTAGTACTTTATTATTGTATTTTATGTTTAAATTTATAAATAAATTGCTATTTTTTTTTTATTTGGACCCTTCGTAACTTTTTTTTTTTTTAATCAGTTAACAAAAATTTATTAAAGGGAACCAAGATCAAACAGTACAATATTCTGCTATAATAGCAGTTTCAAGAAAAGAAGGCATAGAAAAATAAAACTCATCCCTGTCCAAAGAACAAGCATATGCTGCTAAGCAATGCACAGCCCGATTATCCTGACGACGGGTATGAGACACCATCCAATGACCCTGGTTCTGCATCTGTATTTTTAAATTATCATATAGCATTCTCAATCTCGACGTATTAAGAGTCAATACATCTAGTTGGCGCTTAACTTCCGAAGCATCAGTCTCCAATATTGCTGGATCAAACCCATTATCACTCGCAAACTCAATTGCCTTGCTACAGGCAACCAATTCGGCATGTTCTGCCTACACTAGGCCCAATGCAGATCTCGCACCTCCTGCCAGCATCTTCCCTGAATGGTCAGGAATAATGAAACCCCAACCACCCTTACGACTGAGAGGATAATATGCACCGTCAACATTAATTTTACAGATACCCAGAGATGGAGCTTTTCATGTCACTGGACCTCTTCCCAAACTCTGCTTAGGAACTACCAAATTATGACTTCTGAAATCATTCAGATGAGCAGAGAGCTGTGCATAAACATCCAAAGCTGCCATGGATTTCTAATTCCACACTCTTTCATTCCTTTCCTTCCACACTGACCAAAGGATAAAAATAAGTTCTCCAAACTGTAGTAAACTAATAAGCTCATTAGCACAATGACCAAGCCACTCCACAGAGGTTGCGTGTAGATTAGTCCACCTGTAACAAACATCTTTGAGAACAGGGTGGGACCGAATAACTGCTTTAATGAACACACAATCTCGACTCAAATGTAAAGTTGATTCCTCAAAAGCTCCACATAACACACAATGGGTACCGTCCACTACCACCCTCTTTGATGTTAAACTCTCCAGTGATGGTAAAATATCAAGACATACCCGCCAACCATGTACCTTTGCCTTATTTGGAATATTAGTGCTCCACAGTTTTTTCCAAAAAGTTTTACCAATGGTTGGCAAAATAGGATGATAACTAGTGGAATTAAGAAAAATATACCGGTAAGCTGATCGTACAGAGAACTTTCCATCCGAGGCTAGCTTCCAACATAGACGATCCCGTTCTGGTCTGATGCTAAGAGGAATACCCAGTATCAAATCTGCATCTAACTCTGAGAAACACCGCTTTATCTTGGCAATATTCCACTCACCATTCCCACTAAGCAGGTCACTGACTTTGGAAATAGGCTATGTGGTAGGAATCACCATCTCAGGATGTCCCAGCACTGATCCCGGAATCCAGTTATCAATAAATGTCTGTATCTGCACACCATCTCCAACTTGCCAGTAAATATTTTCTTTAAGTAAACCTCTAGCACCGAAAATACTTCGCCAGGAAAACGATGGAGAAGTAGACTCCGGAGCTTCCCAAAACAAGCAATTTGGATAGTACTTTGCCTTATAAACAGATGCAATCAAAGACGAAGGATTAGAAAGTACCCTCCAAGTTTTCTTTGACAGCATTGCCAGATGGACCCTTCGTAACTTGTTTAGCTTAATTTCAAGGATCCAGTTAAACCTTAGATCCTCTTTATATAAGAAAAAAAAAAAAAAAAAGGGAGATGGTTACTTATGGGATGTTTGTATTTGATTTCATTTCTTGGTGCTGAATTTTAGGGTCATGTTTTAAAAAAAATAGAAAATGTCCATTTAGTACTAATTTGGCCCCCTCATTATCCATTCCAATGACCATCTTATTTTTTTCCCCTATTAAACATAAGGTAACAACTCTTATTGCCCATTTGAACAAATCTTTTCAACTCTAGTACAATTTTAATTTTTTTCTTTCTTTTTTGTCCTTCTGACTTATCTAAAAGATTTTTGAATTATAACGTGCTGAGAAAGTGGAAGATAGAGAAACTTTGCCGAAAGGTCACCCAACTCCGCCGGCGTCCCATGGCCGGTAGCTGGAGTTCGGCCGCCGGAGTCGGCGAAGTCTCGTCGCCAGATTCCGGTCACCAAATTTTTTTCGCCATAAATTTTTTTTAATTTTTGTTTTCAATATTAAATTACTGACTCTGACTTTAATCAATTTTTTTTTTCACCGAATTTCAGTCACCGGACTCAGGTTACTGACCCCCAGTAAGCAATTTATAAATTCCAAATTTCTAGTAATCGAGTTACCGACTCCCAGTAATCAGGTTATTGACCCCCAGTAGTAATATTATTGACCCCCAGTAATCAGGTTACAGATTTCAGATTTCTAGAATAAAGTTACTGACCCCCAGTAATCAGGTTACAGATTCCAGATTTCTAGAATCAGGTTACTGATCCTCAGTAATCAGGTTACTGACCCCCAGTAAGCAACTTACAGATTTCAGTAATCAAGTTACTGACTCTCAGTAATCAGGTTACTGACCCTGAGACGGAGGTTAAAAGATAATAACTTTTGAAAGATATATTACAAGAGCAAAATACGTACCAGGCCTAACAAGCCACACCTCATCACACTTAATTAAACAAGCGCACAATACATATTGAAACCAAATCCAGGTGTTATTACATATCCAATCTTTATGAAAGAAACGTATATACAAAGCCATATATGTCTTTTTTTTTATTGGAAGGGTATGTAGTTAATCTCACTATCTCAGTACGTGGGTTTGCATCTATCATCGTTGGAGCACGAACCGGTGAGGTCATTCACATAATCATAATGGTGAGTGTTGGTTGATGAATCGGGATTCAAACCAATACCTCTAATTGAGAACCAATTCACCAGATCTAATAAAACATCTCCTCTCTGATCTCTCACATATATCGATTCACCACAATAATCAAACTTGACCTTGTCGGCTTGTCGGCGCCTTAGACTCGCGTCTCGGCTGGGAACTGGCCACCGGAGTCGGTGTTTGCGAAGAGGCGTCAATGGCTCGTGGTGAGCGGCCTGGAGAATCGAACCCTCGATGACGCGCGGAAGAGGATTCCATGGGTTCGCCGACATGTACCTGCCGTCTTTTCTCGTCGGCGTCGTCTTCATTGAGAGAGAGAGAGAGAGAGAGAGAGAGAGAGAGAGAGAGAGGTCTGTTGGTTAGAAAAGAGGAGGAGAATAAGGATATTAGGGTTTAATATAGGATAGTTAGGTATTTTTGCCAAAATTCATTGGAGTGAGTAGGTAACATTAGAATGGGCAAGTTTTACCCCATTTTTGTGCAAATGGTCATTTTTCCTAAAAAAATATTAATGTAATTCTTTGAAAACCCTTCAATCTAATTTTTTTTTTTTTTTGTTATTCTCTCTCTTTTTCCAAATGGTTTCAGCGCCTCTATGTACAAATGTTTTTATAAGTAGCCCTCAGCTTAGGTGTTTTTATCGTAATTGCATGTTTAGTTCTCATAATATGTACTAGCTTGAGAATTTTGCTTTAATTGAACCGGTATTTCACTACAACACTGAAAAGCTTAGGTGACGAAAAATTTTCGTCACCTAAGAAGGTTTTTCGTGGCCTAAGTTCTTAGGTGACAAAAAATTGGTTGACTAAGTTTCATCGTCTAAAGATTGTGGTCTAAGTAAGTAGGCGACGAAAAAAATCAATTTCGTCGACTAAGATAACACTCAGACGACGAAATAAGTTCGTCGTCTAAAAGTCTTAGTGAGGACAAAAAAATTTTGGAGGACGAATTTTTTCGTCAGCCGCATGCAACTTAGTCGACGAAACAATTTACTTTCGTCGACCAAGTGAGTTACTTAGTCGACGAATCCCTTCACTTTCGTCGACTAACTAATTGACTTAGTCGACGAAACATTATCATTTCGTCGACTAAGTAACTAACTTAGTGGATGAAAATTTTTGATTTCGTCGACTAAGTCAGTAAGTTAGTCGACGAAAGAAAAGTGATTCGTCGACTCAATAACTCACTTAGTCGACGAAACATTATGATTTCGTCGACTAAGTCAGTTAGTTAGTCGACGAAAGTTTAGTGTTTCGTCGACTAAGTATTAATTATTTAAATAAAAAATAATTGAGACGAAATATACTAAATATAAATATATTAAAATGTATTCATATAAATTAAATAATTATTTATTAATAAAAATTATTTATACAACTGAAATAGTATTTAATAAATTTGTTCATACAAATTAACAGTTTAAACCGAACAATAACGTACGACTAATATGGAAGAAGAGCCGACCGACCTGCTAGCTCGCTACTTATGAAGATTTGTAAACATGTTGAACTTGTCCTCCAACCGAGCAAGACGGTCTTGACCTGCTTGGACCGTCTGTCTGGATAGTCGTCCCTCCTCCTCAAGTAGGGCGATACGTTCATGGGCCAGTCGTACCTCCTCATGGGTGTGTCGAGCCTCCTCCTGGGCCTGTCTAGCCTCCTCCTGAGCACGTGCGATAAGCTCTCTAGCCTCTCCGGCCTCCTCCTCCGCTCGTCTTAGACGCTCCGTATTTGTAGACCGACAGCGTGCAGTGGAATTCTCCCCTTGAGATGAACTGACACCAAAGGTCACTCGACCTAACCCCCGAATCTCGCCCCTGTTTCGATGTCCTAGTGCGTCTGTAAGCACTTGGGCCTGAGTTGGCTCGTCAAAATAGTGAATGATCTGATCTTCCGGAACGTCGGGGTGGTCTTGCCTCACTGTAGTCATCACCCTATCGATCTCGACGTTAATCTTTCGCTGCAATTGAAAATGAAATGCATTAACATCATTAATCACATTAAAAATAATAATAGATGATGAATTTAAACATAATAGGAAACTTACTATATTTTCCGCCGCTTCCGGGTGCTCAGGAGGGTACACCATCTCATAATTCTTCACCAACGCCAATGGTTCACATTTTTCCTTCAACTCGAGCGCCCCATATATGAAAGGTTTTGAACTGGACCGATGGTGCAATGTCTTGTTCCCCCGGTTGATTGTGTTGGCAGCCGATCGTCTTTATAGAAGTTTAATTAAAATTGAGACAAATAATTAGAATTCAAACAAAAAATAAATAAATGATGTTTACATTTGAAAGCACAGACTAATAATTGTATACCTGGAACTCATCGCTCTGAAAGTGTTGAACCAGCCAAGACCACTCCTCCTTCCTATTTTTGAACTCTTTCGGGATTTTGCCAGGATTCGCAATCCTGAGCCTGTTGAGCTTGCTCTTGAAGGCTGTGAAGGTCTTGGCAGCATGCTTGTGAACCCACTCACTCATGTGAGGATCATTCCAAGGAATGTCATAAACAAGCTGTTACAAAAAATAGAAATGAAATTAGTATGAAAACTGACTTGAGTATAGAAAAATAAAATATAAAAAATTGTCTTACGTCGAGTTCATTTTTCAGCTTGTTATGATCATCTTCGTCCAGGTCCCACCAACTCCCAGCAGTCATGGGAATACTGTCCCGAATGATATGGCTGATATCATGAGTCAGCCATGAGTTCTGTGTACTGGTCTTAGGTCCGTGTAAGAACTCATCATCCATGACGATCGTCAACTTCTCTCTATGTTGCACCCAATAGTTATAGGCCTTTAAGCCTTTAACCAACCCTCGTTTGTGTTTGGGAGGAGGTGCTGCCAAAATAATAACAGTTTTATTCTAATAATACATTTATAACTAAATAACTTAACTCAATATGTGAGGTAGATTATCTTTACCTCCTTCAGGCCGAGGACGATATGTGTGCCGACAACTAATCTCTTCACCGTCGCTGTGTTCGGTTTCAGGTGAAGTAGGTGCTAATGGAGGGGCGGCTGAAGTAGGTGCTAATGGAGGGGCGGCTGAAGTATCTTCCACCGGCAACGAGGGAGGGGGGGAGGTGCTGATCCGCTCCCAGACGCTTCTGTTGTTGGTCGGGACGAACTCTCTTCTGAGGCATTTGACTTGTAGAAACGGCCAAATGCCAGGAGCCTCTTCTTCAGCTTCCCATGAGTCTGCGGCATATTTCTCCTGTGAAAAAACACAAATTCCATCACAAACACAACATACATCATACATTATATATACTTGTTTTTAATTAATAATAAGTTTGATTTTTTGTCTAATTCTGCATGATCCATATAAAAATGAAACAAAAGAATTTTCTATTTTCAAATTTTTTTAGACTTGAGAGTTCTAGTGCAGTGTAGGTAACTTGCAATAGCATTGTATATAAGTGGTCTTTGGAGACCTAAAGAAAGGAAAGCAAATAAAAAGAAAAGAGAATTGAAATTGAAAGGTGTTGCGATCATTGACAAAGACATCAAATTGGTTCATCCCAAATGCCAAAAACTAGGGAGGCGGCTTCTTATTAGTTTGGAAAATGATCAAAACGGTGACATAATTAAAGTGGAAGTTCGGTATATAAAAGAGACACTACCATAAAGCGGAGTCAACTTGGTATGTCTTTCATTCTGCATTGAAGATCCTTGCATATATTATTCTGTTTATTATGTAACTACTCAACGTAATTCCTAAGGAAAATCAAAGATTCTTGTAACAATATATATGCTGCCTATACAATGCATGTTAGCTTCCCGTGTAAGCCCGCGGAACTAACACACAAAGAAAATGTAGCAATATATGTTGCTGCCAACTCAATATATGAGGTTTGGAACCCACAAAGTCACTAACACACAAAGAAAAGATGCAACAAGTTTTAACTTTCAAGCGTAATTGCAATATTGCATAAACCAACAACTCAGCAAGACATCAACAACTCAACAACATAGCAATAGAACAATACATGTAAACCAGCCATGCCATCAATATTCACCACCTTGTCTAGTAAAGCAAAATAACAATTGCTTTAGTTGGAACTCAAAATCAGTCTGCATCATGTTAAAGAAAGGGCGCTGGTTGAGCCATGGTTGTCAAAACTAGACAATCAAAATTATACTTCTGCCTTGCATGTCGTTAGTTTATATAGCAACATGGCAGCAACAACATTTTGCATCACCATCAAAAATACTTGCTGGATTCGATAAAGAAAAAATAAAAAGGTAATACAATATGCATTGTTACATTGATCTAGGAAACCAACAATACAACCAGAAGGAAAGAAAGAGAAGCAGACAGAGAGAAAAGAGAGGCAGAGAGAGAGAGAGAGAGAGAGAGAGAGAGAGAGAGAGAGAGAGAGAGAGAGAGAGAGAGAGAGAGAGAGAGAGAGAGAGAGAGAGAGAGAGAGAGAGAACAATGATAATTACCTAGTATGCGAGAGAGAGGGAGAGGCTGGGGCTCCGGGAGGGGACGGAGGCGGAGGAGGGGGCGGCGTCAGAGGCGGGGGTAGGCCGGAGAGGACGAGGCAGCAACCCAGGCGGAGGCTGGGTGGAGAGGATGATGCGGGGACTGAGGCGAAGGACGTGGCGGCGTCCGAGGCCGGAGTGAGGAGAAGGGTTGGGCGGCGAGGACGAGGTCGGATTGACCGGAGGCTGGGGCGGCGGAGGACAGGAGGCTGGGGCGGCGGGGGACAGGAGGCGATGCTGGTGATGGGGCCGAGGGCGGAGACCGGAGTGGGGGCGGGAAGGGAAATCGGGAGATCCCGATTTTGGGGTTTTTCTTATTTCAAAGTTATGAACTAGGGATTTCAGAACCCGATTTGGGAATTATAACATCCCACTTAGGCGACGAAAAAAGATATTTTGTCTTCTAAGAGATCCACTTAGTCGAGGAAACTTAGTTTTGTGGCCTAAGTATTTGTTCTTAGGCGACGAAATCAATATTTCGTCTCCTAAGAAAATTTAAAA
Source organism: Potentilla sterilis (assembly GCA_963682095.1). NCBI lineage: Eukaryota > Viridiplantae > Streptophyta > Magnoliopsida > Rosales > Rosaceae > Potentilla > Potentilla sterilis. The sequence goes on along the minus strand of OY821755.1, from coordinate 46,239,386 downwards.
TTTTTAAAACAGCCGCCAATACAGATTTCCAAAACAATGAAAAGAAACTTAGGCGACGAAAAGGATGTTTCGTCGCCTAAGTGTATATTTAATCGACGAAAATAAATTTTTCGTCGCCTAGGATTATCTTAGGCGACGAAAACACTATTTCGTCGCCTAAGTTTCTTTTCATTTTTTTTTTCTCCCAAAATCTATAAATGAGTTAAAACTTTTGCGACGAGTTAATAGGTGCATTTCGTCGACTCGAACTCTAAATATACATATATACATATATATATACACATATATATATATATATACACATATATATATATACATATATATATATATATTATTTAATTAATAAAAAAGGAAATAACTTAATTATAACATTAACATGGTATAGTACTTGTTTTTAAATCGAAGAAGTACGTACGTACATACACACAATTGGAATCCTTGTAATTATACAAGACAAACAAATTTATTGAATTTAAAAACATAATATTTTTAAATCATCATTATGGTTCTCCATCATAATCGTCATCGTCTGTATCGTCTGCATCTTCAATCATATCAGTGAAGTCATCACTAGAATCCTCATAATCTTCTGATTCCTCATCTTCCTCGTCAAGTCGTCATTGACTCTGTTTTGAGATGTAGATGCATTTGAGACTGCAATGAATTCATCAGAAGTGACGAAATATAAGCGGTTGTTTTCGCGAATAGCGTCTACATTATGGATTTGAGAAGGCGAATGCTCTTGATATGGTTCCTCAGTGTCGTCCTCATCTTCATCACCATGTTCTACGGCCCCTTCAATTGTAGACGCACTCCATATATTCCTATGTGACACCGGGTTAACCACTTTCCAAAATCTACCGGCCTTAGGATTATTAAGATAAAACACTTGTTTTGCCATGCTAGTAAGAATAAAAGGCTCATTTTCATACCAGCTTGTGTTCGTGTTCACTGATAACATGCCGTAATCCATTTTTGTATTCCTAGGAACACTTGGATCAGTATTGAACCATCTACACTTGAACAAGACAACGCTCATATTTCCATATAGTAGTTTGACAACGGTGAGTAGCACTCTGTAGTAGGTTGAGTCGTCACCATCTACCATGACCCCGCAATTTTGCGTTTTGCGGTTTGCATCTCGTTCAAGTGTCACAAACTTGACGCCGTTGACAAAACACATTGCTCGCACAAAAAATATTCTAGACAAATGGTGCAATTTTGGCGAGTCCCAATCACTGTTCTGTTTTTGGAGATTTTCCACCTGCCAATTTGTGATAAATTATTTAAATTGAACTGACCATAATACTAATATTGAAATGGAGATATTCTAACACAAAAAATGTTGTCACATACCCATTTGTGAAAGTAATCAGGAAATGTTCTTTTGTGCGTCTCTTTCGGCCTTTTGTCTCTACGATTTCCTTCAATGAGTTTCAAATGCTCACTCATGAAATATTGTGCTTCGTCACAGTGTTGTAGTACGCACCAATGAGCTTCAATTAGCTCAGCATCTGTCAATCTTTGTGAACTCGGTAAATTACCAAACGGACGTACAACACTAGAAACGACTGAAAGATTGAACTCAGGTACTGTAGAGGCCGCTGTAGAAGATTCTGCTTCGTCACTGTTATGGAGATATAAGTTGCAATATGTTACACATTCCTGTGCAATGTACGACTCCGTTATCGATCCTTCAGGGTGACTCTTGCTTTTACATAATCGTTTGTATTGAAACAGTTGCCTGAAATTACACAGTTATTAGTGAAGTATATATATATATAAGACAATATAACAATGAATGGGAAAATACGAATAATAAATAGTACCTTTCTTGGGGATACATCCAGGTGATCTGAACTGGTCCAGTAAGCAGTACTTGATCTGGAAGATGGATCATCAGATGAATCATACTGTCAAAGAAAGCAGGGGGGAAAATCCTTTCCAATTTGCACAAAATGTAGATGATGTCTTCTTTGAGAATGAGAACATCTGACTTCTTCAGCTCTTTAGCGCATAACTTCTGAAAGAACCTACACAACGCTATTATAGGTTCCACCACATCTCGATACAAATAGGGTCGGATAACCACTGGAATAAGACGTTACAGTAAAACATGACAGTCATGACTCTTCAATCCGTTAAACGTGTTCAGCCCCAAGTTAATGCACCGAGATATATTTCCTGCATACCCATGAGGATACTTTACTCCTTTACACCATATGAAAATTTCCTTCTTGAAAACCGGTTTAACTGTGTAAGGTGCAACAGGTATGATCATCCCTGACGCCGTCTGCACTGGCCACAAGTGTTTTCGTATTTTCTTTTCCTTCAGATATTGACGTGATTTCACAGTGTCCTTACTCTTTCCCTTAATATCAAGAATTGTTCCCATAAGACTGTCACTTACTCCCTTTTCTATGTGCATGACATCTAGGCTGTGCCTAAGAATGGATTTCGACTAGTAAGGTAAATCATAGAATCTACTCTTGTGTGTGAAACACCTGTACTCGTCAGGGCGTTCCGGAACTGGTATAGATAAATCACCACTCAACACGCCAAAATCAAAAGAGTTAAACTTCTCTAAAATTTCATCACCACTCCAGGGACGGGGTTTAGAACGAACCTCTATTTTTCCGTCAAATTCTAGCTCGTCATATCGCCACTGGTGGTTAGTTGGAAGCCATCTACGGTGACCCAAGTAACACACCTTCCCAGCGCACCAAACAGAATGGACTTCGTTCAAGCAAACAGGACAAGTTTTGTATCCTTTAGTGGACTGAGACGACAACATCCCGTAACCAGGAAAATCACTTATGGTAAACATTGCAATTGCTCTCATCACGAATGATCTTCCACTGTGCCTGTCAAAAGTAAGAGCTCCATTTTGCCAAAAATCTAACAGCTCGTCGATCAAAGGTTGCAGATACACATCCAGACACTTTCCTGGAGACTTTGGACCGAGAATTAACAGAGACATCATATTAAATTCCTTCTTCATACACATCTAAGGAGGCAGGTTGTATGGCACAAGAATAACAGGCCATGTACTATGACTCAAACTCATATTTCCATGGGGATTGAATCCATCTGAGGCAAGCCCAAGTCTTACATTTCGAACATCACTACTAACTATTGGGGCTTTAGGGAAGGACACATTTCCGTCCCTATTAAGCATATAGGGGACGGACTCTCTCCCCAAAACCCTATATAGTTTAGCTTGTTAGGGAGGAAGTATCTGTCCGACGCAGGACGTTACCTCTCCAAATTGGTTTGTTACCACTTGGGGACGGATTAAACTGTCTCTCCCACCTGAGCCAATTTCGAGTCAAACCAATATCTCGCCATATCCATTATCTCTTCTGACACAACATTATGCATTGCTTATTAGTTTATATATCTCTCGTCCGTCCCCAAAATGGTCATTTGACCAAAAAATAATAATTCGCTGTTGGGGCAGGAGTCGGGGGCAGATTTTAACAATTTCATTTAAAAGTAATTTAATACGAAGCCAAAAGTAATACCAGCTGTACAACTACCAATTATATGGCCAAAATACTTATACATTACATAATTCTAATTTAAAACAATAGACAACTCATGACTCTCTAGTTGCTCATCCTTGTACTTGTTCCCATTGCTCTTCAATTTCATCTTGTCTTCTTAGTTTTCCTGCTAAGAATTCCCAGTAAATATCCATGGTGATACTACATATCAACATAACAAGGAAACATGTCAAAACTATTGTAATACCAATCCTTTATTGAACTATAGGAAAAGCTTACATTAGGGAAAATATAATATCAGCTTACATAAGGAAAGCTTACAGAAGTGCAACGTTCAGATAAACTGCATATGCATAAAGAAAGATGAAATATAAGATGCAGCAGTTTAAAGAACAATGAATATATAAACCAAAATGTAAAGTGTCTAATCAGATAAATAAAAGAGATATATTTTGTTGAAATCTTGATTAATAAATACAATACCAAAAAGTATATATATTTGACCTTCTACCTTATGTACTAATGTTGTGACTTCCCCCTTGCATCAAATTCAAATTTGTTCCCGTAACCTGTAAATTGACAAAAAGTTTCTCTATATTAGAACAATAAACATAGTCCAAAACAATATATGTTACCTATATTGAGCAATCAACAACTTAGAACTTTTTCCATGTAGAAGAAGAACACTCATCAAAGATTAAGCCAGACCATCAATACATAATTATAATAGCATACACACAAAACACCGGCCATTGTTAAAGAGCATACCATCTTATGTGTGATCTTCAACATAATCAAACATTCCAACAACAACGGCCACTAAATATGTAGAAATAATCGGTGTCTCCCGATATGAAACGGTCTTCAGTTTTCCTTCCACTTTTTCTTCAACAACTGGCATGTTGGAAAGGGCTACTAATTCCGATGGAACACCCTCCAATGTAATCTTGAACTTAGCCTGTAAGTCAAAGTGCCTGAGAGAATAAAAGTAGTTGGTCATTAACTCTAGAATGCAATCATTCAACCAAAAGATAGTTACCTTGCAAGCAGGTTCCTCCCAGCATGGAAAGCACCGCCTGGCATCAACATGTTCAAACTGGGTAACTGCCATATTCTTCTTCTCACCATTATACTCATACGTACTGCACAACATAAAATTAAAATTTAAGCTTCACTGCTTTATGAACAAAAGAAAGTATGCTTCACAAGATACGCCATATATAAAGTAGACCTTCTATAGAACCCCTTCATCCTGTCATTCAAAATCCCTTCAAACTCACTTATGGTAAACATTGCAATTGCTCTCATCACGAATGATCATCCACTGTGCCTGTCAAAAGTAAGTGCTCCATTTTCCCATAAATCTAACTGCTCGTCGATCAAAAGTTGCAGATACACATCCAGACACTTTCTTGGAGACTTTGGACCAGGAATTAACAGAGACATCATACTAAATTCCTTCTTCATACACATCCAAGGAGGCAGGTTGTACGGCACAAGAATAACAGGCCATGTACTATGACTCAAACTCATATTTCCATGGGGCTTGAATCCATCTGAGGAAAGCCCAAGTCTTACATTTCGAACATCTCTTGCAAAATCTGGGAATGATCTGTCAAATGACTTCCAGGCCTCGCCATCTGCAGGGTGTCTGAGAGTATCATCATCTGTCATTCTCTCTCCATGCCATCTCATTTGTTTTGCTGTGTGTAAAGACATGCAAAGACGCTTCAATCTAGAAATTAAAGGGAAATGAAGAAGCACCTTCACAGGAACACTGTTTTCCTTAACTGTGCCTTGCTCCCACCTCGACGCGTGGCATATGGGACATTCATCAAGCTTGGCTTTATCTTTGTAAAACAAAACACAGTTATTCTTGCAGGAGTGAATTTTGTTATAACTGAGACCGAGATCTTCTAATATCGTGTGTACCTTGTAATAACTATCAGGTAGATAGTTATGTTATGGAAGAGTTTCCTTACACTGTTTTAGCATACCATTAAAAGAGTCATTTGTCCACCTACTCTTGACTTTCAACTGCATCTGTGAGATGATGGTCCCTAAAACAGTGTGAGGACTACCCTCGAATAATGGGATCTGCACTTGAGCAAGGAGTCTGGTATACTTATCATAATCACCACTGTCAACAAGAGGAATTGTGCCATCCTCAAATACTGCCTCTTGGAATTGCTCTTCCTCGCGTAATGGAGAAAATGTAGGAAAAGTATCATGTAGAATGTTCATAACCGGCTCTTTATAAGGCTTGAAAGCACCACTAGATGTCCGGTCATGGTATCCCGCTCGGATTTCGGCAACCGTAGGTTCATAATCTGTTGTTTCACCATCTTTACTCCATGTTGTATAATTCTGCATAATACATTTGTTACACAGGTGATCGTAGATTCTAATTATCGTCTTGCACTTAGTATTCATACAACTTAAGGGACACCTGTGTGTTTTATTTCCTCCACCATGTTCACGTACAAAATTTATAAAAATTCCTACTCCTTGTTGGTATTCAATGCTCCCCCTTGGGTATTGCATCCAATTCTTGTCTGTATCCATCGATCACATGTCATATATATATAAGAGAAACAATAAATAATCACAAATTAACAAATAAACAATTTATATGCATGTTTCTTCTCGACCTTATGCCTCCGGTTAAGGTCCTAATCCCATTCAGGAGCACAAGACTTTGTTTCACAGTTTGTATAGGTCTTGTGTATTCGTTTTCAGTCGTGGAAAAATTTCGGCAGCATCTCCCCACAGTTCCTCAAGTGCACGAATATCTATATATACCTAGTATGCACTCGAAGAACAGTGTTGGGAGACCCCGTCGAAATTTATACCCACGACTGCAAACGAATACACAAGACCTATACAAACTGTGAAACAAAGTCCTTTGCCCCCAAACTGTCCAAAAATGGGACAATTCAAGAATCATATGCTGATTCTCGAACGGGATTTCTAAGGATATAATGCATGTATACATCAATGAATAAAAGAATGATTTATTCTTTCATTCACCGCTAATTATATATAAATCATATAACAATGATTTTCTTAAAATAATAACAACTATTAATTAAATTAATTAAGGCATTTTTTTTAATATATATAATTAATTCAACAATTTCACAAAAACCAATAATTAATTGAGTATGTATATATTGATCAATAAAAGGAACACTATCACCTCAAAATATATATACACACACAACAAATTAAATGGAAATATTTCAATGGAAAAAATTGAAATTTTTGTTGAAAAAGATGAAGAAAGAGATCATACCAAGTTAAAAATCGATGGGTAGTAGTGGACAAGGCTTAGGAAGACTCGATTAGAAGCTTTTCATATCCCAAAATGAAAATCGGTGGAAAAAATTTTGGGGGAGGAAAAATTTTCAGATTTTTTCCTCTTCTTCCCGATCTGGAAAACTAGTTCAGTATATATAGTCTGGATTAACTTAGGCGACGAAACAAATACTTTCCTCGCCTAAGAGTTTCACTTAGGCGACGAAAAAGATACTTTCGTTTCCTAAGTTAAACACTAACGCGACGAAACCTAACTTTCGTCGTCTTAGTTAAGAAGTGTGGAAACACTACAAGGAAAAAAACCTTAGGCGACGAATTTTTTAAATTTTAGTCGTCTAAAAAGTCTTAGGAGACGAAAAAATATTTGTCCTCTAAGAAAAAAGTTTCGTCGCCTAAGTAGATTCTTAGATGACGAAATATAATTTTCGTCATCTAAGAGAAGAGTCTGCCGACGAATTTTTTTTTCGTCGTCAACTTATTTTCTAAGGCGACAAAAAAAAAATTCGTCGTCTAAGTTATATACTTAGACGAAGAAATTTTTTTTCGCCGTCTAAGTTCTTTACTTAAACGACGAAATAATTATATTTCGTCACCTATGTATAATTGTGACATTAGTGAGACGTATCCATATTAATTGATTGCCAAACATACAATGTTCGTCCACGAGGGAACTATATATCATAGTGTTAGGCTTAACATTTATCTGGATCATAATTTCAACCATCCATCTGGTATCGTGAATCGACCCATCCTTAATTACAAAATACATCGACTAAGATACTGTAGAGGGGGACATCTATATGGACACCTTCATGCAAAAAAATTTTTAGAAAAAATCTTAACTATATCCCATGCCACTTGCAACTAATTGTTTATATGGTTAAGAAAGTTGGTATAAAGAATTTACGGCTTCAAACCCTAATATGGATGTTTTCTCCCATCTTCGATTGGGTATTCCTCATTAAGTGTGTGTGTGTGATCTTTTTTTTTTTTTTTTTTTTTTTTTTGGCCAATGACAATCTTAATCTTTTGGTGGTATTTCTGAAACCATCTCCAGATATGCTTATGCGCGCTGTTATAGGATGTTTGAAATGATCTGGACCCTTGGTAACTTGTTTAGCTTTATTTCAATTATGAGATGTTAATTTGTAGTTGATTTGAATTTTTTGTTGAATTTTAGGGTCAAGTTTAAAGACAATACTAATGTAATTTTTTGACTTGATAATTACCTGTTTAGTTCTCATAGTATGTACTGAGATGGGCATAAACAAATTGGATGCACCATCTTGGCTGCATATAGAGGCTTACATACATAAAAGCTTGCCTACGTACTTAGCTCAATAAAAAGTCTGAGTTAGAATCGATTTTGACACAGATTTTGAAATCCAAGCAAGTTTAATTATTCATATGAACCATACTGCCTAGGTGAGCAGCATTCTCACTTTTGGTCTTGCAGTGGACATGGCATTTGAGGCACAAATATGCCTCCTTATTTAGACTTCTGCTCCTTTAACTCGTGAACATAGTGAGGTACGTGAATCTGTAATGATGCGTCATCCTCAAAAAGTTTGTCGCATTTGCACTAAAAAAAAAAAAAGCCATATATATATACCCTTCCAATGAGGATCTCTCATTTTAGTCATTTTGAGGGATCGATCATTTAACCTACTTTTCGATCACATATTAACATCTCCACCGTTCAACTTTCATGTTTATATGAGTAGATCATATCTGTAAATTTTCATTCCATTTGATAATCGTTAGAGTATTCAAAATTAAAATTTACAAATAAAAACATGAACGGTTCAGCTTTGACATATTTCATACGTCTATTGATTTAATTTAGTTAGATAACTTAACGATCACCATTTTAGCTAAAAATTTACAGGAATGATCTACACATACAAAACTAGTAATTGAACGGTGGAGATGTGAAAATATGATAAAAAAAATTGGTCTAATTATCGATCTCTTAAAATAAATAAAATAAGATAGAGATCTCTTAATAAAAGGGTTATATATATATATATATATATATATATATATATATTTAATTGTATCAACTATTAACTGTCGATGAAGAACCGCCTGCAAAATATTAGATAGATATCTAATTCTTATTTCTTGCAATATATACAACTTAATTGAAAGTGGCGAATTGTGTTAAACTCAATGTTTTAAAAGGCTAAGGCGTAGCCAAGGCGTTGTCAGGAGAGCCTCACCAAGGCGTAAGCCTTGAGGCAAAATGCGTAAGCCTTGAGAATAAAAACCCTGTATTTATGCATTTATCGGTGTTATACATAAAACATGCATTGTATAATTGACATCCAAAACAAATATGATAAATTGTCATTATTCTTAACAAGTACACACTTAAACCATGCAATTTAACCAAATCCCCTTACATAAACTAAATCCATAGATCAAAGTACTAGTTAATGCTTTAAAGATCAAAGAACACAAACAATAATTAGACTAACTTCATGCAAAATCATCATCATCAATTAGAATATCACCATCCAAACTATCACCACCATCACTATCACCTCCAACACCAACACCTACATCTTCATCTACATGTTTTTGGAAGAGGGGATTGGTGTCATCATATGGAATAACTCTAGTCTCATCATCTACAATGTCATCAAGACGCATTGATTTCCTTAGAGGCTTTCTCTTACCTACACAAAAATTTAATATGATAACTAATTAAACATAAGATTAGAGGACCTATTTGAATACTTTGTTACACAATTAGTTAAACATAGATATTTTAATGAACTTACTTGAACTTAGTCGTTCACTAGCTTTCCTTTTGCTTTTATACGAAATGATAGGTTCATTAAGAGAAAGAGTAGGCTCACGAGGAGTAGGCGCACGAGGAGGAGTTGGTGCATGACGAGGAGTTGGCTCATGAGGAGAAGTAGGCTCACGAGGAGGAGGAGAAAGCTCATGACGACGAGGCTCCCTATTAATAATGCAACCTTCATATGTACCACTTGGCACATTCCTTACCGCCTCATCATCTAATAATAGATCTTCCACATTTTCCTCAATCCAATTTGGATCGGTTGGAAGAACCGGATCCTCTATCTCGGTTATCCATTCATCATCCGATTCAATTTCTTCCACAACTATAGGATCGATCTTTGTAGCATTTCTTTTCAAGGTCCTATCTCTTAAGGCAATATTATATTTCATATAAACTAAAGCATGCAACCTCTTGTGCTCAAGTCTATTTCTCTTTTTGGTATGAATATACAATCAACATTCAAATCCAAATGCAACAATTCAATAAGCTAGCAATTGTGAACTAATAACTATTAAACTTAAATGTGATGAAAAGAAAGACTTACCATTTCAAAAGTGCTCCAATTCCTCTCACACCCCGAAGCACTACAAGTAAGGGAAAGGACCCTAGTAGCAAAATTCATCAACTCTGGTGTTTCTGTCCCGTATTTTTCCCACCAAAACACTAAGAACATGTAATAAATAAATATCAATAAATCAAATTCATATAAACATTTAACATAATTGCATTTAAAAGTATTAGAAGTTAAAGCAAATAATAACTTACTGGGAGATCGGATTTTTCTAGTAGATTCGGCCATTAAACTTCCAAACTTGACAAGCTTTCTATCATAGAAGTCCAATTGTAAATCGGCGGTGACACGAGCCTTACCACTTATCATCCTATCCATGCACTCTTCCAACCCCTTCTTCACCATCTCAAAATCCTTAAAGTTCTCTTCATATCGGAATTTAGGGTTCAAGTAATAACCCGCCGCATGTAATGGTTGATGAAGTTGTGGTCTCCAAATGGGAAGATTCTATGCTTCCACATTTCCAAGATTACTTGCAATCTTGTCTTTTGCGGCATCCATCAACTCATAAATAAATCACATAGCGGGTCTCACTTCCGAATCAACCTCTCTCAAGACACAAACAAGTGGCATCACACTCTTTATGCAAAAAAGCAACATGGTTCCAAAAGTTCCCATCATGAAGGATCCACTTCTTCACATCATTAGCGTCCTTATGTTTTGTAGACCCACATTCCAACCAATCTTTTGATTGAAACATACTAATAAGAACTTCTTTTTGCTTATATAAACTTTGAAGAGTGAGAAAAGATGTAGCAAACCTTGTAACCGCTGGCCGAATAATCTCCTTGTTACCGGTGAATTTCCTCATAATAGCAAGAACTTGTGTATGGCCATAAATGAATTTCACAACTTTCTTAGCTCTTTGAATGGTGGTTTCAAAGACTTTTAACTTGCTAATATCCTCTAGCATCAAATCAATACAATGAGCAGCACAAGGTGTCCACCACAAATTGGTTCTATAGGTCATCAATTCCTTTCCCGCCCGCTTGTAATTAGAAGCATTATCCGTGACTATTTGGATAACATTCTCTTCCCCAACCTCATCCACAATACTATCCAAGTAGTTTAGCATCAACTCTCCATTTTTTATTGTATCCGATGCATCAACCGATTTCAAGAACCATGTACCCTTAGGGCTATTTACTAAAAAATTTAGTATGACCTTATTCTTGCCATCCATCCAACCATCGGACATAATAGTGCATCCATACTTCATCCAATCCTTTTTCTGTTCTTCCATCAACTTTTGAACATCTTGAACTTCTTCCTTCAAAATCCAAGTCCTTAACTCATGACTTGTTGGAGGTTGAAAACCGGGACCATATTTGGCAATCATCTCCATTGCCGCAAAATAGTAAGGACTATTCGCTACATTGAAAGCCAACCCAATCGTATAAAACAAGCGCCCAACACTACAAAAAAGAATTCGTTTTGCCACAGCTGTTTACCACGGTGGAAAAAAGCCGTGGCTATAGATCTAAATTTGCGACGACTTAGCCACGGCAACGGCACATCAGGTAAATTTACGACGGCAAAAGCTAGCCGTGGTAAACTAACTGGAATATTTACAAAAGCAAACGACAGCCGTGGCAAAATAATAGGAAGTTTACAACGGCAACGACATGAAATTGTATATTTGCCACGGCAAAGGCAAGCCGTTGTAAAGTTTACGACGGCAGAAGCCCGTCGTAGTAAAAAGATTTAGAGTTTGAGGGTTTGACTGTACGAGCCAGTCAAAGGTAAGAGGTTTTTTGGCTGATTTTGCCAGGGCGTGATCCTTGCCGTGGCAAATAATTTAGTGTTTAGTGTTTTGACTTTACGAGCCAGTCAGAGGTGAGATTTTTTTGCTACTTTTGCCACGGCGTGATCCCTGCCGTGGCACAAAAAAATTTAATGTTTAGAGGTTTGACTGTATGACCTTGTCGTGGTACAGTCCGTACCGTACGGAGGTTTAGGCTTTAAGCTTTTTTGCGACGGCGTTGTCCATACCGTGGCGAAATACTTTTTATTTATATCAAGTCTAAAATAGTAGTCATATCTCTATTTTGTGCAAATCAAATACTAAAAGTTTAAATTTGATAAATTTGGGATGACACAACTATTTAAGTTAGATTTATAATGTCTTGTAAAAAAAATGAACTCAATTGACCTTTGTATTCATATCGGTCAAACCGATTTATTTTAAACTAAGGTTAAACTTTTCTATGGGGAGCTCTATCATAGGGGCATTAACATTTTCAAATTTTTATATAATTCTATACATATCGTGTTCCCGAGTGATGTGAGTGTCGACGGATCGTGAAAACAAGTTGACATCAAGTAGATATGAGCGTTTTCGTTTAACGGTTATTTAGGGTTTATAGTTGACCATGTTGATCGAGACCAAAATGAACCCAAAAACATGTCAATTTTCTACCATAGTCATATTTTTTCATGATGATGAAATCTAACGGTTGAATTCGTCAAATTTTATTTGCTTTATGTTGTTCATTTTGAAAGGTATACACTAACTTAACATTTTAACTCTAAACCCTAGAACACTAGTGGACATATTATTATTTTGTGCAATCAAAATAATCAAAATTGAAACATGATAAATTTGAGCTAATACAATTATTTCGTACATATTACTAAGTGTCGTGTGAAAAATTGAACTCGACCGCCCTTGATTTTCAACTCGGTCAATATCGGTCAATGAAAAAAAGGGCATATCTCTCTAAGGGGATCTATATCATGGTTACATAACCGTTAAAAAAGATTTACACTATTTGATGCACCTCGTCTCTAAGTGGATGTGCGAATTTTCGATGATTTTTTCAGAATTCATAGCTATTATTTATGATTTTTTTAGTTTAAATTGATTATAGTATAACATAGATAGTGTTACAAATGTATATTTTTCTAGAGCGACGGCGTCTGGTACCGTCGCAAATGAGTTAAAATCACTTAACACATCGAGCGGCAACAAAGTTTTCAGATGGCGCCTCTTCTTTCCCACTCTTTGTCTGAAATAGCGCCTCTTCATTTCCCTCCACTATTTCTGACTTTCCCCAAATCGACAGTTTATCTCTCTCTCTGACTCTCACCTTCCCCAAATCGAAACTTTCCCCAAATCGAAACCCTCCCCCAAATCGAAACTCTCAGTCTCTCACTCTCAAACCGAAATCAAAACTTTCCCCAAATCGAAACTTTCCCCAAATCAAACTTTCTCTAACTGTGTTTGTGTTTGTGTTTGTTTCTTTGGATTTGAGGCTTGGGTGAGTAATTTTGGGTGAGTAATTTCTCTGTTCATATGTTGTAATCTTTCTATTTGAATTTGGGTATCCTAATTTCTAACTTTATGTGTTATTTTCTTGGATTCGAGGTATCAAATTGGAGATTTTGGCTGAGGAGACTTGAATTTGGGTATTCAGTTGCTAGCTTTTGCAGATAGCAATCAGGTAATATGAACTGTATTTGGATATTTTGTGTGAATATGGTGAAAATCTGCATGTTTCTTTGAATCTGGTAATATGAACTGTTTACATTTTGTGCGAATTTGGTGAATATGGTGAAAATCTGTGTGTTTTCTGTTTTACTTAAGTTTACATTGATGAATAATAATGTGTTGGGAATGTTTTGCATTATATATAAATGTACATGTTGGGACTTTGGTGCGTGCAGGGTAGTTTACTAGTATTTAGGACTTTGTTTTGTTGAATTTGTTTGCATATGGTGATGAGGTATATAGGATGAAGCATACTCTCGGCACAGGTCTCTGAGTTCGAGCCATTGCACACCGAGACTCACTGCTCCAGTACCCATCACCATATTAAACTGATGCATGTTTGATTGAAACTGTGTTTAAATGTGTTTTGCAAGTTGGTTGTATTATTTTTTTGACTGTCTACATCATTGTGTCATACACTAAGACCTATATTAGGGATGCCAATAGACAAGTCCTGGATTGATTGGGGAACTAGGTGTTCTAGGCCATATTTTGCAAAAATAGATGAGTTTCTGGACTTCGCTTATGTCAACAAGGATCATAGCACATCAGTATACTACCCCTGTAGAAAATGTGAGAATAGATATTTCTTTAATAGAGCAGTTGTGAGGGAGCATCTAAGGGATAAGGAGTTTTGGACAAAGTACAAGATTTGGACTAAACATGGTGAAATGAGGGAATATCTCCATGAACCTGTTGATGAACCTGAGGAATTGTCTGGGTTAGATGGTTATATGGATGTAGATATGGTTAGATTGGTTGAAGCGGCTATGGGAACTGCAAATTTGGGTGCATCCGATGATGATAATGGGGCTGGATTGGATGGAGGAAGTCCTAGTGCTGGCCCAAATGAGTCTACTAAGCAGCTGTTCAAGTTAATAGAAGGTGCGAACAAGCCTCTTTATCCGGGTTCAAGGAAGCATACAGCTTTGTCGTGCATTGTCCGACTTCTGGATGTAAAGGTTGAGCATTCTTGGACAGACACTTCTTTCAAAGAATTGCTTAAGATATTAGAAGAGTGCCTGCCGGAAGGTGCAAACCTTCCTAAGTCCTATTACGAAGCTCAGAAGTTAACTGATGACCTAGGCTTCAATTACTATACAGTAGATGCTTGCCCTAATAGCTGTATGCTATTTAGGAAAACACATGCAGATCTTGATGCGTGTTTGATATGCAAGGAATCTTGATGGAAAGACACAGTTGGAGAAGCATCTGATGAGGCTGGCTTGGAGGGAGGGAAACGTAAAGCAGCCAAGAAAGCAAGATACTTTCCGCTGAAGCCGAGGTTGCAGAGGTTGTTTATGTCCTGCAAAACAGCTGAACTCATGAGATGGCATGGTGAGAAGCGAACGGATGATGGTGTGTTTAGGCATCCAGCAGACTCTCCTGCCTGGAAGGATTTTGACACCAAACACCCTACCTTCTCTGCTGATATCTGAAATGTTAGGCTTGGCCTGGCCTCAGATGGATTTAATCCATTCGGGAACCAGATTGTAAACCATAGTACTTGGCCTGTCATACTGGTGTCGTACAACCTGCCACCTCTATTGTTGATGAAACAGCCTTTCATCTTTTTATCTGTGCTTGTTGATGAACCTAAGGCGCCTGGTGATAAGATCGATGTATACATGGAGCCACTGATCGAAGAATTGAAGGAATTGTGGGAAGAGGGAGTAGAATCTTATGACGCTTCAACTAATCAAATGTTTCAAATGCGTGCTGCACTGATTTGGACGATAAATGACTTCCCTGCCTATGCCAACTTGTCGGGGTGGAGTACGAAAGGTGAATATGCTTGCCCAAATTGCAACTCTGACTCCAAGTCAATATGGCTTAAAAATGGTAGAAAGTGGTCATATGAGAGCAGTAGGAGATTTTTACCTTATGATCACAAATACCGGAAAGATTCCAAGTCGTTCAATGGCAAACGGGAATATGTAGCAGCTCCTCGTAGATTAACCGGAATTGAGGTGCTCACACAACTTGAGGAGAATGGTATACTTACACAGTATAAGAAGGAGGATCTTTTAACAAGGCAAGAGAGTGGACTGGAGAGAGCAGTAAAGGATCCTTCAAAGAAAAATAAGCACAATTGGAAGAAAAAGAGTATTTTGTTTGAGCTTCCTTATTGGCAGTACAATCTCTTACCTCACAGCATTGATGCGATGCATTCTGAGAAGAATTTTACTGAAAATCTTCTCAATACAATAATGGGAGCTGCAGGAAAGACTAAGGATAATTTGAGCTCCCGGCGTGACCTTGAGGATATAGTAATTAGAAAGGATTACCATGTGAAGGAAACGGAGTCTGGTACTGAATACTTTGAGAGAGCTGAGTTTGAGATGGACAATGAAGGGAAAGATAAGTTCCTCTCAGCCTTATCCCAGTCAAGAATGCCAGATGGTTCTGCTTCTAATATTGCAAGGCGAATCGATTTGAAGAAGCGTACGATTGGAGGGCTTAAAAGTCATGGCCATCATATCCTTCTACAGAAATTGATTCCCTTGTGTGTACGCAGTTCCTTACCAAAGAATGTGGTTCAAGGACTGATTGATGTCGGCAAGTTTTTCACAGTTTTGTGCTCTAAGTTAAACAGTGCTGTTGATTTGGAGGAGGCGCGTTGTCGCATAGTTGTAACCCTTTGTGATCTGGAGAAGATATTTCCGCCATCATTTTTTGATGTTATGGAACATTTGCCGATACATCTAGTTGAGGAAGCATTGATTGGTGGTGCTGTGCAGTTTCGTTAGATGTACCCCATTGAAAGGTACTTGCTGGTACTGAAAGATTATGTTCGACAAAGAGCATATCCAGAAGCATCTATTGCTAATGGGTATTTGATGGAAGAATGCATGAACTTTTATAGCCATTATCTTAAAGATATGGAGAGTAAGTCACACAGACCAGTAAAAAGGAAGAATGATGATGAACACTTTAAGAAAGGAAAGACTATTTTGCTATCAGAAGTTACTCGAACACAACTTCATCGTTGGGTCTTGTTTCATACTGATGCCGTCACACCATATCTCAGGTATACATATGTTTAGGATTCATTTTATTTCTCTTAATTATGATGCTTGAGTTTTTGGGATGTGTTCAGATATCATGTGTTGATCATTCTTTTTAATAACTGCAGAGAACACATTGCTGCCATTAAAGATCAATTTCCCAATGCCGATGAGGATTTTGTTGCACGTGTGCATTTTGAGCAGTTTGCAAAGTGGTTTAAGGAATATGTGAGTTGTTAACTGCATTCATGTGTACTATATTCAATACTATAAACATTTTCTTTATATATAGTCAGCTAATTTGTATCTATTGGTAACAGGTCCGGAGTTTGCAAAGCATTGGTGATCCATCTTTAACTGATGAAGTAGTGGGATTGTCTAATTCTCCTTCTCCTGCAGCAAGTCGGCTGAATTCTTTTACTTCAAATGGTTATCTTTTCCGAGTGAAAGGAATTGACAACAAGCGAAGTAGACAGAATAGTGGAGTTTCTTTAAAGGGAGATACCTTACCTTATTATGGGAGACTGATAGATATTTTCAGAATATCTTACTCTGCCGAGATCAAGTATGTTTTATTCAAGTGTGAGTGGGCTCATCCTGCTAGTGGGGTGAAATTGGATCCTTTTAACTTCACCCTAGTTAATTTCAGAAGGTTGTTATACCAGAGTGTCCAGGTTAAGGATGAACCATTCATTTTGGCATCACAAGCACATCAAGTGTGGTATACTCCAGACCCTGGACAAGAAGGATGGTTTAATGTTGGAGAAGTGGAGTCAAAAGACTTTAGTCATGTGCAAAGTGACTGTACAGAAGATATGGAATCAATGGATGGAGTAGAATAGAATGAACTAGAGTATCGAAAGTAGATATCCCACTGTTGGTTGATGTTGAGTTGTTTTTGTTGTTTGACTTGATTAATTGAATGCATTCATCTATTATGAGATGCTAATTTTGAAGTTGTGCTTGCATTATATCTGAATAGCTTGTTATTAGTTTACCTATTTTTCTAATGTGTACTCATATTGATATCTTGTTGGTTTAATTTTGTAAACTATTTTGTTTCTAACTGTGTGAATTTTATAGGTCAAGTATGCCGATGAAGCGGAAGAGGGCCGCAGGCAGGCCACGCACTATGTCTGACCTCTTAACTCCTAGTGCTTCTGGTGCTTCTAGTTCAAGCAACAGCGGGAGTTCGCAACGCTCGTCTCGCCGACCACCTGTATCACCACAAACCCCTGCCCCTCCTCCTCCCCATGTTACACCTCCTCCTCCTCCTTCACCACCTCTTCCCCAAGTTACACCTCCTGCGACTTCGAGTGTTGCACCTCCAGGCATGTTTTTAAGATTCATCATATTTTCTTTTCATATATCTAAGTGTGTCATATCATGGAATATAACAGGTTCTTATTTTTTGCAATTAGATGCTGAATCTGCATCAAGTAGAGGTCACGGTAAGGGTATTCCTGAGTGGAATACCGGAGTTAAAGTGAAAATCAGTTTTGATGCAAAATTCCAACCTGTTGGACCAGGATCAGTACAGCTGAAGTCACAATTAGGCTTGATTGTGCGTGATGGCCACAGGGTTCCGTTGACATATTTGGACTGGAAATCTGTTGGGGATGAAATCAAAGAAGATATATGGGATGAGGTTAAGGTAAATTTGTTGTATTGATAAATATGTATAAGTTCTTACTATACTATTTGATGAGTGGTTGATTATTTTTTTCCATGACTTGTAGAAAAATCTAGTTGATGTTCCAGAAGGATATAAAGTTGTGTGTCTAAAATGCTGCAATGCTCTTTGGAAGGACCACAAGAGCAAAACCAAGTTCCAGTACTATGAGAAGCAATATAACAACCCAAACATTATCAATTCGGTTCCTCCTCATATTGTACCAGAGCAATGGCCTGTGCTTGTGGCTTATTGGAATAGTGAGGAAGCAAAGGTATGAGAATATATATGTTATCTTTTATAAAATAAACTAAAGTAACTAGGTTGACTGTAACATATTTATTTTAAACTGATTTTGTAGGCAATATCTCACCGGAATTCTTGCAATCGAGAGCAACGTAGACCACTTCATGCTACTGGCAGAACTAATTTTGCACAAATAAGATATGAGGTATTTATGATTTCTTAGCTTGTACTTGACTATTTAAAGTTCATATTTATTAGTTAAGAGAGTTGTTTACCATCTAAAGGAGATTGGGGAAACTAGAACAGACCTTCGAAAGGAGATTGGAAGAGGTGACGGGGAAACTGGACCTTATAGAGAAGATAACCATAGAGGTGACGGGAAAACTGGAACAGACCTTCGAAAAGAGATTGGAAGAGCAGTATAAGAAGTTTCAGGAGGAGCTAAACGCTATCCGTAATTAACCTTCAGTGGTGAGTATATTTTTTTTAATATACTTATGGTGCCTTCATTTTTATTATCTGTCATATATTATTGGTAAATATGCACCATAAGCTATTATTCTTGCTACTTAATTGCTAATGCCTGAAAAATTTGGCTGCTAGGTACCAACTGACGCAACTAGTGCCCCAGAAACCAGGAGAGAGTTTGTAAGAGAGGGACTTAGCAGCCAAGAAGCAGGAGATGGTGATGGTGATACTTCTCAGTATCAAGATAGTCTTCATGAAGGTCATGGTAGGGTTTGATGTTGTAGCATGTGAAAACAATGTTTTTTTTTAATTAGTTGCTGTTTTTCTCGTTCTAGTACTATATTAGTTGCAATAGTAGTTGGAATGATGATGGAACAATGTTTGTTATCTAGATATATATACAATGCTTTGCTCCACTTTGTTGGAAAAATGTTATGTGCAAGTTAGTTGTGTTTTAGAATTGGTTGGAATTGTGCTTATGTTAAAATTGTGCTTATGTTGTTTGGAATGAATGATGCCATTGCAGATTTAGTTTGTGTAATAATGGTC
Source organism: Potentilla sterilis (assembly GCA_963682095.1). Lineage (NCBI taxonomy): Eukaryota > Viridiplantae > Streptophyta > Magnoliopsida > Rosales > Rosaceae > Potentilla > Potentilla sterilis. The sequence continues at coordinate 46,219,746 of OY821755.1, read as the reverse complement.
TGAAAAATGACCTGAAATGGTTTTGATTTTGACCTGGAATTCTGGACTGAAAAAGTGGCACCAACCAATTGTGAGCCGTCACAATTATAATATAGTCGTCGCAAATATAAATATGTAACCGTCGCAAAACTGGTAAGCAGCCGTCACAATTTTAATATAACATAAGGGGAAAACAAATAAAATGTAAACTATACAACGGCAAAACGACTGTCGCAAAGTTTTTGAAATTTAAATTTTGGCGGGAAATAAGAAAATAACATTAGCGGGAATGCCTCCAATTATCAGAATTTGGTAAACTATTTGTGACGGCATAGTTCTGCTGTCGCTAAGTGTACAACGGTGAGAGTCGTCGTCGATTGCCGTCAACAAAGTAACCACGGCAAGTTTGCCGTTGTAAATAATGATGGCCACGGTGAATTGCCGTGGTGAAACAATTTTGCGTCGACAGTACTCACGACGTCCCATTTACCGTGGCCATATCGTGGCAAAACCCGTTTTGCGTCAGCAATTTGAGTTTGGCATCGGTTTGGCGCCGTGGCAAAACAAATTAATTTTTGTAGTGCAATTGTCCTACACACATCATGTCTCTCTTGTTTCTTGTATGAGGTATTCAAGACATCAGGTTTCTTTTCTCTTAAACTTGACATTAGTAAGGCTTATGACCGGTTAGAATTGCCATATATAAATGCTATGCTTCATAAGTTCGGCTTTGCTAATGATTGGATTCAAGTACTCATGCGTTGCATTATCTCAGTGTCGTATGCTATACTACTACAGGGAGAACCAACTGAATCTATTATTCCCTCTCGAGGCATCAGGCAAGGAGATCCCCTCTCTCTGTATATTTTTATTCTATGCGCAGAAGGTTTATCAGCACTTGTATCTCAAGCGAGTGATGCTGGTGTTATTGAGGGGCTAAAGATGAGTCCACAGGCCCCTACTCTTCATCACCTCTTCTTCGTTGATGACAGCTTTCTTTTCGGAGCAGCGACAGAGACTGAATGTGTGCGGTACCAACAAATTCTTGATGTCTATGAGCAAGCATCAGGTCAGAAGGTGAACTTAGCCAAGAATAGTGTGGTGTTTAGCAGAAATGTGAGTATTGAAGAGCAATGTCGGCTTGCCTCGGTATTGGCGGTTGAGAGGAAAGAGGAACATGACAAGTACCTCGGCCTCCCACTTCGGATAGGGCAGTCGAAATCAGCCAGTTTCTCTTACATTCAAGACAGACTCTTCAATAAACTGCTTGGTTGGAAATCAAAGCTTCTGAATTGTGCAGGTAAAGAAATCCTTATTAAAGTCGTTGTCAAGACGATGCCTTTGTATGCCATGAACTGCTACCTGTTACCGAAAGGCCTGTGTGTCGATATTCATCAACTATGTGCTTCTTTATTTTAGGGGGACACGGAGGATAAAAAACAGATTAACTGGAGAAGCTGGGAGCGGCTATGTTTAACAAAAAAAGAGGGAAGTATGGGCTTCAAAACCTTTTATGCATATAACCTTGCAATGTTGGCTAAACAGGGATGGAGAATCAATCTTTAGTGGCGCGAATCCTGAAAGCCAGATACTACCCCTACTCATCCTTTTGGGATGCCCAGCTAGGCGATGCTCCTTCATTCTGTTGGCGAAGTATTCTAGCAGCTCGACCAGTTCTAAGAGTAGGAGTACAATGGAAAATCGGCAATGGTCACCAGGTTAATGTGTGGACTGATAAGTGGATCCCGGTTAATTCTGCATTTAGTATACAGCGACCGGTGGATTGTGAAGTAAATACAGTGGCAGACCTCATCGATCATGAGCAGTGTATGTGGCAAACCTCTCTTGTGCACTCTCTTTTCCCTCCAGAGGTTGCAAGGAAAATTTTGTGCATTCCATTAGGTCGCAGAGAAACAGTGGACAAGTTAGTATGGGGACCGGAAAAGAAAGGTTTGTATTCAATGAAATATGCATATTGGGTAGCAAGACAACAGGTCTTGGCTAATGCTCTTACTTCCACCTCTCATGGAGATCCTTTTAGCTTGCTCTGGAAGAAGGTTTGGCATGCTGCTGTCCCTGGCAAAATAAAAATTTGTAACTGGAGGGCTATTCAAGACCTTTTGGCAACGCGGGACAGGCTTATATCCAAAGGGTACGTGGGTGAGATGCACTATCCCCTATGTAATCATCATACTGAGAGCACCTTGCACTTACTATGCCATTGTCCGTTTATGCAACAAATCATCGCGCTTTCTGGTTTTCATTTGCACATGAATGATAATATGTCCTTTAAAGAGTGCACTACCAGAAAAGGGGTTATAGCCGACGATATGGGAAAAAACGGCCGACGAAATAGTATCTCGTCGGCTATAACCCCTTATAGCCGACGAATTACTATTTCGTCGGCCACATCGTCGGCTATAATATTATAGCCGACGACGGCCGACAACTCGTCGGCTATAACTATAGCCGACGAAACGTTTTTGGTTATAGCCGACGAGAATGGTATTCGTCGGCTATAAGAGTTATAGCCGACGAAAAGTTTTTGGTTATAGCCGACGAGGAGGGTATTCGTCGGCTATAACTCTTATATCAGATCGACCTTCTGCATCAGGGAGCTCATTCGTCGATGAAATCGTCCAAAACGCTCTGAAATCGTCCAAAACCTCGGCCATAAGCTTGAAAGGTACGTATATTGCTGTGTGTGTTGATTTAGTTGGTTATATGCAGAGGTGTGTTAATTTAGAGTTTAATTAGAATAAATGTGTGATTAATTTGATATATATATATATATATATATATATATATATGTTGAGATGAGATTATTAATGGGTTGATATATATGTTGTATTGGTTAGATAGAATTGAAGTTTTGTTGAAGATTAGTGATTGATTGTTGATTTATAGGTGATTTTAGATGAATTTGATGAAAAAATGTATATATATATTAATTAATTTAATTGTAATTAAAAATATATTGTTGGTATATATAAAAAATACATTGTGTTTAATTAATTAGGGAGATTGACGATGTTTTAATTAATTTAGGGATGCATGTGTATATATATATATGTGTGTGTGTGTAATGATGAATTTTTTAATTAATTAGTACGTGCGTACGTACGTAGTACGTGCATATATACATATCTATATATAGCTATATTTATTTCTTGAATTTACAGGATGGACAAGAGTTGGATTACCCTTGGAAGATGGGATCAGGCGTATCATGATGGAGTTAGGAGTTTCCTGGATTTTGTGATGGCTAACTGTGGAGACACTACACTTCATTATTGTCCGTGTAAAAAGTGCAAGTGTGCCACCCCACGACACCGGTTTTCCATAGAGACAGTGGAGCAACACCTGGCTAGATATGGATTTTGGGTCCTATACACTAATTGGATTTATCACGGTGAACCAGAGTTTGCGGGTCGTCATGATCATGGACAATTTGCCGAGAGAGGGAGTTCCTCCAATGATCCGACAACGAACTGGATCAACGATATGTTTCCTCGTGAGAGCGGTGTCTTTGAGGAAGCACCAGATGTGCAACTCCCACCTCCGGAGATGGAGTGTTTCCCTGATATTGAGCCACTCGAGCCATTACCCCGATCTCCGGTCAACACAAGTGGTATGGAAAAGTACAACAACCTGATCGCATTGCAACAGACTCCGTTGTACCCCGGATGCAGTAAGACTGTCCTTGAATCTGTCATGGGAGTGATGAAGATCAAAACGGAGAACAAAGGCACTGTCAAATCGGTTGATGATTGGCTTCGGCTATGGGGTGGGGCGATGCCCCCCGGACATCGGCTTCCTACCAGTCATCATAAGGTGCGACATATCCTTAAAGATCTCGGCCTTTCCTACATCAAGATTCATGCATGCAGATACGATTGCGTTCTGTTTTACGGGGAAGGACTTGCAGATCTTGAATACTGCCCATTATGCAATACAGAGCGGTATAAGTTCACTCCTAAAGGGAACAAGAAAGCTGTGAAGATACTTCGGTACTTCCCGCTGATTGATAGGCTTGAGCGGTTGTTCATGTGTGCTTTCACGGCCGAAGCTATGAGATGGTGGGCTGAGAGGAATGTGCCTGACGATGACACCCTTAGACATCCCGCCGACGGAGAGGCTTGGAAGAAGAACGTGTTGGAGTTTCCTGAATTTGCATCAGAGGTTCGAAATGTTTGGCTAGGGCTATCATCCGACGGTTTCAACCCTTTTGGCAAGAAAGAGCTTCAGTACAGTGTGTGGCCAGTTATTTTGATTCCGTACAACTTTCCACCGTGGATGTGCATGAAGAAGGAATATAACATGCTCACATTGTTGATTCCAGGCCCAGGTTATCCGGGAAAGTGTCTCGATGTGTATTTGAGACCCGTAATTGAGGAGCTTCGGTACTTGAGTCTGAACGGCCACCTGGTCTACGACCGGTTCAAAAATGAGATGTTCCGGATGCATGCCATGCTTGTTGGCACGATCAGTGACTTTCCTGGGAGGGGTATGTTGTCGGGCAGCGTCACCAGGGGTTACAGGGCTTGTTCAGAGTGCATGACTGTTGATTGCTCCAGTCCTCATTGCAGCAAGATTGTCCAGATGCGTCACCGTCGTTGGCTTCCGCATGACCATCCATTTAGGGACGATGCACAGGCTTTTGATGGGACTGAAGAAAGGGGCTGGGCACCCGAGCAATGGACAGGGGAGGAAATATTGGCAGTGTTGAATGAGTATGACTTTGGTCCGCTTAGCAATCATCCCGATGTGTTGCGCACGATTCCAGAGAGGCCGGATCGGTATAGGTTCTGGTCACACAAGAGCATCTTATGGGAACTTCCTTATTGGGCCAGGTTGGCTACCAGATACTACCTGGATGTCATGCATATAGAGAAGAACGTGGGTGAAGCCGTGGTTGGCACAGTTTTGAATTGGGAGAAGAAAACAAAAGACACCCCCAAGGCACGCGTTGATCTGAGAAATATGGGACTGCGGGACCATTTGTGGTTGAGAGAGGGCAGGAGCAAAATGCCCCAAGCTCCTTACACCGTCACCAGGGACCAGAAACATGAAATCTTTGGATGGCTGAGTAATGTCAGGTAACTTTTTATTAGGCATGTATTCCCTAAAGAATCCATCTGTTGTTGGACGACTATATATGCATGAAATCTAATTGTTGTTAATGGCTATGCAGGTATCCTTATGGCTATGCAGGTAACATAAGCAAGTGTGTTAACTACCGAGACAACAAGATGTACGGATTGAAGAGTCACGACTGCCATGTACTGCTTCAACGCCTCTTCCCTATTTTCATTCGAGCGTACTTGGAGGATGAAGTGGTTGAGCCGTTGGTGGCGTTGTCAAGATTCTTCCAGAAGTTATGCGCTAGAGAAGTTAGAAAATCAGACCTCATGAGAATGCATGAGGAAATCGTTTTTATCTTGTGCAAGTTCGAGAGGATATTTCCCCCAAACTTCTTTGACATCATGCCTCACCTGATGATCCATCTTCCCCAACAATTGTTGCTTACCGGTCCCGTACACTACACTTGGATGTATCCCATCGAAAGGTACATGTTATTCATAAATTTGATTTATACATGTTTTTAAATAAAAGTTGCATGCTCTTAACATGCACTTGTTAACCTTGCAGACAACTTGGAGACTACAAGAAATATGTGCACAATAAATCTGCGCCTGAGGGGTGTATTGCTGAAGCTTACATTGCGCATGAGTGTGTAACGTACGCCAAGTTGTACTTGGGAGCGATGGAGGACCCCCCACAACATCCAAGTCGAGATGACCCCGAGTTCAACCTATCTATCGTCGCCAACTCTGTTGTACCATACGGAAGCTTCAAGAAAAAGGGTGTGGACAAGTTGCCTGACCATGAGGTAGGGATTGCCCACTGGTGGGTTCTAATAAACTGTCCGGAGGTACAATATTGGAAACGTCACCATCTTCACTGCAAGGAAGTTCGCGGTGATGTCGACTACCACAACACGACGTTTGCAGACTATTTTCCACAATGGGTAAGTGTATAAATATATATATTAGATGGCTTTCTTTTACAGTTCCCTATTCTTTAATCATAAACACACCGAGTGATTTGAGTTATATTTTTCAGCTGATGCAAGTGGCTGCGAGTGGTGGTCATAAAAATTACTCAGAGGAATTGAGGCTGTTGTCGATGAAGCCGATATCTTCCACAGTCCGCCCAATGTGTGATGTCAACGGCGTTAAGTATATATGTGAAGCTAGAGACGGGGAACGCAAAACACAGAATTGTGGGGTGATGATGGATGGTGCAGAGGGGGGCGTGGATTTTTACGGTGTCCTACAGTCAGTTGTTGAACTCATTTATGGGAACCGCATGAAAGTCCACTTGTTCAAGTGTCGATGGTTTGATACTAGGCCGCACCGCATACGGATCGATCAGTACGGCATACTTTCGGTGAATACCGCCACTAGTGTGTATGAAGACGACCCCTTTGTTTTCGCCACAGCGGCCAAAAAGGTCTTTTATCTTGACGATCCTTTGAACAAAGGCACGTGGAAGGTAGTTAACCATGTGTCTCAGCGAGACATATACAGTGCTACCACACTTGGTGTGAGCACAGAGTGTCAAGAAGCGACCGCATACCAAGAGCCGGACGCCGGCGACATTCCAGAATCCTCCACCATCCGCGATAATAATGTGACGCCGGGCAGAGTGGTTCGACTTCCTAGGGGTCAGGTGCCCATGTATGATGTTAATCTGAATCGTCTATATCAGGCAGACGATGACTCAGACGACGAGTACGAGCACCGGTTGCCAGATATTAACTACTATACTACGTCTGACTCAAGTGATGAGGATGATTCTGATTATCATCCTTAGTATACTATTTATGTATGTATTTGTGTACAAAGGTGCATGCATGTATGAAAAAAAATTTTGTCCTTAATTACCGTTTTCCGAATTTTTGGGAAATTGTATTGAATTGTTTGTGCGATATTCAGGAATTTATCAGGTGAAATAGGCAATTTTCAGGCCCTAAATGGCAAATTTTCAGAAACATCAGCATTATAGCCGACGAAATGGACCATAATTCGTCGGCTATAACGCCCATACTGTAGCCGACGACTTACAATTCGTCGGCTATACTGTAGCCGACGACTTGCAAGTCGTCGACTAAAGTATATTGACCGAAACCATACGTAGACCGTTCAAATGCAAAAGTGTCGTGAAATAAGATACGACCGAAATATTGAAATACGACTACGGTTGAAAAATGGGAAGATTCCGACAAAATCTGTGTGCCGAATGTTGCGGTTAGGTGTTTTTTACTTCCGTTTTCCTATGGGTAGCCTGACGGTCGGTAAATATTTGGAGGAAAATTTTTATACGGTTAGTTGCGTCGCATCGATTTGAAACTATTCTCTGTTGAAGGTCAGGCCAAAACACGTCATTTAGACGGGCCAATTGCCGTTTTAAAGCGTTTAGAGGTTTGACCAAAAGTTTGACCGTCCCGATCGAGCCTTTAACGTTGTCAGATGTAGTTGGATTTTTTTTCATACATGTATTTAATCTTAACGGTGATATCTGACGGTTGGAATAGATTTTCCAAACTTTTAGATTCGAAATCGGAACATATGCACTAATGTTCCTTAACTTATTTACTAAGTGTTTAAGTGAATGTATAGTTTCAAATAGTTACCATACGTAGACCGTTCAAATGCAAAAGTGTCGTGAAATAAGATACGACCGAAATATTGAAATACGACTACGGTTGAAAAATGGGAAGATTCCGACAAAATCTGTGTGCCGAATGTTGCGGTTAGGTGTTTTTTACTTCCGTTTTCCTATGGGTAGCCTGACGGTCGGTAAATATTTGGAGGAAAATTTTTATACGGTTAGTTGCGTCGCATCGATTTGAAACTATTCTCTGTTGAAGGTCAGGCCAAAAAACGTCATTTAGATGGGTCAATTGCCGTTTTAAAGCGTTTAGAGGTTTGACCAAAAGTTGACCAGGGAATAGCCGACGAAATACTTAACCTCGTCGGCTAAACTCTTGCGATCCGCGCCGTTTCATTGTCCGCCGTTGGATGGGCGAGATCTGACGGCTGCTGAGAGCGTAAAGTATAGCCGACGAGATTCATATTATAGCCGACGACATGCATATTATAGCCGACGAAATACCTAACTTCGTCGGCTATAACCAGCCCGCAAAGCCCAACTTCGGCCCGGCCCGGATTTTGGCCCAGCCCGTAAGAGTATAGCCGACGAATTTCGTCGGCTATGACTATAGCCGACGAATTAAAATTAAATCGTCGGCTATAATCCGTCGATTTAAACCGAGCCCTAGGCGCCTCTCCCTCATTTTCTGCTTAGAACCAAAATTGCCCAATCGTTCCCCACCCCTCCCCGACGCCGACCGACCACGACGGAGCCTCCCCGACGCCGATCGACCCTCCCCGGCCCCACCCGATTCCTCCCCGCCCCGGCCCCCTCCTTCCCGAGCCGTCCCCGACCCGAAAGCCCCTGCCGGAGCCGCCCGAGCCGCCCTAGCCGCCCTGCCGCAGCCTCCCCTACCCGCCCCTGCCGCAGCCTCCCCTACCCGCCCCTGCCGCAGCCGCCCCTGCCCGCCCCTGCTGCAGCCGCCCCTAGCCGCAGCTGCCCCTGCCGCAGCCGCCCCTGCCGCCGTCGCCGTCGCCGCCGTCGCCGCCGCACCGCACCACCGGTCCTCGTCCAGACTGCACCACCATGTCAGGTAGTCCCGATCGAGCCTCATTTAGGGTTTTTATTAATTTTGTCGAATTTTGTGAATTTTAGGGTTTTTGTGAATTTTTTGTGGAATTTAGGGTTGTTGTGAAATTTATGGAATTGTGTGGATTTTTTGTTAAATTTGTTAATTTTGTGGAATTTATATACTAATATTGTGGATTTTTTGTTAAATTTACGGTTTTTATATACTAATTGTGGAATTTTGTTGAATTTATATACTAGTATACTAATTTATATACTAATTTATATATAATTAGGTATAAATATTTTTTTTAATTTTTAGGACGATATATATATATATATATTTTTCGGAATATATATATATATATATATATAATTAGGTATAAATATAGTTATGTATATATATAATTAGGTGTATATATATATAATTAGGTATAAATATATTTAGGTACGTATATATATAATTAGGTATATATACATTGAATGAAGTTTTTAATTTTTTTGTGGAATTTTTGTGCAATTTATGGAATTTATATACTAATTGTGCAGGAAACCGGCGCTTTGTAGACCGATGGCTTGGCAGACGGACCGTGAGCGACCCCGACGCTCAGGCAGGATCCAGCCGTGGGGGGAGCGGATCCAGCGGTCGTCGGGGCCTAGGCCGGCCTATGAGTCGACGAGAGGAGACGTTGATGGGATTGACTCCGAGCGATCCACGTGGGGGCTCCTCGTATGAGTCGACGGGAGCGGGCCCTGACTCGAGTGTCGGAGGAGGACGCAGAGCCACCAGACCCCAGTGCACTTCAGCACTGTTCCAGGATCGGCAGCCGACCCCACCGCGCGCCGATCTGGACCCTCCAGAGATGCTCCCTGTCCCCCCACAGCGACAGCGTCCACAGCTACGGGGCCCACCGTCAGGGGGAGCAGGCCCCTCAGGGTCCACGCCCCGTATGTCTCCGCCATCGGGGATGTACATGGTCCAGTTCCTCCCTGCCATCCCTGAGTACGACGCCAGGGGGAGGCAGATTTGGAGGCACGACCGGCCCCACGAGATTCCCTGGGAGGAGGCCTACTTCTACAGTCCTTTCGACTCAGAGGACTGCCGCGGCCTGTGGGCCGTTCGTGAGAAGGACAAGCAGTACAACGACGCAGGTAATTGGTTAGTTTAATTAATTATTTAGATTGTTTAATTAATTATTTAATTAGTTAGTTTATATAATTATTTAACTATGTATTCATTTTAATTATGAAACAGGCGTCCTCGTCAATAAACCCGCGGGGACGAGACGGACTAGAGGGCCAGCGAACATGTCGACCCTGGAGAGGGAGCTGGCCGGTGGGATCAGAGAGATCCTGCCCGGTCCCGGTGAGGATGGACGCCCGATTGAGCGGAGAGACACCACCACCAAGTACATCAACGCGACGGGCATGCTCGTGCGGGACAGGGTCCCACTGTTGTGGCCCGACTGGGGCTCTGTGCCCGATGAGATCAAGGCGCGAGTGTACAATGCACTGTCGGTGAGTTAAATATGATTTTTATTATAGAAAATAAATATTTATGAATTCAGTCCTTATAACTATATAAAAATATTTTCTAATTAATTTATAATATTGCAGCAATGGTTTAGAGTCCATCCTACCTTGGACTGGTGGAGAGACGAGCAGCTGAAGAACAGGTTATGTGTTTTGCTTTTTTTTGTATAAATATATTTATTGGCAGTGTACGAATATATCTAACAGTTGTGTTTTGTTAATATAGGTACTCCGAGTGGAAGAACGAGCTGTCCACGCACTACAGGACGTACCATGTGGAGCAGCGCTTGGGGCGAGGTGCAACCCCCCACGAGTTCCGGTACAGGGAGTACGAGTGGCTATGGCTGGTAGCCTACTTCGGGAGCGACAGGGTCTCGGTAAGAAAATTTAGCCTGCTAGTATATAACTTTTTAATGTTATTTAATAATTAAATTATGTAGTTACTTAATTAAATTAATTAGTTAGTTAGTTAGTTATTAGTTATTAAATTAAGTTAGTTGGTTAGTTACGTAGTTAGTTAGTTCGTTACTAAATTAAATTAAATTAAATTAAATTAGGTAGTTAGTAAGTTAGTTAGTTACTAAATTAAATTAGTTAGTTAAGTAGTTACTAATTAAATTAAATTAGTTAGTAACTAAATTAGTTAATAATTTTATTTTGGTTAGTTCGTAATATTTTAATTTAGTTACTAATTTATATTTGCGTTTATATGTTCGTTCTTATAATACAGAAAATCTCGCGGACGAACAGCGACAACCGCAGGAGGAACGAGCACCCCCACCACGGCGGCGCCCGCTCCTGGAGGCAGTGGGCAGAGATGGCGAGGAGGGACCGACCGCTGAGGCCGTTGTCGTGGATTCATGCGCAGATGTATCCGGGGCGTCCGGACCAAGTGGTAAGTATTCGCCCATCTTCAATAAAAGTGTTTCATTAAATTAATTTATATATTTTTTTTTTAATTCGTTTATTATATTTTCTTGTCAATTAGGCGGAAATCGATGCGGAGACCGACGCGATCACCTTCGGGATCGCGCGAGACACCCTGGGAGACGGGGCGTCCGACGAGGCGATCGCGGAGTTTGCCTCCACGATCGACACCCTTGAGCCGCGCTTGGCCTCTCAGATCATGCACGCGGCGGTAGGGACGGGAAACAACTACTTCTACCAGAGAGGCCTAGGCGCGGCGGGAGATGGGGTTCTCAAGTACACGCCGGCCAATCCCAGCACGCAGCGTGCGGCTTCGACGAGAGGAGACTTGCAGACGCAGCTGCAGAGGACTCAGGCGGAGTTGGCGAGGGCGGTGGAGGCGCTCCAGCAGGCGGAGTTGGCGAGGGCCATGGAGGCTTCGGCGCAGCAGGCCAGAGACGCATCTGTGGCGGAGATGTACCGATGGATGCAGCAGTCTTGGGAGGCCCAGCAGGCTGGACTCCAGCCCCCGCCTCCGCCACAGATGCCCCAGTTCGTCGTCCCCACTCCCCCCCCGCATCGGAGTACGCCAGCCGATCAGGACAGCCATAGCCACCGGAACTCGAACGATCCGGTCGACGACGCTACGCGTTTAGGGGGTGATGATGAGTAGATAGTGGGTTAATTTGTACAGTATGTAGGATATTAGGGATGGATTGATGTGGATATTTGTTGGATATTTGGATGTTTGTTTGTGCATTTTCTGCAGCCAAACCGAAGACGAAGTGAAATTGGGCCCGAGTTAAATTTTTAAATTTTTTTAAATATTTAGGGGTTATAGCCGACGATATTATCATTATTTCGTCGGCTATAAGGGCTATAGCCGACGATATTGGCATTATTTCGTCGGCTATAAGGGCTATAGCCGACGATGTTTACCATATGTCGTCGGCTATACCCTCCCGGCTTCAGGCAAAAAAAAAGCCGTTCCTGGTACCGGCGATTGTTATGGTCGACGATAGTGTCGTCGGCTATATTGGACGTATAGCCGACGATAGTGTCGTCGGCTATACTTCGGTTTAGGGGCAATTACGTAATTGTTGAAGCCGACGATCTTGTCGTCGGCAATGTTCGAAGTATAGCCGACGACTCTTTATTCGTCGGCTATACCCCGCGGTTTATAAGCCGACGACTTACGCCTCGTGTCGTCGGCTATAGTATAGCCGACGGAGCATTCCCGACGAGACTATAGCCGACGATACTTCGTCGGCTATGACTATAGCCGACGAATTAATGGTAACGGCCGACGAGATGGCCTCGTCGGCTATAAGGCCTTTTCTGGTAGTGGTGGATGATGCAGGCTGTCGTGACATTAAAAGCTTAAGCGTTTGACAAGTTGATGGTCCTAATGTGGAGTGTGTGGACAAATAGGAATAATGCTCTGTTTCGGGGAACTGGTAAGACTGCTCAAGAGGTTATGTTTGGCGCTATGGATTGGTTGAATGAATATTGTGCAGCCAACAAGCCTATCAAAGCCTCCTTGCCGCGAGTAACCAAACATTGGCAGTTACCCACTGGAACTCATACATTTAAGTTGAATGTAGATGTAGCCTTTCTACCTCATCAGTCTAGGGGTGGTGTTAGAGGTGTAGTGAGAGACGGACATGGTCGTTTCATCGCTGCATTTGCCAAACCGGTGGCCTATACTGCCTCTCCAAAGCAATGTGAGTTAACCGCTATCAGAGAATGGATGGATCTCCTTAAATCGTTGAACTTACAAAATGTGATTGTTGAAAGTGACTCCATGGAAGCTATAGCAAAAGCTGACACCCATGATCTTCTTGCAAATGATGGCATCATTGATGACATCAAGAGTATTTGGTGTCATTTACAAAATGTGAAGATTCAACATTGTAATCGTTCGTGCAACATGGTTGCACATAGATTAGTTGCCACTGGCTTTGAAGCCAGTTTTAGTTCGACCTGGTTAGGAAGCACCTAGCGCCCTGCTAGATATGCTAACATTTGATTGTACCCATCTCGCTTAATCCTTCTTAATAAACTTCCTCTTTAAAAAAAAAAAAAAATCATTACTAGCAGAAACCCATGTCATTGGATGTGCTTTGGCATTTAACCTTCCAAATCACCTCATTGACCAATACGTTGTTATGTTTCTTACCTAAGATGGAAATGATGAAGAGTAAAATTCATCTTTTTTCATCGAATAGTAACTTTATTAAAGAACGAAGATTACAATGGGTTTGACAACAACTGTTTCCAACGAAACTTCGGCAACACTAGACTTCAAGACTAAAATTTAATCTGACACACTAAAGTGTTTGTGTTTTAGATTTAATGTACAATCAGGCTCAACAAAATGTCAATTACAACTACTAAAAGACTTTAATTGTTGCTGCATTCTCCTAGAAAAGTCTTTTCTTATCAACTTTGTGACATTTTTCTCTAAAATCTATTATGGTTCTCACATCTCACTAGTTGAGGGAAAACAGTTGACAAAGAAAATATAGTTAATAAAAAAACAAGCTAGTGAGCGAGATGCGAGAAAGACTGTAGTTAGGTGTAACTTATAGGATTTAAAAGTTAAACTAGAAAATCTCATATATGTTAGTTGAAACTAGCTCTGATGATCTAAACAAAATTAAAACAAGTAAAGTGAACTAAATTGAGACACTATAAGCTTAAGTTCCTCTAGAGTGAACTTAGGAGTTTACGATAGAGATCAGACTGCATGGATTCTTCTGGTTCAATAGATCAAACGGCATGGATTCTTCTTGTCCGGCTTGAGATTCTGATTTTGAGTTATAACCTTCTTCATAGTGAGCTACTGTATGGTCTACGTACCATCTAGTAACATTCGTATAGTAGATTTGTCTAGCAATCACATCCACGGTGAATTTCCATCTTCAATTGACTATCTTCAATGTCAGCAACAATAGCTTGACGGGATCTATCCCATCCTCCAATTGTCTTCTTTATTCTCCATTCACTAGTTTATTGGAGTATTCCAAAATGCAAACTGCAGGTTTTACGTGCCTTGTCACAACAACTTCTCTGAAAAAAAAATCCAGATGATATCTATGATGCAACAAAACTTCACGAAATTGCTACCTTTTACCTCTCTATATGGAGAGCTCAATGGCAGAATTGTCAATGTCACCAACCTTGAAATCCATGATATCAACTATAACAATTTGACCGGCATGCTCCCCAAAAACAATATTGGGGAAGGTCTCCAAATTGAAAGTCCTGCTCCTTCATGTCAACAATTTAGAAGGCTTTCGTCCCTCATTGTTGATGAACTGTACATACCTGACAGAGCTAGCTGATTCTAGGGTTCAACAACTTGGATGGAAAGATCTACACTTGTAATTTCTCTAAGCTTAGTCAACTTACTATACTAGACATAGGGAGAATGCAGTGAAGGAATCATGCCGAAAAGCCTATACTCTTGCAAGTCTCTGAAAGCAATTCGATTGAGCTCAGACTATCTAAAGGGACAGATACAACCTGAAATTCTTTCACTAAGATCTTTGTATTACCTCTCGCTTGGTGACAACGAACTGTCGAATGTCACAGGTGCAATGGAGATATTATTGGGTCGCCGAAGTCTTGCGACAGTACTCCTCCTTCCCTATAGTTTCATAGGTGAGAAAATGCCCGCTGATGTTGGCATTGCTGTTTTTGAGGGGTTCCAAGATCTCCGAATAATTCTAGCTTTGGGGGATTGTGACCTCACAGAGTCACAGGTCGAATACAGATATCAAGCTCAAGAAGTTATAGCTTTTGGATATGCAATGTAATAGAATCACAGGTCCAGTTCCGAGGCTCTTCTATATAAGCTTTGATTCTAAATCTAACGTCAGGTTAATTTCTAAAGGAACTATGTAGACTTATGTATTGTGTGTTGATCTTCAATTCAAATCAGGTTTACCTTATCAGATTATCTTTAAATTGAGTGAATGAAACTCAAGAAACTCGGTATAGGCATTCAAACAAATATAGGCAATCTATAGAACTGAAGCAGAACTGAGTTTCTGACAAGAATGGAACGTGACCTGGTGAGGGGGAATGTAATTGATCCAATCCTGCGTTGCCTTAACGAATGGGGAACTTTAGTTGGTAGTTGTTGGACAATCCTGTGAAATGTGAATCACTACTTTGAAAGGCTGATAGCAAAGTTTTACCCCAGACCCAACCCCATGCTCATAAAAGGTTTTGCAAGATGAACGATCGAGTTACTTTCTATATTACAACAATTAGAATTTGCATTGTTCCTAGTTACAACTTCTAAATCTCCTATGCCATATCCCACCCCTACCGTATAACCTAGAGCACCAAGAACACATGGACTAATAACATCATAAAAATTTAGAACCCAAATCTAATGACTGGTTAGTCATCGTCGGATAAACAAACTACGTCAGGGGTTCCACCTGTATTTACTGGGTTGGCAGATGTACTACTCACAAAAACAGGGCCAGGATGGTTCAATGAATTCAAAGCCGGCAGTGACAACAAACTGCCTGGTCGATTTGCACCAGAGCGTCTCTCCATATCCATAAGCAAGGTCAATGGAGATCCAGGATTTGGCGTCGAGCTACGTCCTGCACTTTCAACATGTGGGGCCCCACTACAGGAAACAGTCTGTTGTGTGGGAGCTGGCATTTGAGGCATATGCGGAAGTGATGGAGATGTCGCTGGGGCGCTGCTATGAGAATGGGGATTTGATATCCCACCTTGCTGAGACAGAGGAATGGTGCCTGTGAGGAAATAAATTTGTTATTAGCACGGAGATGATACAATGTAGGGGGTAATATATTCACTGCATATGGTGTACCTGCTTAAGCCACCAGCTAAAATTACTACAATAACAAATAGTGAAATACCATGAAACTAGCATACATATACGTTGTAGAAGGTGTTGTACCTGTAAAGGATGTTGAAGGCCTAAATGGTTGGAGATGTGGGGCTGGGGCACGGATCTGACCTCCACCTTGGGGGATTCCTGTGGAACCAGAGAAGGTACCGATGTGAGGGGGTCTTGCTGGAATGGACGAAGAAGCAGGAGAAAGTGGAACAGTCTGCATGATTGGAGCTGTGTAATGCTGACTGGGTGCAATCGCAGATGCAGGTAGGGTCGTTTCCAGGCTGGGAAAGGGTGCACTAGAAGTCTGCGGTCTGAGTATTGGCGCAGTAGAAGAAGCCTGCTGGCTGGGTGAGAGTGCAATAGAAGTCTGCATGCTAGCTGCAGGAAGGCTGGTTGATGGTGAACTAGAAACTGAAGAAGGCCTCTGTCCATATAACTGAACCAGCTGCTGGACGAAAGTATTTCCATCTGCCAGCCAAATAACAGTGAGCAATGGCACGAAAGTAGGTATGGACAGGAAAGTTAATGTATAAATGCACAAAATTATATTAACAATGGGACTATACAATGCATGGAGATGAAGATATAGTTTCAATACAAAACCATCTGATACAACTGAAAAAAGTTGAGTCTTTACTGCCCTTCGAGATGGTGAATCTACAAGATGCAGGTTCATTATGACAAGGTTTAATAAACAAGGAAAAGTCTACACAAATCAGTTGCTAATTTGTAGCCTGGACACGGAATCCGCATTCAAAGCATTGGTTTTAATTGTGCAATAGGGGTGCCAATTTATTAAATGACAGGCTAACACCAAATTAAAGCAACAGAATTAATGGGTGAGTTATCTGTATAATTAATGAACAGCTTGTGCTCAAGTGAGCTCACACAACCCTAACAAAAACGCATTGAGAAGCTTAATGAATGTAAATTCATTTTTAAGATTGCGATTAACAGAACAACTATATTTAATAATTAAAAAATAAAACCAAAGAAGTCGACACAATATAGACCTTACGCAGCCAAATCTATCTCATCTTGTCCAAATGAAGCCACATTATCTTTTCAAACCCTAGCTCTAATTGACCCATCTTCTCCAATACCCCCTTTTTGCCACACTACACCTTCACCAGACTGCAGAGGCAACTACAGAATCTACTACAATGGTGTCACAGAATATCAAAGGGTTGATTAGACACGCTTCTAATACACACACACACACACACACACACCTTCACCAGACTGCAGAGGCAACTACAGAATCCACTACCATGGTGTCACAGAATATCAAAGGGTTGATTAGACACGCTTCTAATACACACACACACACACACACCCTCTTTCCTCTCCCTCCCATTTCGTAAAATAACACCTATAGCCAACCTCTCCCTCTCATTTTTTTAAATAACACCTATAGCCAAGGCTTCAATCATATTCAATCCCCTGAACAAGTTAAAAGTCACACACTATGCAAACAAAAGAAAAGCCCAGTGATGATCTTTGACCTTTCATGCTGTGTTGTATGTGGAATTAAAAGGAACGGAACAACACAGTAGCTATAATTCAGAAGTGTCATACCTTGCTGCACTCCAGATGCATTTGATGCCCTAAGATCCATGCATTTAGACCTAAAAGCCTCAGCCAAAATTTTATTCATTAAAACTTTATTGTGATTTGCATCTAGTTCCTTCTGCACATGCCGAAATTTGGCTTCTTCCTCCTGAAGTTTAGTCTCACATTGCCGACGAAGTTCAGCAACAGCCTCCTCTATTTTCTTGTCATAATCAGACTTCAGACGCAGCTTCTGTTTGAGACAAACACTATTTCAGCAAAAGTTTCTGAGAAAAAAAAAAAGGTGAATATCTAAACAGACCTTATCTTCATGAGACTTAATGTTTTGTTCCATTTCTTTATTCAATCTTTCCAATTCAGTTTGAAGTGGGTCGGGGTATGAATGGTGAGGCATCCTTAGTGTCCCCTGAGGAGCAGCATGTATAGGATGACTATTAGTTACAGAAGTAGCCCTTGTTTCTGAAAAAGGTTGCCCAGATCCAATATTAGGTATATCAATAGGCTGATGCAAGGATAGAGTTGGTGCAGGCTGCAAAGCAGTTTCATTAGATTGATCAGAATAGTTCTCAACAAGTTGCATGGGAGGCTGAGAAACTTGGGGTGAGGTGTGATCTTCCCTACTTGGCTGAATTTCAATTCCAATAGCTGCAGTCTCAGGAGGAGGCTGTAGTTGAACTACAGATGTACTGTGCGGCACTTCATGATCAGATTCTACAATGCCAACAAATTGCGATACTGGATTTTCAACTGGTTGACATGTAATCTGGTTCCCAGTAGTTCGTGCATCTCCATCTTGTACCGTGTTGGATAACAGAACACCTCTGTCTTGATTTTCAATACTTTGATTAACTTCCATTGCACAAGTTGAAGATAATCTTTTAGATAATTGTACCACTGAGTCTTCATGATCAGATTGATCGGATGCTATAATTGCAACAGATTGGGATGCTGGATTTTCAACTAGTAGGCAAGTATTCTGCTTTTCAAAAGCTTGTGCATTTCCATCTTGCCCTGTAGTTGAGGTGGCCAAGCCAGTACCTTGAACTTGGTTCTCACTACGTGGCTGGATATTAATTCCAGCAGCTGAAGAAAACTGACTACGGTCTGGTGTCTCAGAAGATGGTACTACAGGCAAATTAGTGGCCACTCCATGGTCTGAATGCTCAGGTTCTATATTTGCAACTGATTGAACAGCAACTGAAGATAACTCAATATTGACTACATTCTGCTGGTTGACCCCAGTTGCAATATCAGATGTGGTAACATGCACTTCACCGTTCCCCGTCTCTGTAGAATTTTCAACAATAGGTTGTTCAGATGAAAGCAGAACCCTAGAGAGATGATTCCCTAGGGCATCAATTGAACTGACAGTTGCAGCCACTGCCGACCCGACCTCATTACCTGGTATGTTAACTGTCACAACATTATCAGCACGATGCATCGAACTGACCGTCTCACGCAATTCCAGCGGAGCCTCTATGTCAGGCATGCTTAATGCAGCCCCATGAGGATACTGTTCTGTAGCAGACAGAGTCGGTGGACCATCACTTGAACTGATAGCTATGGGCTCTTCCAGTCTGTCATCCCTACCACAAATGGGTAATTTGTCAGACTTGTCAATCCTTTCTTCAAAAGAAGGAAGACAGTATGTGACAACTTTGCTAGAGAAGATTTCCGGGACATCCAGCAGACCCTCCCCATTTTCTGAAGTGCCTCCGTTAGTCATCAGCTCTTTGGGACAAGGATTCACAGAAGCAACAATTTCCTGATTATCAGAAGAAATGACATCCTTGTTTTTCCCACTAAAATCAAAAACCTCAGAAGTCATTGGATCAAGTGCACCATTTGCAATAATGGGTCTAGCTGAAGTCATGACTGTTCTAACGGGACTGCTACATGCTACTGTTTCATCAAGTGCATTTGAAGGTGGCTTATTTAACAACTCATCATCAAACCACTTTTGCACTTCCTCTACTCTTTGGTTCTCTTTCTCTTTGAGCTTAAATCTTGCTTCCAGCTGCAATTTCTCGAGACGTTGCAGTTGTATGTCCATCCGGTTTTTATGCTCTTCAATTTCCTTTTCAAATTCAGTTTCCATGATCCTCAGTCTATCTGCACTCACTAAAGTAATTCGACTTACAGCCAACTCTATTTTGTGCTTCCTTTCGAGTTGCTCCTTTTCCTCCTCGTAAAATTTCAAAATTTGACTTTTCTCTTCGGATTGTTTCTCAACAAGCTTTTTCAGCTTCTTCTCGAACTTTTTCCGAAGTTCATTGACACATTTTGAGAAATCTTTTTTTGCTAAATATAGCTGATAGTCTTCAATACCTGATTTGACCCCCTGCAAGTTTGAAAGTGAACCATTATTTGAGAGTTCAGAAAAATTTGGAGAGTCTGCAGCCTTAAAATTCCTTGTACGGTAAAGAAACGTTTTCTTCAGACACCGCAGCATTGAATAAACACGGTCCGCCTCTTCCTTTTGGCAATTGAAGTTGAGATGCTGCTTTGCAAGTGCAAATGATTCTTTGTGGTCGATTTTGTGGTTCAGAATTGAAGCCACAGTCCAACACTGGAATGTACAGAATCAGTTAAAAACAAAGAGAACAGAGAAAGAAAAAAAAAAAAAAAAGGAGAATGATAAAAGTTGAAGTAAATAAAAGACTAATTTCTCATCATCATTGCTGGCTAAAATAACAAATTGCTTCGGATCTCCAAAATCCCAACCCGTTATTCAACCTCAGTTGAATACAGATTATCATAATAATGGTAGAAATTGAATCAATTTTATCGTTTTAATACCCACCCACCCCACCCCACCCCACAAACAAGTAACTTTAGAGTTGCAGAGCTTTCAGTTGAGTGGAATGTCAAGAGAAGATACAAAATATGGATCGATAATAGATTTATTTTATTTCTGTAGATTGAGCTGGTGACTAAATATTCTTTACTCTAAAAACATTAAACTTTTCAAAAATGGGATGAGGCCACGAATCAGTTTTTTGACTTTTGACCAAGCGAAAGTAAAACTATACAGGTGTTAAAACAAAATCATCAAAAATTATTGCACAAACAGACAGAAATATCAGTGCTTGAATGCATCCAAAAACTCTTCAGTTTAACATATCAATAAATAATAGATTGTTTCCTTCAGAACAGGCTGAAAAAGCTCAACAGACAGCGATATATTGCATGAAAGAGGAAGATGATTCTAACCACAGATATCTGCAATGCGTGCAATATGGTTGCTGGTTCTCTATTAACAATGTGATTCTTCACTACATATTCAAGAAACTTTTCAACCCAAACCATCTGAAGATCCTGCATTGTAGTATGATTAAAACGATATCATCAAAGGATCATCAAAGAAGAAAACTATATTTTACTGAGATGTAGTCGAATGGTGGCTTTAGAACAACAGCAAAGTCAAAAATAAAATAAATCGTAGCTGACAGGATAAATCAATTTACATACTGAGAGTTGTAGGATTCCACAAAGTTTTGATATCTCCGGCTTCAAATGAAGATGCAGACTCTTCTGGGCGTCAAGCAATTTTCTTCTCTCCTCAGATATATCACTATCTGGTATTGCAAATATGCTTTTGTTATTTACAAACGCAGATAACCTAGTAGAAGAGCGAGGCACATTGTCTGTTTGAGTGAGAGAAGCTCCTGCAAAATAGAGATGCTTTCAGAAATTAGTGGAATTCAAGCAATCTACAGGCTGACTCTAATATTGCACCACCATAATACTCTTGTGAAGATGTCTAAAACAATATTGAATAGTTCAAAAGTACAGCCAATTACCATCATCAGATAGAGGAGTTGATTTCCCCTCAAATCCAGGTCTTAGATTGACCGCATCGTTATTACTATTTCCCACCTTCTTCCGTTTTTTTACAGCTTCATCAGTATGTTTTACCCTTTTCCTGTTCCTCTGAGACAGACCAATACAATATTTCCACTGAGGATGTTTTTCCTCCCACAGTTTTAACCAATAACTGAGTGGTTTCCCATCACCCATATGCTGACATTTCAATTCACCAAACAATATACTCTTTGTACTGTAACCTCCTCCTGTTTGATGAGCTCTTGAGATAGCAGAGAAACCACTGAAGCCACTATTTTTGGCATCCTGAGGAAGTAGGGACACAAATTCCTGGATGACATCTTTCAGAGATGCTTCTACTGGTAAGATACTTACACTGGAGCCTGACGAATGGAACTCATTCAGTTTAAGAAACTGATAAGCTGCACCCCACGGAAGTAGCAATTGACAATTATTCTTGTTAATATGATGCAAATAGCTATCAAGAATCTTCTCCTCCTTTGCCAAAATCAGAACTTTTTCCTCTACGGTACAAGTGGAATATAAGCGAAATACTTTTATCTGCTCAAACTGTGAATCAATTGATATCTTTTGCAAGGCTCGTACATCATTCACTGGGTTCCAGTCACTACCAAATATAATAATAGTATCAACTGATGATAGTTTGATGTTGGGACGACAGGCACGAGTCTCCAATAAAAACACAAACCTACTACATTCCTTATTGTTAAACTTGTCCATTGCCTCACCCTTCTTAGCGGGAACAACACCCTGTTCAACTCGTTCATAAGAGTCCTCACCATACCTTTGACGCAGGAAATCATCCAATATATCTCCTATACAAATTCCAACACCACCTATTGACTGCAAATAAAAAGAGAAAACAGTCATATAACAATAAAGAAATGAACGAACATTAGAATGACACCATCACTGCATTCCAGATTACATTGAGCATAAAACTACACATAATTGTGGAAACTCATATGGTATTATTCATCTTTGTGTATTAGAAGTCTGAACTTATTTGATTCAGTATATCCTTTTCTACTATGGATTCAGTCCCACATGATATGATTGTTGGATTAATTACATAAACACCCCAAATGGTAAAAAAAAGCGCACTTCCACTTTGCGCACTTCCACTTTAGACCTCGATCTTCCAATACCAAACCAGTCCTTCAGGTTTGACTGTGGTTTCACCTTTGCCTCACAAATCAACTAATAGACGTGATAGTAGTAGAGACATATACTAAACCTTCCTTGCAGTTTAAAAGTAATGCTTGCACTCTCTTTATAACTCATTTTCATCAACCATCTAACTTCACATTCAAGTCTATTATGGTTTCAGTATATCCAATCCTACAGCAATTACCTCGAAAGCCCTAAATTGGTTAAATTCCTACCATAACCAAACTCATATTCCCTAAATGTTACCAGTAGAACCACCTCTGAAGGATGTCATCCAGGAATTTCAGATTTAGGGAATGCAGTGATGGTGTCACTCTTTGTGAATATATTGATATTTACTATAAATATCTTAATACAGTATTTTCATGTACAATAAAAGACAGTATTCCTCACAAAATAAAATAATAATAAAAGAAACTAAATGTCATAAAATTACTAAGTTGAGTACCTGATATAGGATTACCACTCTTAGACCTCGATTCTTTATCTCCATAAGCATCATGTCAAGAAGCTGAAGCTTTCCACTTGCCTTTATTCCTGCATCCAACATTGCCCTCTTCTTTTCTTCGAAACTGTCAATTGCTTGAATGCCTTCAAGTTCCATAACTTTCTCTTGTAAAGATGCTTCCTCAATATAAGGGTGATCACAGCACTGTTAAGTACCATACAAGTAACTTAATGCAAATCCACGAGGAGGGGTGATGAAAGATGGAGAAAAAAATATAACATGACAAATCACCAGCCACAAATAATACAGCATAAATAAACTCAAAGTTTCAAAACATCAGGCAAACAACCTTAGTTTGTCATAAGTTATGAAAATCATAGGGGAAGCAATAACGAATTCAAACATAAAAAAATAGTTTTTTTTATAAAAAAAAAATTTAAAAAAATTTAAAATTAAAAAAAATAAAAAAACAGCTTATGTCGAAAACACAGTAATCTTTAGGGGGGTTCTATTTGCACCTCTAAATCTGCTAAATATACCTCCTGTTGGGTTTCCAGCCCATGACTTTTTCCTAAGATGTTTGTCTTGGCGTATGGTGTTCCAATAAGGAAACAATATCCTTATTGATGATGGTTTACCTGTAATCCTAGTTGATTACAGAGAAGGAGGAGGCTTTATGCCTACCACTAGTAGGAATAGGATTCCTAGTTAGTGAAGAAATCTAGTATCCTTAAGGCTATATAAGGAGGGGTTCTGCTCTAGGTTTATGCATCACAGAGATTGCAGAGACAAAGAGCAAGTGTGTTCCATTCTCAGGGTTAGAGAGTGAGAGAGGGCAGAGAGGAGAGAGTTAGGAAGAGGAGAGAGAGTCCTTGTTTTCTTATACTTTCTGGTGTACCCATTATAATATAGTGGAAGAGTGTTTTTCCTGCCTGGTGGACGTAGGCAAAAGTTTTGCTGAACCACCTTAAATCTGTGTTCTTGTGTTGTTTGCTCTGTGGTTGTTTCTCTTGGTTTGTTGTGCTTGTTTGGGATATTTGACACACTAATTGGCCGATATCACAACAAGTGATATCAGAGCCTAGTGCTCTTGTCTGGGATATTCAAGGTTTGGTTCGGCAGGTTTGGTGTTGTCAGAATGGATGAAGCAAAAGGCACAATGATCAGACTCACCCACACGAATTGGGTGACATGGAAGCCAAGAATGGAGGATATCCTTTATTGTAGGGATATGCATGAGCCCATAGAGGGTGTGGCTGCCAAGCCAACCAATATGGATGATGTCAGGTGGCGAAAGTTGCACCGGAAAACCATTGGCACGATAAGACAATGGGTAGATGATTCCGTCTTTCACCATGTGTCGAAATAAACTGATGTGGAAGAACTATGGAAGAAATTGGAGTCCCTCTTTGAGAAGAAGACTGCTGCGAAGAAAGCATTCCTTATCAAAGAGATGGTGAACATGAAGTTCAAGGAAGGTGTCAGTGTTGCTGAGCACTTGAGCAATTTCCAGAATGTGACCAATCAGTTGGCGACAATGGGTATGAGATTGACGATGAGATGCTAGCATTGTTGTTGCTGGGAACTTTGTCGGATAGTTGGGAGACTTTCGTGGTGACCTTGAGTAATTCTGCGTCTGATGGTGTATTGTCTATGGATTCCGTTAAGGATAACATGCTTAACGAAGAAACAAGAAGGAAAGCTGGGAGCATAGACGATGTACACAGAAGTGCCCTTGTTGTAAAGGGTAGATACAAGAATTCAGGTCAAAGGTTTAGTGGCAATTGTCACTATTGTAGCGATAAGGGCCACATGCAGCGGATGTGTCGAAAGTGGAAACAGGACAAAAGGAAAGGCAAGTACCAAAATGATGAAGATAATGGCTATACTGCTATTGTCACGGGGGAGCTTCTTACTTTAAAAGAATGTCTATATGTGGGTGACAAGGGTCACGATTGGTTCGTGGATACCGGTGCAAGTTGTCATGTACGTTCCAAGTTGGAGCTCTTTTCTACATACAAAGCAGGTGACTTTGGGATGTTAAAGATGGGCAATACAAGCTACTCCAAGATTTCGGGAATGGGAGATATTTGCATGGAGACTAATCTGGGTTACCACATGATATTGAAGGATGTGAGACACGTTTCTGATCTGCGTGTCAACATACTGTCTGCAAGTGCTCTTGACAGGCAAGGATTTCACCAGTTTATTGGTGACGGAAAGTGGAAGCTTACGAATCGATCGTTGGATGTTGCTAGTGGAGAGTTCTGTCGTTCCTTGTACATGACACATAGCTTGGTGTACAAAGATGACTTGAGTGCAATGGGTGATACTTCTTCAGACATATGGCGTCTTGGTGAAGACCATATAAGGAAGAAAGGCGTTCTAGAAAAGTGGTCCCAAATTTCCTTTTCCAATGGGTGTTCTAACCAGGATGAAGATGGTCAAGAGTCGTTCCACCAATGGGGAATGGTCTTTGATACTACTTGATGCTTTAAGTGTTTTTAAAACAGGTTTTACATCCCAGCAGCCAGGCCAATATCCTAGACTCATGATAACCATAGTTCTTATTACACAGTAACATATAGAATCTACATCTAATGATATTCTCCAAACCCATCCCAACAAAGAAATACCCTTGCTACCAAATTACCAAATCCCAGAACTCCTTAACCTCCTTGCCTTCCCCAATTCTACCCAGAACTGCTTAAATCCCAATGTCCAAGGGACAACTCAACCCCATGTCCATATCCAGGCTAATACAGATTTCCAAGCAATGGTATTCTTCAAAGTCAATATAACAATGTTGTAATCAAAGCAAATACAGACTATGAAAACCATGGGAGTATATAAGAATACAGTACATGATGAAAAGATATGCACACATCATGCAACCATAACTAAACTAAAGCAAAAGCAACAAACCTTTCGGGTAGATCTAAGTAGATCGTGGAGTGCTCCAACAAGATCTTTTGATGAAGATACGTGAAGCAAGGAGGGGTTTAACAGTAGCTTTTCACAGTACAGCTCTCGCTGAACATTCGATATCTCTACAGGAACCCAGTACTCTATAAACCTGGATGAATCTGAAAAACAATATAAAGTTGGAAGCCAAAAGTAAAAATGATAAACAGGCCCTAAGCAATTGTCTGAAACAAAGACGAACCCAACTTTTCATGATTTCCTCATACCATCGGCATCTGATACCTCCACGTCTCTAGCATTCCCAAGTGACTCAGGTCCATCTGACATCGAATGTATACTGGATTCTATCTTATTCTGAACACACGCAGAACAGTGCCATGCTCCAATAGGAATATCATTCATTGGAGGATCTAGACAAGAAAGATGATAGCTTCTTGTGCATCCTTGTCCATCACAGCACCTGGAATTGAAACAAAACTACCAGATAAGAAAAACATATCATCCAAAGATATGAAATTTTTAGATTTTGTTTTCCTTGTTAATTAAGAACAACATAACAGCCACGTCTGATCTCCAAAGCCTAGTCATCAACAGTTGTGAACAAAGAGAACATAAAAGTCTTGTAAGGCAGCAAATAAAACGACATGCACAGAAGCTATCTGACGTACGAAAAAGGAACTATCTCTAAACCATCTGAAATACCACAACTAGCATTTTCAACTTCCCCTTAACTCCACTCAAGCCACAGTACCCAAAAAATTAATCACTCATTACATCTTCTACCACTATCACTGTGTTTCCTCCTACCCAAACAACTAAGCTTTATAGAAACTTACATACATCTGTACTATCCCAAATCAGTTTTTCCGCCTTAATCAACTTTAAAAACACTGACTATTCCATAAGACAGTGTAACTGAACTCCCAGTAGTACTCCTGGACATAAAACACATCCACGGAGAGACAGACGAAGAGAAGGCATTCTTGTCATTGGTGAATCTCTTGTAAATCTGGGTGGAGAGTGTAGGCCATTTTTTCAACACTTTGCTTAGCCATAGGGAGAATTGTTTAGGGGGATTGAAGCCTGCTGGATTATTCCAAAGGGTGTTTCGAGCAGTTGGGTACTTGCTCTCGGGCATTAGGGATAGGAAGCAAAACTAAACCTTTATAAGGGTTGCTTTTGAATGCACTAAACAAAACCATCTTTTACGGTTTTTAAGGGGGGGGACGGGGGGAAAAACCAAAGTCATAAAATATAACAAGCATACAAGATGAAAATTGCAAGAGCTACATCTAGCAGTATCATAAAGCTACTTTCCTAACAGCTGATCATCTAGTTGCAACAATGTGAAAGCCAGAAGAAAAGGTTACCCACAAGAGCTTTCCCCCAAAAGTGCAAATGAGGCATTTATTTTGACTGTAC
Organism: Potentilla sterilis; assembly: GCA_963682095.1. Taxonomy (NCBI): domain Eukaryota; kingdom Viridiplantae; phylum Streptophyta; class Magnoliopsida; order Rosales; family Rosaceae; genus Potentilla; species Potentilla sterilis. Next base: position 46,192,330 of record OY821755.1, on the reverse strand, counting down.
TCTTCACCATTTGATAGGAGATCTGCAGACAACTCCTTCCGCTGCATATAAATGTCAAAATTTTCAGGTTGCCTCACAGTACTATCAGCTCTGACTTCTCCACTATCCAGCTGCAAGTTTTCAGAATATACAGACTTGAGAAACATAGATTGCAACCAGCAACTATGAGATTTTCAGTAAATGTGCATTGCCTAGAAATTTGACAGCATAATCTGGCAGAGCTGACATTTAAGAAAATAGAAGGTAAAAGGTTTTTTATATTTATTTTTTAGTCTTTAACGATGCCAACTACCGAAACAGAGGTTTACGGAGAACAAACACTACTAGCGCAGCAAATACAGTACGACACACACAATCCTAGAGCAGTTGCAAGATTTTTTTTTTTTTTTTTTAATCTATTTATTGTAATTTGATTGAAAGAGTCCACTTCTGTATCTTCAGATTTTGTGCTCGCTGAAAATTAATCCGTTCCAAAAAAAATCGTTCAGTAAGAGATCAGAAAATGTTTACTATTTAAATCCACAAAATAATACCAATGATGGGATACCTCCAAAATAAAATTGAAACTAGACACAAATTAGTCAACAAGAACAGATATACAGAAATGAATGAGGGGCAATACCTTAGTATACACAGGTAGGAGAAATCTAAAGATATATCAGCAAAAAAAAATTACCAACTGAAGGTATATATTTTCCATCTGTGTAAAAATTAAATCGAAGAAAGCAGAAACTGGGAAAAGTAGAAATGAAAGATGAGGCAAAGGGAATGGGGAGGAAACAGACCTTATTTGCACCACCAGAAAACTCCTGATTCAGATTTGTTCCACAAGAGCAACAATCCTGCTTCATTGGATCATTGTCTAACCTGATTACATCAAATGAGAAACCATGAGAAAAAAAAAAAGTCAGGGAAGGACTCTGAATATTATAAAGTCAATATATTCATAAGAAACCGATCATTGTCTCGCTGACATAATACTACTATGATTGCTCAGCATTGACAAACCTAATTCTATATCCAACTTAAATACACTGAAAGGTCAAATTATCTCAGAGTTTTAGTTAACCAAACTATTGCAATTTAAAACTGCCCCTGCGAATGAATTCATTATGAGTAACAATAATGCAACAAAGACTACCATAGTGTGAACATAGAGAAGCAAAAATTAAAATGATGCACAATTTTCAGAGAAATTTTTACACAAGCTCCCGCTGGTTAACAATAATGGACAACAATAAATCCGCGACAACCAATTATAACATAACTCTATGTTGATCTCGTAACATAGGATTTATGATTACTGGCCAGAAAGGTCCATTACTTTCAGAAAACGAAGAACAAAAAAACAGAAAAAATAACTAATACAAGAATATACACACTGATATTTCAAGTTCTCAATTTAATTCTTAGCATATCCCTATATTCATCTCTTGCAAGTGAATAAGAATCAAACTAACAACATGAGAAACAAATCATCTAAAATTTTCATCAAGCTGCAGCTTAAGGCAGAAACAATTTATATATGAAACAAGTACTTGAAAATCATTATTCATAGGAAATCAACCAAAATAAAATAAATCAAAACTTGTCAGACTGAATATGGAGAGTACTAAGCATAATAAATTTTGAGTGAGAGTAATTTTTATTCAATGGTTGATGTCATTAGATGTAAATTAATTGGAAAACAACCACTTATAGAAAAGGAAACGGAATGATGGTTGAGTATAGTGATACCTTTGTCTCTTGAAACAGACACCACATGTTTCAACTGGATGCTTTCCTGCACAGCCAGATGGCCAAAAAGAGATGGCATCAACCACGGTGCAGACATTTTTACTTGCATTTCCTCCAGAAGAATCAGATTCTCCATCAGCCATCTCCCTTTTTCTTTTAGAAGGTGTAATACAATCGCTGCCCTCTAAGCCAGTATGAACATCAGAAATCCCTCCATTTGATGTAGAAGTTGTCAGCTCTGGCGACTTCAACTTTCCCATGGCAGAACAATCCACCTGTACCCTTTCAGGCACATGATCAATCTCTTCAGTTATGGTACTGTAACGTGGTGGTGGTGTACATTCATCACTATGTTTCTGAACATGAACTGAAATCCAAACAGTACAGTGAGAACGATTAGAATGAGTTGTTTCAATGTGACAACAATTTAGAGAATTATATTATCACTACAGAACAGTCAGTCATTTACCTGGTGCTTTAACATGTCCTTTGAGACTTCTAATATAAGCGCGAGAGTTTAATCTTTTTTGTTTGACCTGCCTATGTCCTATATTTTGCTTCTCACTTTTGCAAAGTTCTTTAGTTCCTAAGGTCAATTTTTTCACACTCTTCTCTTTTTGTTCCTTTTTCTCCTTCATTGATGGCGAATCCAAGCTTTTATTAGATGTTTTAGATGCAGACGAAGTGGATGAGTGAGTCTTGCCTCTCTCAGACCTTCTTAAAGGACTCGGCGTCAACTTATTCTCAACTCTCTCGGACTTCTTCTTAGCTGGAGGAGTTTCAGGTATTTGTTTCTCAATTTGTTCAGACTTCTGTTTACTAGATGGGCTCAGAGTGTTGTTTTTCTTCAACAATGTTTCTCTAGAAGACCTCCTTAAGACAGGTGTATCTGACATTGAGGAGCCTGAAGTACTGGATCCTTTACTACTAATCTGCCTCCCAAGGGAGTTGTTACTTTCGTCATCCTTGACTTTCCGACTAGATCGTGTGTCATGCGCCATAATTAACTGTAGTCAATGTAAGATTGCCAGAAGACTTTAGGTTAAGATTACCGCCGGCTATAAGTGACCGCAAGATGATAAGAAAAAAGACTATCTAACATCAGGGCTATCAAGCAGCTCCCCGCATATAAAAGGCAAATAATCACTGCACATGAGAATAGCATTGAAAATTCCACATTAGAAATATTCATGGATGTGAATAACAGAAACCTTATATCCAACTGATGATATAGAAAGAAAAAAAATAGCATTCCAACTTTGAAGACAACATCAAATACTATCACCTATGTCGACCTCAGAGTCCCCAAAATGCTCAAAATGTGTACTAACAATAACAATATCTCTCTTGGAACTTGAAACTTTGAAGAAAAGATGAATCAAACCACTCTACGGGACTACTGGAGGGTTTGAAGCGATGATCAAAATTGTTCCAAACAGATTCTGTTGGCTTACCACTATCTTTGAAGGCTTAAGCTGTTGCAAATTTGGGGTGGGGACTAGCACTCTTCTATCTATACTCTAAAATAATTTATGCTTATTCTAAAAAAATATTGCAAGTATTAATATACTGTAGATGTCTGAAGAACTCCTTGTCTATAGCACCTAAGATACACACAACTACCCTACTCACAGAAAAACCATAGTCTGAAACTCTGTATCTGCCTTCCAATCTAAAAGAATACACCTAAGATGTCCTCCTCCTATATGGTTTCCGCTAACTCTTCTACTTCTTTCCATGGAAAGCACCCAACTAGTAGCGGATACACTACAACCCCAAAGATTTTCACCTCTCAACCCTTGGCCAAAACCACATTGCCTTTGACAAAACAGAACAAGCCCCTGCCGGAACGTCCCAGCTCTCTCACCACCCTAAACAACTCCTGCCATACATAGCAACTCCACTACACAACAATCACATTACTCACTCGAATTACCGGTCCAAAAGCAAAGGCACATCCTTATGCCAGTCCCATTAACTATAAACCCCACAATGCTTGTCGAAATCGAAACTCAAAAACACATTGAGGAAGCTAAACCACTGCTACACAAAGCAAAACAGGCCGCCTCTACATCAATGTACATCAGCCCAAAACCAAAACCGCAATAACAACTAAAACCGAGTCCCATTCGCACAATGTGGAACCCCAAGAACCCTAATCACAAATTACGCTAGCAAAAACAAAACCCTAATTCACCAAGAATCGCAATTTCAGGCAAGATTGTCATCGCGCGAAGAATAATAGGAACAAGTGATTAAGACTAACCTGCATCAAAAGCTCGGTGCTTGGTTTCCCTTTCTTTGATGATCAGATGAATTTTAGGGTTCTACGTCGTCACCCAGAAATTCTTGGGCTCAAAGAGAGAAGCTTTCCCTGCAAAAATGAAGTATGGTTTCGGTTGTGGTGAATTTCTTTTGCTTCTACTCCACACAGTGACTGAGGACGAAACTGTCATTTCACGTTTTTCCAAAAACAGCACTTCGACTATTTAAGCCTCTCATAGCTCCAAAAAATTAATACATTTTTTTTTAGATGATTCTAAATGAATTCTGTAATTAGTTATTTTTTAATTTTTTAAACATCTAATAATCATATTTTCTCATCCATTATTAACTTTGTTGAGACTGTGAAGCTTGTTTATTCATAATCACAGTACAACTATTTACACGTTCTTTACACTAATCGTTGATTGTAACAAATGCATTCAAGCAAGCGAAACCCAAAAATAATCTAACTAAAAAATTAAAACTAATACAAATTGCATTATCTTTCAAAATTTACATAACATTTTATTTCACCATTGATTGTGGATGATTATGAATTTATCGTTCTTGTACAACAGTAGGGTGAGATATTAATTAATTTATTTATTTTTGTATAGTGAGATAATTTTTATTTGGTAAGGTGCGATTTTTTTTGTAAGGTGAGATTTTTTTAGTTAGATGGTTTTTTTTTTATAAGGTGAGAGTATTTTGTAAGATGATTTTTTGGTAAATTCATATGCGTTGACAAAGTCAATACCAATTTGAAAAAATAAGAAGGTCCTTGTAATTGCAAGAATAGACCGATGAAGATTGAAACTTAGGAGGAGTGAAGGGGGAAACATATTGCGAGTTTGATTCAGGATTTGAGAGAAGATTTTACCCGTTGCAAAAACATCATTAGATAGAGCACATCTACTTGATTTCCAAGTTAACTCAACCAATCAGAAAATTCTAATTAGATGTAGAGATAACTTTTGAATCTTCATCTTGATTTCCTTTCTTTTAGCAATTATCTCCTCAAAATCTCCCAAAATTATCTTCCAAAAAATTTCCATGATTATTTCCTCAAAAATCTCCCAAGATCATCTCCCAAAAAAAGCATGGATGATTATTTCCTAAAAAATCTCTCAAGATTATCTCCCCAAAATCTTCCAAGATTATCTCTTTAAAAATCTCTCAAGATTATCTCCTAAAAAATCCCGAATAAATAGGATTTCATACCTATTAGAGATTCTACTAATCTAGACTATTAGGTGAAGACACACACATTAGAAGTTACGAAATTAACTTACCTTGAACACTTCCAAGATTATCTCCTATAACGGCTTAAGGTGTCAAGACTTTTCAATTTGCTTCACTTGCTTTAATTCTTAGATCAAATTTTTTGACTTGGATATTTCAAATTTCATCTTCTATAGGGTGATGTCATCGATCTTCAAATTAAGAAGATTTCCAAAAACAGAAGACAACAAAATTTCCTAAAGTGATACTTGAAAGTATCTCAATTTGAAATAGGAAAGTAGTATAAAGGGCTAAATGTTTAATTCATGTACTATGGCTTTTTCTGTTGAAAGAAAAACACATTGTGTGCCTTCGTCAAAGTAACTGACGATAGGAAATTATGATATTATTAATCAAAGGATGTAACGACTCAATCAGTTATTATTGTGATGTACGTTGTAATTACCATTGTAATATTCACCCTATATAAAAGGGATTATCAATTAAATGAGTACACCAATTCTCATTTTACTTTTACACGTTATCAACACGATACTTTAGCCAAAGAAAACAAAAAAAAACCCTAGGTTTTGCCCCTGAAAAACAAAACCAAAACCCTAAATTTTATTTTCTGCCGACAACAGTTTGTAGGAAAAGAAACTCATTTTCCCGACAACCTCTTTGTCGCTAAAAGAAAAGCCAAGCAATATGTCGACGAAAGCTTTGCGGGCAGAGAATGTCAATATTCAGGGCACCAAGAAATCTACTCTGGGCACCCATCATCTTCTCCTCCAGATAAGCTCCGCCACCACTGCCCGTTTCGTCCCCGATCCAGCCATCCTCGCCTCTGCGCCGAAGAACCAGGGCCGCCGACGAACCAGGGCCGCCGCCGCCTGCCTAGCCCAGCATCAACGACGCCGATCTGCGGCTCCGATCAGGAAACCTCAAAGACCAGATTGTTTGATCGGAGCAGCTTCGACGCGCCTTGAACTTACACCGCGCCTCTGACGCCACAGCACCGATCTGGCTTCGTCCTCCAGACGTCGCCGCATGTCTCCACCAGCCTTGGATGGCGCTTGCTCATCACCGCCGCACGACCCGGATCACAACCGGATCTGCTACAACCCGGATTTGTGTGACCCGACCCAAAGAAAATGATTTTTATCTCTTTTGATAAAATACAAAGGTAATATTTGAAATTACCGCATAGTGATTCATATTTACTGTGTGACCATTTACTGTTTTACAAATTTTAATGGTAAATACAAAATTGCTTAATTTATATGGTAAATGTGAAATATATATGATTAAGGTGACTAATCATATGAATATTGTTTGTTTTTATGTGACGTATCAATTACGATGCGGCGATCAATATGGAATCGGAGATCAAACAATCGCTTCACACGTAGTTTATTTGGCAAATTAACAGTAAGATTTAATTAAAGTTGTTGATTTCGTAAAATCTCGTTGAAATTATTTTATGATATAATGCTCTTATTAAATCGCATTAATATTGATTTAAATGTTAAATTTAGAGCATTATATATTTATTTTATTACTGTTAAATAATTATTTATTTAACATATTATTTAGTTTGAGCATTGTCATGATAATGTAATTTCATGAGCATTGTAATATAAAGAAAATGGACAAACATACTACTGTGATAAAGCATTTTCACGAAGAATGAAAAATATGACCATTACAAATCTTGGTCTTGAAAATCCAATTTTTATTTTCTTAAAATTTTTTTCAACATGGATATCTTCTTGATTGCGTAAAAAACTACGATAATGAAATTTTATTAGCTTCACATGCAATGAAAATGGAGAAACCAAAATTTTATTGTGATAACGTAATTTCACAAAAGCATCGGATTGGCCATAATGTATCTTGGTTTATTTTAGTTATCGTGAATGTCATTTAGACCGCGAAACTAATACATTCGTTTCTTCTCTATTTTACAGATGGTTGAACCATTGCAGTCTGATTTTGAAATATTGGACTCTGATTGAAGAACTTGAGTACCAATATAGTAAATGAAGAACAAATCGAGTATCAGTCCAATGATAACATATATATTAATGATTAGAATATTCCCAGAATCCCTAGTAATGAAATATATAAGAAAAAGTGGTATCTTTCTTCATTCAAAAGTTAACATCATATTAAAACAGTTGAGCAAGTCTATGCTCGCAGTAAACAACATAAAACATGTCAACTCTTTAGTCCTTAGTCTATAAAAAAAAAACACAAAAAAGATGGTTGCAATTTCTTACATATAAGATTAGTCCAAATTGGTGTCAAACCATTAACAAGAAAAGGTTTAAATGCTTCTATTCTTCTTTGTCTTAGAGACGCAAGATTTACTGATGTTAATGATAATACTCTTGGTATTATTAGGTCAAGCCTTTTTAACGGCCCAATTCATTTTGATTGCTATCCTGATTTTACAATTAGTCTTAGTGACCCCCATATATTAAAAGCTTTAATTTTAAATATTAAAACTTCAGGATATAATGTTTTAGAAGGTACTCAACCTTTAGCATTAATTTATAGAATCCACTATAAAGTTACTAGAACAAATATGAACTTCCAACCCATCAGTAAGAGTCCTAAAAACCAAACTCTTTTAATTCAAAGTAGTGAAGACAATACTAATATTAGAATTCCCCATACAATAAGATGGTTTGATATCCATCTTCCTTCTGAATTGTCACTCACCAAAGAAAATCAACCTATAAACGTAAGACACAGTATATCTGATTTAAATTGCATCCAGCAATATAATGATGGCACAGTTAAAATAAATTTCAATACCCTTAGATCTAGTCATCAACGTAGAATTCAAGAATTAAGACAATCCTCTAGACATTCTTTCATGACATCTAGACCCTCTTTTACTGGTTCCATAACAATTGAGTCATCCATCTCAAGAAGAGATATTGATTTAGAAAAAGAAATCAAAAATATTCGAATAAAAGAACTAGAAGAAGAAATTACAAAAACTAAAAAAATTTCACAGCCAAAGAAAAACTTACCAAGCCCTTTGCAGCCCGCTAAAAACAGCGCCTCCATATTCCTTTTACTCCCGTCTGGTGGTGTCGTCAACGTCTCTTCGACGTTGTGTTGACGCTGTCAGACGGGTGATGATGGCCTCCACCTCCATGGATGTGCTTTACTTAAGATTTCAACATATAAGGTTCATGTTTTTTCAGATCTTAGTAGTTTTGGTGGACTCTTCGTGCGTGTTGGTTCCGGAAGGCAGGAAGGGGGCAATTTGGAGTGGATTTCAGATGGCGGAGCTTGACAGCGAGTGATCATTGATGGGGTTTTTGGCTTCTTGGAGGCATGTATCTACACCAGTACGGAGTCGGATTTATGTCGTTGACGGCCTACGGCGGCGGGTGAGCGCGTGGGATGCGGCTGCTAGGTTTGGAGGAGCTGGGCCTTGTGTTGGGCTTTAGTGGGCTGTCTGGCTAGGGCCTGGGCCTAAGTCTTTTTTCCTTTTTCTTTTGGTTTTTTCAGTGTGAAGTTGCGCTTGTCTCAACGTGGAGTTGGGGTTTGTCCTAACTGTATGTTGGGCTTTGTCCTGACTCTATCTTTTTTATTTTGCTTTATTTTGTTCTAGTTAGGCTGAACCTTATACCTATTATCCATGATGATCATGGAGTTAGGTTTTTCTTTTTCCTCCGATGTGCGAAAGTTTCTGAATAGGTGGTCTAGCCTATGTATCACGTTGGTGTCCTATATACCATGAAGTCTTGTACTATCCTGCAAATAGGTGATAGCAGGTTGATATATAATGACCATCTTGGCATGCGCGATTAAATGAATGAATTGTTACCCTTACAAAAAAAAAACAAAAACTAAAAATTTGTTGAAGGAAAAACACATTATGTGCCTTCGTCAAAGTAACTGACGATAGAAAATTATGATATTATCAATCAAAGGATGTAACGACTCAATCAGTCATTATTGTCATTATGTACGTTGTAATTACCATTGTAATATTCACCCTATATAAAGGGGTTTATCAATGAAATGAGTAAACTAATTTCCATTTTATTTTAACACATTATCAGCACTTTGTTCTAATTTAGAGTTGATAGCCAAGAAACAAAAACCAAAGAGTGTTGCTATTGGAACCTCCACATTTGCTCACTTGACCTCCCTCTATTTTCAATTATTGAATTACATTTGTATCCTCTTGCATAAAGACTATTGAAGACAATAAGTGTATAAAAATAGTATTATATTTATTGTCTATAGACTTTCCAATTCTATAATAATGTTATTTATTATTTTCCTTATTAAATTTATTTTCCAATTTCAGTAAGTGCTGAAACTAAGCAAATATATAAATTATAAGATTGTTAATGTGACATAAAGTTATTATAATTATACATGTTTAAGCACATATACAAAAAATAAGGTCAAGAGTAAGTGTTGAAAACTAAGCGCATATATTTTAATAAGTTTGCAACATGAAAAAAAAAGAGGGTCAATTGTTTTGATATATATATATATATATATATATATATATTGAATATTTTTATATATCTTATTAGACCTTAAATATATTTGCAACACACTAGTAACTATTGAAATAGTACAAGGGCATATGCTAGTGTGTTTTGAAATATTTCTTACACATGAAAGAAAAAAAAATATATTAAGAAATAGAGGTCCAGTGAGTGAATAGGAGATTGAATGAGTAAGTTATTGAAATATATGTGAATAACATATTTAAGGTTATTTCGGTAATTTGAAAGGAGGTGTAGTGAGTAAATGCTTATATTCAAAAGTATAATGGAGGTATAGAAAGTATTAGATGTCTAATAAACAAATGTGGAGGTCCTAATAGCAACACTCAAAACCAAAACCCTTTAAAAAAAAAAAAATGTTTGCCGACAACTCATTCGCCGGAAAAGAATGAAAAATCTAAAGATCCCAGTTCTGCCGACGACATTTTTGTCGGCAAAGAATGAAGATTCTCTGGGCACCCAACAATCTGATTGGGCACCCATCGTCTTCTCCGATCTGACTCTGTTCAGCCAGACCCGATCGCCTCCGGCACTCAAATCTTCGGTTTCCTCTGTCGACGTTTCCTCTCGTCGACGCAGCCCTCGACGACGATCCGGCCACCCTAGCCCGACGACGCAGCTCGACCAGCTTTTCTCCACCCAGCAACCCGATTCCGACACCGATCCACCCGGATCGTTCCCCCTTGCAGCCGTCCTCTCCTCCGCGTCGACAAACCAGCGTCGCCGCCTCCACCTGCTTAGTCCATCATCGACAACGCCGACCTGCGGCTCCGATCGGACAACCTCGAAAATCCGGATCGGATCTTGATCAACCCAGCCCTGACGCTGCATGGCCTGACCCGGATCCAGAACTCCAGATTGACGCCGCGACTCGACGACAACCCACCACCGACAAAGCCTCTGCTTCCTCCGACGACTCCCCTGCCCAGCGCTGTCCTCTAACTCGGCAGCGGCCTAGCGTTGCAGCATCAGGCTTGCTCGACCCGGTTCGCAGACCGGACCCGTTTCTGCTCGACCCGGATGAATATCCGATTAGGGGCAACACAATAAATTTACCTCAGGTAAAAAGTGTTTACCCTACACGTAAAACACATTATTTACCACAATAATCTTTTTTTTGTTTTACTGTTTATATATATGATTAAAGTGACTAATCATATAAATATTGTTATTTTTACATGTGACGTATTAATTACGATGCGATGATCAATACAGAATCGAGATCGAGCAATCGCTTCACACTCAGTTTATTTGCCAAACTGACAGTATAAAATTTCGCCGCTTTTGGTAAATCTCGTTTAAATTATATTATACGAAAGCTCGTTTAAATTATTCTATGATATAATGTTCTTACTAAATCACATTAATATTTTATTACTGTTAAATAATTTTTTTTTTTTAACATGTTATTTAGTTTGAGCATTGACATGATAATGCAATTTCATGAGCATTGTAATATAAAAAAAATGGACAAACCTACTACTGTGATAAAGCATTTTCACGAAGCATTAAAAATATAACCATTATAAATCTTGGTCTTGAAAATCTAATTTTTATTTCTTGAAAAATTTTCAACATGGATATCTTCTTTATTGCATAAAAAACAACAATAATGAAATTTCATTAGCTTCACAGCAATGAAAATGGAGAAACAAAAATTTTATTGTGATGACGTAATTTCACAAAGCATCGGATTTGCCATAATGTATCTTGGTTTATTTTAGTTGTCGTGAATGTCATTTAGACCGCAAAACTAATACAATCTCTTCTTTTCTATTTTACAGATGGTTGAACCATCACAGTCTAATTTTGAAATATTGGACTCTGAAGAACTTGAGTACCAAATTCCCCTACTGAACCAACTACAGCTTGAGCATGGTATATTTATGCAAACTGCTTTATGTAAATACCTGAGAAATAATTAAAATACCTTGAATGACGATGTAAGGTCGGAGACAAAGAAAATTTTCTAAAAACAAATTGTGCAAAGTTATGCAACATCCCTAATACTACTGGCAATTACCATGCAGGTAAAGATTTCAATAACTATCTAAAAGCAAGTGGAAACAATTAGGGCTGGGCGTTTTGGCCCGAGGAACCGAAAGCCTGGCCCGAAAAACCCGAAAAAATGTAAAACGGGCCGGTCCTTGATTTCCGAAAGTCCGAACCCGAAAAAGCCCAGACCGAATGTGTGTAGGCCCGAACGGGCTCGGGCCCTGTTTTTGTTTGGACCGAAAGCCCGAACCGGCCTGACCCATATATATTGTTGCCATGTGTCATGCTGTGATTGGTCTATAATTAATTATAAAAAAAAAAAAAAAACTGGACTGAGACTGAGTCACAGGCACACTTCCTCATTTCCTCAGTTTCTCTCTTCCCCTTCGACATCCCACAGTCCCACAGTCCCATCGTCTTCCACCATCAACAATTCGACATCACCCATCGATTTAGCCTCAGCCCTCAGCTTCGTCTTCGACATCACCCAGATACCCACTCAACTTCGTCTTCGACATCACCCACTCACCCTCAGCCTCGCCTGAGTCGCCTCAGCCCTGGGACTCTGGAAGGGACTGCCTCTATCGCCTTAGCTCAGCCCTCAGCCCTCAGCCCTCGCCTCAGCCTCGCCTCTCCTCGCCACGGATCTGGGACGCTGGAGAGAGAGGACGAAGTCTTTGGGGCAGTACTGGCCTGAGAGGGGGAGGTTGCCTTCTGCGGCGACGTGATCGACGGTCTCGTCGACCTTGGAGGTTGTGCGGTTGTAGACAGAGATGGGGAAGCCTTTCTCGGCGATGTTGAGGGCGAGGTTCTGGCCCATCACGGCCAAGCCGGCGAGGCCGATGCGAGAGAGAGTTGTCGAAGCCTCCATTTCTCATTTATGAGGGTTTGGGTTGGCGAAGAAGAAGAAGAGGAGGGGGAGAAATGGAGGAGGGTTTGGTTGGTACACAACAGGTTTTTGGGCCTGAAAAAAGTCTGAACCCGGCCCGAACCGGTCAGAACGGGCTTTGGTCGGTCCCTGCAGTTCAAAAAACCCGAACCGATTTTTTCGGGTTTTGGGTCAGTTTTCACAATTTTTGGGCCCGGCCCGTGCCAACGGCGACCGGAGGAGGCCGATTCCGGTTCGACACAGTCGAACCTATTCGGGCGTCGCACCGCCGAACCGCGTCGTTTCAAGCCGCGCTGCTGCCACAGACGCGACGGGCAAGCTGAGCCGGTCCGAACGTGACCGGTGCGCCGGCCCAGTTCGGCCGGACGGCGGAGGTTCGGCCGGAGGTCGGCCGAGTCGGGGGAGAGGAGAGAGAAAGGAGAGAGAAGAAAAAAAAAGAAAAGGAAAAATAGAAAAATGGGGGATTTTCCCTTTCGGGAAATTTTCCTCCCGCTATTTATACTCGTCCAAAATCGGACAATTTCCGATTTTACATCATAACTTTTTCATGCGAACTCCAAATTAAACGTGCCACGTGTCCACGGACTCGTTTCAACGTCTTCTACCTCGTCATAAAATAAAATCCGCGGTCGGGTCAACTTATTTAAAAGTCAACCTTTAGAACTTTCGAATCGTAAAAACAATTCCCGAGGAGTAAAAGTAAAAGTAGCACAGTCAAAAGGTAACTCTAGGTTCGAGATGTTACAGCTACAACGTCTCTTCCCTGTTTTCATTCGACCGTTCCTTCCCCGTCACGTTGTGGAGCCGTTAGTAGCGTTGGCAAGATTTTTCCGAAAGGTATGCACACGGGAAGTGAGAAAATCTGACCTCTGGGAAATGCAACAAGACATCGTTCATATCATGTGTAAATTTGAGATGATATTTCCTCCAAATGTTTTCGACATCATGCCTCATCTCATGATCCATCTTCCTCGGCAGTTGTTGCTTACCGGTCCTGTGCACTTCACTTGGATGTATCCGATGGAAAGGTATGTATTTTACACCTTGTGTTAATTTCCTCATCAATATATGTGATTTAATATTAATGTATTATCATAACACTTTAAAAACTTGATTTATAGGCAACTTGGACAATACGGTGATTTTGTCCAAAACAGATCCGCACCTGAAGGATGTATAGCGCACGAGTGCGTCACCTACATGAAGCTGTATTTAGGAGCGTTACAGGAAAGCATACCGGAAGATGTACATTCACAGTTCAATCTTTCCATACTCTCCGACGATGTTGTACTCGGTGGAAAAATGCCAGTTTCCTACAAGTTGAAAGATTATAAGGTAGCCATTGCACATTGGTGGGTACTAATTAACTGTTTAGAAGTTCAGTTTTGGAAGAATATGCATCTAAACTGTGAACAAGTAGGAGGTGATCTCGATTACCACAACCGGACATTCGCAGAGTATTTCGGCCGCTGGGTACGTAACTTTAACATTATTCTATACGTATTTATATATTATTGTGTATAATTATTCATATTTATAGTTGATTCTGATGGTTGCAGATGAACCTTATTAAAAATGATAATCACCCAAATTGGTCGCACGAACTCAGACTTCTAGCGATGAAGCCAGTCTACTCAAAAGTTTATGCGATGTGCAAGGTGAATGGTGTGTTATTTCGATGTGAAGAGAGAGACATCAGACTGAAAACACAAAATTCAGGGGTTATGGCACATGTTGGGGATGATGGAGTTGACTATTACGGTGTTCTCCATTCAGTTGTGGAACTGCATTATGGGGAAGGCATTAAAGTGCACCTTTTCAAGTGTAGATGGTTTGACACACGGCCGCAGAGCATGAAAACCGATCAATACGGCATAACTTCTGTGAACACTAGTACATCATGGTATGAGGATGACCCGTTCGTTTTAGCCACATGGGTGAAACAAGTGTTTTATCTTGATGATCTCGCCAAGGGTGACCCGTGGAAAGTAGTCAACACTATCCACCATCGCAACATTTACCGGGCGTCTACACTTGGAGTGGCTGAAGAAAACGAGGAAGGTGGCACTGCGTATCAAGAGCCCAACTCAAACGGTATTCCTGACTCCTCTTTTATTCGCCTAGACACGCCGGTGCGAATTCGACGTGAAGAGCCACTGCTTGTTGATGTTGATCCAAATGAAGAAACTAACGAGGACTCTAGTGGTGAGGAAAGACATAGATTACCCCTATCGAGCAATTCATAAACCGAAGAAGACTCATCCGATGATTCCGATTACAATCCGACGGATTAAGTAATTTAGATGATGTAATCCTTTCATTTGTAATCCACTAATTTCTAAAGACAACTCCGATTCTTAAAACACACTAAGAAAAACTTGCATGTACCAAGATATGTTTACGGCCAAGCTTTTATAGATAACAGCTGCTTTGTGACGACTTTCCCTACTCTCTAAAAATTTCAAAGGTGGGAGGTACTGACTGAAAACCAATAATTTCTCACCAGATGACTCACATAATAACCTAAGGATATTCATAAAGAATTTTGCCTTGATTCCTTCATTCAAGTCTATCGTCTCGACCAACTCATCCATTTTTTCATTTGAGTCAGAGGGTTTCCAGTCCTTCGAGACAGAGTACAGTTTTCGGTGCAGATAAACAGCACTGCCAACTGAACTTTGCTTGAACTTCCTTGCCAACTGTTTTTTTTTTTTCATATAATAGCCGACGAAAATTTGTTGTTTCGTCGGCTATACTCATAATAGCCGACGAAAAATTCATTATTTCGTCGGGTATAACAATATTGAAAAATACATATTTTATTTTAGACAGAAAACGATAAAAGAATAGCCGACGAGTACGAGTCTCACGTCGGCTATGATTTAAAAAAACAAAAAACAAAAAATGACCATATTCCATTTTCTATCACTAAGATTGCTTCATCCTTCAAATGCAAAAATGTTGTGAAATAAGATATGACCGAAATAATGAAATACATCTACGGTTGAAAAATGACAAGATTCCGATAAAATCTGGGTGTCGAAAGATGCGGTCAAAGGTTTTATTCCTTCGTTTCCCTAATGGTAGCGTTACCTTTGGTAAATATTTTGAGAAAAAATTTTATACGATTAGTTGCATCCCATCGATTTGAAACTATTATCTGTTGAAGGTCAGACCAAAACAACATCATTTAGACAGTGTAATTACCATTTCTAAGCGTTTAGAGGTTTGACTCACCCGGTTGACCGTTCCGATCGAGCCTTTAACGTTGTCAGCTGAAGTTGGATTTTTTTCCATACATGTATTTAATCTTAACGGTGATATCTGACGGTTGGAATAGATTTTCTAAACTTTTAGATTCAAAATCAGAACATATGCACTAATGTTCCTTAACTTGTTTACCAAGTGTTTAAGTGAATGTATAGTTTCAAATAGTTACTATACGTAGACTCTTCAAATGCAAAAATGTTGTGAAATAAGATATGACCGAAATAATGAAATACGTCTACGGTTGAAAAATGACGAGATTCCGTTAAAATCTGTGTGCCGAATGTTGCGGTTAACTGTTTTTTACTTTCATTTTCCTATGGGTAGCCTGACGTTCGTTAAATCAATTTTGTAAAATTTTTATATGATTAGTTGCGTCTCATTGATTTGAAACTATTATCTGTTGAAGGTGAGGCCAGAAACCGTCGTTTAACTAGACTAATTTCCGTTTTTAAGCGTTTAGAGGTTTGACTTAGTGGTTTGACCTATAGTTTAGCCGACGAAAATTATATGTCGTCGGCTAAAGTCTTGCGATCCGCGCCTTTTTATTATCCGCCATTGGATGGCTCAGATCCAACGGCTGTTGATTTTCCAAAGTATAGCCGACGATGTTCATATAATAGCCGACGATATTCAAAGAATAACCGACGAAATATTTTAAATCGTCGGCTATTCTCTCTGCGATCCGCGCCTTTTTATTATCCGCCGTTGGATGGCTCAGATCCGACGGCTGTTGATCTTCCAAAGTATAGCCGACGACATTCAAAGCATACACTACAAGAAAAAAGGGCTTTGCCGACGAAAAAATAAAAAACTGCCGACGAAACACTTTTTTCGTCGGCTATTCCTAAGAATGGCCGACGAAAATTTTTGTCGTCGAAAAAAAAAAAATTTCGTCGACTATTCCCATAGAATGGCCGACGATTTTTTATTTCGTCGCTAAAAATTAAAAATCGTCGGCTATTCTACAAGAATGGCCGACGATTTTTTCTTTTGTCGCTAAAAATTATTTTTCGTCGGCTATACCCCTATAATGGCCGACGATTTAAAGTTTTCGTCGGCTATACAAATTTTAGAAGAATGGCCGACAAAGTTGACAATTTCGTCGGCTATAAGTCTTTATATTTTCAGATCTGGACAGAAGCTGCCCATTTAAAAAAAAACGGAAAAAAACGGGAGAAAGAGTGAAAAATCTGTGGGTATTGTTGAAATCCGTCATCTCTTACATTGTGGAGCTATATATAGGTACGTATATGTGTATATATGTTGATTTTGAGTTTTAGTTGAGTTGATTTTGAGTTTTAGTTATTTTGATATAGTAAGTGATTTTTTGTTTTGTTGTTGTTTTAGTGTTAGAATGTATGTATATATGTTGATTTTGAGTTGTAGTTGAGTTGATTTTTAGTTAGAGTATAATTATGTGTTTTAATTTAATAATGTTATTTTAATTAGTGTTAAAATATATATAAATATGTTAATTAATGGTTGTTGATTGTGTAATGAACTTTAATAATGGTTGTTAATTAATGGTATATATATATATATGTTGATGTTGATAATAATATATATTGTAATATATATATGTGTTAATTAATTTATTATTAATTAAAGTTATACATATATATTATTATCAGGCTATATATGGATCGAGATAAAAGTTGGATTTCGCTTCCAAGGCATGACCGACGATACACTACAGGAGTTGTAGATTTTTTGCAGTTCGTCCAGGAAAATGCAAACGGGGATTACCATTATTGCCCGTGCAAGAAATGTAAGTGTCGCAGTGATATGTGTCGATTTCCGATTAGGACAGTATGGGAGCACCTAAAGAGTAATGGGTTTTGGCCGAAGTACACACGTTGGATATATCACGGTGAGCCATCATTAGATGGATCGCATGATCATGGGCAGTATTTTGAGGCGGGCAGTAGTAGTACATCCAACGATCCAACAATGGCATTCGTCAACGACGTTTTTCCTTTTGAAAGCGGTGTACGTGGGGAACAATATATGCAGGACCCGGTGCAGCCGTTCCCACAAGTTGTCAACACTGCTGCCTTTGACAAGTACAACAAACTGATTGCATTGCAACAGACCCCTGTGTCTTCAAGTTCTGAGAAGACAGTTCTTCAAAGTGTGATGGAGGTAATGAGGATTAAAGTCGAGACAAAAGGGAGCATCAGGCAAGTGGATGAATATCTACAGTACACTTCTTCGTTGTTGGAGGAGGGTCATCGTAATCCTACCAATCACCGTCAGGTCTGAAGTATCCTCAAAGATCTAGGGCTTTCCTACATTAAGATCCATGCATGCGCATTTGACTGCGTTCTCTTCTGGGGTAAAGATGCAGAAGGGAATGATCTTGCTAGCCTTGACGCATGTCCGATATGTCAGTCTGACCGATATAAGTTGACGGGAGCAGGCAATAGGAAACCTGTGAAAGTGCTTCGGTATTTTCCGTTGAGAGATAGGCTTGAGCGGTTGTACATGTCAGAAACCACCGCAAAAACTATGAGGTGGCACGGTGAGCGGGATGCGAGAGACGCAGATATCATGACACACATCTCTGACGGAGCGGCTTGGAAGCATATAAACAATGAGTTTCCTCATTTTGCGTCAGATGTCAGAAACGTCAGGCTCGGGCTCTCAACCGACGGGTTCAACCCTTTTGGCACCATGAGTCTTTCATACAGTATATGGCCGGTGGTTTTGGTACCTTACAACCTTCCTCCGTGGATGTGCATGAAGAATGAATATAATATGTTGACGTTGTTGATTCCGGGGCCTGGTTACCCAGGGAAATGTCTCGATGTGTATATGAGACCATTGATTGAAGAGCTTAAGGTATTGTGGGACATTGGTCATCCTACTTTTGACAAGTACAAGCAGGAGACGTTCCAGATGCATGCCATGGTTATTGGTACCACCAGTGATTTTCCTGCTTATGGGATGTTGCCGGGCAGCGTTGTTAGGGGATACAAGGCTTGTCCAGAGTGCCTCAGCGATTATGGGAGCACCCCTCATTGCAACAAGATATGCCGAATGGGTCATCGTGTGTTCCTTCCGGCGGATCACCACTGGCGTTACGAGTCCGCCGCATTTGATGGAACCGAAGAACACGGCCGTCCTCCCAGAAGATGGACAGGAAGAGAAATTTTAGCAAGACTTAATTAGTACGATTTTGGGCCCCTCAGCAATCATCCCGATATTGTAGCGGAAATACCTGAAAGGCCTGAGGAGTACAAATTCTGGACACATAGGAGCATATTGTGGGAACTCCCGTACTGGTGTGAGTTGCTGATCCGTCACTTTCTAGACGTTATGCACATAGAAAAAAATGTTTCTGAAAGTGTGGTGGGCACAACGCTGAACTTGGAGGGGAAGACGAAAGACGGTCCTAAGGCTCGCACTGATCTGCAAAACATGAATATCAGAAAACCACTATGGTTGAAACAAGGGAAGAGAAAAATGCCTCAAGCTCCTTACACCGTCAAGTCTGAGCATAAATCAGAAATTTTCCATTGGATAAGTCGGGCCAAGTATCCTTCAGGCTTTGCTGGAAATATAGCCAAGTGTGTCAACAGACAATTCAACAATCTGTACGGGTTGAAAAGTCATGACAATCATATCCTGCTACAACGTCTCTTTCCTGTTTTCATTCGACCGTTCCTTCCCTGTCACGTTGTGGAGCCGTTAGTAGCGTTGGCAAGATTTTTCCAGAAGGTATGCACACGGGAAGTGAGAAAATCTGACCTCCGGGAAATGCAACAAGACATCGTTCATATCATGTGTAAATTTGAGATGATATTTCCTCCAAATTTTTTCGACATCATGCCTCACCTCATGATCCATCTTCCTCGGCAGTTGTTGCTTACCGGTCCTGTGCACTTCACTTGGATGTATCCGATGGAAAGGTACGTATTTTACACCTTATGTTAATGTCCTCATCAATATATGTGATATAGTGTTAATGTATTATCATAACATTTTAAAAACTTGATTTATAGGCAACTTGGACAATACGGTGGTTTTGTCCAAAACAGATCCGCACCTGAAGGATGTATAGCTGAAGCATATATTGCGCAGGAGTGCGTCACCTACATGAAGCTGTATTTCGGAGCGTTACAGGAAAGCATACCGGAAGATGTACCGTCACAGTTCAATCTTTCCATACTCTCCGACGATGTTGTACTCGGTGGAAACATGCCAGTTTCCTACAAGTTGAAAGATTATGAGGTAGCCATTGCACATTGGTGGGTACTAATCAACTGTCCAGAAGTTCAGTTTTGGAAGGACATACATCTACGCTGTGAAGGAGTAGCAGGTGATCTCGATTACCACAACCAGACATTCGCAGAGTATTTCGGCCGCTGGGTACGTACCTTTAACACTATTCTATACGTGTTCATATATTATTGTGTATATTTATTCATATTTATAGTTGATTCTGATGGTTGCAGATGGACCTTATTGAAAATGATAATCACCCAAATTGGTCGCACGAACTCAGACTTTTAGCGAGGAGGCCGGTCTATTCAAAAGTTTATGCGACGTGCAAGGTGAATGGTGTGTTATTTCGATGTGAAGACAGAGACCTCAGACTGAAAACACAAAATTCAGGGGTTATGGCACATGGTGGGGATGGTGGAGTTGACTATTACGGTGTTCTCCATTCAGTTGTGGAACTGCATTACGGGGAAGGCATGAAAGTGCACCTTTTCAAGTGTAGATGGTTTGACACACGGCCGCAGAGCATGAAAACCGATCAATACGGCATAACTTCTGTGAACACTAGTACATCATGGTATGAGGACGACCCGTTCGTTTTAGCCACATGGGTGAAACAAGTGTTTTATCTTGATGATCTCGCCAAGGGTGACCCGTGGAAAGTAGTCAACACTATCCACCATCGCAACATTTACCGGGCGTCTACACTTGGAGTGGCTGAAGAGAACGAGGAAGGGGGCACCGCGTATCAAGAGCCCAACTCAAACGGTATTCCTGACTCCTCTTTTATTCGTCTAGACACGCCGGTGCGAATTCGACGTGAAGAGCCACTGCTTGTTGATGTTGATCCAAATGAAGAAACTAACGAGGACTCTAGTGGTGAGGAAAGACATAGATTACCCCTATCGAGCAATTCAGAAACCGAAGAAGACTCATCCGATGATTCCGATTACAATCCGACGGCTTAAGTAATTTAAATGATGTAATCCTTTCATTTGTAATCAACTCATTTCTAATGAACGGGCGTGGGGATGAGCCTCCCAGCTAGGCTGGGTTCCAAACCCCTTAAAAAAAAATTTGAAATATGTTGACTGTTGGGTTTCTGGTTTTTTTATGTTCAATTTTGGTTATATGTGAACAGGACATCGGAATAGGAGAGGTGTAAAACCACTGATTTTTTTTAGTTTTTTTTTTCAGAGAATAGCCGACGAAAAATGCATTATTTCGTCGGCCATTACAATAATGGCCGACGAAAAATTTAATTGTTCGTCGGCTATTCTCACAATGGCCGACGAAAAATTAAATTTCGTCGGCCATAAGTTTTTTAAAAAATAAATTTTTTATTTTTGACCGAAAACGACAAAAGAATAGCCGACGAGTACTAGGTTTTATTTCGTCGGCTATGATTAAAAAAAAAAAACAAAAAAAGAGCAGCTTCCATTTTATATCACTATCGACAAACCATTGCTTCATCCTTCAAATGCAAATGTGTCGTGAAATAAGATATGACCGAAATATTGAAAAGCGTCTACGGTTGAAAAATGAGAAGATTCCGACAAAATCTGTGTGCCGAATATTGCGGTTAACTGTTTTTTACTACCGTTTTCCTATGGGTAGCCTGACGGTCGGTAAATATTTTGAGGATAATTTTTATACGATTAGTTGCGTCTCATCGATCTGAAACTATTCTCTGTTGAAGATCAGGCCAAAAAACGTCATTTAGACGGGCCAATTTCCGTTTTAAAGCGTTTAGAGGTTTGACTCACCCGGTTGACCGTCCCGATCGATCCGTTAACGTTGTCAGATGTAGTTGGATTTTTTTTCATACATGTATTTAATCTTAACGGTGATATCTGACGGTTGGAATAGATTTTCCAAACTTTTAGATTCAAAATCGGAACATATGCACTAATGTTCCTTAACTTGTTTACTAAGTGTTTAAGTGAATGTATAGTTTCAAATAGTTACTATACGTAGACTCTTCAAATGCAAATGTGTCGTGAAATAAGATATGACCGAAATATTGAAATACGTCTACGGTTGAAAAATGAGCAGATTCCGACAAAATCTGTGTGCCGAATGTTGCGGTTAACTGTTTTTTACTCCCGTTTTCCTATGGGTAGCCTGACGGGAGGTAAATATTTTGAGGGAAATTTTTATCCGATTAGTCGCGTCTCATCGATTTGAAACTATTCTCTGTTGAAGATAAGGCCAGAAAACGTCATTTAGACAGGCCAATTTCCGTTTTAATTTATAGGGTTTAGAGGTTTGACTTCGTAGTTTGACCAAACGTTTAGCCGACGAAATATTTGATTTCGTCGGCTATTTCCAAAGTATAGCCGACGAAATATTTAATTTCGTCGGCTAAACGCTAGTGATGCGCGCCTTTTCATTGTCCGCCGTTGGATGGGGGAGATCGGACGGCTGCTGAGCGCCTAAAGAATAGCCGACGAGTTCATATATGTCGTCGACTATTCTTAAGTATAGCCGACGACTTTAAGCATTTCGTCGGCTATTCTTAAGTATAGCCGACGAAATCTTTTTAATTCATCGGCTATACTTTCGGGTATAAGTTTGTTGCAGCCGAACCCTAGCCTCCATTTGCTGCATATTTCCAAAACGGTCCGCCGCTCGCCTCCAACCGATCCTCCGCCGCTCGCCTCGTCGTCCTCCTCCCTCTTCCTTCTCCAATCCGGCAACCCCCTCCTCCCTCTTCCTCCTCCAATCCGGCGTGTCCCTCCTCCGGCCCAGCCTCCTCAAATCCGGCCGGCCTCCTCCTCCCTTCCATTTTCGATTCGGCACTAAGTTTTTTTTTCATTTATGTTAATTAATGTTAATTTAGATATAATTTAGATATTTATGTTAATTTAGGTATAATTTAGGTATTTATGTTAATTTAGGTATTTATGTTAATTTATGTATAATTTAGGTATTTATGTTAATTTAGGTATAATTTACGTATTTATGTTAATTTAGGTAAATTTTAGGTATTTATGTTAATTTAGATAAATTTTAGGTATTTATGTTAATTTAGGTAATTGTTTTCAAATTTATTTTAATTGTATAATTTAGGTGTAATTGTATAATTTATACGTATAAATTGGTTTTTTAATTATATAAATTGATAACTTAATTGTATAATTTAGCTTAATTATATATATAGCTTAATTATATTTAATTAGAATTTGTTATTTAATATAATATAATTTAATATGTTAGTATATAAATTGTTATATTCAAATATGTTAGTATTATTGGTTATTATATTAATTAGAATTTGTTATTTAATATAATATAATTTAATATCAATTAATGTATTAATGCCTCGGGCTTTAGATGGCCGATGCATTAAGAAACCTATTCGGAGGCCGTCGTGCCGGCAGATCTAGAGGTTCTGGAAATTCCGCCGGTTCTGCAGACTCCGAGAGGACCGCTAGCCAGCCTGAGAGGACCACCAGCCAGCCGCGGAGGAGTGTAGATTCATCCCAGCCGCATAGGACTGTAGATGCAGCCCCGCCGCGACGGAGTGTGAGTTCTCGGCACCAGACCCTTCTCCAGGCGGGGCGGCCGTCGAACACTTCACTTCCGCATGCCGGTCCCTCTGTGGCTCCGAGGTTTAGTCGGCAGCTATTTCACGAGGACATAGCTGCCGACGTTCCTCAGGTTCGGATGCCTGACGTTCATCGGGAGCCGATGCCGAGTCCGACTCAGTCTGCTGCTGACTCGACTGAGGCTCCTACTCTCCCAAACCAGCTCTTCCTCCCGTACAACATTCCAGCGATACCGGAGGTCGACTATCAGGGTGTGCCCATATGGCCTGATATGCCTCAGTACGTGAGTGCTGCGGAGGCATACCACCAGCAGCCATTTGAGAACCCTGACCACCTTATTTCGGCGAGGAGAAAAGGAAAGTCGACAGACGAGTCATCCAGTTCAGGTAACATTTGATTTTATTAATTAAATGTTTTATTAAAATTAACGCACTAATATTTAATTTTATTAACCAATCGTCGTTTTTGTGATAGGGACAGCCGCTAGCAGTTCACGGAGGAATACGAGAGGTGTCATATGTTTTGACACGCTCAGGAGAACTGTTGAGCGCAGCGGGAGGATTCAGATCAACGAACCTCCTAATCAGGAGGTTCAGGGGAAGAAAAAACGCGACTACTCGGGTTGCGTGGGGTCACTGATTAGGGACAGGTCCCTATGTTGTGGACCCGGTGGGCTGATGTGCCCGAAGAGATAAAGAGGGAGGTGAACAACGCCGCGTCGGTGAGTAATTTAAAATATTTAATTTATTTATCGTAATATTTAATAATTTTCGGTATTATTACAATTGTAAAACTAATAAAATATTATTTTTCAGACATTCTTCGAGATTGCCGAACAAAGGCGGGATTGGGCGGACGCCCAGCAGAACTCGAGGTACGTTTGTTTTTATGATATTATAATTATCTTATAATTATTAATATTTTATGATATTAATAATATTTCTAATGCACTTTTATTTTTTTCGTAGGTTCAAAGAGTGGAAGAACGAGTTGCGTTCCCACTATAACGAATACGACAACCTTGGTCGTATGGGTACTCCCAGGGAGTTCATGTTCCGGGAGTACGAGTGGCGTTGGTTGAAGACAGTAGACTTCAACAACCCAGTTATGCAGGTAAATACTAAACTTCAGTAAAAATGTTTATTTTGTTAAAATTTTAATTATTAGTTTAATTATTTTATAATTATTACACTAATATTTTTTGATGCATTTTTCTAACATTTTATTATTTGTTTGAAGCAACGTTCTCGGATAAACTCTGAGAACCGCCGCCGGAACACAACCCCCCATCATGCTGGTTCACGGCCGTTTGCACAATATCAGGAGGAGACGCTCAGAGATCATCCTGATAGCAACCCGTACGTGGAGACGTTCAAGATCGCTTATCCACAAGCGACAGAACAGCTCGTAAGTCGTTCATTACAATTTTAAAATTTTAATTATTAATTTTACTTAATTCTATATTTGTTATAATATTAATTTTTTTTTCCCGTCCACTTAGGAGAGGGTCAACCGGGCGGAAGAAGAGGTGTTCCAGCAAGTAGTTCGGGAGACACAACCGAACATTTCAGAGGCAGATCTGGAAGAAGCCATGCGCCATGTCGACCGGTCCAGTGTCCAAACGGCAGCGAGGATGTTCGACGCAGCCTTCCCAAACCGGTCAAACAACTACTACTGCCGGGGTTTGGGAAGTTCTGGACTAGGGCTTCTGAAGACCACTAAGGGAGGTCAAAAGAAGGGAGGTGGGGAGAGCCAACATATGAGGGGGGAAGTGCACCGATTGGCTGCAGAATTGGCGACCTCGTCCCAGACAGTACAGGAGCTGCGCCGCAGCACACAGCAGTATCATTTGGAGATGCGCCGCAGAACACAGCAGTATCATTTGGATATGGCCGGTTGAAATGCCGAATGCGAAAGAATTCGGCAACAAAACTACGACAGCCAACAAGCCTGGTGGTATGAGATGTTCGCGGCACAAAACCAAGGCCTTCCACCCCCGGCCCCGTTTCAGCGGTTAGCGGAACCTCCAATGCCTCAACCTCCCGAGTTCGGTCAGCAGGATAACGAGCCTGATGGAGAGCAGGATGCTGGGGATGACCTGCTGGACTTTCGTGGTTTAGGTGATGATTAGGGTTTAGGGTTTATGTATATTAGAACGAATTTAATAAAAAGGGTATTTAGACGTGTTTCTTGTTGGTGCAAATGCATGGACTGTTTTTGTGATTTGCAGGTTGCTTGGAATGGTAATTTAGAAAATAATTTAATTTTTTTTTCCCAAATGTAAGAAAAGCCGACGATTTTGGCATTATTTCGTCGGCTATAATAACTATAGCCGACGAATTTTACCAATTTTCGTCGGCTATAAGTTGTATAGCCGACGAAAATTACATTATTTCGTCGGCTATACCTAATTAATGCCTATTAAATATTAATATATTTCGAGGCAATAGCCGATGAAAATTTATAAAATCGTCGGCTATTGTTAACAACCAATAGCCGACGAAAATTTATTAATTCGTCGGCTATACTTAATGAATTTCGTCGGCCATACTCGAAAATACCCGATGAAATTCGTCGGCAATTTCTCCCAGGTTTGGCCGAGGAAAAATAGTTTCGTCGGTAAGTTCTTCGGCCATACTCTACTATAGCCGACGAATTCATTTTTTTCGTCGGCCATTAGTATAGCCAACGGGGTTGTTCCGACGACGTATAGCCGACGAAAATTTCGTCGGCAGATGGTATAGCCGACGAAAAATATCCATAGCCGACGAAAAAAATTTCGTCGGCTATTCATTCGGATTTGGTAGTGATAGCCGACGACATTCAAAGAATAACCGACGAAATCTTTTAAATCGTCGGCTATTCTCTTGCGATCCGCGCATTTTTATTGTCCGCCGTTGGATGGCTCAGATCCGACGGCTGTTGATCTTCCAAAGTATAGCCGACGACATTCAAAGAATAGCCGACGAAATCTTTTAAATCGTCGGCTATTCTCTCTGCTATAAAAGCTGAAAGTCGCAGCAGCCCGACTTTTTTCTCTCCTAAACCCTAAAACATCTCCTCCTCCTCCTCCTCCTCTGGCCCTCTCCTCCTCCGGCCGGCCTCCTCCTCCTAAAGAAAATCATCCCGTAAGTTTTTTTTTTCTTCAATTTATTTTAATTGTATAATTTAGGTATATAATTTAGATATTTAAGTGTGTGTTAAATTGTTATATATATTGGTTATATGTATAAATTGTTAGATTAATTATATATATAAATTTGTAGATTAATTGTATAAATTGTTATATATTTGTTAATATTGGTTATATGTTAATGTATATTTTAATTGTTATATATAAATTGTTAAATTAATTATATATATAAATTGGTAGCCTAATTATATAAATGGTTATATTTATGTTAATATATAAATGGTTATTTGTATGTATATATATGTTAATGATGAAATATAGTTATATTTGTATATAAATGGTTATATTTATGTTAATGGTTAGTATTATTTAAAATTAGTTAAAATTTAAATATTAATTTGTTAGTATGTTTTAAAATATGTTAGTATTATTAGTTATTATATTAATTAGAATTTGTTATTTAATGTAATATAATTTAATATTAATTAATGTATTAATGCCTCAAGCTCCAGATGACCGATGCATTTAGACAGTTATTCGGAGGCCGTCGTTCCAGATCTAGGGGTTCTGGAAGTTTTGGCGGATCCGCAGACTCCGAGAGGACCCTTAGCCAGCCTGAGAGGATCGATTCAGCTGTAGCTTGAGGAGTGTGAGCAACCGGCACCAGACCCTTTTATCGGCGGGGCGGCCGTCGAGCAGTTCACGTCCCTCTCTTCGGCCAGATCCTCCGAGATGTAGTACGCAACTATTTGAGGATGACATAGCTCCAGACGTTCATCAGGTCCATATGCCTGAGTTTCATCGGGAGCCGATAACGAGTCCTGCGCCGTCTACTGCTGACTCTACTGAGGGACCTACTCTCCCTAATCAGCTGTACCTGCCATACAACATTCCTGCCATACCCGAGGTCGACGAGCGTGGTGTGCCCATATGGCCTGCTATGCCTCAGTACGTGAGTGTTGCAGAGGCATACCATTATGAGCCATTTGAGAGACCTGAGCTCCTGATTTCGGCGAGATTAAAAGCAAAGTCGACAGAAGGGTCATCGAGTTCAGGTAACATTTGATTTTATTAATTAAATGTTTTATTAAAATTAACGCACTAATATTTAATTTTATTAACCAATCGTCGTTTATGTGATAGGGACCGCCGCTAGCAGTTCAAGCAGGAATACGAGAGGTGTCATATGTTTTGATACGCTCAGGAAAAGTGTTGAGACCAGCGGGAGGATCCAGATCAACGAACCCCCTAATGAGGATGTTAAGGGGAAAAAACGCCGCGATTACGCGGGTTGCGTGGGAGCACTAATTAGGGATAGAGTCCCTATGTTGTGGACACGGGCTGATGTGCCGGAAGAGATCAAGAGGGAGGTCAACAACGCGGCGTTGGTGAGTAATTTAAAAAACTTAATTTCTTTATCGTAATATTTAATAATTTTCGGTATTGTTATAATTTTAAAACTAATAAAATATTATCTTTCAGGCATACTTCGAGATTGCCGAACACAAGCAGGTTTGGGCGTACGCGATGCAGAACTCGAGGTACGTTGGGAATTTCTCATCTTATAATTTGAAATATTTTATGATATTAATAATATTTCTAATGCACTTTTGTTTTTTCCGTAGGTTCAAAGAGTGGAATAACGAACTCCGTGCCCACTTTACCGAATACGACAAACATGGTCGTATGGGTACTCCAAGAGAGTTCATGTTCAGGGAGTACGAGTGGCGTTGGTTGAAGACAGTAGACTTCAACAACCCAGTTATGCTGGTAAATACTAAACTTAACTATAAATGTTTATTTTGTTAATATTTTAATTATTAGTTTAATTATTTTATAATTATTACACTAATATTTTTTTATGCATTTTTCTAATATTTTATTATTTGTTTGAAGGGACGGTCTCGGCAGAACTCTGTGAACCACCACCGTAACACAACCCCCCATCATGGTGGTTCTAGGCCATTTTCACGATATCAGGAGGAGACGCTTAGAGATCATCCTAACTGCAACCCGTACGTAGACTTCAACAACCCAGTTATGCTGGTAAATACTAAACTTAACTATAAATGTTTATTTTGTTAATATTTTAATTATTAGTTTAATTATTTTATAATTATTACACTAATATTTTTTTTATGCATTTTTCTAATATTTTATTATTTGTTTGAAGGGACGGTCTCGGCAGAACTCTGTGAACCACCGCCGTAACACAACCCCCCATCATGGTGGTTCTAGGCCATTTTCACGAAATCAGGAGGAGGCGCTTAGAGATCATCCTAACTGCAACCCGTACGTAGAGACGTTCAAGAAGGCTTATCCATTAGCGACAGAAGAGCTTGTAAGTCGTTGATTACGATTTTAAAATTTTAATTATTAATTTTACTTAATTATATATTTGTTAGAATATTAATTTTTTTTTTCCGTTCAATTAGGAGAGGGTGAACCGGGCCGAAGAAGAAGTGTTGCAGACAGTAGTTCGGGAGACACAACCGAACATTTCAGAGGAAGATCTGCAAGAAGCCCTGAGCCAGGTCGACCGATCGAATGTCCAAACTGCAGCGAGGATATTCGACGCAGCCTTCCCAAACCGGTCAAACGACTACTACTGCTGGGGTTTGGGAAGTTCTGGAATAGGGGTCCTGAAGACCACTAAATGAGCTCAAAAGAAGGGAGGCGGGGACACCCAACAGATGAGGGGGGAAATGCAGAGATTGTCAGAAGAAAATGCAAGATTGGCGGCCCTGTTCCAGAGATCACAGGAGCAACAATGCAGAACACAACAGTATCAGATGGAAATGGAGCGTTGGCATGCTGAATGTGAGAGAATTCGGCGACAGAACTACGCCGGCCAAAAAAACTGGTGGTATGCAATGTTCGCGGCACAACAACAAGGCCTTGAACCCCCGCCCCCGTTTTAGCCGTTAGATGAACCTCCAATGCCGAGAGCTCCCGAGTTCATTCAGCAGGATGACGAGAATGATGGACAGCAGGATGGTGGCCAGGATGACGGACATGCTGGGGATGACGTGGTGGACTTTAGTGCTTTAGGTGATGATTAGGGTTTAGTTATTGGAACAAATTAAATAAGTCATTTAGACGTGTTTCTTGTTGGTGTAAATGCATGGATTGTTATTGTGAATTGCAGGTTGCTTGAAATGGTAATTTAGAAATTAATTTAATTTTTTTTCCCCAAAATGTAAGAATAGCCGACGATATTGGCATTATTTCGTCGGCTATAAGGGCTATAGCCGACGATTTTTACCAAATTTCGTCGGCTATAACTTTATAACCGACGAAAATCACATTATTTCGTCGGCTATAACTAATTAATGCCTCTTAAAATATTAATATATTCCGACGAAATAACCGACGAAATAGATGAAATCGTCGGCTATATTTCAGAACAAATAGCCAACGAAACAGAAGATATCGTCGGCTATAGTTTACGATATCGTCGGCCATACTCGAAAATATCCGACGAATTTCGTCGGATATTTTGCCAAGGTTTGGTCGACAAAATGAATTTTCGTCGGTGATAATTTTGGAATGGCCGACGGTTTAGTTATTTTCGTTGGCCATTCGTTTTACCGACGCCCTTTTACCGACGAAATTTTTGTCGGTAAAAGGAATAACCAACGAAAATTTGACATATTAGACGAAATTTTTTTCGTCGGCTATTCTGTCTGATCTGGTAGTGACCATGGATGGTGGCATGGTGACGCCATAAGTGGTATAAATGGTGTCAGAGACCGTGGCTCTCTAAGGAAGAGGGGAAGACCACCTTAGGTTCGATAAATACTCACCCAAAGGAAGAAACTGAGTTTTGGCACAACCTGATCTATTGATCAGTGATACTCAAATCCATCTCATGAGAATATTTCTGGATTGTGGTTATCATTGGGGGAAGCCACAAATTTTAGAACCAATCCTTGAAAGTATAGAGATCTCTACAAATACGTTACACTAGTGTACATGAGGACGTGGAATAATGAGTCTAAAATCCAACCATACTTCGTTGAAAAATGTCATCGTAGTAAACTGACCAAATGGAAATAAGCGATCTAGTATAAACAAAGAGATAGGTCTTTGGGCAGGTGACGCCGACACCGCAAATATAAACCCTATTAAATATATCTTTGTTAGAATGCGTAATGAGAATAAGAGTATGTAGACTCACCTTATGGCGCAAGGTCTCTCAAAAATGTACTGGAATCGACTACGAGGAGATATTCTATCATAATAGACTACGAGAAGACATCTCTCGTTATGGATGTCATTGCACTCCACTACTTTGTCAGTTTGGTAGTTTCTGAAAAACTGAACATGTAGCTTAGGAAAGTGGTCACAACATATCTCTATGAGGATCTAAATTAAAAGACGTATGAGGATCCTAAACGGATTTCATTCACCCAAATCAAGTGGGTCTAGATCACATAAGTGCGTTTGCAAAAGAAATTGAAACGTTCACTAAAGTGACTACTTGATTGGGAAGGGTTGGTGAATTATGCTCTTGTGTGTTCATTATGGATATACATAGACTCTTAATGAACTAAGAGATACTCTATGTATTATAAATCCTAAGTTAAGAATGAAAAAGATCTTGGGAATACACAGTCTTGAAATGGAACTCAAGGACTGTAATGATGGTGACTATCCATCAATCGGCTTAGACACTCTAAAGAATAAAATGAGGCCTACATATACTTCCATGATCAGTCGAAGTCTTTACTCTAACGATATATCCATTTTTCATCTAAATAAAGATGACGAAGAAGTGTTGGGAAATGCAATTCCCTATACAAGTGCAATGACATATGATTGTACTTAAACACAATATGTAAGACTCGACCTCTCATTCAATGAAAATCTATAAAGCTATGTGTAGCTCTGCGCCCACGCAACACTAATGGTTCTTTCAAATACTCTAACATATGAAAGATTTGGACTTATTCAATCCCTATATAGAAGGTGACGTGATAAAAAAAACTATCCACGTCATAGCTAACTATGCGTAAAGAAAAACGTATTAAAGGTGAAATAAGAAAATCTGTTATTGCAGATCAATTTCAAATATCTTAACGGTTCGTCCATACCTATACTCTAGATAGAGTTTTTGACTGTTTTACTACAAGAAGGTCATGCTTAGCATAAACATGATGTTCATTATGAACTAATGTGTTCAGTTCATGGACAACCTTATCATCGAGATTAAAGTAAATAAAGTTGGATGTGAGGACGATGTGACAAGATTTAGTTACTAAATCATTGCTCAAAGTCATATTTGAAAAATATGTGGAAATGCATAACTATGCTAAGGTTATTGAAACTCCTTTGGTCAAATGAGAGAATCGGGGAGAATCTCATGATTAATGTAAAAATCAGGGGGAGGTGCAGACATCAGGGAGAATCTAGCACATACATATTGTTTTCAAATATAATAGGTGCGTTGTGCTCTTTTTCTCCTTCGACCAAAATTTTTATTTTCTCCCATTGGGTTTTTGTTATTTGGAAAGGTTTTTAATGAGGCAACACCTCATGCACCATTCTATCTTTGACTCGGCACAAGGGGGAGTGTTGAAGGAAAAACACATTATGTGTCTTCGTCAAAGTAACTGACGATAGGAAATT
Source organism: Potentilla sterilis (assembly GCA_963682095.1). Taxonomy (NCBI): domain Eukaryota; kingdom Viridiplantae; phylum Streptophyta; class Magnoliopsida; order Rosales; family Rosaceae; genus Potentilla; species Potentilla sterilis. Next base: position 46,159,864 of record OY821755.1, on the reverse strand, counting down.
ATGATATTATCAATCAAAGGATGTAACGACTCAATTAATCATTATTATCATTATGTACGTTATAATTACCATTGTAATATTCACCCTATATAAATGGGTTTATCAACGAAATGATTAAACCAATTCCCATTTTACTTTAACAAAATTAAAAATATTAATCTATTGTTGACAGTAGCCATAGAGAGGCTACCCAGGGCCCCAGACCCTCAGCCAGGACTAGTGGACCTGGCCCAGGGCCCGAGGCAGTCCCACACCGAAGGGTGAGGCCAGCCCTCATACCCGACAACCTATATATGAGTCCCAACTACCCTCATTAATAGGTAATCAATACTTCAACTATTCATTTCCGCCTAAGTTACCAGTTTATTCCAACTATACTGATTTAGGCATCGGAGCAGAATAGACCGGCCCCGCCGGTATTCCTTTAGTTAGCAGGGTTTGCAGGCAGGAATCACACCAAGATCCACCGGTATCTGTGAGTCTACGGATTCAGACAGAAACAATTGGCGCCGTCTGTGGGAAGAGTTCAAAAAGTTTGTGTTGTCGTACTAGCCTACTGGTCACAAAGAATACATATGTCCGGATCTACAGGAGAAAAGAGGGAAGGAAATCCAGAGGACCGGTGGGTTCCGGAGCCGGTGCTAGCCCAAATCCCGGGCGCGGGGCAAGGGCAACCCGCTGGTAGCTGCAGTCAGAATGCTGCTACCAACCATGATCCGGGCGGTACGTCCGGTGAACGCGACAGAGATATGCGCGGGAAGGGCCCGGCGGACGATCGCCAAGTCTTGGGCCTGGAACCCGCACTGACGTCCCCTGCGGCCCCAAACGGAGGGGAAGATCGGCTGCCCAGCAGCGATAGCCCGGACGATGTCTCCAGTCCCGGCCAGTACGATATGGCGGGAGAGATAGAAGCGATGAGAGCGGAAGTAAACCTTTTGCGGGCAGAAAGCGACCGGGACAGGGCAGAAGCCACCACCAGTTATCAAGACATGGAAGCGGTTAATGCCGCATTGGTGCCTGCCTTGGAAAGAGGCCAGCAGCGCAATGCCGCTCTGGCAAAATCATTCGCGCCACACCCAAAATAGCCTCCCCACCAGGAAGTGGGCCAGTCATCGGGAGGGAAGAGGGACGCCGGCGTGGCGGGAGACGTGTTCCCAGCGGACACGGTGCCACTAAAGATCGTCCCAGCCCCTCGGAGGAACAGCAACTCGTTCGAGGAAGATACCATCAACTCGACCGCACGGGCACTACAGATACTATCTGACTCGGTGTCAGATATGAAGGTCCAGATAGAGACCAACGAGAGAAAAGCTGCGAGACCGCTGGAGAGCGCACGATTCAATGAGCGGGCCGGACCCTTTTCACTCCGGGTTCTGGTATCCGGAAGATCCGGCACCCAAAAGTTGCTAAAGGTAACGTACTCTGGGGCCGGCTACCCATACCAACACCTAGACAGCTTTCGGTCCCAAACATGTGCTAAGGGCTACTCCGACGCCGTTTGCTGCAACATATTCCAGGAGACCCTGTCCGAAGAGGCGCTCAGTTGGTTCTACGAACTACCGGCGAACTCTATAGAGGCATTCGAGCAACTAGCTGATAGATTCGTGGGCCGATTCATACTAAGGGTCGAAGGGGCCTTGACCTCGACGGTCCTCTTTAACTGCAGGTAGGTAGACGGCGAAGAGCTGAGAGCTTTTGTTAATCGATGGCAAACGGCCACCATCGGGGTCAGGGATCTGGATAAAGGGATCGTCGAATCTGCTTTCAAGCAAGGTCTCCGGCCCGGAAAGTTCTCGTACGCTGTGGGGGTGGAGATCCCGCAGGGTTACGACGACTGATGGCGATGGCTAAGCAGACCACGCCCAAGCAGACCACGAAACTTACGGGAGTCGTCAACACAAGAGAAGGCAGGAAGAGCCCGAACCCACCCGACAGCAAGCCAGAAACTGGCAGTAGGGCCGTGACCGAGGAGCCTCGACCGACAAAAGACCAAGAGGTTGGGGGAACCAGCAGCGCCAGAGGGACTACGTCGACATCCCCCAACGAGCAGGAAACCTCCCATCCTACCAGTAGCAAACCCGCTCCCTAGCGGTCATGCCAGCAAGACGACAAAAGGTATTCTCTACTTTGACCTCCTCCTACGATGATATCCTGTGTGAGAACGGGAACAACATACCCCCTCCACCAAAAAGAAAGCACCCAATGGGGAACCTGACCAAGGCACAGACCGGTAAATACTGCTCCTACCACGATGAAGCCACACACCACGCGAACTATTGTCTTGCCTTGAAAACAACGATTGAGGGCCTAGTCCACCGCGGCGACTTGCAGCGGTATCAAGGGTAACCCGGACAGTGGGGATCGCGCGGAATCGGGACGTCTATCCCACAACACCAACGCTCATACGACCGGTTGAAATCTTAAACGCGTATAGAGGCTCAGCGGTCCAACAACTTGTCAGCCTGAGTAAGATGCTAGTTTTTTTTCTTTCCTAAACACAACTAGCTAGGCATTCCAACCAATTCGGCAGGTGTAATTTCAGCAGTTATCTATTATAACTTTGTGTTCAACTAAGTACAAAGGACAATCCATGGGTAGCCAAGTCAGGCAAACTGAAAAAGGCAAAACACAAGCGCAGGAAAATATCCATTCATTATAACTCAGGGCAGCGTGTACAAAAAAAAAAAAAAGAGCTTAAAGCAAAAAGGGAGGGCGGGAGTGTACAAAGTCTGGAGCCTGCTAGGGCACTTCCGCCTGCTCCCCCTTTTCAGCAGGAGCTCCTTCAACAGCGGTTTCACCAGCGGCGTCTTCACCGGCCGACTCGGTGTCACCCTCCTGAACCTCTTCTGCATCGGCTATCCCCGCCTCCCGGGCCCGTTCCAGCAGGTCAAGAAGCTCATCACTTTCTTGGTACTTCTTAACCACCCGCTGGTAAACCTCCGGGTCATTCTCATCGACCGACCCAGCGGCAGAAGTGGAGCCCGTCGCCACCTGCCGCTGGAGCTCCTCGACCTGGGCCTCCAACTCGGCCCTCTCCTCCTCCAGACTCTTCTTCTCCTCTTCCAGAGCCTCGACCTGGGCCTCCAGCTTGCCCATCTGCTTCTTGGCCCTATCTTCCAACTGGGTTTTCTCCCGTTGGAGCTTGGACTTCTCTGCCTCCAGGAGCTCCCGGACGCTTGTCAACTCTGCCACCCGCTTCTTCAGCTCCAACAGCTCTCCACTTGCATCTGACTGATACAAGTGGTACAGCAGCTACAGTTTAACAGGCACCGGTTAGAAAGCAACAGATCACGAAATAGTGTTGAGCGGATACTGGTGGCAAACTATCCTTACCTGGAGGGCCATCTCCTCCGGCCGCCCTCCCGGAACCCTAATCTTCTCCAGCTCCATTCCCTTCACGTCCATGAGCAGGCTCCGGGCGAAAGAGTCGTCCGGGCAACTATGCTCCGTGCCCGGTCCCACAGCAGGAGTCTTCTCCACCCCCGATGCTTCTGTGCCGGCAGCAGCAGGGCTAGTTGCCACAGGAACATCGCCATGGGCGGTAGTGGTGCCACCACACGTCAGCTTCAGCCTCTTGGCCAAACCCTCACCGACCGGCCGGTGAAGGTAACAAGGGCGGAGGCCGGCATCTCCCGATACCTCTTCCTCCGCTCACCCAGATCAACCTGTAAAGAAGAAGATTGGGCGACAGACAGTGGGGACCTGGTGACAGTCAGCGCCGACCCCAATCGGTGTGGAATCCTTGCAGCACCACCCGGGGGCTTGGACGGCCCACCAACAGCCTTTTCCGATCCAGACGCCACCCGGGGTCCCGAAGCGTAAGTCTTTACTCGCTTTAAGACGTAATCCTCGACCGCAACGTCCAGCGAAACCGGTTTGTCATGTACGGTCAGCTCCCCGGTTCCCCGGTCGACCGTTGGCCGCGCGGCACCGTCCCCCTTTTCCTTCAGCTTCGAGACCAGATCCTGATTGTCCATCGACAGCGCTTCGTGGGCTTTAATTGTCGTCCGGGAAGATACACCTGCAAAACAGAAGGCAAACAGACTAGTCAAGACTAATTCGCTCAACGGGATCAGAGCTACAACCTACATTCCACCACCCACCAGAATTCCCCTCCAGATGACATAGTTCCAGCACCTCCCGCTGGATAAAATTGTAGGAACTCCGCTCTAGGTCCGACCAACACCCAAATACCTGAGCGATCCTATCTCTCTCCAACTCCGATAAATTATACGACTGATCGCCGATCGGCTGAAAGGCACCGGGAACCCGGTAAGTCCTACTCCTCTTCTGCCAGCCTCCCCCCGCCATCACCACCTTTTTCCTCCAATTATTGTTGAGCCAGGAAGGCAAGTGTGTTATCATCGGCTTAAAATGCCGGGCGGAAAAACTCACACACCCCCGGGCCTTACTCTTCTTAGAGTGTCAGTCGGTACAAGGCCTGAAACTCATTTACCGTTGGGCAACTCATATCACTCAGCCAGTAGAGACAGCCCATGCTCAGTAGTTGCCTCCACTGGTTCCCGGGAAGCTGTGTCGGTGATATCCTAATGGGAGTAAGCAGGTACTGCACAAAGTCAGGCAGCGGGAGCGATAGCTCATGCCGAAATTGGTCCTCGTGAATGGCAACCCAACCTTCCTCCAGATTACAGGCCGACTCTCCGGCATACAGAGGCCGCAGATCTACCTCTCCGGGAATATTCCACCTCGCCCGAAAAGCAGCAATCTCACCAGGATTTAACGAGCACTCCGGCTCATCAAAGTTTATGGTTCTATCCCCGTCCATAAGTATGTGGCGCGGGGCCCCTCCTGAGCGGGCAGTGCCTAAGGACACTCTGTAAGGAGCATCCTCCTGTCCCAGCGACCCGGACGTTGACTCCTCACCAGTCGAACGGGCACTGACGTTCGGCCCAGAGGACGTGAAGGCAAGCCAGTCCCTTATCTTCTCTTGGTCGTCCCTCACCGGTCGCCTAGAGGCCGATTCAGAGATCTCACTGGAGCTCCCAAAATCCATGTAACCTAAAAAAAAAAACCCCTTGGCCGATCAGAAACACAACCTAAAACCACCACCGCAGGGCAGTACGAAGCATATAGTGCCTCAGCACCACCCATACCGGCCACTGGATTTCTCAGCCGAGAGTTCCCGGCTCTCGCTGAGATTCGATACTACAAGGGTCCCATCCAAAGGGCTAATCTACATACAACCAAGCGCCTATCGGATCCAACCATGAACAAAAAAAAGGGGAAAAGGAGAAACAATTTCAGAGTCGCAAAGGATTGAGACTCACCGATTAGTATGCACGACGACGGAAACGCAACAGTTGGAAAACACCGAGCAATTGTGTTGAGCGAGGCTAAACAAGGGATCAGTTCTCAGCCAAAAGAAAAACACACCAAGCGGTAAGGGTTTATATGCAGGTCCAGCGCCCTTGAATTTCACCCCCCCCCCCAAACTACTACTCAGTAGGGCAATTGAAACGCCCGCGGATCCGAGCCATCCATCCCTGACCGTCTCCTAGCGGCACGTGTCCCAGTATTGGTAACTTCTCAGGCAATCATAACTGATGGGACTAATGGAATACTCCCTTCAATGCATGTCAGCCACTTGCCTCGCATGCTGAGGGTAGTTGAAAGAAGCAGGGGACATAATCGAACCGTCCCGCCTAGAGCCTACTCCACCTAACGCTGAAATACTCCCACAAATCGAGGTATCTCACCAGAAGAACTCTTCCTCTAACACCTGCATGAACAAATGCAGCAACGTTGAGACGGCTACCAAGGACTACTCCGGGCCACGCCACCCACCGGGACACTTGATCCTCTCATACAGGACAACTCTTCCCGCAGGCTAAAAACCCTGCACATACCTCATGCCTGTACGGCCAAAGGGTATGAAACGATCGGGTATGTCTCCGGTACCGACACGGGACAGCTTCACCTCGGGAGACTTGATCCTCTCATACAGGACAACTCTTCCCGCAGGCTAAAAACCCTGTACATACCTCACGCCTGTACGGCCAAAGGGTATGAAACGATCGGGAATGTCTCCGGTACCGACACGGGACCGCCTCACCCGGGGAGACTTGATCCTCTCGTACATGACAACTCTTCCCGCAAGCTAAAAACTCTGCACATCCTATATGCTTGCAAGAACAAGAGGCTGTGTGACACGTGGGGACTGCTGCCCAGGATCACTCCGGGCCACGCCACCCACCAGGAACTCCTATAACACAGGGCACGTTTCCCGCTGGTACTTGGTGACCTCTTCAAACTGTTCAAGGCATTCACCGACTACTGTGGCTACCGTGGACTCGGTCATCTCATTCGCTATATTCACCGGGTTATCCCGGAACATAGCATGACAGATTTCAATGTCATATCATCCCATTCGCTATATTCACCGAGTTTTCCCAGAACATAGCATGGTGATAGGAGCACAATGTGCGACGATATTAATGTGTTATTATCCCTTATTTGTGCTTTGTTAAGTCTATTTAGAGTAAGATAGAGTCATAATATAGTTTAGTATCGTTTTGGTAGAGTTTCGGAAAAATGTGCTTAATTGTCAGAAAAACGATTAAGTATAGAAATCTGAGGAAATAGTGCAAAATATGTCTTTTTCGTAATTTTGAGGCTTGTGTTAAACTGACTTATTATTTTCCAAATTTGATGACATTTGGCAGGCATATAATTGGCAAGCTGCAGTATGTTGTGTCAAAATTTCAGATCAATTGGAGTTCGGGAAGTCACCCAAAAGATGTCTACAACTTGGCAGTTTGAGCAAAACGATCCAGGGACTAACAGGATTTTCCTGAGACTGTGTCCTGATTTCCAGGACCTCTGTACGACGCATCAATTAGAACCATAGGATGTGACTTATATGAATGGAAAGCCCTATGAGTCTAGTTTCTCCAGGATTTAGAATCACATCAATCGGAATAAGGAGGAGGGAGTTATGCTGGATTTATTGAAGCAAGGTCAAATCTGCAGAGAAACTGAAGCTTTCCCGGTTGCATTAGGAAAGCTTTCTTTTGGACTTTTTACAATTTGGACCGGTTGCTATGATGTACTAAAAGACTTTGGACATGTCCATGATGGTATATCAAAGAAAAGAGCTAAGGATTTATCCAAGAGAAGAGGAGGATTGCCGGCCAAGACAAGCATGCATTGCACATAATCAAAACCTAATCCTATATGGATTCACCATTGTGGCCGGCAGTTACCCTAGTATTCCTCTATAAATAGGTTCTTGTTAGACAGAAAAACTGATCACATCCAACACACAAACACAATCTTTTAGCTCTACCAAATACTCTACTATAAATCCTATATAGAATAGCAAGCCAAAACACATTTCCACCACTTCCATAAAACTCCACTCCTTTGCTGAAACCTCTATTGCCGAATCATCCTCCATTCCATGGCTTGTATTTATTTTATAGTTTTGCAATACTTTTTCTATAAAGCTTGCATGTTTTTATGGTATTCAATTATATGTCTATGTATAATACGATTTGAGTTTTGGTTTTATAAGTTTGAAAACTATTTTTATTTTGAGTCTTGGTATTATTTGTTGATTCTAAGTGTCGAATTTCTTAGGTTTGTATGATGACTTGTAAACATGATATGTAGTATTTTGTAAGTTAGGTTTTAGGGAAGCATGTTTCGATTTCATTCTTGTCCCATACTTGGTTTATTCTTTAAATTCGTAGGCAACCAAGATTGTCGTTCTATACAAGTGCAATGTATTGTGGTGGCAATCTTACATGTCGAAATTAAGCATAGGTCGAGTCAAATGTGGCATTGTCTTGATTTGTGTCGATTTCCTAGGACTAGAGTAGTTTAAAGAATTTACATGTTGAAAGGATGAGTGATACCATACCTAGATCATGTTTTCGATCAAGACTTTTGTGCATAATTACTTGTTGTGATTAATCTCTACGCGAAGTGTCTTTAAGAGCAACTAGTAAAGGTTAGGGTTATACGCGAAGTTAATTATAAACACACGTAAGAAGTCTTATAATGATTAGATAAACCGCGAAGGACTGTAATTAGGTTCGAACTAAGTCGAGTCTAGAATGTTTTCAAACTTGCTACCTTGTTTCTTTTCTTTTGTTTATTACATGTTATGTAAACTTTTGTGTGAGTGCTTTGTGTGAAAGATGTTGATCACTTGTAAATATTATATTAGGATTTAATTTCGTGTTTAGTTATTTAGGGCAACTTGTTGCCGAACCTCATTTAAATTTCCCATGATTTCGTTTCATTGTTTGTGTATAATTGTGAATATGTGTTTCTAACTTTTTACATGTCAGGTACCCTTAATCCCCGGTTATTATTGAAGTGCCGCTTCGGCGACTCGTCACATGGCAGATTTCAACACCACATTATCATCTCATGTACTACATCTTGTACCCATATGCAACTGTTACTATCAATATCATAACCATGCACTCATCACATTATGCATCATCATAACAGGTTTATTCGAACGCTCGGCCAAGCCCAATCTTAAACGCTGACTTGAGGGGCTAGGACACCAGTGGGTAAGTGCCCCAGCGGGTTTGCGGGCCTATAAAGGAAGACAGATTTAAGTCCCCATTCAAGATGACACTTGACCGGGAACTTGGGGGACTTGTTGACAGTAGTCATAGAAAGGCTACCCAGGCCCCCAAACCCGCAGCCAGGACTCGTGGACCCGGCCCAGGGCCCGGGAGCGTAGCATAGACACCTGGTCGCACACCCAGGCAGGTCTTACTTGTGGTCGGGGCCCGGGAACAGGAGATAGCAGCTCCCCAAACAGGGGCCGAAACAGTCCAGCAATATGAGCAGAAGGGGGGGGGGGGGGGGGGGGGGGGGGGGGGTGTGGGGGGGTGCAGTCCCACATCGAAGGGTGAGGCCAGCCCTCATGCCCGGCAGCCTATATATGAGTCCCAACTACCCTCAATAATAGGTAATCAATACTTCAACTATTCATTCCCGCCTAAGTTACCAGTTTATTCCAACTATACTGACTTAGGCATCGAAGCGGAATAGACCCCCCCCCCCCCCCCCCCCCGGTATTCCTTTAGTTAGCAGGGTTTGCAGGCAGAAATCACATCAAGATCCACAGGTATCTGTGAGTCTACGGATTCAGACAGAAACAACTACTAGCTAGTTCTATATCCAAATGATCTCAAAATAATATATCGACAGATTGATGTGTACAACATGTACCAAAATACCATCTTGCAATCTAGAACCAGTGGTTATTACTCTTTAATCATTAACACAGCACGCCAAGTTAAATCCAAATAAAGAGAACAACTTGTTCATCAACAAATTTCAATGAGCAAGATAATGAAAGCTGGGAGATATAATCTTGTCAATAATTGAAAATGAACAAATATATGTAAGTCAAATACAACACAAGAGCAGACAATTGATCATTCAGAAATTCTCAATCAATTCCAATCATAAAAAATTCAAGATCAATCACACTGAAGTAAATTCCATCTGGTCTTCATCTACTCTAACTTATGAGCATGCCAAGAATGCCTCTAGTGTTTAAATACTCAATCAACAGAAATCATGAATATATAAAAGAAAATTTCGAAATTGGGAACTAACCCGGTGTTCCTGCTGCGCTGCAAATAGAGTTAATTGAAAAGGCATAGACATATACAGCATTTTCGAACATGCATCTTGCAAAAATTCGTTTCAACGATGCGGAAATCACAGGATCAATTTGAAAATTTTCTCTAGAACCCTATTTCCCAATGGGTAAATTCCTCATATGATACCTCATGTATAGTCAATCGAACACTTTGGTACCTAGAGTTTCAAAGAGGACAGTTTGGTACTTGAAGTTAGGTTTTGTGTGACACTTTAGTACTTATTTATACTTTTTAGTTAAATGTAAGGGTAAAAATGACATTTACGTATTATTTTATAAAAATAAAATTAAAAACCATGAGTTTTATGAGTTCAACACCTTGGTATTTATAATTTTTTTTGTCTCTTCAAAGAGAAAAACATGAATTGATTTTTTCAGTTATGTTGAATATGAAAATAATTGGATATATGTTTTGGAAATCTAGTATTCGTGACTCGAACAACCGTGAGAATGTTTTTTGTTGATTTATATATAGCTTCGCGGATTAGGCTTATGAGTGTTCACATCATCACGATTGAATTTCTTAAACGTAATATTCATTTATGTTTTCAACATGACCCAAAATTACTAATTTAAACCCAAAAACATTAATTTAAACTCATAAAACTCTTTTCTTTTTTTAATTCTATTTTTATCAATATATACTTAAATGTCACTTTTACCCTCAGATTTATTAGAAAAGTCAACATAAGTACCAAAATGTCACACAAAACCTAACTTCAGGTATCAAACTGTCCTATTTAAAACTTTACATACCAAAGTGTCCAATTGGTCATACATGAGGTACCATAGGAGGAATTTACCCTTTTTCAATTCTGAGAAAAAGGAAGAAGATGACAACGACGTGTCAATTTGATTGAATTGAGATCATCAATTAAGTTGTGCACGTGTGTAAGTATATATGTGAACTTTGGGCCTAAAATAAGGCTTAGGTGTTGGGTCTTTTAGAAACAAGATTTAGGCTTTAATAATATAATTATCATATAATCATTCATTGTTAATGCAAGAAGTGAACCTACAGACTTTAACTTAAACTGAATTGGTTTATGAAATATGCAATTGGCTCTAATACCAATTGAAAGTGTAAATCTGAAGCACCAACACAATTGCATACAAACATAAACACATTTACTGTACACACATGGAGAGATAACTATGTAGTTAAATAGAGTTATGAATATGTACCTGCTGAAATTGGAGCAACCATCTCTTAAACAAACACTGATCTTCTATACGTCTCTTTCTTATGCAATCTTTCTATAGGGAAAGACTTAATTTGATAGTCTCAAAGAGAAAATAGGGACCTAGTATTTATAGTGAATGCATCCTAATACAAAACTCTCCCATAAAAGACATTTGTATCTCATAATGGCTGCAATCACTATGATATGTTTCAGTTATCTTCTTTAGATCTTTCCACTATATTCATACACTAAATGCATTCAATAGGGAATATGAGTTGCTAAATATCTCTAATTACTTGCTCTGTTGTAACAATAGTTGTTGCACTAAATATAAACTTGTAATTGTTCAATTTCAGCTTACAAAGAGAGCCTTCCAGATTGTTGAAATGAAAGAGTAGGACGTCGGACCTTCAATTTGGAGGGCTTCTTAAAGTTTTGGGGGAGCATGCCAGTCAAATTGTTATAGTGGATACCAAAGATTTTAAGGTTGGCCGGTCCGGTTAAAATTTATGTTATTAAGCTCTCCATATAGAGAATTATAAGGTAATGCAATTTCTTCAAGTTTTGTGGCATCCTAGATATCATCTGGAATTCTTTTAAAGAGGTTATTGTGACCGGCAGTTTGCATGCATTTCGGAACACTCCCCTAGTCGACTAGAAATAACGTCACTAAATTTATTTTAAGGAAAAGTCCAGTAGACTAGTGAAGGGAGAATAGAGAAGACAATTGGAGGATGGGATAGATAGATCCCGTCATTCCCGTGTAGCTATTGTTGTTGACATTGAAGCTAGTCAAGTTCCAAGCATTTTAGAAGAGTGAAGATGGAATTTCACCGTGGCAATGATTATTAGACAAATCTAAATTTACGAATGTTAGTAAATGGTAGAGCATACAATAGCTCTCCACAAAGAAGGTTATAATTAATGTATAACTCAAATCCAGGATCTCAAGCCGAATCAAGGACACGAAAAATCCAGTTTGATCTAGTACGTGAACCAGAAAGTGAATTTTTGGGAGATACTGAGATAAAGAGATGGATGAGATTTCCAAGTGTTGAAGGAACTTTATCTCCGTTCAGCCCTTTGGAGTGACCTGACCAATGGTAACTGTTATCCGGAAGTGGCCTTTACCTCATCCCTTAATCTCAAAACTTCTAGTCTTCGTTCAACCTGTTACCAAATAATAATAAAAATTATCATAGCTATATATCAAATTTGAACGCACACCGAATAAAAAAGTTAGAAGGAGATGAAAAGCCAGAGGAGTCTCCTTACCTCTCAATTCCAATCCTAAATGACCATACCAACATCAACATACCAACTTACATATTCAAGATTATTATGAGAATTTTAACTGACAGGCTGAGTGCAGTGGCCGCTCGCATTGCCGCTACCAATCAAAGTGGGTTCATCAAGGGTCGTTCAATAACATACCCTATTATTCTTACTTCTGAGTGTGTCAACCTTCTAGACAGAAAATCTAATTAGGGCAACATAGCCTTAAAATTGGATATTAGCAAAACGTTTGACACCTTGGATTGGAGCTTTCAGCTTCGTGTTCTGAAAGCTTTTGGATTTGCTCAGGTTTTCGTAAATTGGATTGAAAAAGTCCTGCATTCTGCTTGGCTGTCAGTTCAGGTGAATGGCTAGTCGTGTGGGTTTTTTCAGTGCTCCTGTGGGGTTCGTCAAGGAGATCCGTTATCAGCTGGTTTTGAGTAGAGGGTTGTCTCAGCTGGTTTCTAGAGATCATATTACTCTTATTGCGGCTCCTAAGAAGGTCAGCCCTCCTTTGCATGTCCTTTTTGCAGATGATGTAATGATCTTCATGCAAAATAATTCTCGGAGTCTTCACAATATGAAGTTTATGGATGAGTATGCCCGGAATTCGGGTCAGGTGGTGAACAAAGCCAAGTCGTCAGTGTTTCTTGAAAAGTATGGGCTCGGGCGCCGGATTGTAATTCAACGGGTACTGGGTATTAGATAGGCGTCTTTTCCCTTTACATATCTCGGAGTTCCCATCTTCCAAGGCCGTCCAAAATCTACCCATTTTCAAGCCATTACAGACAAGGTCAGATGTCGGCTTTCATCTTGGAAAGGTAAGCAGTTATCTCAGGCTGCTAGGTTGCAACTTATATTGTCGGTGATTCAGAGTCTACTCATTCATAGTTTTCAAGTTTATGCTTGTCCGAGATCTCTTCTTTTGAAGGTGCAAGGTTGGGCCCGCAACTTTTTCAGGTCTGGTGATCCTTTGAAGAGAGGCTCGGCTCTTGTTGCCTTAGACACTTGTTGTCTTCATTTGGATCAAGGGGGTTTAGGTTTAAAGAATCTGATCCACTTGAACCAGGCTCTTCTTCTAAAAAATTGCTGGAACATTGTGTCTGCTTCCAATATTCCTTATAAGCCGTTTTCTCTCATGTTCCATGCAAGTCCTGGAGTATTATCAGCAGTTTTCGGTTTGGCTTGGGATTAAAAATTTCTGGAGTAAGTTTTATTCCAAGGTTCATTAGATAGTGGGGGATGGGAAGAACATTGATTTCTACTCAGATAACTGGTTGGGTTCTCCTATATCGAGGCTTCGCCGTATCTCTCCTGTGTCGATATCTTTCATGTCGATCAAGGTTAGTGGTGCTATTAAAGATAAACAGTAGGCGTTACCTCCCTTATTTACTTTTTTCTTCCCGGATATTGCCTTTGGATTCGGTCTCTAATCAGGTCATTCGGCCAGATACTCCTTCTGGTCATCTCACTACAAATGTTGCTTTCTCCTTTTTCTCCCCTTCATGTCCTGCAGTTAAGTGGACTAAATGGATTTGGTATAAAGCCATTCAGCCGAGGAAAAACCTGGTGACTTGGAAAGTTATGCCATCATTCATAGCAGGATGTTGACTGATGATGCTTTATAAAGACGTGGGACTTCATTGTGTTCTAAATGCTCTTTTTGTAGCTTGAGCGGCGAGACGCTGATTCACTTATTCTTTGGCTGTCACATAATCAATGATTTTTGGCAATGGCTAACTTCTTGGTTCAGGGTTTCTTTTCCTTCAGATACTCCTCTTTTACACCTAATCACTCCGGAGTTCTTAGACAGTATGTCATATAGTAACAGAGAGCTATGGAGTTTTGCTTTCTGTAATGCTTTGTGGTGTGTTTCTGCACAAACCCGTAGGCTTGACAGAAGCACAATAATAAATATAGAACATGAACACAAGCACGTATAATGATTCACCGTGCCATCAGAGGGCATGGCTATGTCCACGAATACACTATAGCCGGCTAATAAGCCATCGGTGGTGGTTACATGCCAAGAGTAGCAAATATCCAAGATCCAAAGTCCTTAACACTAAGGGGGAAGCCTTCTATTTATAGAGAAGGAATGCTCCCTCCTTTACAATGTTTCCAATGTGGGACACAAACCCACATTACTACATATTTCTCTACTCACGAAACTATTTCAGGAGCCCGGTGGCACGTTCTCCGGGTGCGGCACCGGTGATCTCTGACATTGGGAATGTACCCGGGGTTGCGGTCTACCCGCCGGATGCCGGAAGTAGGACCTATGGCGCCGGTTGCATGGCCCACGAAGTCGCCAATCATGCTTGGCGGTGCACCATATATACTGTCAACAAGTCCCCCAAGTTCCCGAGTAAGAGTGCAATCTTACTTGGGGAGTTAATCATCATGTGCTGCCAAGCATAAGTGGTGACCGAGTCACCCCTACTACCACCAGTCCCCCAAGTCCCTAAGTGAGATTGGACTCTTGCCGGGCGTTCGAATGTCGAGTTCCCCAGGTTTCCCGGTGGACTGCCTTTTGCCGCTGGATGATATGTACCTCAGGAAACAAATAAGAATGAACAAGTAATCAGAATTTAAGCCACTTACAACAAGCACCGGGTTATTATTCATTACCGCTCGGTGATACGAATACTGCCCGGGGATACGAATAACATGTCAATGGAACACATAAATCATGATCATGTTATAGAATGAAGGCATGTGTAGCTTGAAGATGTCATGCATAGTCTTTCGTTGGTGTTGGCTTAGCCGTTGGAATGCCCCAAAGCCGGTTGAATGGTACATAACCGGTGGAATGCCTCAGCCGTTGTTACTGGCTTACCGTTTCCCGGAGGAAAAGATCCCGGAGGATAGAACTCGGCCAGTCACACACGAAAGACTATATGCTATGCACCACAAAGCTAAAAATTACCGATGTAGCAGGTAATCATGCACATTCATTATCATGCGGGAAAACAATTCACATGCTTGCCAAATATATAACACAGTATTCGCATAAGGATGGAGTAAATATAACTGTAAGAATTAAAGACTTAGCTTTGCTGGAAGCTGCTGCAGTTTGGTTTGCTGTTTGGAGCAGTGGGTGTCCAGAGAAGATTTCTGGGTGCCAAGAGAAGATATTGCTCTGCCCAAACTGCTGGAAACTGTCCCAGTCCGGCCCAAGATGCTGAACCATTGCTGCCCGACGTGTTGCAATGTTGCCCGGCCCGGCCCGTCTTGCATGGGATGATGACATGTTGACCGGACCATGCAGCTTTTGAATTTCTCTTCATTTCCCGCCAATTTCTCTTCTTCTTCTTCTGGTTTCTGTTTTCTCGGCCGGCGTCCCTCTCGGCCGGCATCTCTCTCGGCCGGGATCCCCTCTCCCGGCATCCTCTCTCCCGCCCGGGGTTTCCTCCCTCTCTCGTCCGGCTGACTCGTCCGGGGTTCTCCATCTCGCTCGGCCGGGGACTCTCGTCCGGTCGCTCTCGTCCGGGGACCGACCGCACCGGACCCTGCTGCACTGGAGATGAGCTGCACCGGCCGAAGGTCGTCGGAGATGGAGACGAGCGGAGGATGGCACCCGGAGAGGAACTGCTCACCGTCCTCCTGCCGACCGACCGGAGGAGAGAGACGAAGCCGCACCGGACATGCTGCACCGGAGACGAGCCGCACCGGACCTGGAGGAGCCTGCCGCACCGGGAGCCTATTGTTTCTGCACAAACCCGTAGGCCGGACAGAAGCACAATAATAAATATAGAACATGAACACAAGCACGTATAGTGGTTCACCGTGCCATCGGAGGGCACGGCTACGTCCACTTGGAATACACTATAGCCGGCTAATAAGCCATCGGTGGTGGTTACATGCCAAGAGTAGCAAGTATCCAAGATCCAAAGTCCTTAACACTAAGGGGGAAGCCTTCTATTTATAGGGAAGGAAGGCTCCCTCCTTTACAATGTTTCCAATGTGGGATGCTTATTACACATTACTACATATTTCCCCACTCACGAAGCTATTTCAGGAGCCCGGTGGCACGTTCTCCGGGTGCGGCATCGGTGATCTCTGACATTGGGAATGTAGCCGGGGTTGCGGTCTACCCGCCGGATGCCAGAAGTAGGACCTATGGCGCCGGTTGCACGGCCCACGAGGTCGCCGATCATGCTTGGCGGTGCACCATATATACTGTCAACATGGTGCATATGGAATTATAGAAACAGGATCAGATTTGAAGATGAAGCTTTTGATTTACTGAGGTTCAAGCATTCATTTTTGATTGCCCTGAGGGATTGGTTTCCTTTGCTTCTTGTGAAAGAAATTCAGGAATACAAGATATGTTTCAGGTGTTGTGTCTCTCTTCGTTTCGTCTTAAGGCTTCGAGATTCACTCCTGTCCGATGGGACCCTCCTTCTGATAATTGGATAAAAGTCAATACTTATGGTTTTTTTTTGTGATTCTAGCACCGCGGGTTTTGGTGGCATTTATAGAAATCATGAGAGGTTGTTCATGGGGGCTTTTGCCAGAAAGGTGGAGGTTCATAGTGCCATTCATGCGGAGGTTTTAGCAGTGATTGAGGCTTTTCGGATTGCCTGGGCAAAGGGATGATTGAGAGTTGAAAGTTGCTTGGAGTAACTGCTTCTATACTACTAGAAACTGATTCTTCCCTAGTTGTTCATTATTTCAGGAACCCTAAGCTTGTTCCATGGAGATTGAGAGTTACTTGGAGTAACTGCCTCTATACTGCTCGCCATATGCATTGTAGAGTTTCTCATATTTACAGAGAATTGAATGTGGTGGTGGATGCGTTGGCTAACTTTGGCGCCCGTAATGTTGGGTATAAATGGTGGGATGGTATGCCTGTTTTCATTGACCGATTATATGGGAGAGATTTGTCCTCAGTTGCAGCTTACAGATTTCGTTAGTATGCATGTTTTTCTGTGAAAAATGTTCCCTGTTTCTTATTTTGTTGTTTTAGGTTTCATAGTTCCAAGTTTGTCTGTAATGAAAATAAAGTTTGTTCTTGGATGTTGTACAGGCTATGGGTATGCCCTACTTGTTGAGTGGTGTTCTGGAGGTGGTTTTGGCATAGTCTCCCCTTCCTTTGTACTTTGTTTCCTTTATCAATAAACTTTCGGCCAAGGGTGATGAGTTAACCCTTACCCAAAAAAAAAAAATTAACTTTGTATCAAATAGAAAGAAAAAAACATAACCTGATTAACAGATCAACCGAATTTCCTTCCTGAATTATAGTTTGTAATGTTTCATTACTAATAACTTAATTGGCCATATTCATCAGTGTCCCTCAATTGCCCATTACTTTGGACAAATCTGTTGGTAAGAGTTAATTTGTACCTGAAAGATGAAAAGAGCATAAGGGGTTTCAAGAAAGTGTATAACAAATGGAGATCTTACGTACACTCATCAAGAATAAAAAACACTGTCAGTTTACTTTCATTTGCAGTAAAATAGTAATCAAATACATACGTTCACCTTCCCTTAATCTCAAAACTCTTGGTTTTGTTTCAACAATTATCACAGGATTTTATCAAATTTGAACCCATGCCACACCCAATGACAAAACTGAGAAGAAAACGGAAAACCAGAAGTATCTCCTTACAGTTCCAGACTGGCAGACTTTAACAGAAATTCAAAGAGCTTGAACACAGGAATTGACTTCCAGCAACTTTAACTAAAACCTGCAAAAGAAAATTCATAAAACCGAATGCAAAATCCAATTGATAGAAACATTAATCAAGTGTTCAATTCGAATCAAGAACCCACCCCTTACTCAATCAATCTCTAGTTATAGGAGCCTACTGGTTATATTGATGTTCAAATCATTTACACTTTGCGATTTTGCTATGCTTGGTGGAGTAAAGATCTATACACTGAATCACCAATGCAGGCGACTTTGCCATCAACCCAAGACATCCTTATAAGAGAGAAATAACTACCTCCACATCCAAAAGCAAAGAAACAAAAGCAAAAATGTTTAAGTTGAATCACTGATTGAATTCTTCAATTCCAATTTACCGCACAAAAAAAAAAAGAAAAAAAAAACTCAGAATGAAAATTCAAACACTCATCGATGTAAAACACCATACACTATCCTCCTTGCCAAATCGGCTTAATCCAGACCAACGCAACCCAGACGAAAAAAACCAAATCCATTTCGTTTCACAAAGCACACTCCAAAATGATAATATGACATTGCATCATAAACGACGAAAAAGAGTGATATTAGCTTGATTAATCTACCGAAGATTATTGGACCATTTCCTGAAATTGTTGAAATTCAGCGGATACCTTTATATAGTTAGCAACGTGTGAATGTTCCTCTGGGCCAAAAGACATAATCAGCATAAATGATACCATTAAACATGCGAAGAGAGTTTGATATTGATGGAAGATAAAACATTCGAGCTGATTAGACCATGATTAATGGTATGAAACTGAGAGCAACCAGAAACGCAATCGATCACAGAATCAACCAGAAAGCTTTCTCAATCTGAAACCAAATCATTTGGAAAAACCACCAGAATCAATCATTAAGAAATTAATAAACACTGAAAAATCACCAGGAAACAGAAAGAGTAGCTGATAATTACGGGTTTGGAGGCAAAAAATCTCACACCGCCGCTATCTGTCTCTGTGACATCAAGGCTTTTACACGATCAATAAAACTAACCCAACCAAGATTCTCGTTCCTCTCCTTCTCACTCTGCGAATTGAGCAAAGAAATCAGAACCAATCAATTCATCTCTTTCTCCCTCAAACTTTTCGTCTTTTGAGAGAGAAATCGAAGCTAGCGAGAGGAGAGAGAAGAAACAAAAAAACGAGAGAAATCAGCAGAACATACCCGGAGAAGGACTCGCCCTATCACCTCGATATCTCGCTCGACATCGCCAACGATCCCTGGCTCAGAATCACTTCTTCTCTCGCCAGACGACCTCGATCTCTCTCTCTCGATCCCGAAGATGGCTGACGAAATCTGAAACCCAACAGTACATAAACAGTACAACTCCTTCAGCACCAATGTTATATGGTAAATACTAGTGAAAAGGCCCGCGTGTTGCAGCGGGTCTTTGTTTGGATTATTAACGATTAAGTTAGTTGATGGAAAGGTTTGTTGATGACAATTCAGGACATCTAAACACAAATTTCAGAACAATCAGAAAATGAACTGATAATTTATTGGTACCTCGTCATAAAGCACATATACAACAACTGATAATTTATAATCAGAATTAGTACCATTTATAATAGTCAGAGAAGTAACAAACATTGCAATATACTGTTTTAACTGTTGCAAATATACTTGGTGTAAGAAACAAAATGTTATGGATAATTAATTGATCTATAAATTCACTGCAAAATATGAATAGGTGACTGCATTAACATGAATTAGTCAGATGTTAAGGAGAAATCATCAAGTTTTGTTAGACCAATTGGAGATAGAAGATTCTATTATTGGAACATACTCACATACTCCTGATTTCTAAATCTAGTAATAACTCAATCACATAAACTGATCAGTTAGGTCAATTGGTCAAAAAATTTCTTCAATGGAAAGGTTCTTTAGGTCAATTGGTCATTACAGAACCTGAGTTGTGCAAAGAGGTAATAACTAAAAAAAAGAAAAAGAACTTTTGTGAAAACCGATATCCCAATATTTATGATGACCTATTGGGAATGAACTTTTTAGTTATCAAGTAGTGAAGCCATGTACACACATTTACTATCCACTATGATTTTTTAGTTACTCTAAATATATAAAGTCCATTCTGATAGATGCTTACTTTTAACACTTTTTGTGCATATAGCGTAGGCAACTTAAAATCTTGTAGAGAAGCCGAGGCATTAATAAAAAGTTGTTGTAATTCGAACAACTTGAAAAGTACATTGATAAATAAAGAACGAATAAAACAACCCAAAGTTGTAAGAATGTCTATACCTGCAGTAGTTCCTTGTCAACATCGTCCTTTTGTCCAGGGAGTTCATTTCTCCTGTATCAACTTTTTCCTCATCGTCAGTCAGTCTGAACACAGTTCTCCTTACATACTTCTACTTGAAAAACATTGTCTCGTCTTCCCTTATGAAAGTAAATCCTTGGTTGTGGCACGATTTATAATATATTCTTAGTACTGAATTCCCAAAACCCAAACTGCATTACTCAACTACATTAAAACCAAACTTAATAATTCAGAAGCTAGAGACCTAAACTACCAAAGCCCCTAACTTTTTATCATACTGTTTCGATTACACTTTTGAAGTTTTCAAAGAGAATTGAGACAAAAGAAAATACCTGAATGTAAAAGCTAATAGTTCCTCAAATCAACTGAATCTGAAACAGATCGTGTACACTGCTAATCAAATCTGTAAAATGAAAAAAAATTAAAATAGCCGCACAGTCGCACTATAACATAATTCCCAATATGCAAATTCATATCCTAATTTGCTATACCAAATGATAATGCTATTTAATCATATGAATCACATATGCTGCAACAGCTTACCAACAAATCTATCCAACTCAGTGAAGTCACTTTTGATGACACTTACTCACCTGCATTGATCGGAATAACGCCTTTGTACCAGCATTTTCCATCATCAAATCTCACTTTTTAGCCCCAGAAGCATTCACCTGCCAAAATTGAAATAGTCATAAACTGAGTAACTTTTAGGCAGCTGTTTCTGTCAGAATCCGGAGACTCTAACAAAAGCACAATAAAGATATCGAACGACACAGGAGTTTATAGTGGTTTACCATGCCTACGGCGGGCATGGCTACGTCCACTTAGAATTCACTACCATTGGCTAATAAGCCATCGGGGTGTTACAAATGTGAAATGCTCAGGATTCCAACATATCAGATATCTAGGGGGAAGCCTTCCTTTTATAACTAAGGAAGACTTCCTTCTTTTACAAGTTTCAGATGTGGGACACAAACCCACTTTTCCTGCCTCCGAAGCTACTTCCGGAGCCCGGGGACATGTATTCCGGATCCGGCACCGGTGATCTTCCATAATGGGGATGTAGCCGAGGTTGCGGTCTCCCTGATGCATGCCGGAAGCAGGACCTGTTGCGCCAGTTGGCCGGTCTACGAGGTCGTTAGATATGCTTGGCGGTGCACCATATCTCCACTTTCCCGCTCTTTTTCTCTTCTTCTTTCTTTTCTTCTGGTTTTCCTTCTTTCTGCTCTTCTCCTTCTCTTCTGTCGTGCCCGCGTCTCATCCCCGGAGAGGAGCACGACCGGAGACGGGGGCCCAGCGGCGAGGACCCGAATCAGAGAGGGAGGAGTCGTCCGAACTGGAGAGGAGGGACCCACGGTGGCGCCTGGAGATGAAGACCAGCTGTTACCCGCTCCAGGAGGTGGAGATACACCAGTTCCCGGAGGGGAGGACGACCGGCATCCGGAGGGGAGGACGACCCGGACCGGAGAGGAAGACGACTCGCACCGGAGGACGACCTACACCCGGACTGGAGAAAACCTGCACCCAGACTGGAGATACCACCGAAGAGGGAGCGCGACTTCAGCTGCTGACCTGCTTACTCCGACAAAGCTTACGTCGCGTTGGCCTTGGCCCCGTCGACCGGGACTGCACATCGTGGAGACGACCGCTCGGTAGCCAGAGGAGGCGAGCCGCTGGGACCAGAAGGAGTCTGCCACACCAGGAGCTTCGCACAAGAGAAGGATGACTGGCTTGACTGGGCGGGGTTGACCCCGTTGACTACCTTGACCGAGGCCTGCTGGCTGACCCGGCTTCCTGCTGGGCTTGGGAGTGGCCCGATGACAGCAGGGTTGCTTGCCGATGGTATAACAAAAACAAATAGACTGATTGATTTGTACCCGCTAGTAGAGCAACAAAACTTTTCGTACAGCTTCCCACAGACGGCGCCAATTGTTTCTGTCAGAATCCAGAGACTCTAACAAAAGCACAATAAAGATATAGAACGACACAGGGGTTTATAGTGGTTCACCATGCCTACGGCGGGCATGGCAACGTCCACTTACAATTCACTACCATCGGCTAATAAGCCATCGGGGTATTACAAATGTGGAATGCTAAGAATTCCAAGAGATCAAATATCTAGGGGGAAGCCTTCTTTTTATAACTAAGGAAGACTTCCTCCTTTTACAAGTTTCCGATGTGGGACACAAACCCACTTTTCCTGCCTCCGAAGCTAATTTCGGAGCCCGGGGGCACGCCTTTCGGATGCGGCACTGGTGATCTTTCACAATGGGGATGCAGCTGAGGTTGCGGTCTACCCGATACATGTCGGAAGCAGGACCTATCTCGCCGGTTGGCCGGTCTACGAGGTCGTTGGATATGCTTGGCGGTGCACTATATCTGCTTTCAACAGCAGCAATTTACCACTCCCTTATTCAAATCAAATCATACATTCCTCCTCCGTATATATAAATTAAAATGTCTTTACAGGGTTCTTCATGTGGTAACTAAATAGTAACCATGTGGCCCATTTTATTTTTAGAGTCAATGTCATCCCCATCAACATCCGGGTTCAATTATTTTGCAGCTCCTACATGATATTAACTAAAATTGCAACAGCTAGTTAGAGCTCTGTGTTAAATTTCATTCTTGATTTCTAGGCTCCTTCCAATTCCAATCTATCATTTTCCCAGTACACCTCTCTAGTAATGCAAGAATCAGACACCTTGCTAAAGGCATATCAAATAAAATCCATCAAACTAAATGAAGGACCTTTTCACCAACAAAAAAAAAGAAGAAGAGAGATTGCTCGTTGCAGATCTCGCAATATTATCAAAACTTAAGAGTCTACATCATTAGCACATGATTTCAATAAGAGCCCGAAACCCACCCAGTAATCATTGAAAAATTACCTCCAAATTTGAAAGCATTCAGTGAAAGACAATTGCAAGACCAACCAAAATGTAGATACTAAGATTCTAAAAGCTAGATCAAAATCAAAATTTCATGCTTGATATACAGTAAGTCCAGATTCTAGACACCAACAACCAATCTTTAGCTACTTGCTTTGCAAAATACTTTCATATTAGTTTCTCTGCATTCATATGTCACAACAAATAACAATTAATTTCTAAATTTTAACACGATTATAATTTTTTCACACGATTTATAAATATCAAAATTCACCTCTAAATCGAAGACCAAGACTTATGCTTTTCTAAATGGCACTACCGCAATAAACTCTCTCCTTCTAGAACTCCTTCACACATATAACTACATCAAATTGAAAATACATCAGAATCAGAAACCCAATGCAAAAAACAAAGAGATGCCCAAAACAACTACAACAAATTCAAATCCAAAATTGAATGCAACGAAATCGTCTTCGCCCTTAAAAGAGAAAGAGAACAAATGAAAGAAGAAGGTACCCAGAACGAAAAACTTAACTACTGATGGAGCTATTATCTAAGCACATTGTACCTGTAAAACAACTTCATACAAATATTACCCTCTTATGTCATTGTTAGTATAGGACAAGTAGGGATCGTTCAATCCGGGGAAATCAAGGGCGTTCAATCACATAAAGCATTACAAAATCATATTGGGGTTTGGAAATTATATCTAAAACCTATTGAATTTTACTGAATTTAAATCCTAAATTACTATATACATTTGATCATCATCTCCACACACAAAACTTGGCACGAAAATCACTCAGAAACAATTACAATACAAAATCATGACACACGGCAGCAATGTTTCATACAACACTTATACAAATTCAATTCCAATTCTAATTAGAGCCCTTCGCGGTTTATCTAATCGTTAAGACTTCACAAGTATTTAGAATTAACTTCGCGTATAATCTTAAACATGGTACTAATCGGTTTAAAGACACTTCGCGTAGAAATTAAACACAAGAAGCACATAAGCATAGTAAGCCGAATCGGAGACATGCAAACATGTAATGGCGTCACTCATCATATTTGAACATGTAAATTTTCATGGTTATAGCCGCCCTATTTAAACAACCTAAATCACAACAACTTCGCTTATGATGCAATCTAAATTATTTTGGTATATAAAATCGGTACCTAAGGAGAAGCCACAAAGTCAGCCCTCAAGCACACAATTTGTGATGCACGAACTCATGAAAATTAATCAAATCTATACAAGTACATTCATACGAAATTACTGCCCTAAATCACAATTCCATAAAATCAAAGTTACTGTTCACGAAATAAAATATGAAGAAAACCAAAACATATAACAAAGTTTCGGAAATCCAATATTAAATACATAAAACCAAAACAAAATACAACCATCCATTCAATCTTTATAGACAAAGTATTGAATTTATACAGAAAATTACAAGCCATGAGAGATGAGTAAATCACACTTTAAACAAAACCTTGAGAGGAATCGGCAAAGGATGACTTGATGATGAAGAACACTTGCAATCGGCAAGCTTGGTGAAGGTGAGATGGAATCGGCTAAAGCAATTTTCTGTATAGGATTTTTGTGGGATTATTTTGGTAGAGTTTCGGCTTTGTTTGAGCTTGAGAAGAGAGATGATTTTCTGTGTAAAAATTGTCCAATATATAGAGGCAAAAGGGTGGCTGCAACTAGGGTTCACAAAACCTAGTTTTTCTCAAACTTATCATGCTGGCAGATTTGACCTTCGACTGAAGATTATGAAATATCTTTCTCTAGAAAATAGATATTAAGGTGATTCTAGTTGGGTTGGAAACTAGACTCCCGTAGCTTTCTATCCATATAAGGCTCGAACTCTGAATCATTGTGACCTGTCCGGGAGAGTCCGTGGAAGTTGGATGACGTGCACAGGAATTCTGTCGAATTTGATCAGGATTTGTTGCGATTTTGTTCTCCTATTTTCTGCCGAAAATTTCCAAGATAATGACTGAATAATTGAGCAATATCTCTGTAGGTTTTTCGTGAATTAATTCAGCCAAAAATCTTGCACAAAGGATGGAATTCAATCCACACTCGTAAGCCAAATCCATGTAGAACTCGGTTTAGGTTTTCTTCTTTTGGCAGACTTGACCTTCGTGCATTCAAACCGGCATAACTTTTTGCTCAGGAAAGATTTTGCTGCGATTCCAAGTCTCAGAGAAACTAGACTCGTAGAGCTTTCCAACAGTGTATGGATGTTCTCTGGTTTTAAGCGATGTGTTCTACAGAAATTCCGGAAGTCAGGACACAGTCCCAGGAAAATCCTGGTAGTCCCTGGTGATCTTTGCTCAAACTGCCAAGTTGCAGCCATCGTTTGGGTGACTTCCCGAATTCCGATTGATCTGAAATTTTGACACAATATACTTTAGCTTGCCAATTATTTGAATACCAAATTTCATCAAATTTGGAAAAGGATAGGTCAGTCAAAAACAGGCCTCAAAATCACGAAAACAACATATTTTACACTTTTGCCTCAGATTTCTATACTTGGTCGTTTTTCTGACAATTAAGCACACTTTCTCCAAAACTCTACCAAATTGACACTAAACTAAATTATGACTCTATCTTAGGTAAATAAGGGTTAAACGAAGCATAAATGAGGGCATAAGCATATTAATATCGTCGCACATTGTGCTCCTATCAACTACCCAGAACAAAAACTCAGTAAATCAAACATACCCGAAGATGGCCGACGAAATCTCAAACTCAGAATCACTTCTTCTCTCGCTAGATGACCTCGATCTCTCTCTCTCGATCTCAAAGATAGCTGATGAAATCTCAAACCCAAACCACACGACCTTGATCCTTCTGTCTCTCTCTCGAGATACCCCCACGAAGTCTCTGAAACCACTATCATCGACCAACGGCAAGGAAAAAAAAAACGATTACGAAATCGAGGGAAACATAGATTGGGTTAATCGAATTAAAAACCGATTACGAATACCGATCTTATTCTCTGATTGAGAGACAGAGAGACAGCAGAGACCGTAGAGAGAGGAACTAGATACACAGCAACGCCTATACCTTCACGATTTGATCAACTGAGGTACCTCCACGATTTCCTTCATAATTTGAGATCAATCATCTGTCTTCTGTCTTCGTTTGGTGATTGAGATTTTGGTAGCTTCAGACCTTCTGTCTTCTGTCTTCGTTTTGGTAAATTGGAATTTTGGTAGCTCTAGAAGTTTCGACCAACAAGAAATTGACGGCAAAACTGTAACTCCACAGAAGTTGAACAGTGTTTAAGAACAGTTCTTATAAACAATGTTTATAAACAGTATGTGAACAGTCCAAAACCCTAAGAGCCAATAGTATATAGTAAATAGGATAAACACTGTTTAAGACAGTGCTCTAGAAGTTTCGACCAACACGAAATTAAAGGCAAAACCGTAACTCCACTGAAGTTGAACAGTGTTTAAGAACAGTTCTTATCAACCGTGTTTATAAACAGTACGTGAACAGTCCAAAACTCGCAACGCCAATAGTATATAGTAAATAGGATAAACTTCATGGAAATAAATACATAAACAGAGATGCTAATTTGACTTTAGATATTTTGACATAAAATGTTTTTTTAATCACGTAAATTTCTTGGAATAACTATATACTAACAATTTACATACCGTGTGAAACTCACCTTTGCGGCATTGTCTTACCTTGTCTTAATTGGAGTGAAACCCATTGTTGTTGACTTGTTGCTTACCTTGTTGCTTACCTACCTTGAAGTCCAAAATAACAAACCTCCCAATGTCACTAGCCTATCATTCTCCATAACAAAAAATAATAATAAGCCATCATCAACACTAATAAGCAAAAAAAAAAAAATGACAACCTGCAATGAAAACAAATATAATACCCTAACCATATTTGAGAGGTCGGCTAGGGCTTAGTTCTGCATACTGTATCTTTGCAGAAGATAAAATGTTGCGTCATTCTTCATGTCATCATCCCCTTTGTTAATCAATCTGATCGCATGTTTTAATCAACATTTGAGTAATGTCCTAATTTAATCAACATATTATTCTCTAGCACGTCATTCAATTCCATATGTCACAAGTTTTACGAACTAAGCTTTCCAATTAAGCCTTTTAGAATAGTGAAGCACATCGAAAGTGGAGCGGATTTAACGCATTAAAGTGCACTTGCACTAATAGTGTGAGTCATTTACGTAACTATTTCTTCAACTCCGTCAGTGTCTCTTAACACCTCAATAGTTAGGTATTGTGGACGCCACATTTTATAGTCTTTTATCTTGCGATTTCTATTGTTGATAATCATGTTGACATACTAGCTCCTCTCCAATTTGTTTTAATTATAGTATTTTCCAGCTTCATCTTCACTCACCCCTCGAATATGAGGGCTATATGAATAATTTTTGAAATTACATATTTAAGTGTCGGTTCACTTGTACCTCAGTGCGTTGAATAATTTTCTCTTTGAAAGGCATACAACACTGCACTCCGGAATCCGTCTGTACCTCATAAAAAGAACTAGCAGGTTGATGGATCCCATCGAGCTTAGCTTAGGTTTGCATTATTAGTTTCAGCTACTCAGAGTCTGAGATTGATGATTTGAACAAACCCACTGGCAATCACCTAAGTTTAACAAGGACAGGCCATGATGCTACCCTTGTAAGATTGCACTAACTTATAGCTGCAAATTAAAGTTATTCCCACAAGAGAACATGAACTTGGGACCCAAGAGAGTGGATTCTTTTTACTCCTTTTGATGCCTCAAATCGTCGAAGTAATCCTGATAGGAGCACAATGTGCGACGATATTACATGTTTATACCCTCGTTTATGCTTTGTTTAACCCTTATTTGTCTAAGATAGAGTCGTAATGTAGTTAGTGTCAATTTCGGTAGAGTTTTGTGAAAAATGGTTAAGAATCCGAAAAATGACTAAGTTTGAGAAATCTGGAAAATAGTGCAAAATATGTCTTTTTCGTGATTTTGAGATGAATGAAACTGTGATCTATCCTTTTCCAAATTCTATGAAATTTTATGTGCTTAATATTCATATGCTGAGGAATGTTGTGTTAAAATTTCAGATCAATCGGAGTTCGGGAAGTCACCCAAAAGTTGGCTGCAAAACGGCAGTCCGAGCATTCCAATCCAGGGACTTCCAGGAAATTCCTGGGACTGTGTCCCAACTTCGAAAAATCATTCCCGACGACTTGCATGGAATTTGGCCGAGATATTTTATGAGGAGATGGCCCTATGTGTCTAGTTTACGTGAGACTTGGAATCGCATCAATCGGAGCTCCACGGAGGGAGATAAGCCGGAATTACTGCAACAAGGTCAAATCTGCCGATTCCAGGAACCTACTGCCCCCTTTTTGTGTTTTCTGTTTTTGATGGACCAAATGGTGTACAAATGCATATGTGAAGATGGTCCAAGCTTTATGAAGGGATGAGGAAGACACTTGGCCATGGCATTGAAGAAAAGCATGAAGAAACAAGTTCTCCTAGTCATACTAGGAGAAGTTGCCGATTCTGGCAGATTGCTGCCTCTGTGTGCTGCCGGCATTGTGGGGCATTTTCAATGGATCAAGACCTATCAATTGAAGTCCAAGATCATACAAGAAGTCCATGAAGATGTGCAGCCCAAGCCTTGAAGAAAAATCAGAAAAAGAAAAATCAAGAATGCAAATCTTTATTCAACAAGGAAACATAAACCTACAAGGAAACCTATTCTTTGTTTCCCCTTCTTGTGGCCGGCAGCCTCTCTCTCCCTTTTCCTCTATATATAGCCATCTCATACACAGAAAATCATCATCTCATCTCTTGCAAAGCACTAGCCAAAACTCTACCAAATTTCCTACTCAAAGTTCTAAGCCGAAACCCTAGAAACACCAAGTCACCAAATCACCACCACCAATCACCACCGATCCCAATCCCTAGCCTAGCTACTGCCGATCCTCTTCCACCACACCAAGACGAAGCTCTCCAAGGTTTCTAAAGTGTGATCCATCCCTATGACTTGTGTTTTTAATTTCGGTTTAGTCACATGTATTGTTATAAAAAATACTTTGTTTCGTTTGGTTTTGTATGATGAGCATGAATTGCAATTTTCATTGAAGTTTATGTGATGACTTGTGCGATTTTTAATACATGGTTTTTGTATGTTTAGATAATTAGAGCAGTGGTATTAGAAGCATGTTTAGGATTTAAATTGGTTAGTAATCTAAGGTGAGGGCATGAAAATCGATACTTGGTGTTGTCTTTGAACATAATCTCGGTATTAGGTTTAACTTGCTAGGGTAATTACAAACTAGATGGACCGAGAGGACTCTATGATTTGTGTTATTCACTAAGGGCTATTAATCTTAGAACTTGCATGCTAAATAAGATGATTGACAACCTTACTTGTTTACATGTTTTCGATTTAAGACTCTTGTGCGATATATGTTAAGTCTTAACCGGATTAGCATAAATATCTTTAGGGCTAGAGCGAGAGTTTGTCCTAAAAGAACTTAAGGAAGTCTAGTAACTAGGTACAGAGCGAGAGCTCTAGTTACGGTCGAAACGAATTTGAATTTTGAGCATGCTAATACTTGTCTCTTACTTTTTTGCATATAAATCTTTGTGTTAAATTGTGTTTTGTGTTATGTGATGCGTGAGAGATGATGATCAAACTTGTATATAGTAGACCTAGGATTTTATTTTCTGTTTTTATGCCGTACTTAGTATAGGGCAGCCCTAGGGCTGCCGAACCCTATTTCCCCCATATGTGTGACGTTTGTGATGTATATATGTGAATATGTTTGAGACTAACAATTTCATATCTCAGGTACCCTTAATCCCCGGCCTAGAACGATCCCTACTTATTCTATACTACTAACGATTGTAGGGTTATTATTGCTTGATGCTCGCTTCGGCGACTCATCAAATCCCATGAAGAAATATGGAGACTGTGTTGTAACTAGTATAGCTATTCTTGATTGTTAAACGGCGACAAGCGTGGCCCGTGGATCACCATTGTACCGATATTGTCCCAACTTAACCACCTTTAAGTTGAGTTTTAATCACAAAAGGCCTCGGTACAATTGGGTACTATCCACTCACTTATAAGTTGTATTTTATTTGTCACTTTTCTTATGTGGGATCTCTCCTCTCCAACACTCCCCCTCACGTGCAACCTAATTTTTTTCAGGGTTGCACGTGTAATTCATTCGGTCCAATTCCGACATCGAAAATTGGTATATGCGATCTAAGACCCACTGCGGACACTTGGTATGAAACCAATCGGAATTTCTCTGATGGCAATTCGATGAATCTAAATTTGGGCCCATTATGCTTGGGGAACCATCATACGATTAGGGAAGCAATTAGAGAGGGACCCGCTCTGATATCATATTAAACGACGACAAGCGTGTCCCGTGGATCACCATTGTACTGATATTGTCCCAACCTAACCACCTTTAAGGTGTTGGGTTTTAATCATAAAAGGTCTCAGTACAATTGGGTATTATCCACCCACTTATAAGTTGTATTTTATTTGTCACTTTTCTGATGTGAGATCTCTCCTCTCCAACATTGGTGTGGGGTTGAAGGCTTTTGTGATCTCCTGCCCTTAAATTTGTTCGGCTTTCTGGTGCAAGTCAACAGGAAAATTGGAAAGAGAACTGCTTTCCGATGAACTTCCCTCTTATTTTGTAGCTGATCGATTAAGTATCATTACGTATCGAAATTCTGGTGATTAAGAATTAGTGCTTCTAGCCAAACAACCAAGATATCTATGCTAAAAGCATTTCCTAGTCAAGAGTTGGATTCAAATTTAATTTGAACACTTAATCAAGATGGTGTAGGGCATGCACTAGGGCATCTCCTCTTTTCAGGTTGCGCTGGTGGTCACCGTTCCTCTTGTAGTTACCGCTGCCATTTCACTGTTCTCGGCCACCGTAGCCTCTGCTCCTCTCCATGTCTTCGCTACTCCTTTCTCCTCTACAAACTGCTGTAATTAGGCTCTGCATGTTTGTTTGCTTATACATGAGTTTCTTTTCAACCTCTCGGATCAGATCTTACTTCTGAGATCGCGCGCAATTACAGATCGACTGCCTTTTTTATATGTCATTATTATTCATAGACCAGACATCTTGATTATATTTGTAGATGCATGTTCATAGT
This sequence comes from Potentilla sterilis, assembly GCA_963682095.1. Classification (NCBI taxonomy): domain Eukaryota; kingdom Viridiplantae; phylum Streptophyta; class Magnoliopsida; order Rosales; family Rosaceae; genus Potentilla; species Potentilla sterilis. The sequence continues at coordinate 46,128,698 of OY821755.1, read as the reverse complement.
TATGTCATTGCTTGAGGTCCTAACTTCTTTAGCTGTTAGTCTTCAGTTCTAAGTTATGCTTCTAGAGTAGTACGTAGTTTATAATCTCAATCGAATAATGTCATGATTGTCATCGCATAGTATTCAAACGCAATATGGGATAACTAGTCAAATTGAGGCCAAAATTTGAGGAACATTATCCAATATTTTTCTTATTCAACAAAGTTGCAACAATGTTAATTTGTTGCATAGCAACTGGCTAAAATCCAAGCAAATACCAAGGCATACAAACAACAAAGCCAAAAGAGTCAAGAGAGCTAGCTAGAGCTTAGCTCACTTGCTTGGACAAGAAGGAAACTCAATCACGTTGGTTGTGTTTCCCTTCATCACACGACTCATCAGGAGAGACAGTGGGAGATGGTTTTGGCCGGAATTGCGTGGGCTTGTTAATGATTTGCAGTTGAATCATAAGTGTGCACATGCTTTTATCTCTAATCTATTACGACCTGCATATATATTTAGATCAAGTGAATGCGACTTTCACTTCGTTTAATTGGTTGGTCACCTATTGCAGCATCATACTGAAGAAGATGGTCAGACTTATGGATGATAACTGTGTGTCACACACTTTTTTTTTCTATAGAGATGGCCCCAAAAAGAGGATGAGTGGTGACATGAAGTTGAAATTTATGTGATTTAGTGATATTTAAGTGAGACATGTGGCAGCAGTGTAATTTTTTTTTTTTTTGTTGAAGAAGAACAACTTTTTAAATAAAATTTCTTCGGTGAGATTGAGGAACGGCGGTGGTGGGTATTGGTTTCCAGAGTAGTGTGGATTATACTCTTTCAGAATTGAGGATGTGACTTGTTTCCTACATCATCTGGCTCTTAAGAGTTAAATATCGTCTAATAATTTACCGGTTTACATAAACAAAAAACGTGATCTCTACATTTTCCGATGGAAAGTGGAGTATTTCGTCTAATCCTTGAATTTGGTTTTGCGGACATGTCAAACCCCACTCTCAAGTGGAAGGAAAGTATAACAAAATTGTAGTATCAGATAAGTCAGTTGTTTTTGAGTAGCTGGGTCACTTGGGTGGCCTTCATATTTGAGCGTAACAAATAGCATCCATGATCGATCTCCAAGGTTCCCAACAGCAAAGTGCTCCATCCATAATTAATGACAATGACCTATCTATAATCTTTGGCTCCCAACTATATCTATCTGGGTAAAAAAAGCTTCAAAGGCCAGGGCTGGGATGTCTAAAATGATGAGACTTGGGGCTGTTACTGTTCTGTTTTACTGCTTTCTGTTAATAATCCCTATTCTTAGGGAGTTCTTGTTTTAGTTTGATTCATTCTTAGCCAGTAAACCACGTTCTTAGGTGTGTTAGTTCGTGGGTTGTTATTTGCTTCTATCTCTTGTAAAAGGGCTTGTTATAAGCCGAAGTTTGATATTCAATAAACCAAGTTATTCATTCTCCCAATTCTGTGAGTTCCAGTGCAAGGGTTTTTGAGTTCTAACAAGTGGTATCAGAGCCTCATCACAGGGGCCTGATTTTGAGAGAAACAGAAGAGAGGGTTGAGAAGAATGGCTGAAAGTAGTAATGGTAAGTATGTGCAACCTGCCATACCGGTGTTTGATGGTCATTATGAGCATTGGGCGAGGCTCATGGAAAATTTTCTGCGCTCCAAAGAATATTGGAGTCTTGTGCAGAATGGTATTCCATCTGTGGAGACCGGAGCAGCGCCTACGGAGGCACAACTGAAGCTTATCGAGGAGCAGAAGTTGAAGGACTTGAAGATAAAGAACTATCTTTATCAGGCCATCGACCGTGACATTCTGGAGACAATTTTGGAGGATGAAACCTCCAAACAGATTTGGGACTCAATGAGGCAGAAGTTCCAGGGATCAACAAAGGTTAAAAAGGCGCAGCTACAGGCATTGCGTCGGGATTTCGAGGCTCTCAAGATGAAGGAAGGAGAGACGGTCAACGCATACTTTGCTCGAACACTTGCCATAGCCAAGAACATGAAAGCCTGTGGAGAAACTGTGAGTCAAAATAATGTTGTTGAAAAGATTTTGAGGTCTATGATCTCAAAATTTGATTATGTGGTATGCTCTATTGAAGAGGCCAACGACTTGGACACCATGACCATTGATGAGCTTCAAAGCAGCCTCCTTGTCCATGAACAACGAATGAAGGGGCATAGAGAGGAAGAACAGGCACTGAAGGTTACTAGAGTTGGAAGGCTTGGAGATAAGGAAGAGGACAGAATTGGTGTAAAAGGAAGAGGACGTGGGAGCTATAGAGGAAGAGGAAGGGGCAGACAGCCCTTCAACAAGGCTGTCATCGAGTGCTACAAGTGTCACAAATTGGGACACTTTCAGTATGAGTGCCCTGATTGGGAGAAGAGAGAAAACTATGCAAAGCTCGATGATGAGGAGGAAATGCTTCTCATGTCATACGTTGATCTTCATCAGGCAAAGAGAGAAGAGGTATGGTTTTTAGATTCTGGTTGTAGTAATCACATGACTGGCAATAAGATGTGGTTTTCAGATTTAGATGAGGGGTTTAGGCACTCTGTGAAACTTGGAAATAATGCTAGAATGGCTGTTATGGGGAAAGGAAATGTTAGATTGCATGTTGGTGGGATAACTCAAGTAGTCACTGGAGTCTTCTACATCCCTGAGCTCAAAAACAATTTGTTGAGCATAGGGCAGCTACAAGAAAAGGGGCTGGCCATTCTTATTGATCAGGGAATGTGCAAAATATTCCATCCAAACAGGGGTTTGATTGTTCAGACTGCCATGACAGGCAATAGGATGTTTGTTATGTTGGCAACACCTGCAGCAAGAGACTTAACCTGTTTTCAAACCATCAGTGACGATGAGGCTCAACTATGGCACTGCCGTCTTGGTCATCTCAGCTTCAAAGGGTTGAGAACGATGAATTACAAGAAGATGGTGAAGGGTTTACCGTTAATCAAAGCTCCGGCAAAGGTGTGTGCGCACTGTCTAGTTGGGAAGCAGCACAGGGAACCTATTCCCAAGAAAAGTCTCTGGAGAGCCACTCAAAAGCTACAACTGATTCATGCAGACTTGTGTGGACCTGTGACACCAGAATCGAATAGCAAGAAAAGGTACATACTCACTTTCATTGATGATTATTCTAGAAAGTGCTGGGTGTATTTCTTGTCCGAGAAGAGTGAGACGTTTGCATGCTTTAAGAGATTCAAAGTGTTTGTTGAAAAGGAAGCTGGGGCATATGTGTGTTGTTTGCGTACTGATAGGGGTGGAGAATTCACCTCTAATGAATTTAATGAATTCTGTGTTTTGAATGGGATTAAAAGACAGCTCACTGCTGCCTTTACCCCTCAGCAAAACGGAGTTGCTGAGAGGAAAAACAGGACTATCATGAATTTAGTGAGAAGCACTTTGTCTGAGAAAAATATGCCAAAGGAGTTTTGGCCTGAGGGTGTTAACTGGATAGTTCATGTTCTCAACCGAAGTCCAACTCAAGCTGTCAAAAATATGACTCCTGAGGAGGCATGGAGTGGGCACAAGCCGAATGTGGAGCACTTTAGAGTCTTTGGTTGTATAGGGAATGTTCACATTCCCGATCACAAGAGGACCAAGCTGGAAGACAAAAGTATGAAGTGTGTACTGCTAGGGTTGAGCGAGGGATCAAAGGCCTACAGGTTGTATAATCCGTCAACAAAGAAGATCGTGGTTAGCAGAGATGTGACTTTTGAAGAAAGTGAAAGATGGGATTGGGGCAGAAGTGAAGAAGAAGAGAAGAAGAATGTACTTATTTGGAGTGATGAACAGGGATCAGAAGAACATGAGATGCATAGTAGCAGTGACGAAGAAAGTGAAGAAGCAGACCAATCACATGAAGAATGGAACACCAGCTCATCCTCAAATGACTCAGCTGAAGCAACAATTCCAGATGAAGAAAGGAACAGGGGACCACCAATCTGGATGCAAGACTATGTCACAGGTGAAGGCTTGTCCGAGGAGGAGGAAATGCAAAATTTGGTGTTCTATACCTCAGCAGATGATCCAAGTTCTTTTGAGGAAGCAGCAAAGTGTGCGAAGTGGAGAGAAGCTATGAAGATTGAGATGCAAGCAATAGAAAGAAACGGTACTTGGGAATTGACAGATTTACCAAAAGGAGCAAGGAAGATTGGAGTAAAATGGATATTCAAAACAAAGTTGAACGAGCGAGGAGAAGTGGATAAATTCAAAGCTCGACTTGTGGCTAAAGGGTACGCTCAACAGTATGGCATTGATTATATGGAAGTATTTGCTCCGGTTGCTAGGTGGGACACAATCAGGATGGTCTTGGCCTTAGCTGCTCAAAGAGGGTGGAGTGTGTATCAATTAGACGTGAAAAGTGCGTTCCTACATGGAGAGCTGGAGGAAGATGTGTATGTAGATCAGCCACAAGGTTTTGAGAAGAAAGGAGAGGAGCATAGAGTCTACAAGCTAAGAAAAGCTCTATATGGGTTGAAGCAGGCTCCTCGGGCCTGGTACAGCAGGTTAGAGGCATACTTTATTGATGAAGGATTTGAGCGGTGTCCAAATGAACATACTTTGTTTGTTAAGACTCGAGGAGATGGTGAGATCTTGATTGTAAGTGTGTACGTAGATGACTTGATATTTACAGGAAGCAGCTCGAAGATGTTTGAGGAGTTCAAAGTCTCAATGAAGTTTAAGTTCGATATGTCTGACCTGGGAAAAATGAAGTTCTTTCTTGGAGTAGAGATTGTGCAGAATGAAAAAGGAATTTTCATAAGTCAACGTAAGTATGCACAGGAGGTACTAGAAAGGTTTGGTATGGAAAGCTCAAACTCAGTGAAAAATCCCATTGTGCCAGGCTTCAAAATGATGAGAGATGAAGGAGGTGTTCGTGTTGACTCAACTCATTACAAACAAATGGTAGGCAGCTTAATGTATTTGACTGTTACAAGGCCTGATCTCATGTTTGTTGTTAGCTTAGTCAGTAGGTACATGGAAAAACCTACTGAATTTCATATGCAAGCTATCAAAAGAGTTTTAAGGTACATAAAAGGGACTGTGGGGCTAGGTGTTGGGTACAAAAGAGGAGCTGAAGATGGTGAAGAATTGGTGGCTTTTTCTGATAGTGATTATGCGGGTGATGTTGATGATCGAAGAAGTACTTCCGGGTATGTCTTCATGATGAGTGATGGAGCAGTAGCATGGAGTTCCAAGAAGCAACCAGTGGTCACTCTTTCCACTACGGAAGCTGAATACATTTCTGCAGCTACATGTGCCTGCCAAGGTGTGTGGATGAGGAGAGTGCTTGAGAAACTGAGCTGCAAACAAAGTAAGTCTACCATAATTTTCTGTGATAATAGTTCAACTATTAAGCTGTCAAGAAACCCTGTGATGCATGGAAGAAGTAAACACATTGATATCAGATTTCACTTCCTTCGTGATCTCTGTAAAGATGGTGTTGTTGAACTTGAACACTGTAGCTCACAAAATCAGGTGGCAGACATTATGACAAAGGCCTTGAAGCTGGATAGTTTCGAGAAATTGAGAGACCTGCTTGGTGTGTGCAGAATGCCAGATGATCAAGTAAACTGATTGCTGTATGCAATGCAGTTTAAGGGAGGAAATGATGAGACTTGGGGCTGTTACTGTTCTGTTTTACTGCTTTCTGTTAATAATCCCTATTCTTAGGGAGTTCTTGTTTTAGTTTGATTCATTCTTAGCCAGTAAACCACGTTCTTAGGTGTGTTAGTTCGTGGGTTGTTATTTGCTTCTATCTCTTGTAAAAGGGCTTGTTATAAGCCGAAGTTTGATATTCAATAAACCAAGTTATTCATTCTCCCAATTCTGTGAGTTCCAGTGCAAGGGTTTTTGAGTTCTAACATAAAATCCATGATTCCATATAACTGGTTTGGACCCTTAAATTTTTGTAAATTTTCTGATGAATTGTATCTATCCCTCTGAAAAGAAAAAAGGAATCGATATCGTAGCTAGTTAAGCCAATTTCCGATGATATTGATCCCTCACTCCATTTTGCCTAAAATGAGTCAAATCTGTGGTGAATTTCATATCTGTATTCAATTACTTATCATTACGATATGATTTACTCGTTAAGAGTTGCCTTTGAGTATTTGGTAGTCATACGATTTGTGTGATTTACTGCTGTGCTAGTTTCTGGTATTGCATCATTTCGATTGCATGCATCCCGTTGTTATTCGTTTGAACTAGCAGAGACGTCTGATTACTTGAGAAGAATGAATCGGTGGGTTTCCTGTGGTTCTGTTTTATGTGAAAGCATGCCGGTAGGTGAAGATCCAAATATAAGAGACATTTTCTTCATACCTCAAGCCGGCAGTACCCATATATAGCTTCTGGGTTTTTACCTAGACCACGCACCACTGTATAAATGTGTGTGATTACATACTTTAATTACATTAATGATGATGTTAATTATGTTGTAATTTATAGTTTACATGATGAGCACTCGATTCCCACATGATATCATCGACTAGATGGTCATAGATAAACTAGACATTAATTTGATTTGACTAATAATATCGAGTACAGGAGATTAAGCAAAGCCAACGGGGAGGGAACCCTTTGATGTGGAAGTTTGTTTCTGACCAATGACCACAGACTAAATTAAAATTCATATTTGAGAAGCAATAAGGACAATGCGGTATTCTCGACAGTGAAACTGAAAATGATGCCTGCACGCAAGAGTGTTTGTTTGTTGAATGGTATTGAACTTTGACAATGACCAGCACGTACTTAGTTCTTCACTCCTGCTTAGGCAAATTCTGAAACCTTAATATAACTGTCACCCTAGCTACATATGAAAAGTAATTTCTTTTGTTTTTTGAAGGGTTCAAACTCGAAGTCTTTTTTAGTTCGGTAACTTGTAGAGATTCATGATTCTTTTTCGAATTGATCGACTTTCTATAGACATAATCATTACATATCAATTTAATATTTGAACTATTAAAACATGAATTTAGATTGTCGAATGTATTCATAAAAGAGAACGTTTGGTACAAATTTCTAAACAGCCCAAACTAACTTTTAGATGTAAGTATTTTCCTCCGACTCTATATTAACTTTTAGATAGATAACTTAAGGTCATGTTTAGATAACTTGACCAAAAGAGAAAGCAACACAACATCAGTTCAAAACTATCTAAACACCAAACGATGGTCATATTTTAGAAAGACGGCAAAGTAATTTGGCTTAGCTTTCAAAGATTTCTTAAACTATAGGTAATAGGCTTTGATGTTTATGAAGTTATTTGACTATCGGAAAACTAATGCTTTCATGAGGTCATTCGAGTGGATTTAGTTGCTTGTAGTTTTCACGAAACTAACAGCTCCTCATATACATCATCATATACATCTAATCCACAACTGAATTGTTATCGTATATGTAGGTGTATGAATTCTATGGAGTAAGTATGATATTGTTATCCAAAAAAAGAAAGAGCTAGGTAAGAATTGTAGTACAAGTTATAACACCTTGAGATGAATATGACGGTTGGAAGATTATGTGGCCTTTTATAATTAGTTGGCCGGTTGGAGGTTGATGTTATTGTAAGTAAATAGTAATCATTCAACATTTCAACTGCAACTCTGTTATCCCAAGATAAATGAGTTTGATGGCCCTTAAATATATGTTGAATGACGAATTCATTGCTATTAATTTGGATGGGGAGGATCCAGACATGGCCATAATGACATACGATCATTAACGAACAGGTACTATAATTGTGGGTCTGTCAACCAATATACCAACCAACATGGTGACCAATACCACCTATATTGGTTTAAAATCAAGCACACATTTTAGAAATGATCCCAGGTCCAAGGTTCTCCTGGGTCCCAGGACCATATCCAAAGTCCACCCGGGTCCCAAATCCAGACCCGACTCCAAGCCCGGATCCAGATCCGACCTAGGCCGTAGGTCTGAGCCATCGCCGTCGGCAGCCTCAGAATCCAAAACCTGGATCCCAAGCCGCTGCAACCATCTCCCCTGACTTCCAAGATTGAAGACGGTACGAAAAGGGTTATCCACCGGTGATGGAGGACGATGCGAAGAGGCCAAGGGCGTCGATCTCTCAACGTCGTTTGCCCTGCTGTACCATGAACCACCTGCGACGAATCGGCCTGCCCAGTTGTCACGCCACTCGGCCACAATACACTTGGACGCCTGCCGACCATAGCCGCAATAGAGATTAAGGGAAGGTTTGCTGCGTCGCGACCCTAGGCTAGGCTGAGGGAAGTGTTGCGGCAGTAGGTTTGGTTCGACTTCGACTGAAAACTAGGCCACGACGGCGCTAGAGAGGGAGGGAGCGAATAGGGTGTCCATTGTACTTCTCTCACGTTATTTGTTTCTGTTTGCGATATACTAATCTCAATACATGGCAAATCTTCCAAAACTTTATGGTATCAAGAGCTTATTAAGCTATACCATCTTAATAAGCTTTTAAGGTGCATGCACATCTTAACATGGTTTCAAGAGATACTTTCCTGGAGCTTGGCAAATTACAACCTGATGTCAAAAATGAAAATAGATATAGTCAGTCAGTGTTCTTTAACTCAAATATAATAACACAAGAGATGTTCACGATCCACCACTTACTGTAAATCTCAGTATGCTTCTTACTTCAAAATTCAACTCAGAACTTGATTAGCTACACCCGAGTAAAACTCAGTAACTAAACCAAGACTACATTCGTCCACTCTTTACCAATTTAATCACTCTATGTTCCATAGAAACTCAGTAACATAACAAAGCTTTGAACTTTACACTATTTTCTGGACAATGACACTTCCGATCAGCTCAAGTCAGAACTCAAAGTACCTGGACTTCTGATCTATTAATTACTTGAAATTTCTACAACCATCACTATTACAGAATTGCATCCCCAAAAAGAATGACACAAACAATAGTCATATTGACGCACTATGTTGATGCATTTAGACAAAAACTAGGATTTCAATAATCTCCAGACAAAAACTAGAATCTCAATAATCTCCCTAAAAACAATCGTCTTTAGGTGATTTTGTTCCTCTATAATCTCCCTAAAAAACTACCCAAAGTCTAAAATTGAAGAGAAAGAAAGATTGTTACCTCAGAATCGATGGGAACCCAGATGTGTGAGTATCCAAACTCCGAATCCTTCAGCAAGTCCCTAATCTTTGAATCCTCCAGAAGGCCAAGAATCAACTGATCCACAGCCAAATGAATCCCCAATCTGTGAATCCCCGACTGGCCGCTACTTGCTCCGGCGAGGTCGACGATGGTTCTTCAGTGGCTGATTGAGGGTCTGAGGGTTACAAAAGTGTGTGGAGACAGAGAGCGACGTAGGAAGAAATTGTGTGTTTAGGGTAGTGAGGGCAATCAACAGTATTTTGAAAGTTTCATTTAGGAACAGTGGCTCCGCTACAGTGTAGAAGCAGAGGTGCTGCTTCCGGAAGTAGGGGTGAGGCTGCTTCGGCTTTTGGAGCAAAAAAACAGCGGCTTCTGGAAGCCGGGGACTGAAAGTCATTTTACCAAAGAGTAGATACTGCTGTGCTTATAAGCAGAAGAGCAAAAAAGCCCCCCAAACGCAACCTATACCACCTTAATAATATATCTCTCATGGTTTGCCTTTGACAGTCTGAATTATATAATATAATTTCACAAGCAAAAGGAAAAGTCCTTACTAATTCTAAAAATGTATTTGTGTACAAGTTTTAGTTTTGTCACCTTCTAGCTCAGCTCTGATGAAATCATAAAAAAGGCTGCTGGTCACTGTGGAACCTCTCTGACCACTCCAATCTCACCCTCTCCACCACCCACCACCCAACCCAAACCCAATTTTAACACTTCTACTTGCTCCAAATTCCATTATAACCCAAAATAACCCAATTCCTCTCCCTTTCAAACTCCAATTCCATTTTCATTCCTTAAAACCGCCAATCAATCATTCATTGTCTTCTTTTCCCATTACTCCCACCTCTTCATTTCTTGTTGTTGTGGAGCTCAATATCACACCCCACATAACTTCACTCCCAATCCACACCTAACATTAGTGCCCCCTCATGACTCTCTCACCTTCAAGATCTGAGGTTTCTTAGAGATCTCATTTAGTTGTGAGAAAAGAAACAAAGAAACAAACAGAGACCCAAAAAACATGGGAAGCAAATGGAGGAAAGCCAAGCTTGCTCTTGGCTTGAACACTTGTCTTTATGTTCCTCAAACTGCTGAGGAACACCCATCTTCACCATCCACAAACGGCGTCGTTGCGTCTAGACACTCCGACGCCGTTTCATCCTCGTCTCTGCTTTCTCCGACGGGTCTTGGCTCCGACCGGGAACCCACCACGCCGACTCCGTCGTCTTCTGGTCTCCGGCTGCCCAAAAGTGGGACCAAGTCCTCAAAGGTTTGATCTTTTCTTGTTTTGCATACAACCCATTTGAGATATTTGAGCTTTTTTGCAAATTGGGTTTGGTTTTCTGCAGCGTTTTGGTTTCTGGGTTGATTTAGATATGAGCCATTTTGGTGTCTAGATGTGGATATCCATGGTAGATTCTCAAGTGAAACCAGTGAATGAAAATGTCCTTTCTTTTCAATGAACAGAGTTTTACTTATTTGTTTAATGGTGTTTAAAGCAGCAATACTGTTGTCATTTTATAATGATTTACTGGTGTACCAACTCTTATCCATGGCTAGTCTTTTTCTTCACTCTGAGTTAATGTGGGGTAGAATTGTGCTGGTGGTGTTGGTGGGGGTGTTGTGATGATGTGAGGTATGTGAAAATGGGGTGGATTGTATTGTATAGGCTGTCAGGTTGTTTTCATCTCTTATGTGAAGTTGTGGAGGAAGAGAAAGTGGACTAGTACTCCCCTTTAAGGACCATTTTCCTCTTTGGATTATTTGAAAAGGAATACTCTTCACTGTACCTTTCCTTTCTTCCAAGGGAAAGTGCTTTGTCTGGTCAGCACAAGTGCACTGTCCCATATTTACAGACCCCCATACTTCTCTCTCTGTAGACCCTTGATTGTGAGCTTTCCTGCAATGAGCATCAACAAAAGAAAAAGAAGAGAGTTGAAGAAGAAATTAGTTATGGGAAGTCCTAGACCAATTGATTACTCTTTAAAAACAATAAATTGTTATTCTTTTCATGAGTATTGTATAAAAACAGTTTCTTACTGTCTTGAAAGGTTCCGTCCTTAGGCCGCAAGTTGCTTTTTTATTCCTACTTTCGAATAGTCATCCTCTTGATTGATTTTAATTTCCTATTGTGTCCTCCACAATGTTTTTGACCATTTTTCATTGACTTCTCTTTCGTGTTGTCTAGTTGATTTACAAGCAATGGCTTTGATCACATTAGTTAATTGAATAAAAGAATATCTTGAAATTGATAACTGTACTGTGCTGTAGATACGGTGCAATCTAGTTCATCTTTTTATGCTGTAGTTCAGGATACTAGTGGAACTGTATGGTTAAAAAGTATCAGCTAAGATCCAATTGTATGGAATTCCTTTGAAATCATCACATGTATCAAAGAAACTTGAATATTATAAATTAGTCGTCAGATTCTCTGAATCGAAGGGTGTTGATTTGGTACAAGTCCCCAAATGTAAAATTGTAGGAAGGCATACATACTGGTTATAATGTCTTTAGAACTAAAGGAGGTAGTTTATTAATCCATAGATGGGAAATTAAGAAATCATAACTCATATCCCAAAACGAAATCTGAGGTTAGAATGCCGATGAGATGATAAATATAAATTGACTATCAAAATTTGTTTATATTTCCTCAGCAGAATTTGAAATTTGTATTGCTCAAAGCAACCAGTTTGATATAACCAGTTTGATATACGTTGTTCTGACCAGCCTGTCCTTAAATGCAGAGAACTTGCGCAATATGCTTAACTACCATGAAACCTGGACATGGGCATGCCATTTTTACTGCAGAGTGCTCCCACTCTTTTCACTTCCACTGCATTACTTCTAATGTAAAACATGGGAACCAAATTTGCCCAGTTTGCAGGGCAAAGTGGAAAGAAGTCCCCTTTCAGAACCCTGCTTCTGATCTTTCACGGGGTATTCCAAGAATTAACCCAGTGAATTGGCCCCAAGATGATGCATGGATGACTGTTTTACGCCAAATTCCTCCACCACGCGTTGACGTGAGCCGGCCTATTACATCACTCTTTCACACTCCTGAACCAGAAATTTTTGACGATGATGAAAGCTTAGATAACCAACCTGACAATACCAAGAATAAGGCATCTGTTGAAGATCAGACTTCTAACAACAATTGTGTTAGAATCATAGAGGTCAAGACATATCCTGAAGTTCCGGCTGTAGAAAGATCAAGCCCTCATGATAACTTTGGTGTTTTAATTCATCTCAAGGCTCCACGTACAAATGCAGGACAGAATGGCAGCAGAAACCCCGTAAATCAAAATTCTCGGGCTCCTGTAGACCTTGTTACAGTGCTTGATGTTAGTGGCAGCATGGCAGGAACAAAGCTGGCTTTGCTAAAACGTGCCATGGGGTTTGTGGTGCAGAACCTTGGACCCTCTGATCGGCTTTCTGTTATTGCCTTCTCCTCTACAGCCCGTCGTCTCTTCCCCCTTCGTCGTATGACTGATACTGGACGCCAGCAAGCTTTGCAGGCTGTAAACTCTCTTGTTTCAAATGGTGGGACAAACATTGCCGAGGCTCTTAGGAAAGGCACCAAGGTTTTAGTAGACCGCAATTCGAAAAATCCCGTTTGCAGTATCATATTATTATCTGATGGGCAGGATACATATACAGTTAGTAGTCCTGGTGGGATCCATCCCCGTACTGATTACCAATCACTTCTCCCAATCTCTATCCGTCGCAATAATGCAGCAGGTTTGCATATTCCAGTTCACACATTTGGATTTGGTGCAGACCATGATGCTGCCTCGATGCATTCGATCTCTGAGATTTCTGGGGGAACATTTTCTTTCATAGAAGCTGAAAGTGTGATTCAGGATGCATTTGCACAGTGCATTGGGGGCCTCCTTAGTGTAGTGGTGCAAGAGCTGAATGTCAGAATTGAGTGTGTTCACCCAAGTTTGCAATTGAGTTCAATAAAAGCTGGGAGTTATAGAACCAGCATGATGGCTGATGCAAGAATGGGATCTATTGATGTTGGAGACCTGTATGCTGAAGAAGAGAGGGATTTTTTGGTGACAATGAATATTCCAGTTGATGAGTTCAGTAATGTGATGTCATTGGTAAGGGTTAGATGTCTTTACAAAGACCCCATTACGAAAGAAATGGTCAATTTGGATGAAGCAGGTGAAGTCACAATTAAAAGACCCGTAGTAGCCGGGCAACTAGTAGTGTCAATGGAAGTAGACAGGCAACGCAACAGGCTTCGTGCTGCCGAAGCAATGGCTGAGGCCAGAGTAGCTGCTGAAACTGGTGACTTGGCTGGTGCAGTTTCCCTCCTGGAGAGCTGTCGTCGGGCATTGTCTGAAACTCCGTCTGCACAAGCAGGCGACCGTTTGTGTACTGCGCTTTCAGCCGAGTTAAAGGAGATGCAAGAAAGAATGGGAAACCGTCGTGCATACGAAGAAACAGGAAGGGCTTATGTTTTATCAGGATTGAGTTCGCACTCATGGCAGAGGGCAACTGCTCGAGGTGATTTGACAGATAGCACAAGCCTTTTGCAATCTTACCAAACTCCGTCAATGGTAGACATGGTGACACGGTCTCAGACTATGCTGCTAGGGAATCCATCACCTCGACGAACCCTCAGCAGTGCTAAGTCATTTCCAGCCAAATCACGGTCACGTTAACCAACAATGGTGGAACTACAACACACTCTACATTAATAGACCTTCTATATTCCTTCAATTTTTCTTCATGTGACTAGGGATAACTGGGAAACAAAGGAGTTTTGGGTGTTTTAACTGGGTGGTGGTATATTTCTTTGTTTGTCATGTATATGAATAAGAATTGGCGAAGGGTGAGTAAATTGGGCTCTTCAGAACAACTGTGAAAAGGAAGAGGCGTGGGGCGTTAGGATCTGTTAGTGTGATTTTGGGTGATGTACATGTAGAGGGTTTTACTTTCTCTTTCTTGTTTATTTTGCTACTGTGTTGGAGAAGAGAACGGGGTATAGCCTTGTAATTGTGGGGATACTTGGAGTGAATTCTTCACGTGAATATGTGAAATGGTATTATTACCCGTGATTATAATTCTTTTCAATAACTATGTTTAATTTATTCACACTTTCAAGATTGCAGTTACAAATTTGCCTTCTGTTTTGGGTACTCAGTTGCACACAAGTTCACAGAGAAACGAGTAGAAGAAAAGAATATACACAAATATACACAAAGTTGGAAGAATCAGATATATAAAACCACCGTCTATTGACATTCAATACATCAAGAATCACTGTCTATTGACATCAAATCGATTAAAACCCTAAAACTCAAGTGTCGGCATCCTAATCTGTGCCAAGACTTTCAGTTGTTACCAACTCTTGAAGCCACCAAACATTGCAGCCACCATAGACACGGCACGAGAGTTGCCGGAACTTCAACTCTAGTCCACGTACGCATGTTTCTCACTGGCACCGTAATCAACAATAGTACCATCACCCCATCTGTGTCATCATCGATAACATAAAGATCAACCTCGACCCTCATTCGCAAAATCTTGCGGCTAGCTTGATACTTCCATTCAGCCTCAGAGAGTCAGAGGCCTTGAACATATGATGGTATCCACCAATGAGTCACGAGCCTCAATAGGAACTTGCAGCTCTTGAAGCTTCTTGGATAGAGCAGAACCTTGAATCTCTCGAAGGAAGTTGTCTTTAGGGTTATACTGGAGTTCAATGGAGTCTTGGTTCTCGCTAATGCGGACGTTATCTTCTATGATTTCTTCCTCATGAACATCACCAGAGTTGAGGCGTCTGATTGTGGCCTTCAAGTCCATCAAGAACACGGTGCGTGGCAACTGGTTTTGAGGTTCGATGATGTCCTCAAGATATGTCTGGCAGAAAGTGTCACCCACCACGGTCAAGTAGTCACTGGCCATGGTCATGTTTTTTCTATGAGGAAAGAAGAGGAAACAAGAAAGGTTGAAGATGGATGCTCTCTCAAAAACCCACTTCTGGGATTGCTCGAGTTGCCTGAATGAAACGAATGGGAAATGGGTCGATATGGGGTAGCGGGTGCTCCTATTTATGAATAACAAGTGTTTGTTTCCCAATGGGAGTCGGATTCTAATTACGCGGACTCAGTTATCAACAACAGCAAAACATTTAAAAAATAGCTGTTTCCTTCTTACATTTGGAGTCGGACTAGCAGGTTTCCTTCTTACAGTAGGACTACTACTCTATTTCCCGCTCGTTTCCTTTTCAAATTGGGAATATCTGTTATTCTTCTCGGTGCCCTACTGCAATCCAAAAATAGAAATCTCGGTGTACTGTTTTTTTATTTTTTATTTTTTAAGAAACTTCATTTCTTTCAATTAGAATTGCGGCTATGAACTTTCTATTCCAGATTTCCAGTGTTGGTGATGTGGGAAAATTTTATGAGAAGTTTGTTAAGAAACAAATACAAAATGACTGATTAAATGTAAGAAAATAGTGAGAAAAATTCAAGGCTTCCGATCAATTAGATTAGATCATTTAGATGTATGGGAGGACATACTTCCAATTGACTATTTTGTAGTCGTCAATGATCGACAAATAGGAAAAGAAAAAACGTAGATATCTATATAGTGATGAATCTTTGAACAAACACCAACTAGGTCAGGAATTCGTCTTCTGGGAGACCAAGAGGTGCAAGAACCATCCATTGCATGAGCACAGTATAAAATGCAACCTGGTGGCTTGAATGGGCAGCTAACGGTAGGGATTGAATTTCAGATTTAGTGAAAAAGATGACGAATTTGGGAGTCGGGGTTGCTGCTGACAAGCTATTTGGAATCGAGTCTTGGAAAACTGTGGGTGGGAGAATATGATGAACTACAACTCTACAAGCGCTTCAAAAGCAAGAGAAGCGGATTAATAAGGACTTGATGGGCTACCATTGCAGTTTGCTTGGCAAATGAAATGATGGTTTGTAGCTGATGATCGATAGAGAAGCATGCGTCAAGTAACTGAGTTGCCTGCCCCCTCGAATTTAGGAGACTTGCACCATAGAACCAATTAAGAATCTTACTCTCCTCCACTCATGCACCTGAATTTCTCCAATTTTTTTCCATCTCAGCTTACAATCAACACACTCGGCCCTAAATTGGCTTAATCCTTCTTCCCTCAACTAAAACCACGGTGCTTTTGGCAAAACAAAAGAGAACCATGACAACTCACCCCAGCCTCCCTGTACAAATTCTGCCAAAGATAATAAGCTGCCTGACAATTTGCTTGTGAGACACCACTGAGGAGAAGTCTCAGCAGAAACTGTCCTTCCAAGGGCTTCTAATCAATCTATATTAACCATTTAGCTGTTTCTCATGGTAACGTTTTTTAGCCATGTTCATGGTAACCATATTTCTTAATCACCAGAACCATTGTCCCCAACAAGGAGATAACAGATGCCACTATTTTGGCGATTTCACAGATTCGACCGTGTCTACTTGCATTGAAAACATTATGGAATGATAAAAAAAACTCAAAATGCTATGTTTCAGATAAAAAATCAGTGTTAAATTGGAATCAAGTTAATGACATGGTATCATGGTCATCTCAGTAACACATAATATCAAAGTTATGGAGAGACATAGATTAACTGGCGTCCGAAGATGATATGGCAGGATTTCATTATCACTAAAATGACACCTACATTGCGGCAATGTACTCTAGGATTCTTCACGATACAACAGTTCATCTGGGCCACATAGATACTTGCCCTTGCCTTCCTTCCATTCAAGGAGCAGCTGAGAAATAGAATATAAAAGAACCAATCTTTAATGATTTGATATCACAAATAAAGAATATATATATATATATATATATATATATATATATATTTTAAAGAGACTCCAATTCTCAAACAACTAATAAGAAATAGTTGAAAGAAATTATACTTAGTGAATGTGAATGCTGTCTTTTGAACATACAAAAATGAACAATACACATCATGCAGCCCGCTATATGTTGCATCATGGTAATCAAAACTGGTCAATGCAAACTGTAAAAAATAAAATCTGTGAACAATACAGATTATGCAACCTGCAGTATGCTGCATCATGGTAATCAAAAATGGTAGCCTGGTAAGGAAGGCCACTATCACATGCCTAAGGCGGTGATTATGTATTGAGCATTTCCCGTGTTTGAAAGGAAGCAATAGCCTTTGCTTCCTTACTGTTTATAGCAAGCACAAACAAAAACTTACGCACGAAAGTATCAAACTGTAGTGATTCCTGGTAGCCACTTAAGTCCACAACCTAAAACTAATAAAAGAAAACGGTCTAATATTATCGTCACACAGATTCAGTCAATTACAAATGTGAATTGAAGCAATCCCAGTAAATCAAGAAAGGAGGGGGTTGAAATTTGTAAATGAGGAGTAACTAACCAAGCCAAAGTAGAGTCTCTTCATATTGAATTCTTTCCTTGACAAGTGTATTCCATCTTAACAGAACCGAATCATGCTCCTCTTTGGTATGACTAATCCTTGTCAGCTCGAGCAGCTTCCGGTCATCACTATCTAAAGTCAGTTTTAGCAGAAATGTGGTAGCTTCCAATACCAAGATTGGCCAGAACACAATCATCTCCATTTCCTCAGGCTGATTGATGACCTTTAAGTTAAATAGCTTGGTCCATGAGTCAGCCACGCCGCATGTTTTCATCACCCACATGTCAATGGAGCCAGAAGTATGAAGTTTTGCCTGATCAAATACACACACAGAGTCTCCCAAAACCCCGAAACTCCGGAACTTACCATGTACAATAGGCAGCGGCATTCTTCTGAACTCCTCCGTTGCTAGATCAAAAGCAACGATGTCATTGTCCATCCAATGAAGTGCCTCATTTGAAAGAGTCCCGTCATTATAAAGATCATAATCGAGAGGGGCAACCGTCCTTTTCCAAACGTTGGCTTTGAACAAGAAGAAGATCAACTGACCATCATCATTCCAATTGGCTTTCAGTTTGGCAACAAGCTTGTAGTCGTCAGAAGCGGACAAATAGCCAAAACCATAGTAGATTAGAACTCGATGCTTTAGGGGGTAACCAATTGGTTCGGGTAAGCCATAAAAGAAGCCAGTTGTGGGATTCCAGATATAGAAATGTTGTTCTGGACCAACAAGTGCACATACCAAACCATTGCAGGAACAAAGAAAGCTGTATTCAGTGCCGGGTCGAATGAGCGGGCACTTAATTACCTTCCTTGATGGTGCTGCCAAGTCATGGGATTCTAATTCAGATTCGTCGGTGATGGAGATGAGGACTCTGTGACAGAGGGTTCGGTGGTGAGAAGCTTTTTGGAACTGGGACTTGGCGAAATCTGGGTCGGACAGTATGATGGAGCGCCAGCGTTTCGAAACGGATGTGAATCGGATTAAGGATTCGACCGGCAACCTCTCCAGGATTTTAACCATCAATTCTTCCGACAAGTAATCCGACATTTCTAACAGCGCTCTTTTTCAGGTTTTTGCGGAATGGAGACTGGAGTTGTGAGAACTGAGAAAGCAGCCTTTTGGAGTTTTGTATGTTGTTAGCGAAAGCCGAACGACGTCGTATTGCTCTCTGGCTTTTTTTTTTTTTTTTTAACAAATTGTCATACTTGTCCATCTCCATCCTACACTTTTGTTTACAAAGCTGTAGCCGAGAAGATTTTACAGCAGTTTGCTTGTGATCTTTGTTGGACTTTAATGGCAGTGCAGACATGGCAATGTGATTTTCCTTTATACAGATTTGACACATGAACAGTCTGCTTTTCGACCATTTCATCTTACAGACATACATACTAGAGGGCAATGATCCATCCAGAAGTTTACTAGACGTCTACATGACTACATCCATGAATGACAAGAGTCTTAAAACATGGGTGAGGAGCTAAAGAGATGATCGATCATCTACCAAACTCCATCAATGGTAGACATGGTGCATGACACAGTCTCAGACTAAACTACTAGGGAATCCATCCCCTCGACAAACCCTCAGCAGTGTCATATATCCTTCTCCATTTTTTTTCTTCATGTGCCTTGCGATAACTGGAAGGGGTGTTCCATTTACACCTCTAAAAGTGCTGTGTATACCTCCACTAGTCTTTTATTTTATTTTGACTCTATCAACTCATATGAAATGACAGATAAGAACAAATATATAAATAAATAAAAATTTAATTTTTTACTCTTTTTACCTCCCTTACGTACGACCATCTATTCTCTTCTTTTCTTTTCTTTTCTTTTCACTCTCAAAATAGATTCTTCTTCATAGTTGGATGTGTGATTATACTGTGAAGAACTCTTCGAATTAAATTTATTTCCCATTAAAATCACTCTTATCGTCATCTTCTTTAACGGTAAACCCTGAAGTAGCATTGTAAGCCCTAAATAACATTCCATGGAAGAAAGTGAAGATGCATGAATGGAGAGTCAAATCGTGGAAGATTATACAAATCAATTCATGCCAGACCGGGTAATTCTTAACTCAAACTTATTGTTATATGTTTTTTTTTTTTTTTTTTTTTTTTTACTGTTCGTCAATTCTGTTTGCAACGACTGTATTGGAATACTGTTTCGTATCCTTTTCTATTTTAGTTTCTTCGTGGTGGGAATTTCTTCCGCCAAGGGTTAGATTGCATGATACAGAGTGGGTTTGGAGCAAAAGCTTGCAATTGTGTACGATCTGATAAAGATTCAGTTTTCATTATGTCTCATAGGGTAGAAAGATGTTAATATAGTGAACTATACCCTTGGAGAAACCCTAGCTGTGATAAACAAAAGTACTGAAATTTGTAGATAACGTTAAAAGCTTAAGATTATGAAATAGTAGCAGGGTTACTCTGTTAAGATGATAATCAACTCAAGATCGCAATTATACCCAACCTCATCTATAGAATACCAAATGATAGAGTTGGTTTAGGACTAGTCCTATACTCCTAGTCTGTCAGTCTATCTGCATGTTTTCATAGCGTTTGACGAATTCTTGCGCTTGGATTTGTGTCATTCATGGCTCAAAGGAGGGCAATTTCCATACAAGAAGGTATTACAGGAGGGGAAATTGACCCATTCATGGCTCGCAGGTGGGCAACTTCAATACCATAAGATATTATGGCAGGGGAAATCATACCGAGGTTGCCGGTGAAATTCGTAGAGCGATGTAGATGCGTTTGTAAACGATGGCGCTCTCTATTCTCCCATCTAGACTTTGCTAAATCTCACAATCAATCATCCTCTAAACAGCTCGGCCTTGTTTTTTACCTCAACTATGAGTTCTATTCACTGCAGTTGGAGATAGGAATGTAGAGATCTTTAATCAGAATGAGTCTGCCGTTCAAGAATCTGGCGCATACTCTCAGTTTTGTAGGCTCCTGCAATGGTTTGGTGGCCTGTGTAACTGGTGCTTCCATTCAAACTGCTCAGTATTCCATATATAGAGAAATCAACTTGTTTATCTGGAATCCTCTAACTGGGTTCTACAAGGAATTCATTGGCCAAGGGTTTTACTCTGCAATGCGTGGTTTTGGTTATGTCTCGGCCACTGACGTAATACAATATAAATAGAAACAGGTGTAGGGGCATTATAGTAAAAAAAAAGAGGTACACTTAGGTTTTCTTATAAGTTAAAAAGTGAAATTGAGGTATACTATGTAGTGGAAGTATACACAGCACTTTTAGAAGTGTAAATAGAACACCCCTAACTGGAAAACAAATGAGTTTTGGGTGTTTTATGTTTTAATTTGGTGGTGGTATATTTCTTTGTCTGTCATGTATAGAATAAGAATTGGCGAAAAGTTAGTCAATGGGGCTCTTCTACACAACTGTGAAAAGGAACGGGCGTCGGGGGTTAGGAACTTAGGATCTGTAAGTGTGATTTTGAGTGATATACATGTAGAGCGTTTTTCTTTTTCTCTTTATGGTTTATCTTGCTACAGAGAAGTGAAGGGGCTATAGCCTTTACTACTTGGAGTCAATTCTTCACTTGAATATATAAAATGGTATTTATTACGCTACAAAAAAGTTGGGCAAATGTCACATTTGTTGTGTGGTCTTTGGTGGTGTGGCCGTTGTAAAAGAAGCCACAAATCTCATTAAATATGAGATTTTTAATTATATAATAATACAAATGCCACATTTGTTGGAGATTTGTGGCTTCTTTTACAATGGCCACACCACCAAAGGCCACACAACAAATATGACCTTTGCCCAACTTTTTTGTAGTGTTACTTTAGATTCTAATTCTTTTTACTAGCTATACTTATTGTGTGAACATATTTGCATTTGCGTACGTACTGTTTTGGGTATTCGATCAATTACACAAGTGCATAGAGAAATTAACGAGGACTAGAAGAAAAAATGTACATAACATAGAAAGTTGGAAAAATCAGATATATATTACTGTCAATTGACATCAAATGCATCAAGAATCAAGTTATGACCAAAATAGAACCACTGTCTATTGACATCAAATCTATGAAAAACCCTAAAACTTATGTCGTCTCGACATCCTATTCTGTGTCAGGACGTACATTCAGTTGTTACCAACTCTTGCAGCCACTAAATAACGCAGCCACCATGGTAAAGATATGAACAACGCATGAGAGTTTCCAGCGCTTCGGCTCTACTACACGGTGTACATGCACCCAAGTTTCTGATCACTGGGCAGTGTAGTTGCCGGCACAAAGCTAGGCACACCATAATCAACAATAGTACCATCACCACCATCTGCATGTGTCATCATCAATAACATAAAGATCAACCTCGACCCTCATTCGCAAAATCTTGCGGCTAGCTTGATACTTCCATTCATTCTCAGAGGCCTTGAACATGATGGTATCCCCCAAGGAGTCACGAGCCTCAATAGGAACTTGCAGCTCTTGAAGCTTCTTGGATAGGGCAAAACCTTGAAGCTCTCGAAGGAAGTTGTCGCTGGGGTTATACTGGAGTTCAATGGAGTCATGGTTCTCGCTAATCCGGATGTTGTCTTCTCTGATTGCTTCCTCATGAACATCGCCAGAGTTGAGGCGTCTGATTGTGGCCTTCAAGTCCATCAAGAACACGGTGCATGGCAACTGGTTTTGAGGTTCGATGATGTCCTCAAGATATGTCTGGCAGAAAGTGTCACCCACCACGGTCAAGTAGTCACTGGCCAAGGCCATGGCCATTTTGTTTCTAAGAGGAAAGAAGAGGAAAGAAGAAAGGTTGAAGATGGACCCTCTCTCAAAAACCCACTCCTGAATGAAACGAAGTTGCCTGAATGTAACTTATTTATAGATACAAGGACTACTGAGTGTCTGTTTCCCTATGGGAGTGGGATTCTAATGCCAAGTTGTCAACGACAGTTGTTTCCTTCTTTCATTTGGACTCCTACTATATTTCCTTTGGGTTTGCTAGTTTCCGTGTAATTCTCGGTGCCCAACTGCTTAATTACTCACAAACAACTATAGGATCTATAACAAATCTAAAAATAAGAATCTCATTTTTAAATCTAAAAATAAGAATCTCATTTTTTTTTCTTGTGAAGGGAAACTTAATGATAGGAGCACAATGTGCGACGATATTAATATGCTTATGTCCTCATTTATGCTTCGTTTAACCCTTATTTACCTAAGATAGAGTCATAATTTAGTTTAGTGTCATTTTGGTAGAGTTTTGGAGAAAGTGTGCTTAATAATCAGAAAAATGACTAAGTATAGAAATCTGGAAATAAAGTAAAATATGTCTTTTTCGTGATTTTGAGGCTCGTGCTAAACTGATCTATCCTTTTCCAAATTTGATGAAATTTGGTATGCATTTAATTGGGAAGCTAAAGTGTATTGTGTCAAAATTTCAGATCAATCGGAGTTCAGGAAGTCACCCAAATGAAGGCTGCAACTTGGCAGTTTGAGCAAACCAATCCAGGGACTACCAGGATTTTCCTGGGACTGTATCCTGACTTCCGGAATTTCTGTGGGACACATTGCTTGGAACCAGAGAACGAGCCATATGCCGTTGGAAAGCTCTACAAGTCTAGTTTCTTTGGGACTTGGAATCACAGGAAAATCATTCTTGAGCAAAAAGTTATGCCGGTTTGAATGCATGAAGGTCAAGTCTGCCAAAAGAAGAAAACCTAAACCGAGTTCTACATAGATTTGGCTTACGAATGTGGATTGAATTCCATCCTTTGTGCAAGATTTTTGGCTGAATTAATTCATGGAAAACCTAAAGAGATATTGCTCAATTATTCAGTCATTATCTTGGGAATTTTCGGCAGAAAATAGAGGAAGAAAATCGCAACAAATCCTGATCAAATTCGGCAGAATTCCTGTGCACGTCATCCAACTTCCACGGACTATCCCAGAAAGCTCACAATGAATCAGAGTTCGAGCCTTATATGAATAGAAAGATACGGGAGTCTAGTTTCCAACTCAACTGGAATCACCTTAATATCTATTTTCTAGAGAAAGATATTCTATAATATTCACTCGAAGGTCAAATCTGCCAGCAGGATAAGTTTTGAGAAAAACTAGGTTTTGTGAACCCTAGTTGCTGCCACCCTTTTGCCTCTATATATTGGACAATTTTTACACAGAAAAATCATCTCTCTTCTCATGCTTAAGCCAAGCCGAAACTCTACCAAAATAATTCCACAAAAATCCTATACAGTAAATTACCTAGCCGATTCTATCTCACCTTCACCAAGCTTGCCGATTGCAAGTGTTCTTCATCATCAAGTCATCCTTTGCCGATTCCTCTCAAGGTTTTGTTTAAAGTGTGATTTACTCATCTCTCATGGCTTGTAATTTTCTGTATAAATTCAATACTTTGTCTATGAAGATTGAATGGATGGTTGTATTTTGTTTTGGTTTTATGTATTTAATATTGGATTTCCGAAACTTTGTTATATGTTTTGGTTTTCTTCATATTTTATTTCGTGAACAGTAACTTTGATTTTATGGAATTGTGATTTAGGGCAGTAATTTCGTATGAATACTTGTATAGATTTGATTAATTTTCATGAGTTCGTGCATCACAAATTGTGTGCTTGAGGGCCGACTTTGTGGCTTCTCCTTAGGTACCGATTTTATATACCAAAATAATTTAGATTGCATCATACACGAAGTTGTTGTGATTTAGGTTGTTTAAATAGGGCGGATATAACCTTGAAAATTTGCATGTTCAAATATGACGAGTGACGCCATTACATGTTTGCATGTCTCCGATTCGGCTTACTGTGCTTATGTGCTTCTTGTGTTTAATTTCTACACGAAGTGTCTTTAAACCGATTAGTACCATGTTTAGGATTATACACGAAGTTAATTCTAAATACTTGTGAAGTCTTAACGATTAGATGAACCACGAAGGGCTCTAATTAGAATTGGAATTGAATCTGTCTAAGTGTTTGTATGAAGAACTTGCTGCCGTATGTCATGATTGTATGTTTTCGAAATTGCTGAGTTGTTTCTTGTGCCAAGTTTTGTGTGTGGAGATGATGATCAAATGTATATAGTAATTTAGGATTTAAATTCAGTAATTTTCAGTAGGTTTTAGAATCAAATATCAAACCCCCAATATGATTTTGTAATGCTTTATGTAATTGAACGCCCTTGATTTCCCCGGACTGAACGATCCCTACTTGTCCTATACTAAAGATGACACAAGAGGGTAATATTTGTATGAAGTTGTTTTGCAGGTACAATGTGCTTGGATAATAGCTCCATCACTTAATTTCAATAGTATGAAGAAAAATTATAACTGCGCATAACAACATTCTATTCCGGCAGTCTATTCCGGTGGTTGTGATGTGGGAAAATTTTATGAGAAGTTTGTAATAAGTATAAGAAACAAAATGACTGACTAGTGCAAGAAAAGAGTGAGGAAAGTGAGGAAAATTAATCTGTGGGATGTATGGGAGGACATATTTTTCAATTTCACCCGCTTTTTTATTAGTATTGACTATTTTGTTGGCATCAATGTTTAAATGAATGACTAAGTTCTGTTTACTACTCTGTACTTTTGGAGTTTCATCAATTCAGTCCTTGCACTTCTAATTTAATCAAAAAAATCCTCGTACTTTCCAATCTCATCAAATCGATCCATTTTGTTACCAATCCCTCAAGTTAATCTGTCATTAAAAACACAATTAATGGAGTATTTTGAGAAGTTTCTCTGTGAGAAGGTCTCATAAGTTGATCTGTCAGATCTGCACTTGCCAGGTTAGCAAGTTGACGAAGACACTTGACGGATTGGTAATAGATTAGATCGATTTGATGAGATTGAAAAGTACGAGGATTTTTTTTGATTAAATTAGAAATTTAAGGACGGAATTGATGAAACCCCAAAAGTACAGGGTAGTAAGCAGAATTTAGTCCTTAAATGAACAACAAGTAGTTTTGTTCGGGATTTGGTCTTGTGGCAGATCAAGAGGTGCATGAAGCCAAGAACCATCCGTTACGTACATGAGCATAATATAAAATGCAACCTTGTTGCTTGAATGGGAAGCTAAGGGGATATGCACCGGGGGAACACAATCAAGCAATCTAGCATCTTAATTGCTAGATTGCAGGAGGAGAAGTATGCAGCGGAAGAAAAACTGATGGAGAAGGAGGGTGGGGCCCACATGAAGACCAGCAAACCATCATGTTGACCATCAGTAATTGCTTGTCTCTCTGATGGCAGCAATTGCTGGGACCCACGTGCAAATTTAATTCTTCTGATCTCCTGCTTTCCTCTTCTGTTTCCTTTATTTTTTTTAATCTGGCGCGCGTAAAACACACACCTCTTAAAAAAAAAAAAAAGAGCTGCCAGCATATGTGGCATGCCCAATAAAAGGTTGCCACGTGTCCAGGTCCAACGACTCTTTTGACCGTTAATTTTTTTTTTTTAAATTCTCCAAATTTTTCTATAAATACATCTTCTTACACAATTTCCACTCCAATATCTCACTTCACTCCTCTCATCTTCTTCTATTTTCTCTATCAATTTTTCGAGTGTTCTTTGAAAATTGCTAATTGGCTTCTTTCCGAAGATCTACAATTGCGTGTTTCTTGGGTAAGGCAATCCACTTGCCTCGTCACCGGGCGATATCAAAGCAAAAACAATTTGTGGAGAAATTTTTTTGACGATTACGCTCAAAATTGGAGTCCATCTCCCGGCGAATCTCAAGCAATCGATCGTACAAAAGTTGGCATGGAGTCACACTTTCCACGCTTGAAGAAGTGTCTCTTGAAGTGGTACTCATGTAAAAAAAAAAACAAGTAATCGTGTAGCTAGCGGAACGAATTTGGTGGATGAGGTAAGTCATTTTTTTATGTTTTTCTTCATGTAAATTTTTTTTTTTAAAACAAATTAAATTTTGGCATAAATATAAATGTTAGTGTTATATTGCACTTTTTCTTAATGTATTTTTTTTTTGTTTAATATAGATTACATTTTGATAGAAATATAATTTTTGTTCTTTGTTTGTTTAGGCGACTCAAGCTCAATCATTATATTTCATGGCTACTAAAAAGGAATTCGATAAATTTGCATGTTATGAAGCGATCAAGAATCATCCTCATTTCGTGTCGGTTGAGATTACTCATTCACATTCACAATTTGACCGGAATTTCCCAAGTTCTTCCGAGCCCCATGACACGGATTCACATGTTGACTTGGATGATGATGATGAAGGATTTACAACTCCACCGTCCAATCAAGAGACGCCTCTTCGCTCGAGCCGGTTAGGCCTATAGGAATAAAAGGAGCTAAGAAAGCTAAGAAGAAGGGAAAAAAAGGTATGGCAGAAAAAGACGAGAAGTCTTTAGCTATTTTTCATACTATGCAACGTAATCAACAAACAATTATGGAGGCTAACATGCGAAGAGATGAGAAAACCCTTCGGTTGTCTAGGGAGAGCTTAGAACTTGAGAAACGGAAGGAAGCAAGGATTGCCCGCCATGAGGCTATGGAGAGTTTGCTAGAAGAAACAAAAATTATGACAATGGATACTAGCATGATGACACTGAATACGAAGAAGTGGTACAAAAGAAAGAAAGCGGAAATCATGGGGCAAGTGAATGAGAGTACAAGTACTAGTGAAAGGTGTTACATTCTTCACTTTGATGATAAAAACTAGTATTGTGTCTTGATGATCACTTTTTATGTTCCTCATTTGAAGTTATTTTTACTTCTTTATTGTTGTATTGTTGTATTCATTGTTGTTCACTTTGATTATGAAAACTAGTATTATTTTCACTTTCTAGTATGGACACGTGGTATTGTTGTTCACTTCTTTATTCATTGTTAATTATTTAATTTCAAAAACATAAAATTACAATACCAAATAAAACTCCAATACCAAATAAAATTACAATACCATACCAAATAAAACTCCAATACCAAATAAAATTACAATACCATACCAAATAAACTCCAATACCAAATAAAATTACAATACCATATAAAATTACAATATCAAATAAAACTCCAATACCAAATAAAACTGAATTATTGATTATTGTTGGTTGGCTTCTAAAACCCAATTGTGCTCCACTAAATCATCTTGAAGAATTTTGTGGATATAAGCTGACTCGAGGTGGTCAATACGGTCCCAAAATGCATGTTGATTTCGTCCATCTCTTTGCACAGGTAAAAAAGGAATTCGAACCCCATTTTGATCCACTGGCCCATCATAAACTCTTGCCGCCAGTGGGTTAATGAGATCTTCTTCTTCTGGCTCGACAAATTCTTCTTCTACAAATTCATCCTCAACAATCATGTTATGCAATATGATACAAGTAATCATTATATTTCTCAATGTTGACCTCCTATGCAACCGAGCTTCATGCCGTAGAATTGCCCAACGGGATTGCAGGATGTCGAAACACCTCTCCACATCTTTGCGGTATGCTTCTTGTTTCTTTGTAAATAGTTTTTGTGCTTGCGTCTCGGGGTTTGAAATAGTTTTTACAAACGTGGAGTACCTAGGATAAATTCCGTCAGCAAGATAATAAGCATTGCTATATCTCCTACCATTGACGTTAAACGTCACAGCCGGGGTGTTTCCAGCGATGAGTCCTTTAAATACCGGTGATTGGTCAAGCACGTTAATATCATTTTGAGCTCCTGGCACACCGAAGAAAGCGTGCCATACCCAAGTGTCATACGAGGCCACTGACTGGAGAATTATGGTGGGACGACCCTTCCGCCCACTATAAGCTCCATGCCATGCGGTTGGACAGTTTTTCCACTCCCAATGCATGCAATCAATGCTTCTGATCATACCTGGAAATCCCCGCATCCATCATCTCAGTGTCTTCTTGACTGTGTTGTTGCCTCTGCTTCAACAATTTATGAAAAAAACTCATCTTTGTGCTGAGGAAATGAAGTGAAGTGTTTGAGGGAGTGTATTTTCAAAGATTTGGAAGTGAGTTGTGAGGATTGAGTGAGTATAGAGTTGCTGATGAAGCTTATTTATGGTCAATTTCAGATTATGAAATTTAAAGATCATGATACGTGTCAAATCGTCATTCGTTGAATATCTTACCGGAAATCCTATGACATTATTTGTTCGATAAATACACGTGGCAATGACACGTGTCACATTTTGGTTGGTTAAAATAATATCGAAAATCCTATAACATTATTGTAGTGATAAGAATACCTGACAATGCCACGTGTCATTTGGTGATTGGTTGAAAATCTATAAAATAAAATCTTAATTCGATGAATAGTAATTACTAAATTGATGGAGTTGCACCATTGCCTAAAAACTTACACAAAAAAGCAATTTACAGTGAATAGTAATTGATGGAAGCAATTGAATTGCTAGATTGATGGTTTGATGGAGGCAATGGGGTGCATATGCTCTAAGTGTAGGTTAGATTTTGCTGAAAATGATGAAAAAATTTGGGAGGCGGGGTTTGCTGCTGACAAGCTATTTGGAAACGAGTCTTGGAAGACTGGGTGGGAGAATATGATGAACTGCACCGAGTTGCTTGCCCCATTGAGTTTTGAAAAGGTTAATATTAGTCTTAGTACGTAGTGCAACTATATGAAATATACTGCCTATTGCCTAATAGATCCTTAATCTTTAAGTAGAATAGTCGGAGGCTCCTAGAACATTGCATGTCCTGAAGCAGGTGCAGTAGAGGCAGCAAACTATGAAGGTGCACACTAATTAATCCTGCAGATTCAAAATAGGAGAAGGGAAATTTAATATTTTTCGTGTAAAGAAAAAAACTGGCATTGGAACACTTTGATGAGTCGCCGAAGCGAGCTATCAATGATAAACTCTACAATCGTTAGTAGTATATAGTAAGTATGGATCGTTCTAGCCCGGGATTAAAGGTACCTGACATGTGAAAGGTTAGAAACACATATTCACAATTATACACAAACAATGAAACGAAATCATGGGGGATTTAGATGAGGTTCGGTAGTAAACTGCCGCATGACCTAGACACGAAATTTAAAACCTAATTCTAATATTTACAAGTTTGGTCGACACCTTTCACACAAGCAAATAACACAAAGACTCTCTAACAGCAATAAAATCGTGAAAGAAATTAAGGAACTAGTGTAAACATGCTTTAAACTTGTTTCTGCACAAACTCTGGGGCCTGGTAGAGACAGGTGAATCTTCGTGCTATCTCCTGCAAACCTGCTTACTAAGGGGAATACCGGGCGGGCCGGTCTTCTCCTCTCTGATGCCTAAGTTAGTATAGTTGGAATAGATATAACTTAAGCACGTATATAAGCGGTAGGAAGGATCAGTTACCTATTAATGAGGGTAGTTGGGGCCCTTATATAGGTGGCCAGGAGTGAGGTCTGGCTTTACCCTTCGATGTGGGACTGGTTCCCTTCTGTTTGCACACCAAATGGCAGATTTGGTGACCTCTTAGGCAGGCAGGCGCCCCCGGACCCCGGGCCCCTGGTAGCAGGATGGACTGCTGGACCCCGAGGTCGGGTTCTGGTGATCCGGTCCCTGGCCCTGGGCCGGCCCCTGGTGCACTAGCTGCGGGTCTGCGGGCCTGCTGTAGCCCCTCTGTGGCTACTGTCAACAAGTCCCCCAAGTTTCCGGTCAAGTGCAATCTTGAATGGGGACTTAAAACTGTCTTGCCCTTGTCCCGCAGACCCGCAGGGTTACCAACCCAACGGTGCCCAGTCCCCCAGGTCCGCGTTGAAGATTGGGCGTGACCGGGGTGAGTACCTGTTACCGATGATATGCAACAGTTTGTATGCTTGCAATATAAGTAGCACTGTGCTCAAGTGTTGTAGGGCTATGAGCATGAGATGATAGTGGGGCGTTGAAATCCGCCATGCAATAGATGTGTGCATGGAATGATAATGGGGCGTTGAAATCCGCCATGCAATAGATGTGTGCATGGAACCTGGACCCCGCGTTCTGCCATATCAGAGCGAGCCGGAGAGCATGGGATCTCGACCGGGCGTTCTGCCATATCGAGACGAGTTGGAGTATGGGACCTCGACCGGGCGTTCTGCCATATCGAGACGAGTCCATATTGCTAGGCTGCGACCTCGACCAGGCGTTCTGCCAAATCGGTACGAGTTGGAGTATGGGACCTCGACCGGGCGTTCTGCCATATCGAGACGAGTCCATATTGCTAGGCTGCGACCTCGACCGGGCGTTCTGCCAAATCGGTACGAGTCGGAGTATGGGACCTTGACCGGGCGTTCTTCCATATCGAGACGAGTCCATATTGCTAGGCTGCGGGGAGGTGGCCCCGGTGTTGCGGTTTGTTGAGGCACCGGTTAACACTTGCTAGTTCTTCTCAGCTTATGTTGGAATAAGCGTTGAGGAAATGAGGTGGCATTGAGGTGACAAGGCTCGCCGTAGAGCCCCATATTGACCGCAGTTCAGTGCGATGCAGGGTTTTTATCCTGCTGGATAAGAGTACATGTGTTAGATGTAAACTCACCCGGGTGTATAAAGCCCATGCCGGTCGAATGTTCTCATAACCGGGGTCATGCCATGGAACCGGGCGGACCTCGACCGGGCGTTCTGCCATATCGAGACGAGTCCCCCAGTGAGATGCCATGGGGCCGGGTGGATCTCGTTCCCGGAAGAATGCTCTCGAGCCGGTTGGATGATCATAACTGGTGAGATGGTCTCGGGGCGGTTGAATGTTACCTAACCGGTGAGATGCCATGCAGCCGGTTGAATGATACCTAACCGTGAACTGCCATGGTACCGGATGAATGACTCATACCCGGAACAATGCTCTCGAAGCGGTTGAAAAACTGATAGCGGTGAGAGATGCCATGCAGCCGGTTGAATGATACCTAACCGTGAACTGCCATGGAACCGGATGGATGGCTCATACCCGGAACAATGCTCTCGAAGCGGTCGGAAAACTCATAGCGGTCGGAAAACTCATAGCGGTGAGAGATGCCATGCAGCCGGTTGAATGATACCTAACCGTGAACTGCCATGGAACCGGATGGATGGCTCATACCCGGAACAATGCTCTCGAAGCGGTTGAAAAACTCATAGCGGTGAGAGATGCCATATAGCCGGTTGAATGATACCTAACCGTGAACTGCCATGGAACCGGATGGATGGCTCATACCCGGAACAATGCTCTCGAAGCGGTTGGAAAACTCATAGCGATGAGAGATGCCATGCAGTCGTAGAGCCTGGGGAAGTGGGGGGGGGGGGGGGCTGACGCCTCGGTTCCCGCTCCTAACTCCCTTACTTGTCGCTAGCAGGCGGGACAAGTGGCTGACATGCATTTAAGGAGGAAGTCCATCAGTCCCATCAGTTATGATGGCGTGGGCAGTTTACTGATGCTGGGACACGTGCTGGTAGGGAGCGGTCTGAGATGGAGGGTCTGGATTCGCGGGCGTTTGAGTTGCTCTGATTGCGTGTTTTGGGGGGATTAGAAGTGCCTAGGGCACCGGACCTCTCTATAAAAAGGCCTCCTCTGCCTTCTCAAGTTCTGTTTTGCTGCTTGATCAGAGAGAATAAGAGAGAGAGAAATCCGGCGAAAACTCTGTGGAGGTGCCCCGCGACATCCGTTGCCTCAAGTGCTCTTTTACTCTCCTCCTATCATTGCTCGCTGCTTTCGCAGGGCGGACTTTCCTCGGTTGAGCATACTAATCAGTAAGATCTTGCTTTCTTTGCCTGGTGTTGTTCTTGTTTTTCTTTTCGGTGTTTTTGCGGCTGGAGGGGCCGCAGAGGGCGCTCTTCTAGCCTGTTGCTGACCAGCGCTAGGGTTTTGTTTTTTCTTCCCCTTAGGTTAAAAATGTCTTCTGCAAGTTCTGATGGGGCTTTCGAATCGACCGTCAGGCGTCCTGTTGTGGATGATGAGGAGAGACTGGAGGACTGGCTCGGTTCGGAATCCTCGGTGTCTGAAGCCGCTGACCGCTCCCGGAGCGGGGCTTCGTCTTCCGGGTCCTCAGGATCTGAGGAAATACCGCATGGTGTGCGCCTTGCTGGTGCTCCGCCCGGGGGCTATACCATCAGTAGAGGGAAGGGTGCCGTGGTGTGCGATGAGCCGGAGGGTAGCATGAACCCCGGAGAGATTGCTGCGTTCCGGGAGATGTGGAGTATCCCGGATGAGGTGGCGCTACAGCCACTGAATCCCGGGGAGTCAGCCTGTAACCCGGAGGCAGGTTGGGTTGCCGTGCATCTAGACCAGTTTCGCCACGGGTTCTCACTCCCGCTGCCAGATTTCGTGCAGTACATGCTCAGTGCACTGCAAGTATCTCCCGCGCAGCTTCCAGGGCTCCAGTGGAGGCGACTGCTGAGCCTCGGCTGCCTGTACGAGTTTTCCGGAATGAGTATGCCCACGGTAAACGAATTCCGGGCACTGTACAGGTTGTCCTACTCGAAGAAGTGAGGGTCTCGGGGTTGTCTGTCCTTCAACGCCCGGTGCTTTCAACCTATCATCACCAATATGCCTTCTTGGGTGGATAACAACTGGAGGAAGAAGGTGGTGATGGCGGGCTGTAAGTGGCAGAAGAGGAGTAAGATGTACCGGGTTCCTGGTACCTTCTAGCCCCTTGGGGATCAATCATTCGAACTGTCCGAGTTGGAGCAGGAGAGGATCACGACCATACTCGGATGTTGGGATGATCTCGAACGGAGCTCTTACAACTTCATCTGGAGAGAAGTGTTGGAGTATTACTGTCTCGGGCGAGATCCCCGTGCGTAGCGAGTGCTAGTGGTGACACTTTTGCTAACTTTTAAATACTAACCTTTGCTCGTCCTGCAGGTGCATCTTCCCGGGCGGTCATCAAACCCGAAACCACCCTATCCATGGACGGTGAAGACATTCTCGCGAGGCTGAAGGAGAAAGGCGAGGCCGTTTCACAGACCTCGGTGGACGAGGAGTCCGGTCGGCTTTCGGTTCATCCCGAACCACGGGCCATGGATGTTGAGGACGAGGGCTACGTCCTGGCGCGTGTGAAGAACCATCATGCTGCGCCCAAGGCGGGACCCGGTAAGGGCAAGACTACCGGGGGGCCACTGAAGATTCCCGGTGGAGTGAGCCGGATTCCATACCGGCCGGGGTCAGTCCCGCTCGTCACCCGGGTAACCCGATTAGGCGCGCAATCTTCTTCGCCTGACGGCCAAGGTGAGAAGAGGTGGAGGATCATGGACGTTCTTCCCTCTACGCTGGTGACGCTGACCGGTGGGTCGTCCGGTGAGAATCTGGCCAAACGGCTCAAGGTAACCAGCGGTGCATCGAGTTCTGCTGGGAGAAGGCTGCCGCTGCCCGGTAGAGTAGCCCCACGCCTGCGGAGGCACGAAGGGGAAGCCCGGAGAGTGCACTCGCCCGGCAGCTGGTGGCAGACTTGGCCGGCCTTGGTCTGGACAGGGCTGAGGTCACCGGAGCCTTAGCGGGCGGGAAGCGCGAAAAGTTCAAGAAGTCGGTCCTGCAGGTAAGAATTGCCCGGTGCAATGCTATTGTACCGCTCGTAACTTATTTCCTTTGCTGCTTGCTTAATTGCCTCTCTGTTGTTATGCAGCTGCTGTACAATCTGTACCAGTCCGATCCGAGCCAGGAGCTGAAGAGGCAGGTGGCCGAGCTGACAGAAGCCCGAGAGCGGCTGGAAGCAGAGTGGTCCCGGCTGGAGTGGGAGAAGGCCAGATTGGAGGAGAGGGCCAAGAAGCAGGTGGCCAAGCTGGAGGAGCAGGTCCGGAGCCTGGAGAAGGAGAAGGAGCTGGCTGAGGAGGAGAAGGCCGAACTGGAGGCCAAGGTGGACGAGCTCCAGGTGGGAGCTGCCGCTGTGCGCGCTGCCTCCGCCGCTGCGGCCAGGGAAGAGGACCTGGAACTGTACGAGCGGGTTGTTCTCAAATACCATGGGAGCGATCAGTTCCTTCAGTTCCTGGAGAAGGCCAGGGAATCGGGCATCGCGGATGTGTACACGGAATGGGAGCAGAAGGGGTACCTATATACTTCCCGGATGTCGAAGGCCGCTGATGAAGATATTCATGAGCAGTCGGATATCCATGAGCAATCGGCGTAAGAGCAACCGGAAGGGGAGGGTGGACCTCAGATTGCTGAAGGCGCGGCTGCTTCATCCGGAGAGGCTGGTGGATTGCCCGCTGAGGGGGGAGGCGTAGCTCCCTAGGATTTTGCCCTTGCTCTTTTTGTAAACTTGCCGGAACGGCCTCTGCTTGTATTATCCATTGACTATGAATCTACTTGAATTGGTGGAACCGGTGGAATTTTTCTTGAAAGTAGTTTGTATATACATCTTGATGTTACAGCGGTCGAACCGGTGATATGCCAAACTAACCGCTTGGAGGCTCGGCGAGTCTACCAGCCCCGGTCTTGCTCCCGGTCGGGATCTGCTCTCCTTTCCCCTATATACCGTTGGAGCTGGCAGTTACTAATTAAACCCTCCACCGCTATTTTGAGAGCATAGCACTGGCTCGTTTGATGAGTAGCCTCATCATGATAGGAGCAGTACTTGCCCGTTTGCGCCGTGGTAAGCTTCCCCTTTGGGTACTTTCTCCTGGGCGGTGGTGGAATGATGTTCCCGTTCTCGAGCAAAATATCCCGCGTATGAAGAGGTGAGAGCGGTGAATACCTCTTGACCGGCCGGTTGTGCTGGCATGATTGGCAGGGGGCGTTCTTGCCGGTACTGCGCCGGCTTGTGCTCGTTCTGGGGTCTGTCATGATAGGGCTTCTGCTGCCGTTGCCCCCAATTTCTGTTGGGCCGGCTTAGCCAGGCGGCTCGGTTCTCGGTCCGCTGGCTGGTCTTGTCTTCTTGTCGGTGTGGGGGGTGCTCTTCCCGGGGGTGGACTTGCTGCTGCTCTTCCCGCTTCCTCTTCACCAAGTGCTGCCCGTACGTCTCGTGATCGTCCTGGGCGTGCCGGATGACTATTGCCATCAACTCGCCATACCCGTGCGGGAGTTCCACCCGCACGGCATATGAAAATTTTCCTGGCCGGAGCCCTTGCTTAAACGCCATCTCGGCGATACTTTTTTCAAGGTTCCGAACCCCGGCCGTCGCCGTCTGCCAACTGTTGACGAAAGTCCTCAATTCCTCGCCAGGCGCTTGCATGTAGTTGAAGAGGATGGTCGATGTGCGGGCTCCCTCGACTCGGAGGATGAAGCGGCCTACAAGCCGGTCGGCCAACTGCTCGAAGGCGTCGATTGAATTTGCCGAAAGCTCATAAAACCAGCTGAGCGCCTCCCCAGACAGAGTTTCCTGGAAAATGTTGCAGCATACTGCATCAGAGTAGCCTTTGGCGCACGTCTGGGACCGGAAACTATCCAGGTGCTGGTACGGGCAGCCGGACCCCGAGTAGGTGAGCTTGAGGGACTTCTGGTTACCGGACCTCCCCGATTCCATAACCCGGTACGAGAAGGGGCCCATGTGCTCGTTGAACCGTGCGCCTTCCATCGGCCGTGCCGCTCTTCTCTCGTTGGCCTCCATTTGGGCCTTCAAATCCGACACAGTGTCGGCGAGCATCTGCAATGCCCTTGCAGTCGGGGTCACGGCTTCATCCTCGAACGAAGGGTGTGGCCGAGGGGGCGTCGGCGAGCTCTTGGGCGGTGCCGTGCCTGCCGGTGACTCCGCTCGCTCGGGATCACTGAGCCTTCTGCCTGATGACTGCCCCGCCTCAAACCGTCGAGACTGGCTTGGTAAGGGTGCCTGTGCCCTGGTCATAGCTTCGTTGCGCTGTTGTTCTCTCTCCAGGGCGGCTACTAGGGCAGCGTTTACCGCCTCCATTTCTCCATATCGGGCGTTGGACTTGGCTCTATCCCCGTCGCCCTCCTCCCGCAGGCGACTGACCTCTGCGGCCATTGCCCGTATCTCTCCCGCCATACTGCTCTGGTCGGGGCTGTACGTGGTGTCTAGGTCACTGTTGTAGTGCGGGCTCTCCTCTCGGTCACTCGGATCATCCGAGAACGTCAGAGAAAAGCCCCGGTGCACAGGCCTGTCTTCAGTTGCCGGGCCTTTGCCGCGCGAGCTGTCGTGGTTTGGCCCCGGCGTGCCGGTTAGCCTCCCACAGCTCCCGCCTTCCTGATCTCCTTGGTCGCCGCGCTGCTCCCGCATAACGACCGGGGTGGAGACAAGCGTTTGCACTGGTGCAACACGCTGCTCCTCGGTGGTATTTCTTTCCTGTCTTGCTTCTGAACTCTCTGCCATCGATAGTGCTTACGTGGTTTCTTGTCCAAAATTCCCACAGACGGCGCCAATTGTTTCTGCACAAACCCAGGGGCCTGGTAGAGACAGGTGAATCTTCGTGCTATCTCCTGCAAACCTGCTTACTAAGGGGAATACCGGGTGGGCCGGTCTTCTCCTCTCCGATGCCTAAGTTAGTATAGTTGGAATAGATATAACTTAAGCACGTATATAAGCGGTAGGAAGGATCAGTTACCTATTAATAAGGGTAGTTGGGGCCCTTATATAGGTGGCCAGGAGTGAGGTCTGGCCTTACCCTTCGATGTGGGACTGGTTCCCTTCTGTTTGCACACCAAAGGGCAGCTTTGGTGACCTCTTAGGCAGGCAGGCGCCCCCGGACCCCGGTCCCCTGGTAGCAGGATGGACTGCTGGACCCCGAGGCCGGGTTCTGGTGATCCGGTCCCGGGCCCTGGGCCGGCCCCTGGTGCACTAGCTGCGGGTCTGGGGGCCTGCTGTAGCCCCTCTGTGGCTACTGTCAACAAGACTCAAATTAGTTCCAACTAGAACCTAGTTGTAAGACTTCTCAAGTTCTTAAGATCGACCTTTTGAGTATGGATCCTAGAATATATGTTAATCCTTTTGAGACTTAACAATTAATCGCAATAGTCTAAATTGGAGACATGCAAACAAGTAAGGTCGTCAATCTTCTTATTAAAACATGCAAGTATCTAAAATATTATACCCTAAGTGAGCAACACAAATCTAAACAACCTTTTGAGTATAGCTTAGTTCGTTATTACTCTAGCCAATGAAACCTAACCTACATCAATGTTCAAGACAACACTAAGTACCGATTTTTATGCCCAATCCTTAGATACTAACCAATTTTAAATCTTAAACATGCATACACCTACTGACCTAATTATCTACACACGAAAATAATACAAGTTAGAATCGCAAAATAATCACATAAACTTCAAACCGAATTCATACAAGAGTTTAACAAAAACCAAGAAACGAAACAAGTTCTTACAAACTACATAAACATAAATAAATACAGTTGCCATAGAAGGGATGTATCACACTTTAGAAACTTTGAAGACTCCAAAAGATGCGGTGGATTGATGCTCGGCAGAAGATAGAACTATGGTACAGTATTATGGAATGTGGTGGTAAGGTTTCGGCTAAGTATTTTGGTGTTTGGTGTTTGAGAGACTAGGTAGAGCTTTTGGTTAGTACTTGTGCTTAAGATGTGACAATTTTGAGAAGATGCAGCCGGCCTCTATATATAAGGAGAAGAGGGCACGGTTTGGGAGAGTTTTCCCAAACCGATATAGACTAGGGTTTCCAATCCCTAGTTGGACTAGGTATTTTTTTCTTTGACCGGCCTACGGTTAGCTGCCACATGCTTCGTACGCCCCTTCAACACCTTGCAGTCAATTGGAAGCTTCTTTCGGCAGTCTTTGGCTTTCTCGACAGCTTTAGCAGCTTCTTGCACAAGTATCAGATACTCTCGGTAGGCAGGCGCAGGGCAAGTGCAGGCTTCTCGACATATTATTTCGGCACCGAGGCTAATCCAGAGTCTAGCGAGGCTAACTGGAGGCTCTCCTTGGCAGGGCATGTGCGTGTGTTGCGCACAAGGCATCAGCGGGGGCTTGGCCCCCGCTGTAGCGCAGCTGCAGGATTCGCGTAGGGCTGCATTGGCATGTTGGCGCGCTGCGCCTTGGCATGAGCAGGATGGCTGCCGTGCAGGCGTACATTGTATCGGACACTTGTGTAACAACATAAAGACACACTTCGGCAGCGGTAGGCAGGTTGCAATGCAGGTTGAGTGCCCGTATCCGATACGAGATGCCAGTATCAAATACGTGGTGACCTAGGCCAAAGCCTCGGCGAATACACCTGGGATATGGCTCAGATACGTTTGGCCTGTGTCGGATACTGCCAGGTCACGTGTCAGATACGTGCCAGCAGTGTTGGTGTCATGGTGAGAAGGCTGTGCGGCCGCGCGAGTGTCAGGCTGCAAATTGGCGAGGCTGGCACTGCAGCCTATCAGCAGGGGCTGAGCCTGAAAACTCCGATTTTCTTCTTTCTTCTCGACATATTTGACATTTGTGTCTTCAATCGAGCATAACTTCCTCCATAAAATAGCTATTGATGCGATTCCAAATTCTGTAAAAACTAGACTCAGAGATATTTTCATGCATGTTTGGCCCGTCATCTCGTTCCAAGTGAGCTGTTCTGGGGAAATTCTGGAAGTCGAATGATGTGCCTAGGAAATTCCTGGAACTTTACTGGATCCGATCTTGCATAGCAATTCTCGGCAGATTCTTTAGCTCGGATTACTCTAACTATTTCCATTGCTCAATCATCAATGCATATACTGCTCATAAGAGAAGAAAATTCCATCAGAAGCAACATAGAAGCTTTACAGATTCAACAAAACATTTAAGGACTCTGATTTTTAGCACTTAGTCAAATTTCTGTAAACTTCTTACTTTTAAGCACGATTTCATTAAAACTCTACCAAAAGCTCATGACTCTATATTATGACTCGATCTTAAGTAAATAAGGGTTAAACAATGTATAAATGTAGGCATAAACATATTAAGAACGTAGCACTTTGTGCTCCTATCACACTTGGACATGGAACAAACTGATGCACCTAAAGCAAACGACATCATTTGTGATGGAATTTGGGTAGGGATTGAAAGAAGTTGCAAGGCTCAAAGTTCATGCTATTTAAGTTGGCCTATGAATGAACACAAATCAGGCATCTCACACAAATCAAGTTGTCAGCAATGCATCAGTAACAAATGCGATTAAGCCAAACTCAAACTAATAGCTTGGCACAAAAAATCAAACAAACGACCAGAAGAAATACAATATAGAAAATAAAACATTCTAGCTGCTAAGTTCAGAGAACTCTAGATGTTCTTTTCGAATTCAAAGTGGTGGAACAATTCACAACCGTTACCACACCTAAATCTCTTGGTGAATTGGATGACCCTATTCTAGTGTAAGTAAAAACTTTGTCTACAAAATATCAGTGTGAGATAAACAGAATAAGATTTCTATACTCCACACAAGAGAAAACTAGCAGACGCTAAAACATGAACCAGCCGGAGACGAGACAGATTGAAAGAAAGAAAAACTAAAACTGACATACTAAGTTTTCCAATCTAAAACAATGACATACAATGTTTTCCAAACTAAAACAATGCAAGAGTAGGTTGTAATGTTTAAGAGACTTGGACCATAGAAGCAATCGAGAATCTTACTCTCCTCCATCCATGCACCTGAATTTCCTCTATTTTTCCCAACTTAGCTTACATGCAACACATGCACTCGGCCCTAAATTGGCTTTGTCCTTCTTCACTCAACCAAAACCACATTGGCTTTCGCAAAACAAAGCAGCATAAACCGTCGCAAGTCACCCTAACCTTCCAATATAACTTCGGCCACATATAAGAAGCTACCTGACATTGCACAACCACATGATTCAATTTGCACGTGAGACACTAGTGAGGAGACAAATCTCAGCATAAATGTCCTTCCAATGATTAGAAGCGCATCTCTATTAACCATTTACCTATTTCTCATGGTAACAGTTTTAACCATGTTCATGGTAACAATATTTCCGAATCTCCAGAAACAATGTCCCCAACAAGGAGATAACAGATGCCACTCTCAGCGATTTCACAGATTTGACTCTATCTACTTTCATTAATTTTTTTTTTTTTTTAAAACTTAAATTGCCTTGCTTCATATAAAAAATTAGTGGTTTGAATTAAATCTAGCTTCCGACCAAAAAAAATTAAATTAAATTAAAATCAAGTTAACATGGTTTCATCGTCATCTCATTAACACATGATCAATAGAACCAACCCAAATTTAGATAGGTTACAGAAATAACGTGGTCATAACATATCATTTTGAAGCAATAATAATATGATATCTCACAGTTTTAAACAGATAGAGATCAACTAGCCTCCAAAGATGATATCCCAGAGCTTCAATATCAATAAAATGGCACCTTCATTGCGACAATGATATGATTCTTTAAGATGCACCACTTCATCTGGTCCCTATACTTGCCCTTGCATTCCGTCCATTCAAGGGGCAGCTGAAGAGAAATACATAACATAAGAACCAGTGTTTAATAATTTGATTACAGTAATAAAGATTGAAAAGTTTCTTTTTATAGAGACTGCAATTCACAAATAATCAATAAGAAAGAGCAGGAAGAAACTATGCCAGATTGTCATCCTTTGACATGTAATACAGTAATACAAAACAACTGGTCAACTAAGACTGGACTGAAAAAAAAAAAATTCTAACAGACAAATTATGCGACCTGCAGTATATTGCATAATGGAAATTAAATGGCAGCCTAGTAGGAAAGTGCCTTTTCCTGTTTCAAAGGATCAAAGAATAGCCTTTGCTCCCTTATGTTGTTTATAGCAAGCACAAACAGACTTACGCATGAATGTATCAAAGTGTAGTGATTGCCTTTATAGCCACTTAAAGACACAACCTAAAAGCTAAAACTAACGAAAGCAAACGGTCTAATATTATCATCAATCAATTTCAAATCTGAATTGAAACAATTCCAGAAAATCAAGAAAACAAAGGGTTGAAATTTGTAAATGAGGAGTGATCGACTAACCAAGCCAAAGTAGAGTCTCTTCATATTCAACTATTTCCTTAAGAGGTGTATTCCTTCTTAACACAACCGACTCATGCTCTTCTATGGCATGACCGCTCCTTATCACCTCTTGCACCATCACGTCATCACTGTCTACAGTCTCTTTAAACATAATTGCGGTAGTTTCCAATACCAAGATTGGTGAAAGCATAATTTGCTTCATCTTCTCAGGCTGACTAATAACCTTTAAGTTAAACAACTTGGTCCATGAGTCAGCCGCGCCGTATTTTTTCATCACCCACAGATCAATAGAGCCAGCAGTAAAAAGATTTAGCTGATCAAATACACACAAACAGTCACAAAAATCCCCGAGACACCAAAACTCACCATCTACAACAACAGGCAGCGGCATTCTTCGGAACTCCTCCTTTGCTAGATCAAAAGCAACGATGTCATTGTCCCCCCAATGAAGCGCCTCATTCAAAAGAGTCCCGTCATCATAAAAGACATAGTCGAGAGGGGCTTCAGTCATTCTCCAAGTGTTGGCTTTGGATGAGAAAACGAGCATGACGTCACGAATGTCATTATCAGAAACAGTGTCGAGTTTGGCCATAAGCTTGTAGTCATCAGAGGCCGACAAATAGCCAAAACCATAGTACACTAGATGCCCGTGTTTTAAGGGACAACCAATCGGTTCGGGTAATCCATAAAAGAAGTCAGTTGAGGGATTCCAGATATAGAAGTGTTTTTCTGGACCAACAAGTGCACATAGCAAACCATTGCAGGAGCAAAGTAAGTCGACATAAGAGCCGGGTCGAAAGAAGGGGCAGCTAACCTTTCTCACTGAAGAGTTGTCTTCAAACGACGCGGCCAAGTCTGCGGATTCGAATTCAGGTTGATTGGGGTGGGACATGAGGGCTCTGTGACGGAAGGTTTGGTCTAGTTGGAACTGGGATTTGGCGAATTGGGGGTCGAACAATATGATGGAGCGCCAGCGTTTCGAAACGGAGGTGAACCGGATTAGAGATTTCACCGGTAACCTCTCCATGATTTTAACCATCAGTTCTTCCGCCAAGTACTCCGCCATTCGTAATCAATTCTTTCAGGTTTTAGTGGAGTGGAGATTAGCGTTGTGTCTCACGGCAGGGTTTTATATGTTTTTAGCGGAAGCCCGACGACGTCGTATTATTCTCTGCCTTCTTTAATTTGTTTTTGTTCAAAGAAGGTTAATTCTGTAACTTCTGTAGTGTGTCTTGATCTAATTAGACTAGATATGTAGTATATTTAGTAGATAGGGAATCTCTGATTATTCGGGATACTTAATGTAATGTCTATATATAAAGGTTTCATTATCAATCAATAAAACTACGTTTTTGCTTATTATTTGTTTCTCCTAGAACACATTATCAGTACGTGGCTCTAGCCTCCGTCTAATAGCCCTAAAAAAATTCAGAAATCCTAGGTTTTGTTCCTGAAAAGAAACCAAAACCATAAATTCTCTTTTCTATCGGCAATAGTTTGTCGGAAAAGAAAACCCCCCCAGAAATTCTTTTTGCCGACAACTCCTTTGTCGGAAAAAGCAAAGCCAAATCCATTCTGCCGACGACAGATTTGTCGGCAGAGTATGAAATAATCTCAGCACACCCAGAAATTATTCTGTGCACCCTCCCTCTGCTCCGCCCTGTGATGTTGCCCCCTCCCTCGTTGGCGTCCTTCCTCGACGTTGATCGAGCTATCCTCGCCGCTGGTCGAACCTCCCTTGACGCATACCTACCGCGAAATTCTGTCGTCGCACGGATCTGCA
Organism: Potentilla sterilis; assembly: GCA_963682095.1. NCBI lineage: Eukaryota > Viridiplantae > Streptophyta > Magnoliopsida > Rosales > Rosaceae > Potentilla > Potentilla sterilis. The sequence continues at coordinate 46,085,534 of OY821755.1, read as the reverse complement.
GCTCGACGACGACCCAATGCTGACGAAGCCTCTGCCCCGAGCCGCCATTCGCTTTAGTCGTCGACCTAGTTCAGACGACGACCTGGTGCCGCCCTCCTCTCTGCGCCTGCTTAGCCCGGTGCTCTCCTCCGACGTCAACCTCGTCTGGGTATTGACGTTTGACGCCGCCGCCCGACAGCCTTGGACGTCGCCAATCCGAGCCCCATCGAGCCCAGCCCCGACGTTGCACGACCCGGATCAGCGCGCCTAATCCTCGACCCAGATCTGTTTAGAAAAAGAGGGAGAGGCTACACCTCGAAACCCCCATGTCATAGAAAAAGAAAAAGAAAAAAGGAGAAAAGGGCCATTGAAAAAAAAGAAGAGAATCATGTCATTGATATGGTTCTACATCGGTTCACTAATTGCAAATCATGCAATTATATGGTTAATGTATACAAGAGATACATGGAAGAAGATGAGAGTATATCCTCATGATTACAGATTTCAAAAGCAAAAGATAACTTGCGATAAAAATGAAGCATATGACTTCAATTTCATAGTCAAAGTGACTACAAATCTGTTTATTTTGTGAAGGCATAGACCTCACATGTGTGACTAATGATACTTAGTTGTTACACTTTTTTATGGTCAAGACATCGATGTAACCGTTGGCATTTAATCTTAATTCTCTTATAGTGTTCAAGTAAGTGTACGGACGAGAACTTTATGATGCATACATGGTTCGATTCCCTAAATAGCTATATGTGAATGCAATGTATCGCATTACACATTTACATGGCATGTTGATATGAGTTCACCAATCTAATTGGTGATGTTAACTCGAGTATCACATAGATAAACGAGCCTATTCTCATCAAGAAACAAATAGATATGTTTGCGTACATGTGCGGATGCATGCGCGGATACAACCTTGCCCTACAATCTACCCAGCAGTGCGCCCCGCAGCCCTGTGGCTAGGCAACCCCTGCAGCCCTACTACTCGACAGCCCTTGCACTCGGCCCGCCCGTACACTACCTCGGCTTCGGCCTCGGCCCCGGCCCCTATCTTCCCATGTTTCGCCTCGGCTTACACCCTAGCTCGGCCTCGGCCTTGGCACGTCCTTGACTTCGGCCACGGCTAGCTAGCTTATGGCCCCGGTCCTTGATACTTGGTTTTTAGACATTTATGTCTATATAGTATCGGTGTTGGCTCATTTGGTTGTTTTCCGGTTCTATTTTTTAGCGTTAACATATGTATTTACTACACCTTTAAGCATGTCTATGTTTTATCTTGTGATACTACACGCCTTGTAACGCACTCTATAGGAATTGCATATATATTCTGGTTTATATGACTCGACATAAAACCTTGTCTCTATACTCTTATGAATGTATCATAGAGACATTGAGTGTGTAACTAATCTTCATGGACTTCATAAATCCATTGTGACTATGATGACTAGATCATCACATATAATCATAGAGCATTCTCATGCTCAAAGTTTTCATGTCTTATGACATTATGTTTCAAAGTCACATATGCTATCTATGCATAAAGAAGCAATCGAACATTGCTCACTACTTAAAGATATTTGTGCCAACGTTTATCATCTTGAAACACATTGTGAAAATTGAATTGATTTCTTATGTATCGCTTTTAATGAATGGGCACAACTTATGAGTCAATATTGTGAATATATTTCACATACACTATGATTCGGATTCTTTGAATCGGCGACTCACGTAGACTCTAATGAACATCGTCCGGAATTTTAGACATGTTTTGATGATCCATATATGCAAGAAAGTCATAGACATCGTTTCTTTTGAGCACAGAAGCTATTGGGATCAAAGATGAGTAAAAGAATATTTGGTAGCGTCATGAGCAATACTCAAAGCTTAAAGATGACATTAACGTCACCTAAGTCTTCCTCCAAGTCAATGGAAACACCATCTATGCATTTAAAACTGCATATAATCCCCCTCTTATGATCCTTCATTAGCTATGTTCATTATATGGAAGCCTAATATTTAGTAAAGTTTCGAAGTAACGCCCTCCAACGCTAAAGATAATGATACATAAGATGATGGCATAAATTCCTTATCATGATTCAATTTTGAGACACAATGATACTTTGGTGATCCATCTAATGGTTAAACTCAATCCATAACACTTAAATGTTATGAAGCACCTTGACAATGATTGAAAAGTTGAAGAAAACCTAGAAATTCTGGTTTTCCAATTCGCGGGCTCATCATTGGACGGACTGGTTCACCTAACTTTATGCCGGTTCTTGAGGTGAAATTTGGTCCACCGATTCCTAACATCCATGGCTACCTGCTCATAAAATTTCAGAGCCATTGGGCACCTGGAATGTGCTAAACCGCTCGACACAAACGTTCACTGACCTCCGGAGACTGTTCCGACCGGTTTGGTATGTTTCCGGCCGGTTCTGGCACTGACGCTGGCGGCGTTGGAATCCTAACACATGTGTCTACCTACTGTCAAAATTTGGTAGTATTTGGTGTCCCAGAACTTAGTGAAACGTTTCAGGAAGCATACATGCATATTACATTTTGTAACGGAATGCATATTGTTAATGTATAAGTGTTAACGATCAATACCCTTTATCGTTACATTCTTTATGTGCCATATTGTGCCACTACGAGCGCTAAATGATGGGTTCTTTGATTATGAATATTGTCTTTGAATAAGACATGAGTTTCCACCTATAGTCCGCTATATGAAACCTTAACAGGCGATCTCGTTTATGTCACTTTTTTTATGAGCCAGTCTTCCCGTCGTTAGGGGGAGATAAGAACAAGTATGTTCAAGTATAACGACTTGACATTGCTGTAGTTTTTACCCACTGTACCTCATCATGTTCCCCAAAGTCTCATAAATTAAAGTGACGAGATTCGATATACATGCTGCAAAGAGCAAACTATTGGTCTTTCAAGAAAAAGATCGGAATAGTACTCTTGTTTTAAACATGCTTGTAAGGATTGATGTCCGGATAAATAGACACATTGTCATTCATAGATGGTGACATGGTGACTCCACAAAAGTGGTAGATAGTGTCACTAGGGCATGACTCTCACAGAAGTGTAGAGAGGACACTTAGTTCGATATACACTCACTGAATGCGATTATGACACAACTTGATCCTTCGATCAATGACAACTCATTCGTCTCATGGATTTTTTGGATTATGGTCATCATTAGGAGACGCCTCAATGAAAAACCAATTCATATAGAGATCTCTACAAATGCGAATTACACTAGTGTACATGAGGACGTGGTTTATGAGTTAGATATCGAACACACTCACTTCGTTGAAGCAAATAGCAACGCTGTGAATTGGCCTACATGGAAAGATATGCGATCCAATTTAAACAAAGAGATAGGTCCTTGATCAGGTGATGCCGACACCACAAGTGTAAACCCTATCGATAATCTTTGATGGAAAGCGTAGTGAGAAAAAGAGTCTAGGCTCACCTTATGGCGCAAGGTCTCTCACAAACGCCCTGCAATCGACTACGATAACATATGCTCTCGTAATGGAGTCATATTGCACTCCACTACCTTGTTAGTTAGGTAGTTCTGAAAAACTGAACATGCAACTTTTATTATCTCTATTGGGACTAAGTAAAGAGATGTACATAAACATCCTAAACAGATTAGTTTTCACCCAAGTCAAGTGAGTAAAAACCATGATCGAGTGATTACTTGATTGGAGATGAGATGTAAAGAATCATGTCTATTTGCGTGTACACTTCAGATAAATTGTGATTGAAATATCACTAATCCAACATTAAGAATGAAAGGATCTTGGGAATATTTGGTCTCGGGAATGAGAACCGTTAGTGATGAACTTATTCATCTATCGGCTTATGGATATCTAAAGGACGTTAAACCAAAGACTATATGTATCCCATGATTAGTCGATGTCTTGAGAAGACTTGTTATGTTTATATGACGAGAAGTCTTGGGAGATTAAACTCTTCATCTAAGTACCATGTGCGCAATCATGTACTTATTATAATATGCTCGACTAGACATCTCATTCGCTATAAACTTATAAAGCCAAGGTAATGGCTAGATGCGCCCATGCAATGCCATGGTATATGGCGGTACTTTGTTTCAAGTGTGAAATGTTTAGGCTCATTCGATCCCATCATGAAAGACACATCATAAGGCAATTCCAGAATCTGCCTAGTTTTGTACATCCACTTCCACGAGGCCTACAGGACAGATTACTCATTGGAAAATGGTTAAATTGGTACCTTTGGAAAGGTCTATGTGTCTAATTTCCAGAGACACCAACCATTTGATTATAGCTATCATATTGAGTGATGTATGGTTGTTTTAGCAAAGTAGGACGAATGTGTAGGGTAATTTGCAGATTAGTCACCTTCGATAGAGCTTTATGATCAGCTTATGATGAACCACGTTGTGTACTTTATATCACTAGAAATATATGGGTGTCTTGTTTCTAGAAATATTTACAGTTCATTCATACCTACTGTATCGAAAGAGTTATGACTATTTAAGTACACGAAGGTCATACTGCGCCTGGATCTATTTTTCAACGCAAACTCTAGTTTTGAGTTGTTAAAGCAACCTTCTTCCTTAAGACCAAGTAAAGCTAAGTGTAGCTAGTCTAATACAAGGATAATGTGATCATATTCAATGACTAGATCATTGGGCACGGCTACTTTTGAAGCTTGTGAGGAGCGTTTGTATACGCCACTAATCTAAACTTCGAGATTGAGTTACCAATCAGGGGGAGTTGTCTTGTAGACATCAGGGGGAGTCTACCTCACATGTAATCTTCAATTGTAGTTGGTGCGTTGTTCTCTTTTTCCTTCGACCAAGCTTTTTATTTTACCCAAGTGATTTTTGTTTTGCTTGGCAAGGTTTTAGCGAGACAACATGTTATGTACTATGTCACATTAGGTACGCGACACAAGGGGGAGTGTTCAAGGAAGGTTAATTCCGTAACTTTCGTGGTGTGTCTTGACCTAATTAGACTAGATATATAGTATCTTTAGTAGATAAGAAATCCCTGATTATTCGGGATACTTGATGTAATGCATATATAAAGGTCTCCTTATCAATCAATAAAACTACGCTTTTGCTTATTATTTGTTTCTCCTAGAACAGTTTTTTCTTTTTTGTTTTGGGGTGATATTATACGGTATGTAGCAAGTTGGAAAAACTTCCTCACCATACAAAAATTAAGGGAAGTTTTGTTTGCTCTTGGAGATTAACAGAGCTGCTGCCCTGTTTTTGGTTATCAGCATTGACCGTCTCCTAAGTCTTGACTCCCCTTTGTTCTCTATCATTATGCTCGTAATTAAAAGTAGGCAAAATAGCCAAAATGCACCCTGAACTTAGCTCAAATTTTCAATTTACACCCCGAATTTGTAATTGTGAAATTTTACTTCCTCAACTTGTTAAAAACTGCCGATTTGCACTCCTTCCGTCAAATTTAATGGTTTTCATCCAATTAAAAGTCACATGCCTAGCATATGAGGGGTATTTTCGTTATTTTATATTTATTTTGTTTTTAAATAAATTACACAATGAATTTATTTTTTGTACAATTATGTCTACTTGCTCATAATATTCTTTTCTTTTCTTTTTTCTTCTTTTTTTCTTCTTCAAAATAACGCTACCTTACGTGATATAATTTGTCAATAAGAAAAATTATGTGGATAACTAAAATTGAATTGTCGAACTATTTTAATTAATAAAAAACATGATATAATTTGTCTAAGACTAAAGAACTCAAATATCTCAACAAAAGTAGCCTTTAGGTCACAAATACAATGATATAATTGTAGAAAATATTATACAAAAATAATTTTTTTGTGTATTTTTATTAATAAAATAAAAAAATTATAAAATAACGAAAATACCCCTCATGTGCGAGGCATGTGACTCTTAATTGGATGGAAACCGTTAGATTTGACGGATGGGGTGCAAATCGGCAGTTTATGACAAGTTGAAGAGGTAAAATTTCGCAATTACAAGTTCGGGGTGTAAATTGACAATTTGAGCCAAGTTTAGGGTGCATTTTGGCTATTATGCCTTAAAAATAACACTAACATATAAATAGGTTATCAGAAGTCATGAAAATGTGAATGAGGCTCACTCTAGCTTTTAAAGCATTCCTAGCAAATTCAAGCAGGCAATTCCTTTCGTTTTGATCTCCTCGACCAGAAACAGGACAATTGCATCATGACTTCTTAGCTTTTGCTTACATGTATTATATTATCTACATGCGGGGTGCTAAGCTCACATTTACAGTGTGAATGAGTCACACTTACCCTCAACCTGGTAAGTGGCAAGCAGAAAATTACACAAAAATTTGAATATGTTATTTCACTTCTGATCCTTCATAAATTCACAAAATAATATAATAAAAAACTCTATCTTCTCTCTCATCTCAATTAGCCACATCCAATATTAGTGAGATGGAAGTCTAATCAAGTTTCTCTAATACCTTGAGTTTAATCATCTTTCTTTTCATTTTTTTAATAAATAATTACCAATAGATACAATTCTCAGCCTATAATTACCAATAGTAAGATTGTTTTTTAAAATTACCACTAACAGGTTTACATCCATTACTAACAGAATCCGTTAATCCATAAATTACATTTAATTATCATTTCTTAATTATCATTTAACGGATATTAGTTAAATTGATAGAAACCTGCTTATGGTAATTTTAAAAAACAGACTTGTTATTGGTAATTATGAGCTCAAAAATGTAGTTATTGATAAAAAAATAAAAAATAAAAAAAAAAAACCTTTTTTTTTTTAAATTATATGGGCATTGAAGGATTGCCTTGTTTTAATCATCTGGGTTTGTTATGCGCTCATCTCCAACATGACGTGCTTCGGCTGCTTGCACTATTTGGGTTTGCTTTATTCATCTCCATTTTGGCTTGCTTGAATTATCTTTGGCTACCCATTCGAAAGTTAACTCCAGTCCATTTTCGTGAAGGCTTGCAATAGCTCCGGCAGCTGATCAACCACCCACAACCTTTTTGTCACCCCCTCGATCATGAATTGCACTCTGGTCAATGATCATCACCAAACTGACCTGAGTTTCACCGGGTGAGAGAGATAGGGGTTTAAATATTGTTTTGTGAATTTGTGAAGGGTAAGAAGGGAAATAACATGCTCAAATTTCTGTGTGATTTTCTGCTTGCCACTTATATATACAGTTGAGGGTGAGTGTGGTACATATATAATGTACAAAACTTAAAAAAAAATAAAAATTAATTAAATAAATGTTCAAGGAAGGATAATTCTGTAATTTTTTATGTGTGTTTTGACCTAATTAGACTAGATTAGTAGTTACCTTAGTTGATAGAGAATCCCTGATTGTTTGGGATACTTGATGTAATGGCTATATAAAAGTCTCCTTATCAATCAATAAAACTACGCGTTGCATCTATTCATTTTATCCTAGAACACGTTATCAGCACATAGTTTCTAACCATGTGCTTGATAGTAAAAAAACCCTAGCATTTTTTTTGCCGAAAAAAAAAAAATTCAGCAACCCTAGCTTTTCTGCCGGCAACTGCTTGTCAGCAAAGAAGACCCCTCCCCAGAAATTCCCTTCCGCCGACAACCCCGTCGTCGGAAGAAAGAAAATTCCTAGGACTCCAAGCTCTGCCGACAACTCTTTTTGTCGGAAAAACCAATGAAGCACCCAGACACTCTTTTTCCGACAACCCTTTGTCGGTAAAAGATAAGTCTATCTAACTCTACCGACGATAGATTTGTTGGTACAGGATGAAGATGCTCGGGCACCCATAAATTTTCTCTGGGCACCCTTCTCTGATCGGCGTGACTTCTGCCCTGCACCTCGTCGACGCTCCTCCATTTGGTTTCCCAGCGTCGCCCAACGTCCAGTTCAGAAGCCGCCTCCAGCCACCCCGGCCTCTGCTTGACGACCATATGCAGGCGACGACTAGGATTTGAGGCTCATCGTCTCATGTGAAACCCAGCGCCGCCGTCAACTTGAGCAGCGCCCTTGTCTAGCGACGTCAACACTGCAGCCCCAGTCCATCGCCGAAGAAGCCTTGCGCCGCCTTGCTCGACGACCTCTGCCGCAGACGCAGACGTGCGAAGAGCCCGACCCGAATTCGAAGGATTTCGACCCGGCTACTTGGGCCTGATCGACCCGACCCGTTTCCAACCAACCCGACCCGAGTCGGCAATCAGACCAGATTCGGTGTGAAGGGTTAAACGGTAATTGTACTTGCCCTAGATAAAAAGGTTTTACCCTACGGGTTAAAACAGTTACTGCAGTAATTCTCTAATTAGTTTTACTGCCTGTATATGGTAAATATGACTAACCATATGTTTTTCTTTTCTATGAAACTTATTGCACGATGCATCGCGATGGAATTGCGAGAATTATTTCGTTGCACGTACATGGAAGAGCATCTCAAATTTGCACAAGGATCAGAACCGAGTCCTCAAGCACAATTTATATTTCTACGCAGTTCATTTGGCGAACTAGCAAGTATGATTTAATAAAAGTTCTCGTTTTTCGCAATTTCAATTATTTGAATTTGTATGTTGGAACTTGTGTGTTTTTCAGGACGATACAAAGGATCCCCACCCACCCCCCCCCCCCCCCCCCCCCAACGAATCACAGTATTTAAGGGGTAACTGTAATGTTACCGTCCAAAGTTGTGCTTGTGGCTGTGATGTCACTGTGAACCACAACTCTTCGTGACTATTTTATCACGATTCCGACATAATATTGTCGATGCTTGTGGCGATCCTAAGGGAGTCACAAATGGACAAACTCATGATGTGCGACGGAAATTGTTGCTGTAACATCGATATGTGACGGAAATTGTCACAACAGATATTGAATTGAGTTACCATAATCCTTGTCTCGACCTAAATTCAATATCTTCCCTCTTGTTCTTTTGAGAAAAAGAAAAATTGACCACAAAATGGGCCCAGAAAAAGAGGGGGAGGCTACGCCTCGAAACCCCATGTCATAAAGAAAAAAAAGAGAAAAGGGCCATTGAAAAAAAAAATCATGTCTTTGATATGGTTCTACATTGGTTCAATAATTGCAAATAATGCAATCATATGGTCAATGTATACAAGAGATACATGGAAGAAGTGATAAGAGCATTATATGCGACGTTCTTAATATGTTTTTACCCCCGTTTATGTAATGCTTAACCCTTATTGTTGTATTATAGAGTCGTTTAGTCGAGCCTGGAGTCTTTGGTAGAGTCGGTTTGTGAAATGAGCTCAAACGTCTAAAAACGCTGAATTTGTGAAGAGTTTGAGTTGAACTAGGATTCTTAAGTCAAGAGTTTGATTCAAAGTAGGACTCCTTATGCAAATAAGAGTCTTGATCGGTTTAAGAGTCTACAATGTCTCGACGTTTTCAGAAATGTCGAAAGTTCTGAGAGTTTCAATCAAAGTAGAACTCCTTGTTGAACCAGGAAATCCTGACTGAATCAGGAATCATATTCTTAATAATTCTCCAACATTTTTATCTTGTCTTTTTAATATTTCTTCTCTCTTATTTTCAGGAATTAAATGAGAAAAATTCGTTGGAGAAAATAAGAGAGAAATCGGGCAGAAATTATTACCTATTGTCGAATACAAGAGAAGAGTTGCAATGCAACTAGGACAAGAAGAGAGGCTGAATTAAATCAAGGATAAATGGAAGAAATATTGCAAGCATATTCAGTAATTATCCAAGGTAAATTCAGCAACAAACTCAAGAGAAAAGGGAGAGATAATTCAGAAAAAGATGAAGAAAAATCGCAAGAAACCCTGATTAAATTCGGCAGAATTCCTGTGCATGTCATCCAACTTCCACGGACTCTCCAAGACAGCTCACTTTGAACCAGATGGCGAGCCACATATGGATGGAAAACTACGGGAGTCTAGTTTCCAAATCAGTTGGAATCACCGCAATAACTATTTTCTAGAGGGAGATATTCCATAATATTCACACGAAGGTCAAATTTGCCAGCATGATAAGTTTGAGAAAAACTAGGTTTTGTAAACCCTAGTTGCTGCCGAATTCTTTTACCTTTGCCTCTATATAAAGAACGGTTTTGACACAGAAAAATTATCTCTCTTCTCACGCACAAGCAAGGCCGAAACTCTACCAAAATTACTCCACAAAAATCTCATACAGAAAGTAGAACAGCCGTACCATCTCCCTACATCAAAATCGCACCATCTCCTCTTTGCCGAATCCACCATTGTTGAAGTCTTGCAAGGTTCTTCAAAAGTATGATTCGAACATCTCTTATGGCTTTATATTTTTTGTATAAATTTAATACTTTGTCTATGAAGATTAAATGGATTTGTTCGTACCTAAAACCCGTAGGCCTGGCAGAGACAGATGAATCCAAGTGTGATCTCCTGTAAACCTGCTTACTAAGGGGAATACCGGGTGGGCCGGTCTTCTCCTCTCCGATGCCTAAGTTAGTATAGTTGGGATGAATAGATAACTTAAGCACGTATGATAAGCAGTAGGAAAGATCAGTTACCTATTAATGAGGGTAGTTGAGGCCCTTATATAGGTGGCCGGGCGTGAGGTAAGGCCTCACTCTTCGATGTGGGACTGGTTTCCTTCTGTTCGTACACCAAAAAGGCAGCTCTGGTGACCTCTTTGGCAGGCTGGCGCCCCCAGTCCCCGGGTCCCTGGTCGCAAGGTAGACTGCTGGACCCCGGCTCCGGGTGCTGGCGATCCGGTTCCGGGTTCTAGGCCGGCCCCGGGTGCACTGGTTGCGGGTCTGTGGGCATGTTGTAGCCCCTCTGTGGCTACTGTCAACAAGTCCCCCAAGTTCCCGGTCAAGTGCAATCTTGAATGGGGACTTAATATGTCTTGTTTCTGTCCCGCAGACCCGCAGTTACTAACCCAACGGTACCCAGTCCCCCAAGTCTGTATTGAAGATTGGGCGTGACCGGGCGTTCGGTCAGACGAGGCGCGGTGAGTACCGTATCGAGTCGGAGAGTGCATGGGATCTCGACCGGGGGTTCTGCCATATCGGAACGAGTCCCTCAAGGCGAAATTGCTGAACCGACCAGTGGATCCCCATACCGTATCGAGTCAGAGAGTGCATGGGATCTCAACCGGGCGTTCTACCATATCGGAACAAGTCCCCCAAGGAGAAATTGCTGAACCGACCGGTGGATCCCCATACCGTATCGAGTCGGAGAGTGCATGGGATCTCGACCGGGTGTTCTGCCATATCGGAACGAGTCCCTCAAGACGAAATTGCTGCCAACGACAGGCCGGGATGGGCCCGGTGGCTCGGCCCAGCTTGTGTTGGAATAAGCGTGGGGCGACGTGCCTGCGGGGAGAGTTATGGATCAAAGAAACAATCTGCCCGGTGGGGAGGCGTTGAGATGACAAGTCTCGCCTTGAATCCCCATTTTGATCGCAGTTCAGTGTGATGCAGGGTTTTTATCCTGCTGGACAAGAGTACATGTGTTAGATGTAAACTCGCCCGGGTATATAAAGCCCATGCCGGTTGAATGTTTTCTTAACCGGAGTCATGCCATGGAGCCGGTTGAATGATACCTAACTGGTGAGGGGCCATGGAGCCGGTTGGATGTCTCCTAACCGGTGAAATGCTCTCAAGCCGGTTGAATGTTACCTAACCGGTGAGAGGCCATGCAGCTGGTTGAATTATACCTAACCGGTGAACTGCCATGGAGCCGGTTGGATGATCATAACCGGTGAGAAGCCTTCGAGCCGGTTGAAAGATCATAACCGGTGAGAAGCCTTCGAGCCGGTTGAAAGATCATAACCGGTGAGTTGTCGTGGAGATGCCATGCAGCCTGTTGAATGATACCTAACCGGTGAACTGCCATGGCTCCGGTTGGAAGATCATAACCGGTGAGAAGCCTTCGAGCCGGTTGAAAAATCATAACCGGTGAGCTGTCGTGGAGATGCCAAGCAGCCGGTTGAATGATACCTAACCGGTGAACTACCATGGCTCTGGTTGGAAGATCATAACCGGTGAGAAGCCTTCGAGCCGGTTGAAAAATCATAACCGGTAAGCTGTCGTGGCCCTTGGGGAAGTGGGGGGGGGGGGGGGAGGCTTGACGCCTCAGTTCCTGCTCCATCTCTCCTCCATGTCGCTCGTAGGCGGGACAAGTGGCTGACATGCATTTAAGGAGGAAGCCCATCAGTCCCGTCATTTATGATGGCGTGGGAAGTTTACCAATGCTGGCACACGTGCCAGTAGGGAGCGATCTGAGATGGAGGGTCTGGATTCGCAGGCGTTTGAGTTGCCCTGATTGCGTGTTTTAGGGGGATTACAAGCGCATAGGGCATCAGACCCCTCTATAAAAAGGTCTCCTCTGCCTTCACAAGTTCTGTTTTACTCTTTGGCCCAGAGAGAAGAGAAGGTTGGAGAGGAATCCGACGAAAGCTCTGTGGAGGTGCCCCGCGACATCCGTTGCCTCAAGCGTTCTTGTTCTTTTCCTACCATTGCTCGGTGTTTTCGTAGGACGGACTTTCCTCGGTTGTGCATAGTAATCGGTAAGTCTTGCTTTCTTTGCCTGGTGTTTTTGTTTTTTTTTTCTTTTTGGCGTTCTGCGGTGAGAGAGGAGGGGCTCTGTTGCCGACAGTGAGTTGTTTTAAGTGGGGCGGCTGCGGTAATCTTGGGGAGGAGCCGCAGAGGGCGCTGTTCTAGCCTGTTGCTGACCAGCGGTGGGGTTTTGTTTTCTTCCCCTTAGGTTAAATGGCTTCTGCAAGTTCTGATGGGGCTTCCGAATCGGCCGGCAGGCGTCCCGTTGTGGACGATGAGGAGAGACTAGAGGATTGGCTTGGTTCGGAATCCCCGGATGCCGAAGCCGCTGACCGCTCCCGGAGCGAAGTTTCGTCTTCCGGGTCCTCGAGATCTGAGGAAATCCCGCACGGGGTGCGCTTTTCTCGCACTCCGCCCGTGAGCTACACCATGGGGAGTGGGAAAGGGGCCGTGGTGTGCGATGAACCGGAGGGTAGTATGAATCTCGAAGAGATTGCCGCCTTCCGGGAGATGTGGAGTATCCCCGATGAGGTGGCGCTACGGCAGCTGAATCCCGGAGAATCAGCATGTAACCCGGAGGCGGGTTGGGTTGCCGTGCACTTCGACCAATTTCGCCATGGGTTTTCCCTCCCGCTGCCAGATTTCGTGCAGTACATGCTCAGTGCCCTGCAAGTGTCTCCCGCGCAGCTTCCCGGGAACTAGTGGAGGAAGCTGTTGAGCCTCGGTTGCCTGTACGAGTTGTCCGGGATGAGCAAGCCGACGGTGAACGAGTTCCGGGCATTGTACAGAATATCCTTCTCGAAGAAGAGCGGCTCCCGGGGTTGTCTGACCTTTAGCGCCCGACAGTTCCAACCTATCATCACCCACATGCCTTCCTGGATAGACAATAGCTGGAGGAAAAAGGTGGTGATGGCGGGGGGAAGTGGCAGAAGAGGAGTAAAATGTACCGGGTTCCTGGTGCCTTCCAGCCCCTTGGCGACCAATCGTTCGAACTATCCGAGTTGGAGCGGGAAAGGATTATGACTATACTCGGATGCTGGGACGATCTCGAGCGAAGCTCTTACAACTTCATTCGGCGGGAGGTGTTGGAGTACTGCGGTCTCGGGCGAGATCCTGGTGCGTAGCAAGGTTTAGCGGTGGCGTTTCTGCTGGCCGAGTTTTAAACACTTAACGTTTTGCTTGTCCCGCAGGTGCATCTTCCCGGGCAGTCATTAAACCCGACAATACCTTATCCATGGACGGTGAAGACCTTCTCTCAAGTCTACAGGAGAAAGGGGAGGCCGTTTCGCGGACCTCGGTGGACGAGGAGTCCGGTCGGCTTACCGTTCATGCCGAACCGAGGGCCATGGACGTTGAGGGCGACGCCTATATTCTAAGGCGTGTGAAGAGTCACCCTGCTGCGCCCAAGGCGGGACCTGGAAAGGGCAAGACCACCGGGGGGCCACCAAAGGTTCATGGTGGGTTGAGCCGGATTCCGTACCGGCCGGGATCAGTCCCGCTAGTCACCAGGGTCACCCGGTCAGGCGCACAATCTTCTTCACCAGACGGCCAGGGTGAGAAGAGGCGGAGGGTCATGGACGTTCCTCCCTCCAAGCTGGTGACGCTGATCGGCCGGTCGTCAGGTGATAACTTGGCGAAGCGGCTCAAGGTGGCCAGTGGTGCGTCGAGTTCCGCTGGGGACAAGGCTGCCGCTGCTCCAAACTCTGCCTGTCAGCAGAGTAGCCCGCTCCTGCGGAGGAACAGAGGGGGAGTCTGGAGAATCCCTTCGTCCGGAAGGTGGCGGCAGATGTGGCTGGCCTTGGCCTGGACAGGCCTGGGGTCACCGGAGCCTTGGCGGGGGAGAACCGCCAAAAGTGCAAGGAGTCGGTCCTCCGGGTAAGAATTGCTCGGTGCCATGGCACTGCTCGTAACTCGTTACCTTTGCTGCTTGTCTAATTGGCTCCCTGTTGTTGTGTAGTTATTGTACAATCTGTACCAGCCGGATCCGAGCGAGGAGCTGCCGGGGTTGAAGAGGCAGGTGGCCGCTCTAACAGAAGCCCGAGAGCGTCTGGAAGTAGAGAAGTCCAGGCTGGAGCGGGAGAAGGTCAGACTGGAGGAGAGGGCCAAGAAGCAGGTGGCCAAACTGGAAGAACGGGTCCGGAGCCTTGAGGAGGAGAAGGAGCTGGCCGAAGAGGAGAGGGCCGAGCTGGAGGCAAAAGTGGATGAGCTCCAGGTGGGAGCTGCCGCTGCGCGCGCCGCCGCTGCCGCTGCGTCTGGAGAAGAGGACCCGGAGCTTTACCAGCGGGTTATCCTCAAGTATCATGAGAGCGATCAGTTCCTCAAGTTCCTGGAGAAGGCCAGGGAATCAGGTATCGCGGACGCCTACGTGGAGTGGGAAGAGAAGTGGTACCTGGATACCTCTCGAATGCCGAAGGCCGGAGCTGATGAGAATATCCATGAGCAGTCGGTAGGCGAGGAGCAACCGGAAGGGGTAGGCGGGCCTGAAGAAGGTGCGGCGGCTTCATCTGGAGAAGCTGGTGGAATGCCCGCTGAAGGGGGAAGCGCGGCTCTTTGAGATTTTTGCTTTGCTCTCCTTTTTTTTGTAAACCCGGCGGAACGGTTTTTGTTTGTATTACTCCTTGGATATAAATACACTTGCACTGGCGGAACCGGTGGAATTTGTTTTCTCAAAATAGTTGGCATACATCTCATGATGTTATAGCAGCCGAACCGATGATATGCCAAACTAACCGCTTGGAGGTTTGAGCGTGCCTACCAGGTCGGGATCTGCTCTTCTTTCCCCTATATACCGCTGGAGCTGGTCGTTGCTAATCAAACCCTCCACCGCTGTCTTGAGAGCGAAGCACTTGTTTGTCCGATGAGTAGCTTCATCGTGATAGGAGCAGTACTTGCCCATTTGCGCCGGGGTAAGCTTCCCCTTTGGGTACTTTCTCCTGGGCAGTGGGGGAATGATGTTCCCGTTCTCGTGCAAGATGTCTTCGTATGAAGAGGTTAGGGTGGTGAAGACCTCTTGACGTTCTGCTGGCATGATTGCCAGGGGCGTTCTTACCGGTACTGCGCCGGTTTGTGCTCGTTCTGGGGTTTGTCATGATAGGGTCTCTACTGCCGTTGCCCCCAATATCTACTGGGCCGGCTCGGTCGGGCACCTCGGTTCTCGGTCCGGTGGCTGGCCTTGTCTTCTTGGCCGGGAGGGGGGTGCTCCTCTTGCTGCTCGTCCCGTTTTCTTTTCAGCAGGTGCTGCCCGTACGTTTCATGGTCGGCCTGAGCATGCCTGATGGCCATCGCCATCAGCTCGTCATACCCCTGCGGGAGTTCCACCCGTACGGCGTAGGAAAATTTTCCTGGCCGGAGCCCTTGTTTGAATGCCATCTCGGCAATACCCTTGTCGAGGTTCCGAACCCCGGCCGTCGCCGTCTGCCAGCAGTTGACAAAGGTCCTCAGCTCCTCGCCGGGTGCCTGCATACAGTTGAAGAGGATGGTCGATGTCTGGGCTCCTTCGACCCGGAGGATGAAGCGGCCTACGAATCGATCGGCTTGCTGCTCGAACGCCTCGATGGAGTTTGCCGGAAGCTCATAGAACCAGCTGAGCGCCTCTCCAGACAGGGTTTCCTGGAAAATGTTGCAGCATACTGCGTCGGAATAGCCCTTGGCGCACGTCTGAGACCGGAAACTGTCCAAATGCTGGTACGGGCAGCTGGATCCTGAGTATGTGAGTTTTAGGGATTTCTGGTTACTAGACCTCCCCGATTCCAGAACCCGGTGAGAGAAAGGGCCCATGCGCTCGTTGAATCGCGCGCCTTCCATCGGCCGCGCCGCCCTTCTCTCGTTGGCCTCCACTTAGGCCTTTAGATCCGACACAGTGTCGGTGAGTATCTGCAATGCCCGTGCAGTCGGGGTCGTGGCTTCATCCTCGAATGAAGCGTGTGGTTGCCGGGAGGTCGGCGCGCTCTTTAGTGGGGCCGTGCCGGCCGGGATCTCCTCTCGCTCGGGGGAGCGGGGCCTTCCGCCCGATGAATGTCCCGCTTCAAACCGCTGAGATCGGCCTGGCGCAGGTGCATGTGCCCTAGTCATAGCGTCGTCGCACTGCTGTCCTCTCTCCAGGGCGGCTACCAGGGCAGCATTCACCGCCTCCATTTCCTCATACCAGGCATTGGATCTTGCCCTATCCCGGTCGCCCTCCTCGCGCAGGCGACCGACTTCCGCTGCCATCGCCCATATCTCCCCCGCTATATCACGCCGGTCGGGGCTGTACGTGGTGTCCCGGTCACTGTCACCGAGCGGGCTTTCCTCCCTGTCGCTCGAATCGTCCGAGAATGTCAGCGAAAAGCCCCGGTGCGCTGGTTGGTCGCCCTTCATTGGGCCTTTCCCGCGCGAGCTATCAAGGTATGGCCCCGGCGTGCCGGCCGGCCTCCCACAACTCCCGCCTTCCTGGTTGTCCTGGTCGCTGCACTGCTCTCGCGCGTTGGCCGTGGTGGAGATGAGCGCTTGTTCTGGCACAACACGCTGCTCCTTGGTGGTATTTCTTTCCTGGCCTGCCTCAGAGCTTTCTGCCATTGGTAATGCTTACGTGGTTTTATCGTATCTCTTCCCACAGACGGAGCCAATTGTTCGTACCTAAAACCCGTAGGCCTGGCAGAGACAGATGAATCCAAGTGTGATCTCCTATAAACCTGCTTACTAAGGGGAATACTGGGCGGGCTGGTCTTCTCCTCTCTGATGCCTAAGTTAGTACAGTTGGGATGAATAGATAACTTAAGCACGTATGATAAGCCATAAGAAAGATCAGTTACCTATTAATGAGGGTAGTTGAGGCCCTTATATAGGTGGCCGGGCGTGAGGTCTGGCCTCACTCTTCGATGTGGGACTGGTTTCCTCCTGTTCGTACACCAAAAGGGTAGCTCTGGTGACCTCTTTGGCAGGCTGGCGCCCCCGGTCCCCGGGTCCCTGCTCGCAAGGTAGACTGCTGGACCCCGGCTCCGGGTGCTGGCGATCCGGTTCCGGGCCCTAGGCCGGCCCCGGGTGCACTGGTTGCGGGTCTGTGGGTCTGTTGTAGCCCCTCTGTGGCTACTGTCAACAGGATTGATGTATGTTGTTTTGGTTTTATAAATTTAACATTGTATTTCTGAAATTCTGTTATGTATTTTGGTTTTCTTTTTGTTTGATTCGTGAACAATGATATGTGTGATTTGAGTTCTTGAAACAGGGCAGTAGTTTTACATGTGTTCTTGACATTATTTGATTAATTTTCATGAGTTCAAGCATCACAAATCGTGTACTTAAGGACTGAATTTGTGGCAGCCCCTTAGGTACCGATTTCATCCACCAGAATAATTTGGATTGCATCATACGCTGAGTTGTTGTGATTTAGATTATTTAATAGGGTTGTTATAACCATGAAAGTTTACGTGTTGAAGCAAGGTGAGGTGACGACATACTTGTTGCATGTCTCCAATTCGGCTTATTGTGCTTATGTGTTCTTCATGTTTAATTTCTACGCGGAGTGTCTTTAAACTGATTAGCACTACGTTTAGGATTACACGCTGAGTTGATTCTAAATACTTGAGAAGTCTTAACGATTAGATGAACCGCTGAGGGCTCTAATTAGAATTGTAATTGAATTTGTCTAATGGCTTTGTGAAATATTGCTGCCATGTTTCTTGAATTTGGATTTAGCATATTATTGAGTAATTTCGTGCTAAGCTAAGTGTGTGAAGATGTGATCATGGGTAAATAATAGTTTTAAGTTTTTATTTTTTTATTTATTTTCGTAATTTTCAGTAGGATTTAGATACAATTTCCAAACCCCCAATATAATTATGTGATACTTCATGTGATTGAATGCCCTTGATTTCCCCGGATAGAACGATCCCTACTTGTCTTATACTATAATCGATACAAGAAGGGTAATATATGTATGAAGTTGTTTTGCAGGTACAATGTGTTTGAAAAATAATTCCATCAAGAAGATGAGAGTATATCCTCATGATTACGGATTTTTCGATTTCATAGTCAAAGTGACTACAAATCCGTTTATTTTGTGAAGGTATAGACCTCACATGTGTGACTAATGCTACTTAGTCGATACACTCTTTATGGTCCAGACCTCGATGTAACCGTTGGCATTTTGATGCATACATGGTTCGATTCCCTAAAAAGCTATATGTGAATGCAATGAATCGCATTACACATTTACATGGCCTGTCGATTTGAGTTCACCAATCTAATTAGTGATGTTAACTCTGAAAATCACTAAGATAAACGTGTCTATGCTCGTCAAGAAACAAATAGACATGCTTGCGTACATGCGTGGATGCATGCGCATTGCCTGGCCTCGGCTTCGGCACCCTTGGGCACACCAAAGCTTGCCTTGCCTAACCTCAGTTTTGGCCTTGGCTTGACCTGCACGCCTCTTGTCCAACAGCTCCGCCACAACCACATGCTGTCGTCGCCTCGGTCTCCGGACCTTGGCTCGCGCACGGCCCGCCTAGCCACGCCCCAGTCTCGGCCTCGGCGTTGGCCGGCACACGGCCCGGGCCGCAGCCCCTCGGCCCTATAAGCCAATGCACACGCCTTGGCTTCGGCCTCGGCCTCGTCAGGTTTTTGCTTTATGCCTCGGTAAGCCTTAGCTTCGGCCTTGGCTAGCCATCGGCAACCCGCATGACCTCGACTCCAACATCAAGTCTCGGCCCCATAAGCCTTTGCTTTTGCCTCGACACACCTTGGTTTCGGCCTTGGCGTGCCTTGACATTTGCTCAGCCTCGGCCCGCCCGTGCACTACCTCGGCTTCGGCCTTGGCTAGCCTAGTACGCGCCTATGCTTGACCCCGGCCCTCCCTTGCCTTGCTTCGGCTTGGCTTCCACTCTAGTTTGGCTTCGACCTCGGATAGCTAGCTCATGGCCTCGGTCTTGGATACTTGGTTTAGACATTTATGTCTTTATAGTATCGATTTTGGCTCATTTGGTTGTTTTTCGGCTCTATTTTTTAGCGTTAACAGATGTATTTACTACGCATTTAAGCATGCCTATGTTTTATCTTATGATACTACACGCCATGTAACACACTCTATCAGAATTGAGTATATATTCCGGTTTATATGACTTGGCATAAAATTTTGTCTCTACACTCTTATGAATATATCATAGAGACATTGAGTGTGTAACTAATCTTCATCGAACCTTGCTCACCACTTAAAGATATTAGTACCAACGTTTATCACCTTGAAACTCATTGTGAAAATTGAAAAGATTTCTTATGTATCGCTTCTAATGAATGCGCACAACTTATGAGTTAACATTGTGAATGTACTTCACGTGTATTATGATTCAGATTCTTTGAATCGGCAACTCATGTAGACTATTCCATACATCGTCCGGAATTTTGAACATGTTTTGATGATCCATATGCAAGTAAGTCACGGACATCGTTTTTTTAGCAAAGAAGCTATTAGGATCAAAGATTACGAAAAGAATATTTGGTAGCGTCATGAGCAATGCTCAAGGCTTAAAGATGACATTAACGTCACCCAAGTCTTCCTCCAAGTCAATGGAAGCACCATCTATGCATTTAATACTGCATATGATCCCCCTCTCATGATCCTTCATTAGCTATGCTCATGATATGGAAGCCTAATCTTTAGCAAAGTTTCGGAGTAACGTCCTTTTACGCTAAAGATAATGATACATAAGATGATCGCCTTAATGCCCTATCATGGTTCAATTTTGAGATACAATGATACTTTGGTGATCTACCTAATGGTTAAAACTCAAGCCATAACACTTAGATGTTATGAAACACCTTCACAATGATTGAAAAGTAGTAAAAACCTAAAATTTCCGGTTTTCTAGCTCGCGGACTCCTCATTGTGAGGACCGGTTCACCTACTTTTAGGCCGGTTCTTGAGGTGAAATTTGGTCCACCGATTTCTAACCTCTATCGCTACCTGCTCATAAAATTTCAGGGCCATTGGACACCTGGAAGGTGCTGAACGGCTCGACATAAACGTTCACTGACCTACAGCAACTATTCCAGCCTGTTCGGTATGTTTTCGGCCGGTTTGGGTGATGAGGCCAGTGTCGTTGGAATTCTAACACATATGCCTACCTACTGTTAAAATTTGGTGGCATTTGGTGTCACAGAACTTAGTGAAACGTTTTAGGTGGCATACATGCATGTTGCATTTTGTAACGGAATGCATCTTGTTAACGTATAAATGTTAACAATCAATACCCTTTACCGTCCACATATTTTATGTGCCATATTGTGCTACCACAAGTGCTAAATGACGGGTTATTTGATTATGAATAACGTCTTTGAATAAGACATAAGCTTCCACCTATAGTCCGCTATATAGAAACCTTAACAGGTGATCTTGTATATGTCATTTTTTGATGAGCCAGTCTCCCCGTCGTTAGGGGGAGAGAAGAATAAATTTGTTGAAGTAGAACAACTTGGCATTGCCGTGGGTTGTCCCCACTATGCAATATAGAACACACTCACTTCGTTGAAGCAAATACCAACGTTGTGAATTGGCCTACACGGAAAGATATGCGATCCAGTTTATACAAAGAGATAGGTTCTTGGTCAGGTGATGCCGACACTGACGAGTGCCAAGACACGCATGCAACCCTACAATCGTTAGTAGTATAGAAATAAGTAGGGATCGTTCTAGCCGGGGATTAAGGGTACCTGACGTGTAAAATGTTAGACAAATAATAAACACATATATATATATACAAACAATTGTCATACTTATTCACATATATACAATTATTGAAACGAATTGGGGGATTTAAAGATGAGGTTCGGCAAAGTTGCCGATTCTAACCTAGACACGGAATTTAAACCTAATTCTATTATTTACAAGTTGGTCGACATCTTTCCACACAAAGCATAGTAATTAAAATACATATTCACATATTTACACAAACATAAAACATAGGAATGGGGGATGAAAAAGGGATCGGCAGCAAGCTGCCCTAATGTTCCTAAAACACGAATTTTAACTTAAATTACTATGTACAAGTTGGTCGACATCTTTCCACACAAAGCATAGAACAAAAGAATCACAAGAACACACACAGATAACATGTAAAACACACGGCAACATTGTTCAAGTTTCCTAGACTCTACTTGTTTCTGCAGAAACCCGTAGGCCTAGTGGAAACTGATGAATCTAGATGTGATCTCCTCCTGCAAACCTGCTAACTAAGGGGAATACCGGGCGGGCCGGTCTTCTCCTCTCCGATGCCTAAGTTAGTACAGTTGGGATGAATAGATAACTTAAGCAAGAGTGATAAGCAGTTGGAGAGATCAGTTACTTATTAAAGAGGGTAGTTGAGGCCCTTATATAGGTGGTCGGGCGTGGGGTCTGGCCTTACTCTTCGATGTGTGACTGGTTTCCTTCTGTTCGCACACAAAAAGACAGCTCTGGTGGCCCGTTCGGCAGGCTGGTGTCCCCGGTCCCCGGGCCCCTGGTCACAAGGTAGACTGCTGGACCTCGGGTCCGGGTGCTATTGATCCTGCTCCGGGCCTCAGTCCGGCCCCAGATACACTGGTTGCGGGTCTGTGGGCTTATGTAGCCCCTTTGTGGCTACTGTCAACAAGCCCCCCAAGTTCCCGGTCAAGTGCAATCTTGAATGGGGACTTAATATGTCTTGCTCCTGTCCCGCAGACCCGCAGGGTTACCGACCCAACGGTGCCCAGTCCCCCAAGTCCGCATTGAAGATTGGGCGTGATCGGGCGTTCGGGCAGAGAAGGCGTGGTGATGTGAGTACCTATTCATGATGACGTGTGACAGTTATGAGTATACTTGCAATACTGATGGTATTGTGCTCAAGTGTTGTCGTGCCATGAGTATGGAACGGGGTGAATTGGCATGGCGGAACGAGTCTCCCAAGTTCTCAAGGTAAAATTGCTGCCAAAAGTGGGGCAGGCCGGGAGTAGCCCGGTGGCTCGGCCCAGCTTGTGTTGGAATAAGCGTGGGGTAACGTGCCTGCGGGGAGATTTGTTCTGTGTTTAGAGAAACAATCTGCCCGGTGGGGTGGCGTGGAGATAACAAGTCTCATCTTGGATCCCCATATTTATCACAGTTCAGTGTGATGCAGGGTTTTTAGCCTGCTGGAAAAGTTTGCATGTGTTAGATGTAAACTCTCCCGGGTTTATAAAGCTCATGTGTTTGAAGACTTGAGTTGTTGCTGGCTTGTCCTTGCCCGGAGGGGCGAAGAAAAGTGACGAAACCGGTGGAATTCCTTGGAGCCGCTTGAATACTACGTAACCGGTGGAATGCCATGGAGCCGGTTGAATGGTACCTAACCGGTGGAATGCCATGGAGCCGATTGAATGGTACCTAACCGGTGAGATGCCATGGCCCTTGGGGAAGTGGGGGGACTTGACGCCTCGGTTCCCGCCCCTATCTCCCTTAACTGCCACTTGTAAGCGGGACAAGTGGCTGACATGCATTTAAGGAGGAAGCCCATCAGTCCAATCAGTTATGATGGCGTGGGAAGGTTATCGATGCTGGGACACGTGTCAGTAGGTACCGATCTGAGATGGAGGGCCTGGATTCGCAGGCTTTTGACTTGCCCCGATTGAGTATTTGGGGGGATTACAGGGGTACCTAGGGCATCAGACCCATCTATAAAAAGGCCTCATTTGTCTTCATTATTTCTGTTTTTGCTCTTGGCTCAGAGAGAAGAAGAGAAGGTTGGAGAGGAATCCGGTGAAAGTTCTGTGGAGGTGCCTCGCGATATCCGTGCTTCAAGCGTTCTGGTTCTTTGCCTACTATTGCTCGGTGTTTTCGTAGAACTGACTTTCCTCGGTTGTGCATAGTAATCGGTAAGTCTTGCTTTCTTTGCTTCGTGTTTTTTCTTTTTGGTTGGTGTTTTGTGGCGGGGGGCTGCTCTGTCGCCGACTGTGAGTCGTTTTGAGCGGGGCGTCTGCGGCAAACTTGGGGAGCAGCCGCAGAGGGCATTGTTCTAGCTTATTGTTGACCAGCGGTGGGGTTTTGTTTTCTTCCCCTTAGGTTAAATGGCTTCTGCGAGCACTGATGGGGCTTCCGAATCGGCCGACAGGCGTCCCGTGGTGGACGATGAGAAGAGATTGGAGGATTGGCTCGATTCGGATTCCCCGGAGTCCGAAGTCGCTGACCGCTCCCGGGACGGGGTCTCGTCTTCCGGGTCTCTGGGTTCTGAGGGCATCCCGCACGGGGTGCGCTTTCCTGGTACTCCGCCCGTGAGCTACACTATCGGGAGTGGGAAAGAGGCCATAGTGTGCGATGAACCGGAGGGTACTATGAGCCCTGCAGAGATTGCCGCCTTCCGGGAGACGTGGAATATCCCCGATGAGGTGGCGTTACGGCCGCTGAATCCCGGAGAATCGGCCTGTAACCCGGAGGCGGGTTGGGTTGCTGTTCACGGAGACCAATTTCGCCACGGGTTCTCCCTCCCGCTGCCACTTCGTGCAGTATATGCTTAGCGCTCTGCAAGTGTCTCCCGCGCAGCTTCCCGGGAACCAGTGGAGGCAGCTGCTGAGCCTTGGTTGTCTGTACGAGCTGTCTGGGATGAGCATGCCAACGGTGAACGAGTTCCGGGCACTGTACAGACTGTCCTTCTCGAAGAAGAAAGGCTGCCGGGGTTGTCTGACCTTTAGCGCCCGGCACTTCCAGCCTATCATCACCCACCTGCCTTCCTGGGTGGACAATAACTGGAGGAAGAAGGTGGTGATGGCGAGTGGGAAGTGGCAGAAAAGGAGCAGGATGTACCGGGTTCCTGGTGCCTTCCAGCCTCTTGGCGGCCAATCGTTCGTACTGTCCGAGTTGGAGCGGGATAGGATTATGATGATACTCGGGTGCTGGGACGATCTTGAGCGAAGCTCCTACAACTTCATACGGCGGGAGGTGTTAGAGTACTGCTGTCTTGGGCGGGATCCCGGTGCGTAGCAGGGTTTTAGTGGCGGCGTTTCTATTGACCGAGTTGATACTAACCCTTTGTTTGTTCTGCAGGTGCATCTTCCCGGACAGTCGTCAAGCCCGGTAATACACTATCCATGGACGGTGAAGACCTTGTCTCGAGGTTGAAGGAGAAAGGGGAGGCCGTTTCACGGACCTCGGTAGATGAGGAGTCCGGTCGGCTTACCGTTCATGCCGAACCGAGGGCCTTGGACGTTGAGGACGACGCCTATATCCTAAGGCGTGTGAAGACTCACCCCGCTGCGTCCAAGGCGAGACCCGGAAAGGGCAAGACCACCGGGGGGCACCAAAGGTTCCTGGTGGGACGAACAGGATTCCGCACCGACCGGGATCGGTCCCGCTTGTCACCAGGGTTTCTCGGACAGGTGCACAATCTTCTTCACCGGACGGCCTGGGTGAGAAGAGGCGGAGGATCATGGACGTCCCTCCCTCCGCGCTGGTGACGCTGACCGGCCGGTCGTCTGGTGAAAAACTGGCGAAACGGCTCAAGGTGTCCAGCGGTGTGATGAGTTCCGCTGGGGACAAGGCCGCTGCTGCCTCAAACTCTGCCGGTCAGTAGAGTAGCCCCGCTCCTGCGGAGGAACATAGGGGAGGTCCGGAGAGTCCCTTCGTCCGGACTCTGGCGGCAGATATGGCTGGCCTTGGTCTGGATAGGCCTGGGGTCGCTGGAGCCTTGTCGGGGGAGAACCGCCAGAAGAGCAAGGAGTCGGTCCTCCGGGTAAGAATTGCTTGGTGCCATGGCACTGCTCATAACTTCTGCCGGGTCTCGTTACTTTTGCTGTTTGCTTAATTGGCTCCCTGTTGTTATGTAGCTATTGTACAATCTGTACCAGCCGGACCCGAGTGAGGAGCTGTCGGAGCTGAAGAGGCAGGTGGCCGCTCTGACTGGAGCCCGTGAGCGCCTGGAAGTTGAGAAGTCCAGGCTTGAGCGGGAGAAGGCCAGGCTGGAGGAAAGGGCCAAGAAACAGGTGGCCAAGCTAGAAGGCAAGGTCCGGAGCCACGAGGAGGAGAAGGAGCGGGCTGAGGAGGAGAGGGCCGAGCTGGATGCCAGAGTGGATGAGCTCCAGGTGGGAGCTGTCGCTGTGCGTGCCGCCGTTGCCGCTGGAGAAGAGGACCCCGAGCTTTTCCAGCGGGTTATCCAGAAATATCACGATAGCGAGCAGTTTGTTGAGCTCCTGGAAAAGGCTAGGGAGTCGAGTATCCCCGACGCCTACGTGGAGTGGGAAGAGAAGGGGTACCTGGATACCTCTCGAATGCCGAAGGCGGGGGCCAATGATGATACCCATGGGCAGCTGGCCAAAGAGGAGCAGCCGGAAGGGGAAGGCGGGCCTCGACCATCTGCACCCGCTAGAGAGGATGCGGTGGCTCCATCTGGGGAAGCTGGTGGGATGCCCGCTGAGGGGGGAGACGGGGCTCCTTAAGATTTTTGTTTTGTTCTCTTTTTTTGTAAATCTGCTGGAACGGTTTTTTTTTTGTATTATGCCCTTTGGATGTACTTTTTTGCTCCGGTGGAATTCCTTGGATTTCTCTTAAAATAGTTGGCATACATATCTTATAATGTTGCATTGGTTGAACCGTTGATATGCCAAACTAACTGCTTGGAATTTCTGGCACCTAACCCTTCACCGGGTCCGGGCGTGCTTACCAGCCCTGACCCTGCTCCCGGTAGGGATCTGCTCTCCTTTCCCCTATATACCGCTGAAGCTGACCGCTGTTAATCAAACCCTCCACCGCTATCTTGAGGGCGAAGCAACTGTTCGTCCGATGGGTAGCTTCATCGTGATAGGAGCAGTACTTGCCTGTTCGCGCCTGGGTAAGTTTCCCCTTTGGGTACTTGCTCCTCGGCGGTGGGGGAATGATGTTCCCGTTTTCGTGCAAGATGTCCTCGTATGAAGGGGTTAGAGTGGTGAAGACCTCTTGACGTTCTGCTGGCATGATCGCCAGGGGGCGTTCTTGCCGGTACTGTGCCGGCTTGTGCTCGCCCTGGGGTTTGTCATGATATGGCTTCTGCTGCTGTTGGTTTCCCCAATTTCTGCCGGGTCTGCTTGGTTGGCCTTGTTTTCTCGGCCGGCCGGGGGATGCTCCTCCCGCTTTCTCTTCAACAGATGTTGCCCATACGTTTCATGATCCGCCTGAGCGTGCCTGATGGCCATCGCCATTAGCTCGTCGTACCCCTGCGGGAGTTCCACCCGTACGGCGTAGGAAAATTTTCCTGGCCGAAGCCCCTGTTTGAACGCCATCTCGGCGATACCCTTGTCGAGGTTCCGAACCCCAGCCGTCGCCGTTTGCCAGCGGTTGACAAACGTCCTTAGCTCCTCGCCAGGTGCCTGTCTGCAGTTGAAGAGGATGGTTGATGTCCGAGCTCCTTCGACCCGGAGGATGAAGCGGCCTACAAACCTGTCGGCCAGTTGCTCAAACGTCTCGATGGAGTTTGCTGAGAGCTCATAGAACCAGCTAAGCGCCTCTCCAGATAGGGTTTCTTGGAATATGTTGCAGCACACTGCATCGGAATAGCCTTTGGCGCACGTTTGGGACCGGAAACTATCCAAATGTTGGTATGGGCTGCCGGATCCTGAGTACGTGAGATTTAGGGATTTCTGGTTACCAGACTTCCCTAATTCTAGAACCCGGTGCGAGAAAGGGCCCATACGTTCATTGAATCGCGCGCCTTCCATCAGCCGCACTGCCCTTCTCTCGTTGGCCTCCATTTAGGCCTTTAGATCCGACACAGAGTCGGGCAGTATCTGTAATGCCCGTGCGGTCGGGGTCACGACTTCATCCTCGAATGAAGCGCGCGACTGCGGGGGTGCCGGCGTGCTCATTGGCAAAACCGCGCCGCCCGGGGACTCCGCCCTCCTGCGGTCACTAGACCTTCCTCCCGATGACTGTCCCGCCTCAAGGCGCTGAGGTTGGCCTGGCGCGGGTGTAATTGCCCTTGCCATAGCGGCGTTGCGCTGCTGTCCTCTTTCCAGGGCAGCGACCAGGGCAGCGTTTACCGTCTCCATTTCCTCATACCAAGCATTGGATTTTGCTCTATCCCGGTCACTCTCCGCACGCAGGCGGCCGACTTCTGCCCTCATCGCCCGTATCTCCCCCGCCATATCGTGCCGGTCGGGGCTGTACGTGATGTCCATGTCGCTGTCACCGTGCAGACTCTCCTCTTTGTCGCTCGGATCATTCGAGAATGTCAGCGAAAAGCCCCGGTGCGTCAGTTGGTCGCCTTCCGCCGGGCCTTTCCTGCGCGCGCTATCGTTTTATGCCCCCGGCGTGCTGTTCGGCCTCCCATAGCTGCCGTCGTCATGGGTGCCCTGGTCGCTGCGCTGCTCCCATACAGCGACCGGGGTGGAGATGAGCACTTGCTCTAGTGCCACCCGCTAACCCTCCGTTGTATTTCTTTCCTGGCCCGCTTCTGAGCTTTCTGTCATTTGGTGATGCTTATGTGACTTTTATACAAGGTTCCCACAGACGGCGCCAATTGTTTCTGCAGAAACCCGTAGGCCTAGTGGAAACTGATGAATCTAGATGTGATCTCCTCCTGCAAACCTGCTAACTAAGGGGAATACCGGGCGGGCCGATCTTCTCATTTCCGATGCCTAAGTTAGTACAGTTGGGAAGAATAGATAACTTAAGCAAGAGTGATAAGCAGTTGGAGAGATCAATTACCTATTAAAGAGGGTAGTTGAGGCCCTTATATAGGTGGTCGGGCGTGGGGTCTGGCCTTACTCTTCGATGTGGGACTGGTTTCCTTCTGTTCGCACACAAAAGGACAGCTCTGGTGGCCCGTTCGGCAGGCAGGCGTCCCCGGTCCTCGGGCCCCTGGTCACAAGGTAGACTGCTGGACCTCGGGTTCGGATGCTGGTGATCCTGCTCCGGGCCTCAGTCCGATCCCGGATACACTGGCTGCGGGTCTGTGGGCTTATGTAGCCCCTCTGTGGCTACTGTCAACACTACTCAATTCCAATTTTCAATTAGAGCTCACTGGACATCTAATCGTTACTAGACTTCTTAAGTATTTTAGAGAACACAATCCTAGAAACCTAAAATTTTACTAATCATATTTGAAAACACAAATGTATAAGACAAACACAAGAAGTAATTATGCACGAAAGTCTTTTGGAAACATGAGCAAGGTATGGCGTCACTCATCCTATTAGCATGCAAGTTTCTATGAATTGGACCTGCCCTATTTAAACAACTTTAGAACGAATTTACAATCGCATAACTCGATCCTAGGTTATTTTGGTAGATGAAATCGCAACCTACACGAGCCATGGCCGAGGTTTCATGTAAGGATTGGTTTTTATGCCTGAATCCATGAAACTAATCGAATAAAACCTAAAAATACATTAACATATTACTACCCTATATCTAATGCACGAAATTCAAACATGTTATTGCTTGTAAAACTTGTTACATAAAATCCAATAGAAATCGAAAATCATGTTCATCATACAATACCAAACGAAAACCAAGTATTTTTATAACAACTAATGTGACTAAACAGAAAATAATACAAGCCATAAAGAATGGATCACACTTTAGAAACCTTGAAGAGCTTTGGTTGATGTGGTGAAGAGATTCGGCAAAAGGCTAAGGTGAAGGTACGGTTTTATGAAAGATGGTGGTGTTTCGGGTTGGCTTTGTATTTTCTGTCTAGAACTATGGAGAGCTTTTGATAGAGTTTCTGGCTAGTGTTTATGCTTGAGATGTGACATGTTTTCATGTACGATGCCGGCCTCTATATATAGGAGAAAGGGCTGTGTAGTTTGAGACTTTTCCTTGTTCAAAACGGGATAGAAATCTTCATGTAATAAGGTTTCCTACTCTGATATGGTTTAGGTTTTTCTATCCCTTTTTGAACTAGGGATTCTTGATCTTGGCCAGCCTAGGGTTTCTCCACACATGTTTCACACGTTTTAGACGCGTCTTCATCTTCCTTGATGCTCTAGGATTCAGCCGGAACACTTGCAACCCTCTCAGAAGCTTCCTCGGCAGAGATGCAGGCTCTCGGCAGTGTTTCAGTCAGTATCAGATACATCGGCAGCTTCTCAGCAGCATCGGCAGGACACGCGCAGGGCTGGTGCAGGGCGTGTGCAGGGCTGGTGCGCGAGTGAGCCTCGGCATGTGCGGCATGGTCGCAGAGCAGCTGCGCAGTTGCTTCTCGGCAGCGCGAGTGTCCGCATCATTGATCCTCGACAACATGAGTATCTGTATCGGACACGTATCTGATACATGATGTCATAGGCCAAACCTCGGCGGATATGCCTGGGATACGTCTGGGCCAGTGACGGACATGGCTGGGCATGTGTCGGATACGGCCCGGCAGCGCGAGTGTCAGCGCTCGAGCGTCTCGGCAGGCTGTATGTCAGGTTGTGCGACAGCGCAAGTGTCAAGCTGCGAGTGCTGCGCAGTGGCATAGGCTGCAAATCGGCGAGGCTGACACTGCAGCCTATCAGCAGGGCCTGCTTATCTTTGTGTCCGAAACTTGGTTTCTTCTCGGCATATTGATCTTTGTGTCTTCAATCGAGCATAACTTCCTCCAGAAAATAGCTATTAATATGATTCTAAGTTTTGTAGAAACTAGACTCAGAGATTTTTCCATTTATATATGGCATGCTATCTAGTTCCAAGTGAGCTATTTTGGGGAAATTCTGGAAGTCGAGTGATGTGCTTAGAAAATTCATGGATCTTATTGGATCCGATCTTGCATAGCAATTGTCAGCAGCTTCTTTAGCTCCGATTACTCTAACTCTTTCTATTGCTCAATCATCAATGTACATACATGCTCATAAGAGAAGAAAATTTCATCAAAAGCAACATGGAAGTCTTACAGATTCAACAAAACATTTAAGGACTTCGATTTTTAGCACTTAGTCAAATTTCTGTAAACTTCCGACTTTTAAGCACGATTTCAATAAAACTTTACCAAATACTCATGACTCTTTATTATGACTCGATCTTAAGCAAATAAAGGTTAAACAAAGTGTAAATGAAGACAATAATACATTAAGAACGTAGCATTTTATGCTCCTATTAGACACCGCAAGTGTAAACCCTATCGATAATCTTTGATGGAAAGCGTACTGAGAAAAAGAGCTTAGACTCACCTTATGGCGCAAGGTCTCTCACAAACACCCTGGAATCGACTGCGATGACATATACTCTCGTAATGAAGTCATATCACACTCCACTACCTTGTCAGTTAGGTAGTCCGAAAAACTGAACATGCAGCTTATGAATCATCTCTATTGGGACTAAGTAAAGAGATGTACATAAATATCATGAACGGATCAGTTTTCATATGAAGAATCATGTCTATTTGCGTGTAAACTATGGATTAATTGTGATTGAAGTATCACTAATCTGATGTTAAAGATCTTGGGAATACATGGTCTTGAATGTGAGAACTGTTAGTGATGAACTTATTCATCTATCGGCTTATGGCAATCTAAAGGACGTTAAACTAAAGCCTATATGCATCCCATGATCAGTCGATATCTTGAGAAGACTCATTTCGTCTATATGACGAGAAGTCTTGGGAGATGACATTCTCCATCTAAGTACCATGTGCGCAATCATGTACTTGTCATAACATGCTCGACTCGATATCTCATTCGCAAAAAACTTATAAAGCCTAGATAATGGTTAGACACGCCCACTCAATGTCATGGTATATGGCGGTACTTTCTTTCAAGAGAGAAAGGTTTAGGCTCATTCGATTCTATCATGAAAGACACATAAATAGGCAATTCCAGAATCTGCCTGGTTCTGTATGTCAACTTCCCTGAGACCTACATGACAGCCCACTTACTAGAAAATAGTAATATTGGTACCGTTGGAAAGGTCTATGTGTCTACTTTCCACAGACACCAACCATTTGATCATAGCTATCATATTGAGTGAGTTATGGCTGTTTTAGCAAAGTAGGACGAACCTGTCTGGTAATTTGCCGATCAGTCATCTTCAACGGAGCTTTGTGATCAGCTACAAATGAACTACATTGTGTACTTTATATCACTGGAAATATATGGGTGTCTAGTTTCCAGAACTCTTTACGGTTATTTCATATCTACTGTATCTAAGGAGTTATGATAGTTTGAGTACACAAAGGTCATGTTACACGTGAATCTGATTTTCAACGCAGACTCTAGTTTTGAGTTGTTAAGCAACCTTCTTCCTTGAGACCAAGTAAAGCTAAGTATAACTAGTCTAACACAAGGATAATGTGGCCGTATTCAATGACTCGATCATTGGCCACGCCTACTTTTGAAGCTTGTGAGGAGCGTTTGCATACGCCATTAATCTTAACTCTGAGATTTGGTTACCAATCAGGGGGAGTTGTCTTGTAGACATCAGGGGGAGTCTACCTCACATGTAATCTTCAATTGTAGTTGGTGCGTTGTGCTCTTTTCCCTTCGACCAAACTTTTTATTTTTACTCAAGTGGTTTTGTTTTGCTTTGCAAGGTTTTAGCGAGGCAACATGTTATGCACCGTGTCACATTAGGTACGCGACACAAGGGGGAGTGTTTAAGGAAGGATAATTTTGTAACTTTCTATGTGTGTCTTGACCTAATTAGACTAGATTAGTAGTTACCTTAGTTGATAGGGAATCCCTGATTGTTCGGGATACTTGATGTAATGCCTATATAAAGGCCTCCTTATCAATCAATAAAACTACTCTTTGCATCTATTCCTTTTCTCCTAGAACAATAAAAAAATTATCACCAAATTAGATGTCATCCTTTGTCCTGTTTTAAACGAAACAATGGCATATGCTCTGATAGGTTTATAGCAAAAAATATGCACAGATTCTATAATGGAACTAAATATCATCATTTATAAAACGGGGACTAAAACCTACAGTCTCGTTCACCTGGTCAGCTGCTGAACAGGGAACATATGCTCAACAACCATTAGATCGGGCCAACTTAAATTTGATGGTTGGAAATTAAACATACTAATCTATATTAAAATCTATTTTTTTTTATTTGTTTAATTACCTTTTAATTACTAAACCTATACCCCGACGTCATCAGTCTCACAAAAGGAAAAGAAGACGCCTCCTCTTCATCACCTCCCCTTCTCCTCATCCTTCAAATAAACTGAGAGAATTTGCTGGAAATGAAGACGCCTCCTCTTCATCGCCTCCTCACCGTCGAAGAACCAAGCCATCATTGTCTACAGTTCCTACGTTGAACCGTTGCCTCCCGTTTTCCCCTCTTCACACAACCCCATCGTTAACGAACCAGTCGTTCCTACAATTTTTATTCTATCTCAATCTCTGTAATTATGTTTCAATGTGAATGAGTGTTGGTGGTTGCTCTGTATCTGATGATGAAGAACTACTATGGATTCAATTTTTGTTTTGGGTGTTCTTTTATTTTTTTTCAAGGATGAAATGCATAATGGATGTTGAAGAAATCTTAAACTTGGGTCTGGATATTTCTTTTAGGTCGGGTTATGGATTTTTGCTCAATACGTAATGCATTCTTTAATCTAAGATTTGGGTATTGTTATTAAGCACTAAAATCCAAAATGTTGTACAAGTCTCATTATTAATGAATTATCTGCACCATCTTGGATTTGACACCTTTCTCTACGAACTCTTGAGAACCTTGTCCATCTCCGTAAGATATATTATTTTGGCAACTCCATAATCTGTTTCACTCGTAATAAAGCTAAAATATATATGTCTACAAGGAATACCTTCAAATTCAAACATTCTACAACTGTGATGGGAGCCAAAGCTCACATGCAATAATAACCCTACAAAAATATCGTTAGTAGTATGAGCAAGTAGGGATCGTTCTAGGCCGGGGATTAAGGGTACCTGAGATATGAAATTGTTAGACAAACATATATACATATATACATCACAAACGTCACATATGGGGGTAATAATAGGATCGGCAGCAATGCTGCTCCTACACTAGGCTCGGCAATAAAAACAGAAAATAAATCCTAGGCTACTATATACAAGTGATCATCATCT
The DNA here is from genome assembly GCA_963682095.1 of Potentilla sterilis. Classification (NCBI taxonomy): domain Eukaryota; kingdom Viridiplantae; phylum Streptophyta; class Magnoliopsida; order Rosales; family Rosaceae; genus Potentilla; species Potentilla sterilis. The sequence goes on along the minus strand of OY821755.1, from coordinate 46,052,039 downwards.
CTCACACAAAACAGTTCACATAAAAGACTCTTTAACAAGGCAAATTGCATGCAAGAAAGTAAGAAACAAGTATTTAGCATGTTCAAGACCAAAATTAGTTTCGACACAATTAGAGCCTCCAGCAGTTTTCCAATTGTTAGACTTCTTAAATTCTTAGAAACTACTCCAGCGTATGACTTCTAAGGTGATGCTAATCCGGTTTTACGCGTTTTAACATTTAAGCATATGAGTCTTAATCGAAGACAAGCAAACAAGTAAGGTTGTCATTCTTCTTATTTAACTTGCAAGTTCTAAGGTTTATTAGACCTAGGTGAGCAACACAAAACAAACTACTCCAGCGTATGACTTATCCGTGTTACTCTATCACATGAAACCTAGCACTTAGAATTACATGCTAATCATAACTAGTGTGTCGGTTTATTTGCCCTAACCTTAGTTCTAACCAATTTAAGTTTAAACATGTGAAATACCACTGCCCTAATTATCGATGCATACAAAAACACACAAGTTAAAATTCAGGAAAAACATACATAACATATCATATTCGGTTCATACAAAGTTTCAAGAAAAACCAAGAATCGAAACAAGTTCGTACAAAACAACCAAACATAAATAAATACAAAAGCCATAGGGGAATGGATCACACTTTAAGAACCTTGAAGACTCCTCAAAGTGACTAGATGGATCGGCTGCTGCTCCTTGGTGTTCGGCAAGAACAGAAATCGGCAGGAAACCAAGGTGGAAGGGATTCGGCAATATGGTGGTGGTGATGATGGTTCGGCTAGGGTATTTAGGTATTGGTGTTTTGGAAGACTTGGTAGAGCTTTAGGCTAGTGTATTATGATTGAGATGAGATAGCTTTTCTGTAGAAAAAGTGGGGGTTTATATAGGAGAGGGGTGCCGGCAATCCCTTAAGCCAAAAGGAATTCAGAAAACCTAGTTCAATAAGGTTTTGCAACCTTCCTTTCTTAGTCCAATTAGGTTTTCTTTTCTGAATTTTTCTTCAAGGCTTGGGCTTCACATCTTCATGGACTTCTTATATGGTCTTGGACTGAAATTGATAAACTTTGATCCACCAAAAATGCATCACATTGCCGGCAGCCTGAAGTTGCACCCGATCTGCCTCAAATCGGCAGCTTCTCCTAGTTTGACTAGGAGACTTGATTTCTTCATGTTTTTCTTTGATGCCATGGCCAAGTGTCGTCCTTCTTCCTTCTATATGCTTGGGATGTCTTCACAAATGCTCTTGTACATCATATGGTCCATCAAAATGAAGCACTTGTGAAAAGGAAGCAATCAGTCCCTGGAATCGGCAGCTTTGACCTTGTCGCAGTAAATCCAGCATATCTCCACCTTCGGAGCTCCGATTGATGCGATTCCAAATCTCACGTAAACTAGACACATATGGCCATCTCCCCATGAAATATCTCGGCAAAATTCCATGCAAGTCGTCGGGAATGGAAATTCGAAGTTGGGGCAAAGTCCCAGGAAAATCCTGTAGCCCCTGGATTGGAATGTTCGGATTGCCCTTTTGCAGCCAAGTTTTGGGTGACTTTCCGAACTCCGATTAATCTAAAATTGTAACACAGCATTCCTCAACATATGAATATTAAGCACATAAAATTTCATAGAATTCGGACAAGGATAGATCATAAATTTGCTCATCTCAAAATCACGAAAAAGACATATTTTGCAATATTTTCCAGATTTCTCAAACTTAGTCATTTTTCGGATTCTTAACCATTTTTCACCAAAACTCTACCAAATGGACACTAACTACATTACGACTCTATCTTAGACAAATAAGGGTTAAACAAAGCATAAACGAGGGCATAAGCATATAATATCGTCGCACATTGTGCTCCTATCAAACTGCATGTCACTATGTTTGATACCTTATCATGTACAAGCGTCCGCATTCTACGGTTTTCTGCAAACACCCGTTTAATCCTGTAGACACAACGACTGTCATCTTCCATTTCGACCTCTACAAAATACCCATTACCATCATGAAGCTGCACTTGGAAGTATTGAAAATACTTTTTTGTATATAAGTGAGCCATTTGGATCTCCGTTGGCATCCCTAATTTCAAATTATGTGTCTCATTCAGATCTTTATGGTCTTCAATCAATTCTTGATGTTTCTGATGTGCAAGTGCCCTATTGAAACGCGTGACAAAATCCATCAAACTATTTTCTTTAATACAGTCTTATCTTGAAATTTATTTAGAATATGCCACACACAATACATGTGGAATGTGTTTGGCAAAACATGAGCAATTGCCTTAGTCATTGCTTGATCTTGATCGGTGATAATAACACCCGGAGCACCTTTAGGCATTGCTGCAAGACATATGTTCAACAACCAAACAAACGAATCAAAAGTCTCATCACTCAAAAATGCACATCCAAAAACAATGGTTTGCTCGTGGTGGTTCACGCCTACTATTGGAGCAAAAATCATCTTGTACCGATTGGTGTTATATGTTGTATCAAATACAACCACATCACCAAATATGTATATGATTTTTTCCCTCTTGAATCAACCCAAAAACATTTGACAAGCCTGTTTTCTGCATCTATATGAAACTCAAAGAAGAAATCTAGATCCTTCTCTTGCTCAGCTTTGAAGTTCTCATATAAAATGTCGACATCATGGCCTTTAACTTCTTTCCTCGCATCTCGCACCGCGTTTCTTAAATCTCTTTCCGTGCAGCCAACATTTTCATGCCCACCTGCTTGTGTCTCAAATAATTCAAACTGCTGATATATAGGAATGTCCACCTGTGTCAAGTCTTGTATCAAATTCTTCTTTGCTACGAAACACCACGGTGTGATGTTAACAAATGAACTCGGTTTGGTGTTGTAGGCGCATGATTGTGTTCTTCTTTAAAAGTTTTGACCACATAATTACTTCCATCATAATATACGGTCAATTTTGCATTGCACCCTATTCGAGTATTCGTGCGGTCTCTTTACTCAATTTCATTGTTGATTCTCCATGTCTCATCAGTTTCTCCTTCTTTAAAACAAACATACCGTTTCCAATAAACCATTCCATTCTTTTTCGTCTCCTTACTTTTTTTGACACTAAATCCAGCCTTACGAGCATAATTATTATAGAACTTGTACGTCGCATCCAAAGACTCAAACTCCTGTCCAACTTTTGGTTTCATATCGTCTTCAACATTAGGGATATATGTAATCTACGTTGGGAAAATTTTCCACTCCTCTGATTTTCCATGATGCCCAGCTATCTGATGACACAATAACATCAATTATAAAATGTAATAGTCATCAAGCAGAACAACATGTGATCATCCTCTGGATGTAATCATAATTTAAATAAAGTTGGCTCACACCAACACACACTATCTTCTTCACCTATTATTAAACTCCCTCATTCTTTAAATCTCCATAATCCCAGAAACCAAAAAGGTTGACGCAGCTATTGGAAACATGTTGTTAAAGTTAAATAAATGGTAGATTGTAAGCAAACATCACTACAGACAAAGAAAGAAAGAAAAAAATTGCATACATGAGTTTCGGATTATAGAGAGGGGTTTTATGAGTTTTATCCAACTTATTCCTGTGTAAGCTCTTTACTCATAGATTAGACCATATACCTTCCGATTCTAATGAGGACTTTTGAACACGGAAAATTGGTGGAGAGCGAAATGTTGTCCTACAGATTCTGCGTTGGGTATCCGTTCTGGTGAAACGAGTCTATTGGAGTTTAACTACAGACAATGACGGCTTGGTTCTTCGACGGTGAGGAGGCGATGAAGAGGATGCGTCTTCTTTTCCAGCATATTCTAGATTTCCAGCAAATTCTCTGAATTTATTTGAAGGAGGAGGAGAAGGGGAGGCGATGAAGAGGAGGCGTCTTCTTTTCCTTTTGTGGGACTGATGACTTCTGGGTATAGGTTTAGTAATTAAAACGTAATTAAACAAATATAATAAAATAGATTTTAATATAGATTAGTCTTTGTTCATCTCCATTCTGGCTTGCTTGAATTATCTTTGGCTACCCATTCGAAAGTTAACTCCAGTCCATTTTCGTGAAGGCTTGCAATAGCTCCGGCAGCTGATCAACCACCCACAACCTTTTTGTCACCCACTCGATCATGAATTGTACTCTGGTCAATGATCATCACCCAACTGACTTGAGTTTCACCGGGTGAGAGAGATAGGGGTTTAAATATTATTTTGAGAATTTATGAAGGGTAAGAAGGGAAGTAACATACTCAAATTTCTGTGTGATTTTCTGCTTGCCACTTATATAGCTGAGGCTGAGTGTGGTACATATATAATGTACTACATTTAAAAAAAAAAAATTAGAATTAAATAAAAAATTATCACTAAATTAGATGTCATCCTTTGTCCTGTTTTAAATGAAACAATAACATATGTTCTGGTAGGTTTATAGAAAAAAATATGCACATATTCTATAATGAAACTGAAAAATATAATCATTTATAAAACGGGGACTAAAACCTAATTCGCGTTGATCATTTGTATTTTCATTATTTCAAATAGAAAAATAATGATTTGTTTAAGAAATGATAATTATGTAACTTCTTATGTGTGTCTTGACCTAATTAGACTAGATATGCAGTATCTTTAGTAGATAAGGAATCCCTGATTATTCGGGATACTTGAAGTAATGCCTATATAAAGGCCTCCTTATCTATCAATAAAACTACATTTTGCATCTATCAATAAAACTACACTTTGCATCTCACTACCAGATCGGACAGAATAGCCGACGACAAAAATTTCGTCAACTATGCCAAATTTTCGTCGGCTATTCCTTCTGCCGACGAAACTTTCGTCGGCTATAATTCATCGGTAAAACGGCGCCGGTAAAACCAATGGCCGACGAAAATAACAAAATCGTCGGCTATTCTCGAGTATGGCCGACGATATTACCGATGAAAATTAATTTTGTCGACCAAACCATGGCAAAATATCCGACGAAATTCGTCGGCTATTCTCGAGCATGGCCGACGATATCGTAAACTATAGCCGACGAAATTCGTCGGCTATTTGTTCTGTAATATAGCCGACGATTTCATCTATTTCGTCGGTTATTCCGTCGGAATATATTAATATTTTAATAGGCATTAATTAATTATAGCCGACAAAATAATGTCATTTTCATCGGCTATAACGTTTATGGACGACGAAATTTGGTAAAAATCGTCGGCTATAGCACTTATAGCCGACGAAATAATGCTATTTTCGTCAGCTATTCTTACATTTTGGGGAAAAAATTAAATTAATTTCTAAATTACCATTCCAAGCAACCTGCAATTCACAATGACAATCCATGCATTTACACCAACAAGAAACACGTCTAAATGACTTATTATTTAATTTGTTCCAATATACATAAAATATAACCCTAATCATCACCTAAAGCACTAAAGTCCACCACGTCATCCCCAGCATCCTGCTCTCCATCATGCTCGTCATCCTGCTGAACGAACTCGGGAGGTTGAGGCATTGGAGGTTCAACTAACGGCTGAAACGGGGGCGGGGGTTCAAGGCTTTGTTGTTGTGCCGCGAACATATCATACCACCAGTTTTGTTGGCCTGCGTAGTTGTGTCGCCGAATTCTCTCGCATTCAGCATACCAACTCAACATATCCAAATGATACTGCTGTGTTCTGCGGTGTTGCTCCTGTGATCTCTGGGACTCTGCCGCCAATCTTGCTGCCAATCTCTGCACTTCCCCCCTCATCTGTTGGTTGTCCCCGCCTCCCTTCTTTTGACCTCCCTTAGTGGTCTTCAGGAGCCCTATTCCAGAACTTCCCAAACCCCGGTAGTAGTACTGGTTTGACCGGTGTGGGAAGGCTGCGTCGAACATCCTCGCTGCCGTTTGGACATTCGATCGGTTGACCTGGCGCAAGGCTTCTTGCAGATCTGCCTCTGAAATGTTCGGTTGTGTCTCCCGAACTACTTGCTTATACACTTCTTCTTCGGCCCGGTTCACCCTCTCCTAATTGAACGGGAAAAAAAAATAATTAATATTCTAACAAATATATAATTAAGTAAAATTAATAATTAAAATTTTAAAATCGTAATCAACGACTTACGAGCTGTTCTGTCGCGTGTGGATAAGTCTTCTTGAACGTCTCCACGTACGGGTTGCTATCAGGATGATCTCTAAGCGCCTCCTCCTGATATTGTGCAAATGGCCTAGAACCACCATTATGGGGGGTTGTGTTACGGCGGCGGTTCGCAGAGTTTATCCGAGACCGTTCCTTCAAACAAATAATAAAATATTAGAAAAATGCATCAAAAAATATTAGTGTAATAATTATAAAATAATTAAACTAATAATTAAAATTTTAACAAAATAAAAATTTATAGTTAAGTTTAGTATTTGACGTGTCGCCTAAGCGAGCATCAAGCAATAATAACCCTACAATCGTTAGTAGTATAGAATAAGTAGGGATCGTTCTAGCCGGGGATTAAGGGTACCTGAAACATGAGAATGTTAACACAAATATTCACAAACACATATGCACATAATTGTCACACTTATATACATATATACATATTCACACACGAAATTATGGGGGATAAAAGGCTTGGCAGCAAAGCTGCCTCTAAATTCCTAGACATGAAATTAAATCCTAAGTTACTATATACAAGGTTGGTCGACATTCTTCCACAAAGCACTAACACGAAAGCAATCAAAACACATAACAAATAAGCAAGCAAGACTCACGGGAAAGCATTAAAGCGTTCTAGACTCAACTTAACTCCAACCTAGTTAGCTCCCTATAGGTATTACTAACCGATAGATTTCATAAGTATTCAAGATTAACTTTACGTCTAACCCTAAAATTGTACTAAACATATTTGAGAACTCATATAGATGAAAACAAACATGCATAGTAATTGAGCACGAAATCTTTTTAGTCGGAAACAAGTTAATAAAGTAAGGTTGTCAATCATCTCATCAACAAGCATGTTCTTTAAACCACTCTAACCCTCGTGAAAAACAAAACAAACTAAGTAACTCGTTGATTACTTAATCCATATTAATTTTCGGCTGATGAGATCAATAATCTATGTATTGCACTTACATAGGCTACCAATCTTAAAGCACATGAATTTAAAGAACAAGTCAAGAAAACCCTAAAATCAAATTAACACATATTTGCCGATTATCCTACTTACTAATTCATCATATATTTCCCTTACTCTTTAACAAACAATCCGATTCTTTACTCTAAAAAACCACTTAAAAATAAAGAAGATGAATTGAATATGCAAATCATAAAACCAAACTTCAATCCAAACAATACATAGACATAGAATTTGAAACCAAGAATTCATGCTAACTTCATAGACAAAGTTTAACATAACTACATAAAAATTACAAAACCGAGAGTAGGGAGTGGATCACACTTTTGTAGACACCTTGATGACTTCGACTCGTGTGGATCCGGCGGAGGATGAAGGAGATGGCTGCTCGGCAATGGTTAGGTGTCGGCAGAATTTTGTAGGTGAGATGGGGGTGATTTTCGGCTAGGTTTCTATGTAGGATTCTTGGGAAATTTAGGTAGAGCTTTGGCTAGATTTTTGCTTTGGAATGTGACAAGTTTTTCTGTAGGAAAACATGGCTATATATAGAGGCAAATTCGGCAGAAACCCTAGGTAGCAAACCTAGTCCGAATCAGCAAAGGTAATCCTTGTGCAACAAGGTTTTGGTTCCTTCCTTTCTTGGTTCTATAGGAAACTTCTTTTGCTGATTTTCTTCCTTGGATTAGGCTGCATATCTTCATGGACTTCTTGTGTAGGCTTGACAACTCCATTTGGTGAGCTTGGTCCATGGAAAAATGCCCCAAACCCGCAAGAACACAAGACCGGCAGCAACTCGGCTGGAATGACCTTGCTCCAGTAAATCCGACATATCTCCCTTCTCGGAGCTCCAATTGATGCGATTCTAAGTCTCAGATAAACTAGACACATATAGCCATCTCTCCATAAAATATATCGATCAAATTTCTTGTGAATCATCGGGAATGATTTTTCGAAGTTGGATCAATGTCCCAGGAAAATCCTGGAAGTCCCTGGATTGGTTTGCTCGGACTGCCGTTTTGCAGCCATCTTTTGGGTGACTTCCCGAACTCCGATTGATCTGAAATTTTAACACAACATTCCTCAGAATATGAATAATAAGCACACCAAATTTCATTAAATTCGGACAAGGATAGATCATATTTTTACTCATCTCAAAATCACGAAAAAGACATATTTTGCGCTATTTTCCAGATTTCTCAAACTTAGTCATTTTTCGGATTCTTAACCATTTTTCGCCAAACTCTACCAAATTAACACTAAACTAAATTATGACTCTATCTTAGACAAATAAGGGTTAAACGAAGCATAAACGAGGGCATAAGCATATAATATCGTCGCACATTGTGCTCCTATCAGTATTTACCTGCATAAGTGGGTTGTTGAAGTCTATTGTCTTCAACCAACGCCACTCGTACTCCCTCAACATGAACTCTCTTGGAGTACCCATACGACCACGGTTGTCGTATTCGTTAAAGTGGGTACGGAGCTCGTTCTTGCACTCTTTGAACCTACGGAAAAAACAAAAGTGCATTAGAAATATTATTAATATCATAAAATATTTCAAATTATAAGATGAGGAATTCCCAACGTACCTCGAGTTTTGTATCGCGTCCGCCCACTCCTGCTTGTGTTCGGCAATCTCGAAGTATGTCTGAAAGATAATATTTTATTAATTTTACAATTATACAATACCGAAAATTATTAAATATTACGATAAAGAAATTACATTTTTTAAATTACTCACCGACGCCGCGTTGTTGACCTCCCTCTTGATCTCTTCAGGCACATCAGCCCAATGGGTCCACAACATAGGGACTTTATCCCTAATTATTGCCCCCACCCAACCCGCGTAATCACGGCGTTTTTTCCCCTGAACCTCCTGATTAGGGGGTTCGTTGATCTAGATCCTCCCCCTGCTCTCAACAGTTCTCCTGAGCGTGTCAAAACATATGACACCTCTCGTATTCCTCGTTGAACTGCTACCGGCTGTCCCTATCACATAAACGACGATTGATTAATAAAATTAAATATTAGTGCATTAATTTTAATAAAACATTTAATTAATAAAATCAAATGTTACCTGAACTGGATGACCCGTCTGTCGACTTTCCTTTTCTCCTCGCCGAAATCAGGAGGTCAGGTCTCTCAAATGGCTCCTGATGGTATGCCTCCGCAACACTCACGTACTGAGGCATATCAGGCCATATGGGCACACCACGAAAGTCGACCTCGGGTATCGCAGGAATGTTGTACGGGAGGTAGAGCTGATTTGGGAGAGTAGGCCCCTCAGTCGAGTCAGCAGCAGACGTCGCCGGACTCGTCATCAGTTCCCGATGAACCTCAGGCATACGGACCTGAGGAACGTCTGGGGCTATCTCGTCCTGAAATAGCTGTCTACTGAACCTCGGAGCATCTGGCCCGAGAGGGGGACGTGAACTGCTCGACGGCCGCCCCGCCTGGAGAAGGGTCTGGTGCCGAGAACTCACACTCCTCCGCGCGCTGGGATGAATCCACACTCCTCCGCGGCTGGCTGGTGGTCTTCTCAGGCTGGCTAATGGTCCTGTCTGAGTCTGCGGAACCGGCAGAACTTCCAGAACCCCTAGATCTGGAAGAACGACGGCCTCTGAATAACTGTCTCATTGCATCGGTCATCTGTAGCTTGAGGCATTAATACATTAATTAATATTAAATTATATTACATTAAATAAAAAATTCTAATTAATATAATAACCAATAATACTAACATATTTTAAATAATACTAACCATTAACATAAATATAACCATTTATATACAAATATAACTATATTTCATCATTAACATATATATGCATACAAATAACCATTTATATATTAACATAAATATAACCATTTATATAATTAGACTACCAATTTATATATATATATATAATTAATTTAACAATTTATATATAACAATTAAAATATACATTAACATATATATATATATATATATATATATACAAATATGTGTATATATTAACAAATATATTATAATTTATATAATTAATTACCTAGCTCGATTTATTAACAAATGTATTTACAAATTTATATAATTAACAAATATATAACAAATATATCATTAATTTATTAACAAATATATAAAAATATATACAATTTATATAATTAATATTAACAAATATTATATAACAATTTATATAACAATTTAACAATTTAATTATACAATTAAAATAAATTGGAAAAAAAAAATTGGTAAACCTAGCTCGATCGGAGGAGGAGGAGAAGGAGGAGGTCGGAGGAGGAGGGGAATGCGGAGGAGAAGGAGGAGGAGGAGGAGGAGGAGGAAAGGTGGAGGCGCCGCCGATTTGAGGAGGAGGAGGAGCAGAGTGGAGGATTAGAGGAAGTGACTCAGCCGATTTGAGGAAGGAGGAGGAGGAGGAAAAAAAAAAGTCGGCTAGGGTTCGGGACTGTCTGATTTATAGCAGAAAGAATAGCCGACGATTAAAAAAGATTTCGTCGGCTATTCAAAGAATAGCCGACGAAATCTTTTTTAATCATCGGCTATACTTTGCATGTCGTCGCCTATTCTATGAACATCGTCGGCTATACTTTGGAAGATCAACAGCCGTCCGATCTGAGCCATCCAACGGCGGACTATAAAAAGGCGCGGATCGCAAGAGTTTAGCCGATGACGTATAATTTTCGTCGGCTAAACTGTTAGTCAAACCAGTAAGTCAAACCTCTAAACGCTTAAAAACGGAAATTAGTCTATTTAAATGATGGTTTCTGGCCTCACCTTCAACAGATAATAGTTTCAAATCAATGAGACGCAACTAATCGTATAAAAATTTTACAAAATTGATTTATCGAACGTTAGGCTAACCATAGGAAAACGAAAGTAAAAAACAGTCTGCCGCAACATTCGGCACACAGATTTTATCGGAATCTTGTCATTTTTCAACCGTGGATGTATTTTATCATTTCGGTCATATCTTATTTCACAACATTTTTGCATTTGAAGAGTCTACGTATAGTAACTATTTGAAACTATACATTCACTTAAACACTTAATAAACAAGTTAAGGAACATTAGTGCATATGTTCTGATTTTGAATCTAAAAGTTTATAAAATCTATTCCAACCGTCAGATATCACCGTTAAGATTAAATACATGTATGGAAAAAAAATCCAACTTCAGCTGACAACGTTAAAGGCTCGATCGGAACGGTCAACCGGGTGAGTCAAACCTCTAAACGCTTAAAAATGGTAATTGGCCTGTCTAAATGACGTTTTTTAGCCTGACCTTCAACAGATAATAGTTTCAAATCGATGAGATGCAACTAATCGTATAAAAATTTTCCTCAAAATATTTACCGAAGGTAACGCTACCATTAGGGAAACGAAGGAATAAAACCTTTGACCGCATCTTTCGCCGCTCAGATTTTATCAGAATCTTGTCATTTTTCAACCGTAGACGTATTTCATTATTTCGGTCATATCTTATTTCACAACATTTTTCCATTTGAAGGATGAAGCAATGGTTTATCGTTAGTGATAGAAAATGGAATATGATCATATTTTATTTTTTTTTAAATCATAGCCGACGAGAGACTCGTAGTCGTCGGCTATTCTTTTGTCTTTTCCTGTCTAAAATAAAATATGTATTTTCCAATATAGTTATAGCCTGACGTTTCTGACATCTGACGCAAAATGAAGAAACTCATTGTTTATATGTTTCCAAGCCGCTCCGTCAGAGATATGTGTTATGATATCTGCGTCTCCCGCGTCCCGCTCACCGTGCTATCTCATAGCTTTTACGGTGGTTTCTGACATGTACAACCGCTCAAGCCTATCTCTCAACGGAAAATACCGAAGCACTTTCACAGGTTTCCTATTGTCTGCTCCCGTCAACTTATATCGGTCAGACTGACATATCGGACATGCGGCAAGGCTAGCAAGGTCATTCCCTTCTGCATTTTTACCCCAGAAGAGAACGCAGTCAAATGCGCATGCATGGATCTTAATGTAGGAAAGCCCTAGATCTTTGAGGATACTTCGGACCTTACGGTGATTGGTAGGATTACGATGACCCTCCTCCAACAACGAAGAAGTGTACTGTAGATATTTATCCACTTGCCTGATAGTCGATTTTGTCTCGACTTTAATCCTCATTACCTCCATCACACTTTGAAGAACTGTTTTCTCAGAACTTGAAGACACAGGGGTCTGTTGCAATGCAATCAGTTTGTTGTACTTGTCAAAGGCAGCAGTGTTGACAACTTGTGGGAAGGGCTGCACCGGGTCATGCATATATTGTTCCCCACGTACACCACTTTCAAAAGGAAACACGTCGTTGACGAATGCCATTGTTGGATCGTTGGATGTACTACTACTGCCCGCCTAAAAAAACTGCCAATGATCATGTGATCCATCTAATGATGGCTCACCGTGATATATTCAACGTTTGTACTTCGGCCAAAACCCATTACTCTTTAGGTGCTCCCATACTGTCCTAATCGGAAATCGACACATATCGCGACACTTACATTTCTTGCACGGGCAATAATGGTATTCATTCCCGTTTGCATTTTCCTCGACGAACTGTAAAAAATTCACAACTGCTGTAGTGTATCGTCGGTCATGCCTTGGAAGCGAAATCCAACTCTTATCCAGATCCATATATAGCCTGATAATAATATATATGTATAACTTTAATTAATAAAAAATTAAGTAACACATATATATATATATATATATATATAAATCCTTAATAATTAATTACATTACAATATATATTATTATCAATATCAACTCATATATATATACCATTAACAACCATTATTTAAGTTACACTATATATCAACCATTATTTAAGTTAATTACACTATCAACAACTATTAATTAATATATATATATATATATATTTTAACACTAATTAAAATAACATCAAATTAAAACACATAATTAAACTAAAACTCAGAATCAACTCAACTAAAACTCAAAATCAACATATATACATACATTCTAACACTAAAACAACAACAAATTAAACAAAAAATCACTTAATAAATCAAAATCACTAAAACTCAAAATCAACATATATACATACATTCTAACACTAAAACAACAACAAAACAAAAAATCAATCACTTACTAAATCAAAATCACTAAAACTCAAAATCAACATATATATATACACATATACGTACCTATATATATAGCTCCACAATATAAGAGAGGACGGATTTCAACAATACCCACAGATTTTTCACTCTTTCTCCCGTTTTTCCCCTTTTTTTTTCGTTTTTTTTAAATGAGCAGCTGCTGCCCAGATCTGAAAATATATAGACTTATAGCCGACGAAAATGTCAACTTCATCGGCCATACTTCGAAAAATTTTCGTCGGCTAATGTTTCGGAGAAAGGCCAACGAAAATACAAATCGTCGACTGAAATATGAATATAGCCGACGATTTTTTGAAAATACCAACGAAAAAACAGTTTCGTCTGCTATGGTTAAACTATGGCCGACGATTTTTTTTTTCCACCGACGAAAAATAAAATCGTCGGCTATTCCTTAGAATTACCGACGAAAATTTTAATTCGTCGGCCGTTTTTTTTTTTTCGTCGGGAAAACTCTTTTTTCTGGTAGTGTCTATTCTTTTTCTCCTAGAACAAAAATCTATTAGAACTTTTTAAAAAAGGAATTTATCTTAGTTAATAGGGAATCCCTGATTATTCGGGATATTTGATGTAATGTCTATATAAAGGCCTGCTTATCAATCAATAATACTACGTTTTACATATTTTCCTTTTTTTCTAAAACATGATCGATTTTTTGTTTAATCATATTAGTAGTGCTTTCATTTCAACGTATCATTTCAAATCAAAATTTAATAAAAAAGGAAATAATCAAAAATCGTAGAGGTGGACAGACGTGGGACTGCTTCCACGTAAGACCCTCGTTCTTGAATCATGACAACGAAATATAAAAAAGAACTGAGGTCCCCTCTTCTCTGCTGCACACCTTGGGAAGTGGGAGTTTGCCACCTCGGCTCTGCTGCATGAGCTCTCAAATCTCATCACATTCTCCCTTCACTCTCTCTCACTCCCTCCAATACAAAACCCTCTCTGGTCTCCTGTCTTCCCCTTCACTCTCCCCACTCCACAGTCCACACCACACCACACCAAGCCTCCATACCTTGTTTCACTCAATATGGAGACAACAAACACATTCTCTCGACCACTCTGGTCATTGTGAAAATGCCTCAGCTTGTTTCAGCTATTCGATTCTGAAGCTGATTGTATATATATTCGATCCCAGTCGTGTTTCCAACTCCCTCTCAGAAACTGGTTTTTCTCGATCGATTGCCACTGTCGGTGGTTTATCGCAGAAGCTAAGTTCCCTCGATCATATTGATCAAGGTGAGCTCCGAAATCCCAGTTCCTGCATTTGATTGATTTGTTTCCTTTTTAATTTTCTAAGTGTTTCTATATTTGAATACGGATCTGGCGGACTGTGTTCCACGTCCGGACACGATTGTCTTTAAACGGATTAATCATGGCTGTTTTAGTAATAAACAGAATCATTAAGCTACTTGATTACCATTTAAAAGCTTAATTCTTTTGATACACTAGAATCCAAAGCTGTAATCTTTTTGTTTCTTTCTTTGTTTGCAATGACTAAAGCTTTCATTTTTTATATAAAGAATTCACCACACTTTATGCAAACAATTTCTTAATCCAACTTTAATCATCTAGAAAAAAAAAGTGTTGTTGACTATTTGACCAAGTTCATTGTTTTGTGTTCAATAGTGGTGAGTTTGGTGGTTCAATCTGTATTTATAGTTAGAAAGCCTACATTGTGCGAGGCAATCATTTTGATGTAACGCGGGCCCCATTTCTCCTCAGCCGACAGATAGGTAGGGCCGGCCAAGTTTGAGCTTAGGTCGCTTTGTACAGCAGTGTATGTACAAGTAGGTCTGATTGTTTGTCTTTGAAGGAAAGTCTTACATAACCGTTATTTCCCTTTGAAGAATAAATAGATTAAAGTTTTTCTCAACCGTTGGGTTGTTTTAATTTTCAAAAGTTTTAGAAAATTGAATTATTGGGTATTGACCAAGTTTTCAATTTTCTATGGGAAATGCTGGGCTAAAGGACGCAGATGTTGGGGTTTTTAAATTTGATAATGTGGATTAGATATGGTTACAGCTGAGGGGTCTCTTTCGGATTTGCAAAAGGGCAGCTTTCAGAGAGGTGGTAGATGGGTTTGTTTTTTCAGAGCTATTCATGTTTTGTCAAGTTTGTATTTGCTGTCATATGTGTCCTTTCTGCAGTCCATTTCTAAGATTCACTGCATTATTTCTGATGGGTTGCAACATCTATTCTTCATAATCTGTGTTTAAGCTCTGAAAAAGGAGAGTGGTGAGTGTGGGTTTTGATCATTTCAAGCTACCTGGAGCTGGCTAGATTCAAGCTTCTCACTATTTTCTAAGTCGTCAGTAAGGTCAAGCACAAGTTCGTGTTTTTCTCTTCTACCTGTGGTTCTGTACTTTGTCAGGTAATGTGATTTTCCTAAAAAGTTTGCAAACTGGAGTTTCTTTCTGTTTGGATACAATGTAGTTTCAGTCTTATGGAGTTACTGTGGAGAACAGAAAGTGTAAATTTGTTTGTAGTGAAGTCACTTTTTTAGGTTTACATGTAGAGCTCTTGTAGTATCACAGAGCACTTAACTTAAGATGGGACATCTATGACAGCTAGAAGAAGTAATGCATTAATCAAAGATGAGGGCAGTCTCTGCACATGTGCTCTTGCACCAAACTTAAGGCCTGCATTTTCCATTTGTATTAATTGATTCAATTCTGAAGTAACCATATAGTAGTTAGTTACAGCTTTTAATGGCTGATGCAATTTGGTTGTTGTAGTAGTTACTTCTGAATTCAGGGGTTTAGTTGTGTGTTATTATCAGTAGCTATCAATAATCTTGTGGGGTTATTGGGGGTTACTGTAGCGAAGTTTTGTGTTGTTGTAGTAGTTACTTCTGAATTCAGGGGTTTAGTTGTGTGTTATTATCAGTAGCTATCAATAATCTTGTGGGGTTATTGTAGCGAAGTTGTGTTGACTTTACCTTGAGCTAGTGTAGTCGAAGTTAATGTTGTAACTTCTATCTTGCTTGAGTACATGGTGTAGTGGCTTGCACTTAATTGATAGCTTCAAATTTGTTGGCCAACCATGATTAGTTGCTCCTACTTATCATATTGCTCATGTACCCGACTTTCTATCATTTCTATTTCACATTTAGTTGTTGGCCAATCATGAATTAGTCACTCCTACAGTCCTACTTATCATGTTTCTCGTGGTGCCTGACTTTAGATCTTTTTTGTTTCATGGTAAAGTGCGTCTTCAGATTTTGGAGTGTATTAATCTCTGGCCTGATTTTAGTTTACTTTGTCGCCTTAGATCTTTTGCAATTTATAGATAATTTGAATTAATTTGATCAAAATTGATTAGTGTACAGCATTGAGTTTGATGAGCTCAACTTCAGGTTTGGATGGTGTCATCTTCAGGTTTACATTTTAGCATTACTTGCAGTTTGTTTGAATGTCTCTAGTTTAGCTCACACCTGAATTGCTATAAATAAAATCTGCTATGCTCATTTTACCTGATATTCCGGTGTTCTATTTATTTTTAGAATCTAAGGTTCTGATTAACATCAGCTCTGTATTACCAAGAATTGAAAATATTTCCAAGTTTTTATGACAATTTATACTTCTGTAGATCACTCTGTACCAGAAAGACTCAGGTGAACTGATTCTGTATTCTTTTCGTATTGTATGATATACAGGTCGCAGTAAATGAAGTGCCAAGTGGGAGTTGCCCTTGCTTGTTTTATAAGTTTGATTTCGATTCAGCAAAGTCTCTGTGGTCAGTATTGATATTCTTATTTAATTTGCTGTAATTATTGTCACTTTCTTGCTTTGAATGGTGAATATTAACTAAGCATGTTTATTTGTTATATGTGACCTCTGAAATGTGTGTAAATTAAGCAATAGATAGTATAAGTAGGTCTTAAATAAAAGCTAAATCTTATTTTCATAATATATTGTGCAGATGAGGTTTCCAGTACTTCTGGTGTAACAGATTGGACCTGTAGATGTTCTGTATTGTTTGAAGGAAACCGGAGCTACACTCTAGAATCCAACTGTTCAGCATCCTGTAATTGCAGTCCGGGTATGCTGCTGATCTTTATGGTACATTACCCAAAAGCTTTACACTGCTTTTGTTATAATTTTGATGCTGGTAGACTTTGAACATATTGTTCCGTTTTTGGTCTTTACATATCTGTTTTTATGTATCTAAGCCTATAAATAGAGAGGGGGAAGATAATAATATTAATGGTCTTAAACTCATAACTCATTAACATATTATGCAATGTTTTCATTGTAAAAGTATTTTCTTCTTGGAAGAATGCACTTTCAAATTATAGAGGCCTATAAGACATTCTTCATGTGTTGTTCAATTGAACGGAATCGGTTTCCACAAATGTATAAGTAGAATCACATTAAAAGGTAATGCACATCTTCAGAAAATTCTTCAGTTTTATCTTTTCATGCCATAAGTTCATTATGCTGATTAAGATATCCTTCCCTTTTGACAATGGCCATTCTTTCGTATCTTATTTGGTATAGACGCACTGCATTTCTACTGAAATGAATTTTCACGGGGACTAGATGCTAAATTTCCTTTGTTTCTATTATAGATGATGGAAGTGGTAGCAAATGGACATGTGTATGTGATGCCAACGGCCTTCCTAAAGTGGCAGCTGATGGTCACGATACTAATTGCTTTACAGCCTGCAACTGCACTTCTGGTACTCTCTTTTTCTCTCACAATCCGGCACACATTTTTTTTTTGTTTTTTTTTTAAATCGTTTTGAGATGTTTATGTGGTCAAAAGTGGGATTTAGAATTTGTGGTGGGCTAACTTTCCGGGCAACTGATGATGCCCTAACTTGTATATTCATTTTACATATGGCCAAAGAAACCAACTTCTGAGAGAATAATGATAAAATATATGCGTTGAAAAACAGATTGATTTTGTGAGTTGTGAATTGATTCGGTTTTACTGTGATAATTTGTATAAGTGGTCCCTTGCGAATTTTTTTTTTTACTTAGAATTATCGCCGTCCACTGTTCCACATTGAAATTATGTTTATATACAGTCATTTGATTATGACTTGTTCTGTTTTGTGACAGGATCTCTTGATGCAGCACAATCTTCGAAAAAGCGCTCTTCAAGCAAAGTTGTTGTATTTGTTCTATTACTATGTGTTGTACTTACAACATTCGCTTTTCTTGCTTCGGTTGCCTGCTACTTCTATCGAAGGGATAACTGCACTGTCCAACCACCAATATTTTCATCAGATAAGGAAACCAGTTGCAACAGTGGTATCGACTTAATTAGTCATAGGAGTTCCTCAATGCTTGAGACCAAACTTTATATAAATTCTCCCATCAATCAATGGATAGGTAATTACTCTAAGAAGCTTCAGCAGAGTGCGTTTTATAAACCTTATATTGCCTGCTCATACCTGTAGGCCTGATTTGTTTTTGTCTGTTATCTTTTTGTTGCAGGTTCTCCAAAGTTATACTAACCTATAATCTTCTTTTGTTCATAGGGTGCTTTGCCTCTTGCTTATTTGGAAGCAAAACAGGACCTTCACCTGGAGCAATTATCCAGTTTTCATACTTGGAGCTGGAAAATGCAACCAATAAGTTTTCAGATTCCAATCTAATAGGACTTGGAGGAAGCAGTTATGTTTATCTTGGTCAACTCAAAGATGGAAGTATTCTGGCTGTTAAGCGCCTCAAGACTCAGAAAGGGCCTGATATGGATTCTGTCTTTTTAACTGAGGTAATAAACTAATAACTCAACTTGGCATCTCACATTTCTTTAATTGTATTTTAATTTAAGAAACGAAAAAGTAATTGCTATCTGTTATTTCCCTTAGATTGAACTGTTATCCAGACTTCATCATTGTCATGTGGTACCTTTGCTCGGCTACTGCTTCGAAACCCACGGAAAAAATACTGAGAGGCTCTTGGTATTTGAGTACATGAATAAAGGTAATCTGAGAGATTGTCTGGATGGGTCTGAAGGAAAAAACATGGATTGGAGTACTCGGGTAGCAATTGCCATTGGAGCTGCAAGGGGATTGGAATATCTCCATGACGCAGCTGCCCCAAGAATACTGCATAGAGATGTCAAATCCACAAACATTCTTTTGGATGAAAATTGGCAAGCAAAAGTAAGATTTGATTGTTACAGATTGTAGTAAATCTACAAAGGAAAAAGAAACCATAACATAGTGACAACAGATAGCTAAGAACATTGATGTTTATCATGTTAGAAAAGTATGCGTACATTTAGTAGAAGTTTTAAACTATAACATATTGACAGTGAATAATTAAATGACATTGTTGTTTGTCATGTTTGAAAAGTATGCCTAGATTGAAGTGGACATAAATAAAAGTTTTAGCGTGTTTTACATGCATATATCTTAATCTGAAATATACATGTGCAGATAACTGATCTTGGTATGGCAAAACGCATAAAAGCTGATGGTCTCCCTAGTGCATCTAGTTCTCCAGCAAGAATGCAAGGTACTTTTGGTTACTTTGCACCGGAGTATGCAATTGTTGGAAGAGCATCTCTCAAGTCAGACGTTTTCAGTTTTGGGGTAGTTCTTCTTGAGCTTATCACTGGCCAGAAGCCCATTCACAGATCAACCAACAAGCTAGAAGAAAGCCTTGTCATATGGGTAAGATATTATATATATATATATATATATATATATTGCTACAGTATATATATATACTTGAACTTGTAGCGTGTACTTCTTCTGCCCTATGTGAAGTTTGACATTTATACATGGTAGCTACATGGCTGTGGAAAAAACCTGTGAATGTGTATATTTTGAGAACTGCAATAGATGTAGGGATTCTTTGAATTTTCCTACTATTTTTCTTTTCTTTTTAATTAGTTTTAACTGATCACTTTTAACAAATTTATCAATTGTTTCTAACAGACCATCTTTAACAAATGTTAATCTAATCCATTGAATCATTCTTGCAACATTAGGATGATAAGTACCATTTTATTAGTTTTAATTTTGAAAGGCCAATCTCTTTCACAGTCTGTATGTTGTTGCCTTGCCTGGTGGCTTTGCGTTTATATTTAAAGTCCATCAGGTCCTACATTTGGCCGGCATGCCAACAATAACAGCAAAAGCTATAATGTAATGTCACTTGACTTTCCTTAAGCATTTGTTAAGATGCAGACTTCATAGTCAGGTTTGATGCTGATATGTATCTAGTCATTCAATTATGTATCTTCCATAGAAAATCATAGATCTCATATAACAAAAATATTGATGTAGCCTTTGTAAACTTTTTTGTCTTTGTTTTAGGCTACCCCTCGTCTACAGGATAGTAAGCGAGTAATCGCAGAGTTGCCTGATCCTGATTTGAATGGGAACTTCCCAGAAGAAGATATGCACATAATGGCTTACTTAGCTAAGGAATGCCTACTCTTAGACCCAGATTGTAGACCAACTATGAGTGAGGTTGTCCAAATCCTTTCGACTATTGCACCAGAAAGATCTAAAAGAAGAGGCATGCCTTTAAATTTGTTTCAGGTAATTACTTTACGTCAACTATGTCCTGATTCTTAGTAGTATTGAGACGCCGGTCATATCACTGCTTGGTGTTCCACAACCTGGTTGATATATTGTTGCTTCTCTGCTTTAGTCTTGTAAGGACCATGGAAAAACATATATTATCAACTTTGAGGTTTATTTCCATCACAAATTCACAATATGGAACCTAAACCTATATTTTTCATGTGTCATGGGGAGGTTATCTTCTTAAATTAAAAATATGAGCAATACATGCACTTCGGAGTCTACTTAATCTGAACACTCTTTCTTGGGCAGCACATGGGTATTAAAGAAGCTGAGGACCTAAGGCGAGACAAATCCGGTAAATGTTCACATCGGTGTTCACTGCCACTCGATATTGATCGCAACCTCGGCGTTGAAAAAAGTGAAGATACTGCTTCAGATACCTTTATGGAAAGGTTGATTCTCTTGACCTCAAATGCTAGGAGCTGGCGTGCCCCTGATGATGAAACAGTGGACTTGACTGAGCCCAGGTTCGAGTCATTTTCCGTAGCAAATGCTAAACCCCTATGACACTCAGAAAAGTGGAAGAGAACAAGATGGTGAAGCAATAGGTTTGTTTCTGATGCTTGGATAGGTTTGTCAAAGTAATCACGATGAATAAATATGTTTCCGAAGACTTGTTCCTCTATATCATTTGTTCTTCGGAAAAGAAAAAGGAAGAAAATCATAGGCTACTCTGTCACTTCATTATGTAGTCTTGTTTGATATTCTTTAGATGATATGCTGATGGGCTGAGCATATTCTTTCTTGTACAGAAGTCATAGAAAAACTTATAATACGTTAGGAGATGAAGAACCAACGGTTGTAACTCAGTCCTGTGTGACAAAGAAACAGAAAATATAGCATTGAAAGGATATTTATTCAGTTTAGTGTTTCACTGTAATCATCAGTTCTGTGTTACTTCGTATCAGTTTCATTGTAATCAGCAGCCGCTGTCAGTGCTGTGTGCTACCTGGTATCAGAAAATTTTGTTCAGATGAGTTGGAGGTGCAGATGTCTGAAATCTCTTGAGAAGTGGTGAAATGCCATGTCTGTTTAGCAGAGCTCCTTACATATGATGTTCATGATCATATCATGGAATACCAATTCCAAAATTCTTTCCACTTGGTATGTTAGATTACCCAAACTCAGCAGTGTGTGCTTCACATAACAGTTGGATGATCATTGTTCCATGGTTCACTTCTCAGTTAAGTAGGTCAAATTAAATTCTTAGATCTTGTAGGATGGTCAAGCTTGAATGCCATGAAGATTCTTGGTCTTCATTTTCCAACTCCTATATTCATTTTCCCACTGGGGCACCCATAATTGTTATGACCTGGTAAATGGCATTTTCTGTTCCAATGACTTGCACATATGCAACAATAATCAAATTCTGAAAACAAGCTCAAAATGTCAACTATATATATGAATTACTCATCTTGACTCGGATGAGCTGGTTTAGTTAGGACAGCGCAGACTCAACGGACCATAACCCCAATATGTGTCATAGGCTTTCATTGGTTAATTTACAGTCAGCTTAATCGGGTCATTTTGTATATTTCCAATAGGTTAGTTATGATTAATCTCCACGTTTTACATGAGTTCTAAGTTCTCAGAATAGTTTGAGGAAATTTTGGTAGAGGAAGTGAAAAATCACCACATATTCATACATCAAACTTTAAAACAGAATCCTTATGCAGATTACTGTAGATATTCTATTTGATTGCATATGTTCATGTCCTACGGAACTTGAAACACATGTTCCTCAATTGATGATTAAATTACCGGCAGCTTTAGATGAGAGGATTACAACTACGCCTGCCACCAACTTCAAAACCAAAGCTTTCGGTTTTGAAATTGGACTACCAATTACCAACTAAAACTTTCGGTAATTAATTAATCCTACTAAATTCGGTTGATCGGTTTTCGGTATTACTAAACTTTACAATAAGTATACATTCAGAATATAAATTTTACAAAACAACACAGCGATTCAAAAATAAGTTAACACTTATAGTTATAGTCTGGTATTACATATACAAAAGATATTGTCCTTTCAATATAGTGCAAGAGATCTGTTTGCAACTATACTTCTAAAAGTACAAAACGGACCAGCTCTTTTTTTCTACTTCTCTACTGCTGAAATAAGAAGTATACTAGAGTTTCTCCTTGAATTTGTAAAATACTCAATATAAACGGAAACTCTTTTCAAGGCACAAAAACACCCATTCCATTTGCAAAATGTTAGCAGCAATAGTCTTCCAAAATATTAACAACACTAGTCTTCTAAATTAACCAGCAACTGAGTAAATTATCGGGAAAAAGACCATTTGCACAAAAAATTTGAAAAACTTGCCCATTTCAATGTTACCTACCCATTCCAATGAATCTTGATAAAAATACCTAATTACCCTATACTAAAACCATATATAAATCTCTCTCTCTCTAATTAGGGTTTCACTTCACCCTCCTCCTCCTCTCCTGTACCACCACCTCACCACCGGAAACCACAACCTATGCCTTCATTTGCTCCACCAACTCGGCCTCCACCGCCGCCCACTTCCTCAGACGAGGCTGATCTGCCTCATGTTCCTCCTCCGTCGGATTGGGGAAGAGCAGCGAAGGGTGTCCATATCTGAACTGCAGCGAGCTTCAGACGATGGGCTTCTTCGTCGAGGTCGAGGTCGAGGTCGAGGGGCGGCGATCCGGGTCCAGAGGCTTCAGATATGTTGTATTGTGGGAGGGAGATGTGTTCTTATAGGCTTTTTCTGGTTATAGGAGGAGGAGGGTGGTGTTGCTTTTCGTTGCAGTGATGAGAGTAGAGCTGATCGAGGTTTGGGATTTGGGTGTGGAGTGAAGATGTGGGGCTGAGATTGATGGAGATGAAGAAGAAGAAGAAGAAGAAGAAGAAGAAGAGGAGAAGGGGAGATAAAACCCTAACCCTAGAAAATGGTCTCCATCACTATATGGCAGCAAAGCAATGAAGGAGCGAGGCTAGCGGCAACGGCGACGGAAAGAAAAAAAACTAGGGTTTTTTTTTTTTTTTTTTTCTCTTGGTTAGGGTCAGTAATCGATTACTGACCCTCAGTAATCGATTACTGGGGGTCAGTAATCGATTACCGGGGGTCAGTAATCGATTACTGGGGGTCAGTAATCGATTACCGGGGGTCAGTAATCGATTACCGGGGGTCAGTAATCGATTACCGGGGGTCAGTAATCGATTACTAGGGGTCAGTAACCTGATTACTTCATGAAATCTGTAGAGTTTCATTGTATTGTATGTGCAAGTTCTTTATGTTATTGTCAAGTTATCAATGAAATCTTAGTACCAGTATAGTGTGGATGTTTTGTGATCAAAGTTTTACAACTTCATGAACTCTGGTTATGGATTACTGGGGGTCAGTAATCGATTATTGGGGGTCAGTAACATGGTTACTGGAAAATATGGAATCTGTAACCTGATTACTGGGAGTCAGTAATTGATTACTGGGGGTCAGTAATTGATTACTGGGGGTTAGTAACCTGATTACTGACCGATTACTGACTCCCAGTAATCGATTACCGGGGGTCAATAATCGATTATTTACTGTAATCTGTAAATTATTTACTGAGGGTTAGTAACCATCGTCAATAACCTGATTATAAAAAAAAAAAAAAAAAAATTAAAAATCTGGCGAAAAAAAAAAATCCGGCGAAAAAAAAAAATTGGTGCCCGGAATCCGGCGACCAGGCTCCGGCGACCGGCCATGGGAGGCCGGAGGAGTTGGGTGATATTTCGGCAAAGTTTGTTTTTTTATCTTCCACTTTCTCAACACATTATAATTCAAAAATATGTTAGATAAGACAAAAGGACAAAAAAGGAAGAAAAAAAATTAAATTTGTACTAGAATTGAAAAAGATTTGTTCAAATGGGCAATAGAGTTGTTACCTTATGTTGAATAGGGGAAAAAAATAAGTTTGTCATTTGAATGGGCAGTCAGGGGGTCAAATTAGCACCAAATAGACATTTTCCCTAAATTATCTCCTGCAAGTATAGAGTACAAATAAGTTTCTTCATGTCTATCAAAATGTTCACATGAACTGAAGTAGTGTATATATATATATATATATATATATATATGTGTGTGTGTGTGTGCGCGCGCTTCGTATATGAAAAGCTATGGTGATCTGAAATGATTGAAGTAACTAATTTAGGAATAAAAGATGCAGATCAGATCTTAACAACACCACCACGTACCTTATGATTAATATATAACCAGAAAAGTAGAAAACATTTACTTATGCCAAACTAGTTAGAGTGAACATATCTTCCCCAATCATGTTAATCAAGAAAGATAGGGAAGTGAAATATATTAAAAGATTCTATGATTTATATCTTATTAAATAGAACTTAATAAGCACTCAAACTCTTTATTAATTGTTTAGAAATATATGACAATATATAAATATTTGCCTAAAAAAAAAAACTTGAATATATATATATATATATATATATATATATATAGATCTTATCCAGAATGACACATTTCAGTAAATTCGGTGGTTACTAAAAACCAACTAACTTTATTGATAATTTTTGGTTTCGGTGTTTTCAATTTCGATCGCCAGGAATCGGTTTTGAAATTTGGTAATTTCGGTCTGTATTCAGTTGAATCGGTATTTACCGAACCAAGTGGCAGCCCTAATTACAACTAATTCAATAATCTAAAATATTTAATAATTAATTTACTTTTATTTTTCACTACGTAAAGTCGGTTTCTTCAAACATTTCGATTTTATGTAGTTTGATACCAAATACAAATATATATATATATATATATATATATATATTTTTTTTTTCTTAGCCAATGACGTCCGCACCATAAGGATTGGTGTGGATTTGATATTTTGACTAATTTTTTGATTAAATTTTACATCTCCACCGTCTAGTCTTTAGGTACTCATGTATAGATCATCTTTGCAAATTTTCAGCCAATTTGATAATCGTTAAAGCATTCAAAAGTGCGATTTTCTATCATAAACATGAACGATTCAGTTTTGACAAAATACAGTATGTTCATTTGTTTTAATCTAGTTTGATATGCTAATAGTTATCAAATTGGCTGAAAATTTACAGAGATAATTTATACATGAGTACCTAAAGACTTGACGGTGGAGATGTAAAAATTCAATCGAAAAGTTAGTCAAAGTATTAAATCCGCACTATAAATATTGGTGCAGACGTCCTTAGACAAGAAGGCATCTATATATATATATATATATATATATATATATATATATATATTATTTTCAACTCTTGAATTGGCCAACTTGGCCAACTGGCCCGACTCTAATGACCACTCATGTTCCCCCACTTTTTTATGATTAGGTAAAATCGATCATTGCTTATTCAAATTTTATGTGTATTTCAGAGCCATCTTAAGTTATACATCTTAAGTTTTTCATCTTAAGTTTTTTACTCCGATTTTCATGCTAAACAAGTAAACATGCCTGTGAATACATGATCAAATTCCTCGTTGTAGATTAGCCCTGGTATAAGTGTGACCTAAAATCAGGAAAGGCTGTTTCATAATCACAATCATATGAACCTGCATGTGTCTTGAAATTGTAGTAATTTTATATTTTTGGGTGTACAAATTGTAGTTAGTTTACTTTCAAGTTTGGTAAACGATTAGTTGTCCACATGCACTTCCATTCCCACACTTCAGCTCAGCATGTGTTTTGTTTGTTGAGAACTTGGTTTGAATGGTAGATGGGGAGTAGAATCCAAGATATATGGCATGATCCATATTCTACAATCTCATTAGCTTACGTTAGTCACCAGTCCCCATATTACCGGACATATTACTGATGCCGGAGCTAGATCCACCGCCTGCTGGCGCGCCACTGCTGGCCCCGGCTCCTCCCTACCATCGAGGAGGATGTTTGGAATTCTGGTAAGACTTCTTTGCTTCAAGGATTCAGTCTTCTTTCTAAGTTTACATGAAATGTAAAAAAAAATAAAAATTATGTACTGAACTTGAGTAATTTGGTCCCAAATTGAAATTTCTGCAGCTTGTGGCTTCTGTGCTGCTGTGGTATGTTTAGATGTTGCTGCCCTCCACTCTTTGAGTCCGGGCCTCCCCCACCCTAGTTGTATATGGTGCTGCATTTTCTACTTGGCTCACTGTTCTATGGGTCAGACATTGTGTGAGTGATGAGAGGTAGCTCGAAATTATCCAAAATTTATCTGATCTCAGTACTTGATTTGGTTAACTGGTCTCTGATGATCGAACCCCATTTATAGGCGTTTGTGTGATCTTTAGCAGTAATGTATTACCTATTTCGGTTGGTACTTTGTAAATTGATTTATGTAATTCTCAATTCTGTAGTCTATATTCTGTAGTCTTTAGCACTAATGTAGCAAATTTACAGTAGTCTATATACTGTAAGCCGATTAAAGGTTACACTTGCATATATAGAGAAATGACATGTTGAATAGGAACACCTGCACACTTTTAGAGATGGCTAATTTAGAGGTTCTGTTAATTGTAGCATATTCAAAGTAAAACAGTTTATTTCATATTCATAGTAATTCCAAACATATTCAGAGAAATGACATGTTCAATAGGAACACCTGCACACTTCTTGAGAGGTTCCGGGCAATTGTAGTACTTGAAATCATGAGAAATAATGTAACAGTTGAAAATATATTACCAAACATAAAATTTCCATATATCTTTCCAATCCATTCACAAGGGCCTTCACATATCATTTAGTTTTCTGACTTCTTTCCAGATCTTTATCGGTTTTAACCCTTGAAAATGGTTCAGATTGACTAACTCATGAAGGATCTTATTACAAGAAAAGAAAACTTATGAAAACAGCAAGAATCACTGTATCAATAAGTTTAGTATTAATTCTTATATAACTCATTCCTTCTTAGCTCTCAATAACAACCGCAGATACAGCAGCCATCCTTTTTTGATGGATTAAGTAAACATACTACATTTCTAAGGTTGCGTCCAATTGGACACGAACAGTCGCAGTCTTCCTTTGCCTTACAAGGTTGAGGACACTCGTCTGGATTAGGACTAGAAATCTCAGCCATCTCTGCATCATATACACACAAGAACAATTTGTTTTAGTATGCTATGAAGTATATATGAAAGATGTAAGAACAATCAATCTTGTATTATAAAACTGGAAAGTCTCTAGGAAATTTGCGAAATTCGGCAATGATTTTGTCTGCTTATCTAGGCTTATCAACTAAAGGAAGAGAGAATTTACCAATGCATTGAGCAAAGAGAACAAGGGAAAGCACAAGCATCAGGGGAATAGATAACTTGGATATTGCCATGATTCTCTTTTGTCCACTAATCCAATTAACAAGACTGATTTTATACGGTGTTTGACAAGAAATGGTTGCGAATGTGCACTTATAAATATTGATCCGATGAGACCAGCAATGATGATGGTAATAAAAACCAAAAATTAGACCTGACAAAATAATTTATTATAGAAATTCATTTCATTTATGTATCACGAATCACTATAAAAACCGTTAAGCTAACACGTGGATAATATTAAAATTCGTATCAAATTGTTAAAATTGTTCAAGGAATGATAATTCTGTAACTTTCTATGTGTGTCTTGACCTAACTAGACTAGATATGTAGTATCTTTAGTAGATAGGGAATCTCTGATTATTCGGGATACTTGATGTAATGCCTATATAAAGGCCTCCTTATCTATCAATAAAACTACGCTTTGCATCTATTCCTTTTCTCCTAGAACACGTTATCAGCACGTGGCTCTAGCCTTCGTCTAATAGCCCTGAAAAATTCATAAACCCTAGGTTTCCAATCTGAAAAAAAATTTCAACAACCCTAACTTTTCTGCCGGCAACTGCTTGTCGGAAAAGAAGACCTCTCCCTAGAAATTCCCTTCCGCCGACAACCCCTTCGTGATGTGAACCGCGAGGCTCACACAAATAATAAACCCTACAATCGTTAGTAGTATAGAATAAGTAGGGATCGTTCTAGCCGGGGATTAAGGGTACCTGAAACATGAGAATGTTAGATAAAATAATCACACATATTTACGTCACATGATGCGGAGTTGAGGCGTCGGCAGCAAGGGTTGCCCATAACACTAGACACGAAATTACAATGCAGAAAATAAATCCTAAGTCTATTATTTACAAGTTTGGTCGACATCTTTCACACAAAGCACTCCGCACTTAACTCTTTAACACATAAGACTCACACAAAAGAAAGTAAGGAACAAGTATTTAGCATGCATTAGATTTAAACAAGTTTCGACTTACAACTAGAACGTTTCCGATCTTACCTAGTTGAGAGACTCTCTAATGTTTTAAGATCGAGCTATTCGCAAAATGACCCTAAAATTTATGCTACCGTTATACAACTCGTAACATTGAAGCACAAAAGTCTATAATCGAAGACATGTAAACAAGCAAGGTTGTCAATCATCTCATTTAACATGCAAGTTTTAGCTACGGTTATACCCTAGGTGAGCACAATAGAATCAAAGCAACATACGTTTAATCTTTATTCATTCTACTCAGGTTAGATGAAACCTAACATCTAGATTTACTTGTTTGTTAGACAAAACTAATGTGTCGGTTTTTAAGTCACGCCCTTAGATTACTAACCGATTTAAATTCTCAACATGCATCCATACCGCTGTACTAATTATCTAAGTGTGTAAATCTTACAAGTTTTATATTACAAATTAACATGCAAAATCATTGTTGCCGAAACTTAAACCTAAATCTAAGCATCGAATCAAACAAATCATTAACATACAAATTATAAAACCAATCTCCAATTTGGTTCATACATAGACATATAATCTAAAACTAAAAATACATGCAAGTTTCATAGACAAAACTAAACATAACTACATAAACTTACTAAGCTGAAAGAGGGGAGTGAATTACACTTTTGTAGACACCTTGATCACTTCGACTCGTGTGGATCCGGCGGAAGATGGAAGAGATGGGGAGGCTGCTCGGCAAAGGGTTGTGTCGGCAGGAATTTCCAGGTTTCGGCAGAAACTTGGTTGAAGGTGGAGGGTGATTTTCGGCTAGGGTTTATGTAGGTTTTTGGGGAAAATTTGGTAGAGCTTTGACTTTTTGTTTTGGCTTGAGATGTGACAAGTTTTTCTGTGGAAAAGTTGGCTATATATAGAGGAAAAAAGCTAGAGTTGCCGGCCTCAACAAGGAAGGGAGTTTTCCTTTTCCTAATTGGCTTATGTTTCCTTGTTGGATAAATATTGCATTCTTGGACTTCTTTTTCTGAATTTTCTTTACATCATGGGCTGCATAACTTCATGGACTTCTTGTGTATACTTGACAACTCCATTTGATGAACTTGATCCGTAGAAAATACCCCAAAATGTCAAGAACACCGATCGGCAGCAATTACTCTTTTCCGGCAGCTTTTCCTAGCTTGACTAGGAAAACGTCTTTTCTTCATGATTTCCCTCCACGCCATAGCTCAATATCTTCCTCTATCCTTCAATAAGCTTGGAAAATCTTCAAGTATGCAATTGTACGCCAAAATGTCCATCGAAAACAGAAACAAAGGAAAAGAAGCAGAAACTTGGTGGAATCGGCTGAAATGACCTTGGTTCAGTAAATCCGGCATAACTCCCTCCTTGGAGATCCGATTGATGCGATTCTAAGTTTCAGTGAAACTAGACACGTAGAGATATCTCTATATAAAAGGGCTTGATCAGATTCCATGTGAAACGTTCGGAATGAATTTTTGAAGTTGGGACACAGTCCCAGGAAAAATCCTGGAAGTCCCTGGATCATTTTGCTCGAACTGCTGATTTACAGCCATCTTTTGGGTGACTTTCCGAACTCTGATTTATCTGTATTTTTGACACAAAACCCTTTAGCAAGCAAATAACGTGCATACCAAATGTCATCAAATTTAGAAAAGGATAAGTCATAATTCCACTCGTCTAAAAATCACGAAAAAGACACATTTTGCATTATTTTCCAGATTTCTAAACTTAGTCATTTTTCGGATTATTAACCACATATTTCCAAAACTCTACCAATTTCACACTAAACTATACTATGACTCTATCTTAGATAAATAAGGGTTAAACGAAGCATAAATGAGGGCGTAAACATATTAATATCGTCGCACATTGTGCTCCTATCACTTCGTCGGAGGAAAGAAAATTCCTAGGGCTCCAAGTTCTGCCAACAACCCCCTTTGTCGGAAAAGCAAAGAAGGCCCCAGAAACTCTTTTCCCGACAACCCTTTGTCGGTAAAAGGCATGCTATCGAAATATGCCGACGACAGCTTTGTCGGCAGAGAGTGAAGAAACCCTAGGGCACCCAGAAACTGCTCTGGGCACCCACGCGCAGCTCTTCTCTCCCGATCTCAGCTCGACCTAGCGCCGCCGCCGTGGCCTTGAGCCGATCCTCAGTGCCACCGACGCCATTAGTCTTGCGCCCCGGATCATAGCCTGGGGTTGTCGCTGCATCAGCCCACCATCATCCCCAAATAATTCCGCGTCGGAATCTAATCTGAATCGATGGCGCCCTCTGTCACCACCGCCTCTCCAGCCGCTTCGACGAAGCCTCTACTTCCTCCGACGACGCCCCAAGGCAGCGCCGCCCTCTAATTCGGCAGCGACCTGGGGTTGCTGTGATGCAGACCCACGAGTTCGACTTGGATTGGACGACCCGACCCATCTGCACGTGGTGCAGACCCGATCCGACCCAGAAATAAGTTGACCCGGTCCATTGGTTCCGATCCGACCCGATTCAGTGGGAAGTGGGGCCCAACGGTAATTGTACTTACTTGAGATAAAAAGTTTTTACCCTACCGGATAAAACAGTTACTGCAGTATTTATTTATTAGTTTTACTGCCTGAATCTGGTGAATATGACTAACCATATGTTTTTCTTTTCCATAAAACTTATTGCACGACGCATCGCGATGTAATTGCGAGGATTATTTCGTTGCACGTACATGTAAGAGCATCTCAAATTTGCACAAGGATAAGAACCGAGTCCTCATGCCCAATTTATATTTCTACGCAGTTCATTTGGCGAACTAGCAAGTATGATTTTATAAAAGTTCTCGTTTTTCGCAATTTCAATTATTTGAACTTGTTTACATGTGTTGGAACTTGTGTGTTTTTCAGGTTGATACAAAGGGGCCCCACCCACACCAGTGTATCACAGCATTTAAGGGGTGTTTCTGCATAAACCCTGGGGCCTGGTAGAGACAGATGAATCCTCGTATGATCTCCTGTTAACCTGCTTACTAAGGGGAATACCGGGCGGGCCGGTCTTCTCCTCTCCGATGCCTAAGTTAGTATAGTTGGAATAGATATAACTTAAGCACGTATATAAGCGGTAGGAAGGATCAGTTACCTATTAATGAGGGTAGTTGGGGCCCTTATATAGGTGACCAGGAGTGAGGTCTGGCCTTACCCTTCGATGTGGGACTGGTTCCCTTCTGTTTGCACACCAAAGAGCAGCTCTGGTGACCTCTTTGGCGGGCAGGCGCCCCCGGTCCCCGGGCCCCTGGTGGCAGGATAGATTGCTGGACCCCGAGGCCGGGTGCTGGTGATCCTGTCCTGGGCCTCGGGCCGGCCCCTGGTACATTAGCTGCGGGTCTGTGGGCCTGCTGTAGCCCCTCTGTGGCTACTGTCAACAAGTCTCCCAAGTTCCCGGTCAAGTGCAATCTTGAATGGGGACTTAAACTGTCTTGCCCTTGTCCCACAGACCCGCAGGGTTACCAACCAAACGGTGCCCAGTCCCCCAAGTCCGCGTTGAAGATTGGGCTTGACCGGGGTGAGTACCTGTTACCGATGATGTGCAACAGCTTATGAGTATGTTTGCAATATAAGTAGTACTGTGCTCAAGTGTTGTAGTGCTATGAGCATGGAGATGATAGTGGGGCGTTGAAATCCGCCATGCAATAGATGTGTGCATAAAATGATTATGGGGCGTTGAAATCCGCCATGCAATAGATGTGTCCATGGAATGATAATGGGGCGTTGAAATCCGCCATGCGATAGATTTGTGCATGGGACCTGGACCCCGCGTTCTGCCATATCAGAGCGAGCCGGAGAGCATGGGATCTCGACCGGGCATTCTGCCATATTGAGACGAGTCCCCCAAGTGAACTTGTGCACTAGACCTCGACCGGGCGTTCTGCCAAATCGGTACGAGTCGGAGAGTATGGGACCTCGACCGGGCGTTCTGCCAAATCGGTACGAGTCGGAGAGTATGGGACCTCGACCGGGCGTTCTACCATATCGCGACAAGTCCATATTGCTAGGCTGCGACCTCGACCGGGCGTTCTGCCAAATCGGTACGAGTCGGAGAGTATGGGACCTCGACCGGGCGTTCTGCCATATCGAGACGAGTCCATATTGCTAGGCTGCGACCTCGACCGGGCGTTCTGCCAAATCGGTACGAGTCGGAGAGTATGGGACCTCGACCAGGCGTTCTGCCATATCGTGACGAGTCCATATTGCTAGGCTGCGGGGAGGTGGCCTCGGTGTTGCGGTCTGCTGAGGCACCGGTCAACAGTTGCTAGTTCTTCTCAGCTTGTGTTGGAATAAGCGTTGAGGAAATGGGGTGGCGTTGAGGTGACAAGTCTCGCCGTGGTGCCCCACATTGATCGCAGTTCAGTGCGATGCAGAGTTTTTATCCTGCTGGACAAGAGTACATGTGTTAGATGTAAACTCACCCGGGTGTATAAAGCCCATGTCGGTCGAATGTTCTCATGACCGGGGTCATGCCATGGATGATGGAGCTATAATCCAAGCACAAAGTACCTGCAAAACAACTTCATACACATAATACCCTTCTTGTGTCGATTGTAGTATTGATAAGTAGGGATCGTTCTATCCGGGGAAATCAAGGGCATTTAATCACATAAAGTATTGCAAATAAAAGGGGTATCGATTTTTATAACTAATTTACCTAATGATTTTTACTAAATTTAAATCCTAAATTATTATATACAATTGATCAACATCTTCCACACAATCACAAAACACAAAACTCATTAAACATGCAACGAAATTAAACAAAGTAATAGGGGCAGCAAGCTAAAATCGGATCCAAGATTCAATTAAGTTCCAATTTAATTAGAGCCTTCGCGGTATATCTAATTATTCAAAACATCACAAGTATTTAGAATCAACTTCGCGTGTAATCCTAAACATGGTACTAATCGGTTTAAAAACACTTCGCGTAGAAATTAAACACAAATAGCACATAAGCACAATATGTCGAATTGGAAACATGTTAGCAGGTATGGCGTCACTCATCCCACATCGACATGCAAATTTCCAGAATTATTCTAGCCCTTTAGATTAATACAAATTAAAACCAACTTCGCGTATGATTCAACATGTATTAAATCGGCATGTGAAACCAACACACAAAGGATAGTCATGGCCAAGACTACCTCCATGCATACGATTTTTATGCATACAAATTCAGGAAATCAACCTAATTAAATCAAGAAAACATGCAAAAGCCTACTGCCCATAATATCATATTCGATTAAACCACATGCATAATTCGGAAATTAAACCAAAGATAACCAAATAATATAACAAGAATTCAGAAATCCCAAGAATAATTTACAAAACCAAAATTACAACCAAGAATCCATACATATTTCATAGACAAAATAATGTATAAGTTCAAAGAAACAAAAGCCATGGAAAATTACAATCCGAATTGAGAACCTTCGTTGAAGAATTCGGCAAGAGGATTGGTGATGGTGATTGGAATGATTTTTAGGAAAGGTGGTGGAGATGGTTCGGCTTTGCTCTATGTGAGGATTGTTATGGTGGAAATTCGGCAGAGTTTTGGTAAGTTCAAGTGAGGAAGAGAAGATGATTATTCTGAAATTATGTTGTGGTATTTATAGAGGCAAGGGAGGCAGCTAGGGTTTACAAAACCTAGTTTTTCTCAAACTTATCCTGCTGGCAGATTTGACCTTCGAGTGAATATTATGGAATATCTTTCTCTAGAAAATAGATATTGAGGTGATTCCAGTTGGGTTGGAAACTAGACTCCCGTAGATTTCTATCCATATAAGGCTCGAATTCTGATTCATTGTGAGCTGTCCGGGAGAGTCCGTGGAAGTTGAGAGACGTGCACAGGAATTTTCCCGAAATTAATCAGGATTCTTTTTCTTTCTCTTATTATCTGAATTCTTTTCTTCTAGACTCTTCTTGACCTTATCTTGGACTTGAATCTTCTCATTAAGTTAGTATGGACATATTAGGTCTATAATATCCGATCCATGCTTCAAAAGTCCAAAGGAAAGCTTTCCTTGTGCAACCGGGATAGTTGTTGTTTTCCCGGCAGAATGACCTTACTCCAGTAAATCCGGCATAACTTCCTTCTCAGAGCTCCGATTGATGCGATTCTAAGTCCTAGAGAAACTAGACACATATAGCTACCTCCATATAAAACAGTTTGCTGAAATTCCTTATGAGTCGTCGGGAATAATTTTTCGAAGTTGGGACAGAGTCCCAGGAAAATCCTGGAAGTCCCTGGATTGGTTTGCTCGGACTGCCAAGTTGCAGCCATCTTTTGGGTGACTTCCCGAACTCCGTTTGATCTGAAATTTTAACACAACATTACTCAGTATATGAATAATAAGCACACCAAATTTCATTAAATTCTAACAAGGATAGATCGCATTTTTCCTCATCTCAGAATCACAAAAAAGACAACTTGCATTATTTTCCAGATTCCTCAAACTTAGTCATTTTTCGGATTCTTAACCAACTTTTAGCCAAACTCTACCAAATTAACACTAAACTATATTATAACTCTATCTTAGACAAATAAGGATTAAACAAAGCATAAATGAGGGTAAAAACATATAATATCGTCGCACATTGTGCTCCTATCAATGGAGCCGGGTGGAACTTGACCGGGCGTTCTGCCATATCGAGATGAGTCCCCCAGTGAAATGCCATGGGGCCGGGTGGATCTCGTTCCCGGAAAAATGCTCTCGAGCCGGTTGGATGATCATAACCGGTGAGATGGTCTCGAGTCGGTTGAATGTTACCTAATCGGTGAGATGCCATGCAGCCGGTAGAATGATACCTAACCGTGAACTGCCATGGTACCGGATGGATGGCTCGTACCTTGAACAATGCTCTGGAGGCGGTTGAAAAAATCATAACCGGTGAGAGGTCTTCAAGCCGTTTGAAAGATCATAACCGGTGACTTGTAGTGAAGATGCCATGCAGCTGGTTGAATGATCCCTAACCGTGAACTGCCATGGTACCGGATGGATTGCTCGTACCCGGAACAATGCTCTCGAGCCGGTTGGATGATCATAACCGGTGAGAGGTCTTCAAGCCGGTTGAAAGATCATAACCGGTGGGATGCCATGCAGCCGGTTGAATGATACCTAACCGTGAACTGCCATGGTACCGGATGGATGGCTCGTACCCGGAACAATGCTCTCGAGCCGGTTGGATGATCATAACCGGTGAGAGGTCTTCAAGCCGGTTGAAAGATCATAACCGGTGGGATGCCATGCAGCCGGTTGAATGATACCTAACCATGAACTGCCATGGTACCGGATGGATAGCTCATACGCAGAACAATGCTCTCGAGCCGGTTGGATGATCATAACCTGTGAGAGGTCTTCAAGCTGGTTGAAAGATCATAACCGGTGACTTGCAGTGAAGATGCCATGCAGCCGGTTGAATGATACCTAACTGTGAACTGCCATGGTACCGGATGGATAGCTCATACCCGGAACAATGCTCTCGAGCCGGTTGGATGATCATAACCGGTGAGAGGTCTTCAAGCTGGTTGAAAGATCATAACTGGTGAGTT
Source organism: Potentilla sterilis (assembly GCA_963682095.1). NCBI lineage: Eukaryota > Viridiplantae > Streptophyta > Magnoliopsida > Rosales > Rosaceae > Potentilla > Potentilla sterilis. The sequence continues at coordinate 46,015,375 of OY821755.1, read as the reverse complement.
GCAGTGAAGATGCCATGCAGCCGTGGAGCCTGGGGAAGTGGGGGGGGGGGGGGGGCCTGACGCCTCGGTTCCCGCTCCTAACTCCCTTACCTGTCGCCAGCAGGCGGGACAAGTGGCTGACATGCATTTAAGGAGGAAGTCCATCAGTCCCATCAGTTATGATGGCATGGGCAGTTTACTGATGCTGGGACACGTTCTGGTAGGGAGCGGTCTGAGATGGAAGGTCTGGATTCGCGGGCGTTTGAGTTGCTCTGATTGCGTGTTTTGGGGGGATTACAAGCGCCTAGGGCACCGAACCTCTCTATAAAAAGGCATCCTCTGCCTTCTTCATTCTGTTTTGCTCCTTGCTCAGAGAGACTAAGAGAAAGAGAGAAATCCGACGAAAGCTCTGTGGAGGTGCCCCGCGACATCTGTTGCCTCAAGTGCTCTTTTACTCTTTTCCTACCATTGCTCGCTGCTTTCGCAGGGCGGACTTTCCTCGGTTGAGCATACTAATCGGTAAGTTCTTGCTTTCTTTGCCTGGTGTTGCTCTTGTTTTTCTTTTCGGTGTTTTTGCGGCGGGGGGAGGGGATCTCTGTCGCCGACTGAGTTGTTTTAAGCGGAGCGTCTGCGGTAAACTTGGAGAGGGGCCGCAGAGGGCGCTGTTCTAGCCTGTTGCTGACCAGCGCTAGGGTTTTGTTTTTCTTCCCCTTAGGTTAAAAATGTCTTCTGCAAGTTCTGATGGGGCTTCCGAATCGGCCGTCAGGCGTCCCGTCGTGGACGATGAGGAGAGACTGGAGGACTGGCTTGGTTCGGAATCCCCGGTGTCTGAAGCCGCTGACCGCTCCCGGAGCGGGGCTTCGTCTTCTGGGTCCTCAGGATCTGAGGAAATACCGCACGGGGTGCGCCTTGCTGGTGCTTCGCCCGTGAGCAACACCATCGGGAGAGGGAAAGGTGTCGTGGTGTGCGATGAGCCGGAGGGTAGCATGAACCCCGGAGAGATTGCTGCGTTCCGGGAGACGTGGAGTATCCCGGACGAGGTGGCGCTACGGCCACTAAATCCCGGAGAGTCAGCCTGTAACCTGGAGGCAGGTTGGGTTGCAGTGCATCTAGACCAGTTTCGCCACGGTTTTTCGCTCCCGCTTCCAGACTTCGTGCAGTACATGCTCAGTGCACTGCAAGTGTTTCCCGCGCAGCTCCCAGGGCTCCAGTGGAGGCGACTGCTGAGCCTCGGCTGCCTGTACGAGTTGTCCGGGATGTGCCAACGGTAAACGAATTCCGGGCACTATACAGGTTATCATACTTGAAGAAGCGAGGGTCCCGGGGTTGTCTGTTCTTCAACGTCTGGTGCTTTCAACCTATCATCACCAATATGCCTTCTTGGGTGGTTAACAACTGGAGGAAGAAGGTGGTGATGGCGGGCGGGAAGTGGCAGAAGAGGAGGAAGATGTACCGGGTTCCTGGTGCCTTCCAGCCCCTTGGGGATCAATCGTTCGAGCTGTCCGAGTTGGAGCAGGAGAGGATCACAACCATACTCGGATGTTGGGACGATCTCGAACGGAGCTCTTACAACTTCATCCGGCGGGAAGTGTTGGAGTATTGCTGTCTCGGGCGAGATCCCGGTGTGTAGCAAGTGCTAGCGGTGACACTTTTGCCAACTGTTTTAAATACTAACATTTGCTTGTCCTGCAAGTGCATCTTCCCGGGCGGTCATCAAACCTGACACCACCCTATCCATGGACGGTGAAGACCTTCTCGCGAGGCTGAAGGAGAAAGGCGAGGCCGTTTCGCGAACCTCGGTGGATGAGGAGTCCGGTCGGCTTACGGTTCATCCCGAACCGAGGGCCATGGATGTTGAGGACGAGGCCTATGTCCTGAGGCGTGTGAAGAGCCACCCTGCTGCTCCCAAGGCGGGGCCCGGTAAGGGCAAGACTACTGGGGGGCCACTAAAGATTCCCGGTGGAGTGAGCCGGATTTCGTACCGGCCGGGGTCAGTCCCGCTCGTCACCCGGGTGACCCGATTAGGTGCACAATCTTCTTCACCTGACGGCCAGGGTGAGAAGAGGCGGAGGATCATGGACGTTCCTCCCTCTACGCTAGTGACGCTGACTGGCTGGTCGTCCGGTGAAAATCTAGCCAAACGGCTCAAGGTAACCAGCGGTGCATCAAGTTCCGCTGGGGAAAAGGCTGCCGCTGCCCGGCAGAATAGCCCCGTGCCTGCGGAGGCACAGAGGAGAAGCCCGGAGAGTGCACTCGCCCGGCAGCTGGCGGCAGACTTGGCCGGCCTTGGTCTGGACAGGTCTGAGGTCACCGGAGCCTTGGCGGGCGGGAAGCGCCAAAAGTTCAAGGAGTCGGTCCTGCAGGTAAGAATTGTCTGGTGCCATTGCACCGCTCATCACCCATTTACTTTGTTGCTTGCTTAATTGGCTCTCTGTTGTTATGCAGTTGCTGTACAATCTATACCAGCCGGATCCGAGCGAGGGGCTGAAGAAGCAGGTGGCCAAGCTTATAGAAGCCCGAGAGCGGCTGGAAGCAGAGAAGTCCCGGCTGGAGCGGGAGAAGGCCAGATCGGAGGAGAGGGCCAAGAAGCAGGTGGCCAAGCTGGAGGAGCAGGTCCGGAGCCTGGAGAAGGAGAAGGAGCTGGCTGAGGAGGAGAAGGCCGAACTGGAGGCCAAGGTGGCTGAGGAGGAGAAGGCCGGGGAAGAGGACCCGGAACTGTACGAGCGGGTTGTTCTCAAATACCATGAGAGCGATCAGTTCCTTCAGATCCTAGAGAAGGCCAGGGAATCAGGCATTGCGAACGCGTACACAGAATGGGAGCAGAAGGGGTACCTGGATACTTCCCGGATGTCGAAGGCCGCTGATGAAGATATTCATGAGCAGTCGGATATCCATGAGCAGTCGGCGGAAGAGCAACCGGAAGGGGAGGGTGGACCTCAGATTGCTAAAGGCGCGGCTGCTTCATCCGGAGAGGCTAGCGGATTGCCCACTGAGGGGGGAGGTGTAGCTCCTTAGGATTTTGCCCTTGCTCTTTTTTGTAAATGTTTCTGCACAAACCCGTAGGCCTTGTAGAGACAGATGAATCCTCGTATGATCTCCTGTAAACCTGCTTACTAAAGGGAATACTGGGCGGGCCGGTCTTCTCCTCTCCGATGCCTAAGTTAGTATAGTTGGAATAGATATAACTTAAGCACGTATATAAGCGGTAAGAAGGATCAGTTACCTATTAATGAGGGTAGTTGGGGCCCTTATATAGGTGGCCAGGAATGAGGTCTAGCCTTACCCATCGATGTGGGACTGGTTCCCTTCTGTTTGCACACCAAAGGGCAGCTCTGGTGACCTCTTTGGCAGGCAGGCGCCCCCGGTCCCCGGGCCCCTGGTGGTAGGATAGACTGCTGGACCCCGAGGTCGGGTGCTGGTGATCCGGTCCTGAGCCTCGGGCCGGCCCCTGGTACATAACTGCTGGTCTGTGGGCCTGCTGTAGCCCCTCTGTGGCTACTGTCAACAGTAAACTTGCCGGAACGGCTTCTGCTTGTGTTATCCCTTGACTATGAATATACTTGAATTGATGGAACCGGTGGAATTTTTCTTGAAAGAAGTTTGCATATACATCTTGTGATGTTACAGCGGTTGAACCGGTGATATGCCAAACTAACCGCTTGGAGGCTTGGCGAGTCTACCAGCCCCGGTCTTGCTCCCGGTCGGGGTCTGCTCTCCTTTCCCCTATATACCGTTGGAGCTGGCTGTTACTAATCAAACCCTCCACCGCTGTCTTGAGAGCACAGCACTGGCTCGTTCGATGAGTAACCTCATCATGATAGGAGCAGTACTTGCCCGTTTGCGCCATGGTAAGCTTCCCCTTCGGGTACTTTCTCCTGGGCGGTGGGGGAATGATGTTCCCATTCTCGAGTAAAATGTCCTCATATGAAGAGGTGAGAGCGGTGAAGACCTCTTGACCGGCCGGTTGTGCTGGCATGATTGCCAGGGGGCGTTCTTGCCGGAACTGCGCCGGCTTGTGCTCGTTCTGGGGTCTATCATGATAGGGCCTCTGCTGCCGTTGCCCCCAATTTCTGTTGGGCCGGCTCGGTTCTCGGTTCGCTGGCTGGTCTTGTCTTCTTGGCGGGGTGGGGGGTGCTCCTCCCGGGGGTGGTCTTCCTGCTGCTCTTCCCGCTTCCTCTTCAGCAGGTGCTGCCCGTACATCTCGTGATCGGCCTGGGCGTGCCGGATGGCCATTGCCATCAACTCGTCATACCCCTGCGGGAGTTCCCCCCGTACGGCGTAGGAAAATTTTCCCGGGCGGAGCCCTTGCTTGAACGCCATCTCGGCGATACCTTTATCAAGGTTCCGAACCCCGGTCGTTGCCGTCTGCCAACGGTTGACGAAAGTCCTCAATTCCTCGCCGGCCGCTTGCATGCAATTGAAGAGGATGGTCGATGTGCGGGCTCCCTCGACCCGGAGGATGAAGCGGCCTACAAACCGGTCGGCCAACTGTTCGAAGGCCTCGATTGAATTTGCCGGAAGCTCATAAAACCAGCTGAGCGCCTCTCCAGACAGAGTTTCCTGGAAAATATTGCAGCACACTGCATCGGAGTAGCCCTTGGTGCATGTCTGGGACCGGAAACTATCCAGGTGCTGGTACGGGCAGCCGGACCCCGAGTAGGTGAGCTTGAGGGACTTCTGGTTACCAGACCTCCCCGACTCCATAATCCGGTGCGAGAAATGGCCCATGCGCTCGTTGAACCGTGCACCTTCCATCGGCCGTGCCGCTCTTCTCTCGTTGGCCTCCATTTGGGCCTTCAAATCCGACACAGTGTCGGCGAGCATCTGCAATGCCCGTGCAGTCGGGGTCACGGCTTCATCCTCGAACGAAGCGTGTGGCTGAAGGGGCGTCGGCGAGCTCTTGGGCGGTGCCGTGCCGGCCGGTGACTCCGCTCGCTCGGGATCACTGAGCCTCCTGCCTGATGACTGCCCCGCCTCAAACCGTCGAGACTGGCTTGGTGGGGGTGCTTGTGCCCTGGTCATAGCTTCGTTGCGCTGTTGTCCTCTCTCCAGGGCGGCTACCAGGGCAGCGTTCACCGCCTCCATTTCTCCATACCGGGCGTTGGACTTGGCTCTATCCCGGTCACCCTCCTCACGCAGGCGACTGACCTCTGCGGCCATTGCCCGTATCTCTCTCGCCATACTGCTCTGGTCGGGGCTGTACGTGGTGTCTCGGTCACTGTTACAGCGCGGGCTCTCCTCTCGGTCACTCGGATCATCCGAGAACGTCAGAGAAAAGCCCCGGTGCACAGGCCTATCGTCCTCTGCCGGGCCTTTCCCGCGCGAGCTGTCGTGGTGTGGCCCCGGTGTGCCAGTCGGCCTCCCTGACGAGTCGCCGAAGCGAGCATCAAACAATAATAACCCTACAATCGTTAGTAGTATATAATAAGTAGGGATCGTTCTAGCAGGGGATTAAGGGTACCTGAAATATGAGAATGTTGACACAAATATTCACAAACATATATGCACACAATTGTCACACTTATATACATATATACGAATTTATCATGGGGGATGAAGATGAAGTTCGGCAGCCATAGGGCTGCCCTAAACTAGATGCGAAAATAAAATGAAAAGAAAGCTGAAAAATAATCTAAGCTATTATTTACAAGGTTGGTCGACATTCTTCCAAAAATTACTAGCACGAAAGCAATCAAAATACTTAGCAAATTAATAAGACAAGACACACGGCAAGAGTACACAATATCCTAGATCCGACTTAGTTCCAATTCTAATTAGAGCCTCAACGGTCATCTAATCACAAGACTTACTTACGTATTTTAGAAAACACTCAACGTCGAATCCTAAAATTATACTAATCATGTTTGAAAACACTCAACGTCGAAGACAAACACAAAGAGTAATTGAGCACAAAAGTCTTTTAATTGGAAACATATCAATCAAGCAAGGCGTCACCACTTCTTGTTAACATGCATAGTCGTTTAAACCTCTCTAGTCCTATTTATTTGACGGATACAAGACCAATACTCAAAACACACCGCAAATATGCTAAGTACCAATCTTTGAGGCACACGGATTTAAAGACTAAACTAAGAACGAATTACTAGAATCAGAGTGAACATGCTTGCCTATCCTATTCTATCTCTTTACTTCATATTTTCCTTACTTTTTAACATGCAATCCGTATTCTTACATCCAAACACCAATTAAAGATAAAGAAAACGAATTGAACATGAAAATTATAAAACCAAACTTCACTCCAAACAATACATAGACATAAAGTTTGAAACCAAGAATTCATGCTAACTTCATAGACAAAGTTTAACATAACTACATAAAAATAACAAAACCGAGAGAGGGGAGTGGATCACACTTTTGTAGACACCTTGATGACTTCGACTCGTGTGGATCCGGCCGATGGTGGAGAAGATGGCTGCTCGGCAATGGTGTAGTGTCGGCAGGATTTTTAGGGTGAGGTGGTGGTGGTGTCGGCTAGGGTTTTTATGTAGGACTCTTGGGAAATTTAGGTAGAGCTTTGGCTAGATTTTTGCTTTGGAATGTGACAAGTTTTTCTGTGTAAAAGTTGGCTATTTATAGAGGAAAATTCGGCAGAAAACCTAGGTAGAAAACCTAGTCCAAATCGGCAAAGGCAATCCTTGTGCAACAAGGTTTTGGTTCCTTCCTTAGGAAACTTCTTTTTCTGATTTTTTCTTCAATGCCTTGGCTTGGTGTCATCCTCTAACCTTCCTTAAGCTTGGACCATCATCACATATGCATTTGTACACCATTTGGTCCATCAAAAACAGAAAACACAAAAAGGGGGCAGTAGGTTCCTGGAATCGGCAGATTTGATGTTGTTGTAGTAACTCCGGCATATCTCCATCCTCGGAGCTCCGATTGATGCGATTCCAAGTCTCAGATAAACTAGACACATATGGCCATCTCTCCATAAAATATCTCGATCAAATTCCTTGTGAGTCGACGGGAATGATTTTTCGAAGTTGGGTCAAAGTCCCAGGAAAATCCTGGAAGCCCCTGGATTGAAATGCTCGGACTGCCGTTTTGCAGCCAACTTTTGGGTGACTTCCCGAACTCCAATTGATCTGAAATTTTAACACAACATTCCTCAGCATATGAATATTAAGTACACCAAATTTCAAAGAATTCGGACAAGGATAGATCATATTTGTACTCGTCACAAAATCGTGAAAAAGACATATTTTGCACTATTTTCCAGATTTCTCATACTTAGTCATTTTTCGGACAATTAAGCACATTTCACCAAAACTCTACCAAATTAACACTAAACTAAATTATGACTCAATCTTAGACAAATAAGGGTTAAACAAAGCATAAATGAGGGCATAAGCATGTAATATCGTCACACATTGTGCTCCTATCACTCCCACAGCTCCCGCCTTCCTGATCGTCCTGGTCGCCGCGCTGCTCCTGCATAACGACCGGGGTGGAGACAAGCGTTTGCACTGGTGCAACACGCTGCTCCTCGGCGGTATTCCTTTCCTGTCTTGCTTCTGAATTCTCTGCCATCGATAGTGCTTACGTGGTTTCTTGTCCAAACTTCCCACATACGGCGCCAATTGTTTCTGCACAAACCCTGGGGCCTGGTAGAGATAGATGAATCCTCGTATGATCTCCTGTTAACCTGCTTACTAAGGAGAATACCGGGCGGGCCGGTCTTCTCCTCTCCGATGCCTAAGTTAGTATAGTTAGAATAGATATAACTTAAGCACGTATATAAGCGGTAGGAAGGATCAGTTACCTATTAATGAGGGTAGTTGGGGCCCTTATATAGGTGGCCAGGAGTGAGGTCTGGCCTTACCCTTCGATGTGAGACTGGTTCCCTTCTGTTTGCACACCAAAGGGCAGTTCTGGTGACCTCTTTGGCGGGCAGGCGCCCCCGGTCCCCGGGCCCCTGGTGGCAGGATAGACTGCTGGACCCCGAGGCCGGGTGCTGGTGATCCGGTCCTGGGCCTCGGGCCGGCCCCTGGTACATTAGCTACGGGTCTGTGGGCCTGCTGTAGCCCCTCTGTGGCTACTGTCAACAAGGGGTAACTGTGATGTTACCGTCTAAAGTTGTGCTTGTGGCTGTGATGTCCCTGTGAACCACAACTCTTCGTGACTATTTTATCACGATTCCGACAGAATATTGTCGATGCTTGTGATGATCCTAAGGGAGTCACAAAGGGACAAACTCATGATGTGCGACGGAAATTGTCGCTGTAACATCGATATGTGACAGAAATTGTCACAAAAGATATTGAATTGAGTTACCATAATCTTGGTCTCGACCTAAATTCAATACCTTCCCTCTTGTTCTTTTGAGAAAAAGAAACATTAACCGCAAAATGTGCCCAGAAAAAAAGAAAAAAAAAAGAAAAGGGCCATTGAAAAAAAAAAGAATCATGTCATTGATATGATTCTACATCAGTTCACTAATTACAAATAATGCAATTATATGGTCAATGTATACAAGAAATATATGGATTTTTCGATTTCATAGTCAAAGTTACTACAAATCCGTTTATTTTGTGAAGGCATAGACCTCACATGTGTGACTAATGCTACTTAGTCGATACACTCTTTATGGTCCAGATATCGATGTAACCGTTGGCATTTTGATGCATACATGGTTCGATTCCATAAAAAGCTATATGAGAATGCAATGAATCGCATTACACATTTACATGGCATGTTGATTTGAGTTCACCAATCTAATTGGTGATGGTAACTCTGAAAATCACAAAGATAAACGAGCCTATGCTCGTCAAGAAACAAATAGACATGCTTGCGTACATGTGCGGATACATGCGCATTGTCCGGCCTCGGCTTCGGCACTCTTGCGCACACCAAAGCCCGCCTTGCCTAGCCTCGGTCTCGGCCTTGGCTTGGCTTGCGCGCTGCTTGGACAACAGCTCCGCCACAACCAAACAATGAGGCACGCCTCGGTCTCTAGACTTTGGCACACACACGCCGGCCTAGCCCTGCCCCGGCCTCGACCTTGGCGTCGGCCTGCACACGGCCCGATCCGCTGCCCTTCTCGGCCCTATAAGCCCATGGACTCGCTCCCGCACGTCTTCGCTTCGGCCTCGGCATGCCTTTGGCTCTTTAGCATGGCATCGGCCATGTCAGGTTCTTGTTTTTTTTTTGCCTCGGTAAGCCTTAGCTTCGGCAACTTGCATGATCTTGACTCCAACATCAAGCCTCGGCCCCATAAGCCTTTGTTTTTTCCTCGACACGCCTTGGTTTCGGCCTTGGCGTGCCTTGACATTTGCTCGGCCTCGGCCCGCTCGTGCACTACCTCGGCTTCGGCCTTGGCTAGCCTAGCACACGCCTATGCTTGACCTCGGCCCTCCCTTGCCTTGCTTCGGCTTGGCTTCCACTCTAGCTTGGCTTCGGCCTCGGATAACTAGCTCATGGCCTCGGTCTTGGATACTTAGTTTAGACATTTATGTCTCTATAGTATCAATGTTGACTCATTTTGGTTGTTTTCCGGCTCTATTTTTGAGCGTTAACGGATGTGTTTAGTATGCCTTTAAGCATGTCTATGTTTTATCTTGTGATACTACACGCCATGTTGCACACTCTATAGGAATTGAGTATATATTCTGGTTTATATGTCTTGGCATAAAACCTTGTCTCTACACTCTTATGAATGTATCATAGAGACATTGAGTGTGTAGCTAATCTTCATCGAACCTTGATCACCACTTAAAGATATTGGTGCTAACGTTTATCACCTTGAAACTCATTGTGAAAATTGAAGAAATTTCATATGTATCGCTTCTAATGAATGCGCACAACTTATGAGTCAATATTGTGAATGTATTTCACGTATACTATGATTCGGATTCTTTGAATCGGCGACTCATGTAGACTCTTCTATACATCGTCCGGAATTTTGGACATGTTTTGATGATCCATATGCAAGTAAGTCATGGACATGGTTTCTTTTGAGCAAAGAAGCTATTGGGATCAAAGATGACCAAAAAAATATTTGGTAGAGTCATGAGCAATGCTCAAGGCTTAAAGATGACATTAATGTCACCCAAGTCTTCCTCCAAGTCAATGGAAGCATCATCTATGCATTTAATACTGCATATGATCCCCCTCTCATGATCTTTCATTAGCTATACTCATGATATGGAAGCCTAATCTTTAGCAAAGTTTCGGAGTAACGCCCTCCTACGCTAAAGATAATGATACATAAGATGATGGCCTTAATGCCCTATCATGGTTCAATTTGAGACACAATCATACTATGGTGATATACCTAATGGTTAAACTCAAGCTATAACACTTAGATGTTATGAAGCACCTAGACAATGATTGAAAAGTTGAAGAAAACCTAGAAATTTCAGTTTTCCAGCTTGCAGACTCATCATTGGACGGACCGGTTCACCTACTTTTAAGCCGGTTCTTGAGGTGAAATTTGGTCCACCGATTTCTAACATCCACGGCTACCTGTTGATAAAATTTCAGAGCCATTGGACACCTGGAATGTGCGGAACCGCTCGAGACAAACGTTCACTGACCTCCGGCGATCTTTCCGACCGGTTCGGTATGTTTCCCACCGGTTCCGGCAATGAGGCCGGCGGCGTTGGAATCCTTACACATGTGTCTACCTACTGTTAACATTTGGTGGCATTTGGTGTCCCAGAACTTAGTGAAACATTTCAGGAAGCATACATGCATGTTACATTTTGTAACGGAATGCATCTTGTTAACGTATAAGTGTTAACAATCAATACCCTTTACCGTCCACATACTTTATGTGCCATATTGCGCCACTACAAGTGCTTAATGATGGGTATTTGTCTTTGAATAAGACATAAGCTTCCACCTATAGTCCACTATACGAAAACTTTCACAGGCGATCTCGTTTATGTCACTTTTTGATGAGTCAGTCTTCCCGTCGTTAGGGGGAGATAAGAACAAGTATGTTCAAATAGAACGACTTGGCATTGCCGTGGTTTGTCCCCACTGTGCCTCATCATGTTCCCAAAGTCCCATAAACCAAAGTGAAGAGATTGATATACATGCTGCAAAGTGCAAACTATTGGTCTTTCAAGGAAAAGATCGGAATAGTACTCTTGTATCAACATGCCTGTAAGGATTGATGTCCAAATCAATGGACATATTGTCATTCATAAATGGTGACATGGTGACTCCACAATAGTGGTAGATGGTGTCACTAGGCTGTGACTCTCACAAGAAGTATAGAGAGGGCACTTAGTTCGATATACACTCGCCGAATGCGAGTATAGCACAACTTGATCCTTCAATCAATGACAACTCATTCGTCTCATGGATTTTCTGGATTATGGTCATCATTGGGGGACGCCTCAATGAGAAGCCAATCCATATAGAGATCTCTACAAATGTGAATTATGCTAGTGTACATGAGTATAATATGCGATCCAGTTTATACAAAGAGATAAGTCCTTGGTCAGGTGATGCCGACACCGTAAGTGTAAACCCTATCGATAATCTTTGATGGAAAGCGTAGTGAGAAAAAAAGCCTAGACTCACCTTATGGCGCAAGGTCTCTCACAAATGCCTTGGAATCAACTACGATGACATATGCTCTCGTAATGGAGTCATATCACACTCCACTACCTTGTCAGTTAGGTAGTTCCGAAAAACTGAATATGCAGCTTAAATCATCTCTATTGGGACTAAGTAAAGAGATGTACATAAATATCATGAACGGATCAGTTTTCACCCAAGTCAAGTGAGCAAAAACCTCGAAGTGCGTATGCTATCAGATTAGGATGTTCTCTATATGGGTTCAAATCTTCTGGTTGGATATTGTACAACGCGGTTGAGCAACTACTTGATTGGAGATGAAATATGAAGAATCATGCCTATTTGCGTGCGAATTCCGGATGAATTGTGATTGAGATATCACTAATCCGACGTTAAGAATGAAAGGATCTTGGGAATACTTGGTCTCAAATGTGAGAACCGTTAATGATGTATTTATTCATCTATCGGCTTATGGAAATCTAATGGACGTTATACCAAAACCTATATGTATCTCATGATTAGTCGATGTCTTGAAAAGACTCATTTCGTCTATATGACGAGAAGTCTTGGGAGATGAAACTCTCCATCTAAGTACCATGTGCACAATCATGTACTTGTCATAATATGCTCGACACGACATCTCATTCGCTATAAACTTATAAAGCTAAGGTAATGGCTAGACGCGCCCACGCAATGCTATGGTATATGGCGGTGCTTTCTTTCAAGAGAGAAAGGTTTAGGCTCATTCGATCCCATCATGAAAGACACATCAATAGGCAATTCCAGAATCTGTCTGGTTCTGTACGTCAACTTTCCCGAGGCCTACATGACAGATCACTCGTTGTAAAATAGTGAAGTTAGTACCATTGGAAAGGTCTATATGTCTACTTTCTAGGGACACCAACCATTTGATCATAGTTATCATATTGAGTGAGTCATGGCTGTTTTAGCAAAGTAGGACGAATATGTCCGGTAATTTGCAGATCAGTCACCTTCGACAGAACTTTGTGATCAGCTCCGGATGAACCACATTGTGTACTTTATATCACTGGAAATATATGGGTGTCTAGTTTTCAGAACGCTTTACGGTTCTTTCATACCTACTATATCGAAGAAGTTATGACTATTTAAGTACACAAAGGTCATGCTGCACGTGAATCTGATTTTCAACGCAAACTCTAGTTTTGAGTTGTTAAGCAACTTCATCCTTAAGGCCAAGTAAAGCTAAGTATAGTTGGTCTAATAAAAGGATAATGTGACCGTATTCAATGACTCGATCATTGGCCACGCCTACTTTTGAAGCTTGTGAGGAGCGTTTGTATCGCCATTAATCTTAACTCCGAGATTGGGTTACCAATCAGGGGGAGTTGTCTTGTAGACATCAGGGGAAGTGTACCTCATATGTAATCTTCAATTGTAGTTGGTGCGTTGTGCTCTTTTCCCTTCGACCAAGCTTTTTATTTTTTACCCAAGTGGTTTTGTTTTGCTTGGCAAGGTTTTAGCGAAGCAACATGTTATACACCGTGTCACATTAGGTACGCGACACAAGGGGGAGTGTTCAAGGAAGGATAATTTCGTAACTTCATATGTGTGTCTTGACCTAATTAGACTAGATATGCAGTATCTTTAGTAGATAGGGAATCCCTGATTAATCGGGATACTTGATGTAATGCCTATATAAAGACCTCCTTATCTATCAATAAAACTACACTTTGCATCTATTCCTTTTCTCCTAGAACAAAAATCTATTAGAACTCTTTAAAAAAAGAATTTATCTTAAGTGAACAGACGAAAACAACCTTTTTAGGTACCGACATCAATCCTTATTATAGGAAGATCATTAGAGCATCTCCAACAGCTCTTGTAAAAGTTGAATTTTCTCTATTTTACAAGAAAAACCCCTCATTTTGGCCTCAACAGCTCTTGTAAATCAATCTCTAAAATAGAGAAAGTGAGAAAAAAATATGTAGAATCTCTATATCTATAAAATTCTCAAAATCTGTATATTCTTTCAAAAATCCCTAAAATTTAATGTTTGCCTTTTATATTTGACTCTCTCTCCTAAAAATAAAAAAAAATAAAAAAATGAATGATTTATCTCCCTCTTTCTCTTGAAAGATGGAGGAATTAAAGCATTTATGACGGAATTTGGTTTGATTAAAATAAATATATATTATTTATATATTCATTAAATTATACAGATTAGTATTTAATTTTATACTGTAAAATAGAAGAGTTGTTAGAGTTGAGCCTATTTTTTTATAGAAATTTTGTGTTTTTCTCCTCTTTAATAGAGAATTTTTACAAGAGCTGTTGGAGATGCTCTTAGTTTGAGTGAAATATCGATTATTTGGGATTAAGCATTGGTTTGCTTGTTGTAACACTTGTTAGCTCAACTTCATTACTTGGAATTAAATTACCTAAGTTACTACATATTTCATATCTAGTCACAAAATCAAATTCACAACCTCCTACTTATCACTTTTCGAGCAACCTGGATTAAAACACCAACAAATTTCGAATGGCTCAAGCCGAGACCGAGTGGGATTAATTTCGTGTCCTAATTTGAATAGAAATCTCCTATGTTAGTGAGAAACCCTAGTGAACGACAATGAAGTGACCAAAAGTACTTTTATAGTCAAGACATAGAGTAGAGGAGAGCAAACGTCGTCGTTCGTTGTTTCTGTCTCTTGTCTCTTACTCTCTCTCTCTCTCTCTCTCTCTCTCTCGCCTCTCTTTACCCCTCTTCTGTCTTCTCGGCGACCCACATACGTTTCAAATGGCTGGAGCAACTCCAAGTACCTACTCTCCCTCCCCAACGACCCGGAAAACCAAATCACTCATCTTTCGAAACGACGACGTCGATTGGGTCCGAACCGATGGCCGTGATTTCCACCAATGCAGACCTGCATGTAACCCCTTCTCTCTCTCTCTTTTGCTTCAAAGTTCCTTCCTTTATTCTTTGTTCCTACTTTTTTTTTTCAGTTTGATACAGTTGATTAGGGAGTTGGTCTAATTGGGTAATCAGCTGAGTTAGCTATACATTCAAAATGTAAAGGACTCAGCTTTTGTGGGTTTTAGTTTGATTTCAACTGCATCAATGTGTTTGAAGCTTTGTTGCAATATATTGCTCTGATGTTATTGGGTTGTTTTTACTTGGTTGCTTGCTTAGAATATACTCCTTTGATGTTTTTTGGGTCTTAGTACTGTGTTGCATTGGTTATTGAGTGTCCATTTGCCTTGGACATTAGTGGGTTCCAAGTTTTTGGCTTTTTGATTGTTGATGGTAGGTTGTTAGATATCCTTTACAAAACTGGAAAGAAGTGTAATTCTTAGGGATATTTTGTTATGGAGTTGTCTGCTATGAGGATATGTGATGGGAAGAAAGAGAATAGCGCTATTTGTTTGTAATTAAATACTATGGTTTGAATATGAAGGTAATGGTGAGAATACTTGTTTGATAATCTTGAATTGGATAGTTATAAGCTTGGATACAGTCGAGCTTAAAGAGGATTTATCTAGGTTATTCGTTCTCATGAGCTCTTTAGAGAAATGTGGTCAAGGACCTTCTTCGTATTGTCATATCCATTCTAACTGGTGTGTTTTTATACTTGTAAGATTGATATGTTCAGAAACGGATTCTTATATGAATCCCAAGGGAATTGTAAAATTTCTTGTTTTGTTTCCTAAACGTACTGTGACATTTTCTCAATTCTGTTTCGTTGTGTGATCGCATTATTACTCACATTCAGAAACTCAAGTTTGTTGGTAATTTACAGTTTTCAAGACTGGTGCTGTAAATGCTGCTGCAGGATCTGCATATGCAGAATTTGGAAATACCAAGGTCATTGTGTCCGTGTGAGTATATGTTTTAGAAATTTATACTATCAGTGATTCATCAGTCAGATTCGTGGTGAATTGATTTGATAATTTATGGAATTGCTTAAACACTGCCTTTACTTTTTGTTATTTAGTTTTAATTCATGATGCAAATGTGAAACGTAGTTTAAATTTTACTCTACTTGGTTTGCTTAGATTTGGGCCAAGAGAGAGTAAGAAGGCAATGTTATACAGTGATATAGGTCGGTTAAATTGCAATGTCAGCTATACAACCTTTGCCACTCCAGTTCGTGGACAGGTACATGATCGCTTCTTCACATCTTTCTTTTCTTAGTGTTTTTTCTCTTGTAAAATTGTTGTGACTGATGTAGAACTTCCTTCTTGTAGGGGTCAGACCACAAAGAGTTTTCTTCAATGCTTCATAAAGCTTTGGAGGGTGCAATAATGTTGGAAACTTTCCCCAAGACTACTGTGGATGTGTTTGCATTGGTGTTGGAATCTGGTGGCAGTAAGTTTTCAATTTCATTTCTAACCTGTAAACAGATGTTATTTCAACTATTGCAAGTTTAAGTTGCCAAGAAAAGAAAATAATGAAAGAAAATTGGAATGTCCCGAGAAAACCACTTAATTGGTAATTTAAACATATCATCCTGCTCAGTCATTGTATATGTATTTTCCAGCGCCGGTGCTTCCAAAGAAGCCCATTAAATGTTCTTGTGAAACTTTTGGTGTAGATTTTCTCCTCTATACAAGACCACTTTTGCTGATCAGATTTTTATGGAGAAAATTGCATTTGTCCCAGGTTCCTAACGGCCACTGTGCTCTATGGCATTTCTTAGACTCAATTTTGGCAAACTAAGAATTTCTTCTTAGGATTTATGGTAACCTTTAATCGGCTTTATATGAGTACACAGCTTTGTTTAGGTTACTATGAAAGTAATGATGTAATTAGATAGAAAAAGAACCGTAAAGCAATAAGTAAACACAGAGGTCTTTTGACAATAGAAGCCAGGTTTATGTACAATTAGATGTTGCATCATTGCCGGTGCATTTTGTGCCTCCTATATGATGTTATGCAAGGCAGTATTATATTTATTGAGCATGCTAATGTGCTATTTACTTTTTGTTGCAGGTGATCTTCCCGTAGTAATATCATGTGCTAGCCTTGCTTTAGCAGATGCAGGGATAATGATGTACGACCTTGTTGCCTCAGTCTCTGTGGTATGTAACTTAGGCAGGCTTGTTTAATTTCTCCTGAAGTGTAAATCAAATGTATTTCTTGTCATTCTCGTATACAAACTTGATATTTGTTGTGCAACACTGAGAAAATTTGAGATGAGAGCACATTTCACATGAAACAAAGAAAAATGCGACTTTTGATGATTCTATTGCAGACTTGTCAAGTGAATGTTAAGCTTACTACTTAGTTGACTCCTTTTAACCGAGTAGTGATAAACATACTTTGACATTAAATATTATACTTCTATACTATAGTAACGTTTAAATATGGCTTTCTCTGGTCACACATGGTCTAAATGCCTGACTTGCTCTCTTCATACACAGTAGTAGTAGGAGAAATACTTGAATTATTATAGCATGTTTGTTTACTTTCTTTTTAAGTACATCTATAAATGTGTGAACATGTTATATGATATGAAGTACAATAACTTTGTGTTAATTTGATCCATAAATGAATTTGTGTGCTAAAAATGACTGTCTTATGAAACTTCCTTTTCGTGGGTTTGAGACTTCTGTGGATTTTTCTGACATGTTCTTTTTGTGTTTGTGGTGTCTAGTCCTGTGCTAAAAATGACCGTCATATGAAAGTTCTTTTTCGTGGATTTGAGACTTCTGTGCATTTTTCTGACATGTTATTTTTCTGTTTATGGTGTCTAGTCCTGTCTCGGAAAGAACCTTGTTATTGATCCTGTTTTGGAGGAGGAAAGCTACCAAGATGGAAGCTTAATGCTTACTTGTATGCCTTCGCGCTATGAGGTCACTCAGCTAACTATAACAGGGGAATGGTCAACCCCAAAAGTTAACGAGGTACACCATCAAGTGATTTATTCCTTGTTCCTCTATATTTGGTGTCATTAAAGAATTTTATTCTGCTTTCTTACCATCATTTGGATAAGAGAAAAATTCACCAATAGTGCCTCAACTCTTGTGACTCGGTCAGTTTGATACCCGACCTTTAAAATTGATCAAATTGATACATGAACTTGTGTTTTGCCATCAATGAGGTGCCCCCGTCCAATTTCCATCAACAGTTTATTGACGTGGGTCCCCAAAAAAAGGGCAAATGAAGTCATTTTACTGAAACAGAAACCTTAATTAGGGTTTGGTAAAATAAAAAAAAAGGTTTGGTTAGGTCTATCCAAGTTTTGTTGAGTTTTTTTCTAGAGAAAAAGATAGGGAGAAAGACGGTGAAGGAAAAAAAAAGAAAAAAAAGGAGTAGGAAGGTGTCAATTTCAGTAAAATGACTTCATTTGCCCTTTTTGTGGGACCCACGTCTAAGCCACGTCAGTAAATTAACGGTTCTGTAACGGAAATTGGACGGGGCATCTCATTGATGGCAAAACACAAGTTCAGGTATCAATTTGATCAATTTTAAAAGTCGGGTATCAAACTGACCGGGTCACAAGAGTTGAGGCACCATTGGTGAATTTTTCTTTTTGGATAATATGAAGAGCAGCATTGTGTTTTCATTAAGGTCCTGTTTGACTTGTGTGTTGTTTACTTCTTGCAACTCACGGTTTTGATATCGATTTGGAAATCATCTGTATAGTTGAGAAATCATTTTGATGTGAAGTCAACTAGGTTGGGTTGACATGCTTGTCAAAGTTGCTGGTCTGTTGAGAGGCTAAATCAATAGGCCTATTCAATAGTGGCAAGTTTATGGGTTTATCACGTAGTTTGCTAGATGGGGCTTATGATACTAACATGCTTTTTACAAATCAGGGAATGCAGATATGCCTGGATGCCTGTGCAAAGCTTGCAACAATTATGAGGGAATGCCTGAAAGGACCTGATTCTGCTCTGGAAGAATAGACTAATTATACAGAAGAAAGTTAGGTCCTAATTACTTTACCTTTTCTGATATTTGATCTTCTTTTTGTTTGACGTTTGGCCAAGTTTTGCTTGTATATTATTTGGTCCTGTTTTGAATACAATTATGGTATTTATGGGAATCCAATCCGAGTTTGAAGGGGGAGTTTAGTAAGAAATGACCATTTGAAATTTTTCTTCCATGGCACATCTAGCATCAAGCTTATGAATCAAAACTGGACTTTACTCTGGAATTTAAACCCGTACTGCTTGTAAATCTATTATTTTGACTACTCTGCACCAACTTCTCCATACTTTTTCCAGAAAGACACAGGTGGTGTTAGCAGACTTCTATGACCATCTTCAGCTTCTTGCTTCAACGTCTCGTACTGTTGTACCCAAGTTGCTTGTATGACACATGCTGCCCATGTCTGCCAATGCTGCGGGTAAAATCTTGAATGAGCGCGCTTAAACTGTGATACTAAGAACTTCAAGTCCTTTGCATTGGAAGCTTCCACCTCTGAAATGGGAGATGATCACACCCGAAGTGTTTTGGAGGGCAAGTGTTTTGGAGAGTGGAGAATAAGCACTCTTCTAATCTCTCTCTGCCTCATATTACCATCTGAATGGTGCGAATATAGAAACGAATGGTGAATGGGGTCAGGTATCTCGATCAGTGAGAGCGTTAAGCAATAAAAAAGCCACACATAAATCTGGTATGCATATTAAGTGGTTTGCTATTCAAAAATCACATGAACACGATTTTTTGCAACCCTGAGGAAGGGGCAGAGAAGCAAGAAGGTCTACATATGCTGTACCTCACTGCAATCTTCAGAGGGTCTGTCACGAGACCTGACCTACTTATGCTGTGTGGAACTTGACAAAGTTATGTACGTATCAGATGGAACGTATCGATCAACTACTGAATTTAAGATGGTCAGGGTGACTTGAAGTTGAAGGTTGATCTCTATGTCTATGCAGACTTCATCCCTTGGCTATTGGCAAGTAAAAGAAGAGTGGATCCACCTAGTACGAAACCAAACTGGCGCCTAAGAATATCTTGCTTCATGCCACTGGCTAATGACTATTGTTCTAGAGGATCCAGAAGAACGCTATTTTTATTCTGATTCTTTTCAAAATATTTTTCAGGGATTATTCTGCGGATGAGTCTTTTAATTAGCTTTGAAGACTTTCTCTTTCTCCTTTGCTAAACTCTGGGTCACCCGCAGCTATGTTGGAGTTAAGTTTCGCTTGGGTACACGACTTTTTGGTCAAAGACTGAAAAGCTCTAAATAAAATTTCATTAGGTTTTCAGTGTTTATTGGGATTTCTATGTGAAGTGAGTGAATACATGGTGATTCTAGCTCTTAAGCCTTGATAGTTACATGAAATTTTCTCAAGTAGAGGGCCGGAAATGTGTGCTGTTTGTGTATATGCCATATTTCTTTGTTTTGATAATATGTATGTAGCTTTGATAATAATAATGTTGAAGATTAGATTGACTACTATGCAGTCCCACATTTGTTTATAATTCCACAATTACAGACGAGCCTGGATCCAGTTCATCTGGAGGACTGGAGCTTCAGATATGACAGGTTTTATTTTTATTGGTCACTAAGAATAATTTAGTATTTAAACTTCAATTAACGTCAACGGGTATAGAGTTACCACAATAAAATTATTATCAAATTCGACCACCTGTAATGGTTATAATTTGAGTTGTTATATATCGATTTATAAGGGTTTTGGATTGACAACATTGAGACAATTGATATTATTGATTATGAAACCCTTAATTATTTCATCATTTCGAATTCAGATCGTTCACCACATTTTGTGATTACTTTCTCTGTCATTCAATAGATTTAAGCCTTGTTTTGATGTACACTATTTCCTTCGGGATCTTTAGATGAAAAGCTTGAATTTCTACCATGGCATGCAAGACAAAATCTGTTTAGCTGTGCATGCATGCATGCATGTTTCAGAATCCAGAGATTTTTAGTTACGAGCGACTGAGCGAGTAGGGGGTCATACACACGTGTAGTTTCAGATCCTCCATCCTGGGGGTCACCAGTTCTATATATTTATGGAGTTCCAGTCTGTTGTCTGTCTGGTGAGAAACTCCAGTCTGTTCTTGCTGTTAACTTGACCAAATTATATCTATCTATATTAATGTGCAGGAGTGGGTGTGTTCCATATATATATGCAGTCCAACAAGAAGGACACAGACACCGAATGAGTAGTTTATAGTTAGATTGAAAGCGTTTAATTAATGCTTCCACAAGACTTGTCCAATTTTGCGGTACCCCAACAATGCAAGTCTTCAGATTTGTGCACTGTATAGATGGAGTTTCGTATATATCATTGATTTCTCTTTCCCAGAAACTCATCTTGCACCTGAGGGTTCGATCATAGTTTTCTATTTATTTCTTTATTTTTTATATAAAAAGGATCTAGAAGTTTCACACTTATTTTTTCGTGACTCGAACAAAAAGCCTAATACTACTTCTGAAATAATAGTGAGTTTTTTGGAAATGCATTGACATACATACGAATAAATTCTCTATTTGTAACTTGGATAGGAAATAGGAACAGGATAATGGCCATCACCTCATTAATTATAAGACAAAGATCGATCATGGATCATGATTATGACTTTGGTGATTTGCACTGTATTTTGATGTACAATTTATTTAAAGAAATAATTAATATATATATAAATCGTTCAGACCTATTAATAAACTTGGATACTTAATTAGTTGATCGAAGAACAGGCTGCCGGCCGGCTAACGAAAATTAGTACGTTGAAGTAAGAAACACATAATAAGCATATGCAGATTTACTTAAAATAAACATTGATGTTTAATGTTGGATGATAAGATGCGTGTCCTTAATTATACTAGCTATGTGCAGGCTGGTACGGACCGAGATCTCGCTGGCTTGTTGGATTAATCAAGGTTCTAATCTCTAATTATTCAATTCAATAAGTAATTCTCTTCGACCACTAGTACTCTGTAGTCTGTACTCCCCTCATGATTAAGATAATTCCAATTAATTAAATCCAATTGAACTTATGATCGAAATGTCCGACTTGCAAGTTGTAGAAATGAGACGCTCTACGGGTGGATTCGGTTCACTTCAGTCCGGTTTTTATTTTTAGGAATAATGTTTCGATTGGAACCATATATATGTGAAAAGGTTTACTAGCTAGAGGCAAGAGGCTGCCAACTTGAAATATCCATTCTTAGTACGTACCATCTAAGATTAGGATTGAATGTATTGTACGTATTTTGATCGAGACAGCAGCCTGGTGGAGTTCTCGTGTCCTAGATAGATGCAGTACGTACGTGAAACCCTAATACGCAGGTATCCGTACTTACATATAGAGTGAGAGTGGTAGTCAATCTAGGCTACGAGGACAGCTCTCGATCAGTTAGTTGAGCCTCTCACTTCCCTAGCACACTCGATCAAGTTTAGATAAAATGGATTCTGGATATGAAGAAATTAAGAGGAGCCAGATCACTGGAGCTGCCGTCCTGCTGAAGCCACCAAGACAATTTTCATAGCAACTGGAAAAGCTAAGCTATAAATACAGTAAATTGGGTCAAATATTTCCAGAAGGTCCAGTTTGGTTGGTGGCATACGACACAGAAGATCCATCCCCAGGGTTCTGATCTGGTCTCCGGTCCAACCTTGAATATATATATTTCTGTGACTTCGTCGACGGTGGGGGTCTCTGTCGATCACTCTCGTCAGTCCCGTTTTGTCAAAAGCCAAAAAAATGGGTCACCGTCAGATGCTAATCATGCCATGCATGCATCAACCACCACTTTAATTTAGAGGTGGGTGCCGTACAAAAGGATCGATGGAAAACTTGTTTCTGTAGCTGCTTCTCTGTTATATATGTTAAACAACCTGATATTAATATCGTAATTCTCATGGTAATCATCATCTTGGATGTCATTATGATTTTTTCAAAGTGTTTATTATGAAGCAAAATTCACCAATGATGCACGTCAAGGACGACTGGACGCAGACTAAAGAATAGAGAAATGAAGATAGTACAGGAACAAATAATAATGTTTCAAAGTATACGGCCCTAAGATTAATCGAAAAAGACCAATGTTAGAAATTTAGTTTTGAGTAATGTTAGATAAACCACCTTTTGACATCTCACCTAGAGTTTATTTTATTTGTCAGTGTATGTGGCACAACCACGCCATTTAATGAAACACTCTGATTGGGTGGTGATACGTCATGTATATGCCACGGTGGGTTCTAGGTGAGATGCCAAAACGTGGTTCATCTAGCATTATTGTAAAGTTTTTGAGTGTATAAAGTGATCAAAGATTCAAAATGCATCGAGGCTTAATAAATCTAGGATCCCTCGAGGGGAAAATGAAGCTCTCTCGGAAGCTTTTAAAATTTTGAGGCTATTTAATTATATATGTTTTATGATGGAACTATCTATATATGTAGAGTTGGTGTCCTCATTGTTAACTAATTAACATGAGAATTGTTGTCTGATAAAATGTCGACTGTAGAAACGGAAATGCATGCCTTGAACTCAATTGAGGCTTAATCTCGAATCCCTTGAAGAAAATGGGAAGCTTTCACCATGGGCTTCAAAATTTCAGACTATTTATTTGTGTGTACGTAATTGTTTTCTACTTATATAGTGCTTTTGTAAAATTGAAAACCTATATGATGATGGAAACGTTTTAGCAATAATGCACTGATGAAGAAGAAATCCCAAATTGTGTCTATGAAGTTTAAGAAAAGATGGAGATTTTTTTTTGGATATAGAACAAAGAACTCAATTACAAGAACTAGTGCTGTGAGTTCGACTCACTTACAAAAAGGAAACTGTAGTACTAGTTAGACCTTCCACGTACAAAAAAGAGACTGTCATACTACTATACCAAATAATATTAGGCGAATGACTCGGTAGAAATTAAGTCTCAATCCTGAAAAACCACAGTAAATGGGGCAGTAATTTACAATAGGCAACTTGAAGACCACGTTATAGACAAAAGAAAAAACACGTGTCAAGATTCCATATGCTTGAAAAATCTAGTGGGAGTCAACCCCTTCTTGGATCTTTACAAAAACAAGAGTTAAAATAGTTAATAACATCTGACCCTCCAAGTTGATTACATGAACCAAGATTTAATAAACAAATGAGCTACAGAAGCATCTTCTTGTCTCTAATGGTCCTTCTCCCTTGTTTTCAATTTTGGTCCGACTCTTCTGGCTCTCTCTCTCTCTCTCTCCTTTTATTGGTGCAGTGTTTCAATTTTCCAATGGAGTACTGGACAATCCCAAAGATTATATAATTACCTTATTTGATATTTCCGTAATATAGTAATCACAATTTAAATTATTAATTTCTCATTATATAGCTTAATCCTGGTCACTTTCTGAAAATTCCGAAGTTCCAACTGTTTTTGAGGCGACGAGAACAATGGAGAGGCTCGTCAAGCTCTAGCTCTGAACCTCTTCCCCAACCCATATGACAGATTTTCCACTTTGACCTCAATTCTTATTCTTTTCCTAATTTGGAATTTTTTAAATTGTTTCCGGGAGAAATTCTTGTTGGCATTTCTTTTCTGCCGGAAAATAGAGACATCTCACTGAAAGAGAGTGATTTTTTGTTTTGGTGAAGCTTAAGCAACGAGAAGTATTTGTAAGTCTCTCTCTGAGTTTTAAATTTCCAGTTAATTATTGATTTCTATAAGAAACCATGCTTATTTCTCATGAGTTATGACTTATAAGTCTACAAAGCTCTTAATTTTTGTGAATTTATACAGAACCCAGTTGCAAGATTGCTGAACTGTTATATTTTACTTCTTCAATTTTAATTTCAATTCTGCTATGTGTTCAATGTTCAACATTGTTGGTTATTTAAATTATGCTTGCTCAAATTTTTCTTAATGGTGTGAAAGTCGGTTCTACTTCTGCAAAAAAAAAAAAAAATAATCACAATCTGATAGACTGGGCGTCATTCAAGTTTGACACATTCAATACAATGAAAGAAAGTTTGATATGGGCATTGGATTGTTTATTTTACAAGAAAACTTGGAAAAAAAAAATTTCTTTATTTTCTTCAGTTTAGGTATTGAAGGAAATTAGTCACATGTTAGACCTGCATTTTGGCACCTAAAGAAGGGGTAAAGTCTTAGTCTTTAGTCTTTACAGCTTCTTCCCCAACTAATCAACTTGAAGCCATCTTCATTATACCTGTTCACATGATTCCTGGTGAATGGTACTATTGAGATCTTCCTTAGATCTTGTGGCTTGTAGCTCATTATGAGTCATATACTCACTTTGATATTTTTGAAGACCCCTCATGTTTGCATACATATAGATTGATCACTACCTCATGTTAAATCCAACTCTTTGGTATCATTCAGCTCCAGATCATTTCTGTTTGTTGAAGACAAAGTGATACAAGTTTCATGCAATGGGTTATGGTAATTCAAGATCAGTAAGGTGAATCCCCTTTCTTAATTCTCATTTGATTTCGAAGTATTAGTCTTTCTGATGATTTTATAGTTAATATTACCAAAACTGCTTCTGAATTTTTGTTTTTAATTTTTTATTTATTTTAGATTTGAAGATGATGTTGAATTAGCAAAGCTACCTTCAGTCAGTGGAGTTGGTGGTGTTAAGTTCAAGTACAAGATTGATGGGACACAAGTACAAGAGACCAGCACCAAGAGAATTGATAAGGAGCTGCCTGGCAAGTCTGGAAAATCTTTGAAAGCTAAAGTACTGTCTAGAGTCTTTTCTGAGGACTATGAGAGAGTGAAGAAGAAGATATTAGATCCTCGAGGACCAACAATTCGCAGATGGAACCAGATTTTCCTAATAACTTGTTTGATTTCTTTGTTTGTAGACCCTCTATTTTTTTTCTTGCCAGAGGTCGGAGACCAAGTCTGTATTGATATTGGAATACCACTTGAAGTTGCTCTTACCATTCTTCGATCAGTGGCCGATGTTTTTTACATAATTCAGATTTATATTAGATTTCGTAAAGCATATATTGCTCCTTCCTCTCGAGTATTTGGTAGAGGAGAGCTTGTTATAGACTCTTCAAAGATCGCATTGAAGTACCTCCGGTTTGATTTCTGGATAGACCTCATTGCTGCCCTGCCCCTTCCGCAGGTATGTTACTCAAGTCTTGTTCTAGTATTTGGCTATTGAGATACAGCTGTTTGCAGTAAACTTAGTAGTCCTTAATATTCCATCTACTTTTTAGGTACTAATTTGGATTGTAATTCCCAACCTTAATGGTTCAACAATGACGAACACCAAGAACGTTCTTCGGTTCATCATAATCTTTCAGTACATACCAAGGCTCTTTCTTATTTTTCCACTTTCATCACAAATTGTTAAGGCAACTGGTGTTGTAACGGAGACAGCATGGGCGGGCGCTGCATATAACCTGATGTTATACATGTTGGCAAGTCATGTAAGTACAGTTGTATTTTTTTTTTTTTCATTTTCAACTTACCATCTTATATGTAGTACAAACTGTATACTCATGCACCTAGCTGATTTTCATGTTTTCTTCACAAAAGGTTTTAGGAGCTTGTTGGTACCTTCTTTCTATTGAGCGGCAAGAAGCATGCTGGAGACACGTTTGTCAGCAAGATAGTACATTATGTGAATATGGTTATTTAGATTGCAAAGTCCAGCAAGACCCCAAACGGATCTCCTGGTTCCAGTCAAGTAATATCACGCACCTATGTAATCCAGAAGAAGACTCCTATGAATTTGGTATATACGGTGATGCGGTAACATACGGTGTTACAACCTCATCATTCTTCAACAAGTACTTTTACTGTCTTTGGTGGGGTCTAAGAAACCTCAGGTAACTAATTTCTGCATATCTCTGTTAATGATTTGCTGTTCCCCATATTATGAATGAAAATAAGGTAGTTATCATCAGTTCCTTGTAGATTTAGACCTCTTTCAAATCTTGTGCTCTCATGGTTTAGCCTCACCAAAATTTGTTGTCACATTACAATCATAGCCTCACCAATTTAAAACCAGATAATCATAAACATTCTGATTTGATTTTGTTTGATTTTCTTGATGACAAGGAAAAGAAAATGTTCTGATCCATCTCATTTCATGTCCATCATTGAAATATCATCTGCTTTGCTTTGTGCAGTTCTTTGGGGCAGAATCTTTCGACTAGCACTTATGTCGGAGAAATAATCTTTGCCATTATTATTGCGACTCTTGGATTAGTTCTCTTTGCTTTGCTGATCGGTAATATGCAAGTAAGTCAGCAAGTAACCTCACTACTTTAAACTGGTTTGACAAGCATGATAACCGTTTAATATGAGTCCTGCCTGTAGCTGTTTTACTCTTATGTATTCATAGAGAAAATTCTAATCACACATTATAATGTCAGACCTACCTTCAATCCACAACTATGCGACTAGAAGAGTGGAGAATCAAGAGAACTGATACAGAGCAATGGATGCATCACAGGCAGCTGCCTCCAGAATTAAGACTGTCTGTAAGGAAGTATGATCAGTATAAGTGGCTGGCTACTCGAGGAGTGGATGAAGAAAGTCTTCTCAAAGGCCTACCCATGGATCTTCGAAGAGACATCAAACGCCACCTTTGCCTTGACCTTGTTCGTCGGGTAAGTTATTGTTAGCTATGTTGTAGTCACTATGTTGATCAATACCCACTCCAAATGATACATCTTAGTAAGGATGAACAGGGCAGCTCGATAATCTGTAACTACAGTTAAATTGTGTTGACTACCTTATTATGCTCTTAACTTCTGGCTTGATTTATTGAATTTTATCTTTCATTAATGAGTAGGTTCCTATGTTTGATCAAATGGACGAAAGAATGCTAGATGCAATATGTGACAGACTTAAACCTGCTTTGGGTACTGAAGGCACATATCTAGTGCGCGAAGGTGATCCTGTCAATGAGATGCTCTTCATAGTTCGAGGCCACCTTGACTCCTACACCACCAACGGTGGCCGGACAGGATTCTTCAACTCATGCCATCTTGGCCCCGGTGACTTCTGTGGAGAAGAACTACTGACGTGGGCCTTAGACCCTCGTCCGAGTGTCATTCTCCCATCTTCAACGCGCACAGTGAAAGCGCTTTCTGAAGTAGAGGCATTTGCTCTAGTAGCAGAGGATTTGAAATTTGTTGCATCACAGTTTAGAAGACTACATAGCAAGCAACTTAGGCACAAGTTCCGGTTCTATTCACACCAGTGGCGGTTATGGGCTGCATGTTTCATACAGGCTGCTTGGCGTCGGTACAAGAAGCGTAGGGAAGCGGCAGAGCTGAAGGCTAAAGAAAACCATATGGCCGTCGCACCTGCGCAACCCCCACCCATCTCAGGCTTTGCTACTTATGCAGCAAGGCTTGCTGCAAGTACTAGGAGGGGTGCCAAGAAGCATCCTGGGTCAGATTCTGGGGTTGTAAGTTCATTACAGAAGCCAGCAGAGCCTGATTTTTCTGTAGCTGAGGAATGAATGGAGAACCGATACAAGTTGGAGACGGAATATGCAGTATATTACCCTGCTTATGTTTTCTGTACTGATATTTTCAATGGAAGGCTATCAACAATGTGTAGTATAGAACATCATATCAGCACACAAAACGAAAGCAGAAGCGCCGACCTGGAAGCTTCTGTTGTAAATTATTATCTTTCTCTTAGGATACAATCAGGAATGCATATATGTAATTGTTTGATTTTCTGCTTGTAACATTAGAGAGTGATAGCAAATTAGCACTGCGTGACTGCCCATCAGACTTTGAAGACCGTTTAGCAGGACAGTGTAGCTGAGCCGCTGAGGCCGGCTCTTAGCATCTGAGCCAAAATATAAACAAAGGGCTAAGGTGTAGTTGTGCAGGTTGCCATCACATAATGAAAAATATGTAATACTGATATTCTGACTATTGAGTGGGAATTGGACTAATTCTGTGATAGGAAATTCGGGTCGCCTTCCGAACTCTCTAGCCCAAGACTGAAATCGGTTGAAGACAATAATCAATAAAAAAGCAAGGAAACACAGAATTTAACCAGGTTCGGTAAAAAACAGTTGACTTACGTCCTCAAGTGCTGGTGATGGTGGCTCTACTAAACGAGAAGAAGATTACAACTGAAGAACAATTCGGTTCTTCCACTCTATAATAACCTCTTTCCTCTCAATCTAAATTTTCAACAGAGAACTCTCTAAATCACCCAATCTCTAAAAGCTTGCAACTCTCTAAATATTAGAACTCTCAACTGATCCACACCGGATCACACTCTTAGAATTCTCCAGAACACAGTATCAACCAAGAGTTATACACACCCTTGACAACACTGCGAATGATCGCCTCGACCGCGCCTCCTCGGCCCACGTCTCCATGACCATGTCTTGACAACCATGTCTCTGAGTTCCTTTTTATAAGCTCACAACTCTGAGCTATACAATAAGATTCCTAAACCTTCACTTCTAAGGAAAACTCTAAGAATCCTAGATACACTAGAATACCTTACTCAAATCCTTCAGAACTAGAGAATCCACAACATACAAAGAATGAGTTTTGAGCGGCAATCTTAACACTCTGGACTCAAATATTTCCAGTATCACTTCTAGAAATAGGTATGTCGATCAATATGCTATGAAACCGAAGTTGGAGCGTAAAGAAATTCACTTTGTTTCTTTTGATTTTTACTCTTCATAATTTGAACTCTGAAATTGCTTCGCTGAGAAGAGTGGAGTACTAAATGCAATATCAGGCTAACGAACATTTTTTGTTTTTCTAGCAAGAGGTTAATATACATCTAGCAAAGCAAAATTTTGCCACAGTTGTGACTTGTGAGGAATGCAATGCTTAATGGCATATGGTAAGCTCCCTAAGCTGGTTTTGGGCCCAACTTCTATTTTTACATTTTTGTTTGGAAAGTGCGTCGATTCACTTTTAAAGACAATTTTTGCCCAAAAAGTCGGAAATAAAATTAAAGTTGTTCTTTGTGTTCAGGATGCTAAGAGAATGAACAATTTTCCTCCTCTCCCACACGTGTGTTCATTGTTTAGCCTCCTCTCCAACTTTCTAATTAGCTAGAAACATCACCCCAGTATGACTTATAAACAAACGAACATTTTTCCCTTTCGTGACCGGTAGACAGGAATAACAATCACCATGACAAGGTGTACATAATGCACCAGCACCAAGTGATGGCAGTCCCTACTTCCTTGTTGTGCCCACATTCTTTAGTCTTAGTGATCGACCATCGATGATCGATGCCACACCACTATAAATGTTTTGCAACTGATTTTGTATGCATCTCATCTCAAGTTTGTTTCTGACAGCAAAGATAAGGAAGCTTTTGTTTTGGGTTATGGGAGTCTGACTCAAATGGCTGCAGCCCACAACATAGATTGCAATATTGCTCACTAGGACTTGCACTACATATATGTGCCATTGCTCCATCCAAACATTCTTCCTATAGGCGACAAGTCAATACCACACTCGATTTCAGGGGATGAGATCAATAATTAGTGATGAATATGGTCTCTCGATCTTTTGACATATACAGGGTGATTAGACCCTGTATCTACTACCAAAAGATGATAAATAAGTTACTATGGACACATTTTAAAGATGGCATATATATCTAGAGGTCTCAAAAGGTTGAGCAAATGAGGATCAAGCTCTACATTCTGCTTATCATGATGCCATGTGAGAAGACAACCGAATTCAACACGTCAAATTATAAATCATCAAGATCAGACCCAAAAAAATAATTATAACAGCAAGTGAAAGGGAGTTACAAGTTGGCAACAATTTGCATACAGTACTCGCGTTGATGCTGAATCAACTTATATGAATTACCTCATTTTCGTCACTGATCGAGTTTCATTTGGTACGTGATACTGGAGTTGAAACTGAATTGCATGGTGTATAAAGTTTTGTGTGCGTATACACTAAATTGAAGGTATATATGAGTAGAATGTACGTGTGTGACTAAGTGCTTCCAAGGACGGAGCCAGAAAATGAAGACTTGGTTGGCCAATCACAAAAGGATTCGGATCAGTCACAAAAGTCTCAAAACAAGTATATCTATTTATCGTGTATATATTTTTACAATGAAGAAGCTATATATTAGATACAAAGTTTCTTATGATCTAAAAAACTAAAAATTTTGACATTGTAATTTCTTTTGATAAATTTGAAATTTGATATAAAAGGATGACAAAACCAAAATAAAACAACACTAATTAAATGATCTCTTACATGAAAATTTGAAATATAGGGTAGTCGATCATTTAACTCGCTGCACCAAATCTTTCAGTTAATTTAGCATCGTTAAAGTACTTTGAACTATGAATTAAGTTCTATTCTAATACTAACATGTTATGTTATGCGTGCAGTACTACTAGCTAATTATACTCTATATCAGTCTCAGTCCTTCATGCCAAAGTCGGTGGCCGATTGATCACTTTCGGTCCCGCCTGGAACATGCAGGTTGGCTCCATCAATGGATCAGTAGCTTAATCTTGCCCTTGATTCATGGTACGTACACTGCAGGGTGTTCTTTTAGGAAAAGTTGACGTCTTTGATGCACATTTAGCCGATTAAACCCTAAACCCTAATTCCTAATTTATTATTCCACAGCTGAAAATTATATATGAGAGATGCTAAATTACAGGTCTGAAGTGTTGTCCAATATTTTTTGAATCATACAAACTATTGAACCTAGCTTCCTGAACTTAGAAATGAGAGGTAGATTCAGTCGCCTTGCTGACCCGCCAACCAGATTACTCTCCGGCCGATTGATTCTCTTTACTTTTGTCTTGGATAGGTGCAAGAATCCAACACATTATCCATCCACCGACATCAAATTTATACTTGTATGGCAACCCAGAACCTCATGAAGCGATGTAGAACTTGTCCACGTAGAGAGCTACAATCCATTCTTTCTATTGGTTTTCTTTTCGTACTCGAATATTATAGATTATAGGTATTTTACAGAAATTTTATTTTCAATATAGCCGATTTACTAATCGATTAAAAGGAAAACGAAAAGGATGCAATTGTGAAAATGATTTGGAGTAAATGGATAGTTTGTTATCTTGTATTACAAGTAACTGGATGAACACGTAAATGATGGCCGGCCTCGCTCTTTGCTAGTAAAACACGCATAGTGAAGAAAGCAACAAGAGATTCCTATGCTTTAGAATGGCGGTGCAAAGAATGATCGAAAAGGAGAGCTAGCTAATTTGATGAAACCAGTGACTCTCCATGATCCATAAACATCATGCATGTAATGAAGAAAAGTATTGTAGGCGGTTTGTCTCTGAATGGAATTTCCCTTTCAGAAAATTCAACTTAGTTTTGGAATGCTGTTGATTAGTATTCATGATCAAACATGAATAAAGATGGTCTGCTGCAACTGAAAACTTGGTTCAAAAGGTGCAAATTAAATAAACAAATTGAAGGCTGATCGATGTTTATAGTTCCAATATACATGTTCTTCGGGTAAGAGATCCTATGTATTTCTAAAGGAAGTGTTCCTACAGACATGGATATAGTTGTACCATGTTCCAATTGCCAATGTGAAGCACAGATCGATTGGTTAATCTTGGTGTTTAAAGTGTGCGAGGAGATGGATCTTTCTTATCTAAATTGGTGGGTCATCATTTGACAATTACGCTCATGTATATAATATCAAGACTCGGAGCATTCGGTGTTCTACACCATGATACAAATTATAGATAGAATTTTCATTATACGACGTGTAAATAAACGACACATTGTAGAAAGTTAAAATCGATGACTTTAATATAGATGAATGGTGGTTCAAACATATAGACGACTCAGGTTGCATCTTGTATATGCACGCCGTACATTCAAGAATTTTTAGAAATCATATATTTAACCCTAGCCTGATGGGGAATATTTTTCCTATAATTTACTAGTCCCTTCTGCTGTTTGAACATCTTTACCTCAGTGAACACTTATATGAAAAATTGCTTGGTAGCAGATGGCTCATAGATCATACCAATGCGAAGAAAGCACTACACCAAAAATGGAAAAGGCCAAAGCATATATGAAGTTGAAGAGTATGTTCCCTAAGAGTAGGGACAGGACGTGATCATGGGTTAATTGATGTTTTGCAAGTGGAATGAGAGATTGGCCATAATCTAATACCTCTTCTTCCTTTTGTAAGAGGCTTTTGATAGTGATGATAATTCATTAGCATTAGGTAGCTAAAACTAGCATGAGTAGTGAGTGGGAATTCCACCATATCTCAAAGTGGGAGTCAATCATAGTTTGTTAGTCTCAAATAACAAATCACCAAATCAATATATTTAACAACAATTCCAACAAACAAGGGCATATCCCGTAGTCGACTGATCTTAAAGCTCAAAGGGGTTAAAGTGAAAGTGGATCGAAAACCTTGCATCTTGTATCAGGCTTCTGCTACCAAACTGATGCGCAGAGAATCATATACAAAGTTAAATATACATAGCAACCATGTTTGACTAACCATTTTATATTTTGTCCCTCTTTTGGTCCCTCGATCGACTAATGCTTTCGTTAACTCAGGTTACTTTGTTTAAACCAAACTGCCGCCATGAACTCAAATCTTAAAAAGTGGAATCTTAAGATATGCTCACTTCTGTTTTTCGATCCAGAACTTGATTTTCTGGCAATGATGTCTACTTTACGACTTCCTGATGGAGCAGATTCATGCTTGATTAAATATATATGAGGTTAAGTTATGATTTAATTTGCAGTCATAAAATCAATATATTGTATTTAGAAGTTTGATAAAAAAAAATTACACACTCTTGGAATCTTCTACAATACCTTCATGTATGTATATGATACCTTTTGAACAAACCAAATATCGATGACGCATTTAATAACAAGCAGCAAATGAACTGATAGCTAGGATTACATGCAATACCGTTTTGAAGTCTTCATCTTCAAAAGTAAGTGCGTGGAAGCAAATTGAAGGAGGCTTTGGTACTTCTATCTAGGCGGAGAAGTACACTTCATATTTCTGGATAACGAAACATCCAATCTGGTCATTCAGGAAACGCACTAAACTCGCAGGCAGCAGCCTTACATCAGTGGAAGACGCACTGTCCTCACTTTGAAGCTGATACGTGCCGACCGAAGTATCGATGTACACGACTGGATTAGGTTTATATATACCTTGTTTATTGTTTAACGCATCATGAATAAGTGTATAAGTAAACTATATATAGTAGTTCGTAGTGTGCCCTAATCAAATGAACCAGTAAAATCCATGGCTGTTTCTTTGATTCTTGACGTACGTATGACTGGTTTGTGTTAGACGGAGTCAGAGAAAGTTCATCAGTAAAATAAACTACTGTTAGTAATACCGTGCTTAAGCTAGCGTGTTTACGATAAACCGGTCTTCCAGTGCATGGTTTATATATATAGCCTGCATTTTAGGCTCAGCATATATGAGCTCAGAAGACAAAACTGAGGAAGTTGAAGACGTACTGATTTAAGTTAAGTTCATTTGATTAGGGTACGTACCACTACAACAATGGCACTCTTAGGCGACGAAAAAATTTCGTCACCTAAGAGTGATTTTCGTCTCCCAAAGATTTAGGTGACAAAATTTTCGTCACCTAAGTTTCGTCGTCTAAAATTTGTGGCCTAAGCAAGTAGACGACGAAAATTATAAATTTCGTCGCCTAAGAAAGTACTTAAACGACGAATATAATTCGTCGTCTAAGTACTTTAGTGACGAAAAAATTCTTAGAGGACGATGTTTTTCGTCGGCTATGGACTTACTTAGACGACGAAATATCGTATTTTCGTCGCCTAAGTGATTTACTTAGTCGACGAAAAAAATAATTTTCGTCACCTAAGTGATTTACTTAGACGACGAAAAAAAAAATTTCGTCGCCTAAGTTATTTACTTAGGCGAGGAAAATGATAGTTTCATCGCCTAAGTAATAATTTATATTTAAAAAAATATATACCGAAATTGAGACAAAATATTAATTAATATATTAAAAAAATTATTAATACAAATTAAATACTTAATATTAATAAATTTGTACATACAAATTAAAATATTTAATACTTAATATTAAGCAGAACAACAATTAAAATATTAATTTATATTCAACTCTCTAAATGCTCAAACTAAGTTCAGTGATGCTGAGGTAGAGACAATGTATTAAGGTCTTGTTACCATTAGGTACATCAAATATACAAAATCAGTCCATAAACCTAGCAGAAACATGACTGAAAGTCTGAAATGAGCTATTAAAAAATTAAAGATTGCAACTTTTCTGTTAGAGACTAAGCTCATACAAGATGAAGAAATTGACAATACAGAACCACTAATGCTGACTAAGTAAAAACATGTTACAAAAATGGAGATATTGTTATCAATCTTAATTATACAAAAACCAACCGCAGCTCATCATTGCAAATAATTTTCCTCTTGTTATTGGGGTCTTGGAGATTGTGTTTCCTTATGTAAGCCCATAGTTGCTTCACAATCTGAACTCAACATGTAAAGAACAAATTCAATCAAATTCCTGGAAGATAACAAACAAATTCTGATACATAGCAATAAGGGATGAGCTTGAACCTCAGTCCTTGGAAGAGTTGGATGGCCAACAATGACCTGGAGTTCCGGCGAAACACCGCAAAGTTTGTTTAGACCCCCTGGACCTCCTTTTCTCTTAGGTTTAGGTTTAGAGCTACACCATAATGACAAAAACCCTAAACATAAGATTACAAACATACACCAAACTACTAGCACAACAACATTGGGAAAAGCATCTTTCTCCGTCTTAAAGCCCAAAACATAATTCACATAAACTTCTCCACAAGTTCAAGCTTTGATTGTTCTATATGAATTGCAGAAGACCCAGGGGAAGAAATAATTGACTTGGGTCACATAGAGGGAAGCAGAAACAACCTACTATATATAAACAACCTACTATAGAACAATATCTTAATTGTAATCCAAACTGAAGCCAATATCTTATCAAACACAACAGCAAGTCACCTATATAAGCAACCTACTATATATCAAGCATATATATGGACCGGAAGATATGATCAAGCATAGCAAAACAAATATACGGCTTCAGAGACTACAAATTTTGAGGAGAGGGGTTACCGGACATATACATTAGCACTTCTACAATTAACAGAGAAGAATAAGAGTAGAGAGAGAAGAGAATCGGACCTATAGAGGAGGAAGGGGAAGGACTGAGACGAAGGCTGGGGCAGGACGGGGAGGTCACCGAGCGGGGGCGGAGGTTGGGGCACAGGTTGTGCTGCCTGTCCTTAGTGCTCCAAAACTTGTGATTCAAATCACCATAAGGTTTCTAAAGCAATAGAGAAAACATCCAAAGTCTTATTTGAAATCTGAAACCGAGATGCAGAGAAGATGGAAGACTAACCAAATCAATTCAAACTAGAGAGAGAGATACCTGAGGACGAGGCTGGCTGGGGCGGAGGCTAGCTGAGAAGGAGGGAAGGGCGGGGGCTAGCTGACAGAGGCGGAGGCGGAGGTGGGAGGGGCGACCGAGGCAGAGGGTGGCTAAGGAGGAGGCTGGGGCGGAGGCTAGCAGAGGCGGAGGCTAGGGAGGAAGAATTTAGGATTTAGGGATTGCAGAATTAGTGCTAATCGGGTATACATATTTAACCGACTTAGGCGACGAAACATTTAATTTCGTCTCCTAAGAAAAATTTTTAGGCGACGAAAAAAATTGTTTCGTCTCCTAAGTTAATTTCGAATTTTGACAAAAATTTTAAGCGGAAAAATAACCGCCAATAGAATTATTTTTTTTAAATGAAATTTACTTAGGCCACGAAAATATAAGTTTCGTCGCCTAAGTTTTTACTTAGGCCACGAAACTAATAAGTTTCGTCGTCTAAGTGATAACTTAGGCCACGAATATGTTTTTTTCGTCGTCTAAGTAAAAATATTTTTTCAAAAAAACTATTGGAGGCTCAATTTTAATTTAATATGTTAAAACTTTTATGACGAGTTCATAGGTGCATTTGGTCGACTTGGACCCCACTATAACCCAGCATAACAGATATTGTGGGTCCCCGAATAACTAGTTCAAGGCATATATTAACAGTCGAAGTAAGTACGTACACACCATTTCATAATTGTACCATTACCGATCACCGAAGCCTATGTACCAACTCTTCAGTATACCAATACTTTCGGTTGGTAATTGGCCTCTACCAATATATGATATTGGCTCATTTAAGTCTAAGGCTCAGCCCAAGATATATTGTATTGATCTTTTTCTAAAAACTGGAAGTTCATTATACAAGACACAACAATGAGTACTAGTACAAAAGTGTCAATACACAACACAAATCACACAACTTTTTGGAAGTTTACTATTGACTTTTTTTATATAGTTGTTTCGAAAAGTTGTACACTTTAGTATAATCTACTAATCAAGTCATACCGCATTAGTAAATATGTTGTCATTATAATAGCTAAATTCACAAAATGAAAATTTTCACCGTCTGATGTAATCGTTATAGTTAAATATGAGTAGAGTATAAAAACCAACTCGTTTCATGAGCGTTCGATGCTCGATCGAAACGGACAACCATATTTTCATAAAACTTATCACACGAAAACGCTATTAAGTATCTTTAGATGACCTTGTTTGGTCGACCCTTCCAAACATTAAACTCTCATATAGATGAGATGTAATTATCCATGTAAAAATTTGAGAGCTTTTACCTCCCGATACTATGGCTCCCCATAGAGAGAGATAAGTTTAAATAAGGTTGACCGCATCGGTCGGGGCTCTAATTTTGTTGGATTTAAGTGATTTTTTTACCATCACCGTATTTCATCATAACCATTAAATGCTA
Source organism: Potentilla sterilis (assembly GCA_963682095.1). Taxonomy (NCBI): domain Eukaryota; kingdom Viridiplantae; phylum Streptophyta; class Magnoliopsida; order Rosales; family Rosaceae; genus Potentilla; species Potentilla sterilis. The sequence goes on along the minus strand of OY821755.1, from coordinate 45,978,060 downwards.
TTTCACAGCATTTTTCAAAATTTGACTTCTTCTATATAGTTGTTTAGAAAAGTTGTACACTTGAGTATAATCTTCTAATCAAGTTATACTGCATTAGTAAACATGTTATCATTATAATGGCTAAATTCACAAAATGAAAATTTTGACCGTCTGATATGATCGTTATAGTTAAATATGAGTAGAGTATAAAAATCAACTCGTTTCGTGAACGTTCGATTCTCGATAGAATCGGTTAACCATATTTTCATAAAACTTATCACACGAAAACGCTATTACGTACCTTTAGATGACCTTGTTTGGTCGACTCTTCCAAACATTAAACTCTCATATAGATGAGACCTAATTATCCATGTAAAAATTTGAAAACTTTTACATCCCGATACTATGGCTCCGCATCGAACGAGTGTAGTATATATAATATAGATTTACTTAGGCGACGAAATAATACTTTCCTCGCCTAAGAAACACTTAGGCGACAAAAAAATGGTTTCCTCGCCTAAGTGTAAATCTTAGGCGACGAAAAAAGATTTTTCGTCGTATTAAATTATAACTCTAACGACAAATTTTTGTCGGCATCTTTGTATTTTCTTAGGCGACGAAAACTCATTTTCCTCGCCTAAGTATTTAACTTAGGCGACGAAAATTAATTTTTTCTTCACCTAAGTAAAGAACTTAGGCGACGAAAGTTTTTTTTGTCACCTAAGTAAACACCTTAGGCGACGAAATTTTTTTCGTCACCTAAGTAAACACCTTAGGCGACGAAATTAATTTTCGTCGTCTTAGTGTTCTCTTAGACGACGGAAATTATTATTCGTCGCCTAAGAATATACTTAGGCGACGAAATTTCTAGCTTAGAGGACGAAATTTTTTTCGTCTCCTAAGAACTCTTAGGAGAGGAAACTTTTTTTATTTCGTTGCCTAAGGTATTTTTTCTGGTAGTGTATGTGAGAGCGAGAAGCTCCGGTGGTGCATTCAGAAAAAGATGGTAATAAAGGGAATGGTCGGGTGTTGGTAAGACTAGACAACCATCTTCCCTAACCCTACCTTCCAACTTTTAAGGGACAAAACTGCATCAAAAACATAGAATTCTTATCTCCAAAACAATATGTGTCTCTTTCCATTTGAACCGCAAACATATCATCATCATCCATATATATATACCCTAATACACATCATTAAGGGATGAACCAATATTTTTTTTTTCTTTTCATTTGGATTGAAAGAAATAGATTGGAATGAAGATATGATCATGCATGTGTATAGCACCTGCGTGAGAAATCAAACATGAAACATGAGATGTCATTATAATTATAAAACAAGAATAGTCGGGGCATGTAATTAACCTAGCTTGCGCTATAACATCCACTAAACTTGCAAGTCTTTTCGTTGGTTTTGGCGTACAATAGGTCTCCTAGCCTTATCTTCTCTTTAGTGATCAGAAGAAAGAAATTAGTTGATTCCAAATCATATTTAACACAAGATTGCATCTTTTGTCAAATACGTACTAGAGCAATAGGCGATCCTAGGCAATAGCATAGTTATTTTCCTCCTCTTTTTTTTTTTGGCAAACGCATAGTTTTGAGGGTTGCATTTCCTCATGTTATGATAACCTTAACACCCTGATGAATTAATATATATATATATATATATATATATATATATATATATATATATATATATATAAGTGAATAACAAGAGAGGGGATCAAAGCAAAACCTCTCAAAACAAACTAGTAATATAATAAAACTAGGAAAATTAAAATAGGAGAAGACTCTTAACGTCACTATTACAGTATGATAAAATAAAAAAAGAAGGTACATCCCACCAAACTAATTGAGTTATTACCGCACTGTGATTAGCCAAACCATCTGCAATTTAATCCCCTTCACGAAAAATATGAGAAGATTAAAAGATCATATTTGATATGTAACTTAACCAGTTAAACTAACGAATACGATATTGCCAAAGTACAAGCATAGGAGAGCGCACATAGTCTAGCACAATTGATGAGCCAAATTTTAACCAAATGTACTTCCAGTTAGGGGTTATCATATATATATGATAACTCTAGATTTAGAAAGATTAGCTTAATGCAGGGGTCGCAGTTCCACCAGTCCAGGCAAATAATGTAAAATAAAGTCTATGATGTTTCAAAATTAATTTAGCAGATAATAAACGAGATGTCTATAAATGTCGTGCAATTTTCAAGCCATAGAAGTCATTAACCTGCAGATATAGTATATGGAAAGAGGAAGTAGGCAATGGGATGTTTTAAAGAGGAGGCAGCAAAGCAAGTAAGCAATTGGTAGGGCAGGGATGGGTGTAGATGAGAATGAGAATGTGGAGAAATGGATAGAACTTGTTCCTTTTTGCAGGTAGTATATATACAAGTGTTTCCTATGCATACAACAGCTTTGTCTAGGCAGGTAGAGTGATTGAGGGTACATCCAATATGGGTCAGGCATTAGTGCCTACCTAGACATAGACTTTGATAATTGGTTAACAACAGGTCGTGTATATCAAATTTTTTTTAGGAGTCATGTATATCAGTTTCTCTAGTAAACATATCATGTTCGTTATTTTCAGCAACAATCCAAGAGATAAAAAATTGTTTCAGGATCTTGACTTGAATTAATAGTGATTTGAAACTGATATTTGAGTATTATCTGTAATTTTTTTTATATTCGGTTGTTCGTGTCAGTCCGGTTTAACATTTTGTTACAACATTTTCAATGGAGAAGATATGTCGTTTTAAGTGTCTCCAGTGCCTTACTGACCGTTTGGACATAGAGTGTCGTCAACTTTTGTTTGAGTAATGTGTTGGGTTCCATTCTGTTATCATTGAAAGGTTTTCGATTGGATTGTCACCAAGCGTTTGATGGAGACTGTGCCTTGGTTTATTTTGTCCCAATGTGGGAATTGGTTTGCTAATCAGTTTCACGTGTAGACCTAAAACTTAGGTTGCACGTGAGGAGGCCTGTGAGAGAGGTAAGATCCCACATCACAAAAGTGACTAATACAATATCCACATAAATTGTGAATAATACTTGATTGTACCAAGACATTTTGTGATTAAAACCTAACACCTTAAAGGTGATAAGTTGATACAATATTGATAAAATAGTGATCCATAGGCCACGTTTGTCGCTATTTAACATAAAGGTCAGACTAAGGTTGCGCAATCTCAGGCTGTCTTGCCTACTAAGTTTGGTGGGTTAGATAGAGCGCCGTCTCCTCTCTCCCTTTAGGTTTTCTCGACCTAGGGTTCAGTGGGTTCGGCAGGGAAGGAGGGCGATGACGAAGGCCTGGCTCTAGGCGCCTGCTCTGGCATAGTCCCTCTTTAGTAGGGACTAGGGAGGCAAGATGCTGGGTGTTTCTCATCGACGGTGGGGTGTGCTCTTGGCGGACTACGGTTTTGATTGGGTCGTCTCTCATTGACAGTGGTCAATCTAAGGAGGGACTTGAAGGTAGCGGTTCCAAAGATAGTGTTGTGAATCTTTGTCTCCTGCCGACGTTGGTCCCTTCGACCCAGGCGCCGGTGCTTTGATCTGGGTTTCGTCTCGACTCAGATTTGCACAGTGTTCGTTGGTTCTGAGCTTTTGCTCAGGTGATGGTGGCGGCGTTCCGGTGGGAGCAGCCACGACCACCGGATGTGGAGAGGAGGCTCTGGGTCTGGGCTTGGATCAGAACTTTTGGACTTGGGTCTGTGTTCAGATGTGGAGCTGGTTATACTTGGGCCTTTGGGCTTGAGTAGTTTGGTCCTTTTCAGAAATATATTAAGGTAGGGGTTTGGCTGTATTTGGCGTCTACATTGATAGTGTCATGGCCACTATGATTGGACTTTCTTTTCTAAAGTTACTAGTCTTTCTGCACGCGCGATGCGCGTGCGAAAAGGCCGTGCTCGCGCGTGCGTTTAAACATTTTTCGATAAATACGTTGAACATATACACAGTTTTCCAGCAATAATTAACAGAAAAATCAACCAAACTAAAGTGAATATCACTAAATGAAAAAAGATATTGAAAAAAGATGAAGCAAAAGAACAATAGTGTAGGGCAATTAGTTGGTCACAATTAAGTAGAATAATGAAGCAAAAGACCAACAGAGGCAAAGATGTGACACACAACACACCTCTTTTGTTACAATTCAGAAAAAAGATGGAAGCCAAAGACCTCTCTTTCTTTTCCTTCCAATCAGATTTGTCTCCTCCACAATTGGAATTCAACACTATACATGTAGCCATGAGCAGTGTAAACAAAACAAAACTTCTATGCAAATTTAGCTAGATTACTGAAAATAAAATCAAAAACGTAGGAACTTAATAGTTCTCAGATTCATGTGATTTTCATTATTCAACACATGATCAATCTCTCCCAAATTCAAATGCAAATCTTAATATCCAGCCTTAAATGTACAGACATAAATACAAAAGAAAAACTCAAACATAGACTTAAACATGTACCTAGGAGAAGAGTTACTACAACAGTTGATTCCCAATTAGTGCCGTGGGGCACAATGTTTTCTGATATAATACTCCGGATGGAAAAAGAGTTAATCAAACGGATAATAACTTTTAGTCACCATAAACAGAGCAGTAAACAAACAATTAAATACCAAAACCAAAAGCGACAAAATTCATACATGGCCTTTCTCGGCAACAATGGTGATATGGCTTTGATCCGATGAAAGATATCAACAATACTGCACCGGGGGAAAAAAGAGAGCGAGAGAGTACATTAAAAAAAAAAATTGTTTTGATGCATATGGCATCAACACAACTATTAGTAGATCTGGTAAGATGTTTTGTGTAAGGAGGCTTGAGACCAAATCAATTCACACTTGCACTTGCACTTGCTTTGTTAAAAGAAATCCCTTTTCTCTACCATCGATGCTTGCTTTCTATCCTGTTCTCTTCCTAAGTCAAAGACATACATTAATTTCTACTTCTTTCTATAGTGTGAGTCCCCAAATTAGAACCAAAAGGCTATAATTATTAACGATTGGGATTACAAAAATCAGTACCAAAGTATGCCTGAAAATGGCAGAATGGCAAATAGAGGTAAATAATTGTATCCTAAACCAGTTAATTAATTTCCCTTTGCTGTACTATATACCTCCAAAGTTGTTGACGCCTTCCATTGTTATCGATGGTCAAGTTAAAATTATATGCATTGGTGACTTTAAACATGTAAAACAACAGAAATTGAAGCAATCTTACCTTAATGAAGAGAGAACAGCAGAAACCCATAAAATGAGTTGGGAACGCCAGATGAAGGAACCATCAACCAAGGATCCCAGCAAACTTCTTTCTATACTTATGGAAATTGAATCACGAAAGAGTAAGAAGAAAAAACCAATGAGTATGACATTGCAGATTGGTTGCTGCTGTAACCAAAACCAATGAGTATGCCCTTGAGTAATTAAGCAAGCAAATTGAGAATGGAAATTGAAACACGGAATTGAAAATACCAATTATCAATTGAGAATGGAAATCAATTCATACGATATCAATTCATACAATCATACCTCAGCCCAAACGATAGCAATCTTTCTCCTGTTTTGATTTTACGGTGCTTTGCTCTGCGTTTCTCCTGTAAATTGAAAGGGGAAGAGTTGTAATGAGGACAATTTGTACCCAATTAACTTTCATGATCGTGCCCGACGGTTTTCCTCAGCAATGGAGATCGTGGGGAACTGCGTCTCTCTCTTGTTTCTTCTTTATTTCAGTTGTTTATGGGTGAGTTTACAGGAGAGAAGACAACTCTTCCGAAGAGGTTTATATTGCTCTTTTACTTCTTTATCCTTTATCTAAATGATTTCTCTATTTATATAATTTAATATATTAAGGGTAATTTGAGAAAATAGGAGATGGAAGTTCCATAAGCCAAATTGGCTTAATATATAGAGATATTGCTTTAGTTGAATATAGGTTTACTTCGATTGCTTAGGTTTACCTTACATGGCTCAATATTGACGAAGCCAGGGCCTCTGATGAGTTATGTTTGCAATGTAATTATCATTTATATTAATGAATTGACACCCCCTTAGTTCTAAAAAAAAAAAAAAAATTTGGTGGGTTAGGAATTAGACCATGTGGAGATTTAACTTCAACTATTTACTCGTAAGTACCAACTAAATACTTTTTTCTTTCAGGCTCTCAGAAAATTCTCTCATTCTTTTGCTTGAAAGGGTATCTTGGATAGTCGAAGATTATTAGAAGATGGTATTTGATGGATAGTAGGGATTGGTACTTGCACCAACTTATTCCTCTATGCTCCGCAAAAGTAGGCGACCGGGTTTACAAGATCTTGGGGTTTCCCTCCTTCACCGGCTGCGCCGCGGTGCCCGTGCTGGTCTTCAGCTGTGCCAGCGTTCGCTAGGTGTGGTAGGAAGAGATCGGATGGTGACTATCTAGGGTCTTATTGTGTAAGTTGGTGTGGCGGTGGACAAAGAGAGTTAGACTAATAAGGAGGCCGGATCAGGGGTTGCTAGCAGACTTGGGTGGCAGTGTGGCACCAAACAATTTGCTAGAACATGCATCGCCACGAAGCCCTAGCAAAGCTCTCATCATCTCTACCTCTTTACATTTAACTTAATATTGTAGTTTCCATTAAAATTGTCTACCGTCCACAGAGTGCAGTAAAAAAACTGTATAAGAAAGAAGGAGACGGATTTTTACACTCGTAAATTTATTGTGTTGTTGTTTTGGACTGGATTTTGTTGCGGACTTGTTGTTAACGTGATCTTTTTTCGAAGCTATTTACTGTATTGATTGGTTTAGGGCTACACCATGAGAGTCTTTTAGACCTCAAGCTTATCAAGATAGATGTAGAGAATTATGATTGTTGAATAATTAGGTTGTGTTCTAGGAGAAATAGATGATAGTAAACTGTATCTTTATTGATTGATAAGAATGTCTTTATATAGACATTACATCAAGTATCCCTGGTAATCAGGGATTCCCTATCTAATAAAGTATCTAGACTACTAGCCTTATTAGGACAAGTCACACCACGGAAGTTACGGAATTAACCTTCCTTGAACACTCCCCCTTGTGTCGCGTCCTCAATGGTGCATGAACTGTTGCCTCGTTAAAACCTTTGCCAGTAAACAAAAACCTCTTGGGCAAAAATAAAAGCATGGTCTAAGGGAAAAGAGTACAACGCACCAACTACAAGTATGTGAGACATGCATGATTAGACTCCCCCTAAAGTCTAGACGAGAACTCCCCCTGATAATCAGTCAGTCTTCGAGTTCGGATAAGCGACACATTCCAATGCGCTTTACATGTTTCACAAATGTAGATTTGGGTAGAGACTTAGTGAACAGATCAGCTGCATTATCTTCTGAGCTGACTTGCTTCACATGGATATTCAAAGTCTCTTGCTGCTGCTGATTGTAGAAGAACTTAGGCGAAATGTGTTTAGTATTGTCACCCTTGATGTATCCCAACTTCATCTGCTCAATGCATGCTGCATTATCTTCAAATATGCAAGTTAGTCCCATCGTAGTAGACTCAAGTCCATTAGACTCTCGAATGTGAGATATAACTGAGCGAAGCCAAACACATTCTTTGACTGCTTCATGTAGTGCAATAATCTCAGTATGGTTCGAGGAGGTAGCAACAAAGGTTTGTTTGGTTGATCTCCAAGATATCGCCGTATTCCCAATGGTAAAAACATAACCGGTTTGGGAACGTCCTTTGTGTGGATCTGACAAATATCCAGCATCAGCAAATCCTACCATCACATCATTTGGTATATCTGAGTAGGAGGGGGTATCGCCAAAGCCGTATCGGGACCACGACTTAGCATCCTCGGGTCCGAATATGTTGGCGGATATGGTTGCAGGATGGCAGATGGCTGAGTCGCGGCTTGTTGTGGCGAGGCAGGGTGCTGCTGAGCCAAGCCAGTCTTGGCGGCTGACCGGTGGCGATCCGAGCCACAGTTTGTGCTGTTGGATGCAAGAGATCGACTAGGTGTCGAATCCTGATGAGTGTATCGATAGTACAAGCCCATGTCAAGGGATCCTTTAAGGTATCGAAAGATGTTCTTGATTCCAACCTAATGACGTTGTGTTGGCGCAGAGCTAAATCTAGCTAACAAGTTCACTGAGAAAGCAATGTCTGGTCTAGTACACTGAGCTAGGTATAACAAAGCTCCAATTGCACTAAGATATGGATATTCAGCTCCCAAGACCTCTTCGTCATCTTCTTTCGGACGAAAGGGATCTTTGTTGATATCCAGACTTCTAATGACCATGGGAGTGCCTGTAGGATGCATAACTTTGTCCATGTTAAATCGCCTGAGCATCTTTCGGACATATGCAGATTGGTGTATAAAGATTCCACCACTTCGGTGCTCTAGTTCTAAGCCTAGGCAAAACCGAGTCCTTCCCAGATCTTTCATCTCGAATTCGGATTTCAAGTATCTTGCGGTCTCATTGATCTCATTTAGAGTTCCAATGATGTTCATATCGTCAACATAGACGGCTATAATGGCAAATCCTGAACTTGTTCTCTTTATGAACACACAAGGGCACAACTCATCATTCTTGTATCCTTTCTCAATCAAGTAATCACTTAACCGTGTGTACCACATCCTACCAGATTGTCGGAGTCCATATAGAGATCGTCTCAACCTGATAGCAAATGAACTTCGTGGTTTTTGCTCACTTGACTTGGGTAACGAAAGTCCTTCTGGCACTTTCATGTACATCTCCGTATCTAGATCCCCATAAAGATACGCTGTTACAACATCCATAAGCTGCATATTGAGTCTCTCTGAGACTACCAAATTGATTAAGTATCGGAAGGTAATAGTATCCATGACAGGAGAATACGTCTCCTCATAATCAATTGCAGGGCGTTGAGAAAAACCTTGCGCCACGAGTCGAGCTTTATATCGCTGGACTTCACCATTCTCATTGCGCTTTCTGACAAAGACCCATTTATGTCCAACAGGCTTCACGTTCGGCGGTGTAGGCACAACCGGTCCGAATACTTGCCTTTTCTTTAGAGAGTCTAGTTCAGCCTGGATTGCTTCTTCCCACTTCGGCCAATCCGCCCTACATTAACACTCATCAACAGTGCGGGGTTCCATATCGTCGTCGTCAATGACTTCTTGAGCAACGGCGTAGGCGAATGCATCATCGATATACATGGAATTCCTTTCCATAAGATTGTGCATGCATAAGTAGTTTAGTGAGATTTCCTTGTTCTCCAACATCAACGGTGAGTCTGAGGCGTCCCCCAGATGATTCAGAGTTGATTCTTGGACATAGGTATAGTCAGAGACAATCTCGTGTGACGGTGTCACAGTATCGATGATGAACGGATCACTTTGTGCCTGGACACATGCCCTCTTTCTAGGTACATTGTCCTTGGAACCGATTGGTCTCCCCCTCTTTCTAGGAGGATCCGAAGTCGACGCCGGCCCTCCACTTGGAGGTGCCGAGCCTAGGCTGCCGACGGCACCTAGGGCTGCGGGTCCGAGACCGGCGGCGCGTGCTCGCGCATGGCGAGGAATGTTGAGCCTTGTAGGTATATTCGCAGCAGGTATGGTTGATCTTGTCACTTTCGCAATATCAGTAAAGGAGTCGGGTATCGAATCCGCCACCTTTTGTAGTTCCAATATGCGTTGTATTTCGGTCTCACACTGAGACGTACGGGGATCATAATGAGACATAGTGGGAGAGAACCACGTCAATTCCTGATGTTCACTAGGGACGGATGACAGGACCCACCCCAAGTAACACATTGTTACCCAGAGTAAATCCTGCGGGGACCATTTCAAGAGAGGTTTCTACCCGAAATTCGGCATGACTTTTCTTAAAATGAACAACCCTGACCTGAAAAACAAAACTCAAAAACACTTCGATAGAATCCAGCCTGACTCATGGAGCCACCTGCTCCCCCAAAATTAAGTAACTTCTCACTAACCAACAACAGTTCACTTATATAGAAAGAAACGATAATTAAGAATTTTCGAAAAACATAACATTTGGGTTCAACCCAAAAGTAGTAAGAGTAGAGTTACAACAAACACACACTCGAGTATCAGAGCACTATGCAACCAAAGAAAAATAAAATATACAAGTAGGCTATACTAATAACCTACACTTCAAACAGCGGAAAAGAGGAACTAGGATTCTTGTCTCGGGCACCGGACTACTCTGCAAAACTGGGCAGTTGAAAACAAAGGGCCCAGTGGAAAGTAATTTAAAAACATTAGCGTGAGTGGACAAAAAGTTCTACAAGTAAATATAATAATTTAACGAACATTTATATTTTACTTTCCACATTTTTCATAATATAAAGAAAATCACGATGCATGTCTTGACCATAACAATGTCATTTTAAAAGTAAATAGTCTTTCCATAAAAACATAACCCAGCCCCTCTGGTTCGGGATTCTATTAAAAGTCGAAAACCTCATAAAGAAAATATTCCCGCAACCAGTCAATGGAAAAGAAAACATATCATCATGACCAAATCCCATTGGTCATGTAACAGGGGAAAGTCCATCCACCATAAATAACTGGAACCTCGTCAGGCTCCGGGTCCGAGAGTCCTATTAACTCCCCCCGTGTCTAAGTCTACCACCTAGACACGTCACCGCCTCAAATATATACCATCCTACGTCGACCACCGAGCGTGAATCTGACCTATATGGTCAAGTCGTCACCTCGCGTGGGATGAGGCCTCGCTAGCTAGCATAAATGTAACAATACCGTGGACCCTCGTATGGCGAAAAATCCGAAAACAAACCAAAAACACCTTTCCCCTTATATATATAACTATCTGTACGATTCCCGGACCGTACATCCGAGGCTTATGCTCATAAATATAATTAAACATCATTCCAGCCTCGTAGAAAATAAATGAAGTCCACATATCTCGACTGTCATAAAATCCGAACAGTTCAAATCATATAATACACGAAAATTTCATTTTCCAGTTAAGTATCAATATACGTATAATCTCAATGATATTAGGTTAATCCAATTTAATTGATAAACCATTTAAAAATCGAAAAGAAGAAATCATTATTTCAAATAACTTTATTACTCTTCGATAATTCAAAACATTAACAAAATAATTACCCCATCTATTTAAATCTTCATAAAACCAATTATTTATGCATGCATCAATTTCAAAACAAATGTCCACTCACTGTACGAGGTCGACCTCCGTCCAGAGTCCTCCTCACGCTGAGGCTCTCCTCGACCTGTAGGAAAAATATTTAATGAAACCCACTCACAACCAAAAAGTAACAAATCTAATTTAACGATATCCTCACTCGTACGTACTCCTCCGATTATACCTAAATACGTAGGAACTAATTGTCATCGGCCTTTGTTTTCTCGCCACCGCCACCGCCGCAGCAGCGGCAGCCATACCGCCACCGCTGCCAAAGCAGCGGCAGCTCCGTCCAAGACCACACCAACCCAAACGACAACCAAATTGCCTCTCCTTCCTCTCTCCGCCGTCCTGCTCCGCTGCAGCCGCCGCACATGGCGGCTGCCCCGGCGGCCATTCTCTCCCAACACCAAATACCAACAATTTTTCAAATTCACAAATCGAAATACTTTGAACAAACCTTAACCCCCTTAAAAATTCTTCAAACATTCCCAAAAATAATGTTAACACAGTGCATTTATCAAAAATAACCAAATTCCAATCTCAGAATATCCCCACGGCGGCGGTCAACGCTGCCGCCGCCACCAATAATTACCAAATTTCGATATAAGCTTCATCTTCACGTTTCTAACAACTTTCTCTCCTACAACCATCACCAATTTCAAGCCTAAGGGGGTCAATTTCTAAAAACCCCCAATTCGGCACTATTCACATAAACCCTAGAAATTTCAATTCTTGAGATTTCCTTACCTGGGTCGAAATGATCCGATTCCTTGGGTGGAGTTGCTACCGATGTCGTGTTCTTCCTTTCCCCTCACCAATCAGGCCAAGAAATGGCCGGTTAAGGGAGTTTCAACTCCCACTGAGGTGGCTGCAAACCGGCCAAACGGCGGCGAGGGTGCCACGCCGCTACTGCAGGGAGGACAAGGGGCTGGCGCACGTCTTCCGGCGCCGGTGGGGCTCGACTTGGTGGCCGGACCAAGGTGGCAGGTGGTGGTCGGTGGAGTATCGGGCTGGAGGGAGAGGAAGAAAAACAGAAAGAAAGGAGAAAGAGAGAGAGGCACGGGGGAGAAGGAAAAAAAAAGAAAAAAAAGAAAAAAATGAAAGTTTCCCTTTTTGGAAACTTTCCCCCATTTATACTATGCCAAAAAACGGAAAGAATTTAGTTTCCGTCACCAACTTTTAATTGTTTTCGACGAAACGAAACTCACCCAACGTTTTAATTAACGTTTTCTCCCACTCGTCTCAAATGATTTCCGCTCAACCACCAAAATGAACAAAACTCAAGGGCGTGAAATTTAAATGAAATTACTCAGAAATTAAACAGGGTTCGGGACGTATCAACGGATGCGGCCCCATCTCCCCCTAACGGCGGGAAGGATGTCTCATTAAAGTGACAATCTGCAAATCTTGCAATAAACAGATCACCTGTCATAGACTCTATGTAGTGGACAATTGTTGGTGCTTCATATCCAACATAAATAGCTAATCGTCATTGTGGACCCATCTTGGTATGCAATGGAGGCGTGATAGGCACATATACGGCACAACTAAAAGTACGCAGATGCGAAATATCAGGCTCGTAACCAGTTACCAACTGGTACGCACTAAATGGTTGGCTATCTGTGGGTCATAGACGAATAAGCATAGCTGCATGTAATATTGCATATCCCCATGCCGAAACCGGCAAGTTAGTGGCCATGACAAGGGACCTAGCAACAAGCTATAGTCTCTTAATAGCTGCTTCTGCAAGACCGTTCTGAGAATGAACGTGGGGCACGGGATGTTCAACTTCAATCCCAACTGACATGCAATAGTCATCAAAACACTTTGAGGTAAACTCTCCAGCATTATCCAGTCTGATTGACTTAATCGGATTGTCCGGGTGGTGAGCCCGAAGCTTAATGATCTGAGCTAAGAGTTTAGCAAATGCAGCATTCCTCGTGGACAACAATGCTACGTGTGACCAACGCGTTGACGCATCAACCAGAACCATGAAATATCTAAATGGTCCGCATTCTGGTGTTATAGGTCCACAAATATCACCTTGTATTCGTTGTAGGAATGGAATATTCTGTTTATTATCAATAGCAAAAGATGGTCTTGCTTGAAGTTTTGCTAGTGAACAAGCTTTGCAAAACAAACGATGAGCATTAGACATCGCTACAGAAGCATGAGAAGCAGGAGGAGGCCAACCTCTCCTTGGAGCCGAGCGGCGGCTATCGACGGCATGGCGGCCGAACCGAGGCCGAGGCGCCCTCTGTGCTTTTGTGATCTGAAAAGCGGATGACCGTGGGAGCATTTCAGAATACGAATCATCAGATCACGACCCGGATGACCGAGTCTCTCATGCCAAAGCTTGTAAGCATCTGAATCGCATAAGACAACAACATGAGATTCATTGGCTCTAATGGTTGTGAAATACATGCCATTTCGAACACGCTTACACTTCTCCACAATGTGAGTACGCAAATTCTCAGGGGAGGTGATCAACAGATATTCAGTTCCATTTTCAACATAAGTGCTGAGGTGATAGTCGTTGTCACGCACATCCTTGAAAGCTAGCAAGGTTCTTGGCGCCTTAGGCGCAGATAGGGCGTCCTCTACTCGAATTTCAGTGCCATTTGGCAATAAGAATTGAGCAGTGCCACGACCCTTAATGACGGGTCCGGTTCCTGCCATCTTAGATAACGACGATTCTCTTGGCGAAAAATCCGAAAACAATTGCCGATTCCTCAGAATCGTGTGAGTTGTTGCACAATCCAACAAACACTCAATCTCGCCTTGATACATCTACAAAAACAATGTAAATTGAATCAATAGTCTACTTTAGACTTTGGCGAACACTTTAAAGTAAGTGTACTGAAGCAATAGATCATCACAAAATGAAGTGCATTAAGGCCAATAACATAGCCATGGCAACGACATAACTTGAGAGAAAGAGATAAGCCTTATTTTAATCAACGAATACCAACATTGAGAGTTAACATAGCCTAGGTCAGAGATTGAGACCGGACACCGTCGTAGGTGGCATGGCCGAGCCAAGGCCGAGGCCAAGGCAAAGGCCGGGGCCAAGCCAAAGCTGAAGTTGTGGTAAGGCTGAAGCTACCCTGAGGCCGAGCCGAAGCAAGGCGAGTGGTGAAGGCCGGTCGGGCATTGAGGCAATACGATGCGACGGTTGAGCTAAATCCTAAGCATGGCGAGTCCGAAGACACGTCGTTGCCGAGCCATTGATGCAAAAGTTGCATTTGTTCGATAGGCTATCGATGTTGGTTTCAAAAACCAGATTCGGTGTTGAGCCAAGCTTGGCGAGTGGCCATGGCGAGTGAGGCCTAGCGAGTCGCGGCCAAGCGCTGAGTGGCATTGGCGAGCGAGGCCTGGCGGATCGCAGCCAAGTTGGCGAGTAGCCATGGCGAGCGAGGCCTGGCGAATCGCAGCCAAGTTGGCGAGTAGCCATGGCGAGCGAGGCCTGGCGAATCGCAGCCAAGTTGGCGAGTAGCCATGGCGATCGAGACCTGGCGGATCGCAGCCAAGTTGGCGAGTAGCCATGGCGATCGAGACCTGGCGGATCGCAGCCAAGCGGCTGAGTGGCCTTGGCGAGCGAGGCCTGGCGAATCGCAGCCAAGCTCCTGCCGATAGGCTGGCCTAATGTGCAACGCGATTTCTCGCGAGTCTCTCATTTGTCTTTGTGATTTTATTTCGGATTTGAGTTAACATCACCAGAATTGTGGTGAACTCAAAATAATTATGCCATTGAGAATTGGACGCATTGAACCATTTATGCTTTCATAGGGATGTAAAAATCCCAAATCATTCATTGAATAAGAGAATTTTTATTGATGACAACTCAAAAGTACACCAAGGTTGTTCTAAATAGAACGACTTATCGAACAATGTCGTGAATTATGACTAAAGAAAGCCAAAATTAACAATCAAAATCAAATTTGAACATGTATCTCATGACCTAAGTCAAATACTTATTCATAATCCGGAGTATCATACTCCTGAGTCCTACGCTTCTTGGTAGGTTGGAAGTCATCAACGGTGAAGTTGGTATCTTCTTCACCGTACTCTTCTTCCTCAAAGTCTCCTACATAGTTTGTTTCTTGTTCTATGTATTGTTTGTGTTTCTTGTAAGCGGCATGAATCTCTCTACTTGAGGTGCAATTGCGTTGAAGATGATTCATGGAGCCACATTTAAAGCAAGGCGCCGAAGCAGAGCTTGAGGCGTGGCCACCACGTCGAGGGCCGAAACCGGGCCGGTTCCCTCCTCTAGGAGCGGCGGCGCCGCCACCATCCCTTGTCCAAGAAAGCTGTCGGCCACGGCCGGCGCCTCTTCTCCCTCCTCGTCCGCCACGTGTTGCTCTTGGCGTACGTGGTGGTGGTGCTTGACGTTCATGAGGTTGATGCTTTTGCTTAGAAGCTTTACCACGGGCTTGATGAGATTCCGTAATGAATTTCGGTCCTCGAGGCCTCTTATTGGTGGTAAAAATCAACTCATGGTACCTCTCCTTTCTTTGAAGCACATTCATCAAATCACTGAAGGTTTTGATAGTGCCTTTCTCAAGGAGATCGCGGTACTGATGCGACAACATGGACGCAGATTCTGGGAACGTCGTGAAAGTCTTCTCCATCATATCGTCATCGGTCTTTTCGACCCCACAAAAGCTCAAATCAGATTGCAAGTTTAGCATAGTCTGATGATATTCCGGGACGGAATCAAAATCCAATAAGCGGATTTGCTCCCAATCGGACATGAGGTCTGGGAGTTGTGCGTCATGCACATTGTCGAAGCGGTCCTTGAGGATATCCCATAGCTCTTTGGGATCGGTTTTCCTCAGGTATTGCTTCTTGAGCGTTGGATGGATATGGCGCCTGAGAAACATCAGGGCTTGTGCTTTCTGTTCAGGAGAAGCTTGTAAGCTTGCATCCTCAGGAGGGTTGATGGTGGCGGTAAATCTTTTACCAATGAAGGTGCTCTCTACATCTGAGATCCACCTCTTGTATTCCTTGCCTTGGACATCCAAGATGTCAAATTCTGGACGCGGAGTGTCAGCCATCTACAGAACACAAATAGGGAGACGTTAGTATATTTGAATACTAATCAAGTTTGATTGTTCTTTAAGAACGGTGCCAAGATATATCATGGTCACATAAATCGATGCTTAACGTGACTTCAAGTCACAATCGATATCTTCCCTTTGTTTTCTTTTTGAAAAGAATACGTTATGGTTCACAGTGACATCACAGTCACAAGCATAACGGTGGCCGGTAACATCACAGTTACCCCAAAATACGTTGGTACCCGGGGTGATTAAATCCCCATATACCGTCCCGAGAAGTGATAGAATCGGGATGAGGTAGCAGGGACACAGAAAGGTCCCGGAAGAAAAACAAAACCCAACTATTGAAAATTCAGAAGCGGGAACGTTTATAAAATATTTACCTCTTCAAGTGAAGCTTGATCAAACGAAACTTGACTTTTGGGGAAGCTTGTTTTCTTCGATTCTTCTTGATGTCTTCTCAGCAACGAACTAGGCTTCAAAAGCCGCTTGCTTGGCTTGCGAGCAATCTTCAATCTTCGGGTATGCGTGCAAGTTATGGCACGCAAGGGAGGAGGGGGGGGGGGGGGGGGGGGGGGGGGGGGCGCAGGCGGGCAGCGCAGGTGCTGCTGAGAAGAGGCCGACGGTGCCGAAGGGAAGAATCGGCGGCCGACAGTAGGTTAGGGTTTCGAAAAAAAAAATTTCGGAATCAGGGTTTTTAGGGCTATTAGACAGGAGGCTAGAGCAACGTGCTGATAACGTGTTATAAGAGAAATAGATGATAGTAAACTTTATCTTTATTGATTGATAAGGATGCCTTTATATAGGCATTACATCAAGTATCCCTGGTAATTAGGGATTCCCTATCTAATAAAGTATCTAGACTATTAGCCTTATTAGGACAAGACACACCACGGAAGTTACGGAATTAACCTTCCTTGAACAAGTTGTTCTTTTTCTTTATTTATAGAATTGTTTTCGTATTCTATTTTTTCAAATAAAGACTCTTTGAACTTGTATTAAACATGAGCTCCCGCTTGACCCAATAATCGTATTGTCTCGTCGCCAAATGGAATACAGCCATCTCTTTGAAAAAAAAAATTAATAATTAAATAATGAACCCTAAAGTAACATACCTTTTGACCAAAGTGAGGTCTAGTTTTGATTGGAAGGTACGATAGAGTTGCAAACAACCGGGTGACGAAATAATCTTCATCTGGTCCGTAAAGGGATGGACTATCGAATATGGAAACCACGCGCGCTTAAGCTCTGCCCCTATAAATAGGCAAACATATCCCCATACAGTCATACACAACCCAAACCACACTGAGGTATCTAACCAGTCAGTTGTATAAGATATTTCCTAGTCACTTCTCTTCCCTGCCACCAACTTAGCAGATGGAGCTGGAAATGATGCAACCCAGATTCAAGAGGATTTGTGTGTTCTGTGGGAGTAGTCCGGGAAAGAAGAGCAGTTACCAGGACGCAGCTATAGAGCTTGGGGAAGAATTGGTAACTTATTTAGCTCTATTCATGATTTGCTTACTTATGTTTTTGAGCTTTTCAACTTGGGTTTTTCATTCAACTAGCTATACATGTTTATAGTCGTTCAAAAGTTGGATTCTTTTGGGTTTTTCATTGAACTAGCTATCAATTTAACATTGAACTCCTTTGACATAACATTCTTGTCCAGCTGACCATGTTCAACTTCAAGCCTCTGCTTTATACATCTTACTGTGTTTTCAGAATATGAATTCTCTCTGTTTCTATATCTTATAATTTGTGTTCAGAACAATAGAAACCATTTTATTCTCCTTCCCACTTTCATAGAGTACCAAAAAGTTGGAACTTTCTAAATCATGGTAGTACAACTTTGTTTTTCCTTGCAAGATTTACCTTCACTGAATATTCTGCTATCTGGTTTGTTGTTATAGGTTTCAAAGGATATTGATTTGGTTTATGGAGGAGGGAGTATTGGCTTGATGGGTTTGATCTCCCAAGCTGTTTATGATGGTGGAAGACATGTCATTGGGTATGAGCATCTTGATCACTTCCTGTTTGCTCTTACTTGTGGTTTATAAATATCATGATGCTATTGCAGTTGTGATTTTCACTCAAAACTGATTTTTGTCGTGTTGTTGTCTGTGTAGAGTTATCCCCAAGACCCTCATGCCTAGAGAGGTGAGTGTGTTCTTCTGTAATTATGAAAT
Organism: Potentilla sterilis; assembly: GCA_963682095.1. Lineage (NCBI taxonomy): Eukaryota > Viridiplantae > Streptophyta > Magnoliopsida > Rosales > Rosaceae > Potentilla > Potentilla sterilis. The sequence goes on along the minus strand of OY821755.1, from coordinate 45,959,669 downwards.
TTTGCTACTGAGGATGATGATAGTGACTGAACAGAGAGCATTATATACTTCTTTCTCTTTGTTTTTCATTTTCATCAGTGATGAATTTCTACCTCACCTTTGTTATCTTAAAATTTCTGAGTTTGTCTTCTTTACGTGTCCCTTTGAAGATTCTAGGTCCTCCAATTTGTTAGGTTTCACATGTGGAACTTGTTGCATGTAAAAAAATAAAATCATAACATGATCAATGGAGTTTGTTTGAAAAATTCATCCCCAAATCCACCTGATTTGTGGAACTTTCAACATTTTTTTGTCCTTCTCTACTTGCTTTATACACAGCAACTAGTAGAGTAGTGATTATCTCAGATTTTATGATACCAGAAAATATCAAGTTTAATATTTCCCTTCTCTTTCTTTTTGCCCCGGTGGGAATAATTTGAGCCCACCATCCTCTGCTACTCATGACTGCTTCTCTGGCTCAAACACTATGAAAATTCCCTTCTCTCTCCCTCTCCCTTTCTGAAATTTGCTGTCTTTTGTGATAGTTGTTGTGCCTTTTCTGATCTTGAACCAATTTTATTTGTTGAGTTTTCAGATTACTGGTGAATCAGTGGGAGAAGTAAAAGCAGTAGCAGACATGCACTCAAGGAAAGCAGAAATGGCTAAGCACTCTGATGCCTTCATTGCCTTACCTGGTTGGTGTAAACCCTACATACATACCTATAGACTAATTAACATGCACCATATCATATAATAAATATCCTAAGAACAATTATATAATCTTTAAATTGAAAATTACAAACTTTTATCTCCTTCGAAGGTGGATACGGGACACTTGAAGAGCTTCTTGAAGTAATAACATGGGCTCAGCTTGGCATTCATGATAAACCGGTAACAACTGTTTATCTATCTATGTTCTATTCTTTGTACTATGATTACACAAAGTAACTAATGAATTCCTTATATACAGGTAGGATTGTTGAATGTGGATGGGTACTACAACTCCTTATTGTCGTTCATCGACACTGCTGTGGAAGAAGGTTTCATTAGTCCAAATGCGCGTCACATAATTGTTTCTGCTCCTACTGCCAAGGAGTTAGTGAAGAAAATGGAGGTAACCAGAAAACTTCTTTCATATATTTGAACACTGCAGTATATTTGTTCTCAAACTAGTCTCTACAGAAACTTGCTTTTAGACTCCATATGAGATTATGAGCATAACATAATCGTGCAATACCCAGTTTGGAGTGTTAAAAGGCTAAGTAAATTTGTATTAGGGACTGATAAAAATTTGATCTTGGATGATTTTTCTATTTAGGAATATGTCCCTCGCCATGAGAGAGTTGCTTCAAAGCTAAGCTGGGAAATGGAGCAGTTAAGCTACTCCACAGTGTGTGATATTTCTAGGTGAAAAAATTCATGGGCACAAAGGGGATCTTCATGGCCTTCATTGGTGAAAGGAACTAATTTTAGATGACTGAAATGAACCTTCTTGAAATGGGATTTCTTTTACTGCATTTCCCTTTCGATCTGCTAGTGTAAGCTGAAAAGCAAACATTTGACCTCAGTAATTAAGTAGCTTGTTTAGTTACTCTCTTCAAATGAACATGGCTTGTACTTAGTTTATTTTAGTTTTCATTTTAATTTCAAAATTGGAGTTTATTGTAAAATTGGCCTTGCCAATGACTGAAAGCCATGGTTCATGGTCTTTGATGGGTAGCTCCACTGCTAAGAACAGAGATTTGCCCCATCTGCATCAAGTTTAGTTAGTTGCACACATGGCTTCAAAAAGATCAATACTTTGTTGGTATTGTATAGAAGCCACATTCAAATAAGATTACAGAGCCAGGTGAAAATGTGAAATATCAAATGTGGTGTCCATTTGGGGTGGCCAAGTACTAAGGACACCAGCCAAAGTCAGCAGCAACAATTCTTCTTCAAGTTGACAAGCAAATCTCATAATAATCTTGATACAATAGAACCCAAAGAGATGGAAAAAGAGTAGTACATAGTAACTAGGTGACCGATCGGAGCTATGAATGCCAACATAGAAACATGAAAACAACTAATAAAATCAAGAATTAATTTCAGTTTACCTACTTGAACTTTGGCTCAATCATCACTTCAGTCCCTATACTTTTGATTTACTTAGCTACACCCCTGTACTTCCCTAAATTAATCAACTGATAGCAATTTTGTAATTTCGTCCAAACAATCTATCAATACCAAAGGCTTTTTTGTACCATTTCCTTACATTAATGCACCGTTACCATATTATGATTATAAACAAGACTAAACAAATCATATAATCAAGTTGAACAATAGAAAACAAATAAAAACAAATCATATATGGTAAAACAAAAAGAAATCATCATATATGATTTGTTTTTGTTTGTTTTCTATTGTTCAACTTGATTATATGATTTGTTTAGCCTTGTTTATAATCGTAATATGGTAACGGTGCATCAATGTAGGGAAAGTGTATCAAAAAGCATTTGGTATTGATAGATCGTTTGGACGGAATTTATAAAATTGGTATCAGTTGATTAATTTAGGAAGTACAGAGGTGTAGCTGATGAAATCAAAAGTATAGGGACTGAAATGATGATTCAACCAAAGTTCAAGTAGGTAAACTGAAATTAACTCTAAAATCAAGGACTAAATTCTGCTTACTACCCTGTATTTTTGGGGTTTCATCAATTCAGTCCTTAAACTTCTAATTTAATAAAAAAAGTCCTCGTACTTTCTAATCTCATCAAATCGATCTAATATATTACCAATCCGTCAAGTATTTCCGTCAACTTGCTAACCTGGCAAGTGCAGATCTGACAGATCAACTTGTGAGACCTTCTCACATAAAAACTTTCCAAAATACCCTATCAATGTTTTTAATGACAGATCAACTTGACGGATTGGTAACAAAATGGATCGATTTGATGAGATTGGAAAGTACGAGGACTTTTTTGGTTAAATTAGAAGTTCAATGACTGAATTGATGAAACTCGAAAAATACAGGATAGTAAGCAGAATTTAGTCATAAAATCAAAAGCTGCAATGCATAAATCAGGTTACATTATAGTATACTTGGCAAAAGATCAAGCTGAGTCACAATTCTGTTGTCTGAGATTATTTCAGAGGATCACTGATAAACACAACACTGATCCCTTATTACATAATTTTATTACTAGATCAGTTATATATCATGATCTTTTCGATGAACAAACTCCGATTCACACTTTCAAGTATTCGAGTCCACACCCCCCATTGATCAGCGCTTTCTGGAAGGGACCTGCTATATAATCTAAAATAGTTGTTCCACAGTATATTGGAGGATTCTCTTCCGTGGTCAACTCCTTGATAGGCTCATAAAATCTCTGAGCAGAATTTTCTGGCTGAACATGCCTGAAAAAACATCCCACAGAAACTCTTGGACCTTCCTTCTTGGCGAGTACTCTGTGCCTGACGCTTATGTATTTGTTGTTGGAGATTAGCTGCACCAACATGTATAGCCATTGTTATTAGAAATTGTAGAAGAAAAGGACTATCAATTGAAACGACAATACATTAAACACTACAATGCTTGCCTGCAAGAAATCTCCAATGTTCACTAGGAGGGACATCAATCCACTGGTTTTGAAACAGAAACTGGAGTGCATTGATATTGTCTTGAAGTAGGATGGTGAGAAAAAACACATCTGTGTGGCTAATACTGCCGAAGGTCAATTCAGGCTCAGGGCATAGTGGATAGTAATGACCAACAACATGATGTCCCTTTGCACAGTCCAAGCTTATAAGGTGGTCAGGTTTGAGCCCAAGTCCTTCCGATAGTAATTTAAACAAAGTGACACCTAATTCTTGAGCATACTTCGAGTACAACATGGTTATGTCTCTGCCAAATTTTAATTTTTTTTCACAAATTAGTGTCCCTCATGTTCAACTATATATATATAACAATCATTTCAAAGGCAGAAACTAGCTAGTATGAAATGGTATATGAGATTAACGGTGGAAAACTCATAGGACTTCATGCAAGATTTCATATTAGCTACTTGCTAGAGGGACTAAATTCCCGAAGGCTTAAATAAAAAATCCAACGTTTGTTCTACCAATTTTCTATCTACTAGGGATGTACACACTACCAGAAAAGGGGTCATAGCCGACGACGCCATCTCGTCGGCCGTTTCAATTAAATCGTCGGCTATAGTCATAGCCGACGAAGTATCGTCGGCTATTCCGTCGTCGGGAATGCCCCGTCGGCTATAGTATAGCCGACGACACTGAGGCTAAGTCGTTGACTTATAAACCACGAAGTATAGCCGACGAACAAAGCGTCGTCGACTATTATGAGATGATTGCCGACGATAGAGTCGTCGGCTATTATGAGAACATTGCCGACGATAGAGTCGTCGGCTATAACTCTCCCCTAACCCCTAAACCCCGAAGTATAGCCGACGACTCTATCGTCGGCAATGTTCTCATAATAGCCGACGACGCTATCGTCGGCTATAAGTCGAGGCATAGCCGACGAATTAATTCGTCGGCTATAACCTTCGCCGGCACCGGAAACGGCTTATTTTTGCCGGAAGCCGGAGGTTATAGCCGACGAAATATGGTCCATTTCGTCGGCTATAACCCCTAAATATTTAAAAAAAAATTATAAATTTTGCTCGGGCCCAATTCCACTTCGTCTTCGGTTTGCCTGCAGAAAATCCACAAATGTACATCCAAATAGCCAACAAATATCCACATCAATCCATCCGTAATATCCTACTGTACAAACCCCCTAACTATCCATCTATGTACACTAACTACTCATCACCCCCTAAATGGATGGCGTCGTCGACGGAATCGTTCGAGTTCCGGTGGCTATGGCTACCCTGATCGCCTGGCGTAGTCCGATGCGGGGGAGGAGTGGGGACGACGAAATCGGGCATCTGTGGCGGCGGCCGGGGCTCCTCTCTAGCTCGCTGGGCCTCCCAAGATTGCCGCATCCATCGGTACATCTCCGCCGCGGCCGCGTTGCTGGCCAGCTGCACCGAAGCCTGCTGCTGGAGCGCCTCCACCGCCCTCGCCAAATCCGCCTGCGTCCTCTGCAGCTCTGTCTGCAAGTCTCTCCTCGTCGAAGCCGCACGCTGCGTGCTAGGATTGGCCGGCGTGTACTTCAGAACCCCATCTCCCGCCGCGCCTAGGCCTCTCTGGTAGAAGTAGTTGTTGCCAGTCCCTACCGCCGCGTGCATGATCTGAGAGGCCAAGCGCGGCTTAAGGGTGTCGATCGTGGAGGCAAACTGCACGATCGCCTCGTCGGACGCCCCTTCCCCCAGCGTCTCTCGCGCGATCCTCAAGGTGATCGCGTTGGTCTCCGCATCTATTCTCGCCTAATTGACAAGAAAATATAATAAACGAATTAATAAAAAAAAATATATAAATTAATTTAATGAAACACTTTTATTGAAGATGGGCGAATACTTACCACTTGGTCGGGACGGTCCGGATACATCTGCGCATGAATCCACGACAACGGGCTCGGCGGTTGGTCCCTCCTTGCAATCTCTGCCCACTGCCTCCAGGAGTGGGCGCCGCCGTGGTGGGGGTGCTCGTTCCTCTTGCGGTTGTCGCTGTTCGTCTTCGAGATTTTCTTTATTATAAGAACGAACATATAAACGCAAATATAAATTAGTAAGTAACTTAAAATATTAGGAACTAACCAAAAAAAAATTATTAACTAATTTAGTTACTAACTAATTTAGTTTAATTAGTAAGTAACTAACTAACTAATTTAATTTAGTAACTAACTAACTTACTAACTACCTAATTTAATTTAATTTAATTTAATTTAGTAACGAACTAACTAACTATGTAACTAACTAACTAACTAATTAATTTAATTTAGTAACTACATAATTTAATTACTAAATAACATTAAAAAGTTATAGATCGACTAGGCTAAATTTTATTACCGAGACCCTGTCGCTCCCGAAGTAGGCTACCAGCCATAGCCACTCATACTCCCTGTACCGGAACTCGTGGGGGGTTGCACCTCGCCCCAAGCCCTTCTCCACATGGTACGTCCTGTGGTGCGTCGACAGCTCGTTCTTCCACTCGGAGTACCTATATTAACATAACACAACTGTTAGATATATTCGTACATCTTTAATCGTCTTCAATCTAACTCGAATGATAGTAAAATAACGCGAAACACATAACCTGTTCTTCAGCTGCTCGTCTCTCCACCAGTCCAAGGTAGGATGGACTCTAAACCATTGCTGCAATATTAAAAATTAATTAGAAAATATTTTTATATAGTTATAAGGACACAATTCATAAATGTTTATTTTCTATAATAAAAATACGATTTAACTCACCGACAGTGCATTGTACACTCGCGCCTTGATGTCATCGGGCACAGAGCCCCAGTCGGGCCACAACATTGGGACCCTGTCCCGCACGATCATGCCCGTCGCGTTGATATACTTGGTCGTGGTTTCTCTCCTCTCGATCGGGCGTCCATCCTCACCGGGACCGGGCAGGATCTCCCTGATCCCACCGGCGAGTTCCCTCTCTAGGGTCGACATGTTCGCTGGCCCTCTGGTCCTTCTTGTCCCCGCGGGTTTATTTACGAGGACGCCTGTTTCATAATTAAAATGAATACATGCCTAATAAAAATTCCGTACTAACTAACTAATTGACTAACCAACTACGTACATAATTTACTAACTAACTAATTTAATTTAATAATTAACTAACTAAATAATTTGCTAAATAATTTAATTTAATAACTAACTAGCTAAATTAAATTAATTTACTAATTAATTTAATTTAGTAACTAGATTAACTAGCTAAATTCTTTAATTTACTAACTAATTTAAATTACTAACTAACTAACACATTTAATTTACTAACTAACTAACTAATTTAATTTAATAACTAACTAACGACCTAACTAATTTAATTTACTAACTAATTATGAACTAAGCTTCGACGTAGTTAAATAATTAATTAAACAATCTAAATAATTAATTAAACTAACTAATTACCTGCGTCGTTGTACTGTTTGTCCTTCTCACGAACACACCACAGGCCGCGGCAGTCCTCTGAGTCGAATGGCCTGTGGACGTATGCCTCCTCCCAGGGAATCTCGTGCGGCCGGTCGTGCTTCCAAATCTGCCTCCCCCTAGCGTCGTACTCGGGGATGGCAGCGAGGAACTGGACCATGTACATCCCCGATGGCGGAGACATACGGGGCGTGGACCCTGAGGGGCCTGATCCCCCTGTCGGTGGGCCCTGTCGTTGTGGACGCTGTCGCTGTGGGGGGACAGGGAGCATCTCTGGAGGGTCCTGATCGTCGCGCGGTGGGGTCGGCTGCCGATCCTGGAACAATGCTGAAGTGCAGTGGGGTCTGGAGGGTGCGGCTGTGCGTCCTCCTCTGACGCTCGAGGATGGGCCCGCTCCCGTCGACTCATACGATGAGCCCCCACGTGTATCGCTCAGGGTAAATCCCATCAACGTCTCCTCGCGCCTGTTCATTGGCCGGCGTAGGCCCCGACGACCGCTGGGTCCGCCCCCCCCACGGCTGTGTCCTGCCTGAGCTTCGGGGTCGCTCTCGCTCGGTCTGGCAATCCAGCGGTCTACAGCGCGGCGGTTTTCTGCACAATTAGTATATAAAATCCATAAATTTCACAACAATTCCACAAAAAAATAAAAAACTTCATTAAATATATATATACCTAATTATATATATACCTAAATATATTTATACCTAATTATATATATATATATATATTCTGAAATATATATATATATATAAATATATATATATCCTCCTAAAAATTCAGTATATATAACACAAAAAAATAAAAAACTTCATTAAATATATATATATACCTAATTATGTATATACCTAAATATATTTATACCTAATTATATATATATATATATATTCCGAAATATATATATATATATATAAATATATATATATCCTCCTAAAATTCCACAAACATTCCACAAAAAAATAAAAAACTTCATTAAATATATATATACCTAATTATATATATACCTAAATATATTTATACCTAATTATATATATATATTCCGAAATATATATATGTATATATAAATATATATATATATATATATATATATATATCCTCCTAAAATTCCACAAAAATTCCACAAAAATCATAAATTGATGCCTAATTCCACAAAAATTCCACAAAAATCATAAATCACAAAAATTCCACAAAAATCATAAATAAAAAATTGCAAGAGGGGCAGGGGACTACCTGACATGGTGGTGCGACGGGGACGAGGTCCGGTGGTGGTGCGGGGCGGCGGCGACGGCGGGTAGGGGCGGCGGCTGCGTTCGCACCTGTTTTCGAATCGGCAGCGGTCGGGAAGGACGGGGAGGGGTCGGGGAGGGGTCGGGTAGGGACGGGGAGGGTCGGTGGTGGTCGGTCGGCGTCGGGGAGGGTCGGGCGGCGATTAGGGTTTTGAGGGGATTCAGCCAAAAATGAGGGAAAACGGTCTGCTGCGCTTTAAATCGAAGGACTATAGCCGACGATGTCCATTTTAATTCGTTGGCTATACTATAGCCGACGAATTTCGTCGGCTATACTCTGACCCTAAATCCGGGCCGGGCCGGGCCGAAGTTGGGCTTTGCGAGCCGAGGTACGGGCCAGGCCTTGGGCTGTGCGGTGGGCGGGCCGGTTATAGCCGACAAATTTAGCCATTTCGTCGCCTATAGTATGAATGTCGTCGGCTATACCTTTAATATCGTCGGCTATACTGCACGCGCTCAGCAGCCGTCCGATCTCCCCCATCCAACGGCGGACAATGAAACGGCGCGGATCGCAAGAGTTTAGCCGACGAAGTTAAATATTTCGTCGGCTATTCCTTGGTCAAATTGCAAAGTCAAACCTCTAAACGCTTTAAAACGGAAATTGGCCCGTCTAAATGACGTTTTTTTGCCTTACCTTCAACAGAGAATAGTTTCAAATCGATGCGACGCAACTAATCGTATAAAAATTGTCCTCAAAATATTTACCGACCGTCAGGCTACCCATAGGAAAACGGAAGTAAAAAACAGCTAACCGCAACATTCGACACACAGATTTTGTCGGAATCTTCTCATTTTTCAACCGTAGACGTATTTCAATATTTCGGTCATATCTTATTTCACGACACATTTGCATTTGAAGGATGAAGCAATGGTTTCGGTCAATATACTTTAGCCGACGAAATTGCAAGTCGTCGGGTATACTTTAGCTGACAAATTGCAAGTCGTCGGCTATACTTTAGCCGACGACCTTCAACGTTTTGTCGTTAGCCGACGACTTGCATATTAAATTACCCAGAATGGGCATTATAGCCGACGAAGTATGGTCCATTTCGTCGGCTATAATGCTTATCTTTCTGAAAATTTGCCATTTAGGGCCTGAAAATTGCCTATTTCACCTGATAAATTCCTGAACATCACACAAACAATTCAATACAATTTCCCATAAACTCCGAAAACGGTAATTAAGGACAAAAATGTATTCATACATGCATGCACCATCGTACACAAATACATACATAAATAGTATACTAAGGATGATAATCAGAATCATCCTCATCACTTGAGTCAGACGTAGTATAGTAGTTAATATCTGGCAACCGGTGCTCGTACTCGTCGTCTGAGTCATCGTCTGCCTGAGATAGACGATTCGGATTAACATCATACATGGGCACCTGACCCCTAGGAAGGTCGAACTACTCTGCCCGGCGTCACATTATTATTGCGGATGGTGGAGGATTCCGGAATGTCGACGGCGTCCGGCTCTTGGTATGCGGTCGCTTCTTGACACTCTGTGCTCACACCAAGTGTGGTAGCACTGTATATGTCTCGCTGAGACACATGGTTAACTACCTTCCACGTGCCTTTGTTCAATGGATCATCAAGATAAAAGACCTTTTTGGCCGCTGTGGCGAAAATAAAGGGGTCATCTTCATACACACTAGTGGCGGTATTCACCGAAAGTATGCCGTATTGATCGATCCTTATGCGGTGCGGCCTAGTATCAAACCATCGACACTTAAACAAGTGGACTTTCATGCGGTTCCCATAAATGAGTTCAACAACTGACTGTAGGACACCGTAATAATCCACGCCCCCCACTGCACCATCGACCATCACCCCACAATTCTGTGTTTTGCGTTCCCCGTCTCTAGCTTCACATATATACTTAACGCCGTTGACATCACACATTGGGCGGACTGTGGAAGATATCGGCTTCATCGACAACAACCTCAATTCCTCTGAGTAATTTCTATGACCACCCTTCGCAGCCACGTGCATCAGCTGAAAAATATAACTCAAATCACTTGGTGTGTTTATGATTAAAGAATAGGGAACTGTAAAAGAAAGCCATCTAATATATATATTTATACACTTACCCATTGTGGAAAATAGTCTGCAAACGTCGTGTTGTGGTACTCGAGATCACCGCCAACTTCCTTGCACTTAAGATGGGTTTGTTTCCAATATTGTACCTCCAGACAGTTTATTAGAACCCACCAGTGGGCAATCCCTACCTCATGGCCAGGCAACTTGTCCACACCCTTCTTCTTGAAGCTTCCGTATGGTACAACATCGTTGGCGACGATAGATAGGTTGAACTCGGGGTCATCTCGACTTGGATGTTGTGGGGGGTCCTCCATCGCTCCCAAGTACAACTTGGCGTACGTTACACACTCATGCGCAATGTAAGCTTCAGCAATACACCCCTCAGGCGCAGATTTATTGTGCACATATTTCTTGTAGTCTCCAAGTTGTCTGCAAGGTTAACAAGTGCATGTTAAGTGCATGCAAATTTTATTTAAAAACATGTATAAATCAAATTTATGAATAACATGTACCTTTCGATGGGATACATCCAAGTGTAGTGTACGGGACCGGTAAGAAACAATTGTTGGGGAAGATGGATCATCAGGTGAGGCATGATGTCAAAGAAGTTTGAGGGAAATATCCTCTCGAACTTGCACAAGATAAAAATGATTTCCTCATGCATTCTCATGAGGTCTGATTTTCTAACTTCTCTAGCGCATACCTTCTGGAAGAATCTTGACAACGCCACCAACGGCTCAACCACTTCATCCTCCAAGTACGCTCGAATGAAAATGAGGAAGAGGCGTTGAAGCAGTACATGGCAGTCGTGACTCTTCAATCCGTACATCTTGTTGTCTCAGTAGTTAACACACTTGCTTATGTTACCCGCATAGCCATAAGGATACCTGCATAGCCATTAACAACAATTAGATTTCATGCAGTCCCATGCTTCTGGAATACATGCCTAATAAAAAGTTACCTGACATTACTCATCCCTCCAAAGATTTCATGTTTCTGGTCCCTGGTGACGGTGTAAGGAGCTTGAGGCATTTTGCTCCTGCCCTCTCTCAACCACAAATGATCCTGCAGTCCCATATTTCTCAGATCAACGCGTGCCTTGGGGTGTCTTTTGTTTTCTTCTCCCAATTCAAAACTGTGCCAAGCACGGCTTCACACACGTTCTTCTCTGTATGCATGACATCCAGGTAGTGTCTGATAGCCAACCTGGACCAATAAGGAAGTTCCCAGAAGATGCTCTTGTGTGACCAGAACCTATACCGATCGGGCCTCTCTGGAATCGTGCGCAACACATCGGGATGATTGCTAAGCGGACCAAAGTCATACTCATTCAACACTGCCAATATTTCCTCCCCTGTCCATCGCTCCGGTGCCCAGCCCCTTTCTTCAGTCCCATCAAAAGCCTGTGCATCGTCCCTAAATGGATGGTCATGCGGAAGCCAACAACGGTGACGCATCTGGACAATCTTGCTGCAATGAGGACTGGAGCAATCAACAGTCATGCACTCTGAACAAGCCCTGTAACCCCTGGTGACACTGCCCGACAACATACCCCTCCCAGGAAAGTCACTGATCGTGCCAACAAGCATGGCACGCATCCGGAACATCTCATTTTTGAACCGGTCGTAGACCAGGTGGCCTTTCAGACTCAAGCACCGAAGCTCCTCAATTACGGGTCTCAAATACACATCGAGACACTTTCCCGGATAACCTGGGCCTGGAATCAACAATGTAAGCATGTTATATTTATTCTTCATGCACATCCACGGTGGAAGGTTGTACGGAATCAAAATAACTGGCCACACACTGTATTGAAGCTCTTTCTTGCCAAAAGGGTTGAAACCGTCGGATGATAGCCCTAGCCAAACATTTCGAACCTCTGATGCAAATTCAGGAAACTCCAACACATTCTTCTTCCAAGCCCCTCCGTCGGCGGGATGTCTAAGGGTGTCATCGTCAGGCACATTCCTCTCAGCCCACCATCTCATAGCTTCGGCCATGAAAGCACACATGAACAACCGCTCAAGCCTATCAATCAGCGGGAAGTACTGAAGTATCTTCACAACTTTCTTGTTCCCTTTAGGAGTGAACTTATACCGCTCTGTATTGCATACTGGGCAGTATTCAAGATCTGCAAGTCCTTCCCCGTAAAGCAGAACGCAATCGTATCTGCATGCATGAATCTTGATGTAGGAAAGGCCGAGATCTTTAAGGATATGTCGCACCTTATGATGACTGGTAGGAAGCCGATGTCCGGGGGGCATCGCCCCACCCCATATCTTCAGCCAATCATCAACCGATTTGACAGTGCCTTTGTTCTCCGTTTTGATCTTCATCACTCCCATGACAGATTCAAGGACAGTCTTACTGCATCCGGGGTACAACGAAGTCTGTTGCAATGCGATCAGGTTGTTGTACTTTTCCATACCACTTGTGTTGACCGGTGATCGGGGTAATGGCTCTAGTGGCTCAATATCAGGGAAACACTCCATCTCCGGAGGAGGGAGTTGCACATCTGGTGCTTCATCAAAGACACCGCTCTCACGAGGAAACATATCGTTGATCTAGTTCGTTGTTGGATCATTGGACGAACTCTCTCTCTCGGCAAATTGTCCATGATCATGAGGACCCGCAAACTCTGGTTCACCGTGATAAATCCAATTAGTGTATATGACCCAAAATCCATATCTAGCCAGGTGTTGCTCCACTTTCTCTATGGAAAAACGTTGTCGTGGGCTGGCACACTTGCAGTTTTTACACGGGCAATAATGAAGTGTAGTGTCTCCACAGTTAGCCATCACAAATTCCAGGAAACTCCTAACTCCATCATGATACGCCTGATCCCATCTTCCAAGGGTAATCCAACTCTTGTCCATCCTGTAAATTCAATAAATAAATATAATTATATATAGATATGTATATATGCACGTACTACGTACGTACATACGTACTAATTAATTAAAAAATTCATCATTACACACACACACACACACACACATATATATATATATAGAGATTTTTTCAGATGCGGACGTCTGCACCGTGCGGATGCCGCGTTTCCGGCGACCGGCGAGGCGGCGACGCTGTATCCGGCGACTGGGCCGTGCTCCCCACACGCCGGCAACCCCATCTGTGTCGGCCCGAGCTCTATCGCCGGCCGGCAGCCGGTCGGAAATGGCAAAATGCAGAAAATGAACAGTAAAATGTCCTTTTTCTGCATTTTTGCCATTTCCGACCGGCTGCTGGCCGGCGATAGAGCTCGGGCCGGCACAGACGGGGTCGCCGGCGTGTGGAAAGCACGGCCCAGTCGCCGGATACGGCGTCGCCGCCTCGCCGGTCGCCGGAAACGCCGCATCCGCACCTACTGTTCATGGTGCGGACGTCCGCAGCTGAAAAGACCTGATATATATATATATATATATATATATATATATATATATATACACATCCCTAAATTAATTAAAACATCGTCAATCTCCCTAATTAATTAAACACAATATATTTTTTATATATACCAACAATATATTTTTAATTACAATTATATTAATTAATATATATATATATATATATACATTTTTTCATCAAATTCATCTAAAATCACCTCTAAATCAACAATCAATCACTAATCTTCAACAAAACTTCAATTCTATCTAACCAACATATCAACCCATTAATAATCTCATCTCAACACACATATATATATATATATATAGATATATATATATATATATAGATATATATATATATATAGATATATATATATATCAAATTAATCACACATTTATTCTAATTAAACTCTAAATTAACACACCTCTGCATATAACCAACTAAATCAACACACACAGTAATATACGTACCTTTCAAGCTTATGGCCGAGGTTTTGGACGATTTCAGAGCGTTTTCGAAATTTTTTCGAAAAATTTCGACGAAGTGAGCTCGCTGGTGCAGAATAGATCTGATATAAGGGTTATAGCCGACGAAAACCCTCCTCGTCGGCTATAACAAAAAACTTTTCGTCGGCTATAGTTATAGCCGACGACGTCAAGTAATAGCCGACGACTCGTCAGCTATAATATTATAGTCGACGATGTGGCCGACGAAAGAGTAATTCGTCGGCTATAACCCCTTATAGCCGACGAAGTACTCTTTCGTCGGCCATTTTTTTTCATATCGTCGGCTGTGACCCCTTTTCTGGTAGTGACACAACATACCTGCAAACCTCCGGTAATTCCTGAGGATCCAGAGGCCCAGAACTCATGTCACAATTAAATGAGTCCCTCCAACAAGGTAGAGAACTTGACCTAGCCAACTTAGTGCTACCAACAAAGCTGACCTTCCTCTTGAGTTCCGCACTGTAGTACTCAGCTTTCACCACTACTAGAGAAATGGCCTAAGGGGACACATAGAATAGGGACAATTATTCATGTGTCCCTAAAATCTTTCATTTAGGGACAAATTTTACTATGTGTGCTTAAATATTTAATGGGCACTTATCATGTGTCTCTATTGTGGTAAAAGGCACATATAAGTGTCCCTAAGTTATTTAAGTGTATGTATACTAGTGTTTAGAGACACTTATGTGTCCCTAAATTGTTCAAGTGTATGTATACTAGTGTTTAGAGACACTTATGTGTCCCTATTTGCAATCTAAATGTATATGTATAAATAGCTACCGTAGAATACTATGTTTAAATACACTCCAACAATCTACTTAATACACCACTCATTTAAATTATGAATCTCATATTTCTACTAAATACATAACCCAAACCACCTAAAATACACTTGAACTAAAAATTACGAAATACCCTATTATATTATTTGACTATACAAGGTTACTATGATTAGTATGTTACTTTATATTGACGTTTTGTAGATGTTCAAATCGATTACTTATGTTAATTTATATAATCATAACAATATTATTGTTTTATTCAAATTCTTAAAAAAGAAGAATTAATATATTCTCATCATTGTATTTAGACGAAGAAGGAAAAAATATAATGAATTTTTAATTTTTTTAATTATTATATATGTCTGTTTTAGTCATTTGATATATTTACACAATAATATTTGAAATATATAATAATAGATATGTGTATACAACTTCTCTAAGTAGCCACTTCTCTTGTTTAATTTTTAAATTTTTTTTAATTTTTGTAAAAGATGGAACTTCTCGTCTTTAATAAATTGAAAAAATTCCGAGTAGCACGACGTCGTTTGGTGCCAGCGTCTCGGCATAAAAGCTTCACTCTTGGTATAATCCCCTCGATCCCAATTTCAAAACAAAACCTCTACTTCCGATTGCAAGCCGTCTCCCGTCTCCCGTCTCCCGTCTCCCGTCTCCCGCTCCCGTCTCCCGTCATCTTCTTCATTCTTCCTATTCGTCTCTTCTCTAGTCTTGCAAATCATAACCTGTACTTCTGTAAGTGTTCCTTCTTTTTGTTTTTTCAATTTCATTCAGGTGGTTACAAATTGGGGATAATACATTTAACCATGGATGGTAATCACACCAAGTACATTGATACAATTGCTCTAGTTTTGTCCAGCAAATAGAAATAATACAGATCATCATCAATTGTCCAATTAACTGAGATTTCGGAACAAACATTAAACTTAGTGAACAGCCTTTCTCTAGAAAACAAAGACCTCGACTGTGCGTAGAATATTTTTAGTTGGAGGTGAGTTGATGGTGTTGAATGAGGACCAGTGAGTAGAATATATGAAGCCGCACGTGGTGGCGTTCCAAACTGAAACATACCGTCATTCAGGCGAGGCCTTGCAGGTCGTCGACGAGCAACATCAATATTAGCTTTTTCGGTAAGCGATCTTGCGCCGTTGGTAAGGCGGGAACTAAGATTCTCATCATGTCTCTTCCATCAATGTGCGAAGGGGTAGGAATAATGGTAGCACTAGATGAGTGAGCAGGTGAATGTTCACGTTGATTTCTCTCATTTGGTGCATCATCGTAATATAGACAGCGAGCTGATTTAGTACCACGCTCCATAGTTCACACTTTCACTATATTAAGTAAAAAATAACTTATGAGATTCAAGTCTTAGGGTGATAATCAATGAAAAGACATATACACATCGAACAGTAACTAAGCTTCCTCCACCAAATTGTAGACGCACTCCAAACCTTTGTTTCGATTAGTGGGGAATTTCTGGTCGGAGAAGTTGGGCTTTATACTTGGTGACATAGGCTTGTAGGAAAAATCAAATATAATATCTCAATTTTTTTTAGACCCATGTGGTTATAAAGATAAGGGAATAAGAATCTTTTGGAATATCTATAATCAAAAGAGATCGAATATTACAGCCTTACAGTTTGCTAGGTCTTTTCATTATGCTAGGTCTTTTCATGGTGTTCTACAATGGCGGGATACAAGTTTTTCCGCCACGAATTTGGGTCCCGGTCTCAGTTTCGCATCCAAAAGTGAAAGAAAATCACGCGTGCGCTCACTCTGTACTGCATATAAACGACCGGTCATATCTTGAGGCAGATGGGTCTCTCACTTTTGGGGGAAATCCGAATCTCGACTGAAACTTTTGAAGGTACAGTATATGTCATGTTCCTTTCTCTCAAATCTAACTTCCTCCAGGCCCCAGCTCAGTTTCTATGGGAAATATCTTAACCTGATTTGTTTTAGCTATGTCTTTACTACATCGAACTGTTTGTTAGTTCCTGGGAGTTGGGTTTTGGGTATGAAACTATGAACATTGTTATTAGCTGCGTAGAAAGGTCTATTCTTTGCTCTATTTTTTCCTCGTTGTCTTTGTCTCTTACCCCGTTTAGTGTTATTGTACTTTAGGGTCAAATCTCTTGTATGAAATCATTCTGTTCTGCAAAAGTTGGGGTTTAGTATAGTTGTGATGAATATGAAATTGATTTTGGGTATTTCAATTATTATGTCAAACTTACAGGTTCTTTAGATTTATATATTGCTTTGGCAACTCTATTTTCATCAACTTGGTTAACTAGATTCACTTAATGCTTTCAGATGAGTATGTATAATTTGAATATGTTAGCCAATTTAGATGAAGCCAATGAAAGTGAAGAAATCATGTTAAGCATCATTAGGGGGGATGATACCATGACAGAGAACGCAGACAGTCAATTGGTGAATGCAACATCTAACTCAACTGTTGTAGAGATTAGCTCAAGGACTGTAACTAGGAAGAGGAAACTAGTGGGAAAAGTTAAGAAGTACAGGGGTAAGAACAAGGTTTCTTTTGGTCAACATGGACTTGAAAAGATGTTGTTTAATAAGTTTGGGCAACCGGTTGCACCTTCCGAAACTGTTGCAAGGTTCTCTCGGTTTATAGGATCACTTGCAAGAGAACCTTCCATGTTTCTGATCAATGTACATGACTTTAGGAAGTTTAAAGGGACTGGCCGATTTGAAAGTGCATGGGTAGATATCAAGGTTAAATGCTTGATCCATTAGTAACTAATATTTACTTAATCCTATATACTTGATTACTTACTTGTTACTTTGTGTGTAGGCAAAAATTGATTGGTCTGAGCTAGAAACTTTGGCAATAATGGAAAGATTTCAGCAGACTGTCAAGGCAAAATTGGGTGCCCGTTGGAGGAAGCACAAGCATAAGCTTTATGCTGACTATTATGTTGAAGACAAAGGATGTCCTGAAAGATTTGTCCGTCCAGATTTGGACGTGAATCAAGCACAATGGCGCGATTTAGTACTTCATTGGGATAAATTTGCTGAGGTATGGATGCCTTGAGTTTTTTATAATTATCATTTCATTATTAGAATATAATGTCAACTGAACCTCAATTTGATGATGTGAAAACAATAGAAAAAATCAGTGACCTCTAAGAGGAGTAGAACTCAGCTGAAAGTGGCAGCTAACTCTGGAACAAAGACGTTTGCCCAAATCCGCTATGAATGGGTGAGATTTGAACTAGTGAATGTGATCTATTGAATAGAAGAATCTGGTATCTCTTTTACTATGTATACCTGATCACTCATTGACAAACATGATGTAAATCTTTTCATTTAAAGTACCTTCCTTAGTCCTTACATAATATCATGTCTGCTGTATGAATTTGTGTTCATTGTCTCTGTCAAATTTATGTTCATGTGTAACATTCTGGAATTCGTTAGATGTTGATATTAGTCGTACATAATATCATGTCTGCTATATGGAGTTTGTTTCCTTGTGCAATTAGTTTCATCTGAACTAATTGATGTGTCATTTTACTGATTTTCTGATTTTCCTTGAGATAAACAGCTTTACTGATTTTCCTGAAAATGAATTTCTGCTATGTCATTTTTCCCTTTTCGTTACCCACTTATTAGAGCTTCAATTGATGTAGATTTTTGATATGATTCCCTTATATTAGTTCACTATTGATCTGGAAAGTTTCAGCTTCATTCATTAGACAATGAATGTTTGGTGATTTTACAAAGATTGATATGCACTTGGTTATATGTTCAGAAATTTCCAGAGAACCTCATTTACTATTATTCTGCGTGGAATGCTCATATGTTCTTGCTAAAAGCTGTTTTGTTTTTCATTGGTAGGAACTTGCAAACCCAGGGAAGGTATTGGATCGACTAACATTCTGGCGAATGATTCACAGCAAACCAAATGCAGATGCTAGTGGCATTGAGCCAATAAATGAGGAAGCAAAAAACTTATCTGTAAGTGTTAACTTGTTAGCTATATCTTTATGTTGATGGCTGGTGGTATGGTTCTATTATGATCACATTATTGTATGTTCTATTATGCTTTTGATATAGTTGGAGTTGGATAATCTTGAACAAAGGGAGCGCTTAAATGGTAGAGAAATTACTGCTGAGTTATTGAATGAATTGTTTAGTGAGCAATTTGGACCAGAGATAAACAATGTCGTTCGAGGGTATGGGCTTGGAGTAGAGTGGGTTGATGTTCCTGGAATCCAAACTTCAAAGCCAACAATGGCAAATAATATAGCATCACTTCGTTCTGAACTTGAAGCATCACGTGCTGAGATCATCAAGTTGACAAAGGAGGCAGCAAAGAAGGATGAGAAAGTGGACAAATTGCAGACTGAAGTTGATAGCATTAAAACTCGCATTGACAACCCTTTGCACTCTATATTGAGTGGTGGACCTGAGGGCATTAAGAAGTTGATAGCTGAACTTAGCGAAATGCAAGAAACTCCAATGAATGGGTATGTGTCTTTGGCTGAATACTATGGGTTAGGAGTTTGTTTTTGAAGCATATTGCTGATATCTATATTTCATCTCATTATTTTAGGGTATAGTACATGTTAGGGTGTATTTTGAGATGAATTATGTATATTTTGAGTAATGGCTTATGCCACACTAGGTATATATAGCAATATTAGCTAGGGTTTGGAGTAGGAAAGAACTAAAATATGATAATATTGTGGTCTTGAAGTGACCATTTTTGTATATTGCTATTCAATGAATGAATGAATGAAATTTGTGGAGCAAATTTAATTTGTATTATCGATTATTATTAACAATTTGTTGGGTTGGATATACAATAGCTATTGTGCACTATGAAACATTGTATGTATGCTCATGATATTAGTATTATAGGCACAGAAGGTTATATGTCCCCATTTGAACTTTATATGTATTTGTATTTTTGAAAGGGACCTACAAGTATGTATTTTATATATGATATGGTATGTATCATTCTACTTGTATTAAGAGTTTTTCAATACATAAGGTCCACATAAATATTTAGGGACACATATTGTATTTGTGTCATTTAGCAATAGGAACACTTTCAAAAGGCACATATACACTAAGTGTCTCCTTTGCATCAATGGAGACACAAAAATGTCCCTATAAGTACTAAAAGGGTTAAATGTCCCCTTAGGCCCTTTTTCTAGTAGTGCACTTCCTTTGGCAGCTCATGAAACCCACGCATCGCCTGCAGCATCTCCTCCCACACTTTGTTAGGGATCCTATGGTTCACCACCAGGAACAACCCCACAGTTTCCGCAGCCCGCCGGACTCCATCAATCACCTCTGCATGCCTGCTCATGCCAATCGCTGCGTCAGCGAGGTCTACCACTGGAATACTGGTGAAGTCAGTTTGGGTAACTTGGTCATGATGATCTGTAGGCGGATGGATGAAAATTTGTGGGATTTTGGTTATTTCTGCATCGACGATCCCTTTTACACCAGCTTTGGATCCGTCAAAGGTCTTAAACTGTTTTAGAAGAAGGTCTTGTTCGCTTGAACTCTCGGTTGCCATTTTGCAGTATATATCTTGTGTTTGTACTCAGAGTTGGGTAATAAGCTATATATATATAATAGCCAAGCCTGCAATTATATAATGGGTCAAATTTTAAAAATGTTTAATTAATCTTAATTACAATATTAAATATTAATGGAATGATATACAAATTGACCCTTCTTAATTTTTAGAAAATTCTTAATTAGTCTTAGATATTTTTGAACATTAATGGAATGAAATACAAATTCACACTATTAAAATGCGCAATCCAATTAATACAATGCTTCTCAGAGTTTCTTACAATATTGATATGTGCTTCAAAAGGCACATATACACTAAGTGTCTCCTTTGCATCAATGGAGACACAAAAATGTCCCTATAAGTACTAAAAGGGTTAAATGTCCCCTTAGGCCCTTTTTCTAGTAGTGCACTTCCTTTGGCAGCTCATGAAACCCACGCATCGCCTGCAGCATCTCCTCCCACACTTTGTTAGGGATCCTATGGTTCACCACCAGGAACAACCCCACAGTTTCCGCAGCCCGCCGGACTCCATCAATCACCTCTGCATGCCTGCTCATGCCAATCGCTGCGTCAGCGAGGTCTACCACTGGAATACTGGTGAAGTCAGTTTGGGTAACTTGGTCATGATGATCTGTAGGCGGATGGATGAAAATTTGTGGGATTTTGGTTATTTCTGCATCGACGATCCCTTTTACACCAGTTTTGGATCCGTCAAAGGTCTTAAACTGTTTTAGAAGAAGGTCTTGTTCGCTTGAACTCTCGGTTGCCATTTTGCAGTATATATCTTGTGTTTGTACTCAGAGTTGGGTAATAAGCTATATATATATAATAGCCAAGCCTGCAATTATATAATGGGTCAAATTTTAAAAATGTTTAATTAATCTTAATTACAATATTAAATATTAATGGAATGATATACAAATTGACCCTTCTTAATTTTTAGAAAATTCTTAATTAGTCTTAGATATTTTTGAACATTAATGGAATGAAATACAAATTCACACTATTAAAATGCGCAATCCAATTAATACAATGCTTCTCAGAGTTTCTTACAATATTGATATGTGCTTCAAATATTTAATTAATCTTAACTACTATATTAAATATTAATGGAATGATATACAAATTGAACATTCTTAATTTTTAGAAAATTCTTAATTAGTCTTAGATATTTTTGAACATTAATGGAATGAAATACAAATTCACACTATTAAAATGCGCAATCTAATTGATACAATCCTTCTCAGAATTTCTTACAATATTGATATGTCTTTCAAATGTTATTTATGATATTTTTCAATAAATTAAAATGATATTTATCGTGCATCTCAAATTTCAAACTTTATTTAAAATAATTTAATGGTCATTCCGATAACGATCCATGTTCTTTTATAAAGTTGTATAAGACATTGTTGAAAGGGTAAAGTACAAATAAATACCCGAATTTTGAAACTCATTTCAATTAAATACTCTATCTATAAATTATTTCAAATAAATACCCAAACTTTAAAGCTCATTTCAACTAAATACCCCATCTATAAATTATTTCAGATAAATACCCAAGCTATATAAAATCATACAAAAGTTTCAACTCCATTAACACATCCCGTTAAAACAACCGTTAACTTGTCTATGAGAGGTGTTTGACTTATTGACTGGACTTGTCATCGAGGGTATTTTAGACAATACAAACTTATTCCCGCTCAGTGTCTCCTATAACCCTAAATTTTCAGCTCTTTCCCTCAACATTTATGCTTAAACGAAAGTACTACATTAATTACAAACTGCTAAATGGAAATCAACTTTATTGTATGTAAATTGTACGTAGCTAATTTGTTTTGACAACATAATAACTGAAATTTTTGTACAAAAATTTCTTTACATACAATTAAGTTGATTTCTATTTTGCAGTTTGCAATGTAGCATTTTCGTTTAAGCTTAAATGTTGAGGCAAAGAGCTAAAAGTTTAGGGTTACAGGAGACACTGAGCAGGAATAAGTTTGTGTTGTCTAAAATATATACCTTCGATGGCAGGTCCAGTCAATAAGTCAAACACCTCTCATAGACAAGTTAACGGTTGTTTTAACGGGATGTTTAATGGAGTTGAAACTTTTGTATGATTTTGTATAGCTCGGGTATTTATCTGAAATAATTTATAGATAGGGTATTTAGTTGAAATCAGCTTCAAAGTTCGGGTATTTATTTGAAATAATTTATAGATAGAGTATTTAATTGAAATGAGCTTCAAAGTTCGGGTATTTATTTGTACTTTACCCTATTAAAAACTATGTTTTTTTTTCTTTTCTTTTTTAAAGTAAAAAATTGTGTCATTACTGGAAAATGAGTGTTAGTGAACTATGTTTTCTGGCTACGCCATTTTATATTGAAGCATGCATTATTGATAGAGTTAAAGTTCCCAGAAAGGAATGAGAAGTAAGCCACCTTCTAACTCATTTAAACGTCGAAATGTTAATTTAGGGTGGTGTATTGTATTTGGATTTCTATAGTGTTTTAAAGATTATTATGGATTCTAGAAGTTTGGGGTATTCAATTTGGATTTATAAAAGAAAATTTTAAATCTACTAAAGTCTGAGGGTATTCAATAATGATTTTAGTTAACTTTTAAAAAGTCTATAGAAGTTTAAGGGTATTCAAAAACTTTACGAATTTTAAAAGATTTATTAAATGATGGACTGTTTAGTGTAAATTGTAAAGAAAACAAGATTTCATCAATCCAACCTCTAGACTCAAGATTTCTGTGGATATATAATTTTTTTATTTAATTTCATTACTCTCTCTCTCTCTCTCTCCCCAAACGGGTTGTAATTTTCTCATACATATTTTACAATAGGAGTTATTTATACAAGTTTATGGTAATAGAAGAGTACAACGAGTACATGACGACGACCTCAACTATGTTCCTCACGACCGCATATATTGGAAAGTCTACGCCTTTCATAGGTAACCCTTTGTATTCCAGATCTAACGGCCATAATTCAAAACCCTTTTATATAAATTCTTCCCTCTCCTCCTTCCTCTTCACTCCCTCTCCTCCACTACCGTCGCCTCCTCCACCGCCTCCCTCCCTCTCCTCCTCCCTCCCTCCCTCTCCTCCTCCACTGCCTCCCTCTCCTCCGCCCGCTCCTCCTCGCCGTCGCCATCCTCTTCACTCCTTCTCCTCCACCGCCTCCCTCCCTCTCCACCGCCTCCCTCCCTCTCCTCCTCGTCGTCGCCGTCGCCTCCTCCACCGCCTCCCTCCCTCCCTCTCCTCCTCCCCAACCCCGCAGCGACGGCAGAGCGCCTCCTCGTTCTCCGACTTCGTCGCCTCCTCCACCGCCTCCTCTGTCGCCTCCTCCGTCGCCACCTCCACCGCCTCCTCTGGACAAAAACTGGATGATAAAAACGAAAATGGAGAAATCGGATATGAAAATTTAAATGAAATTTCAGCTAAACGAAATCGGCGGGAATTTTTTAAAAACGAAAATGGAGACATGAAGCGACGAACATTGATATTCGTCGCATGAAATTTATCATCCCATACACTCTAGCGACGAATTTTGAACCAAATTTCGTCCCATCAAAATGTAAGCGACCACCCAAAATTCGTCTCCTAGAATTGGAAGCAACGATTCAAAATACGTCGCCTCAAATGTGAGGAGACGACCCAAACTTCGTCGCTCAGTATGTGGCGACAAACTTTAAAGTCGTCGCTTGAAATATCCAAGCGACGACTTTTGTAGCAAAAGTGGTCGCCTCGAATCGAAACGACGAAAACGAAGCGACGACGACGAGCGACGACATTTTGGTCTCTTCGGTGTCGAAGCGACGACTTTTGACGACAAAAAGTCGTCGCTTCGAACCTGTTTTCCAGTAGTGCGTCAGCAAGGTCCACTACTGGAATACTGAGTTTGGTTTGAGTTACTTGATGGTGATCTGGTGGATGGATAAAAATTTGTGGGATTTTCATGATTCCTGCATCGACGATCCCTTTGACACCAGCTTTGAATTTTCGTGATATGGTTGCTTGAGCTCTCAGCCAACATTTTTGTAATATCTTGTGTTTGTACTTAAATCTGGCCAGGTAAGATATTATGGATCAAGTGCAGTTATATATATTGAATCAAGCATTATTAATGGATTAGTGCCCAAAAAGGAATACGAAGTAAGCCACCTTTTTTTCGATACAATGAAGTATAGCCACCTTCGAACACAGTTTTGAAGAAAGGACGATAATAAGCTATAATGTTAATTAGTATGTTACCATCTATCTCTGCAATTAGACCAGACTCGCGATAGAAGCCTGTTCACTTGTTTACAATTGCTTACCTTCTCCATTAACGTCAGCTCTAAGGACTGGGAAGAATTGGGCTTATTTCCATAACCATATTGAAGTTGGTGTTACACTAAACTGAAAGCATATACTGAACTGGTGAAACTAAAACCCATGAACTAATGAAGACAATAACCCTAACTATACAAGAGTTAAGCTAATTTCTAATTACCAATGTGAAGTACCAGTCATAAGAAGAAATAAAATTGATGGGTGCCAATCATACCAAACAATAGAAGAAACAGTTTTTTGGTTTGTGAACAATGGAGATTAAAAGCGCAACCAAACGCACCCCATATGTTCTAGACTTAGTTTGGTATTGAGTTTTGGAGTAAATAATCGCTTATAATTATCATTATGAGTTGATTATGTGTTTGTTAAGTTTTTTATAATGTACTTATTTATAAAATTTAGTTGAAAAAAACCACGATTTTAAAAAACAAGTGACATGTTGCTTATTTAAAACACAGTTTTTCCATATTTGAGTTTTTTCACCTCAATACCAAACTAAGCCCTAATCTCTACTGATATGCGTTTTATTTTATTTTTTTGACAAAAAAAAAGGAAATTACAACGAGGCGCCC
This sequence comes from Potentilla sterilis, assembly GCA_963682095.1. Taxonomy (NCBI): domain Eukaryota; kingdom Viridiplantae; phylum Streptophyta; class Magnoliopsida; order Rosales; family Rosaceae; genus Potentilla; species Potentilla sterilis. The sequence goes on along the minus strand of OY821755.1, from coordinate 45,934,148 downwards.
TTAGGGTGACCAACAAGAGAACAACTGATCGAGGACAAGAGCCATATTTGCTTGGGGGTGGAATTCTAGTCCAACTCATGTGCGAATGAAGGGAGTGACCCGCAAAAGGCAATATGCGTTGTGACGAGTGCTAAAACCGGGGCAATAACACGCGCAAATAATACCATACAAGAAACATTAATAGTATATGATAAGTAGGGATCGTTCTATCCGGGAATTAAGGGTACCTGACATGAAAAAGGTTTAGAAACACATATATTCACACATATATACAATTATAACACACGAATGGGGGATTGAAGAGAGATCGGCAACAAGCTGCCCCTAAGTTATCTAGACACGAAATAAAACCTAAATTACTATATACATGTTGGTCGACATCTTTCATACATAGCACATATCACATACTATCATAAAACAAAACAAGTAACAAGTAGGGACTCACGAACACATGCTTGAAATATCCTAGACTCGACTTAGTTCCAACCTAATTAGCTCCTTATTTGTTTACTAATCGATTTTAGATTTCACGAAAAATATTTAGAATTAGCTTATTGCATAACCTTAATCTTTAGCTGACTGGTTTAAAGACACTTAGTGTAGAAATTAAACAGGTATCATATAAGGCACAAAATCTTTTAGTTGGAAACAAGTTAACATGCAAAGCGTCACTCTTCATATTAGACAAGCAAGTTCTAAGAATTACTCTAACCCTAGGCAATAACACAAACCAAACCGACTTAGGGTTCTAATTCAATCTATGTTGCTACGGCATATGAAATCGACACCAACAATACATTGCAATTGTATAGGGCAGCAATCTCGGTTGCACACGAATTCTTAAAACTAACCAAGTACGGAATCAAGAATCAAAACAAGGCATGCATCCCTAAGACCTAACCGATTGCTTATTTACATTTTATGTTTGCATATTATCTTTTATAAAACTATGAAACCGAAACTTTAGAGTTAGCTAAACAGAAAGAATCGAAATCATACACTGAATTAAACATACAAAACCAAATAAACAAATTGTTCATACATTGACATACAAACAAATACCAAAAGAATATCCGAACTACATAGACATAGTATCGAAAAACAAAATAATTATAAGCCATGAGTAGGGAATGGATCACACTTTTAAACACCTTAGAGGCTTTGAAGTATGTTGATTGGGTGAAGGTTGAAGGTGATACGGCGGAGATTTTCTGGATGGTGGTGAGAGAGGTTTCGGCTTGTTTTTCTTTCTAAGACTTAAGGTAGAGTATTTGGTAGAGCTTTGGATTTCTGTTTTGACTTAAGATGTGACAAGTTTTTCTGAAGAGAATCGACCTCTATATATAGGGGAAAGTTGTGCCAAAGTCGGCAGCAACTAGGACTTGCAAAACCTAATCCGAGTTGGTTTAGGTTTTTGCCGGCCAAGTCTTGAATTTTCTAGACTTCTTTTTCGATTTCTTCATGGATCACAGACTTCTTGGACTTCTTAATGGATTAGCAACATTGGTTGATGGATATAAGCCCATAGATTCGGCTACAAGGTTCCCTAGTTGAGCCATGAAACATTTCTCCTAGAACCGGGAATAAGCTTTCATTTTCCTGGCCGGACTAGGGAACTTCTTCTTTCCATATTTTGCTCTTCTTTTTGGCATGTCCGACTCCCATATAGTCCATGTAGCTCAGCAACTCTCATTCGATGAATTTAGAAACCACTTTGGTGCACAAATACAGAAAATTGTAAAAATGGGCAGTAGGTTTCTTTCTCGGCAGGGTAGTGACCTTCTGGCCTTGTGACTGGCATAACTTTCTCCTCAGGGCATCGTTTGATGCGATTCTAAGTTCTATAGAAACTAGACTCATAGGGCTTTCTATAAATATATGGCATGCCTTCTGGTTCTAAGTGATTCGTCTTGGAGAAATTCTGGAAGTTGGGTAATGTGCCCAGGACATTACTGGAACTTCTAGATTTTGCGATAAGCTTTCTTTTGCAATTTCTGGCATCTGGTTTTGCTCTGATTGGTATAACTCATTTCATTTCTTAATCATCAATATATCTCCTGTACATAAGAGAAGAAAAATCCATCAAAAGTATAGCCGAAGCTTTACAAATCCAACGAAACATCTCTAAGACTTCATAAATCGGCTTTTGACATTTTAATACATTTTTATCTATATTTAGCACGATTATGATGTAACTCTACCAAATACTCATGACTCGATTATATGACTCGATTCTACAATATTAAGGGTTAAAGCAAAGTATAAACGAGGGTAAAACATATTAAGAACGTCGCATTTTATGCTCCTATCACGTTGTTGTGATTTGTACAACAACAAATAGAGGTCATATTTTCTTGTGATTTGTGCCCTATTTGCTTCGGTCCTCTTTGGTCAGCCACAACATCTTCATGGCTCGAGTTCTGATTTCAATCGATGGTGGGTTTTTATATGATTTGTGCCATGAGATTGGTTTAGCATGAATTACTGGTAACAACACTCTGGTTTAGTACTTTTCACTGCTTCAGTGATGTTGAAGATGATGGTGATGCCAATGTTATCGAGCATTGGTTGAACGTGTGTTAGATTTGTTAGCATTGTTGCATATATATTTTCGAATGTTGGGTTTTAGGCATATAGATGAGCGGGTTATTAGTCTACTCTCCCTCTTTCTTGTTTGATTGAGTTGGAGACCCTTATTCTTTGTTATTAGGTAATTCATTGACCTAACGTTTTTTATAGGGTCTTTGTCTCTTGATTAAAAGAGAGGCATAAGAAATATCAAAGTGTCATGTACATTTGGTGTGGCACAAGTACTAAAACGGACACCAGCCAAAACCAGAAGCAACAATTATTCTACAAGTTGAAACAAGCAAATCTCGTAAAGATCGGGACACAATAGAACACAACAAATAGGAAAAAGATCGAGTAGCCACTGGGGTGTATCGTTAGGTCTGAGCATATGAAAACAATAGAACACACAACATACGGGTTTGACCTCTTTATGAAAACAATTAATACAAGACATTAATCCCTTATTACATTAATTAATTATTGGAGCATATGTTTATTTCGATGCCAAACTTCACACTTTCAAGTCGATCTCACAGCTTCAAATATTCAAGTCCAGACACCCCATTGATCATACCTTTGACGTAGTGGCCCTGGAGGTAATCTACCAAAGTTGTTCCACGGTATACTGGTGGATCTTTTTCTGATGTCAACTCCTTGATCGGCTCGTAGAATCTCACTGCACAATTTTCTTGTGGAACATGCCCGAAAAAGCATGCCACAGAAACTCTTGGACCTTCCTTCTTGGCAAGTACTCTATGCATGCCGCTTTTGTACTAATTGTTTGAGATTAGCTGCACCAACAGGTATAGTCATTCATTGTTATAAGTAATTGCAGAACAGCTCTTTGCAATTTATGAGAAGGCAATGAATCTATACAATACAATTAATGCTTGCCTGCAACAAATCTCCAATATTAACAACGAGAGCTCTAGGTATAGGAATGACATCAATCCATTGGTTTTGATGCAGAAGCTGGAGTGCGTTGACATTGTCTTGAATTAGCACGGTGAGAAAGCTTTTATCTGTGTGTTTGCCAACACCGATAGTCAATTGAGGCTCAGGGCATGGTGGATAGTACTGACCAACAATAAAATGTTCCTTTGCATAATCCAACCCTATTAGGTGGTCCGGTTTCAGCCCAAGTCCCTCCGACAACAACTCAAACAAAGTGACTCCTAATTTGTGAGCATGCTTGGAGTACTCCAGAGTTATGTCTCTGCAAAAAAAATTAAAATGGATATTTTCCCAATGATGAATTGGGAGTCACAGGTTTTGAGATTCTCGTTCCTCTAAACATTGGACATCATATTTAATAGATAAATTCCCAACGTAAGAGCGAATTCTGTTTAGCATATATATATATACCTGCAAAGCTCAGGCAATTCCTGAGGATCCGGAGGCTCAGAACTCATTTCATAAACGAAAGAGTCCCTCCAAAAAAGTTGAGAACTTGGTCTAGCTGACTTATAGCTACCAACAAACCTGACCTTCCTCTTAGGGTCTGTACTGTAGTACTAAGCTTTCACTTCCTTGTTGAAGTTAATGCTTTTCTGGGAGAACTAGGAATCTGTCTGAGAAAGCTGATATGCTTTCCAGCAGCTGCTTCACTGTTCATTCCACTGAGATTTTTCAGCTAGATATTTGTAGTATCTAATTACTATAATTTGTCAAGTTGATCTCTAGCTTAAGATATTTTGTAGGTTACTTTGCTCCTTATAAAAGGGAAGTGTATGTTTTGTAATCTCTAAGAATTTTAGATCAAAGAAAAGACTGCATAAGTTCAGTTCATCTACTCTTCTTCAAACACCATTCGCCACAACGAACAGTGTGAAATACTTCACTCGCCACGAGTAAAAGGTCGCCACTCGCCACAGCGAACTGGTATTTGATCACACTCGCCATAGCGAAAATAGAAGTATTGTGAATTCTAACATAGATTTCAACATGGTATCAGAGCTCCGTTGATCAATATCAACTGGGGTGTACTATCTGTTGAATCAGAAACAAAAAAAAAACAAACACAAGTCTTTATTTTTTTCTGCTACTGGAATGGCTATATCCTGAGGTAGTTCAGAAAGCAGAGTTCCAATCTTCAATGGAGAGAACTTTGATTTCTGGATAATCAAGATGGAGACCATGTTCATCTCACGAGATCTATGGAGCCTCGTAGAAGAAGGATACAAAAGACCAGGTGCAGCAGAAGAGGTGACAATTGCACAATTGGCTGAACTGAAGTCGAATATCAAGAAGGATGCTAGAGCACTCAATATCTTGCAGACTTCAATCACAGATGAGATTTTTCCCAAAATCTCAAATGAGAAGACTGCCAAAGCTGCATGGGATGCACTCAGCCTTGAGTACAGAGGATCAGTAAAGGTCAGAGCTGTTAAGCTACAATCTATTAGAAGAGATTTTGAGTATACAAAAATGAATGATACTGAGTTGTTAAGTGATTATAGCACTAGATTGACAAATATTGTTAATCAGATGAGAACCTACAAAGAACCAATACTTGAGAAGAGAGTAATACAGAAAATCCTTATGAGCTTGAATAGGAAGTATGATGCTATAGTTAGTATTATAAAGGAGACTAGGGATCTGGAAACTCTAGGTGTTCAGGATCTGATGGGAACTCTGAAAGCTTTCGATCATAGGTTGTCAAGTCATGATGAAGAGACTGAAAAAGCTTTCGTCCAAACACTCAACCTTAACTCAAATAGGAGTAAGCCATCTAGTTCGAATTCTAAGAAGAAAAGGAACTGGAAAGGTAAAGGAAAGAAGTGGGAGGAAAAATCAAATCAGCAAATGAAGAGCAACAATGAGGAGAGTAGCAACTCAGGGTATTATAAATGTTCTATCTGTAATAAGCTTCATACAAGTGAATGTTGGCTCAAACTGTGATAAGTTTGGTCATGTCAGGAAGGATTGTAACTATAAGGGAAATCAACAGGCAAACAGCATAGAGGAGAGTGACACGAACATGTTTTGTGTTACTCAAGCTGCAAGTGTTGCAGTAGAAGAGAATGTGTGGCTTGTTGATAGTGCTTGCAGTAATCATATGACAGCAAATGCCAACCTTCTACATGACATTGACTACAACAGCATTACAAGAGTAAAGATGGGAAATGGAATGTTGGTGAATACAAAAGGCAATGGAAGCGTTGCTGTTGAAACCGAAAATGGAAAGATGTACATCAGAGATGTGATGCTAGTTCCAGAACTTGATTCAAATCTGCTAAGTGTTCGTCAGCTCATTGAGCACAAATATCACCTGCATTTTGGTGATGACACTTGCAAGATCTTTGAGAGAGGGAGCGGGAGCACCAAAAACCTGATGGTGGAAATCCAAATGAAGAGGGACAAAAGTTTTCCTCTGACTCTCAAGTATGCTACTGAGAGTGCAAGAATGGAGCAAAAGGATGATCCCTGGCTCTGGCACAAGAGACTTGGACATTTGAATTTTCAGAGTCTCAAGTTGCTGCACCAAAAGGAATTGGTGCAGGGACTGCCAAAAATATCAAATGTAAATGAAGTGTGTGAAGGATGTGCACTGGGGAAGCAACACACACTCCCATTCCCAAAAGGGAAAGCCTGGAGAGAAAAAGTACCTCTGGAGCTGGTACATTCTGATGTCTGTGGTCCAATGAGAACCACAACTGATGGAGGAAACATATACTTTCTGAACTTCATTGATAATTACACAAGAATGACTTGGGTTTATTTCCTAAGACATAAGTCTGATGTGTTCGCTGTATTCAGAAAGTTTCAAGCAATGGTGGAGAGACAATCTGGTCTCAAGCTGAAGAAGTTAAGAACAGATAGAGGTGGCGAGTACAAATCAAATGAATTCAAGAAGTTCTGTGAAGACATAGGGCTGGAAAGGCAGCTCACAGTTAGCTACACACCTCAGCAGAATGGTGTAGCTGAGAGGAAGAATAGGACAATCATTGAGATGGCCAAGTCCATGCTCCATGACAAGTTAGTTCCTCAAGGATATTGTAGAGAAGCAGTTAATACTGCTGTGTATTTGATGAACAAGCATCCAACAGTTGCTGTCCAAGGAAAGACTCTGTTTGAAGCATGGAGTGGCAGGAAGCCAAGTGTAAATCACTTGAGGGTGTTTGGATCAATCTGTTATGCATATATACCTGAAGAGCTGAGATACAAACTGGATGAAACCAGTGAGAAGTGTGTATTCATGGGATACCGTTCTCAATCAAAGGGCTATAGGCACTACAATCTGCAGAAGAAGAAGATGATTGTCTGCAAAGATGTTCTCTTCAGTGAGAATTCATCTTGGGATTGGAACCAAGGTTCAGTCCAAAAGAAAGGAGAGAAAGAAAATATTGTTCAAAATGAACAAGAGGATCCACAAGAACTGGAACTCAATCCGCCACAACAAACTCCACCTCATAGTCCTCAACCACCCTCACCAGCACCTCTCAGAAGCTCAATCAACACCAAGCTCTCCACCAGTAAGGATGAGAAGCTTAAATGAAGTGTATGAAAGCTCCAATGCATGCTTGTTTGAGCCTGAAAGATTTGAAGAAGCAGTGAAGGAAGATGAATGGAGGTCTGCAATGCAAGAGGAGATTAATGTGATTGTCAAGAACAAAACATGGGAGCTAGTTGACAAACCAGACAACAAGGATGTCATAGGTTTGAAGTGGATATACAAAACCAAACTAAATTCAGATGGTTCTGTGCAAAGAAACAAGGCAAGATTGGTGGCGAAGGGTTACTCGCAGATACCTAGAGTGGACTTCAATGAGACCTTAATTTGCACCTGTAGCAAGACATGAGACTATAAGAGGTCTGATTTCCATTGCTGCACAAAAAGGCTGGTATCTACACCAACTTGATGTCAAGTCAGCATTTCTAAATGGAGTGTTGAAAGAAGAAGTATTTGTGGAACAACCACAAGGTTTCATCATCAAAGGCAAAGAGCAGAAAGTTTATAAGCTGAAGAAAGCTCTCTATGGCCTGAAACAAGCCCCAAGAGCTTGGTATGGTGAGATCGATTCCTATTTCACAGAAAGAGGTTTTCAAAGGAGTGAAAACGAACCTGCCCTCTACACGAAGACTGAAGGTAAATCAAGTATTTTTATTGTCTCCTTATATGTTGATGATTTGGTATTTACTGGAAGCTGTGAAAAAATGATTTCAAATTTCAAGTCTGATATGATGATGAAATATGAAATGAGTGATTTGAGAATCTTGCATTACTTTCTAGGAATTGAAATAATTCAAGCAGTGGAGAGAATCTTTATTACTCAGAAGAAATATGCAAAGACTATACTAGAGAAGTTCAAAATGCTAGGTTGCAATCCAGTTGCAATTCCTCTAGTGGTCAGTGAGAAATTCTCCAAGGAAGATGGAAGTGGTTCTGCTGATGAGAACTTATACAGGAGCTTAGTGGGAAGCTTGCTATACTTAACTGCAACAAGACCAGATATAATGTATGCAGCAAGTTTGATGTCCAGATTTATGCACAATCCTACCAAGATACACTATGGAGCTGCAAAGAGAATCCTGAGATACATTCAAGGAACAATGGACTTTGGAATCTTGTATGAGAGGAATGTTGAACCAAAACTCTTTGGGTTCTGTGACAGTGACTGGGGAGGTAGTGTAGATGACTTGAAGAGCACATCTGGATACACTTTCACACTAGGAACATGAGTGTTCTCCTGGGTTTCAAAGAAGCATAAATCAGTGGCATTGTCCATAGCTGAAGCTGAGTATGTTGCAGCTTCAATCGCCACTTCACAAGAAATATGACTAAGGAGAGTCATAGAAGACTTTGGTGAGAAAAACATAACAGCAACCACCATTCTCAGTGATAACAAGTCTGCAATAGCAATGAGCAAGAACCTTGTCTATCACAGTAGGGCCAAGCACATCGCCTTGAAGTTTCATTACATCAGGAATGCAGTAGAAGAAAATGAGATCGATTTGGTGTACTGTAATACAGATGACCAAGTTGCTGATATCTTCACCAAGGCTCTGCCAAGAGAGAGGTTTGAATACCTCAGAGGCCTGCTCGGAATGATGAGGCAAAGCATTAAGGGGGAGTGTTGAAGTTAATGCTTTCCTGAGAGGACTAGGAATCTGTCTGGAAAAGCTTATATGCTTTCCAGCAGCTGCTTCACTGTTCATTCCACTGAGATTTTTCAGCTAGATATTTGTAGTATCTAATTACTATAATTTGTCAAGTTGATCTCTAGCTTAAGATATTTTGTAGGTTACTTTGCTCCCTATAAAAGGGAAGTGTATGCTTTGTAATCTCTAAGTTCAGTTCATCTAGTTTTCTTCAAACACCATTCGCCACAGCGAATAATGTGAAATACTTCACTCGCCACGAGTAAAAGATCGTCACTCACCACAGCGAACTGGTATCTGATCACACTCACCATAACGAAAGTAGAAGTATTGTGAATTCTAACATGGATTCCAACATTCCTGAGGTAGCTCATGAAACCCACATATCGCCTGCAACATCTCCTCTAGTACGCTCTCAGGTATAGCATGGTTCACCACCTGGAACAACCCCACAGTCTCTGCAGCACGCCGGACTTCATCGATCACCTTTGCATGCCTGCTCATGCCAACAGCTGCGTCAGCGAGATCCACCACTGGAACACTGAATTCAGTTTGGGTTACTTCCCCATGATCTATAGGCGGATGGATGAAAATCTGTGGGACTTTTGTTATTCCTGTATCGATGATCCCTTTCACACCTGCTTTAGATTCGTCAAAGGCCTTCAACTGTTTGAGAAGAAGGTCTTGGTCGCTTGAACTCTCAGCTACCATTTTCTAGTATCTGCATGTCCTGTGTTTGTAATCAAAATTGCGTAAGCTATATATACATGCTAGCCAAAGCCAGCTTGCAGTTATATTGAATCATGCATTATTGATAAAATGGCCAGAAAGGAATGAGAAGTAAGCCACCTTCTAAGTCATAACTCGATCGATAAGTTATTTTTAAGTTCTTATTTGCTTTGGTTTGTGTTAATTAACTATGCATGACGTATATATTGATTCAAGCTTTGTAATCATATTCCCCCAAAAATGAATGAGAAGTGAGCTATACCACTGACTCTATTTTCCATAAATTGTTTGGTTTCTGCTTAATTATATGAATTGCGGTTAAAACACTTAATTCCATGTGAGGATCAGAAGTACGTGAGCCATCATCCCACGTACTCTAAATTTGCTTTAGTCTCTGCTGATACGCGTTGCAGCGATACCATCCAACCAGTGGCGGACTCAGTATCTAAAACCTATCTAGGCTAATATTACATGTACAAATTGTCAGTCACATGTTTACTCTCACTCCCAATCTCAATCTCATTCGAAAAGTTTTATCATGAACTAGAGAATTTTTGAGTAACAATTAATGCCAATATGGAAACATTATTGCAACTAGCAAAATAAAAAGCTGCTGCAATTTACGTTTGAAATTTGAACTACTGACTGTAACCAATTTTCATTAAGATACTGATAATTGTGATAAGGAACCCCTTCATAATTATGATCAAGGAATACATGGACACCATATATACTTGGTATGAAGGTTAGCTAGGATTCCCTAAACTCATTCATATTAAGATAATGACACTACTGTGGGTCACAGTCGAAGCGACGACTTTTGTCGTCGCTTCGCCTCCGAAGTCGTCGCTTCGAAACCGTCCTGACAAAAACTCGTCACTTTGAGGTCGTCGCTTCAGACTCGTCGGGTAGATTCTAAGCGACGCCTGATGAGTCAAAAGTCGTCGCTTGGATCTTTCATGCGACGACAACAAACGTCGTCGCTCACAAGAGAGCGACGATCTGAAACTCGTCGCTCACCAGCTAGCGACGACGTTTGACTCGTCGCCAGCCATCCCTAGCGACCAATTTATACGCGTCGCTTGCATTCTGTTGCGATGACTTTGGGGTCGTCTCTTCAAACTCGATGTGACAAATTTTAGATTGTCGCCTCATACTTGTGGCAACAAACTTTGGTTCAAAAGTCGTCTCTTCATTTCATGTTTAATAGGAGAATGTATGATATGATAACGATGAGCGACTAATTTTTTATGAATCTTCATCGCGTCATTAAAATCTAAGCGACGAATTTTGGTTAATCTTCGTCGCGTTATTAAAATCTAAGAGACAAATTTTGATTAATCTTCGTCGCGTCATTAAAAGCTAAGCGACGAACATTGATCATTGTTCGTCGCTTCATTGTTTGTTACAGAGACAGGAAAACAGAATTCTGGTCTGATTTCATTCACTTCTAAAACCCGCATTTTATTCAAATCACATATCCAACAAACATTTCATTCAAATCACATATCCAACATAACACACTATAAATACATAGATTTCATTCAAAACTACAATATGTTCTAACAATAATGCACATATGTTCCAATTACAAACTAACGAAATGTCCTAATCAAAGTTGCCGTCGGATATACCTATACCTTCAGCACATGATGATTTATCGGCGATCGTCGGAGGGTTTGCGGCGGCGGCATTGGCATCCGGATTGGCCGCGATGCCGAGGGCAGCCTCCATCCTTGCAATACGTTGCATCATCTCTTCTTCCTTGATTCTGCTTTGTTCTTCCTTGATTCTGCTACATTCATTGGTGACTGCTAGTTCGCTCCTCAACTTCTCAACCTCCGAATCGTTGCGGGACACGCTTGCACCGCCTCTTGGTTTTGCCGAGCGTCTTAATGCACCTCCTAGCCCTGCAAAAATGGTAAAACACAAAAAATTATTCAAATTAAATTCTCTTTCGTATCTAAAATACAAACTGTTATTTTATGATTTGTACATACCTCGGACTCTCGTCCCCGGCTTCCCACCCAGACACGCGTCCACTACCGCTATCTATTCTTCGACGGTAAGGGGGCCCGTCACTTGACTGCCGCTCTCCATATCACTGTCTGGGCGAGCACAGAGCTCATCCATCTTCTTCTTCACCGCTGCCTGTAAAAAATATTATCCAATAAGTTTGTGTTTCTATAGTTTTTAATTGTAAAAAATTAAAATCATAAGCTAAAAACTAGGAACTCTTGTATCTAACTCATCAGGAAACTCACCACTTTCTCCTGCGCATTCTGCGATCGTGCATAAATATCGCAAATTGTCTGAAGTATAGGCGCCAAACTGCCTTTCGCCTGATTCGCAATGACCCGGTAGCTATAGGGAGTGGTGCTGGAGTGGTGGTTGACTGCACACCCCTTCACCTTTGCTTTATTCCGGTTAGTGGCGTTCCGGACACACATCCTCTGCAAAAATATGCACGAACTATTAGAATAAGAATCTATTATATGAAATTCAAAAACCTCTAATTACTTGCCATTGCCTTATAATCGTCGTCCTCAAAGTGAACTTTGAGGTATTCCCACTGCTCGGGTCGGTGGATGAACTTTGCAGGCGTTGCCTTTGACACTTCGACGTAGTGGGTGTGGCAGTCGTATTTCCAGTCCTTGTAGATCTTGGCAGCGGTCTCATCGATGTATGTCCACATGCCTATCTCGTTGGGAGGGAGGTCGTAGAACATCTAGTAAAAAACAATTCAAAGAAATCATTAGAAATAACATATTTCAATATATATGACTGAAAAATAATTTTTTGAAATTATTATGAAATTGTGTTTTACCTCCATATAAGTGCTCAGTGCATCTCGGTGCTCCTCAGCCAGCTCAGCATATGAAGGCGCAAGCATGAGCACTTTGCTTCGGATGGCGCTCCCGATGTCTCGGGACATCAAAATCCTCCACTTCAAGAGGCTCGGACCCCTGTGCTCTTCTGAGTACTCAACCTTCAGAGGTTGGTTATTGTTTAGGGTCTTCAAATACTGGGTCTTTGTGCCCGTGATGATGCCGAGCTTATTAGAGTTCCGCCCCTGCACATTCTCTCCCGTTGTCATATCAACCAACTCTGCCAGAAAGATGAAGTCAAGAGATGAATAAACATGTAAGTATCATACAGCATATACAATTATCAGATACGAAGCATATAACTAGGAACTATGCCTCTTTGAGACAATTCCTTGAATAATAAGGAGTAGGGGCAGTTGCCTTCATCCAGCCCCCTAGATCCATCAATCATCACAGATTCTGTGAGCTATGCAAATTCTAGGGGCATTTAGCCATATATATAGTAATGTTCGAAAAATAATGCAAATTCTACTCCTCTGTGAGCTATGCTGCAATATGGATGTATTTTGATATGAAGACCTTTCTTCTTTACAAATACTTACTGAATTTCCAGTTTTGTTGTTGTCATTTAATTGCACGTTACAATTCTCAAGTTCCTGCATGTTTTTATGATAACTTACCAGCCTATATAGTTTGGATGTGAGAGAACTTTGTACATGCATACTTCTAAACTGTCTAGTTGGGTTACTGATAGACTTGAAGGGTCAAGGAATCAGCCTATATAGTTTAAGACTGTCTTAGTCATTAAAATAGCAATCAAGCACTTGTAATTATCATAAGCACAGCAGCAGAGCTATTTTTGGTTCACATATGGTGAATCGGAGATGCATGAATATGTAGGTATATGAAAGCCATCATCATACCCAAGCATGACTTTTACTTTGAATATATTGGAAGGTTTGTTAGAGAGCAGGAAAAACTCTGCCATATAAACCAAACCAAATTAAGACTATGCATAGCTAACAAATCAATATACCAACAGATTACAATGTTAAATAAAAGAATATCTTGGAAACTTCACTGCATTGCTCCCAATACCACTCCACAGTATGTATAATGTATAAACGATATACACCATTGGTGTATATGAATCTGAGATCATAGATTGACAGATGAAAGGACGTAATAAACCAATAGTGGGATCTTGTTTCCAAGTAAAATTGAACAAGCATATAAGAGAGGCAGATTCAACATGAGGTAAGTATCAATACGTGATCTTGAGCAAAGCTATCAGCAAGAGACATGGGTTTCCAAATGTTGGAGTTTAACAAGAATGACGATGCTTCATGGAGAAGAACTTGACCAATAATGAACCAACAGTAGGCAAAAACTCCAACTCATAATGCAAAGCTAAGAATTACAACAAAAGTAGCTTTACGAGGGTAATGTCAATGAATTACGAACATTTTCAAACCACGAGGTAGGAATTAAACTCAAGTACAACCACATACAGATTGATTTGGAACTAATCAACTATTGTTCCATATTGACTGAAGTCAGAAAATAATTGGACTTCTGGTATTTGAAGGGTGCATAAATCATTTTGTTGCATCTACAACTGTAGAGTAATAATCTAAAGATCATTACTTTCCTTATATGTATAGGTGAATTATTCTATGTAATATTTAGTTATACTTTCTTTGTAAATATAGGGTTGTATCACTATACATATCTCCCTATAGAGAAGAATAATATAATCAAGAAAATATTCATCCTTTTCTACTTGGCATCAGAGCCAGCACAAACACACAAATCCTACACAAATTTCTGCTGCAAACTACCGCCCAAAAGCACAAAACACACAGCAAAAAGCAAACACCAACCCCACGTGAGAAAAAAAAGGGGAAAAAGCAAAAGCAAGAAGCCATCATCACAATCCTACCAACCCAAGCCGAGCCGAGCCGAGCCGCCGGTCTGCTTCTCCTTGTTTGTCTGCTGCTACACCAGTCCGTGGACCCCAGCCATTAGGTCTGGTCTCCTTCAGCAGGAACTTGTCTCCTTGTCGTCTGCTCCTTCCTGACGACACAGCTGCACCCAGCTCCAATCAGACACTGTTATATGGACGGAGACAATATTCTTACATTAGGTCCCTCAGACGCTGCATCTTCGACCACAATGCCCACTCAGATTGTGAACCATTATCACCCCACTACTCAAGACAACTCGGCTTTTCCCACCAATGTTATGCTAACTGAAAATAATTACTCCATGTGGGCACCACTTATGGAGATGAGAATTGGAGGCCGTGGTAAAACTGGTTATCTTACTAGTGCTACGGCAGCACCGGTTGCGGGCACTCCTCAATATGAAACTTGGGTCACTGAAAATCAAAAGGTGAAAGGTTGGCTCATTGACTCCATGGAGTCGTCTCTGGTGAATCGCTATATCCGACTTCCAACTGCAAAAGATGTTTGGGACGCCGTTCAGCAAACTTTTTATGACGATTCGGATGAGACTCGCATTTTTGAATTAAATATGAAGTGTTTTACAGCTAAACAAAATGGTCGTACTCTTGCTGTTTACTGCAATGAATTGGTGGGGATGTTTCAGGAGATTGATCAGCGCACTGCTTCTCAGAATCACACAGTAGGTGCTGTTGTCCAAGAAACAAATGTCATCGCACGACAGCGAGTTCACATCTTCCTAAGTGGGCTTGATTCAGAGTATGATCAAGTTCGTGGAGAGATTCTTTGCAAAGATCCCAAATTCACCTTGGAGCAAATCTATGCATATGTCAGAAAGGTGCATTCGGAGCGGCAGGCAATGGGATACGCAGAGTCTTCCGCTATGGCAGTTCAACGGCGACAAGGACCTCCACCAGGCTTCCCACGTGCTCCAGCTCGACCACCAGCTCGTAGATTCCCAGCCAAGCCTAATCCTTATGCTAATACTGAATGTCCTCTCTGTGGCGAAGTTGGACATAGCAAGAATCGGTGCTTTGAAGTCATTGGATATCCTGATTGGTGGGATTTCACTAGGAAGCCTCGCAAGAATCAAGCAAAAGCCGCTGTGGCTACTACAGATGACGAGTAGCCTACTCTTGCCTCCGCTAACGTAGCATAATCAGGTACACATGGTAAGATTTTTTCGAATAGATCTTGGATAATTGATACAGGAGCAACATATCACATGACAAATGATCCTAGTCTCATCAAAGATTTACATACCTCTTCCCAAAATAATGTCTCTACTGCTGATGGCACTCCCACTCTAGTTATCGGAGAAGGATCTATTGACTTGTCTGATACTTTAACCCTTGATTCTGTGTTGGTTGTTCCTTCTCTAGCCCATAATCTTCTCTCTGTTGGTCAAATTATTCTGGCACTCACATGTGTTGTTACCTTTTACCCATATTTCTGTGTATTTCAGGACATTCTAACTCGACGGATTCTTACTTATGGTGTTAGAAGGGGGAAACTGTACTACCTGGACCTGACAGAAAGTGGCGAACAACAGTTTTTTGGACAAGTCAATCAAGTCAATAATGTGGAGCATGCAAAGGACACAGTTTGGTTGTGGCACCGTAGATTAGGACACCTTTCTTTTGTTTACCTTAAAAAGCTACAACCGCATCTTTTTTCACTTATGAGCGAGTCAGACTTTCATTGTGATGTATGTGAACTGGCCAAGAGCCACCGTATTCCGTATTCTCCTAGTTTGAATAAAAGTCCTGTTCCTTTTATGAAAGTTCATTCAGATGTTTGGGGCCCTGCCAAGATCCCTTCTCTTTCTGGAGCTCGCTACTATGTGACGTTTATTGATGATTGTACGAGGATGACATGGGTATCCTTACTAAAGAACAAAAGTGAAGTTTGTGTTATGTTCAAGGAATTTCACAAGATGGTGTCTACCCAATAGCAACAGGTTATTCGTGTTTTTTAGTCCGACAATGGTGGAGAATATGTTAATGGCCCTATGCACGAGTTTATGAGCACTCATGGCATTCGCCATCAAACTTCCAATGCCTATACTCCACAACAAAATGGCTTAGCAGAAAGAAAGAATCGACAGCTGCTTGAAGTTGTTCGGGCATCCTTATTCGGCATGCATGTTCCTCGTGAGTATTGGGGTGAAGCTGTAATATCTGCAGCATACCTCATTAACCGCACCCCATCTCGGGTCATTGAATTTCAAAATCCTCAACAGAAGCTTCAGACTCTCCTCTCAGTTCCTTCCTTACCAAATTTGGAGCCTCGTGTCTTTGGATGTGTTGTCTATGTTCATATTCCCAAGCCTCAGTGTAACAAACTTGATCCTCGTGCAAGGAAGTGTATTTTTATTGGATATGCTGAATTTCAGAAGGGTTATCGCTATTATGATCCCATCACAGACACGGTCCACATCTCTCTTGATGTCTCCTTCCGTGAAGCCGAACCATTTTTTCCTCCTACACCGGTGTCTTCCCTTCAGGGGGAGAAACCTTATGAAGGGAATTCCAAACATGTTTTTGAGGTGGAAGAATTTGTGGACATAGAAGCACTAGAGGAGAAATACAGTACTCACACAAAACTGACAGAAGTAATAGAAGAAAAAAGACCACGTGAAGAGCAACAAGTGGTCCCTACTGAGTACACATCAAGTCAGCAAGCACATGGCCATGTGCAGACAGAAGAGAGAAGACAGGAACAGTCCGCCGGCCACCAACCTGTTCCCGAACAGACAAAGTATGACACGTCTGTCCCAGAGCAGACAAGTGTCGTGTCAGATGCTACCGAGCCACTTAGTCCGAGCCGAGCCGCAGATGCTGTCTACCCGAGCCGTGTCAGTCCTTCATACCCTGCCGAGCCGCTTAGGCGTGATAACGAGCCAAGCCGTACTGAGCAACACGCACAAGGGAACCAGCTCATTGTTTTTGATGTTGACATGTCTGAGTATCATGATCCCATCAGTACTGGGCCACCGGATTCTCAAAGCAATACAGGCAGAATATGCTCTACACCAAGTACAGTTTCTCTTCCCCCATCTACATCGTCAACTAAAGAATCCGCTGCGAATGTCCCACATCAGGTACCATCACTCTCTAATGAACTTAGAAAATCACATAGAATTACTAACACTATCAGAAAAAAGGGTTTTCCCGACGAAAAAAGAAAACGGCCGACGAATTAAAATTTTCGTCGGTAATTCTAGGGAATAGCCGACGATTTTATTTTTCGTCGGTAGGAAAAAAAAATCGTCGGCCATAGTTTCACCATAGTCGACGAAACTATTTTGTCGTTGGTATTTTCAAAAAATCGACGGCTATATTCATATTTCAGTCGACGATTTTTATTTTCGTCGGCCTTTCTCCGAAACATTAGCCGACGAAAACTTTTGGAAGTATGGCCGACGAAGTTGACATTTTCGTCGGCTATAAGTCTATATATTTTCAGATCTGGGCAGCAGCTGCTCATTTAAAAAAAAAACAAAAAAAAAAGGGGAAAAACGGGAGAAAGAGTGAAAAATCTGTGGGTATTGTTGAAATCCGTCCTCTCTTACATTGTAGAGCTATATATAGGTACGTATATGTGTATATATGTTGATTTTGAGTTTTAGTGATTTTGATTTAGTAAGTGATTTTTTGTTTTGTTGTTGTTTTAGTGTTAGAATGTATGTATATATGTTGATTTTGAGTTTTAGTTGAGTTGATTTTGAGTTTTAGTGATTTTGATTTATTAAGTGATTTTTTGTTTAATTTGTTGTTGTTTTAGTGTTAGAATGTATGTATATATGTTGATTTTGAGTTTTAGTTGAATTGATTTTGAGTTTTAGTTGAGTTGATTTTAAGTTTTAGTTTAATTATGTGTTTTAATTTGATGTTATTTTAATTAGTGTTAAAATATATATATATATATATATATATTAATTAATAGTTGTTGATAGTGTAATTAATTTAAATAATGGTTGATATATAGTGTAACTTAAATAATGGTTGTTAATGGTATATATATATGAGTTGATGTTGATAATGATATATATTGTAATTGGATTTCGCTTCCAAGGCATGACCGACGATACACTACAGGAGTTGTGATTTTTTTGCAGTTCGTCGAGGAAAATGCAAACGGGAATGAATACCATTATTGCCCGTACAATAAATGTAAGTGTCGCAGTGATATGTGTCGATTTCTGATTAGGACAGTATGGGAGCACCTAAAGAGTAATGGGTTTTGGCCGAAGTACAAACGTTGGATATATCACGGGTGAGCCATCATTAGATGGATCGCATGTTCATGGGCAGTTTTTTGAGGCGGGCAGTAGTAGTACATCCAACGATCCAACAATGGCATTCGTCAACGACGTGTCTCCTTTTGAAAGCGGTGTACGTGGGGAACAATATATGCATGACCCGGTGCAGCCCTTCCCACAAGTCGTCGACACTGCTGCCTTTGACAGGTACAACAAACTGATTGCATTGCAACAGACCCCTGTGTCTTCAAGTTCTGAGAAGACAGTTCTTGAAAGTGTGATGGAGGTAATGAGGATTAAAGTCGAGACAAAATCGACTATCAGGCAAGTGGATGAATATCTACAGTACACTTCTTCGTTGTTGGAGGAGTTTCCTCATTTTGCGTCAGATGTCATAAACGTCAGGCTCGGGCTCTCAACCGACGGGTTCAACCCTTTCGGCACCATGAGTCTTTCATACAGTATATGGCTGGTGATTTTGGTACCTTACAACCTTCCTCCGTGGATGTGCATGAAGAAGGAATATAATATGTTGACGTTGTTGATTCCGGGGCCTGGTTACCCAGGGAAATGTCTCGATGTGTATATGAGACCATTGATTGAAGAGCTTAAGGTATTGTGGGACGTTGGTCATCCCACTTTTGACAAGTTCAAGGAGGAGACGTTCCAGATGCATGCCATGGTTATTGGTACCATCAGTGATTTTTCTGCTTATGGGATGTTGTCGGGCAGCGTTGTTAGGGGATACAAGGCTTGTCCAGAGTGCCTCAGCGATTATGGGAGCACCCCTCATTGCAACAAGATATGCAGAATGGGTTATCGTGTGTTCCTTCCGGCGGATCACCACTGGCGTTACGAGTCCGCCGCATTTGATGGAACCGAAGAACACGGTGGTCCTCCCAGAAGATGGACGGGAAGAGAAATTTTAGCAGTGCTTAATGAGTACGATTTTGGGCCCCTCAGCAATCATCCCGATATTGTAGCGGAAATATCTGAAAGACCTGAAGAGTACAAATTCTGGACACATAAGAGCATATTGTGGGAACTCCCGTACTGGTGTAAGTTGCTGATCCGTCACTTCCTAGACGTTATGCACATAGAAAAAAATGTTTCTGAAAGTGTGGTGGGCACAACGCTGAACTTGGAGGGGAAGACGAAAGACGGCCCTAAGGCTCGCACTGATCTGCAAAACATGAATATCAGAAAACAACTATGGTTGAAACAAAGGAAGAGAAAAATGCCTCAAGCTCCTTACACCGTCAAGCCTGAGCATAAATCAGAAATTTTCCATTGGATAAGTCGGGCCAAGTATCCTTCAGGCTTTGCTGGAAATATAGCCAAGTGTGTGAACAGACAATTCAACAATCTTTACGGGTTGAAAAGTCATGACAATCATATCCTGCTACAACGTCTCTTTCTGTTTTCATTCGACCGTTCCTTCCCCGTCACGTTGTGGAGCCGTTAGTAGCGTTGGCTAGATTTTTCCAGAAGGTATGCACACGGGAAGTGAGAAAATCTGACCTCCGAGAAATGCAACAAGACATCGTTCATATCATGTGTAAATTTGAGATGATATTTCCTCCAAATTTTTTCGACATCATGCCTCACCTCATGATCCATCTTCCTCGGCAGTTGTTGCTTACCGGTCCTGTGCACTTCACTTGGATGTATCCGATGGAAAGGTACGTATTTTACACCTTATGTTAATTTCCTCATTAATGTATGTGATTTAGTATTAATGTATTATCATAACACTTTAAAAACTTGATTTATAGGCAACTTGAACAATACGGTGATTTTGTCCAAAACAGATCCGTACCTGAAGGATGTATAGCTGAAGCATATATTGCGCACGAGTGCGTCACCTACATGAAGCTGTATTTAGGAGCGTTACAGGAAAGCATACCGGAAGATGTACCTTCACAGTTCAATCTTTCCATACTCTCCGACGATGTTGTACTCGGTGGAAACATGCCAGTTTCCTACAAGTTGAAAGATTATGAGGTAGCCATTGCAAGTTGAAAGATTATGACAGAACAGCTCGTAAGTCGTTGATTACGATTTTAAAATTTTAATTATTAATTTTACTTAATTATATATTTGTTAGAATATTAAATTTTTTTTTTCCTGTTCAATTAGGAGAGGGTGAACTGGGCCGAAGAAGAAGTGTTGCAGCAAGTAGTTCGGGAGACACAACCGAACATTTCAGAGGCAGATCTGCAAGAAGCCCTGCGCCAGGTCGACCGATCGAATGTCCAAACGGCAGCGAGGATGTTCGACGCAGCCTTCCCAAACCGGTCAAACCAATACTACTGCCGGGGTTTGGGAAGTTCTGGAATAGGGCTCCTGAAGACCACTAAGGGAGGTCAAAAGAAGGGAGGCGGGGACAGCCAACAGATGACGGGGGAAGTGCAGAGATTGGCCGCAAGATTGGCAGCCGAGTCCCAGAGATCACAGGAGCAACACCGCAGAACACAGCTGTATCATTTGGATATGTCCAGTTGGCATGCTGAATGCGACAGAATTCGGCGACACAACTACACCGGCCAACAAAACTGGTGGTATGATATGTTCGAGGCACAACAACAAAGCCTTGAACCCCCGCCCCCGTTTCAGCCGTTAGTTGAACCTCCAATGCCTCCACCTCCCGAGTTCGTTCAGCAGGATGACGAGCATGATGGAGAGCAGGATGCTGGGGATGACGTGGTGGACTTTAGTGCTTTAGGTGATGATTAGGGTTATATTTTATGTATATTGGAACAAATTCAATAATAAGTCATTTAGACGTGTTTCTTGTTGGTGTAAATGCATGGATTGTCATTGTGAATTGCAGGTTGCTTGGAATGGTAATTTAGAAATTAATTTAATTTTTTTTCCCAAAATATAAGAATAGCCGACGATATTGGCATTATTTCGTCGGCTATAAGTACTATAGCCGACGATTTTTATCAATTTTCGTCGGCTATAACCGTTATAGCCGACGAAAATGACATTATTTCGTCGGCTATAACTAATTAATGCCGATTAAAATATTAATATATTCCGACGAAATAGATGAAATCGTTGGCTATATTTCAGAACAAATAGCCGACGAATTTCGTCGGCTATAGTTTACGTTATCGTCGGCCATACTCGAAAATATCTGACGAATTTCGTCGGATATTTTGCCCAGGTTTGGTCGACAAAATGAATTTTCGTCGGTGATATCGTCGGCCATACTCGAAAATAGCTGACGATTTTGTTAAGTTCGTCGGCCATTGGTTTTACCGACGAATTATAGCCGACGAAAGTTTCGTCGGCAGAAGTAATAGCCGACGAAAATTTGGCATAGTCGACGAAATTTTTTTCGTCGGCTATTCTGTCCGATCTGGTAGTGTAAGGGTATTCCCCAAAAACACTATGAACCAGATATCAAAGCAAAAGCCAAATACCCTGTAGCTAATTACATATCAAACCATAGGTTGTCTGGATCACATGCTCTTGTTGTTAATTGATAGGAGCACAATGTGCGACGATATTACATGCTTATGCCCTCGTTTATGCTTTGTTTAACCCTTATTTTTCTAAGATAGAGTCATAATGTAGTTAGTGTCAATTTTGGTAGAGTTTTGGTGAAATGTGTTTAATTGTCCGAAAAATGACTAAGTATGAGAAATCTGGAAAATAATGCAAAACATGTCTTTTTCGCGATTTTGTGATGAGTACAAATATGATCTATCCTTGTCCGAATTCTTTGAAATTTGGTGTGCTTAATATTCATATACTGAGGAATGTTGTGTTAAAATTTCAGATCAATCGGAGTTCGGGAAGTCACCCAAAAGTTGGCTGCAAAACGGCAGTCCGAGCATTTCAATCCAGGGGCTTCCAGGATTTTCCTGGGACTTTGTCCCAACTTCGAAAAATCATTCCCGACGACTCATAAGGAATTTGATCGAGATATTTTATGGGGAGATGGCCATATGTGTCTAGTTTATCTGAGACTTAGAATCGCATCAATCGGAGCTCCGAGGATGGAGATATGCCGGAGTTACTACAGAAACATCAAATCTGCCGATTCCAGGAACCTACTGCCCCCTTTTTGTGTTTTCTGTTTTTGATGGACCAAATGGTGTACAAATGCATATGTGATGATGGTCCAAGCTTAAAGAAGGTTAGAGGATGACACCAAGCCAAGGCATTGAAGAAAAAAATCAGAAAAAGAAGTTTCCTAGAAGAACCAAGAAAGGAAGGAACCAAAACCTTGTTGCACAAAGATTGCCTTTGCCGATTTGGACTAGGTTTGCTACCTAGGTTTTCTGCCGAATTTGCCTCTATAAATAGCCAACTTTTACACAGAAAAACTTGTCACATTCTAAAGCAAAAACCCTAGCCAAAACTCTACCAATTTTCAGCCAAAGATCCTACATAAAAACACAAACCAAAAGCCACCACCACCACCATAAAATTCTGCCGATTGTCTTCACCATTCATCCAGCCACCATCGAACCACTTTCCCTTGGATCCATACACGACGAAGTCTTCAAGGTTTCTAATGTGTGATCTACTCCCTACTCTTGGTTTGTAATAGTTTTTATGTAGTTATGTGTAGTTTTGTCTATGAAACTCATATGTATGTTTGGTTATTGTGTTTTCATGTCTATGTGAAAAACGATTGTGAATTTGGTTTTATGATGATGCATGTTAATTTAATTCTTATGGTATTAGTAAAGAATTTCAAAGATAAGTTTCGAATTGCATGCTAAATTGTAAGGAAAATATGAAGTAAAGAGATAAGATTAGATAGGCAAGCATGTTCACTCTGATTCTAGTAATTCGTTCTTGGTTTAGTCTTTTAAATCCGTGTGCCGCAAAGATTGGTACTTAGCATATTCGCGATGTGTTTTGAGTATTGGTCTTGTATCTGTCAATATAAATAGGACTAGAGTGGTTTAAATGACTATGCATGTTAACAAGAAGTGGTGACGCCTTGCTTGATTGATGTGTTTCCAATTAAAAGGATTTCGTACTTCATTGGTTAATTGATTATCTTCGACGCTGCGTGTTTATAGTCGGTTAGCTAAAGATTAGGGTTATGCGCTGAGCTAATTCTAAATACCTTTGTGAAGTCTGAAACAACTTAGATAACCGCTGAGGCCCTAGTTGGGTTGGAACTAAGTCGGATCTAGGATATTGTGTGCTCTTGCCGTGTCTTGTCTTATCAATTTGCTATGTGTTTTGAGTGCTTTTGTGTTAGTAATTTGTGGAAGAATGTCGACCAAACTTGTATATAGTAATTTAGGATTTTAAATTTCTGTTTTTATGCATGATTTAGAGGCAGCCCGTTTGTTGCCGAACCTAGGATTTTCCTGTTTCGTATTTCTTTTCTTTTAATTTTTGTGCCGAACCTAGTTTAGGGCAGCCTAGCTGCCAATCCATTTCATCCCCCATATGTGACGTTTATATGTATATATATGTATATATTTGTCTAACAATTTCATATCTCAGGTACCCTTAATCCCCGGCTAGAATGATCCCTACTTATTCTATACTACTAACGATTGTAGGGTTATTATTGCATGCGAGCTTCGGCTCACGTCATTAATCAATTATCCAATGTATCTATTCCTAGCAATGTATCTGACGCTTTGACAGATCCCAAGTGGAAACAAGCAATGAATGAAGAACTTGAAGCCTTACAAAAGAATTCAACATGGGATATTGTCACTATGCCAGCTGGTAAGAAGACTGTTGGATGTCGGTGGGTCTTTACTGTGAGACTTAAAGCTGATGGGAGCATTGATAGATATAAAGCAAGATTGATTGCCAAGGGATACACCCAACGCTATGGAATTGATTATCAGGAGACATTCGCACCTGTCGCAAAGATTAACACTGTTAGAGTCCTGATTTCACTTGCAGCAAATAGAGATTGGCCTCTTCAGCAATTTGACGTGTAGAACGCGTTCCTCAATGGAGACCTAGATGAAGAAGTATACATGGACTTACCACCAGGTGTCAGTAATAAGCCTTGTGATGCTAGCAAGGTTTGTAGATTGAAGAAGTCCCTATATGGTCTAAAACAGTCTCCGAGAGCATGGTTTGGGAGATTCTCCAAATCAATGAAGGCGTTTGGTTACAAACAGAGCAACTTAGATCACACATTGTTTATTAAGCACCGTCAGGGTAAGATTACTGCTCTGATAGTATATGTTGATGATATGATTGTCATAGGCGATGACCCAAAAGAGATGGAAGCTTTACAAAGATATCTTTCGAAGGAATTTGAAATGAAAGATCTTGGACAATTAAAATATTTTCTTGGAATTGAAGTGGCTACACTACCAGATACGGAGGAATAGCCGACGAAAATTTTTTTGTCAGCCATTCCATTTTTTCGTCGGCTATACCCTCTGCCGACGAAAATTTCGTCGGCCATAAGTCGTCGGTAATACGCCGTCGGTAATACCAATGGCCGACGAAAAAAAAAATTTCGTCGGCTATAGTTAAGTATGGCCGACGAGTCAAAGATTTCGTCGGGCAAACGTGGGTTAAATAGCCGACGACTTTCGTCGGGTATTTTTGAGTATGGCCGACGAAATCCATTAAGTATGGCCGACGATTTAATAAAATTTCGTCGGCTATGGTGTTTTAACTATAGCCGACGATTTAATAAAATTTCGTCGGCTATGTTGTTTTAAATATAGCCGACGATTTAATAAAATTTCGTCGGCTATGTTATTTTAACTATAGCCGACGATTTAATAAAATTTCGTCGGCTATGTTATTTTAACTATAGCCGACGATTTAATAAAATTTCGTCGGCTATGTTATTTTAACTATAGCCGACGATTTAATAAAATTTCGTCGGCTATTTCCTCGAAATATATTACTATTTTATAGGTATTAATTAGTTATAGCCGACGAAATAAGGCACTTTTCGTCGGCTATACAAGTTATAGCCGACGAAAATTGGTAAAATTCGTCGGCTATACTTGTTATAGCCGACGAAATAATGCAAAAATCGTCGGCTATTCTTGCATTTGGAAAAAAAAATTAAATTATTTTCTAAATTACCATTCCAAGCAAGCTGCAAATCACAAAAACAATTCATGCATTTGCACCAACAAGAAACACGTCTAAATACCATTTTTATTAAATTCGTTCCAATATACATAAAATATAACCCTAATTATCCCCTAAACTACTAAAGTCTAGGATGTCATCTACAGCATCAGGCGCATCATC
The DNA here is from genome assembly GCA_963682095.1 of Potentilla sterilis. Taxonomy (NCBI): domain Eukaryota; kingdom Viridiplantae; phylum Streptophyta; class Magnoliopsida; order Rosales; family Rosaceae; genus Potentilla; species Potentilla sterilis. The sequence continues at coordinate 45,908,466 of OY821755.1, read as the reverse complement.
CTGCTGACCGAACTCGGGAGGTTCAGGCATTGGAGGCTCCACTAACTGCTGAAACGGGAGCGGGGGTGGACGGCCTTCTTGTTGTGCCGCGAACATCTCATAAACCCACTGTTGCTGGCCGTCGTAGTTGTATTGCCGAATTCTGGCGCACTCAGCATTCCAACGGACCATATCCAACTGATACTGCTGGTACTGGTGTTGTCTGCGGCGCAGCTCCTCTACTGTCTGGGACGAGGTCGCCAATTCTGCGGCCAATCGCTGCACTTCCCCCCTCATATGTTGGGTCTCCCCGCCTCCCTTCTTTTGACCTCCCTTAGTGGTCTTCAGGAGCCCTTGTCCAGAACCTCCTAAACCCCGGCAGTAGTACTCGTTGGACTGGTGTGGGAAGGCTGCGTTGAACATCCTCGCCGCCGTTTGGATATTGGTGCGGTCGACCTGGCGCACGGCTTCTTCCAAATCTGCCTCTGAGATGTCCGGTTGTGTCTCCCGAACTATTTGCTGGAGCACCTCTTGTTCGGCCTGGGTCACCCGCTCCTAATTGGACGGGGAAAAAAAATTAATATTCTAACAAATGGATAGTTAAGTAAAATTAATAATTTAAATTTTAAAATCATAATGAACGACTTACGAGATCGTCTGTCGCTTGTGGATAAGCGATCTTGAACGTCTCCACGTAGGGGTTGCAATCAGGATGATCTCTGAGCGCCTCCTCCTGATATTGTGCAAACGGCCTTGAACCGCCGTGATGGAGGATTGTGTTACGGCGGCGGTTCTCCGAGTTTATCCGAGACCGTTCCTTCAAACAAATAATAAAATATTAGAAAAATGCATAAAAAAATATAACTGAAATAATTATAAAATATTTAAACTAATAATTAAAATTTTAATAAAATAAACATTTTATAGTGAAGTTTAGTATTTACCATCATAGCCGGGTTGTCGAAGACTACGGTCCTCAACCAACGCCACTCGTACTCCCTGAACATAAACTCTCTGGGAGTACCCATACGACCACGGTTGCCGTACTCGTTATAGTGGGAACGGAGCTCGTTCTTCCACTCTTTGAACCTACAAAAAAAACAAAAGTGCATTAGAAATATGATTAATATCATAAAATATTTCTAATTATCAAATAAGACATATTCCCAACGTACCTCGAGCTCTGTTGGGAGTCCGCCCAACCCCGCTTGTGTTCCGCAACCACAAAGTATGTCTGAAAGATAATATTTTATTAGTTTTATAATTATAAAAATACCGAAAATTTTTAAATATTACGATAACTAAATTAAATTTTTTTATTTACTCACCGACGCGGCGTTGTTCAACTCCATCTTGATTTCTTCGGGCACATCAGCCCACCGAGCCCACAACATAGGGACTCTGTCCCTAATGAGTGCACCCACGCAACCCGAGTAGTCGCGTTTCTTTTTCGCCCCAACCTCCTGATTAGGAGCTTCGTCAATCTGGATCCTCCCGCTCCGTTCAACCGTTCTCCTGAGCGTCTCAAAACTGATGACACGTCTGGTATTCCTCTGGGTTGAACTGCTAGCGCCTGTCCCTATCACATAAACGACGATTGGTTAATAAAATTAAATATTAGTGCGTTAATTTTAATAAAATATTTAATTAATAAAATCGAATGTTACCTGAACCCGATGATTCGGTTGCCGTCGACTTTCCTTTTCTCCTCGCCGAAATCAGGAGGTCAGGGCTCTCCCATGGCTGCTGCTGGTATGCCTCCGCAGCACTCACGAACTGAGGCATATCAGGCCACTGGGGCCGACCCTGATAGTCGACCTCGGGTATCGCAGGAATGTTGTAGGGGAGGAAGAGCTGGTTTGGGAGAGTAGGCCCCTCAGTCGAGTCACCAGCAGACTGAGTCGGACTCGGCATCGGCATCGGCTCCCGATGAACCTCAGGCATACGAACCTGAGGAACGTCGGCAGCTATCTCCTCGTGAAACAGCTGCCGACTAAACGTCGGCGCCACAAAGGGACCGACCTGCGGAAGTGAAGTGCTCGACGGCCGCCCCGCCTGGAGAAGGGTCTGGTGCCGAGCACTCACACTCCGCCGCGGCTGGGCTGCATCCACACTCCTCCGCGGCTGGCTGGTGGTCCTCTCAGGCTGGCTAGCCGTCCTCTCGGAGTCTGGGGAACCCGCGGCATTTCCAGAACCGGCGGCATTTCCAGAACCTCTAGATCTAGAACGACGACCTCCGAACAACTGCCTAAATGCATCGGCCATCTAAAGCCAGACGCATTAATACATTAATTAATATTAAATTATATTATATTAAATAACAAATTCTAATTAATATAATACCCAATAATACTAACATATTTTAATATTTACCGATTTATATAATAACCAATTTATACATATAAATTATACAATTACACCTAAATTATATACAATTAAAATAAATTTTCCAAAAATTACCTAAATTAACATAAAAACCTAAAAATTACATACATTAACATAAAAACCTAAATTATAACTAAATTAACATAAATACATAAATTCTACCTAAATTAACATAAATACATAAATTATAACTAAATTAACATAAATACATAAATTATATCTAAATTAATATAAAAACATAAATTATACCTAAATTAACATAAATACATAAATTAACATAAATACATAAATTATACACAAATTAACATATAAATACATAAATTATACCTAAATTAACAATTATATCTAAATTAACAATTATATATAATTTATTAACCATAATTTAATTTATTAACAATTAAATAACAAAAAAAAAAAAAAAAGGGAGGCCGGCCGGTACCGAATCGGGGAGGAGGAGGAGGGGGGGGGCGGCCGGAACAGGGAGGAGGAGGAGGAGGGTCGGCCGGGGCTGCCGGAACAGGGAGGAGGAGGAGGAGGAGGGGCGGCGGATCGAACCAAGGAGGAGGAGGAGGAGTCGCCGGGCTGCCGAACCAAGGAGGAGGAGGAGGAGGCGCCGGGCTGCCGGAATAGGGAGGAGGATCGACGGATGAATTCGAGGAGGAAGATTGTTTAGGGAAAATCGGGCAAATGGAGGCTAGGGTTCGGCTGCATTTTACTTATACCCGATAGTATAGCCGACGAAATCACTTTATTTCGTTGGCCATGATATAGTATAGCCGACGACAAAAAGCCATTTCGTCGGCCATGATATAGTATAGCCGACGAAATAAAGCGATTTCGTCGGCCATACTATGTCATAGCCGACGAAATTACATAATTCATTTTTCGTCGGCCATGCTATGGCATAGCCGACGAAATTACATAATTCGTCGGCTATAGTCTTCGTCCCTCAGAATCCGTCCGATCTCCTCCATCCAACGGTGGATAATGGGAAGGCGCGGATCACCAGACTTTAGCCGACGAAATATAACTTCGTCGGCTATACTTTTGGTCAAACTACAAAGTCAAACCTCTAAACGCTTTAAAACGGAAATTGGCCCATCTAAATGACGTTTTTTTGCCTGACCTTCAACAGAGAATAGTTTCAGATCGATGCGACGCATCTAATCGTAAAAAAATTTCCCCCAAAATATTTACCGACCGTCAGGCTACCCATAGGAAAACGGGAGTAAAAAACAGCAAACCGCAACATTCGGCACACAGATTTTGTCGGAATCTTCCCATTTTTCAACCGTAGCCGTATTTCAATATTTCGGTCATATCTTATTTCACGACACATTTGCATTTGAAGGGTCTACGTATAGTAGGTATTTGAAACTATACATTCACTTAAACACTTAGTAAACAAGTTAAGGAACATTAGTGCATATATTACGATTTTGAATCTAAAAGTTTGGAAAATCTATTTCAACCGTCAGATATCACCGTTAAGATGAAATACATGTATGAAAAAAAATCCAAGGTTATCGGACAACGTTAAAGGCTCGATCGGGACGGTCAAACTGCAAAGTCAAACCTCTAAACGCTGTAAAACGGAAATTGGGCCGTCTAAATGACGTTTTTTGGCCTGACCTTCAACAGAGAATAGTTTTAGATCGATGAGACGCGACTAATCGTATAAAAATTTTCCTCCAAATATGTACCGACCGTCAGGCTACACATAGGAAAACGGGAGTAAAAACCGCCTAACCGCAACATTCGGCACACAGATTTTGTCGGAATCTTCCCATTTTTCAACTGTAGCCGTATTTCAATATTTCGGTCATGTCTTATTTCACGACACATTTGCATTTGAAGGATGAAGCAATGGTTTGTCGATAGTGATAGAAAATGGAAACAGCTCTTTTTTTGTTTTTTTTTTTAATCATAGCCGACGAAATCAAACCTAGTATTCGTCGGCTATTGTTTTGTCGTTTTCTGTTAAAAACTTATGGCCGACGAAATATTTAATGTTCGTCGGCCATTGTTCGTAATATTATTATTTTTTTAAAAACTTATGGCCGACGAAATAGTTATTTTTCGTCGGCCATTGTTCATAAATAATTATTTTTAAATAACTTATGGCCGACGAAATAATTAGTTTTCGTCGGCCATTGTTCGTAAATAATTATATTTAAATAACTTATGGCCGACGAAATAATTAGTTTTCGTCGGCCATTGTTCGTAAATAATTATTTTTAAATAACTTATGGCCGACGAAATAATTAGTTTTCGTCGGCCATTCTCCGTTTAGCCGACGAAATAATTAGTTTTCGTCGGCCATTCTCCGTTTAGCCGACGAAATAATGCATTTTTCGTCGGCCATTCTCTGAAAAAAACCAAAAAAATCAGTGGTTTTACACCTCTCCTATTCCGATGTCCTGTTCACATATAACCAAAATTGAACATAAAAAATCAGAAACCCAACAGTCAACATATTTCAAATTTTTGTTTAAGGGGTTTGGAACCCAGCCTAGCTGGGAGGCTCATCCCCACGCCCGTTCATTAGAAATGAGTTGATTACAAATGAAAGGATTACATCATTTAAATTACTTAATCCGTCGGATTGTAATCGGAATCATCGGATGAGTCTTCTTCGGTTTCTGAATTGCTCGATAGGGGTAATCTATGTCTTTCCTCACCACTAGAGTCCTCGTTAGTTTCTTCAATTGGATCAACATCAACAAGCAGTGGCTCTTCACGTCGAATTCGCACCGGCGTGTCTAGACGAATAAAAGAGGAGTCAGGAATACCGTTTGAGTTGGGCTCTTGATACGCGGTGCCCCCTTCCTCGTTCTCTTCAGCCACTCCAAGTGTAGACGCCCGGTAAATGTTGCAATGGTGGATAGTGTTGACTACTTTCCACGGGTCACCCTTGGCGAGATCATCAAGATAAAACACTTGTTTCACCCATGTGGCTAAAACGAACGGGTCGTCCTCATACCATGATGTACTAGTGTTTACAGAACTTACGCCGTATTGATCGGTTTTCATGCTCTGCGGCCGTGTGTCAAACCATCTACACTTGAAAAGGTGCACTTTCATGCCTTCCCCGTAATGCAGTTCCACAACTGAATGGAGAACACCGTAATAGTCAACTCCACCATCCCCACCATGTGCCATAACCCCTGAATTTTGTGTTTTCAGTCTGAGGTCTCTGTCTTCACATCGAAATAACACACCATTCACCTTGCACGTCGCATAAACTTTTGAATAGACCGGCCTCCTCGCTAAAAGTCTGAGTTCGTGCGACCAATTTGGGTGATTATCATTTGCAATAAGGTCCATCTGCAACCATCAGAATCAACTATAAATATGAATAAATATACACAATAATATATGAACACGTATAAAATAGTGTTAAAGGTACGTACCCAGCGGCCGAAATACTCTGCGAATGTCTGGTTGTGGTAATCGCGATCACTTGCTACTCCTTCACAGCGTAGATGTATGTCCTTCCAAAACTGAACTTCTGGACAGTTGATTAGTACCCACCAATGTGCAATGGCTACCTCATAATCTTTCAACTTATAGGAAACTGGCATGTTTCCACCGAGTACAACATCGTCGGAGAGTATGGAAAGATTGAACTGTGAAGGTACATCTTCCGGTATGCTTTCCTGTAACGCTCCGAAATACAGCTTCATGTAGGTAACGCACTCGTGCGCAATATATGCTTCAGCTATACATCCTTCAGGTGCGGATCTGTTTTGGACAAAACCACCGTATTGTCCAAGTTGCCTATAAATCAAGTTTTTAAAGTGTTATGATAATACATTAACACTATATCACATATATTGATGAGGAAATTAACATAAGGTGTAAAATACGTACCTTTCCATCGGATACATCCAAGTGAAGTGCACAGGACCGGTAAGCAACAACTGCCGAGGAAGATGGATCATGAGGTGAGGCATGATGTCGAAAAAATTTGGAGGAAATATCATCTCAAATTTACACATGATATGAACGATGTCTTGTTGCATTTCCCGGAGGTCAGATTTTCTCACTTCCCGTGTGCATACCTTCTGGAAAAATCTTGCCAACGCTACTAACGGCTCCACAACGTGACGGGGAAGGAACGGTTTTATGAAAACAGGGAAGAGACGTTGTAGCAGGATATGATTGTCATGACTTTTCAACCCGTACAGATTGTTGCATTGTCTGTTGACACACTTGGCTATATTTCCAGCAAAGCCTGAAGGATACTTGGCCCGACTTATCCAATGCAAAATTTCTGATTTATGCTCAGGCTTGACGGTGTAAGGAGCTTGAGGCATTTTTCTCTTCCCTTGTTTCAACCATAGTGGTTTTCTGATATTCATGTTTTGCATATCAGTGCGAGCCTTAGGACCGTCTTTCGTCTTCCCCTCCAAGTTCAGCGTTGTGCCCACCACACTTTCAGAAACATTTTTTTCTATGTGCATAACGTCTAGGAAGTGTCGGATCAGCAACTCACACCAGTACGGGAGTTCCCACAATATGCTCCTATGTGTCCAGAATTTGTACTCCTCAGGCCTTTCAGGTATTTCCGCTACAATATCGGGATGATTGCTGAGGGGCCCAAAATCTTACTCATTAAGTCTTGCTAAAATTTCTCTTCCTGTCCATCTTCTGGGAGCACGGCCGTGTTCTTCGGTTCCATCAAATGCGGCGGACTCGTAACGCCAGTGGTGATCCGCCGGAAGGAACACACGATGACCCATTCGGCATATCTTGTTGCAATGAGGGGTGCTCCCATAATCGGTGAGGCACTCTGGACAAGCCTTGTATCCCCTGACAACGCTGCCCGACAACATCCCATAAGCAGGAAAATCACTGATGGTACCAATAACCATGGCATGCATCTGGAACGTCTCCTGCTTGTACTTGTCAAAAGTGGGATGACCAACGTCCCACAATACCTTAAGCTCTTCAATCAATGGTCTCATATACACATCGAGACATTTCCCTGGGTAACCAGGCCCCGGAATCAACAACGTCAACATATTATATTCCTTCTTCATGCACATCCACGGAGGAAGGTTGTAAGGTACCAAAACCACCGGCCATATACTGTATGAAAGACTCATGGTGCCGAAAGGGTTGAACCCGTCAGTTGAGAGCCCGAGCCTGACGTTTCTGACATCTGACGCAAAATAAGGAAACTCATTGTTTATATGCTTCCAAGCCGCTCCGTTAGAGATGTGTGTCATGATATCTGCGTCTCCCGCGTCCCGCTCACCGTGCCACCTTATAGCTTTTGCGGTGGTTGCTGACATGTACAACCGCTCAAGCCTATCTCTCAACGGAAAATACCGAAGCACTTTCACAGGTTTCCTATTGCCTGCTCCCGTCAACTTATATCGGTCAGACTGACATATCGGACATGCGTCAAGGCTAGCAAGGTCATTCCCTTCTGCATCTTTACCCCAGAAGAGAACACAGTCAAATGCGCATGCATGGATCTTAATGTAGGAAAGCCCTAGATCTTTGAGAATACTTCGGACCTGACGGTGATTGGTAGGATTACGATGACCCTCCTCCAACAACGAAGAAGTGTACTGTAGATATTCATCTACTTGCCTGATAGTCGATTTTGTCTCGACTTTAATCCTCATTACCTCCATCACACTTTCAAGAACTGTCTTCTCAGAACTTGAACACACAGGGGTCTGTTGTAATGCAATCAGTTTGTTGTACTTGTCAAAGGCAGCAGTGTTGACAACTTGTGGGAACGGCTGCACCGGGTCCTGCATATATTGTTCCCCATGTACACCGCTTTCAAAAGGAAACACGTCGTTGACGAATGTCATTGTTGGATCGTTGGATGTACTACTACTGCCCGCCTCAAAATACTGCCCATGATCATGCGATCCATCTAATGATGGCTCACCGTGATATATCCAACGTGTGTACTTCGGCCAAAACCCATTGCTCTTTAGGTGCTCCCATACTGTCCTAATCGGAAATCGACACATATCACTGCGACACTTACATTTCTTGCACGGGCAATAAAGGTACGGTCCTTTTGCATTTTCCTCGACGAACTGCATAAAATCCACAACTCCTGTAGTGTATCGTCGGTCATGCCTTGGAAGCGAAATCCAACTCTTATCTCGATCCATATATAGCCTGATAATAATATATATGTATAACTTTAATTAATAATAAATTAATTAACACATATATATTACAATATATATTATTATCAACATCAACTCATATATATATATACCATTAATTAACAACCATTATTTAAGTTCATTACACTATCAACAACCATTAATTAACATATTTATATATATTTTAACACTAATTAAAATAACATTATTAAATTAAAACACATAATTATACTCTAACTGAAAATCAACTCAACTACAACTCAAAATCAACATATATACATACATTCTAACACTAAAACAACAACAAAACAAAAAATCACTTACTATATCAAAATCACTAAAACTCAAAATCAACATATATATATACACATATATATATATACATACCTATATATAGCTCCACAATGTAAGAGAGGACGGATTTCAATAATACCCACAGATTTTTCACTCTTTCTCCCGTTTTTTTTTTAAATGACCAGCTTCTGGTCAGATCTGAAAATATAAAGACTTATAGCCGACGAAATTACCAACTTCGTCGGCCATTCTTCCCAAAGTTATATAGCCGACGAAAAATTTAAATCGTCGGCCATTATAGGATTATAGCCGACGAAAAACTTTAAATCGTCGGCCATTCTATGTGTATGGCCGACGAAATAATGAATCGTCGGCCATTCTATGTGTATGGCCGACGAAATTTTTTTTTTTGCCGACGATTTTTAATTTTTACCGACAAAATAATTAATTTTCGTCGGCCATTATTATTATAGCCGACGAAATGATGCATTGTTCGTCGGCTATTCTATGAAAAAAATAAAAAAATAATGATGATGTTAGTGACACTTCGGGTAGCATAAGTCCTCTTTCTCGTGCTTCGATGAAAGGAAAACAGAATGCCAAGCTCTCTGGAGTTTTTATCAAAACAGAATGATGATCAGAAGGTGATCCAGGCTACTAAAATGTTCAAACCGAAAGATCCTTTTTTCGCAGTTATCTTGTAACCATTCGACTTCATTAACTACTTAATCCTCACCAGATAGCAGTTAATGAAGTTGAATGGTTGCAAGATAACTGAGAAAAAAGAATCTTTCGGTATGACCAATTTAGTAGCCTGGATGACCTTCTGATCATCATTCTGTTTTGATAAAAGCTCCAGAAACCGTCAGATATTCTGTTTTTCTTTTATCGAAGCACGAGAAAGAGGACTTATGCTACCCGAACTGTCACTAACATCATCATTATTTTTTTTAACACTAATTAAAATAACATCAAAACCGATTACTCTTTAGGATTAAAATAACATCAAAACATATATTAAAACTCAAAATCAACTCATGCAACTAAAACCCAAAATCAACATATATACACATGTACGTACCTATATATAGCTTCACAATGTAAGAGAGGACGGATTTCAACAATATCTACTGATTTTTCACTCTTTCTCCCGTTTTTTGCAAATGAGCAGCTGCTGGCCAGATCTGAAAATATAAAGACTTATAGCCGACGAAATTGTAAAATTCGTCGGCCATACTCCAAAAGTTGTATAGCCGACGAAAATATTAATTCGTCGGCCATTATTGGAGTATAGCCGACGAAAATAAAAATCGTCGGCCATTCTTGTAGAATAGCCGACGATTTTTACTTTTTACCGACGATTTTTTTTTTTTAGCGACGAAAAAAAATTTTCGTCGGCCATTCCTGGGAATAGCCGACGAAAAATCATTTCGTCGGCCGTTGTTTTTTTTTTTCGTCGGCAAAACTCATTTTTCTGGTAGTGCTAGGTCTAAAAGGGGAATTTTCTTATCCCAACACAAGTATGTACTTGATTTGTTAGATGAAACAGGGATGCTTGACTGCAAGCCAGCTGAAACACCAATTGAGATGAATCATAACCTAGCTATTTATCTAGATCAAGTCTTGATAGACAAGGGACGATATCAACGTTTAGTAGGAAGACTCATTTATCTTTCTCATACTAGACCTGACATTGCTTATGCTGTGAGTGTGGTGATTCAGTTTATGCATTGTCCCAGTGAAGATCATATGGATGCAGTATATCGTATTTTGAAGTATCTCAAGAAGGGCACCTGGAAAAGGTTTGTTATTCGAGAAGAAAAATGAGTTCGAAGTCTTGGGATATACAGATGCTGATTGGGCAGGTGATAAGACTGATAGGAGATCTACTTCTGGATACTTTACCTTTGTTGGAGGAAATCTAGTGACTTGGCGTAGTAAGAAACAAAAGGTTGTTGCTAGATCAAGTGCAGAAGCAGAGTTTCGAGGTATGGCACACGGCGTATGCGAATTGCTATGGATCCGAAATGTGTTAAAAGACTTAGAGCTCAAGCTTAAGAAGCCAATGGATTTACATTGTGATAACACCTCAGCAATTGAAATTGCTCATAACCCAGTTCAGCATGACAGAACAAAACATGTGGAGGTGGATCGATTCTTTATTAAGGAGAACTTAGACAGGAAGGTGATTCGATTTACGTTCGTGTATACAGAAGATCAGTTGGCGGATGTTCTTACAAAAGGAGTGTCAAAGAAAGCTTTTGATGATTCAATTGACAAGTTAGACATGATTGATATCTATGCACCAACTTGAGGGGGAGTGTAGAATATTCTAAAGATTATTACTTTCCTTATATGTATAGGTGAATTATTCTATGTAATATTTAGTTATACTTTCCTTGTAAATATAGGGTTGTATCACTATATATATCTCCCTATAGAGAAGAATAATATAATCAAGAAAATATTCATCCTTTTCTACTGTAACTTTTGAAGATATAAAAAGTTAAATATTGAAAACAAGAGCAAGTCTATATGTTGATTGTAGGGAAAGAAACAGATCTTATAGTCATAAAGTCTAAGCAATGAGTAGGAGACTATTTCAGTGAGCCTTTATGAAACTTTTAAATAAGGAGCTGAATCAATGTGGACAGTAAATCTGGTAAAAAAAAAATGATATATTTAAAACACCAATTTTGATAGAAAAGCCTGGACAAACATTAGCTCAAAAGATGATTTCGTTTCAGAGTCAAAAGACCAATCATGTATACAGATATAGCACATGTATCAGGCATCGGTTGCAAATCAGATGTTTATCAGAAAGGAGTACTACTTGATCTTTTTCAGCAAATAGTTCAAACAGGATAAGTTGGCACCAAGAATAAGTTATGGTCCGGTTTTAAGATAAACACTTTAGATGATATAACAAGATAAAAGACATAAACCGCAATTAACATGATAAGAAGAGAGAGTAGGGAACTAAGGGAACTTCAAAGAACACCAGCAAGGATACTCAAGGGCTGTTGTATCAGAATTTTAGATATGGAAACAAGGACCCTTATTACCGTGAATGAGCCAAGTAATCATATCAATAGCATCAGCAGGAATTTAAGGTCTCAAAAGAGCAACGAAAACTCCAACGAAAACTCAACAGCAGCACAACCAAACCAGAATTCAAGAAAAATTATCGGTGAAGAGCACAAGGCAGTAATCTTCCTACCACGACCGACAAATTGATACGTCAATGCAATCTCCAAGAGAAAGGCAATGAATGACAGTAACCCAATCATTCATTGCCTATGATCATTACTTAATTATATCAATTGTGAAATGATTCCACACTTAATTTGATTTTGTAACATGTTCACTACCCACTAGCTACTGATCGAGCCTACTGTTTCTCAAGGAAAGCAAAAACAAAACCATGAGCATCCAGACTATAATCCCTAATTCTAACCTTGAACTCCAAACAAGCAGTGCATTCTTTATCAACCAAACAAGAATGAGCAACCAAACAAGAATGAGCAGCACGAGAATTCAAGAAAAATTAAAATCGGAAAAATGAAAAATTTACCCGGCTCCGGCGGACCCCTCTTGGTCCTAATGCTTAATGGAGCAGCGTCCTCGCCTCCAGCGTTTGACGGTTCGCCACCGCTACCTCCACCTCCAGCAGCAGCGTTTGAAGGGGTCGTTTCTTCGAGAGAAGGGATTGGCACCAGCGTCCCCGCCGCTGGTCTCGCCTTCGTCTCCGCCGCCGCGGTAGCCAATCTCCCTGCAACTTCGGCCGCCAGCCTCTCCCTTCTAGCTTCGAGCTGCTTCCTCCTCTGCTGGGCAGTAGAACCTGGCGCCATTGAATTTAGGGTTTGGGTGTGGGGGAAGAAATCGGAAGGATTGGAGGAAGAAATCGCTACTGTCAGACTGTTTTGAAATTTGGGGATCGCACTACTGAGGAAGGAGCAAAGTCCCAGTTCATATAATCAGATACCAAGCGACGAACATAGACAAAACTCATCGCTTAGAAATATGAAGCGACGACACATGTCCAAACCTCGTCGCTTAACCTTTAAGTTGGCGACGAAAGTTAACAATCGTCGCTTTAGCTAATTTAAGCGACGAAGTTTCAGCTCACTAGGTTACCTAGTGGGTTAAAACTCGTCGCTTCAGATCACATGAAGCGACGCATAATGCCAAACTCCGTTGCTTAAAATATTTGGCAGAAATTTAAAATGTTTGCCAAAAGGTACGCGCTCTTTTTTTTTTAAGCACTTAAGCGACGGATATATAAAACACCTGTCGCTTAAGTGCGGGCAACCTTATTTAAACTTATAACCATATAAAAGAAGTCAAATTTTGAAAAATTCTGTGAGATAGCATTTGATCGTTATGATGAAATATGGTAATGGTCAAAATTTAACTTAAATCCGACAAAGTTAGAGCCCCGATTGATGCGGTCAACCTTATTTAAACCTATCTCTCTCTATGGGGAGCCATAGTATCGGGAGGTAAACATTCTCAAATTTTTACATGGCTGATTACATCTCATCTATTTGAGAGTTTAATGTTTGGAAGAGTCGACGAAACAAGGTCATCTAAAGGTACGTAATAGCGTTTTTCTTTGATAAGTTTTATGAAAATATGGTTGACCGTTTTGATCGAGGATCAAACATTCACGAAACAAGTTGATTTTTTTACTCTACTCATATTTAACTATAACGATCACATCAGACGGTCAAAATTTTCATTTTCTGAATTTAGCTATTATAATGACAACATGCTTACTAATGCGGTATAACTTGATTAGTAGATTATACTCAAGTGTACAACTTTTCGAAACAGCTATATAAAAGTTATAGCCCAGATCTATGCGGTCAACTTTATTTAAACTTATCTCTTTCTATGGGGAGCCATAGTATCGGGAGGTAAACATTCCCAAATTTTTACATGGCTGATTACGTCTCATCTATTTGAGATTTTAATGTTTGGAAGAGTCGACGAAACAAGGTCATCTAAAGGTACGTAATAGCGTTTTTCTGTGATAAGTTTTATGAAAATATGGTTAACCGTTTTGATCGAGCATCGAACGTTCACGAAATGAGTTGATTTTTTTACTCTACTCATATTTAACTATAACGATCACATCAGACGGTCAAAATTTTTATTTTATGAATTTAGCTATGATAACGACAACATGTTTACTAATGCGACGTAACTTAATTGATTAGTAGATTATACTCAAGTGTACAGCTTTTCGAAACAACTATATAAAAGAAGAAAATTTTGAAAAACTCTGTGAAATAGCACTTGATCGTTATGATGAAATACGGTAATGGTCAAAATTTCACTTAAATCTGACAAAGTTAGAGTCCCGATCGATGCGGTATATTTAATCAGATACGAAACGATGAACATAGACAAAACTCATCGCCTAGAAATATGAAGCGACGACACATGTCCAAAACTCGTGGCTTTAACTTTAAGTTGGCTACGAAAGTTAAAAGTCGTCACTTCCGTTATTTTAAGCGACGCCGTTTCAGCTCACTAGATTACCTAGTGGGTTAAAACGTCGTCGCTTCCGATCAAATGAAGCGACGAAGTTGGACCTCACTAGGTTACCTAGTGAGCTAAAACTTCGTCGCTTCAATGACATAAAGCGACGAAGTTGTACAAAAATGGTCGCTTCACTTTGTTAAGCGACAAATATTGTCCAATATTTGTCGCTTCAATTTACCTGAATAGATTAGTTGAATAATTATATATTCAATCCAAGTCGCTTCAATTATGCTTATATGCATTTGTTTTTATTTAATTAGAATATTGTAAATATTGTTCAAAATTACAATAATAAATATATATCATCATTATCATATTACAACATGTACCATAATTAACTAGTAGTTTTCCTCTTCGTCGTCTCCGCCATCATCGTTTTCATCTTCCTCTTCTTCTTCCTCATCGAATTCATCGCCACTGTCATCTTCCTCACCGTTTGATTATTCATTCTGTTCGTGTACTGATAGGAGCACAATGTGCGACGATATTATATGGTTTTACCCTCATTTATACTTTGTTTAACCCTTATTTGTCTAAGATAGAGTCATAATATAGTTTAGTGTAAATTTGGTAGAGTTTAGCGAAAAGTTGGTTAAGAATCCGAAAAATGACTAAGTTTGAGGAATCTAGAAAATAATGCAAGTTGTCTTTTTCGTGATTCTGAGATGAGTAAAAATATGATCTATCCTTGTCCGAATTTAATGAAATTTGGTGTGCTTATTATTCATATACTGAGGAAAGTTGTGTTAAAAATTCAGATCAATCAGAGTTCGGGAAGTCACCCAAAAGATGGCTGCAACTTGGCAGTCTGAGCAAACCAATCCAGGGACTTCCAGGATTTTCCTGGGACTGTGTCCCAAATTCGAAAAATCATTCCTGACGACTCATAAGGAATTTGATCAAACTGTTTTAACTGGAGGTAGCTATGTGTGTCTAGTTTCTCTGGGACTTGGAATCGCATCAATCGGAGCTCTGAGGAGGAAGTTATGCCGGATTTACTGGAGTAAGGTCATTCTGCCGGGAAAACAACAACTATCCCGGTTGCACAAGGAAAGCTTTCCTTTGGACTTTTGAAGCATGGATCGGATATTATGGACCTAAAGATATGTCCATACTAACTTAATGAGAATATTCAAGTCCAAGATAAGGCCAAGAAGAGTCTAGAAGAAAAGAATTCAGATAATAAGAGAAAGAAAAAGAATCCTGATTAATTTCGGGAAAATTCATGTGCACGTCTCTCAACGTCCACGGACTCTCCCGGACAGTTCACAATGAATCAGAATTCGAGCCTTATATGGATAGAAAGCTACGGGAGTCTAGTTTTCAACCCAACTGGAATCACCTTAATATCTATTTTCTAGAGAAAGATATTCCATAAGCTTCACTCGAAGGTCAAATCTGCTAGCAGGATAAGTTTGAGAAAAACTAGGTTTTGTGAACCCTAGTTGCAGCCACCCTTTTGCCTCTATATATTGGACGATTTTCACACAGAAAATCATCTTCTCTTCCTCACTTGAACTTACCAAAACTCTGCCGAATTTCCACCATAACAATCCTCACATAGATCAAAGCCGAACCATCTCCACCACCTTTCCTAAAAATCATTCCAATCACCATCACCAATCCTCTTGCCGAATTCTTCAACGAAGGTTCTCAATTCGGATTGTAATTTTCCATGGCTTTTGTTTCTTTGTACTTATACATTATTTTGTCTATGAAATATGTATGGATTCTTGGTTGTAATTTTGGTTTTGTAAATTATTCATGGGATTTCCGAATTCTTGTTATATTATTTGGTTATCTTTGGTTTAATTTCCGAATTATGCATGTGGTTTAATCGAATATGGTATTATGGGCAGTAGGCTTTTGCATGTTTTCTTGATTTAATTAGGTTGATTTCCTGAATTTGTATGCATAAAAATCGTATGCATGGAGGTAGTCTTGGCCATGACTATCCTTTGTGTGTTGGTTTCACATGCCGATTTAATACATGTTGAATCATACGCGAAGTTGGTTTTAATTTGTATTAATCTAAAGGGCTAGAATAATTCAGGAAATTTGCATGTCGATGTGGGATGAGTGACGCCATACCTGCTAACATGTTTCCAATTCGACATATTGTGCTTATGTGCTATTTGTGTTTAATTTCTACGCGAAGTGTTTTTAAACCGATTAGTATCATGTTTAGGATTACACGCGAAGTTGATTTTAAATACTTGTGATGTTTTGAATGATTAGATATACCGCGAAGGCTCTAATTAAATTGGAACTTAATTGAATCTTGGATCCGATTTTAGCTTGCTGCCCCTATTACTTTATTTAATTTCGTTGCATGTTTAATGAGTTTTGTGTTTTGTGATTGTGTGGAAGATGTTGATCAATTGTAAATAATAATTTAGGATTTAAATTTAGTAAAAATCAGTAGGTAAATTAGTTATAAAAATCGACACCCCCTTTATTTGCAATACTTTATGTGATTAAATGCCCTTGATTTCCCCGGATAGAACGATCCCTACTTGTCAATACTACAATCGACACAAGAAGGGTATTATGTGTATGAAGTTGTTTTGCAGGTACTTTGTGCTTGGATTATAGCTCCATCAATTTTTGGCGCCGTTGCCGGGGAAATTTAATTTTTTTGATTCATAAAGTGTTGTTTTGTAATTATGTATATTGCAGGTTATTTAATTTTGCTATAGTTTTTTGGGATATGTATAATAGGATTTTTCGGAAGTGTAATAGTAAATAGGGATTTCCGATTTTTACTTTTGGTTTTTGGTTTTTGGTTTGATTAATTGCCGAATTATGTGATGGATATTTGTGAATGTTTGTAACACTTAGATAATTTCTAGGAAGTGATAGTTTTATGTATGTTTAAGTTTATTGTAGTTTCTAAAGTGTAACATGTAGGTGAATCCTCTTTTGTTGATCATAACCAAAACCCTTCATACGAATGATGGTTTGTTGGATCCGTTTTATGTAGACTGGGAAACGCGAGATACTTCCCCCCCACGCATACAAGCGACATTTTGGCAAAGTTATTACTTCTATGAGGTTGATGGCGGTTTTAATCAACACTTGTAGACCGCTAAGGACCCGAGTTTATTTTAAAAAGTATGGGGCAAGTTATTTTCATTGATTGGTTCTCAGGTTTGTAAAACTGGTTCTCAAGGCCTACAGACTGATGTTCATTCTCGGTGAGTGAGTCGATAGGGAGTTCGCTCTCCGTGGTGTCCAACAACGAGACCTGCCTAGTTCCTAAAGAGAGTTCACTCTCCGTGGATCTTAACGACACTGCCTTAGAAAAGTGAAATACGCTCGACCCTAGACAACAGCTTGTGCCGAAGCATCACCTCACTTTAGACACTAGAAGATAACTTGAACACATGTGAATCTATTTTCTTGAAAACAAAATTCATCTTTAATTTTTGAGGTATATCGGAATAAGCATGATACTACCTTGGGCTGCATCAGTCCATTGCACTGTTATCTCCTCTGCTCCACGTACCTCGAATTTTAAAGTTGTGTGAATAAAAGAAATTAAAAATTCTAGGTTTCGGCATCTCCTTTACATACATAATTTGAATACTTTAAGAACCAAACCATTGTGTGATACATGTAAATTATGTGTAAATTTTCGTGACCTATTGTATAACTAGTTTAAATTGTTAGTGAGTTTTAAAAGTTTATTATGTTGAGTTTGTTTTTGGTTTTGAGGGGAAGAGGAATAGGTAAGGTCACTAATGCTGATATTAGCCTTAACCCTTCATACTAGCGCTTGCGTTTTTATGAGGTTGATGGCGGCTTTTATGCACTTTAGTGGTACTGTCAACATAAGGTTCTCAACAGAGTAAGGGGCATTCATTAGTTCGTTTGTTTCTAATTTTTGGTGTTGAGGTTTGTTTAACTAGATCTCAAGACCCATAGACTGATGTTCATTATCGGTGAGTGAGTCGATAGGGGACTTGTCCTCCGTGGTGTCCAACAACGAGTCATGCCTCACTCCATCGATAGAACTTTCGTTCTAGCCTTCTGAAACCACGGAATCTTGTGTCTAGACGATAGACCTAGGCCGCACGTCCACCGAGCTTCAAAACCTTAAATGAGTTTGATATGAGTAAATTTTTAATCTCAAAAGAAAACCTTCTTGGTTTGAATTTTCGAGGTATATCGGAATAAGCATGATACTACCTTGGACTGTATCAGTCCATTGCACCGTTATCTCCTCTGCTCCACGTACTTTGAAAATTCAAACAAAATTTAATAGCAATTTAACTAGGGATACATGTTATACATTTTTGATACTTTTTCGTTTATACTTGTAAATTTGTGTGAAATATACTTGTAAATTTTCGTGTGATACACATACTTATACTTAATTAAATTTTCGTTTGATACTTACTTATATTTTCGTGTGATACTTTAACCCTAACACTAACATATACATTCTAACTTTACATCAAACGTTTGCTTTTCTTTTAAATTCATTGACTAAACACTTGATTTTCGAATAATTTCAGGTACATGAATGTCCAGTTGGTCACGCGACATTAGAGGCCGTTTGTATCGAGTTGAAAAAGGACAATGTAATTATTCAACTCGCCGATAGGTCTAACAAATATCCTGAGGGATATGTTGAGGATGTTCTTGTGCAGGTGAATAGTCTGATTTTTCTTGCAGACTTCTATGTGCTACATATGGAAGAGTCGCCCCTAAATTCCACTCAACTATTGTTGGGGCGACCATTCATGAGGACAGCAAGAACAAAGATTGATGTTGCTGAGGGGAATCTCACTGTGGAGTTCGATGGTGAAATGATTAGCTTCAACATTTTTTGAAGCGATGAGGCCCCTATATTAGAACTGAAGGTGCTTCCCAACCATTTGAAGTATTTATACTTGGGAGACGATGACACACTACCAGTTATTGTGTCATCACAGATAAGTGAGCAGCAGGAAGCACGTTTGACTAGCATGCTGAAGAGAAACAAGACCGCCATTGGATGGACATTGGCGGACATCAAGGGAATCAGCCCTACAACTTGTGTCCATAGAATCTTGCTCGAGGAAGGAGCCAAGCCTACTAGGGAGGGTCAGAGACGATTACACCCCCCTATGATGAAGATTGTGAAGGACGAGGTGATCAAATTGCTGGATTGTGGAGTAATTTATCCTATCTCAGATAGCCAGTGGATTGCACCTGTCCAAGTTGTACCTAAGAAGAGTGGAGTCACAGTTGTGAAGAATGACAAAGATGAACTCGTGCCCCAACGATTGGTGACAGGTCATAGGATGTGCATCGACTACATAAAGCTGAATGCTACTACTCGCAAGGATCACATGCATTTGCCTTTCATGGACCAGATGTTGGAGAGACTAGCTGGGCACGAATTCTATTGCTTCTTGGATGGGTACAGCGGTTACAATCAAATATGCATTCACCCAGATGATCAGGAAAAGACGACGTTCACATGTCCCTTTGGTACGTTTGCCTATCGACTCATGCCTTTTGGTTTATGCAACGCACCAGGTACATTTCAACGTTGTATGTATTCCATTTTCTCCGACTATATTGAAAATATCATTGAAGTCTTTATGGATGATTTTAGTGTTTATGGAAAAGACTTTGATGCATGCTTAGAGAATTTGGAATTAATCCTAAAAAATGTGTAGAAACTAACCTTGTGCTTAATTGGGAAAAATGTCATTTCATGGTAAAACAAGAGATAGTTTTAGGACACATAATTTCTGCAAAGGGTATTGAGGTTGATAGGGCCAAGATTGATATTATGCTTCACTTACCCTCCCCTACAACTGTAAGGGAGGTACGTTCGTTTTTTGGCCATGCAGGTTTTTACAGGAGGTTCATCAAGGATTTTTCGTTGGTGGCCAAGCCCATTTGTGCCTTATTGTAGAAGGATGTTCCATTCATATGGGACAAAGGGTGTGAAGATGCATTTGTGAAGTTGAAATTTCTATTGACATCAGCACCTATTATGGCGCCACCAGATTGGACGCTACCTTTTGAGATCATGTGTGATGCTTCAGACTATGCAGTTGGAGCAGTTCTTAGACAGAGAAAAGAGAAGAAGCCGAATGCTATTTATTATCCTTCTCATACATTGAATGATGCTTAATTGAATTACTCTACTACTGAGAAAGAATTGTTGGCTGTTATTTTCGCTTTAGAAAAGTTTCGATCATATCTTTTGTATTCTAAAGTGATTGTTTATTCTGATCATGCAGCCCTAAGATATCTGATGAAGAAGAAAGACGCTAAGCCATGTTTGATTCAATGGATTCTCTTACTCCAAGAGTTTGACATCGAAATCAAGGACAAGAAGGGGAGCGAAAATGTTGTGGCGGATCACTTGAGCAGAATTGCGAAAGAGGAGAAAACGTTGCCACTTCAGGAAACTTTCCCAGACGAGCAGCTTTTTCGTGTGGACACAAAAGACCCTTGGTATGCAGACATTGTCAATTATTTAGTTACTAAAACTTTTCCAAGTACATATTTGCAGGGAACCAAGACGAGGATCAAAAAGAATGCAAGACACTACATATGGGACGATCCCTATCTTTGGAGGATTTGTAGTGATCAGATTATTCGACGTTGTGTGCCACAAGAAGAGCATTGGCCGATCCTAGCATTTTGCCACAATGAGGCGTGTGGAGGACACTTTGGAGCTAAGAGGACAGCCCTTAAGGTATTAGAAAGCGGATTCTATTGGCCCATGATTTTCAAAGATGCATACACATTTTCTATGACATGTGATAGGTGCCAAAGGACAGGTAACATTGGCAAGAGAGATCAAATGCCCCTAACTTCTATAATCATTGTCGAAATTTTTGATGTGTGGGGTATAGATTTTATGGGACATTTTCCTTCATCTAAGGGCTTTCTATATATCTTAATAGTTGTTGATTATGTGTCTAAATGGGTGGAGGCGAAAGCCACAAGGACTAATGATTCTAAAGTTGTTGCAGATTTCTTGAGGACTAACATATTTTCCAGGTTTGGAGTACCTCGTGTACTTATAAGCGATGGAGGTTCTCATTTCTGCAACAGAACAATAGAGGCTTTGCTCAAGAGATATGGAGTCACCCATAAGGTATCCACACCTTATCACCCTCAGACGAGCGGAATGGCCGAAGTGTCAAATAGAGAGATCAAGAGCATATTGGAAAAAACTGTGGGCCCATCAAGGAAAGATTGGAGCGACAGACTTGATGATGCATTTTGGGCTTACAGAACGGCATACAAGACACCCATTGGGATGTCTCCATTTCGGCTCACATATGGCAAGGCGTGCCATCTTCCAGTAGAGTTGGAGCACAAGGCGTGGTGGGCAGTCAAGCAATTCAACATGGAACTTGACAAGGCTGGACTTCACAGGAAATTGCAATTGAGCGAGCTTGAGGAAATCAGGAATGAAGCATATGATGCTGCGTGGATTTACAAGGAGAAGACGAAATTGTTTCATGACAAGATGATAAGAGGAAAAACGTTTCATATTGGTCAAAAAGTCTTGTTATTTCATTCTCGTCTTAAATTATTTCCTGGAAAATTGCGTTCTCGTTGGGTTGGGCCTTATATTGTTACTAACATGTTTTCTCATGGTGCTATTGAAATTCAGAGTATTGAAACAGGAAAAGCGTTCAAGGTAAATGGTCATCGACTTAAGCCTTACTACGAACTTTTTGAGGAGCACACCATTGAGGAGATACGACTTAGAGACGCACCAAGATCCTGTTGAGCAATGGAGAAGAGTCTAGGCTAAAAGACTATAAACAATTAAGCGCTGCATGGGAGGCAACCCATTTCAACCAAAAGTGTGAAGGAGCCGTCTACGAGAGTTTGAATTTTCTAAATCCCTAAACTCTTTTTGGTTGAATTGTATAAATGTGGAACTTGTGTGATTTATCATATGCTTAGAGATTACAACATAATTTTTGTGTAACATTGAGGACAATGTAATTTTCTAAGTGTGGGGTAGGGAATATATGTTTCACATATTTTGTTTTTGTTTTTGAGTCTTTGTTTTGAGTCATAAAAGAAAAGAAAATAAAAAATCAGAAAATCAGAAAAATAAAAAAAAAATTTCCTTGCTTTTATTTATTTTGTTTTGTTTTTGAGTCTTAGGATGCCCCTAAATAGTCTTTGATGATTATATATATCTTTGAATACATAGATGATGGTTTTGCATAATCATAAGAATTAATTTTGAGTTTCATGGACTTTGTGATTGGTATGAACATTTGAGACTTGGATTTATTTGTGTAATAAGCATGCATGTTTGTGTTGATTTTGTTCCATAATAACCTATGTGAGCTTTGATTCCATATACTTTCTTCATGAGCGATAAATATAAGAAAAAATGGGCAGAATTTTTCAAAACTTCATTATTCTTTGATTATTCAATGACTATGTGCCATAGCTTTTAATGAACTCTAGAATGCTAGAACTCACTCTTGACAATTTTTAAGACTATTATTCATGAAATGCCTTGATTTTGAAAAGGATTGAAAAGATCATGTTAGGATTACCACCAATACCAAATAAAGCTTATGCCTAATTTGTGCCCATCGTGGGACTCCTTAGTTTTAACCCCATTGAGCCAACATTGAGCCATTTTATTTCATCACCATGATACACATTCCTTGAGCTTAGAACAGTTTATCCTAACCATTGTTGTCAAGACTTGGTAAAGTTTAATTGAAATTTGTTATTTGAAGTGATGTTGGGAAGTAAGTGTGGGGTAAAACTTGTCCAATTGCAAGAAAAGAGATGTGTTGCCGAAATTAAAAGAAAAAGAAGAAATTTCGGACATAAAAATGAAAAGAAAATTTGAGCCGAAAATAAAAAAAAAAATTTGAGATTTCGGCAACTAAAAAATTGGATGAGTTCTTGTGGTGAATTTGGAGTTGTATGATTATTTGAAGGTCTAACATTGTTATACTTGACCTTTGTTCATATTCACTATGTTATGGGGAAGAAAAGAATGAAGTTTGGGCCCAACATGATAAAATTAGGCCCTTTGGAGTGAAGACATAAGGATTTATTGAATTTTGCCAAGTCTTGGTGACATTTTATCACCATTATCCTAAATGTGAATGCCTTATGTCAATCCCCATTATCACATTTATGTTGATCTTTTCATGATTCTTAAAATGGGTGAACTTTGATTTGTGGAGATTTTTGTCAAGAGTTGAGCTTATGGCTTTGGTTCATTGGTGCACATAGTTGTTACATGAAGTTTTTCCAGAAAATTGATTCACAAAGTGTTTTTATTTGATGAAATATGCGAGCTATTTGTTGCCTTACAATCTGTTCTCTTACATATACTATGAGTGAATTGCCATATCATGAGTGAAAAGAAGAGAGTATGCCTAGTGAGGAGGATGAAATCAACATAACATGTCATTGCTTGTGATTTTCGTTTCTCACTTGTTCATGCTTTGATACATGTCTATGACGCTCGGGATTTATGTGCTTACATTGAAATGCTTAACTTGAAAGCTATGTGTTTTAAAGATCCTGAGACAATCATTTAGGGGCAGTAGTTGAGTCTTTTTGTTTTTGTTTTGCTAAGGGACTAGCAAAGGATAAGTGTGGGGTAGTTGATAGGAGCACAATGTGTGACGATATTATATGTTTTTACCCTCATTTATGCTTTGTTTAACCCTTATTTGTCTAAGATAGAGTCATAATATAGTTTAGTGTTAATTTGGTAGAGTTTAGCGAAAAGTTGGTTAAGAATCCGAAAAATGACTAAGTTTGAGGAATCTGGAAAATAATGCAAGTTGTCTTTTTCGTGATTCTGAGATGAGTAAAAATGCGATCTATCCTTGTCCGAATTTAATGAAATTTGGTGTGCTTATTATTCATATATTGAGGAATGTTGTGTTAAAAGTTCAAATCAATCGGAGTTCAGGAAGTCACCCAAAAGATGGCTGCAACTTGGCAGTCCGAGCAAACCAATCCAGGGACTTCCAGGATTTTCCTGGGACTGTGTCCCAACTTCGAAAAATCATTCCCGACGACTCATAAGGGATTTGATCAAACTGTTTTATATGGAGGTAGCTATGTGTATCTAGTTTCTCTGGGACTTGGAATCGCATCAATCGGAGCTCTGAGGAGGAAGTTATGCCGGATTTACTGGAGTAAGGTCATTCTGCCGGGAAAACAACAACTATCCCGGTTGCACAAGGAAAGCTTTCCTTTGGACTTTTGAAGCATGGATCGGATATTATGGACCTAAAGATATGTCCATACTAACTTAATGAGAAGATTCAAGTCCAAGATAAGGCCAAGAAGAGTCTAGAAGAAAAGAATTCAGATAATAAGAGAAAGAAAAAGAATCCTGATTAATTTCGGGAAAATTCCTGTGCACGTCTCTAAACTTCCACAGACTCTCCCGGACAGCTCATAATGAATCAGAATTTGAGCCTTATATGGATAGAAAGCTACGGGCGTCTAGTTTCCAACCCAACTAGAATCACCTTAATATCTATTTTTTAGAGAAAGATATTCCATAATCTTCACTCGAAGGTCAAATCTGCCAGCAGGATAAGTTTGAGAAAAACTAGGTTTTGTGAACACTAGTTGCAGCCACCCTTTTACCTCTATATATTGGACGATTTTCACACAGAAAATCATCTTCTCTTCCTCACTTGAACTTACCAAAACTCTACCGAATTTCCACCATAACAATCCTCACATAGAGCAAAGCCGAACCATCTCCACCACCTTTCCTAAAAATCATTCCAATCACCATCACCAATCCTCTTGCCGAATTCTTCAACGAAGGTTCTCAATTCGAATTGTAATTTTCCATGGCTTTTGTTTCTTTGTACTTATATATTATTTTGTCTATGAAATATGTATGGATTCTTTGTTGTAATTTTGGTTTTGTAAATTATTCATGTGATTTCCGAATTCTTGTTATATTATTTGGTTATCTTTGGTTTAATTTCCGAATTATGCATGTGGTTTAATCGAATATGGTATTATGGGCAGTAGGCTTTTGCATGTTTTCTTGATTTAATTAGGTTGATTTCCTGAATTTTATGCATAAAAATCGTATGCATGGAGGTAGTCTTGGCCATGACTATCCTTTGTGTGTTGGTTTCACATGCCGATTTAATACATGTTGAATCATACGCGAAGTTAGTTTGAATTTGTATTAATCTAAAGGGCTAGAATAATTCTGGAAATTTACATGTCGATGTGGGATGAGTGACGCCATACCTGCTAACATGTTTCCAATTCGACATATTGTGCTTATGTGCTATTTGTGTTTAATTTCTACGCGAAGTGTTTTTAAACCGATTAGTACCATGTTTAGGATTACATGCGAAGTTGATTCTAAATACTTGTGATGTTTTGAATGATTAGATATACCGCGAAGGCTCTAATTAAATTGGAACTTAATTGAATCTTGGATCCGATTTTAGCTTGCTGCCCCTATTACTTTGTTTAATTTCGTTGCATGTTTAATGAGTTTTGTGTTTTGTGATTGTGTGGAAGATGTTGATCAATTGTATATAATAATTTAGGATTTAAATTTAGTAAAAATCAGTAGGTAAATTAGTTATAAAAATCGACACCCCCTTTATTTGCAATACTTTATGTGATTAAATGCCCTTGATTTTCCCGGATAGAACGATCCCTACTTGTCAATACTACAATCGACACAAGAAGGGTATTATGTGTATGAAGTTGTTTTGCAGGTACTTTGTGCTTGGATTATAGCTCCACCATGTACTTCTAAATCGATTTGGACATTAGATGCATCAATATGGTAAAATTGTATTGAAATTAGTGTATCCTTTTGGTATGGCTCTGTGATTTGATTCCCTGAAGGAGTCCTGGTATCTTCTGTTGCCAGTACTTCAGCACTGTATACATTTCAGTGCGACATTTCTTGCACCACCTTCCAAGTACCACCCGCCGCAGGATCGTCCAAATAGAACACTTGTTTTGTCTTGATAGCAAGACAAAATAGTGAATTCTCATAGTAACTAGTGTTTGTATCCACTGATATCAGACCATGATCTACCTTGACGGTGTCAATTTCTTAGGCATTCTCATCGTTAGTGGTGTTGTGCCATATAACTTTGAATAACAAGACCTACAAATTGTCTGGATAACATACCTCGACTACATAGTCAAGATGGCCATAGAAGTGTTGGGACATGTTTCCAACTTTCGTGCTTAACATCACCCCGCTATTTTGAGTCACGAGCCTTTCATCTCTATCGAATGAGACATACTTGATACCGTTCACATAGCACGACTTATAAATCCGGGTGAATTGCGGACCTCGAGCCAATGACCATATTTCCCTGTTAAAATTAAGGTCTTGAGCATCATGCTGACGGGTTGCCTGAAAAATAGATGGTGTTAGTGTTATACTAGTTAGGGTTTAGGATCTTTGTACAAAAAAAAAATAATCAATTTTCGTACATATCTTAAGAACCATCAATGGAAACTCCTTCTCATGAGACGCTCGTCGTAATCGTCACCATGTTTCGCTGTGTACATCTGCAAATGAGTGTCCAGGTATTCTTGAGCCTCTTCTGTATCCGTCAAAATTTGCCAGTGAGCCTCAGCCGTTTGCTCCTTTGTTAACCTGATATTTCTGGTGGTATCCATAATACACGGCTGAACTAACTGAGAAACACAACTAATATTCCATATTGGGGGATTGGGCTCTTCATGTTCTTCCAATTGCATATACGACTTACAGTACATCACCGACTCCCATGATAGTACCTTTCTGCAATACTCCCCTCCGGGTAACGTGTATTACTCATTGATTGTTTATAATCACCTAATTGCATGATAAAATGATGAATATGATTAGTGCATATATAAAGTTAGTGTAAATTTAGTTTGAACAAAATAAACATTTTTGGTTAGTACATATACATTTCCGTTGGATACATCCATGTAAAATGTACTAGGCCAGTAACAATAACTTGCTCGGGAAGGTGAACCATGAGATGAACCATAGAGGTGAAGAAATGTGGAGGAAAAATCAACTCCAAATTGCAGAGAATGATCACTATCTCATCTTTCATCTGTTGGACATCCGCCTTCTTCAACTCCCTAGCACATAATTTCCGAAATCAATTTGACAATGCTATCAATGGTTTCACGACGTTATTTGGCAAAAATCCTCGGATAACCACTGGAAGAAGACGTTGAAGCAGGACATGGCAATCATGCGTCTTCAATCCATAGAACTTTTTCTCGGTTACTTTCACCTTATTTCTCAAACTTCCCGCATAGCTAAGTGGATACCTAACACTGTGAAACCATTCGAATACTTCTTCACGATGATCCTCTTGAACAAAAAAGGGTGCATGAGGAATCTTTCCCGTCCTCTTTTCAGTTTCCGAACACCACTGACTTTTGCGGATTTTCCTCTTCTCCAAAGCTTCGCGAGCCCTTGGACCATCCTTGGTCTTCCCTTCAATTGCAAGAATGGTGCCCAGGATATTGTCACCCACGTTTTTTTCAATGTGCATGACATCTAAACAGTACCTGTGTAATAACGATGACCAATAGGGAAGTATCCAGAATACGCTCTCGTGGGTCCAACATTGTCTGTTGTGTGCTGAGTAAGGGACATGAAAATCCGGATGCTGGCTAAGAGTGGCGTAATTGTGTGACCTAATTTCCTCTAAAATTTCATCTCCGTTCTTATGAGCTGGTCTTTTTCCCCACTCTGGCTTCCCGTTAAATGCCAAACTGGATCGCATTGGTGAATTCTCGTCGAGCCATTTCCGATGCTCTTCATAAACAATTCTCCCACAAATATGTTCCGCCGTCAGGTCATCTAGACAAATTGGACATGTCTTGTACCCTTTCACCGTTTAGCCCGCAAGCATTCCTAAACCAGGAAAGTCACTTATAGTACACATCACCGCTGCCTTCATCGTGAATACATCATTGTCGACTCTATCAAAAGTAGAGACTCAATTTTCCCACAAATCTTTGAGCTCGTCGATCAATGGACGAATGAGGACACTAAGGCACTTTCCTGGAGATTTAGGGCCAGGAATCAACACGGCCAGCATATTATATTCCTTCCTCATACACATATTAGGGGGTAAATTATATGGCATCACAACCACGGGCCATGTACTATGCTGGGTTGTCATTGTTCCAAATGGACTGAAACCATCAGTTGCCACTCCAAGCCGCACATTTCTTCCCTTAATGTCATTGAAAGCTGGAAATGTCCTGCTAAAATGTTGCCATGATTCTCCATCAGATGAGTGTCGGAGGGTACTTTCATCTAGTCGTCTCTCCTTATGCCATCGCATATGTTTTGCTGTGTGTGGAGACATAAATAGGCGTTTCAACCTTCAGGCGGGATCACTGAAGGACCGGCAACACTAGAAGTCTGGACTCTGTCTTGAAGCCACTGTCTCCGTTTACTGATCATTGCCGGTTGACCAGAAACTTCCCTGTGTAGGTGCCAAACTGTGTAAGTCAGATCCAAACCATAGTGCAAGCAGTGATGATAAATCTGTATGAGTTTCTTATAATAAGGACCATTTCTGCAAACTGCGCACGGACAAGGGAGAAATTCGATTCCAGCAGTGCGAGAGGAAACAAAATTGATGAAGTTAACTAGGCCTGTGCTGTAATCAGGGTGTGTAAAATGAAGATTCATCCAAGATTTATCGGGGACATCATCCATGTTTTCTGTCATAACATAAATAGACAATATGCATAAGGTTAGCACACAACATTTATGATACAATCAAAACCTGTCCCAACACTTCTTCTCCTTATGCCTCCAAGTTGGGTCCTATCCCTTTCAGGAGAACATGACTTTGTTGATCCTTTTGCTATTCATGTGGTTTCTGCTACAGTTTTGGGAAATTTCGGCAGCATCTCCCTAAAGTTCCTCAAGTGCACAAAAATCTAAACAACCTAATTTGTACTCGAGGAACATTGTAGAGAGACACTGTCGAAACTCTATCCCAAAACTGCAACGGAAACCACATGAATAGCAAAAGGATCAACAAACTCGTGTTCGCCTAAAGTGTCCAAAAATGGGACAATTCGAGAATCAACAACTCATCTCGATCAACTAGATGAGTTGTTAATTCTCAAACAGGAGTTCTAAGCTGATAAACACCACAATTATATATAATACGAAACAATAAATTTACACACGGCACCACACTCTCTCACTAAGCCACTCGCATGTTTCAGAAACCCTAACTACCACAATTCACACACAACACAAACCAATTATATCATTAACTAATAATTTCAACCTAAACTACTATAAAATTCACAAAATTTCACTAAATTGCACTATTTCAAGCCATTTTAGTTTCACTAAATTTGGATTTAACTAAATTTCACAATTTCATTAAATTACACTAAAATTTCACAATTTCACAAACTAACCTAAATAATCTCAATTTCACCAAAATCAACACCAACTCTATCATATATTCAAACACCAAACACTAAAAACAACAAAAAAACACATTATAAACCAAATCCAACTCAAGATATCAAACACTAAATTCAACCAATCAAACCCAAATATGGTGATTACAATGAAGAGGAGAGATTATAATAACCTACAAAACAATTGGAAGAGAAGACCCAAGCAATTAGACCCCGAAATTGACGAAATCAGCCGATCTGCCCCCTTTTTCGCAGCTCCGGAACAGTTTTTTTCTTTCTAAAACTTCAATTTCTGCAATCTGTTGAAGTCGAGGGCTTAATAACAGATTTTAAAACATGAAGTGACGACTATTGCTCAAAACTCGTCGCTTCGTTTCATATGTCAGCGACGAATATTGACGAAACTTATTAACTTCGTCGCTTGATTTTTAAGTCGGTGACGAAGATTGAATATTTGTCGCTGAATTTTACAAAACATTGTCTGGAGGCGACAACATACCACTATTCGTCGCTTCACTAATTTTTGAGCAACGACTATTGATCAATAGTGGTCGCTCTTGTTTTTTGAAGCGACAAATCCTATATTGGTCGCTTTGATTTGTTGAGGCGACAACGTTTGTGTTTCCCGTTTCAATCTTCGTCGCTTCGGTTCTTGTTTCCAGTAGTGTGAGAGTGATCGATCACAGAGGGAGGAGTCCGATGCCAAACCGGCAAATTTATAATGAAGCTTATAATAGATCTGGACGGTATCGCTAGCTGCGCATTAAGTTGGAAGGGTTTTCATTAAGCAACATAAGCAGAGACCAAATGAAAATTTAGAGTACGTGGGATGGTGGCTCACTTCTCATCCTCACATGGAATTGATTTTCTATAAACGCAATGCATATATGCGGAAAATAAACCATTTATAGAATATAGAGTTACCTGGTAGCTCACTTCTCATTATTCCTTTTTGGTGTTACGTAGCTTGAATGAGTATATCATGTATAGTTAGTGAGCACAAACGCAACACACATAAGAAAATCACTTATAGATCAAATTATGTGTTAGAAGTTTGTTTACTTCTCATTCCTTTCTGGGTACTTGATGAATGCAGCTTTGGCCAGTATTTAGCTTACCCAACTCTGAGTACATACACAACATACTACAAAATGGTAGCTCAAAATTCAAGCGACCAAGACCTTCTTCTAAACCAGTCGAAGGCCTTTGACGAATCCAAAGCTGGTGTGAAAGGGATCGTCGATGCAGGAATAACAAAAGTCCCACAGATTTTCATTCATCTGCCTATAGATCATGGCGAAGTACCCCAAACTGAGTTGAGTATTCCAGTGGTGGACCTCGCTGACGCCGCGGTTGGCATGAGCAGGCACGCAGAGGTGATAGAT
The DNA here is from genome assembly GCA_963682095.1 of Potentilla sterilis. Classification (NCBI taxonomy): domain Eukaryota; kingdom Viridiplantae; phylum Streptophyta; class Magnoliopsida; order Rosales; family Rosaceae; genus Potentilla; species Potentilla sterilis. The sequence continues at coordinate 45,877,286 of OY821755.1, read as the reverse complement.
GAAATCCGGCAGGCTGCGGAGACTGTGGGGTTGTTCCAGGTGGTGAACCATGGGATACCTAAGAGTGTACTAAATGAGACGCTGCAGGCGATGCGTGGGTTTCATGAGCTGCCAAAGCAAGCGAAAGCTGAGTACTACAGTACGGACCCCAAGAGGAAGGTCAGGTTTGTTGGTAGCCATAAGTCAGCTAGATCAAGTTCTCAACATTATTGGAGGGACTCTTTCGTTTGTGACATGACTTCTGAGCCTCCGGGTCTTCAGGAATTTCCTGAGATTTGCAGGTATATATGCTACACAGATTTTGCTCTTACCTTAAGTCCTCAGGACTCAGTCTCTCTCTCGATCAATAGATATCCTGTTGAATTACAAACTTACATTACGTACAAAACATGAATTCCTCTTGATTTGTATATCTTGTTTTCTACATACACTTGAACCCCGATAAATGAATTTTCGATAAATTAATAACCTCGATTAAATAATAATTTTCTCTGGTCCCGACTCGGATAAGTGTATCACTATCAGATCGGACAGAATAGCCGACGAAAAAAATTTCGTCTACTATGCCAAATTTTCGTCGGCTATTCCTTCTACTGACGAAACTTTCGTCTGCTATAATTCGTCGGTAAAAGGGCGTCGGTAAAACGAATGGCCGACGAAAATAACGAAATCATCAGCTATTTTCGAGTATGGCCGACGATATTACCGACGAAAATTCATTTTGTCGACCAAACCTGGGCAAAATATCCGACGAAATTCGTCGGCTATTTATTCTGAAATATAGCCGACGATTTTATCTATTTCGTCGGTTATTTCGTCAGAATATATTAATATTTTAATAGGCATTAATTAGTTATAGCCGACGAAATAATGTCATTTTCGTCGGCTATAACGGTTATAGCCGACGAAATTTGGTAAAAATCGTCGGCTATAGTACTTATAGCCGACGAAATAATGCCAATATCGTCGGTTATTCTTATATTTTGGGGAAAAAAAATTAAATTAATTTCTAAATTACCATTCCAAGCAACCTGCAATTCACAATGACAATCCATGCATTTACACCAACAAGAAACACGTCTAAATGACTTATTATTTAATTTGTTCCAATATACATAAAATATAACCCTAATCATTACCTAAACCACTAAAGCCCACCACGTCATCCCCAACATCCTGCTGTCCATCATGCTCGTCATCCTGCTGAATGAACTCGGGAGGTTGAGGCATTGAAGGTTCATCTAACGGCTCAAACGGGGCCGGGGGTTCAAGGCCTTGTTGTTGTGCAGCGAACATAGCATACCACCAGTTTTGTTAGCCGGCGTAGTTGTGTCGCCGAATTCTCTCGCATTCAGCATGCCAACTGGACATATCCAAATGATACTGCTGTGTTCTGCGGTGTTGCTCCTGTGATCTCTGGAACTCGGCCGCCAATCTTACATTTTCTTCTGCCAATCTTTGCATTTCCCCCTCTCATCTGTTGGATGTCCCCGCCTCCCTTCTTTTGAGCTCCCTTAGTGGTCTTCAGGAGCCCTATTCCAGAACTTCCCAAACCCCGGCAGTAGTATTGGTTTGACCGGTCTGGGAAGGCTGCGTCGAACATCCTCGCTGCCGTTTGGACATTCGATCGGTCGACCTGGCGCAGGGCTTCTTGCAGATCTGCCTCTGAAATGTTCGGTTGTGTCTCCTGAACTACTTCCTGCAACACTTCTTCTTCGGCCCGGTTCACCCTCTCCTAATTGAATGGAAAAAAAAAATAATTAATATTCTAACAAATATATAATTAAATAAAATTAATAATTTAAATTTTAAAATCGTAATCAACGACTTACGAGCTGTTCTGTCGCTTGTGGATAAGCCTTCTTGAACGTCTCAACGTACGGGTTGCTATCAGGATGATCTCTAAGCGCCTACTCTTGATATTGTGAAAATGGTCTAGAACCACCATGATGGGGGATTGTGTTACGGTGGCGGTTCGCAGAGTTTATCCGAGACCGTTCCTTCAAACAAATAATAAAATATTAGAAAAATGCATCAAAAAATATTAGTGTAATAATTATAAAATAATTAAACTAATAATTAAAATTTTAACAAAATAAACATTTGTAGTGAAGTTTAGTATTTACCTGCATAACTGGGTTGTTGAAGTCTACTCTCTTCAACCAACGCCACTCGTACTCCCTGAACATGAACTCTCTGGGAGTACCCATACGACCACGGTTGTCGTATTCGTTATAGTGGGAACGGAGCTCGTTCTTCCACTCTTTGAACCTACGAAAAAAACAAAAGTGCATTAGAAATATTATTAATATCATAAAACATTTCAAATTATAAGATGAGGAATTCCCAACGTACCTCGAGTTCTGCATCGCGTACGCCCAAGCCTGCTGGTGTTCGGCAATCTCGAAGTATGCCTGAAAGATAATATTTTATTAGTTTTAAAATTATAACAATACCGAAAATTATTAAATATTACGATAAAGAAATTAAGTTTTTTAAATTACTCACCGACGCCGCGTTGTTGACCTCCCTCTTGATCTCTTCCGGCACATCAGCCCACCGTGTCCACAACATAGAGACTCTATCCCTAATTAGTGCCCCCACGCAACCCGCGTAATTGCGGCATTTTTTCCCCTGAACCTCCTGATTAGATGGTTCGTTGATCTGGATTCTCTCCCTGCTCTCAACAGTTTTCCTGAGCGTGTCAAAACATACGACACCTCTCGTATTCATGCTTGAACTGCTAGCGGCTGTCCCTATCACATAAACGACGATTGGTTAATAAAATTAAATATTAATACGTTAATTTTAATAAAACATTTAATTAATAAAATCAAATGTTACCTGAACTCGATGACCCGTCTGTCGACTTTCCTTTTCTCCTCGCCGAAATCAGGAGCTCAGGTCTCTCAAATGGCTCATGATGGTATGCGTCCGCAACACTCACGTACTGAGGCATATCAGGCCATATGGGCACACCACGCTCGTCGGCCTCGGGTATCGCAGAAATGTTATAGGGAGGTAGAGCTGATTTGGTAGAGTAAGTCCCTCAGTCGAGTCAGCAGCAGACGGCGTCGGACTCGTCATCGGCTCCCGATGAACCTCAGGCATACGGACCTGAGGAACGTCTGGAGCTATCTCGTCCTGAAATAGCTGCCTACTGAACCTCGGAGCATCTGCCCCGAGAGGGGGACGTGAACTGCTCGACCGCCGCCCCGCCGATAAAAGGGTCTGGTGCCGAGAACTCACACTCCTCCGCAGCTGGGATGAATCCATCCTCTGAGGCTGGCTGGTGGTCCTCTCGGAGTCTCCGGAACCGGCAGAACTTCCAGAACCCCTAGATCTGGAAGAACGACGGCCTCCGAATAACTGTCTGAATGCATCGGCCATCTGGAGCTTGAGACATTAATACATTAATTAATATTAAATATTACATTAAATAACAAATTCTAATTAATATAATAACCAATAATACTAACATATTTTAAAACATACTAACAAATTAATATTTAAATTTTAACTAAATTTAAATAATATTAACCATTAACATAAATATAACCATTTATATACAAATATAACTATATTTCATCATTAACATATATATACATACAAATAACGATTTATATATTAACATAAATATAACCATTTATATAATTAGGCTACCAATTTATATATATAATTAATTTAATAATTTATATATAATAATTAAAATATACATTAACATATAACCAATATTAACAAATATATAACAATTTATATAATTAATCTACAAATTTATATATATAATTAATCTAACAATTTATACATATAACCAATATATATAACAATTTAACACACACACTACCAGATACGGAAGAATAGCCGACGAAAATTTTTTCGTCGGCCATTCCATTTTTTCGTCGGCTATACCCTCTGCCGACGAAAATTTCGTCTGCCATAAGTCGTCGGTAATACGCCGTCGGTAATACCAATGGCCGACGAATTATGGCCGACGAAAATGATTTCGTCGGCTATTTGTTCGAGTATGGCCGACGAAATTTGGTTTCGTCGGCTATTTGTTCGAGTATGGCCGACGAAATTTGGTTTCGTCGGCTATTTGTTCTGAAGTATAGCCGACGAATTGGGCTATTTCGTCGGCTATTTCGTCAAAATATATTAATATTTTAAAGTTATAGCCGACGAAATAATGTCAATTTCGTCGGCTATAACTGCATTTTGGGCAAAAAAAAATACCGGATCGGAGGAGGAGGAGGAGGAGGAGGAGGGGAAGGAGGAGGAGGAGGAGGAGGCCGGAGGAGGAGGAGGAGGAGGAGGCCGGAGGAGGAGGAGAAGGAGGAGGGGAAGGAGGTGGCCGGAAGAGGAGGAGGAGGAGAAGGAGGTGGCCGGAGGAGGGGAAGGAGGAGGAGGCCGGAGGAGGGGGAGGAGGAGGAGGAGGAGGCCGGAGGAGGGGAAGGAGGAGGAGGCCGGAGGAGGAGGAGGAGGAGGGGGGGGAAGGATGAGAGAAAAAAGGCGGGAGGAAGATTTAAAAGATTTAGAAGGAGAATAGCCGACGAAATTAATATATTTCGTCGGCTATACTTTGGAAAATCAACAGCCGTTGGATCTGAGCCATCCAACGGCGGACAATAAAAAGGCGCGGATCAAGAGTTTAGCCGACGAAATACAATGTTTCGTCGGCTATACTTAGAGAATAGCCGACGAAATACAATGTTTCGTCGGCTATACTTAGAGAATAGCCGACGAAATTTGAATGTTTCGTCGGCTATTCTATGAAAACTTACTAAACTGCGGTTTTGAGGCTCTAAACGAACTCGAAAGCCCGAAAAAGCCCACACGTCGTGGCAAAGCCACGAGTTTTGTTCCTGGCGTCGTTCCCTTTCCGGAATGGTATCACAATCGTCATTCGGACGCCGGACGCCAAATCTGCAGTAAACCGGGTTTTGACGGATTTCATTATTTCGGCACACGGATTTTATCGGAATCTTGTCATTTTTCAACCGTAGACGTATTTCATTATTTCGGTCATATCTTATTTGACGACATATTTGCATTTGAAGAGTGTACGTATAGTAACTATTTGAAACTATACATTCACTTAAACACTTAGTAAACAAGTTAAGGAACATTAGTACATATGTTCCGATTTTGAATCTAAAAGTTTGGAAAATCTATTCCAACCGTCAGATATCACCGTTAAGATTAAATACATGTATGAAAAAAAATCCAACTACATCTGACAACGTTAAAGGCTCGATCGGGACGGTCAACCGGGTGAGTCAAACCTCTAAACGCTTTAAAACGGAAATTGGCCCGTCTAAATGACGTTTTTTGGCCTGATCTTCAATAGAGAATAGTTTCAGATTGATGAGACGCGACTAATCGTATAAAAATTTTCCACAAAATATTTACCGACCGTAAGGCTACTCATAGGAAAACGGGAGTAAAAAACAGTTAACCGCAACATTCGGCACACAGATTTTGTCGGAATCTTCCCATTTTTCAACCGTAGCCGTATTTCAATATTTTGGTCATGTCTTATTTCACGACACATTTGCATTTGAAGGATGAAGCAATGGTTTGTCGATAGTGATAGAAAATGGAAACTGCTCTTTTTTTGTTTTTTTTTTAATCATAGCCGACGAAATCAAACCTAGTATTCGTCGGCTATTCTTTTGTCGTTTTCTGTCAAAAATAATCGTATAATTATTTTTTAAAAAACTTATGGCCGACGAAATACTTAATTTTCGTCGGCCATTGTTAGTAAAATAATTATTTTTAAAAAACGTATGGCCGACGAAATAATTAATTTTCGTCGGCCATTGTTCGTAAAATAATTATTTTTAAATAATTTATGGCCGACGAAATAATTAATTTTCGTCGGCCATTATTCGTAAAATAATTATTTTTAAAAAAACTTATGGCCGACGAAATAAAAAATTTTCGTCGGCCATTCTTCCAAAAGTTTATAGCCGACGAAAACTTTAAATCGTCGGCCATTATAGGAGTATAGCCGACGATTTTTCATTTTTACCGACGAAAAAAAAAATCGTCGGCCATTCTATGGGAATGGCCGACGAAATTTTTTTTTTACCGACAACAAAAATTTTCGTCGGCCATTCTTGGGAATAGCCGACGAAAAAAGTGTTTCGTCGGCCGTTTTTTTTTTTTTCGTCGGCATAGCCCTTTTTTCTTGTAGTGACACTTAAATATCTAAATTATATACCTAAATTATAAAATTAAAATAAATTGAAAAAAAAAAAAAACCTTCGGATATGTTTTGGCGGAGGAGGAGGAGGGGAAGGAGGAGGCCGGATGGAGGAGGGGGCCGGATGGAGGTGGAGGGGAAGGAATGGCGCCGATTTGAGGAGGAGGACGAGTAGTTAGAAATGGAGGAGACGCACGGCCGATTTGAGGAGCGGAGGAGTTTTTGCGGATTTAGGGTTGAAAAAGTCGGGCTGCTGCGGTTTTAAGCTTTTATAGCAGAGAGAATAGCCGACGAATTAAAATATTTCGTCGGCTATTCTTTGCGAATAGCCGACGATTTAGAATATGTCGTCGGCTATTCTTTGAATGTCGTCGACTATTCTATGAACATCGTCGGCTATACTTTGGAAGATCAACAACCGTCTGATCTGAGCCATCTAACTGCGGACAATAAAAAGGCGCGAATCGCAAGAGTTTAGCCGACGAAAATTATATTTCGTCGGCTAAACTGAGAGAATAACTGACGATTTAAAAGATTTCGTCGGCTATACTGTGGAAAATCAACAGCCGTTGGATCTGAGCCATCCAACGGCGGACAATAAAAAGGCAGGGAACGCAAGAGTTTAGCCGACAACATATAATTTTCGTCCGCTAAACTGTAGGTCAAACCACTAAGTCAAACCTCTAAACGCTTAAAAATGGAAATTAGTCTAGTTAAACGACGGTTTATGGCCTCACCTTCAACAGATAATAGTTTCAAATCAATGAGACGCAACTAATCGTATTAAAATTTTACAAAATTGATTTATCGAACGTCAGGCTACCCATAGGAAAACGAAAGTAAAAAACAGTTAACCGCAACATTCGGCACACAGATTTTGTCGGAATCTTGTCATTTTTCAACCGTAGACGTATTTCATTATTTCGGTCATATATATCTTATTTCACAACATTTTTTCATTTGAAGAGTCTACGTATAGTAACTATTTGAAACTATACATTCACTTAAACACTTAGTAAACAAGTTAAGGAACATTAGTGCATATGTTCTGATTTTGAATCTAAAAGTTTAGAAAATCTATTCCAACCGTCATATATCACCATTAAGATTAAATACATGTATGGAAAAAAATCCAACTTCAGCTGACAACGTTAAAGGCTCGATCGGAACGGTCAACCGGGTGAGTCAAACCTCTAAACGCTTAGAAATGGTAATTGGACTGTCTAAATGACGTTTTTTGGCCTGACCTTCAACAGATAATAGTTTCAAAATAATGAGACGCAATTAATCGTATAAAATTTTTTCAAAATTGATTTAACGAACGTCAGGCTACCCATAGGAAAAAGAAAGTAAAAAACAGTTAACCGCAACATTCGGCACACAGAGTTTATCGGAATCTTGTCATTTTTCAACCGTAGACGTATTTCATTATTTCAGTCATATCTTATTTCATAACATTTTTGCGTTTGAAGGATGAAGCAATGGTTTATCGTTAGTAATAGAAAATGGAATATGGTCATTTTTTTTTTTTTTTAAATCATAGCCGACGAAAATGCCAAAATTTCAAAAGTTATCGTCGGTTAATGTTTCAGAGAAAGGCCGACGAAAATCCAAAATCGTCGACTGAAATATGAATATAGCCGACGATTTTTGTTTATACCAACGAAAAAACAGTATCGTCGGCTATGGTTACACTATGGCCGACGATTTTGTTTTTCCACCGACGAAAAATAAAATCGTCGGCCATTCTATAGAATTACCGACGAAAATTTTTAGTCGTCGGCCGTTTTTTTTTTTTCGCCGGGAAAAACCTTTTTTCTGATAGTGTATATTACTATGAACCTCGCCAAGTGCATAATATAATAATTTTTTTTGGACTCCCTTTAAGTCCCAAGGAATATATAAATTAATAATTAATAAAATAACTATATATAAAAATATCACAAAAAATACTAATAATTGATGAAATATAAATAAAAAAAATTAATTAGTGAATAAAACTTATAGTACAAATTAAGGAAATCTAAAAAAATTATTTCTCAATACGGTATCTTTTTCTCATTATTGTAGCAAGTTACCATTTTTGAAGTTACCATAATTATATATAAGACTAAAAATCCATATACGAAATAGATAACTAGATTAAGATAGGTAATTTAACTTTAAATAACTACATAACTCTGTAAACAGTAATATTTATTCATTTATCGATAATATAATAATTATGTTAAATTAATAATTTTTCGTGGTCCTGACAATTTTCATTTATAGAGATTTTACTGTATATAAAACTATCTTTTATAATTTTATGTTTAATATATGTTTAGAGTAATGAAAACCACAAAACATCTAATAGATTTCAAGTCACATCATTAGGAAGATATTGATTTGTAAAGAACTGTTTTTGCAGGGACATAACTCTTGAGTACTGTAAGCATGCTCTGAAAGTAGGTGCCACTTTGTTTGAGTTGCTATCGGAGGGACTTGGGCTGCAACCTGACCACTTTATAGGCTTGGATTGTGCAAAGGGACATTATATTGTTGGTCAATATTATCCACAATGCCCTGAGCCTGAACTGACTATTGGTGTTAGGCAATACACAGATAGAAGTTTTATCACCACTCTACTTCAAGACGATGTCAATGCACTGCAGGTTTTCTATCAAAACCAGTGGATTGATGTCCTTCCTATTCCTGGAGCTCTCGTGGTGAATATTGGAGATCTGTTGCAGGCAAGAATTGTATATTGTAAGCAGGCCCGGACCTGAGTGCCGCCCAAGCAGCGGCCGCCTCAGGCCCCAAATTTTGGAGGCCCAATTTTTTTTTTTTATATGATATTATGTACATGTAATATAAAAAAAATTAGAATCCTTCCCAGTTCCAATTCTCTCTGCCTTCTTAAAAAAAAATCACAATTCTCTGAGTCATGTCTGACGTCTCCACACAAAATCCGGAATTGGAGATTTCCAAGCCATCGAAACAGCCGATATTCAACAGTCTGAAGGTTGCGATGGAGAAAGTCGATAATTTATCTTACAGACTTACAATACTAAATTTGGTTTCTTTTAGAATTTGGATGAGTTCAACTATTAAAGTTTTCAATTTCAATTTGGTTTGCTTCATTGCTTGATCTTCCCAGGCAGTAGGAGTGTAGGACAAATCTCCATTTTTTTTTTTGCCATGTTTGGTGTTTATTGATTTTTTCGTATTAAATTACTAGAGGACACCAATCTTAAAGTTTGCCTCAGGTCCTCAAATCTCAGGTCCGGCCCTGATTGTAAGTGTAAATATTCATCGTTTAGTGGATTACCAATTTCGAATAAAAATGGCTATACGTGTGGGTGCAGCTAATCTCAAACAACAAATACAAAAGCGGCATGCAGAGAGTACTTGTCAAGAAAGAAAGTCCAAGAATTTCTGTGGGTTGCTTTTTCCGGTATGTTCCACAAGAAAATTCTGCAGTGAGACTCTACGAGCCGATCAAGGAGCTGACATCTGAAGAAAATCCCCCAATATACCGTGGAACAAATTTGGTAGATTACATAGAGGGTCACTACATCAAAGGCATCATCAATGGGGTATCTGGACTAGAATACTTGAAGCTGTGAGATCATCGAAATGATCATGTTCTAGCACTACGCAAGTAATAAATATAGGTAATAAGCAACCAATGTCGTGTTTATCACCGATCGTCTAATGTCACTACATGGAATACTAATGGAATCGAGCTAGTTTTTCTAAGTTATTCTCAAGTATCAGTACGTACTATGTTGCTATTTTGCTGATTAGGGGTACGGGAAGAGTAATTTTATGGTACATAAATAAAATCCAGGAAAAATAGGGAGAATCAGACACACTATCTAGCTCTATGTTGCCAGCGATCGATCGCCACTGACGGGATTTTTGTGCATGCAGAGGCATAATGTTAACACACCTTTTTTTTGGGTCAAATATAATGCTATAACACCTATTCAAAAAAATGTTATTACACAATGTGGGGTCAAAATTTTGAGAATGAATATTTCAGGTTACCTAGTCATCAAACTACAACTGATCAAGTCAATACTTAGTCATCAAAGATTATTTTGCAGGTACCGCCCACTTTCAACCCCGATTTGCCAATCTTAAAATCAAATACCGTAGGCTGTGGATTAATTGTTTGTCTATGAAATTTTTTTCGGGCTCCAGTAATAGAAAGTTGACGAGAAAATCCTCAGTTCTTGCTCATTTAAACTTAGTTTTAAGAACCAATTTGACCTGCACATGACTCTGCATAATTATATATATATATATATATATATCCTCAACGACTTTGATTATTGATGAATCATGAATCCACCCAGTATTTTCTTTGTTAGGTGGATTGCATATAACTAAAGAAAAATAATGTCTTGTTCCTACATCCTTCATTCTGCTTGTGTGGCTTCCACCAGCTGGATTATGTTCACGAAACCAGTCAAAGTCGATCGACCACCAAAGATTTTTCGATTCGGTGAGTTAGTGTTTAGTCGTTTAGGGTTTTGACCTTGAAATTGGATTAATATTACTGATGAAAATGGCTAGCCTATATGTCAGCAACTCGCATGGTGTAAGTTTTCTCTCCTTCATGGAACTTGAGAATTCGTTGGCACATTTGTCTTTCTAAAGTCCGCCAAATGAGTTTTCTCTGCAGTCATATTTTTAGAGAAGGAAATGCGGTAGTTGATAAGATGATAAATTTGGGGCTTTCTAATACTTTATTTACTTGGTATGATAATCCCCTTATTGCGTTCCAGAGGTTCTTGCATGCAGATTATTTCAGTTATCTAAATTATCGCTTTTCATAGTACGTAGGAGGATCAGATTTAAATATGTTTCTTAGCGATTTTCTATATAATTTTTTTTTGTGGGAGTTAGCATTTGTATCTTTTAATTTGTTTATCTTGGCAAGGTTTTGGTCCAGCCCTCCTTGCTATGTTCTTTTTTCTTGATTTTTAATATAATAAATAGAACCGGGCGTGGGGTTGAGCCTCCGAACTAGGCTGGTTTCCAAACCCTTAAAAACAAATTGGCATGGTGTAAGAGTACTATAGTATAAACTATAAAGCTTCTCGATCTCTATATATTTCTTCATTGGTTAAGATAGATCCGATCTGCAGAATTCCATATACGTGTATGAGATCCTTAATTATTACATACTATAGGACATAATTAAGTACTATACTATGTACACTATCAGATCCGAGGGCATAGCCGACAAAAAAATTTTCTTCGACTATGCCGAAATTTCGTCGGCTATACCTTCTGCCGACGAAATTTTCGTCGGCTATAATTCGTTGGAAAAACGCCGTCGGTTATACCAATGGCCGACGAAAAAAAGGAAATAGTCGACTATATGCGAGTATGGCCGACGACTTTACCGACGAAACATCATTTCGTCGACCAAACCTTGGCAAAATATCCGACGAAATTCGTCGGGTATTTTCGAGTATGGCCGACGATATCGTAAACTATAGCCGACGAAATTCGTCAACTATTTTTTCTGAACTATAGCCGATCATTTCATCTAGTTCGTCGGTTATTTCGTCGAAATATATTAATATTTTAATAGGCATTAATTAGTTATAGCCGACGAAATAAGATAATTTTCGTCGGCTATAAGACTTATAGCCGACGAATATTGGTAAAAATCGTCGGCTATAGTGCTTATAGCCGACGAAATAATGCCAAAATCGTCGGCTATTCTTACATTTGGTGAAAAAAAAATTATATTATTTTCTAAATTACCATTCCAAGCAACCTGCAAATCACAAAGACAATCCATGCATTTGCACCAACAAGAAACACGTCTAAATGACTTATTATTTAATTCGTTCCAATATACATAAAATATAACCCCAATCATCACCAAAACCACTAAAGTCCACCACGTCATCCCCAGCATCCTGCTCTCCATCATGCTCGTCATCCTGCTGACCGAACTCGGGAGGTTGAGGCATTGGAGGTTCAACTAACGGCTGAAACGGGGGCGGGGGTTCAAGGCTTTGTTGTTGTGCGGCGAACATCTCATACCACCAGTTTTGTTGGACGGCGTAGTTGTGTTGCCGAATTCTCTCGCATTCAGCATGTCAACTGGACAGATCTAAATAATACTGCTGTGTTCTGCGGTGTTGCTCCTGTGATCTGCGTTGTTCCTCCTGTGATCTCTGGAACTCGGCCGCCAACCTGGCATTTTCTTCTGCCAATCTTCGCACTTCCCCCCTCACCTGTTGGCTCTCCCCGCCTCCCTTCTTTTGACCTCCCTTAGTGGTCTTCAGGAGCCCTAGTCCAGAACTTCCCAAACCCCGGCAGTAGTAGTTGTTAGAGCGGTTTGGGAAGGCTGCGTCGAACATCCTCGCTGCCGTTTGGACATTGGACCGGTCGACCTGGCGCAGGGCTTCTTCCAGATCTACCTCTGAAATGTTCGGTTGTGTCTCCCGAACTACTTGCTGGAACACCTCTTCTTCGGCTCGGTTAACCCTCTCCTAATTGGACGGGAAAAAAAAAATTAATATTCTAACAAATATATAATTAAGTAAAATTAATAATTAAAATTTTAAAATCGTAATGAACGACTTACGAGCTGTTCTGTCGCTTGTGGATAATCGATCTTGAACATCTCCACGTACGGGTTGCTATCAGGATGATCTCTAAGCGCCTCCTCCTGATATTGTGCAAACGGCCTAGAACCAGCGTTGTGTTACGGCGGCGGTTCTCAGAGTTTATCCGAGAACGTTGCTTCAAAAAAAATAAGAAAATATTAGAAAAATGCCTCAAAAAATATTAGTGTAATAATTATAAAATAATTAAACTAATAATTAAAATTTTAACAAAATAAACATTTGTAGTGAAGTTTAGTATTTACCTGCATAACTGGGTTGTTGAAGTCTACTGTCTTCAACCAACGCCACTCGTACTCCCTGAACATGAACTCTCTGGGAGTACCCATACGACCACGGTTGTCGTATTCGTTATAGTGGGAACGGAGCTCGTTCTTCCACTCTTTGAACCTACGAAAAAAACAAAAGTGCATTAGAAATATTATTAATATCATAAAATATTTCAAATTATAAGATGAGGAATTCCCAACGTAACTCGAGTTCTGCACGGAGTCCGCCTAATCCCGCTTGTGTTCGGCAATCTCGAAGAATGTCTGAAAGATAATATTTTATTAGTTTTACAATTGTAACAATACCGAAAATTATTAAATATTACGATAAATAAATTAAATTGTTTAAATTACTCACCGACGCGGCGTTGTTCATCTCCCTCTTTATCTCTTCGGGCACATCAGCCCAACGGGTCCACAACATAGGGACTCTGTCCCTAATCAGTGCCCCCACGCAACCCGAGTAGTCGCGTTTTTTTCCCCTGAAGGTTCGTTGATCTGGATCCTCCCCCTCAGATCAACAGTTCTCCTGAGCGTGTCAAAACATATGACACCTCTCGTATTCCTCCGTGCACTGCTAGCGGCTGTCCCTATCACATAAACGACGATTGGTTAATAAAATTAAATATTAGTGCGTTAATTTTAATAAAACATTTAATTAATAAAATCAAATGTTACCTGAACTGGATGACTCGTCTGTCGACTTTCCTTTTCTCCTCACCGAAATCAGGAGGTCAGGGTTCTCAAATGGCTGCTACTGGTATGCCTCCGCAGCACTCACGTACTGAGGCATATCAGGCCATATGGGCACACCGCGATAGTCGACCTCCGGTATCGCAGGAATGTTGTACGGGAGGTAGAGCTGGTTTGGGAGAGTAGGACCCTTAGTCGAGTCAGCAGCAAACGTCGTCGGACTCCTCATCGGCTCCCGATGAACCTCAGGCATACGAACCTGAGGAACGTCTGCAGCTATCTCGTACTGAAATAGCTGCCGACTGAACCTCGGAGCATCTGGCCCGACAGGCGGAAGTGAACTGCTTGACGGCCGCCCCGCCTGGAGAAGGGTCTGGTGCCGAGAACTCATACTCCTCCGCGGCTGGCTGGTGGTCCTCTCAGGCTGGCTAGGGGTCCTGTCAGAGTCTGCGGAACCGGCGGAACTTCTAGAACCTCTCGATCTGGAACGACGGCCTCTGAAGAACTGTCTGAATGCATCGGCCATCTGCAGCCGCGGTCATTTTAAATAATACTAACCATTAACTTAAATATAACTATTTATATACAAATATAACTATATTTCTTTATTAACATATATATATATATAATTAGACTACCAATTTATATATATAATTAATTTAACAATTTATATAACAATTTATATAATTAAAATTAAATATATAATAATTTATATACCTAAATTATAACAAATATATAACAATTTATATAATTAAAATAAAATATATAACAAATATATAACAATTTATATAATTAAAATAAAATATATAACAATTTGTTAAAATTAAATTTATTAACAAATATATAACAAATATATAACAATTTATATAATTAAAATTAAATATATAACAATTTATTAAATTAAATTAAATTGAAAAAAAAATTACCGGATCGGATCGGAGGAGGAGGAGGAGGAGTTTCGACCGGAGGAGGAGGAGGAGGAGGAGGAGAATTCGTCGTCGATTTGAGGAGGAGGAGGAGGAGAGCGGCGGTGCGGCTCTGTCTGAATTGCTAAAAACGGAGGAGAAAGTAGAAAAACGGAGGAGAAAGTAGAAAAAAGGAGAAAACGGAGGCTAGGGTTCGGCAGTTTCAGGCTTATACCCGATAGAATAGCCGACGATTAAAAAAGATTTCGTCGGCTATTCTTTACTATAGCCGACGAAATCTTGAACATCGTCGGCTATACTTTGAATATCGTCGGCTATTCTTTGAATGTCGTCGGCTATACTTTAGGCGCTCAGCAGCCGTCCGATCTCCCCCATCCAACGGCGGACAATGAAAAGGCGCGGATCGCAAGAGTTTAGCCGACGAATTTAAATATTTCGTCGGCTATACTTTGGAAAATCAGCAGCCGTTGGATCTGAGCCATCCATCAAATATTTCGTCGGCTAAACCTTTGGTCAAACAACGAAGTCAAACCTCTAAACGCTATAAATTAAAACGGAAATTGGCCTGTGTAAATGACGTTTTTTTGCCTGACCTTCAACAGATAATAGTTTCAAATGGATGAGACGCAACTAATCGTATAAAAATTTTCCTCAAAATATTTACCGAACGTGAGGCTACCCATAGGAAAATGGAAGTGAAAAACAGTTAACCGCAACATTCGGCACACAGATTTTGTCGGAATCTTGTCATTTTTCAACCGTATACATATTTCATTATTTCGGTCATATCTTATTTGACGACATATTTGCATTTGAAGAGTGTACGTATAGTAACTATTTGAAACTATACATTCACTTAAACACTTAGTAAACAAGTTAAGGAACATTAGTGCATATGTTCCGATTTTGAATCTAAAAGTTTGGACAATCTATTCCAACCGTCAGATATCACCATTAAGATTAAATACATGTATGAAAAAAAAATCCAACTACATCTGACAACGTTAAAGACTCGATCGGAACGGTCAACCGGGTGAGTCAACCCTTTAAACGCTTAGAAATGGAAATTGGCCTATGTAAATGACGTTTTTTGGCCTGACCTTCAACAGATAATAGTTTCAAATCGATGAGACGCAACTAATCGTATAAAAATTTTCCTCAAAATATTTACCGAACGTGAGGCTACCCATAGGAAAACGGAAGTGAAAAACAGTTAGCCGCAACATTCGGCACGCAGATTTTGTCGGAATCTTGTCATTTTTCAACCGTAGACGTATTTCATTATTTCGGTCATATCTTATTTCACGACACATTTGCATTTGAAGGATGAAGAAATGGGTTGTCGATAGTGATAGAAAATGGAAGGTGGTATGTTTTTGTTTTTTTTTTATCATAGCCGACGAAATCAAACCTAGTACTCGTCGGCTATTCTTTTGTCGTTTTGTGTCTAAAATAAAATATGTATTTTTCAATATAGTTTTACCTGACGAAATCACGCATTTTTCGTCGGCTATAATTAGTATAGTCGACGAAATAATGCATTTTTCGTCGGCTATTCTTTGAAAAAAAAAAAAAAATCAGTGGTGTTACACCTCTCGTATTCCTATGTCCTGTTCATATATAACCAAAATTGAACATCAAAAAAACAGAAACCCAACAGTCAACATATTTAAAATTTTTTTTTTAAGGGGTTTGGAACCCAGCCTAGCTGGGAGGCTCATCCCCACGCCCGTTCATTAGAAATGAGTGGATTACAAATGAAAGGATTACATCATCTAAATTACTTAATCCGTCGAATTGTAATCGGAATCATCGGATGAGTCTTCTTCGGTTTCTGAATTGCTCGATAGGGGTAATCTATGTCTTTCCTCACCACTAGAGTCCTCGTTAGTTTCTTCATTTGGATCAACATCAACAAGCAGTGGCTCTTCACGTCGAATTCGCACCGGCGTGTCTAGGCGAATAAAAGAGGAGTCAGGAATACCGTTTGAGTTGGGCTCTTGATCTTCCTCGTTCTGTTCAGCCACTCCAAGTGTAGACGCCCGGTAAATGTTGCGATGGTGGATAGTGTTGACTACTTTCCACGGGTCCCCCTTGGCGAGATCATCAAGATAAAACACTTGTTCACCCATGTGGCTAAAACGAACGGGTCGTCCTCATACCATGATGTACTAGTGTTCACAGAAGTTATGCCGTATTGATCGGTTTTCATGCTCTGCGGCCATGTGTCAAACCATCTACACTTGAAAAGGTGCACTTTCATGCCTTCCCCATAATGCAGTTCCACAACTGAATGGAGAACACCGTAATAGTCAACTCCATCATCCCCACCATGTGCCATAACCCCTGAATTTTGTGTTTTCAGTCTGAGGTCTCTCTTCACATCGAAATAACACACCATTCACCTTGCACGTCGCATAAACTTTTGAATAGACCGGCCTCATCGCTAGAAGTCTGAGTTCGTGCGACCAATTTGGGTGATTATCATTTTTAATAAGGTCCATCTGCAACCATCAGAATCAACTATAAATATGAATAATTATACACAATAATATATAAACACGTATAGAATAGTGTTAAAGTTACGTACCCAGCGGCCGAAATACTCTGCGAATGTCCGGTTGTGGTAATCGAGATCACCTCCTACTTGGTCACAGTTTAGATGCATGTTCTTCCAAAACTGAACTTCTGGACAGTTGATTAGTACCCACCAATGTGCAATGGCAACCTCATAATCTTTCAACTTGTAGGAAACTGGCATGTTTCCACTGAGTACAACATCGTCGGAGAGTATGGAAAGATTGAACTGTGAAGGTACATCTTCCGGTATGCTTTCCTATAACGCTCCTAAATACAGCTTCATGTAGGTGACGCACTCGTGCGCAATATATGCTTCAGCTATACATCCTTCAGGTGCGGATCTGTTTTGGACAAAATCACTGTATTGTCCAAGTTGCCTATAAATCAAGTTTTTAAAGTGTTATGATAATACATTAATACAATATCACATATATTGATGAGGAAATTAACATAAGGTGTAAAATACGTACCTTTCCATCGGATACATCCAAGTGAAGTGCACAGGACCAGTAAGCAACAACTGCCGAGGAAGATGGATCATGAGGTGAGGCATGATGTCGAAAAAATTTGGAGGAAATATCATCTCAAATTTACACATGATATGAACGATGTCTTGTTGCATTTCCCGGAGGTCAGATTTTCTCACTTCCCGTGTGCATACCTTCTGGAAAAATCTTGCCAACGCTACTAATGGCTCCACAACGTGACGGGGAAGGAACAGTCGAATGAAAACAGGGAAGAGACGTTGTAGCAGGATATGATTGTTGAATTGTCTGTTCACACACTTGGCTATATTTCCAGCAAAGCCTGAAGGATACTTGGCCCGACTTATCCAATGGAAAATTTCTGGTTTATGCTCAGGCTTGACGGTGTAAGGAGCTTGAGGCATTTTTCTCTTCCCTTGTTTCAACCATAGTTGTTTTCTGATATTCATGTTTTGCAGATCAGTGCGAGCCTTAGGACCGTCTTTCGTCTTCCCCTCCAAGTTCAGCGTTGTGCCTACCACACTTTTAGAAACATTTTTTTCTATGTGCATAACGTCTAGGAAGTGACGGATCAGCAACTCACACCAGTACGGGAGTTCCCACATTATGCTCTTATGTATCCAGAATTTGTACTCCTCCGGTCTTTCAGGTATTTCCGCTACAATATCGGGATGATTGCTGAGGGGCCCAAAATCGTACTCATTAAGCACTGCTAAAATTTCTCTTCCCGTCCATCTTCTGGGAGGACCACCGTGTTCTTCGGTTCCATCAAATGCGGCGGACTCGTAACGCCAGTGGTGATCCGCCGGAAGGAACACACGATGACCCATTCTGCATATGTTGTTGCAATGAGGGGTGCTCCCATAATCGTTGAGGCACTCTGGACAAGCCTTGTATCCCCTAACAACGCTGCCCGACAACATCCCATAAGCAGGAAAATCACTGATGGTACCAATAACCATGGCATGCATCTGGAACGTCTCCTTCTTGTACTTGTCAAAAGTGGGATGACCAACGTCCCACAATACCTTAAGCTCTTCAATCAATGGTTTCATATACATATCGAGACATTTCCCTGGGTAACCAGGCCCCGGAATCAACAACGTCAACATATTATATTCCTTCTTCATGCACATCCACGGAGGAAGGTTGTAAGGTACCAAAACCACCGGCCATATACTGTATGAAAGACTCATGGTGCCGAAAGGGTTGAGAGCCCGAGCCTGACGTTTCTGACATCTGACGCAAAATGAGAAAACTCATTGTTTATATGCTTCCAAACCGCTCCCTCAGAGATGCGTGTCATGATATCTGCGTCTCCCACGTCCCGCTCACCGTGCCATCTCATAGCTTTTGTGGTGGTTTCTGACATGTACAACCGCTCAAGCCTATCTCTCAACGGAAAATACCGAAGCACTTTCACAGGTTTCCTATTGCCTGCTCCCGTCAACTTATATCGGTCAGACTGACATATCGGACATGCGTCAAGGCTAGCAAGGTCATTCCCTTCTGCATCCTTACCCCAGAAGAGAACGCAGTCAAATGCACATGTGCATGGATCTTAATGTAGGAAAGCCCTAGATATTTGAGGATACTTCGGACCTTACGGTGATTGGTAGAATTACGATGACCCTCCTCCAACAACGAAGAAGTGTACTGTAGATATTCATCCACTTGCCTGATGCTCGATTTTGTCTCGACTTTAATCCTCATTACCTCCATCACACTTTGAAGAACTGTCTTCTCAGAACTTGAAGACACAGGGGTCTGTTGCAATGCAATCAGTTTGTTGTACTTGTCAAAGGCAGCAGTGTTGACAACTTGTGGGAACGGCTGCACCGGGTCATGCATATATTGTTCCCCACGTACACCGCTTTCAAAAGGAAACACGTCGTTGACGAATGCCATTGTTGGATCGTTGGATGTACTACTACTGCCCGCCTAAAAAAACTGCCCATGATCATGCGATTCATCTAATGATGGCTCACCGTGATATATCCAACGTTTGTACTTCGGCCAAAACCCATTACTCTTTAGGTGCTCCCATACTGTCCTAATCGGAAATCGACACATATCACTGCGACACTTACATTTCTTGCACGGGCAATAATGGTATTCATTCCCGTTTGCATTTTCCTCGACGAACTGCAAAAAATCCACAACTCCTGTAGTGTATCGTCGGTCATGCCTTGGAAGCGAAATCCAACTCTTATCTCGATCCATATATAGCCTGATAATAATATATATGTATAACTTTAATTAATAATAAATTAATTAACATATATATATATTACAATATATATTATTATCAACATCAACTCATATATATATATATCATTAATTAACAACTATTATTTAACTTCATTACACTATCAACAACCATTAATTAACATATTTATATATATATATATATATATATATATATTAACACTAATTAAAATAACATCAAATTAAAACACATAATTAAACTCTAACTGAAAATCAACTCAATTACAACTCAAAATCAACATATATACATACATTCTAACACTAAAACAACAACAAAACAAAAAATCACTTACTATATCAAAATCACTAAAACTCAAAATCAACTCAACTAAAACTCAAAATCAACATATATACACATATACGTACCTATATATAGCTCCATAATGTAAGAGATGACGGATTTCAACAATACCCACAGATTTTTCACTCTTTCTCCCGTTTTTTTTTTAAATGAGCAGCTTCTGTCCAGATCTGAAAATATAAAGACTTATAGCCGACGAAAATTCCAATTTCGTCGGCCAAACTTTCAAAAGTTTTCGTCGGCTAATGTTTCAGAGAAAGGCCGACAAAAATCCAAATCGTCGGTCATTCTAGGGGTATAGCCGACGAAAAATATTTTTTAGGGACGAAAGAAAAAATCGTCGGCCATTCTTGTGGAATAGCCGACGATTTTTTATTTTTAGCGACGAAATAAAAAATCGTCGGCCATTCTTGGGAATAGCCGACAAAAAAAGTATGTCGTCGGCCGTTTTTTTTTTTTTCGTCGATAATGATCTTTTTTCTGGTAGTGGTATCTAATTAATCAGTTAGTGACGCTGAATATTCTTAATTATAAACTTTTAAACATACATATGTATAGGTCGAACCATGCCATAGACTTATAAATCTGTGGTTTCGATCATGTACTGAGGCATATTGAAAGCACAGTTTATCATGGCCTTACCACGTTTCATTTTCAGACTCGATCTAGGAGGCATTTTGAAAGCATTATCATCATCATCTTTGTTTTTTCTAGTCATGCATCTTGATTAGCAAAATAGCGACTTAAGAATAACATAGAAAATATAAACGTACACGACATTGGTCCCTTATTACATATATATTAATCATTTTAGTAGTAGACCATGATCATTGGGATGAGCAAACTTCCCAGTTTCAAGTTGACCTCACGTACAGCTTCAAATATTCTAGTCTAGGAACCACATTAATCAAGCCATTGATGAAGTGGCCCTGTATGTAATCTGCCAAAAGTTGTTCCACGGTACATTGGGAGATTTTCTTCTAATTAATATCAACTCCTTGATCGGCTCGTAGACTCTCACTGCAGAATTTTCTTGTGGAAGATGCTGAAAACGCAAATCACATAAACTTGTTTGGGCCAAAATTGGAGTTTACTTCAATTGGACTTTTACCCCGAGGCCCAGAGGGGTTTAGGTTAAACCGAATCCAATATGAGCACTTCTTGTTTTATTTGGGAGAATGGCGGGGAATGAAAGTATTGATTTGCTACCCGATCAGATTGGGGTTATTTTGTAGTAATCCAATTACACAATACACGAGGTACCTTAACGGATGATAAGGTGTAAACGCTGATTGGGATAAATAGGGATTATTTGGATAGCAATCTGTTTCCGAAAGGTATCTTAAGCTAAATCAGTGATTGATTCTCTTTGGAGTCGATTTGGCTTATCTCGGCTTTAATTGAGTGATGATCTGAGCAATATACGGTGTGGAATGAGTTCCCTAAGTAAAGGAAAAGATTGATCTTAATTTATTCTTAATTGATTTAATTGGAGTTGGTTTGAGGAAGGACAATCCTAGTCAATCCCGGAATCCGCCAGTCTGGATCTTCAAGCACTAGGGTTTCGTGAACCATATAAATATAACTCTTTTGTAAGTAGAGAATGGTTCTCAACCATCTACAAACAAACACAAGTTCTAGCGCTACGCTAACTTGCAAAGCCTCTCCGGAGCAACTCACGCAATTTGCCTCCACCTGCGATCGATCATATCTCGCATTCTTGTCGAGCAGTTGCTGAGCGTCTCATGCAATTTGCCTCCACCTGCGATTGAGCATATCTCGCATTCGTGTCAAGCGGTTGCTGAGCCTATCGAGTCAGTTCGCTACTCCGGTAGCAATCGAGTCGTTACCCCGGTAACAAACACCCGTGATCTTGGTTTAGCTCTGCTTTGCTTCTCCAGATCAAAGTAAGATCCTCAATCCGTCAGGGGTTGAGAAGAAAATCCTGTTAGTTAGTTCTATTCAGTTCTTGTTCGAGCCCTGTACGCCGGATTAGTCAACGCCCGCGTAACAGTTGCTTGGTCAAGAAGTCAGAGTCTATTGGGAGCAGACGAGAGGACTCGCCAGGGGTCGTCCGCAGTCGAGTTGCACGACTCCAAAGGTGCTGGCACGCCTAAGCACACAGAAGACACGCGAGGAGCGCGCATCCTCCACTCCCAAGTGCTGACTGTTTGCCGGGTGCTGAATCCGCCACGAACATTTTGGCATGCCCAGTGGGACCCAGTGTCAAGATTGCGGGATCTACGAAGGGTGATCCTTACAAAAGGATAACCATGAATTGTTTGAAGAATTCCCATAAGGAGCTGATCAAGCATGGAACAGCTGATTGTAGGGGATTAACTGACGCTGAAGCTAATGAAGTGTTTGGCGGGACCTTGGGGATGAAGCAACTATTGCTGCAGCCCTCAAGGTGGTGCGAGACAGGAAGAATCAAGCCCCAGCATCCGTGGCACCAATTGTCGCGAATGAGGGGGAGATAGTAGAGGTGACGGCTGCTTCTCAGGTTGATAATGATTCTTTTGGCCTTACCAACCGGGCAGCCTCATTTGGTTTCTTAGAGGAGGGGTTCGCAGACGAGTCCGCGGATCCGCCTGCGTCACCTGTTGCACCGTTTACCGGGGAGACTGCATCTCCCACAGAGGTGACGGACACTCTGAGGATGTTGATCGACAAATCTTGTCGTACAGATGAAATTCTGAAGAAGGCCAACAATGTGGTCGTTAATCTATGTGAATCCGTTAAGCGAATGGAGACAGAGCAAACGGGGTTCACTGGCAATTTCAACTATCTCGCCGGACAGCAGAGGCTACTGGCGGATAGCATGGCTGCCCATGTCAGAAAATCTGATAATTGCTGGCGACAGCAACAGGAGCAGTTGGCGGCTACCAATGCCACGCTCGAGAACATGAACACCTTGATGGGGCAACTTTATGATCGGTTCGACCAGTCGGAGGGGTCTGACCTTACAAATCCGCCGAAAGACAGGCGGGGACGAGCAGCTGGTCGTGGCAGATCTGGCGGACCTAATGCCGGGGCGGTTAACAACGAAACAGGCGGCAATGGATAGGGTGGCAACGATCCGCCAGAGCCACCAGCGAATGTCGTAGCCCAGCTGACCATGGAGGATATTGGCAGAGTTTTTGCTGAGAAGCTTAGGGAACTATAGGGGTTACCCGACGTCGACAAGACGTATGAGAGTCCATTAACTCGAGAGATCAATGCAATACCGTTCCTTGCCGGATTCAAGCTAATCCGTTTCACTCCATTCACCGGCCAGACGTCGGAGGATGCCGAAACGCACATTATGCGTTTTACTAATGAGTCTGGTCAATATGCTGAAGACCCAGTCATGAAGTTGAAGCTCTTTCCCACATCTCTGGTGGGGGAAGCAGCTATTTGGTACAAGCGGTTAAAGCCTGGATCAATCCCAGACTAGAAGACTATGGAGGTTCTCTTCAGAACTATGTTTGGTGTTGAGGAGGCGAAAATTGGGGTCAAGGACCTAGCGGAAACGGAGCAGAGGCCTGACGAATCCGCCACTGATTATTTAAGAAGGTTTAAGCTGGAGTTAACCCGTTGCGAGATGGATATTCCAGAAGAACACGCAGTCAAGATGGCGATCGATGGTTTGGTGGATGAGATCCGCCAGGGATTCAGGCAGGTTCATGTGACCACTATGGCGGATCTGACCAATCGGCTAGGTCAAGAACAGCACTATGTTGATCGGTCCAAGGAGAGGAACGAAAGAAGGAAGGGGACTCCTGTGTCCTACTATCCGGGGACTCTAAAGCCCAAGGCTCCACTTCCGGCCGTTACTAAGACAGTGGCGACTATCCAGGCGGATGCGGTGCCTAGACCAATCCTGACGTGGGTTGATGGTGAGGAATTGGAACACGAAGTGGCGACTATAGAGAGGATTGATCAGAGACCTTTGCAGTCCAAAACCGTAAGGTTGGTTAGGGAGACTGTGAAGATAGTGACCCCACTTCCAACCAAGTCAGCTTTTGACTCGTATACCTATAATGCTCACAAAGCTCCAGAAATTCTGCAGGAGTTGTTCAACCAGGGGCGTCTACAGCATGAGGGCGGATTCATTCCTAAACTGGATTACATGGCTGGAAAGACATACTGTAGCTTTCACAGTATGAACAACCACAACACCAAGGATTGTGTGAAGTTGAAGGATCAGCTACAGACCTGGATCAATGACAAAACCTTGCAGTTGGAGATTCCCAAGGAGCCTCAATGGGCAGCAGCTAAGACCGGCCCGCGGATCAATGCGATTGAAATCAGTGTCGGTCTGGGTCCAACACAGCAGCTTGGGAAGCAAGTTTCCAGGTTTCAGGAGTACGCATATGACGCAAGCAAAGCGGAGGAAATCTGGAAAGCTATGGTGCACCAGGGGGCACCGGAGATTCGGGAGTTTTACCAATGCCATCCCAATAGTGGGGATGGCGGGCACACGTGCATTTTTCATCGTTCATCTGATCATTGTACTTCTCAATGTGTAGGTATTAAGGATCAGCTGCAGGAATGGCTGAACGATGGGAAGCTGGAGTTTGCTGAGAACAGGCCTAGTCCTTGCCCAAAATTCTGGGTCGGGGCTATTGAAGAAGAGGATATGGTGTTAGTTCCTCGGTCTAAACTTTGCTTAACCTGTAGGTTGAATACAGGGCAGCAGATTACTTACGAGGAATTTTAGACGGCTGTGAAGGAGGCAGAGGAGAAGGCTGAAAAGAGGGCCTTCGAGAAGGCTAAGTTGGAACATCCGCCTCCCGAAAGGTCAGGAAGGGAGAGTCACAAGCGGGTGAAGTATCACCATGGGTCCGAGGATAGTTATGCTAGCAGGGCGAGGCCCAGGCAAGACCTAGGGCCTTCCAGAGTGAAGTCAGCCACAGTTAGGGGTTCGTACAATGCTGCGAATCCAGAGCCATCTGTGAAAGTGTACATTCCGCCAGCTTCTAGGAATGACCCAAAGGCGGACAGATGGTATACACAGCGAGGCGGTAAGGCGGTTGAGCTTGCTGCAGTTACCACCCCGGAATGAAAGGAGGCGCTTTGGCAAGGCGAAGAAGACCTTGGCGGATCTGGCTTCTGGGAAGGTAACTGAGGAAGAGCTGTCGGTGCCAGTAGAGCATGTGGAGCAGGTTCACAGGCGGTATAGAGTCAGGACTAAGTCCTATGTGGATTCCAGGCGGCAGCGCTCCATGGAAGCTCCACCTGCTCCTCGAAGGAACGTTCATGACAGGCTGGTGGATCTGCCAAGGGCCACTGGGAGCACCTCAGTCAAGGCCAAGAAGGTCGCCAAGGCATATGATAAGCGGACCAAGGGCAAGTCCTATGGCGAGGAAGACTTGGTCTGGAAGGTACCTTTACCCCTTGATGAGCCAGGACGGGGCAAATGGAGTGCTCGCTGGGAGGGTCCATTTGTCATTGATCGTATTGTGGGCAAGGGAGCCTACCAGCTCAGAGACTTGGCAGGAGAAGTTCACAGAAACCCAATTAATGGGCGCTACCTCAAGAAATATTTTCCAACTGTTTGGGAGTATGAGACCACCACCACCCCCCCCCCCCCCCCCCCCCCCCCCCCGGCGGATGATGACATTGATCCGAGTTCTTCTTAGCCCACCGGGCTCGGGGGGCATCAAGTCAGAGTGGCGCATCCGCTTGGGGTGTGTCTGCCACGTTTTGGGGTTGCTAGTTTTCATTGCAAAACTGTTAGGGTTTTGTGTTTTCCCAGTTTTATCTAGACATCCGTTTGGGGTGGCTATGTTCTTGTACTTTTAGTTATCAATAGATTTCCCATCTTTGCTGATTCTTGGCTATAAGTATTGAAATTGCAGCTTGCTACATTCATATAAGGCTTTGCGGCCAAAGACATTACAGGAAAAGGAAAACACAAAGAGCTACTGACTAGATCTGAAGCCATACCTACATTTCTGAGTCCTCACTGCTGGCGGATATCTCTGAAGCCATAAAGAGAGGGGTTCCAACGCACGATTGGAACCATCACCGGTTGACGGACCCGTCCCGAAGGACTCATGGCACTCCCGCTTTGGGAAGCGGCGTACGGCAGATGTGGGGCAAATGGAAATGGGGCAGCACCCGACCGCGTGCTAGAGGCAGTGGTGATTGACACACTACCCTCATCGTTGCCATGTGCCCTTCCGTAGCTGCCAAATTTGGGTTCGGGATTCTCTTCCGCCACCGGGAGTGGTACCTAACCAGGTCACCAGGGTTACTGGCCTCGGGGAACAGCCAAGAGTGGCCAGTTGTTACCTGACCACCTCGAAGCTCATACCCAGGGCGCGTAACGCTAGGTGATCGGGGTTAGGGTCTGTTTAACGCTAGGTGACCGAGGTTATAGGGTGTCTCGCAGACTATCAGCATATCTGGTGGAACGGCTTGAGGCAACCAGGGGTTTGGCCATTTGCAGGTGTTACTATTGCTGCCATGTTACTCTAAGATGGCCAACCGAGTGCATTTCCTCTTCAACAAGGGTTTCCTCTTATACTGCCTTTCAGGGGAATCCAACGGTTGGGGGTTGCCATGACTTTATTACTGTGGTTCGCCCATCTTTATGAGGTTGCCCGTTTCGGTCACCGTTCGAGTTGGGAACCAATGAGGGCGATAAATGGGGTTTGACTGACAAATCCTCGGGCTTCTGCCCCGCTTTCGATGCTGCGTTAGTCCAATCTCGTATTAATGATAGCTTGCCTATTCCAAGCTCCGGTTGGGCCGCCGATCCTTGGGCTTGTTTCCTATTTCTAACAGGCCAAATTTGCCTCACGACGGACGGGTTTTTTTTTTTTTTTTTTTTTTTCCAACCATTGGATCTTAACCCACTTTGGGGGAAGCCATTTATATTTACTATTTAGTTTACTGGGCTTTACTTTGTCTTCCACACATCCGCGCAGCCACGGGAACTAGGGGGGCAACCTAAGGGCAATATCAGCTATAGTTTTCGGATTTTTCGGAGGGTAGAATTTTGAAAATTTTTGAACACTCCGTCGGGTGAGGCCCTATCATCCCCTGAATTAGGGTTTTCCGGAGTGTTGACAGTAGCCACAGAGGGGCTACAGCAGGCCCACAGACCCGCCGCTAGTGTACCAGGGGCCGAACCAAGGCCCGGGACCGGATCACCAGCACCCGGCCTCGGGGTCCAGCAGTCTATCCTGCCACCAGGGGCCCGGGGACAGGGGGCGCCTGCCTATCAAAGAGGTCACCAAAGCTGCCTTTTGGTGTGCAAACAGAAGGGAACCAGTCCCACATCGAAGGGTAAGGCCAGACCTCACTCCTGGCCACCTATATAAGAGCCCCAACTACCCTCATTAATAGGTAACTGATCCTTCCTACCGCTTATATACGTGCTTAAGTTATATCTATTCCAACTATACTAACTTAGGCATCGGAGAGGAGAAGACCGGCCCGCCCGGTATTCCCCTTAGTAAGCAGGTTTACAGGAGATAGTACGAAGATTTACCTGTCTCTACCAGGCCCCAGGGTTTGTGCAGAAACAATTGGCGCCGTCTGTGGGAACGGTTTTGATCTGCGAGAAAAGTAAGCGTTGCTCTACCAGAGAATAGAACCCGATCGATCCTTTGGAAAGCAGTCAGATCCGCAATCCGGAGGCCATGGAAGGAAGGAAGATAAAAACTGACGCGGGAAGGTTGAAAGAGTGAATTCAGATCCCCGACCGGGCCCAAAACATAAGGGCTGAGGTCGGTACGAGGTTCACCCTTTCTCCCGACCAAGACAGAACCCACGATCGCCGAGACTCAGAGAACCCCGACCGGTATGATGCGGGGGAGGAAATAAAAAAGATGAAGGCAGAAGTCGCGCGGTTGCGAGAAGAGGGCGATCGGGACCGGCTAAGGGCGGATGCCCGGTGCCGAGAATTGGAAGCAGTGAACGTCGTCTTAGTGGCGGCATTGGAGAAAGGGGGCCAGCAGGGCACTTCTCGGGCGGCATCGTGGCCCGCGAGCAATGCCAACGAATTCCCGCACCTAGAGGTGGGACAGCCTACGGGAAGGAGAATGACCGTGCATGTGCCCACACCTCTCTTTCCGGAATCTTTAAAAAACTCTGGCCCGGTTGAACCCCCGTACCGCACAAACCTGGCGTCGAGCGAGCAGGACAGCCCCACTGCAAGGACGCTCGAGGCGCTCTCCGCCTCAGTGTCAGACATGAAGGACCGCCTAGAGGTCAGTGAGAGAAAAGAGGGGCAGCCGCGGGACAGCGCACGATTCAGCGAGCGCACTGGACCTTTTCCGCTCCGGATTAGGGAGTCGGGAAGATCTGGTAGCCAAAGGCCCCTGAAACTGACGTACACAGGAACGAGCTGCCCGTACCAGCACCTGGACACCTTTAAGTCGCAAACGGGCACAAGGGGCTATTCAGATGTCACGTACTGCAACATATTCCAAGAGACTCTCTCGGGGGCTATTGAGTTGGTTTTACGAGCTGCCAGTGAACTCAGTAGAAACTTTCGAACAGCTGGCTAATAAGTTTGTCGGCCGGTTCGCCCTTAGAGCCAAGACGGCCCAAACGTCAACGATCCTTTTCGATTGCATGCAGGCTGACCACGAACCGCTACGCGCTTTCGTTAACCGGTGACATATCGCCACGACCGGGGTCAGAAACTTGGATAAAAGGATAGTGGGGATGGCATTCAAGCAGGGGTTAAAACCTGGGGAACTCTCGTACAACTTACGAGTAAAGGAGTCATTAGGGTACGATGAGTTGATGGTTGTGGCCGTCAGGCACGCCCAGGCTGAGCACGAGACGTATGGGGACAAGATGCCCAAGCGGAGTCCGGACGACCCGCTACCGCCGTCTCCCTGTGAAAGCAAGACTGGGCGGCAAGATCGCAACCATACACCTGCAACTAGCAAGAAAGCCGAAGTACGGGAGGATTGGCGACCCCGACGGAGCAGTGACAACAGTTCACGGACAGCCAGAAGACCCCCACTTGTGCAACCGGCACGGCCCCTGGCAGCTGCGCCACAGGGGCGACCTCCGCGGGCTCTAGCCATTATGCCGGCAAAAAAGCCCGAAGATCCAGCCCTTCGGTGTAGCAGCCAAAGACCCCAGAGGACGGTGGTGGACGACCGAGTCCATCCGGTTGACCCGCAAAGGGACCGGCAGGCAGCTCGGCAAGTAAGGACCATAAGCACCCGAGTCCCCGGGGGAATAGAGGTGCACGGGAGCATAAACTTGATACATGGTGGGGACCATATAGATCGACTCACCCGGAGTTCAAAGAAGTGGTGCTTAAGAGCGATCCGGGGAAAGGAGGTATATGCCTTTGGAGGAGGAAGTGGCCAGGCCGCTAAAACAGGATGGAACTCGGTTACTTTTTACGAGGAAGAAGAGCCGGAGGATCTGATTCAACCGCACAACGACCCCTTCCTCATTATGGTCCAAATAGACCACTGGATAACTAGCCGTATGCTGATCGATACCGGAGCTTCTGTCAACGTGATGTTCCGAGACGCATACAAAGGGCTGCAGAGAGGAAAGAATAAGTTATCCCAGGATAACGAGCCGCTGATCAGCTTCTCCGGTGAGGTGGTCCAGCCTTTGGGATCAGATTACCTACCGCTAATCTTCGGCGAGGGAGACAGGATGAAGAAGGAGTACCTGGAGTTCATCGTCGTGGATTGCCTGTCATCGTACAATGGCATAATCGGTCGGCCAGGGTTATGGAAGCTGAAAACATTCATAGCCTGCCATATGCTGATGGTGAAGATGCCTTCACCGACCGGTGTCATTACCATACTCGGGGACCAGAGGATCGCTCGCAGGTATTATGCGGAGGCCCTGACCCACGGGAGAAAGAGGACCGAGGTCTTCACGACCACTCAACAAGCGCCAGTGCCGGATTTGAGTCTTGACCCCCGTGATGACACCGGTTCTGACGACGAGAAGCTAAAGCGACCCTTGGCCGTGGAAGAAACCGAAACAGTCTCCATTTCGGAGGACCACCTAGAGCGAAAAGTGGTGGTAGGGACGAGGCTCGCTCCGGCTGTCAGGAAAGAGCTCATCACCTTCCTCCGAGACAATAGTTCGGTCTTCACACGGTCCTACGAGGACATGCCAGGCATATCCCCGGAGATAGCCGTCCACAAGCTAAATTCGTTGCCCAACGTTCCCCCGGTGAGGCAAAAAAGGAGGTCCTTCAGTCCGGCGAAGTATGAAGCAATCAGAGAAGAAGTACAGAAGCTAAGGGGCATAGGTTTCATCCGGGAAGTCCAGTACCCCCGATGGCTTGCTAATGTGGTTATGGTACCAAAGAAGGGAACCGACCAGTGGCGCATGTGCGTGGATTTCAACAATCTAAACCGGGCGTGCCCAAAAGACAGCTTCCCGCTCCCCCGAATAGATCAGCTTATAGATTCCACGTCCGGCTTTAAGCTGCTCAGCTTCATGGACGCCTACGCCGGGTATAATCAGATAAGGATGAACCCGGACGACGAAGAGCACACATCATTCACAACTGACCGAGGTACCTACTGTTATAAGAGGATGCCGTACGGTCTAAAGAATGCCGGAGCCACCTACCAGCGGATGGTGAATCGCATGCTGGAGCAAGAAATGGGTAAAACGGTGGAAGTATACGTAGATGACATGCTGGTCAAGAGCTTGACTGTAGGGGCCCACGTCCGAGATTTGGCGGTAGTCATCGGTAAGATGCTCAAGTTTGGAATGCGCTTGAACCCGAAGAAGTGCATTTTTGGGATTTCAGAGGGCTTGTTCCTAGGCCACATCATCAGCCAGCGAGGGATAGAAGCTAACCCACTGAAGGTCTAGACAATCCTAGACATGGAAACACCAGGGGAAAGAAACCAGGTCCAAATCCTGACCGGCCGGCTGGCCGCCTTGGCCAGATTCATCTCCCGCCTGACCGATAAGTGCGCCCCATTCTTTAAACTGCTCAAAGCACAACAGTTCAAGAAAATCCACTGGGCGGCGGAGCATGAAGCGGCATTCCAGTCCATCAAGACGTATCTGTCTGCAGTACCTCTCCTATCCAAACCAGTGCCGGGCGAGATGCTATACCTCTACATAGCTGCATCCGAAGCGGCTGTCTCCGCGGCCCTCGTCAGGAAGGAGGGCACGCTCGATCTCCCGGTATATTATGCAGGGAAGGGACTTACCGGAGCCGAGGGCCGGTACCCCGACATTGAGAGGTTGACTCTGGCCCTGATCGTTAGTGCTAGAAAGCTCAGGCACTATTTCCAGGCTCATTCCATCACCCTATATACCAATCACCCTTTGCGACAGATCCTGCAAAAACCGGACACCAGCGGCAGGCTCGTACGGTGGGCAGTTGAGTTGGGAGAGTTCGATATCACTTATGCTCCACGAACGGCTATCAAGGGACAGGCAGCTGCGGATTTCATATGTGAGCTCACCCCAAAGGTGGCAGAAGCGCACCCCGGCCGGTACGAGGGCAAGGAGGCAGTTCAGGCCGTAAAGATCGAACCAGGTCTTCCCAACGGTTGGAAGCTCTACGTAGACGGCTCCTTAACGAGTAAGCGGAGCGGAGCCGGCGTCATGCTAACCTCGCCCGATGGCCAATCGTACGAGTATGCCCTACGGTTCCTCTTCAACACTTCCAATAACGCCGCTAAATATGAGGCCCTCATAGCCGGTTTACAACTAGCCAAAGAAATGGGAATCCCATCCCTGGACATATACAGCGACTCGAGCCTAGTCGTGAACCAGATGAACGGGCTGTTCGAAGTCAAGGAACCCCAGCTAGCCTCCTACCAAGCTCTGGCCAAGGCCCTGATCGAGCCATTCCAGGGTGCCACGATCCAGCATATACCCCGAGAGGCAAATAGACATGCAGACACCCTCGCAAGGTTGGCAACCGGAAACTACCCTCCGGAGTACCGAAGAGCTAAAATTGAAACCCTCCAGAAACCGAGTATAAGCAAGACCATCTCCGAGATATTTGCGGTAGATGAGGCACCACCGAGCTGGATGGATCCGATAGTTAGATACTTGGCTGACAAAACCGGCCCCTAGGATGCAGTGGAGGCTAGGAGGCTACACCTCCGGTGCGCCAGGTACAGCCTTCTCAACGGCAAGTTGTACCGAAGAGGGCACAGTTTCCCCCAGCTGAAGTGTGTCACTAAGGAGGCAGGAGAGGCTATCATGAGAGAAATCCACGAGGGAGTATGCGGTAATCACTCTGGCGCCCGGTCCTTGTCTCACAAGTCGCTCCGGGCAGGGTATTTTTTGCCAGACATGGCAGCAACATCAAGAAGAATATCAGGTGACTGCCACAAGTGCCACATGTACGCCTCTACACCCCATGCCCCGGCAATCGCGTTATCAATCCTGTTAGCGCCATGGCCGTTCGCACAAGGGGGACTAGACATCATCGGCCCTTTCTCAATAGCTATGGGACAGTACAAATACGCCATTGTGGCCGTGGAATATCAGACTAAGTGGGTCGAGGCGGAACCCCTGGTAAAGATCACCGAGGAGCGAGTAAGAAAATTCATGTGGAAGAACATCTACTGCAGGTTCGGGGTACCGCAGACTATAGTCACGGATAACGGGACACAGTTCAACAATGCTGATCTTATCCAATACACGGCCTCCATGGGGACCCGGATGTTGTTTGCCTCAGTGGCACACCCGCAGACCAACGGCCAGGTGGAAGCGGTGAACAAGATTATCAAAACCCTCCTCAAGAAAAAGCTGGATGCCAAGAAGGGATGTTGGGCCGAAGAACTCCCTGCGGTTCTATGGGCCATACGGACGACAGTAGCCGAAGCACTAGGAGAGACCCCGTTCTGCATGGCATTCGGAAGCGAAGCGGTACTCCCTGTAGAGACCAATATGCCTAGCAGCAGGGTCGAAAATTACGACGCCGAGACAAACGCCGAGGGCATACGGCTCAACCTGGATCTCATAGAAGAGCGGCGCGACCAGGCGCATATGCGAAACCAAACCTATAAGCAACGGGTCGCTTGGTACTATGATAGAAGGGTCCGGGAAAAGAAATTACAAGTGGGGGACTGGGTCATGAAGAAAGTTCAGAAAAAACCACTGGCCTTGGAGCCAACGTGGGAAGGGCCCTACCAAATCAACGCTGCTACGGGCCCGGTAACATTCCACATCATAGACGCCGAAGGCATCTATTCCACCCACCCGTGGAATATCCAGCACCTGCGGTTCTACCCTAAATGAAATCAGTCGTAAAGGGACAATAGTGTATTTGGCACCAACATTGCAATACATAGTTACTGCATTTAGAATAAACTACAGCTGGTCGCAAGGTATATACAAAAAAAACTGTTAGCCAGCACCGCCGGAGCCCCCAATCCCGGACCCGCCACCTTTGAGAGACTGCTCTTGCTCCGCCATCTCAGCCAGGGCTACATCAGCCACCATCCGCTCAGCATCAAGCCACCCTTTCTCCCTCCACTCCATATAGGCATCATTTATGCCCTTCGCACGGGCGTGATCCAGCATCTCTTCAAGCTCCACCGACTCCCGAAAGTCTTCGACAGCTTTATCAGCCACTTCAGTAAGCCGGGATTCCACAAGCTTCTCCCCTCCTTTGAGGACTGCTGTCATTTGGGTCTGCAGTTCCAAAACCTTCTGATACGACCCCGAATTTCGAACTACCTCGGGACAGTGTTTTCTTTTATTTTTACGTACCGAGAATCGTTCTTACGATTCGAAAGTCCGAAATGTTGACTTTTAAATAAGTCGACCCGACCGAGGATTTTGTTTTTTATAAGGTAAAGGACGTTGAAACGAGTTCGTGGACACGCGGCACGATTTATTTGGAGTTGGTACGAAAAAGTTGTGACGTGGGAACCGAAACTTGCCGATTTTGGACGAGTATAAATAGCCGGGAGAAAATTTCCCGAAAGGGAAATCTCTCATTTTTTTTCTTTTTCTTTTTCTTCTTTTTCTTCTCTTTCTCTTTCTCTCTCCTCTCCCCCAATCCGGCTCGGCCTCCGGCCGAATCTCCGCCGTCCGGCCGAACTGGGCCGGAGCACGGGTCCCATTCGGACCGGCTCGGCCTCCTCGTCTTCTTTGTGGCAGTGGCGTGGCGTGAAACGCCGCCGTGAGGCCGTGCGAAGCCGAGCAAGGTTCGACGGTGTCGAACCTCGTCCTCCCTCCTCCGGCCAAGGTTCCACCCGATTATTGGGGGGAAATGAAGACGTCGACGTGTGCAATCATTCCATGGAAGGAATCGAACCGAATTGCACCAGGTAAGGAGGAATTAGAAATTGAAATTTTTAGGGTTTTTTGGTTTCCGATTTGGAGATTGTGATTTGGATGTTTTTGGTAGATTTAGAGGCTAGAATTGGGTTTAGGACGATGATTGGAGTTGATTGGGTGTATTTTGATGTTGAATTGGTCGAATTTGGAGAGAATTGGAGGTTGAACAGTACTGCCGCCGTGCCGGCCGCCGTATGCGGTGGCTGCGCTGGTTTTTGGCGGCGGGGACGAGTTCCCGAGGTGGTGGCGATGGTGTTGGATGAATTTGGCATTGATCGGAGGTGTTTTGGCCTCCTATGGCGGCGGCGCCAGCGGCGGCGCTGCTGTTCCGGCGACGGTGGCGGCGGCGCCACTGTTCCGGTGGCTTGAGGAAGAAGATGAACAGTGTTGTGGTAAAAAGTGAAAAGGTAAAACGGTAAAAGGTGAAAAGTAAATGGTAAAACAGTAAACAGTAATTAGTAAAAGTAAAAAAGTAAACAGTAAAAGTAAATAGTAAACAGTAAAAGTAAATGGTAAATAGTAATTGGATTTTAACCATTTACTGTTTGACTTTCAGAATTACTGTTTAACCTGGAATAATTACTGTTTGACCAGTAGTTTTACTGTTGACTTACCGTAAAAAGGGTAAAAGCTGATTAAAAGGGTTTTACGACGGAATAACTGGGAAAAGAATTATTTGGACACGAGGTGGGTGTCCTAAGCTATTTCGGACGTAGATTATCGGTATTAAAGCGTAACTCCTATACTGATAACTAAAAAGGAAAAATTAGGGGTTCTCGGACGAGCGAGGACGTCCGTGGTTTGGGTTTTATATTTGTTTTCCGAGGTTTAGAAATTTACGAATTCGCCCATGTGACAGGTCGAGAGGGTACTCGACGGGATGAGAGCCGAAACGGCTACCAGCTCAGAAAGACTGTGAGTGGATTTTTATTTTAAATAAATGCATGCATAAATATTTTATTGAAATGAAGTTGATATTAATTAAAAGATTTTTTTGAGGTTGATAGGAGTTATAGAGATTTGATTATGATCATTGTTTCATTTACTATTTAAAGGAAAATATGGATTTGGAATATATGTTTACTACTATTTTAAATAGTACGAAATTTTACTCAGAAAATGAGATTTTCGAAAATAGTATGAATTGATAAAATCATATTTGAGCATTCTAAATATATTTATAGTAAAAAGACCGGAAATGAGATTTCCGGGGATTTTATGATTTCATTATTTGTGATTTTCGACATGGGAGATGTCGACATGGGAGATGTCGAAATTATATATATCATTTTTATATTTATTTTGTGACATGTAAGACATGTCGGATGTTTATATATTCTTTTGAGGCTACAAGTTTATGTGATTATATATATATGAGCCTCGGACGTACGGTCGGGGATCGTACGGAGTGTTATATATAAGGGGAAACGTGTTTTTGGTTTGTTTTCGTATTTTCACCATACGAGGGTCCACGGTATTATTATATTGATGCTAGCTAGCGAGGCCTCATCCCACGCGAGGTGACGACTTGACCATATAGGTCAGATTCACGCTCGGTGGTCGACGTAGGGTGGTATATATTGAGGCGGTAACGTGTCTAGGTAGTAGACTTAGACACGGGGGGGAGTCAATAGGACTCTCGGACCCGGAGCCTGACGAGGTTCCAGTTATTTATGGTGGGTAGACTTTCCCCTGTTGCATGGCCAATGGGATTTGGTCATGAGGATGTTTTCACTGTGATTGCGGGAATATTTCCTCGGTGAAGTTTTCAGTTTTTAATAAATTTCCGCATCAGTCGATTGAAATTTTTATATTATTATATGACGTGATTGAGATTTTTATACGATTATATGATGTGGCTTCGGGAATATTTCATTTATAAGACTTTCAGCTTTTGATAGATTCCCGAAGCAGTGGATTAAGATTTCTATATTTTTATATTATCTAGTTTCGGGAATGTTTCCTCTATGAGGCTTTCGGTATTTTATAGATTTCCGAACCAGTGGAACTAAGATTTTTATATGACCAAAGAGATTGATCGAGATGTATTATAAGTTGATTTTCAAATGATTATGATTTTATATATATATATATATAAACAAAGGAGTTTTGTTTATTTGAGTTGTCAGCGAGGCTGAGTTGTTTTAATAGAGTTTTTCATAAAATGTGGTACATTTATATATAAATATGCATGCATTGTGATTTTCCGATTAGTATGAAAATGTGGGAAAGTGATATAATGTCTTTAACGAAAAGTTTTAGTTGAAATTATTTTATTTTTTATCCACTCACTCTAACGTTTTTAAATTACTTTCCCCTGGGCCCTTCGTTTTAAAATGCCGAGTGTGCAGACTAGTAGTCGAGGTCAACGATACTCAGGTCGAGGCATAGTCAGCGTTAGTATTGCTTCCGCTTGGTAGGATCTTTTGATTCTTTATCTTTCTGATTTTGTATCCTTAGTTATTTTCTGTAGAATGCTCTGATAAATTGTAGATGTTTTAAAAGTGATTTTACTTCTGTGTGGAGAAGTTGTTGGAATCTTGGGGGAGCAGGTGGCTCCTAGAGTCAGGGTGGTTTTTATAAAAGAGTTTTGTGTTTTTTTCAGGTGAGGGTTGTCCATTTTAAGAGAGGTCATGCCGATTTTTCGGTAAAATCTCTCTTAAGGTGGTCCCCGCAGGATCTGATCCGGGTTTCGGGGTGAAATCTGGTTCCGGTCCTGTCACCTTCACCTCCAGCTCAGCATTCTTCGCTTCCCGAGCGGTCGCCTGACGGTCGGCTTCCTCCCGCTCCTGCGCCAGCTCAGTGGTCAACCGACCGGTTTCCTCTTTCTCCTGCGCAAGCTCAGTTGTCAGCCGACCAACCTCCTCTCTCTCCCGCGCAAGCTTAGTTTCCGCCAAGGATAGCCGCACAGTAAGCTCCTCCACTTGCTTCTCCAAAACCGCAACCTCCCCTCTAGGCTCGGCGACGTAAAGACTATGAACCAGCTGGCACAGATACACAAAAGGAACAAAGGGGAAAGGAAGCCCAGAAAACACACTCACCCGAAGAGCTAATTCCACGGGCTTCGTCCTACTCTTGTCTGGCTGCCCAGTTCCAGGGCCGTCTCGATCAAGTCCCAAGGTTTCAATGGTAGATGCCACGAACCTACCAAAACCACCACCACCGGAACTACGATCGGTTTCCGGCCCCCGATTCCTTCGGCTGCCGGTCTCCCCAACCGGAACTAATGCTGACCCCCCACCAGCCGAGCTTGACGCCCCGGCATCAAACGTCCTCGCCCTCTTCGCTGGGGCTTCACCACAATCGCTTCTGCGGTGCCCAGGCACCTCCGCTGCCTCTTTCTCCCGCGCGGTCTGTACCCCCATCGGCCGTACTAGATGTTCCGAACCCTTGCCCACCGACCTTACTTCCCGGATAACGAGTGGGGCATTATCCTCACCGCCCAGCCGCCTGCCATAGTGGGAGTCCGGAAACATGAGCGGCACAGGCCTGTCATGCACCGTGCACTCTAGGGTGACCGGATCTACAACGGTTTTCGAAGCCAACTCCCCCATCTCCATCAACCTCGGGGCCACAAGCTCCTCATCCGGTTCGACGGTCTCTTCGTTCCGAACAGCGAGCCAGGGGGCATTAGCTGCAAAACGATAAACCGAGCGGTCAGAATAAAAGCGACCCTGCAAAACAAGTGCAAGGTACCTTACCAGGTTTTCTCCCCATCTCGCATATCTCCAGCACATTCCACCGGATGAAATTGTAGGAGCTCCGGCCCAGAACGTCTCAGCACACAAAAAGTCAGGCTAGTCGTTGCCTCTCTAAGTCCACCAACCGGTACGAATGATCTTCGATCGATTGATAAGCCCCGGGTACCTGAAAGTTCCTTGAACTACGCTGCCACCTGCCCCCGGCCATCACAACCGACCTCCTCCATACATTCGAAACCGACGACGGTAGGTGAGTGATGGCAGGATCGAAGTCACGCGCGGCAAAGTTAACACAACCGCAGGCCTGGGCCTTTTTGGAGTAGAGAACCTTGTACAGCGCCCGGAACTCATTCACTGTGGGCCAGTCCATATTGCTCAGGCTGAATAGGCACCCGAGCCCAAGCAACTGCCTCCACTGGTTGCTAGGCAGCTGAGCCAGGGACAGATTTATACTGCTCAGCATAAACTGGACAAACTTCGGCAGCGGCAGAGATAGTCCGTGCCGAAATTGATCATCAAAAACGGCAACCCAACCCGGCTCCGGGTTGCAAGCCAGTTCCCCGGGATATAGGCCTCGAAGCTTAATGGAGGAATCAATGTCCCACTTCGCCCGGAAGTCCCTTATCTCTCTCTCGGACATGCTTCTGGTTGGCTCGTCGCAGAAAATCACCCTATCGCCATCTAGTAGCTCATACCTCAACGCACGGCCGGAACCGACAGGATTCGTCGATCTCCCAGATGCCATAAAGCCTGAATAACGGAAGCTATTGCTGTAGCAAAATAGCAACACAGACAAACGGCAGGCAAAGGGCAAGGAGCAGCAAGATACGGCAGAAGGAGAGCGGAAGAACTGATAAATAGGGCAACCATAAAAGAGAGGCAACCCCAGCCACATATCTCCTTCATCTCAGACCGTTCCTTACCAACACGTGTCCCAGCATCGATAAAGGTTCCCATGCTATCATAAATTGATGGGACTGATGGACTCTCCCCTTCATCGCATGTCCGCCACCTGTCCCACTTACAAGCGGCAGTTAGGGGAGATAGGACGCAGAACGAGGCGTCCACTCCCTTCACTTCCCCAAGAAGTCAACCTTGAGCCAAGGAGCAGCATCTCACCGGTTATGAAGCATCCAACCGGCTCCGCACCACCCCACCGGTTATGCAGTATCCAACCGGCTTGAAGACAAGTCACCGGTCATGATCTTTCAACCGGTTTTGCACCACCTCGAGAGAATTGTTCCGAGTATGAGCCATCCATCAGGTACCATGGCAGTTCACGGTTAGGTATCATTCAACCGGCTGCATGGCATCTTCACTACAAGTCACCGGTTATGATCTTTCAACCGGTTCGAACCGCCTCGAGAGCAGTGTTTCGGGTATGAGCCATCCATCCGATACCATGGCAGTTCACCGGTTAGGTATCATTCAACCGGCTGCATGGCATCTCACTGGGGGACTCGTCTCGATATGGCAGAACGCCCGGGCGAGGTCCACCCGGTCCCATGACATTCCACCGGGCATGTGACATTCAACCGACTCCAAAGCATTCCACCGGTTGTCACTTTCCTTCGCCTACGGGCAGGAATGAGCCAGCAACAACTCAAGGCTTCCAAACGCATGGGCTTTATAAACCCGGGTGAGTTTACATCTAACACATGTACTCTTGTTCAGCAGGATAAAAACCATGCATCACACTGAACTGTGATACATTTGGGGATACTTGGCGAGACTCGTTATCTCAACGCCACCCCACCGGGCAGATTGTTTCTCTAACACAGAACAAGTCTCCCCGCAGGCTAACAAACCTGCACATTTACCTCGCTTATTCCAACAAAAGCTGAGAGCTAGCAAGTGTTGACCGGTGCTTCAGAACGACCGTAACACCGGGGGCACCTGTTGGCTCATTCCACGCACCAACAGGCCTTCCCATAGGCTAGCACTCTCCGACTCGTACCGATATGGCAGAACGCCCGGTCGAGGTCCCATGCACTCCGACTCGTACCGATATGGCAGAACGCCCGGTCGAGGTCCCATGCACTCTGACTCGTACCGATATGGCAGAACGCCCGGTCGAGGTCCCATGCACTCTCCGACTCATACCGATATAGCACAACGCCCGGTCACGCCCAATCTTCAATACGGACTTAAGGGACTGGGCACCGTTGGGTTGGTAACCCTGCGGGTCTGCGGGACAAGAGCAAGACAGATTAAGTCCCCATTCAAAATTGCACTTGACCGGGAACTTGGGGGACTTGTTGACAGTAGCCACAGAGGGGCTACAGCAGGCCCACAGACCCGCCGCTAGTGTACCAGGGGCCGAGCCAAGGCCCGGGACCGGATCACCAGCACCCGGCCTCGGGGTCCAGCAGTCTATCCTGCCACCAGGGGCCCGGGGACCGGGGGCGCCTGCCTACCAAAGAGGTCACCAAAGCTGCCTTTTGGTGTGCAAACAGAAGGGAACCAGTACCACATCGAAGGGTAAGGCCAGACCTCACTCCTGGCCACCTATATAAGGGCCCCAACTACTCTCATTAATAGGTAACTGATCCTTCCTACCGCTTATATACGTGCTTAAGTTATATATATTCCAACTATACTAACTTAGGCATCGGAGAGGAGAAGACCGGCCAGCCCGGTATTCCCCTTAGTAAGCAGATTTGCAGGAGATAGTACGAAGATTTACCTGTCTCTACCAAGCCCCAGGGTTTGTGCAGAAACACGGAGCATCCGTTTGGGGTGCGCCCTTATTCTCGCCTTTGGTAATAGGACATTCAGTGCAGGTCTTGATTCTAAAGTGATGTTTTATTTACAAAATAAGGGGCTTTGCGGCCGTGCTATTACAAAGGCAGAATTTAAATAAAGAGACATATCCGCCAACTATCTCTGATACCATCCCGATGCATAGGGCATATCCGCCAGTCCTTCAATCTGGAATTCCGCCGAGCGGATAGAGCATGAAGATTGTTTGGCAGAGTCAGTATTGGTTCCTTTTGGAGCAGAGTGGCGAATAGGGACTTGCTGCCTTGAATCTCTTGTTGCTCCAAGAGCCCAATAGACGAGCGCCATCTATTTCCGCCGAAGAAGGGCCAATCTCAGATCTGGAAGGCGATCACTGAGACAGAATTCCCTTCATAACGAAGACGACGACGGGTCTATTAAGGCATAACCACCCCCACACCGGCGTTGCCTCAACTCAGGTGGAGACAAATGGTCCCATGAGGCAGGGGAATGGTACCCAAAACTGCATCCATATTAGACCCCCGGCCGATGCAAGTAGAATGGCCCCCAGTCAGCAACTACCAATCTGTGACCACATCCGCCCAGGACATAACATGAGATGTTATGTTTCAGGATTTGTTTAACATGGGGTGTTATGTTTCAGGGGTGTTCGGAGGAACATCTGAATTAGATCTGGGGGAAAAGATTGAGGAAGCCATAGCGGCTGGTAAGGGAACCTAAGGAAAGAAATAAGGAACAACATTGTTAGGCGATTTGGGGTTCTCTGTTTCGGCCAAAGGGTGTTGCTTTTATAGCCTCGTTGGGAAGCAATCCAAGGGCTGGGCTGGAATTGCGCAGTTATTAGGCAATTGGGTATGGGGACCGTTTGCGTTTGAATTTCAAATTTTAGAGAAACGGTTCTGCAGCTTTGCCAGCATTGATAAGACAGACGTGCAGAGGGTCTGATTTTTGAACCAGACTAAGTTGGGCTTAGTTAGTGGGCTTGGTTGTCAATAAACAAAACAAAATACATAGATATATATATCAAGCCAGTTCATTATGGGTTGAGCCTAAATTCATACAGGTGCAGGCCCAATCTCTTGATTTTGGCCTTGGTCTTGCTGATCCAACGGTCTAGTTCTGCATTGGCCTTCTTCGCCTAGTGCTCTTCCTCTTGTAGTTTGGTCGCCAAGACCTTTTGTTGGTTCAATTGGTCCGCTCGACTGGCTTGTTTCTGGCGGAGGAGGGAGATTTTATGCTCTATAGTTGCCTTCATGGCCTCAAGCTTGGCTATTTCGGCCGCCTCCGTATCGTTGCCGGCCGCAGCGGCTAAGTCTTTATAGGCACGGGCAGCATTGGCAAAGGCCACGCCAGCTTCTTGGAGCTTGGCATGCTGGGGAGACCTGGCGGCTAGACGTTCTTGCAGACTCTTTAGTTCTGCTGGGAGGCGAAGAAGGGAGGCGTTGGCTTCAGATTGGAGTTCGGGAGGTAGCTGCTGGAACTGGCCCTTAAGAACTTCTAGGGCGGAAAAGAGTTCGTCCGCCACCCGGGCGTCAGCAGGATCCTTTTCTCCCAGGCACTCGAGGAATCCTCATGCATCCTGCACTTCCACAGGTTCTTCTTCAGGGCTGTATGGCGGGGGGAAGAAGTCTTCGGTCAAAGTGGAGGAAGGGGCAGGTTTGTCCTGAACTCCAGAGCCAGATCCGCCAGGGGTCGCAGAGGACTGGGCAAATGGAGAGGTGACTACCAGGCCCGTGAGTGCTTGATTCTGTGGCAGGGGGATCGGCCCCATAGCTGATTCCACTGGGCCAGGGTCCGCCGCCAGTGGGGTGGCACTGATGGTTGCCACATTATCATCATCCACCTGTTCATAGGAAAGGAGGGTTAGGAGCAGTTCTAACCAAGGAAGGTGCAATTCGGGCGGATGTATAACATACTTCAACATTCTCTAGCTGAGGGATTATTTCTGGCTGGTCCAGAGGAAGCCCTTGCTGCTCTCGCTAATCAGGTTCAGGCCGGTCATCCGCCGGGGTTGGAATGTGTTCAACTTGGGGGGCAGCATCCGCCAAAGATTCTACACCAGCAATAGCTTCTTCTTCCGCCAATGAAAGATCAGGTGATGAGAGGGAGGAGTTGATTTTTGGCGTTGTTCTCTGTGGAGCAGCGGATAGCGAAATTCATTGTTGAGGCCATTGGATTCGAATTTGGGTTTCTTCTAAGATTGAGCTGAGGAAGAGAATGAGAATGGCCTGAAGGAGAAACTGAAGGGTCTTAGCTAGATTTATAAAGAATTCGAAAGGGGTTCTTGAGCTTTTGAAATGTTGGGTTTTGCGGTAATTGAGGGTTTAG
Source organism: Potentilla sterilis (assembly GCA_963682095.1). Taxonomy (NCBI): domain Eukaryota; kingdom Viridiplantae; phylum Streptophyta; class Magnoliopsida; order Rosales; family Rosaceae; genus Potentilla; species Potentilla sterilis. The sequence continues at coordinate 45,833,894 of OY821755.1, read as the reverse complement.
GTGAACAGTGATACCGTTTCAGTTTGGGAAAACTGTGATTGGTGAGGAAACGGCGCAACAGTCCAAATATTTAAATGCTGCGGATGGGCCGAAGTTTGGGGCTCAGTCTCCCTTCTATTTCATTAGACTTTCAATATCGGAGACTGGGGGGCAATGTTTGGGCCACAATTGGAGTTTACTTCAATTGGGCTTTTACCCCGAGGCCCAGAAGGGTTTAGGTTAAACCGAATCCAATATGAGCACTTCTTGTTCCATTTGGGAGAATGGCGGGGAATGAAAGTATTGATTTGCTACCCGATCAGATTGGGGTTATTTTGTAGTAATCCAATTACACAATACACGAGTTACCTTAACGGATGATGAGGTGTAAACGCTGATTGGGATAAATAGGGATTATTTGGATAGCAATCTGTTTCCGAAAGGTATCTTAAGCCAAATCAGTGATTGATTCTCTTTGGAGTCGATTTGGCTTATCTCGGCTTTAATTGAGTGATGATCCGGGCAATATACGGTGTGGAATGAGTTCCCTAAGTAAAGGGAAAGACTGATCTCAATTTATTCTTAATTGATTTAATTGGAGTCGGTTTGAGGAAGGACAATCCTAGTCAATCCCGGAATCCGCCAGTCTGGATCTTCAAGCACTAGGGTTTCGTGAACCATATAAATATAACTCTTTTGTAACTAGAGAAGGGTTCTCAACCATCTACAAACAAACACAAGTTCTAGCGCTTCGCTAACTTGCAAAGCCTCTCCGGAGCAACTCACGCAATTTGCCTCCACCTACGATCGATCATATCTCGCATTCGTGTCGAGCGGTTGCTGATCGTCTCACGCAATTTGCCTCCACCTGCGATTGAGCATATCTCGCATTCGTGTCAAGCGGTTGCTGAGCCTATCGAGTCAGTCCGCTACTCCGGTAGCAATCGAGTCGTTACCCCGGTAACAAACACTCGTGATCTTGGTTTAGCTCTGATTTGCTTCTCCGGATCAAAGTAAGATCCTCAATCCGTCAGGGGTTGAGAAGAAAATCCTGTTAGTTAGTTCTATTCAGGTCTTGTTCGAGCCCTGTACGCCGGGTTAGTCAGCGCCCGCGTAACAGTTGCTTGGTCAAGAAGGCAGAGTCTATTGGGAGCAGACGAGAGGACTCGCTAGGGGTCGTCCGCAGTCGAGTTGCACCACTCCAAAGGTGTTGGCACGCCTAAGCACACAGAAGACACGCGAGGAGCGCGCATCCTCCACCCCCAAGTGCTGACTGTTCGCCGGGTGCTGAATTCGCCACGAACAAAACTCTTGGACCTTCTTTCTTGGCAAGTACTCTATGCATGCAGCTTTTGTATTTGTTGTTTGAGATTAGCTGCACCCACACGTATAGTTATTAGAAATTGGCAATCCAATAAGCGATAAATATTTACTTAGAATGCTTGCCTGCAACATATCTCCAATAATCACCACGAGAGCTCCGGGTATAGGAGGGACATCAATCCGGCCACTGGTTTTGATAAAAAGCCTGGAAAGCATTGATAGTGTCTTGAAGTAGCGTGGTGAGAAAACAAGCATCTGTGTGTTGCTTAACACCGATAGCCAGTTCAGGCTCAGGGCATGGTGGATAATATATATTGGCCAACAATATAACGTCCCTTTGCACAGTCCAAGCCTATAAAGTGGTCAGGTTGCAACCCAGGTCCCTCCGATAGCAACTCAAACAATGTGACACCTACTTTGTGAGCATGCTTAGAGTACTCTCGAGTTATGTCCCTGCAACAAAATTTCCTTTTTACAAATCAATCTTCCTAATAATGATGCGACTTCAAATCTATTAGATGTTTTGTGATTTTCATTACTTTAAACATATACTGAACATAAAATAATTCATGATAGTTACTAAACTGGAAACATGGGTCATATAATGAAAGTAAATTAATGGTAGAAAACTCGTGAGGATGTCATGTTTTGTACGTACGTATTGTAACTCAAGCTAGAGTTGAAAAATCTTAGCGTAAGAGCAAATTCTGATTAGTATACCTGCAAACCTCGGGCAATTCCTGATGATCCGGAGGCTCATCAGAAGTCATGTCACAAATTAAAGAGTCCCTCCAAAAAAGTTGAGAACTTGATCTAACTGACTTATATAAAGCTACCAATAAACCTGACCTTCCTCTTGGGGTGAACGGGGTCGGTGCAGGGTACTCAGCCTTCACTTCCTTCGGCAGCTCATGAAACCCACGCATCGCCTGCATCATCTCATACAGTACACTCTTAGCTAGGTATCCCATGGTTCACCACCTTGAACAACCCCACAGTTTCCGCAGCCTGCCGGATCCCATCAATCACCTCTGCATGCCGCGGCGTCAGCGAATCGAAGTCCACCACTGGAATAAACTCAGTTTGGGTTACTTGGCCATGATCTATAGGCGGATGGATGAAAAGTTGTGGCACTTTTGTTACTCCTGCATCGACGAGCCCTTTCAAACCAGCTCTGGTTTCGTCAAAGGCCTCCAAATCTTTGAAACAAGGTCTAGCTCGGTTGAATTCTCAGCTACCATTTTGTAGTATCTTGTGTTGTACTCAGAGTTGGGTAAGGTAAAATATATATACATACTGGCCAAAGCCAGCCTGCATTATTGATCGAGTGCCCAGGAAGGAATGAGAAGTAAGCCAACTTTTAACTCATAATTCGATCTACAACTATAAGTCATATTTTCATTTCTTCTTATGTGTGTTGCGTTTTGTGGTAACTAACATGCATGATAAACTGATTCAAGCTATGTAAGACCAAAAAGGAATGAGAAGTGAGCTACCACGTAACTCGATCTATATTCTCCGAATGGTTTTATTTTCTGCTTATATGATTTAAGCTATGTGAGACCAAAAATTAATTCCATGTTAGGATGAGAAGTGAGCCACCATCCCACATCACTACTCCTCCATATTTTTTTTTTACTTCATGCTTGCTATTTACTATATATATTAAGCGGCCTATAGGCCGCGATACTGTTCATACTGTTCATTTCATTACTGCTCATACTGTTTATTACTTACTGTTCAATTTATTTACAGTTTTGCCACTGGTCCTCATCATCATCCCTAGTTTCAATTATTGGACGTAGGGTTCTAGTGACAGTGCGCAGTCAGCAACTCAGCATTGTTCATAACTTAATATCAGCTTCTAGCCTTCTACCCAATTAATTTGGGCTAACCTAACACACAAAGCCCAATGTCCTTCAGGAGATAATTGTTTTGTTTGTTATTATCATATTTACTCTTGTAATTTAATTTATTTATTTATAAAGTGTATTTATGAAGTGCATGTTTTAATATTTGAGGGCCAATATTTGAGTTTCTTACTTCATCAAATAGTCACTGTCATTTAGTGGTAGAGTGAAACTCACTGTCGTTGGATGACTTGGATTTATTTTCTGGCGGAACATAGTTTGAGAGCTACATTATTGGACATTAGGTTATTATGTATATTACATACATACTGATCTCTCCATTATGTCATTGCTCTTTTAAAGTAAATAGAGACACTATTAATTAGAGCAGTACTTTTTGCTAGTTAGTGCGTGTTAGAATACATGTAATTTGTAGAGAGTTTCAATATTACTTTGGACTTCTTTTAGATACTTATTATAGTTAGGGTTTTTTATTTTTATTTTAGAAAGGTGGATAAATTCCAATGGCAAAAGTCATACGACCGAATTATGTCTGGTCAAGCAGGAGTCGAAAACTCCACTACAAACTAAAAGTTCCAAAAACTAAACAACGAAACGAAATGGACGAGACTAAAATCCGAATAACAAATCGTCCAAACAAACGGACAAACAACTACGAAAGTAATTAACCAGCATGAAAGTAGAGAGGACTCCACCAAAACCCTCAGGCCTAGAGACCCCATGGTGTACCTTTCAGATAGAGGTAAAGCAACCCTCCCTACCCTTATGATGGGATCTTGTTGCAATTGATGCTCGAGATCAATCGTCATTGGTTTCATCCCCAACCTCAGAGGCCGACCCTGACTCTATCATACCCCCACATGCAAAATCACCTTCACCAGGAATATCCAAAGTCCCTGCAGCCCCAGACGATGACGCCATCGAATGGAAATTCTAGGATTTCCACGCTTCTTCAGAGATTTGCGAGCAAGACCAATAGAGCCATCATTGCCCACCATGAGACCTAGATCTCCCGGTCCAAGTGCCAAAGGAATGATCTCCAGACAATGCTTGAGACGCTTACCGTGAGTTGAGTCCTCCTCATCCCTAGCACGCCTGATTCCTGCCACCTTCATTGGAGAAGGGAATTCCGGTACTTCCCGAATCTGTACCTGACATTTTTCTTTGGAAACAACCCCGAAAAGGGATGAAAGCGAAGGAGAAGAAGATATAGGCATACCTGGAGCCGAGTTTTCCCTAAAAACCATCACAGGGGGCATGCCGGCTAGAGATGCAGAGTTGGAACCCGGCAGTGCTTCCGCTTGCACTCCCGCACTCGGGCAAGATTGCCCTCCATGATCAATACAAAAGCATGTACGGCATCTCCCCCAGCAACCTCTCGTACTTATATTTCACCTTGATAACATCAGAAGGAGAAACCCTAAGTCGGCGTTCCACCTTCACCAGAACATTCGTCGGGAGAACGAGTCGAACCCTAGCAGTGCCTCGTCTAGAGCAGCATTATCAATCTGAATGACAGGGCCTATCGTCTCCCCGACAAGACGGACGGTGGACACCGTTGAGAGCGTCGGTGGTAGCCCTGTGATCACAACCTAAATCCAAAGAAAGTCGAGAGGGACCTTCATGATGTCTGAAAAGCCATCGTTATCATTGAGAATTATCATGGTCCTCTGAAAGCACCACGGACCTCCCTTCTTTATCCGAGACAGATCACCCTCGTTGTTGAACGTGAAGAGAAACTTATCCGCCCGAGCTGTTACCTCCACAGGAACCGAAGTTTTCCACATAGCCCTCACTGCACTGCGGAAAGAATCAAAAGCCATTATCTTGCTTGTGTTAACACGTCCAACCAGATAAAACCGAGGAGCAACAAAACCATTCTCCGGACTCCAGAGATCCCCAAGGTCCACCAGCTCTTCCTCTTTGCCGAGAGAGAGTTTGGACGCCAGACGTGCAGACATGGAGGCTATCGAATCCGTCATTGCTGCCATTAGGGACGCGCCGCTCAGCAAATCTCAAAACCCTAACCCTAGGTTTCTAGAGAGAGACGAGAGAGGCTGCGGTATATTTTTTTTTTTATTGTAGTCAGGGGTTTATGTTTCATATCCCCCTTATATTTTATATTTTCTTATTGAACACTTGAGAACAACCGCACTAGTCATTTATTAAAAATATATATATTTAATTTTAAGACCCGTTTGATTTCGACCCATTTAGTGTGTCGCTATAATCATTCACCGTTGGAGAAAAGTGAATGTACACTACCAGAAAAAAGGGTTTTCCCGACGAAAAAAAAAAGGGCCGACGAATTAAAATTTTCGTCAGTAATTCTAAGGAATAGCCGACGATTTTATTTTTCGTCGGTAAAAAAAATAAAATCGTCGGCCATAGTTTAACCATAGCCGACGAAACCTTTTTTCGTTGGTATTTTCAAAAAATCGTCGGCTATATGCATATTTCAGCCGACGATTTGTATTTTCGTCGGCCTTTCTTCGAAACATTAGCCGACGAAAATTTTTGGAAGTATGGCCGACGAAGTTGACATTTTCGTCGGCTATAAGTCTATATATTTTCAGATCTGGGCAGCAGCTGCTCATTTCGAAAAAAAAGGGAAAAACGGGAGAAAGAGTGAAAAATCTGTGGGTATTGTTGAAATCCGTCCTCTCTTACATTGTGGAGCTATATATAGGTACGTACATGGGTATATTTGTTGATTTTGAGTTTTAGTTGAGTTGATTTTGAGTTTTAGTGATTTTGATTTAGTAAGTGATTTTTTGTTTTGTTGTTGTTTTAGTGTTAGAATGTATGTATATATGTTGATTTTGAGTTTTAGTTGAGTTGATTTTAAGTTTTAGTGATTTTGATTTATTAAGTGATTTTTTGTTTAATTTGTTGTTGTTTTAGTGTTAGAATGTATGTATATATGTTGATTTTGAGTTTTAGTTGAGTTGATTTTGAGTTTTAGTTTAATTATGTGTTTTAATTTGATGTTATTTTAATTAGTGTTAAAATATATATATATATATATATATATATGTTAATTAATAGTAGTTGATATATAGTGTAATTAATTAACTTAAATAATTGTTGATATATAGTGTAACTTAAATAATGGTTGTTAATTAATGGTATATATATATGAGTTGATGTTGATAATAATATATATTGTAATGTGATTAATTATTAAGGATTTATATATATATATATATATATATATATATATATATATGTATGTGTTAATTAATTTCTTATTAATTAAAGTTATACATATATATTATTATCAGGCTATATATGGATCTGGATAAGAGTTGGATTTCGCTTCCAAGGCATGACTGACGATACACTACAGGAGTTGTGAATTTTTTGCAGTTCGTCGAGGAAAATGCAAACGGGAATGATTACCATTATTGCCCGTGCAAGAAATGTAAGTGTCGCAGTGATATGTGTCGATTTCTGATTAGGACAGTATGGGAGCACCTAAAGAGTAATGGGTTTTGGTCAAAGTATAAACGTTGGATATATCACGGTGAGCCATCATTAGATGGATCGCATGATCATGGGCAGTTTTTTGAGGCGGGCAGTAGTAGTACATCCAACGATCCAACAATGGCATTCGTCAACGACGTGTTACCTTTTGAAAGCGGTGTACGTGGGGAACAATATATGCATGACCCGGTGCTACCCTTCCCACCAGTTGTCAACACTGCTGCCTTTAACAAGTACAACAAACTGATTGTATTGCAACAGACCCCTATGTCTTCAAGTTCTGAGAAGACAGTTCTTCAAAGTGTGATGGAGGTAATGAGGATTAAAGTCGAGACAAAATCGACTATCAAGCAAGTGGATGAATATCTACAGTACACTTCTTCGTTGTTGGAGGAGGGTCATCGTAATCCTACCAATCACCGTAAGGTCCGAAGTATCCTCAAAGATCTAGGGCTTTCCTACATTAAGATTCATGCATGCGCATTTGACTGCGTTCTCTTCTGGGGTAAAGATGCAGAAAGGAATGACCTTGCTAGCCTTGACGCATGTCCGATATGTCAGTCTGACCGATATAAGTTGACGGGAGCAGGCAATAGGAAACCTGTGAAAGTGCTTCGGTATTTTCCGTTGAGAGATAGGTTTGAGCGGTTGTACATGTCAGAAACCACCGCAAAAGCTATGAGATGGCACGGTGAGCGGGACGCGGGAGACGCAGATATCATGACACACATCTCTGACGGAGCGGCTTGGAAGCATATAAACAACGAGTTTCCTCATTTTGCGTCAGATGTCAAAAACGTCAGGCTCGGGCTCTCAACCTTTCGGCACCATGAGTCTTTCATACAGTATATGGCCGGTGGTTTTGGTACCTTACAACCTTCCTCAGTGGATGTGCATGAAGAAGGAATATAATATGTTGACGTTGTTGATTACGGGGCCTGGTTACCCAGGAAAATGTCTCGATGTGTATAGGAGACCATTGATTGAAGAGCTTAAGGTATTGTGGGACGTTGGTCATCCCACTTTTGACAAGTACAAGGAGGAGACGTTCCAGATGCATGCCATGGTTATTGGTACCATCAGTGATTTTCCTACTTATGGGATGTTGTCGGGCAGCGTTGTTAGGGGATACAAGGCTTGTCCAGAGTGCCTCAGCGATTATGGGAGCACCCCTCATTGCAACAAGATATGCAGAATGGGTTATCGTGTGTTCCTTCCGGCGGATCACCACTGGCGTTACGAGTCCGCCGCATTTGATGGAACCGAAGAACACGGTGGTCCCCCCAGAAGATGGACGGGAAGAGAAATTTTAGCAGTGCTTAAGGAGTACGATTTTTGGCCCCTCAGCAATCATCCCAACATTGTAGCGGAAATACCTGAAAGGCCTGAGGAGTACAAATTCTGGACACATAAGAGCATATTGTGGGAACTCCCGTACTGGTGTGAGTTGCTGATCCGTCACTTCTTAGACGTTATGCACATAGAAAAAAATGTTTCTGAAAGTGTGGTGGGCACAACGCTGAACTTGGAGGGGAAGACGAAAGACGGTCCTAAGGCTCGCACTGATCTGCAAAACATGAATATCAGAAAACAACTATGGTTGAAACAAGGGAAGAGAAAAATGCCTCAAGCTCCTTACACCGTCAAGCCTGAGCATAAGTCAGAAATTTTCCATTGGATAAGTCGGGCCAAGTATCCTTCAGGCTTTGCTGGAAATATAGCCAAGTGTGTGAACAGACAATTCAAGTTGAAAAGTCATGACAATCATATCTTGCTACAACGTCTCTTCCCTGTTTTCATTCGACCGTTCCTTTCCCGTCACGTTGTGGAGCCGTTAGTAGCGTTGGCAAGATTTTTCCAGAAGGTATGCACACGGGAAGTGAGAAAATCTGACCTCCGGGAAATGCAGCAAGACATCGTTCATATCATGTGTAAATTTGAAATGATATTTCCTCCAAATTTTTTCGACATCATGCCTCACCTCATGATCCATCTTCCTCGGCAGTTGTTGCTTACCGGTCCTGTGCACTTCACTTGGATGTATCCGATGGAAAGGTACGTATTTTACACCTTATGTTAATTTCCTCATCAATAGATGTGATTTAGTATTAATGTATTATCATAACACTTTAAGAACTTCATTTATAGGCAACTTGGACAATACGGTGATTTTGTCCAAAACAGATCCGCACCTAAAGGATGTATAGCTGAAGCATATATTGCGCACGAGTGCGTCACCTACATGAAGCTGTATTTAGGAGCGTTACTGGAAGGCATACCGGAAGATGTACCTTCACAGTTCAATCTTTCCATACTCTCCGACGATCTTGTACTCAGTGGAAACATGCCAGTTTCCTACAAGTTGAAAGATTATGAGGTAGCCATTGCACATTGGTGGGTACTAATTAACTGTCCAGAAGTTCAGTTTTGGAAGAACATGCATCTAAACTGTGACCAAGTAGGAGGTGATCTCGATTATCACAACCGGACATTCGCAGAGTATTTCGGCCGCTGGGTACGTAACTTTAACACTATTCTATACGTATTTATATATTATTGTGTATAATTATTCATATTTATAGTTGATTCTTATGGTTGCAGATGGACCTTATTAAAAATGATAATCACCCAAATTGATCACACGAACTCAGACTTCTGGCGATGAAGCCGGTCTATTCAAAAGTTTATGCGACGTGCAAGGTGAATGGTGTGTTATTTCGATGTGAATAGAGAGACCTCAGACTGAAAACACAAAATTCAAGGGTTATGGCACATGGTGGGGATGATGGAGTTGACTATTACGGTGTTCTCCATTCAGTTGTGGAACTGCATTATGGGGAAGGCATGAAAGTGCACATTTTCAAGTGTAGATAGTTTGACACACGGCCGCAGAGCATGAAAACCGATCAATACGGCATAACTTCTGTGAACACTAGTACATCATGGTATGAAGACGACCCGTTCGTTTTAGCCACATGGGTGAAACAAGTGTTTTATCTTGATGATCTCGTCAAGGGTGACCCGTGAAAAGTAGTCAACACTATCCACCATCGCAACATTTACCGAGCGTCTACACTTGGAGTGGCTGAAGAGAACGAGGAAGGGGGCACCGCGTATCAAGAGCCCAACTCAAACGGTATTCCTGACTCCTCTTTTATTCGCCTAGACACGCCGGTGCGAATTCGACGTGAAGAGCCACTGCTTGTTGATGTTGATCCAAATGAAGAAACTAACGAAGACTCTAGTGGTGAGGAACGACATAGATTACCCCTATCGAGCAATTCAGAAACCGAAGAAGACTCATCCGATGATTCCGATTACAATCCGACGGATTAAGTAATTTAGATGATGTAATCCTTTCATTTGTAATCCACTCTTTTCTAATGAACGGGCGTGGGGATGAGCCTCCCAGCATAGGCTGGGTTCCAAACCTCTTAAAAAAAAAATTGAAATATGTTGACTGTTGGGTTTCTGTTTTTTTTTTATGTTCAATTTTGGTTATATATGAACAGGTCATAGGAATACGAGAGATGTAACACCACTGATTTTTTTATTTTTTTCAAAGAATAGCCGACGAAAAATGCATTCTTTCGTCGGCTATACTAATTATAGCCGACGAAAAATGCGTGATTTCGTCTGCCAAAACTATATTGAAAAATACATATTTTATTTTAGACAGAAAACGACAAAAGAATAGCCGACGAGTACTATGTTTGATTTCGTCGGCTATGATTTAAAAAACAAAAAAAGACCACCTTCCATTTTCTATCACTATCGACAAACCATTGCTTCATCCTTCAAATGTAAATATATCGTCAAATAAGATATGACCGAAATAATGAAATACGTCTACGGTTAAAAAATGACAAGATTCCGACAAAATCTGTGTGCCGAATGTTGCTGTTAACTGTTTTTTACTTCTGTTTTCCTATGGGTAGCCTGACGTTCGGTAAATATTTTGAGAAAAATTTTTATACGATTAGTTGCGTCTCATCGATTTGAAACTATTATCTGTTGAAGGTCAGGCCAAAAAACGTCATTTAGACAGGCCAATTACCATTTCTAATCGTTTAAAGGGTTGACTCACCCGGTTGACCGTCCCGATCGAGCCTTTAACGTTGTCAGATGTAGTTGGATTTTTTTCATACTTGTATTTAATCTTAACGGTGATATCTGACGGTTGGAATAGATTTTCCAAACTTTTACATTCAAAATCGGAACATATGCACTAATGTTGCTTAACTTGTTTACTAAGTGTTTAAGTGAATGTATAGTTTCAAATAGTTACTATACGTACACTCTTCAAATGCAAATATGTCGTCAAATAAGATATGACCGAAATAATGAAATACATCTACGGTTGAAAAATGACAAGATTCCGACAAAATCTGTGTGCCGAATGTTGCGGTTAACTGTTTTTTACTTCCGTTTTCCTATGGGTAGCCTGACGTTCGGTAAATATTTTGAGAAAAATTTTTATACGATTAGTTGCGTCTCATCCATTTGAAACTATTATCTATTGAAGGTCAGGCCAAAAACCGTCGTCTAACTAGACTAATTTCCGTTTTAAAGCGTTTAGAGGTTTGACTTAGTGTTTTGACCAACGGTTTAGCCGACGAAAATTATATGTCGTCGGCTAAACTCTTGCGATCCGCTTATTGTCCGCCGTTGGATGGCTCAGATCCAACGGCTGTGATTTTCCAAAGTATAGCCGGCGAAATATTTAAATTCGTCGGCTAAACTCTTGCGATCCGCGCCTTTTCATTGTCCACCGTTGGATGGCTCAAATCAGACGGCTGCTGATCTCCTAAAGTATAGCCGACGACATTCAAAGAATAGCCGACGATATTCAAAGTATAGCCAACGACGTTAAAGTTTTCGTCGGCTATAGTTAAGAATAGCCGACGAAATCTTTTTTAATCGTCGGCTATTCTTTCGGGTATAAAGTAGAAACTGTCGAACCCTAGCCAAATTTTTCCTCTCTTCCTCCTCCTCCTGCTACTGCTGCTCCAATCTGCCGCACTCCCGTTCGTTTCCGCCGCGCTGCTCCTCCTCCTCCTCATCCTCAATTCGGCGGCTCCTCCTCCTCCTCCTCCTCCGATCCAAACACTTCCTCAAATCCTCCTCCAAGCCGCGCCGGCCTCCTCCTCCTCCTCCTTCCCCTCCGCCTTCCCCTCCTCGTCCGACCTCCTTCCCTTCCTCCTCCGGCCTCCTCCTCCGATCCGGTTAAATTTTTATTTTTTTTCAATTTAGTTTAATTTTATAAATTGTTATATATTTAATTTTAATTATATAAATTGTTATATATTTGTTTATAAATTTAATTTTAACAAATTGTTATGTATTTTTTATATATTTTATTTTAATTATATAAATTGTTATATAATAAATTGTTATATATTTGTTATATATTTAATTTTAATTATATAAATTGTTATATATTTGTTATATATTTGTTAATAAATTTAATTGTTATATATTTGTTATAATTTAGGTATATAAATTGTTATATATTTAATTTTAATTATATAAATTGTTATATAATAAATTGTTATATATTTGTTATATATTTAATTTTAATTATATAAATTGTTATATATTTTTGTTAATATATAAATGGTTATTTGTATTTATATATATGTTAATAATGAAATATAGTTATATTTGTATATAAATAGTTATATTTAGGTTAATGGTTAGTATTATTTGAAATTAGTACAAATTTAAATATTAATTTGTTAGTATGTTTTGAAATATGTTAGTATTATTGGTTATTATATTAATTAGAATTTGTTATTTAATGTAATATAGTTTAATATTAATTAATGTATTAATGCCTCAAACTGCAGATGGCCGATGCATTCAGACAGTTGTTCGGAGGTCGTCGTTCCAGATCTAGGGGTTCTGGAAGTTCCGCCGGTTCCGCAGAGTCCGACAGGACCCTTAGCCAGCCTGAGAGGACCACCACCCAGCCGCGGAGGCCTGTGGATTCATCCCAGCCACGGAGGAGTGTGAGTTCTCGGCACTAGACCCTTCTCCAGGCGGGGCGGCCGTCGAGCAGTTCACGTCCCCCTGTCGGGCCAGATGCTCCGAGGTTCAGTAGGCAGCTATTTCAGGACGAGATAGCTGCAGACGTTCCTCAGGTCCGTATGCCTGAGGTTCATCGGGAGCCGATGACGAGTCCGACGACGTCTGCTGCTGACTCGACTGAGGGGCCTACAATCCCAAATCAGCTCTACCTGCCGTACAACATTCCTGCGATACCCGAGGTCGACTATCGAGGTGTGCCCATATGGCCTGATATGCCTCAGTACGTGAGTGCTGCGGAGGCATACCAGCAGCAGCCATTTGAGAACCCGGACCTCCTGATTTCGGCGAGGAGAAAAGGAAAGTCGACAGACGGGTCATCGAGTTCAGGTAACATTTGATTTTATTAATTAAATGTTTTATTAAAATTAACGCACTAATATTTAATTTTATTAACCAATAGTCGTTTATGTGATAGGGACAGCCGCTAGCAGTTCAAGCAGGAACACGCGAGGTGTCATATGTTTTGACACGCTCAGGAGAACTGTTGAGAGCAGCGGGAGGATCCGGATCAACGAACCTCCTAATCAGGAGGTTCAGGGGAAAAAACGCCGTGACTACACGAGTTGCGTGGGGGCACTGATTAGGGACAGATTCCCAATGTTGTGGACGCGGTGAGCTGATGTGCTCGAAGAGATCAAGAGGGAGGTGAACAACGCTGCGTCGGTGAGTAATTTAAAAAATTTAATTTATTTTACGTAATATTTAATAATTTTCGGTATTGTTATAATTGTAAAACTAATAAAATATTATCTTTCAGACATACTTCGAGATTGCAGAACATAAGCAGCATTGGGCGGACGCGATGCAGTCGTTGAGGTACGTTGAGAATTCCTTATCTTATAATTCGAAATATTTTATGATATTAATAATATTTCTAATGCACTTTTATTTTTTCCGTAGGTTCAAAGAGTGGAAGAACGAGCTCCGTTCCCACTTTAACCAATACGACAACTGTGGTCGTATGGGTACTCCCAGAGAGTTCATGTTCAGGGAGTACGAGTGGCGTTGGTTGAAGACAGTAGACTTCAACAACCCACTTATGCAGGTAAATACTAAACTTAACTATAAATATTTATTTTGTTAAAATTTTAATTATTAGTTTAATTATTTTATAATTATTACACTAATATTTTTTTATGTATTTTTCTAATATTTTATTATTTGTTTGAAGGAACGGTCTCAAGTAAACTCTGAGAACCGCCGTCGTAACACAACCCCCCATCATGGTGGTTCTAGGCCGTTTGCACAATATCAGGAGGAGGCGCTTAGAGATCATCCTGATAGCAACCCGTACGTGGAGATGTTCAAGATCGCTTATCCACAAGCGACAGAACAGCTCGTAAGTCGTTGATTACGATTTTAAAATTTTAATTATTAATTTTACTTAATTATATATTTGTTAGAATATTAATTATTATTTTTTTCCCGTTCAATTAGGAGAGGGTGAACCGGGCCGAAGAAGAGGTGTTCCAGCAAGTAGTTCGGGAGACACAACCGAACATCTCAGAGGTAGATCTGGAAGAAGCCCTGCGCCAGGTCGACCGATCCAATGTCCAAACGGCAGCGAGGATGTTCGATGCAGCCTTCCCACACCGGTCAAACAAATACTACTGCCGGGGTTTGGGAAGTTCTGGAATATGGCTCCTGAAGACCACTAAGGTAGGTCAAAAGAAGGGAGGCGGGAACAGCCAACATATGAGGGGGGAAGTGCAGAGATTGACCGCAAGATTGGAGGCCATGTCCCAGAGATCACAGGAGCTACGCCGCAGAACACAGCAGTATCATTTGGATCTGGCCAGTTGGCATGCTGAATGCGACAGAGTTCGGCAACACAACTACGCCGCCCAACAAAACTGGTGGTGTGATATGTTCGCGGCACAACAACACGCCCTTGAACCCCCGCCCCCGTTTCAGCCGTTAGTTGAACCTCCAATGCCTCAACCTCCCGATTATGACGAGCAGGATGCTGGGGATGACGTGGTGGAAATTAGTGCTTTAGGTGATGATTAGGGTTATATTTTATGTATATTGGAACAAATTAAATAATAAATCATTTAGACGTGTTTCTTGTTGGTGCAAATGCATGGATTGTCTTTGTCATTTGCAGGTTGCTTGGAATGGTAATTTAGAAATTAATTTAATTTTTTTCCCCCAAATGAAAGAATAGCCGACGATATTGGCATTATTTCGTCGGCTATAAGCACTATAGCCGACGATTTTTACCAATTTTCGTCGGCTATAACATCTATAGCTGACGAAAATGACATTATTTCGTCGGCTATAAATAATTAATGCCTATTAAAATTTTAATATATTCCGACGAAATAACCGACGAAATAGATGGAATCGTCGGCTATATTTCAGAACAAATAGCCAACGAATTTTGTCGGCTATAGTTTACGATATCGTCGGCCATGCTCGAGCATAGCCGACGAATTTCGTCGGATATTTTGCCTAGGTTTGGTCGACAAAATTAATTTTCATCGGCACTGTCGTCGGCCATACCCGAGAATAGCCGACGATTTCGTTATTTTCATCGGCCATTGGTATTACCGAGGCCATTTTCCCGACGACGTATAGCCGACGAAAATTTCGTCGGCAGAATGAATAGCCGACGAAAATTCGGCATAGTCGACGAAATTTTTTTCGTCGGCTATACCCTCGGATCTGGTAGTGGTACTAAATTTGTGTTACAAAAATTGGTTTGTGACCTTCGAGTATAGAATACTAAATTCATTAGAGATACATATGGAGTTATGGAAATGTATATACACTACTATAAATAATTTTTTTCTTAAAAACTTAGGGATTCCCGTGTGAAGGCGATCTAGATGCCTCTAATCTATAAGTCAACTCTAGTAGAATGAATCAAATTGCCTAATTAAACTCATTTGTGCACCTTGTAAGACTCGGAAGGACGGCCCTGAACTCGATTTAGATATCCCATTAAAAAATCACCCTGGAATAGAAGCCTCTATACCACGTGAAATACCTCGAGAAAATCCATTTTAGGTGTTGCTCCACTTCTATATATCTATAAGCGCCCCTTAAATAAGACCTCAAATCTTCAAGATGACCAAGAGCCAAGAGGCAATAGCACACACGATATGGTATCACTGGTATGTATGATACGTATGTACGTGTGTGTACGTATTGCTTGTAAATTAAAAAGGAGGAGGACGTGCACAAGACTGCAAATCCTCAAAGACTTTGATGAATCTGAATCCAGAATTGTCTTTGTTAGGTGGATTGCATTTTACTACAGCAATTTGCATGGGTCTTTTTCATACATTCTTCTAATTGTGTGGCTTCCACTAGATGGGTTAATGTTCAACTTTCCCGATACTCGTCGATGTAGTCGACCATCATGGCTGATGGTTGACTTGTCCAGTGAAGTTAATTAGGGTTTTGACCTTAGAATTAGATAAAAAAAATTAATCTGCCAGTAATATTACTGATAAAAATTCCTATATGTCAGCAACTGGCCGGCGGCATGGTGTAAGATCGAGTACTATAGTATAAATTATAAAGCTTCTTGATCTCTATTAGTTCTCATCTGCAGAGTCCATGCACGTGTATGAGATCCTCAAATGTCTCTGTGAAAATTATATTTACGTGCTACAATACTACAAGAGATAACTATATATGATAAATAATAAACATACATATATGATATCTATCTATCGGTAGAAGCCTGTTTTAAACTTGTAAACACATGGTTTTAATTGATCAGTTGCTTCAGGGCTCTTACGTACTAAGTTTCATTTTCAATTGATCGTTATTATAATTTTTGTTTTCTCTGGTCGTGCGTGCATCTTAAAAGCATAATGAGATCAAGAGAGAAGAACTAGTTTACGGAGACCCAATTTACTAATATTGGCGTAGATTAACTTGATTGTGTATATGCAAGTGGAGAATGATACCTAGATTATTATAACAAAGAAGCACAAGAGTACTTAACAAGAAAATGGAGGATGGTTGAGATTCATCAGGCCGTGTTGATCTTTCACGATGTTTTAAATGAAAACAATGAAAATTTCATATGAACAATCACTTAAAAATGAAGAAAAGTTCAAAAACTGTTAGGTGGAAAAAAAAAAAAAAGCCAAAAAGAAGAACATAATATATAGAAAAAGATAAGAAGAAGAAAATAGAAGATTAGAAGCACATTCTGTATTCTTACACACACACATATTTATATATGGAATTATGGATTTGAAGTTGAGAATGGGGAATTTAAAAAAGAAAATTGATGTAATCTTCATATGTTCTTCGTCTCAATCTTCTTCTTCTTGTTTATTTATTTTTTAATATTAGGCAACGAACTTCCGAAATAGAATAATGGAAGGTCCAATAATCGGCCATATGTGCTAAATCGCCCGTGTTAGCTACTTGTTTTATATTTCTTCAATTATTTGGCATCTAATTGTTGTCTATAATTCGATCACTCGATCATATTATTGAAGCAAGTTCGACTCGTCCAAGAAGTAGAGAATTGCCTGAAGAAGATGATGGATCCATCCGTAAAAAGGATCCACGGAATTCTAATAGTAGTGCATACACTTTTGTGGACTTCTTGGTAGGTCAACTTGGGATTTTAATTGTTTTATACCAAGCTAGGACATCATTTCATAATCATCAATTCATCATCATCTGCTGTTTATTCCACTCATAATCAAGTTCAATTCGATATGGATGAAATCATCATGAGATGCTCAGTGGATAACTTCACTATTCTCTTTTTAGTTTATTGTTTCTTTCGTGCGAGCTAATATGATTGTAATGAATTGTACCCTTAACTAGATTGTTGGTTGTTTACAGGCCGATTTAACTTTTGATTAATAATATCAACTTCTATTCAAAAATTTATAGGAATTGAGAAAATATCGATCAAGTAGATTAATTTTGATACAAATGTAAGCTGATTTCATGCATGAGTAAAATACCTTGATTAGATCTCAAATTAGCTAGCCTATACCTCTATATTCTCTACCTCAGTATCTGATTAGTCTGCCTGATGTATCAATACATTAGTGAGATCAAGTAGATCGAGAAACCCCTTTATTATTTGCTAATATCTTGAAAGTATTGCTCAAAAATTTAAAACTGGAGTTGCAGACTCTTAAATAAAGTTCACTGCTAGATCGAGTTGCAGAACTCAAACCCAAGTAGATGTAGTCCTGCATGATCAGACTCCGACTCGACAAGAAACTATCTAATATCCGTTACGAAGAGAGTTACATTTCCAGACGTACCAATATTGTAGACGTATGAGTACAATCGATCAGGGTAACTGTAGGTTGCCTTTTTTTTTATTTATTTAGTTCACGCATACCTCATGCAAGTATAATCTAATTAATTAGAAGCAATGATTCTGCTAATTTGTACCATATATATAGGTTTTCAAACTGTAACAACCTGGTGCGACTTAATGTGATCGATAGTGGGATCATATATTTGTTCAAATTAAAATTGATGACAGACCTAATATATTGTTTCGGCCGTTCTTCATTAATTTCTTAGCTTCTGCAACTCTAATGGCAACTCACCCGGCCTACAAATATACGACTTGACCAATTTAGGTTAATAACAGTGCTCGATTCTTCCATTCATACTTTGCTTCCTTTGAGTTCTATTTTCCCATGGATAAAATATGTCAAAGCCTGATTTTGATTCTTTAGCTGCAAGCAAATCTATTCAGCCTCTACAGGTTTCTTGCAACGACGAAGTCGTCAAAGTTTGGCAAAAAACCATAAACAAACTTATATGCTTGCTGCAACGTTCAATTAGGCATCTTTATGCAGAAGGTCAAACTATATATTGAATATATAGCAACACATTATTCTCTACTAGCTTATTGTCTCTTCTCTACTCAATCTCTATGCCCTAATGCATATGCTTCCATTCACTGTAACCTCGACGTGGCTTCTTCATTGACATAAGTACTGGTGGTGGTGTGAAATTCAGTTCATCTTTAAGCTTGCTTAGCTGAAGCAGAAAGAAGCTGGAGATCCCTTTGTTCTTTCTTTGATTCAGTTTTACTTGATCCTCAAGGTAATATATGTAATGTGACTTCTGTGTTGTCTCTCTTCCTTTGAGTCCATATATGGTTTTTTCTTGGGTACATGTAGGATAAAATTATACTTATTTTGTTCTTTGGAAATTGGGTGTTGACAATTTAGATCCCATTAGCTAATATATTGGGATTTTTGGCCATTTGGCCAATTGGGTTTCTGTGAACTTGGTTAAACAATGATTATAAACCTTCATAAACCTCAGAAACTTGGAGCTTGATTGGTCAATCTATGGGGTCTAGTGATAGTAAATTTGAGTCGAAGGGAGTTGTGGTTAAACACAGCAGTGCCGAAAACGCAGGGGAAGCCCTTTTGTGAGGCGTCAAAGCCGGCTCAAATTGGTGACTTAAGGATGGAAATGTGAGGTTTGTAGTGAAGTGAACGCGTTTAATAATAATCCCACATTCTGTATCTCATTTTTCTTTTAATATAAGCGTTACAGCATGTGAGCTTTGATGCATTTACCATGGGGCTGCTTCCGCTACACTTCTAGTACTGCTTTACCCTTTTCTTGTATGTATATAATACCACTCATTCCGTTATAGCTCGTCAACCAAATCCGGACCAGCTAACTTAGTTTCAAAGCCCTTTTGGCTTTTGCTATCTCTCCCTCCTCCTTTTCATCGTGAACTTGACCGTCCAAACTCCAGAGGCTTTTCCTAAACGTGGTTCTCCATTCTTGTGCTGCGTAGTTTGTGGTGAACTTCAAGTTTTCTACGTAATACCTCCAAGACAGTTATATACATATCATCTCTTACTTTGTTTCAAAGAGATATCACTACTCCTAAACGTTCATAGCTCTTTTCAGTTTCGTTTGTGTCTTTTGCTTTTTTTGGTAAGTATCGAGCTTGATTATGCATGTATACTGTTTTAAGGTTTAGCGGAAGTTCTGAACTGATGGATTGTAAATGTTTCTTGCAGGTGTAACACTAATTTTGCATACTTGAACATCATATGATGGGACTTGATCGAAATACGACCACGAGAAGTAGGGATTATTTGGAAGGAATGCTGAGTGATTATGTTGGAGGAAAAGCTAAGGGGAAGCCTCAGAAGAGCACTTCTGCTAGGCTTGTCACAGCTCTCACCTGTCTCCAATTTGCCTTTGCAGTTTATGCAACGTTCCTTCTCTACTATATGAGCCCTTCCATCGATTTACAAACCAAACCAGACTTCCAATGGGCTACCAAGATTGCACAGCAATGGAAACAGTACATACTCCCTCCTCACATCATTGGCCGTTATCAAGATTCTGCTTCTCTTGTGAGATTGGCAGAAATCCAACCCATCACTCCCTCCGAGGTTTGCGAGCATGAAAAGATTGATTTTGAGCAGAAGAAGTCCAGTGATGCTCAGATGATCAAGCTGAAGACAGAGCTTTACCATGAGGTGTTGGACTTCCAAAGCAAGAACATTGGTACTGAAACTCTTGCTCAGCTAATGGCAATGAAGTCCAAGTGGGATTTGAAAGGTCCTAACAGACCAAAAGTCACAGTGATCTTGAACCACTTCAAGAGAAAAACACTGTGTGCTCAGCTTGATACTTTGCTCCAACAAACACTTCCTTTCCACCATGTTTGGGTTCTTTCATTTGGGAGTCCAAATGAGATCTCTTTGAAGAGAATCGTCGACAGCTACAATGATTCAAGAATAAGCTTCATAAGTTCAAGCTACGACTTCAAGTACTATGGAAGGTTCCAAATGGCTTTGCAAACCGAAGCCGATCTTGTGTACATTGTTGATGATGACATGATTCCTGGGAAGAAAATGCTGCAGATTTTGTCACACGTAGCCGGAACCGAGAAGTACAAGAACTCTGTTTTGGGCAGCATAGGAAGGATTTTACCGTTCAGACAAAAGGATTTCACATTTCCAAGCTATAGAAAGTTCAGGTCCAAGGAGGCAGGACTTTATTTACCTGACCCTGCCTATGATATCACTCTGGATAAAATTGTGCAGGTGGACTTTCTTTCCAGCTCTTGGTTCTTATCTGCAGAGCTGATTAAGACACTTTTCATTGAGACACCCTTCACATTTTCAACCGGCGAAGACCTGCACCTTAGGTATGTGTAAATTTTGATTGCATTCCATTACCTTCTGCATTTTTGGTCATTTCTATCTGAACTGAAGTTTTTACCTTGAGCACAAACCTACATAGTAAATTGGAATTAACTTGAAAGTTTAGAATGTTGTCATAAGTATTTAAATCATAGGGGTTCTAGATTTGATTCTTAATATCTATTACGTACACTAAAACTATGATTTGAATGCCTTGGGGATTGGATTAATTCCGGGATTGCTTTACAAACTGTCTAGGGAACAAAGTTGATCCTATATACTCGGAACCCTTCAGACTTTGAAGTTCTAATTCTGTACTTAATCAGATTTCTTTTCTGAAGTGAGATGAGTTTTATTGAAGGAATCTTGAACTTACACTAATAATGGGGTCAACTTGTCTCTTATACAGATGAATATAATACCTTCAATTTAAATACCTCTTCTCTGCTTTGTTTCAACTATTTTGATTTTCTGCATCCACTTGTTTGTCTTTTGTACATGATTAAATTACTCTACATTATACAATAAACATGTTCATTTTTCTGGATTAAGCAACAACCTGCTTCTTGGAAAGATGGTTCTCTTTTTAAGATTCCCTAAAGCATTAGGGGCTTGTTATTGCACTCAGTTGGCCAGAAGAACAGTTAGGCCAACAGCAATAGGGATGTCATGAAAAGGACTTCATCAACCACTTAAAATAGGATTCTTTTGATTTAAGATTATTACATAGTCCTTCCAAAAACAAAATTCAAGTAATAATATGTCAAGAGGGGAATTAAAGGTTTATGATGTCAAAAATATGTTTAGAAGACTTTGTTGTTAATTAGATACTGATCATACAATCATTACTAAGTTTCTAATGATGTTTCTTTCTTGATAAAAATGCAGTTATCAGCTTCAAAAGTACAGAAATGCTGGCTCATTTGTTCTTCCAGTTGATCCAAAGGATAAGGAAACATGGGGTGACAGTGAACATAGACTTGCTTATGTATCCGAAACCACTGTAATTTTCAAAGACATTGTTCAAGTCCGAGACGATCAATGGTGGAAAGCACTATCTACTGGTTATATCACTCAGTGGGCTGCAATGCATCCTCAAAAAATTGATGCCCTTTTCTATGCTCATTCTGTTGATGAAGTAAAAGCACTTGCACCTCTTCTTGAGAAATTCAGGTCCACTGTTGGAAAGAAAGCTTACATTGCCGTCTCTGGAGGCAATTATTGCCCTTGTGAAGATGCAGCTACTGCACTGAAGTGGCCTAAGGTGGTATGCAATGAGAGGAGGTTTAAGATATTCAATTTGGCAGTGGGTGCTCTTTCGGATATATCGAACTCAGAGGTGGTGGTGGTGCAAGGAGTGTATGCTAGCATGAAAGGGTTGATTAAAATCCACAACCCGAGTGTGGTGATCGCAGTAGCTGACATTGATCCTAATGTGAAGAAAACTTTGAAAATGGCAACGGAGACTAATGGGAATGGTACAACATTGGTTCTTTTACCAAGGCCTTCAATATCAAAAGTTCTTTGGATGGCTGATCTCCGAACAACAGCATTGCCAAGTAAGAACCCCAACTTTTCTTTTATTCAAATTCCTTGCCACTTAAGCTAAATGAACTATTCTACGAAATATTTTACTTAGCATTTGTTAACCAAGTAATTTATATTTTGCAGATTGGAACAGAATGCGCATTTCTGTCAACATTATCACCCAAAACCGGGTGCAGTCCCTTACAAGGCTTCTCAAATCTCTCAGTGATGCATACTATCTTGGGGACGAGGTACCTATCAGCTTCAACATGGACAGCAAAGTCGATGAAGCAACTATAAGATTAGTAAGCTCATTTGACTGGCCTCATGGCCCTAAAACTCTCAAGAGGAGGATCATACAAGGAGGGCTTATTCGAGCTGTCAGTGAGAGTTGGTACCCTTCATCTGATGATGATTTTGGTCTGCTACTCGAAGATGATATCGAAGTTTCACCTTACTACTACCTATGGATCAAATATGCCCTCTTAGCCTACCACTATGATCCTCAAGTGTCTCTCCCCGAGTTGTCCTCAATCTCTCTCTACACCCCTAGGATAGTTGAGGTGGTGAAAGAAAGGCCTAAGTGGAACCCGACTGAATTTTTCAAGAACATCCATCCAAGCACGCCTTATTTCCACCAGTTACCTTGTAGTTGGGGAGCAGTCTTCTTCCCCAAGCAATGGAGAGAGTTCTATGTCTATATGAACATGAGGTTCACCAAAGATGCCAAGAAAAATCCAGTTCAAATTCCTAAGTCCAGGACTAATGGTTGGCAAGCATCATGGAAAAAGTTCCTTATAGACATGATGTACCTAAGAGGATATGTAAGTCTTTATCCAAACTTTCCAAACCAGGCAAGCTTTTCCACGAACCATATGGAACCCGGGGCTCATATCAGCGCCAAGGACAATGTTGTGAAACATGACAAGTCAGATTTTGAAGTGCCATTGTTGAAGGAAGACTTCCGAAATTTCTTGCCAGGTGGTAAACTGCCTCCTGCCTCAAGATTGCCATCTTTGAATCTCTTCAACATGCCTGTTTCTCTTAAAGGCTTAAAGGCAGCTGCAGCCAAGTTGGGGCAGGATGTGATAGGATGCAACAATGCCACAGAGATAGTCATGGTTGATCATCAAACCGGTCTACCAGCACGCTGTGCCAGGTTCTGATAAATTGAATTGTTATTGATCATTCTTTATTTTCATAAACATAGATAGTTTGTATCTTCATTTTTTATGTGGGAGGGTTGGTGCTGTACGTGAACAATGAAAACCAAAGTTGGATAAGATGGAAAGATAGGATTTTGGCTTAGAAGTTGGGACAATGTTGCCTGCTAATGTTGTACTGCAGCCTAAAGTGGTTTGCAGAACAATGTAAGCAACGAAAGTGCCAAAGTGGTTCATGTAACGTTGTACGCAAAAGAAAAAGCCCTTTCAATCAATGAAAAAATTCTCTCTTAAATAGTTCAATGTGGAAAATTTGACATTATATGCACTACATTTCTTTAATGTGAGTTCACTATCTCAATTTTCTTTGAACGTTTTGTAAACTTGTTTCTTTAATAGAATAGCAAGAGCAGCACAACATATCTACAATTCTACAGCAATCACTATAGACAGTGCAATTTATAGGAACTCTGGGTCTCTGGTCCAATATGAGACAATCAATCCCAAATGGCATGGGATGTGAAACGTAACCATGATACAGGGATATAGCAGAAAGAAATATGTTATAAAATGAGCTAATTTGCTTGCTAGAAAGTAAAGAGATTGAAGAGAAAAGAAAAGATGGAGAAAAAGCTGATGTGTGTTATTTAATTCTTCACTAACCCCTTTATATAGGGTTAAAAAAGCATCTCCATTTTTGGAACATCATGCCAATTCGTAGATGGTGGTTGCATACGGTGCCCAAATTTTTGGTCTGGGCTTGGCTCCTCTCTCTGTGGATCAAATAAGAATCCGAGTTTTCCCTAAATCCTAAATCCTAATTGAGTTAGAACGAAATCGATTATCAATCCTAATTGAGTTGGAACGATCTCATACTTGCACTTTATATAAATGACAATTTATGCACTTGTGAGTTTTAATTAAAATTTTACAACAAGAGCCATGCTCTGCCCCATGAAACCAAAGGTCTTGTCTCAAAGGCATGTGCTAGCATTGTTTCTAATGTGGATTTTTGCTTCTCTTTCGATCCTCCTGACCCGCCAGCAAACGCTACCCTTCCGGTGAAGGAGGAATTCAATCTCTTCAAGATTGTTTGCAATTTTTAGCCGAACATTGTTCAGTCACTTGATGAAATTGGGCTGGTAAATGTGTTTGCTTATGTCGCAGTGTTTTACAACGCAAGTGCTTTCTGAAGAAACTACGGCCCTTATTAGACACCATTGAAACCATACATCATCTTCTTTGAGCCGCGCTGCACCCACAAGGAAAACTATGGACTAAATGACGTACCTAGACTTAGAATGAAAATTGTCATCAAGAGAAACGAAAAAGTCTGTTTGTTACATCGAAACATAAATTAGATTGTTAATGGTTGATTCCGAATACCTAACATAAATTAGTGGTTGATCCGTCTGTCTCTCTCTCGAGATACTCCCACGAAGTCTCTGGAACCACTATCATCGACGAACGCAAGAGGGCAAAACTATAAATGCGGCCGTCCTTAGCCAGTGGCATCCACGTAAATCACCTAAAAAACAGGGGCAATTTCCACAACACCTTATGTACAGTCTCATGAACCGTGCTTATGAGAGGACATATATGTAATCTAATAATTGAAAACACAAGGAGGTCAAGTGAGCAAATGTGGAGATTCCAATAGCAACACTCTTTAATTAATTGAGTTAGGATTAAATTGATTATCAATCCTCTATTGGAACGACCTCATACTTACACACTGTACTAATAACAAGTGCACTTGCGAGTTTTGTTTAAAATTTCACAACAAATGGCCACCAAAGTCACTCACGCGACTCTGAAGACAAGGCCCTGCTGACCAAGCTGACCGAGAATGATGGTTAAGAGGTTATCTATTAATTTACAAGATGAAGCTCATGAAATTGTCTTTCGTTTAAGATATGATTAAATAAGTATGCCTTTAATCAAGGTATAATTATGAAAGAACGTGTTCTAAGGGAAAAGAAACTGACTGAGTTTGAGTGGGAGTTGGTTACTCCTTATCTCTTTCGTTAAAATATGAGAAATTTAGAAAAATGTAATAGTAAAATGGAATCGGTCTACTCATTTCATTAGAAAATCCATTTATATAGGGTGACGATTACAATGGTAATAACAATTACAATTATAATAATAATTAATGATCGAAACGTTACATCTGATTGATCACTAATTTCTTAATTCACTATCGGCATTACTTTGACGAAGGCACACTAATGGTATTTCCTTTAACACTCCCCCTTGTGCTAAGTCAAAGATGAAATGGTGCATAGATCGTTGCCTCATTAAAAACTTTGCCAAGTAATAAAACCCAGTGGGACAAAATAAGACTTGATCGAAGGGAAAAAGAGCACAACGCACCTTTAACCTTTAAGGATGACGTGTGTGTATTAGACTCCCCCTGAAGTCTATATCTCCCCCTGATCCTTACATCAATCAAGGAAGCTTTGAAAGCTTTCGCATTCCTATGTTTTTCACATGTTCCTCAAATATTGCTTTGGGTAATGATTTGGTAAACAAATCTGTCACATTCTCCTCAGACCTTACTTGATTCACTTGAATCTTGAGAAGAGCTTGTTGTTATTGATTATAGAAAAACGTTGGCGATATGTGTTTTGTCTTATCACCCTTGATATAAGCTAGTTTCATCTGTTCGATGCAAGTTGCATTATCTTCATAAATGCAAGTAGGCTCTTCAGTGGTAGAACTTAAACCACTAGTCCCTCGAATATGTGTAATGATGGACCTTAACCATATACACTCACAAACCCCTCATGTAGAGCAATGATCTCAGAGTAGTTCGAGGAGGTAGCCACAAGGTTTTGCTTGGTTGATCTCCAAGATATCGTCGTGTTCCCAATGGTAAATACATAACCAGTTTGAGAACGACCTTTATGTGGGTCAGAGAGGTACCCAGCATCAGCAAACCCAGCCAAAATATTATTTGGGGTTTCAATGTGGGGGTGGTACTTTCTCTATCTACATTTCCTTTAAGGGTTGCATTTCCATTTGTGGTCCCTCTTGTCTTTATGTAGGGAAAGAATAGACCCAAGTCAATGGTTTCTTTTAGGTATCGAAATATGTTCTTAATACCATTCCAATAACGCTGCGTTGGCGCTGAGCTAAATCTAGCTAACAAGATCACTGAAAATACAATATATGGTCGAGTACATTGAGCTAGATACAATAATGTGCCTATTGCACTTAAGTAGGGAATTTCAGCTCCCAATAGCTCTTCGTCATCTTCCTTTGGGCGAAATGGATCTTTCTTTATATCCAAACTTTGACCGATCATGGGAGTGCTAACAGGATGTGCTTTGTCCATGTTAAATCGTCTGAGCATCTTTTGGACATACGCAGACTGGTGGATAAGTATTCCACAAGCTCGGTGTTCTAGTTCAAGACCTAGACAAAACCGAGTTTTTCCAAGATCTTTCATCTCAAACTTGGATTTCAAGTAGCTCGCGGTTTCTCTTATTTCATTAAGAGTACCTATTATGTTCATATCATCGACATATACAGCTACAATTGCAAATTCGGAACTTGTTTTCTTTATGAATACGCAGGGGCATAGTTCATCATTCTTATATCACTTCCCAATTAAGTAGTCACTTAGACAGGTATACCACATCCGCCCGGATTGTTTCAATCCGTAAAGTGAGCATTTCAATCTGATTGTAAACGCACTCCGTGGTTTAGAGTCATTTGACTTGGGCAATGGAAGGCCATCAGGCACTATATATATATATATATATATATATATATATATATATATATATCTGAATCAAGATCCCCATAGAGATATGCTGTAACCACATCCATGAGCTACATTTCTAATCCTTCGGAAACTACTAAGCTAACTAAGTAGCGGAACATTATAACGTCCATTACGGGAGAGTATGTCTCCTCATAGTCAATTCCAGGGCGTTGTGAGAAACCTTGCACCACAAGGCGAGCCTTGTACCTTTTAGGACTTCATTCTTCTCATTACGCTTTCTGACAAAAACTCATTTATGTCCTACAGGCTTTACACTTGGTGGGGTTAGCACTACCGGACCAAATACCTGTCTCTTTGCCAGAAAATCTAGTTCTGCCTGGATTGCTTCTTTCCATTGAGGCCAATCTGCTCTTTGTTGACATTCTGCAACAGAGCGTGGTTCGATATCATCGTGCTCTATGATTTCTTGAGAAATAGTATATGCAAATACATCATCAATGTACATGGAAGATCTTTCCGTCAACTCATATGCATTCTCATAATCCATTGAGATTTCTTTGTTCACTGGAATCATTTCAAACATCGGAGCATCCTCCAGTATTGATTGATGGACATAACTATAGTCAGAGACAATCTCATAGGAGAGATTCTCTACATTGATGATTAATGGATCGGGTTGTACCTTACTCGCCCTCTTTTTTGTTGGGTGAGTGTCAGTTGAACCTTGTGGCTTTCCCCTCTTCCTTTGGGGAGCCACGGCCTCAACTACACCTCAACTAAGTGTGGTAACAGTGTCTCTATCTGAGGCGTTGTGCCCCTTTTTGGAGACTTCTAACCTTATAGGCACATTTTGCAGCTGGTATATGAGATCTTGTCACTTTAGCAATATCAGAAAACGCATCAGGCATCGAATCAACTAAGTTTTGAATATTTATTATTCTTTTCACTTCACTTTCACATTGTAAAGTGAGGGAATCAAAATGAGACTGAGTGGGGACAGACCACGACAATTCCTGTCGTTTCCTTAGAAAATATTTTTTATTATCCCCCCTAACGACGAGAAGACTGTCTCATCAAAGTGACAATCTGCAAATCTAGCGGTAAAAAGATCGCCTGTCAAAGATTCGAAATAGCAGATAATGGTTGGAGATTTGTATCCAACATAAATACCTAAT
Organism: Potentilla sterilis; assembly: GCA_963682095.1. Taxonomy (NCBI): domain Eukaryota; kingdom Viridiplantae; phylum Streptophyta; class Magnoliopsida; order Rosales; family Rosaceae; genus Potentilla; species Potentilla sterilis. Next base: position 45,805,415 of record OY821755.1, on the reverse strand, counting down.
CGTCTCTGAGGACCCATTTTAGTGCGTTATGGGAGCGCAATAGGCACATATACTGCGCAACCAAATATGCGTAAGTGTGAAATATCAGGGTCATATCCAGTGACCAACTGGTACACAGAAAATGGTTGGCTAGCAGTGGGTCTGAAACGAATAAGTAAGGCTGCGTGCAATATTGCATAACCCCAAGCAGATATAGGCATGTTTGTGCGCATAACCAGTGCCCTAGCCACCATCTGTAGCCTTTTGATGGTGGCCTATGCGAGACTATTTTGTGTATGCATATGGGGTACAAGATGCTCTACATCGATCTCAATTGACATGCAATAATCATCAAATATTTTTTATGTGAACTCTCTATCGTTGTCAAGCCTTATATACTTGATAGGGTGATCAGGGTGGTGAGCCCTTAAACATATAATTTGTGCTAGGAGTTTTGCAAATGCAGCATTTCTTGTGGACAATAATGCGACATGTGACCAGCGTGTCGAAGCATCTACCAGAACTATAAAGTACTTGAATGGCCCGCATTCTGGATGGATAGATCCACATATATCACCTTGTATCCTTTGTAAGAATATAATATTTTGTTTCATATCTTTAGCATAGGAAGGTCTCGATCCTATTTTTGCTAAAGAGCAGGCTTTGCAAAACGAGTGATGTGCCTTTGAAATAGTCAATGAGGCAGAGGGACATAGCACATCTGGTGCTTCAGAAGGTAATGGCTGTATTGAAGCAACACTACGACCGGCACTTTGCATTGTGTCAGATTTTTGTCCTATTTTATTTTTTCCTCGGAAGAAGGGATATCCATTTGAGTTTTTTAAAACACGAATCATCATGTCATGACCAGGATGTCCTAATCGGTCATGTCAAAGTCTGTATGAGTCAGTATCCCAAATTTCTTTGTTGGTGACAGCATAGGATTCAATAATCCGGATGGTAGTGAGATACAATTCATTCTATTGACGCATTAGTTTTTCTAAAATGCGTTTCCTTCCACATTCATAAGAAGTAATATACAAATATTCAATTTCATTCTCACAGTAAGTTTGCAAATGATAACCGTTGACACGAATATCTTTGAAACTTAACAAAGTTCGATTGCCTCTAGGTGCATATAGAGCGTTTGAGACTTTTATCATTGTGCCGTTAGGCATAAAAAATGTGGCATTTCCACACCCTTTTATTACTTGTGATGATCCCTCCAACTTAGTCACAGATGTGTTATGAGGAATTAATTCAACAAATAATTGTCGATTCCTTAAGATAGTGTGAGTAGTCTCACTATCAGTTAAGCACTCTATTTCTCCTCGATACATTCCTACAATTAAATTGGATGAGATTATTAAATAAAGTCGAAAAATATATCTCATATTCTTTAGAGTATTTCGATTGAGGTAGAATGATATGCTTGTCATTCTAATATTATTTTTCTTTTATTTGCTAGATGTATTGCTTTACATCGTAATAGTGCTATTTTCGAACCATGTATATATAGGAAATAAAATCGGATAAAATTCAATACTTTAGAATAAAATCTAAAATTTATTAATAAGCCAACAATAATCAAATCAAAGTCTCGGACATCAAAATCCAATTCAACAAACCATTATTCAAAATAAGGCATGCCGCTTTCATAGCATTCTTGGAAAGGTAAATAAATAAAACAGATCAATCATCAAAGTCTGGAACATCCATAGACTGAGCAGGGTTTATGTTGCCATTGAAGTCTGCAATTGTGAGGTTGACATTAGTGTCATCGCCTTCGTCTTCCATATAGTGAGCCTTTTGTTCTCTAGACTCCCTATACCTCTTATAATTGGCTGCTACTTTGTTGCTTGCCTGGCAGTTCTTATATCAATGCTCAGTAGCTCCACACCTATAGCAAGGTTCATTTCCAACTCTCTCCTTTTTGACTGGCCGGAGGGTTCTTGGGTGCTTTTTGCACCTTGACCCTAGCACCACCATGGCCACTAGGACCAGCACTACCTTCTCTGCGCCATACATTAGGAGGACCTCCACGGCCCATCCCATGGCCTATATCACGGCCCATAGGTGCCTTTCCACGTGGTGCATTGTGCCCACGTGGGTAGGACTCAGCACGTCCAACCCCTTTTCTTTGGGGTTCTTTCCACCTTTTATCTCGCCATAGTTAACCACAGGAAATTTCTTTCTCCCAACGGGCCTGACAATATTGGTCATAAGAACTTGATCATGCCGCTCAGCCACTTGCAGCATGTTGATCAATTTGTTGAAGGTTGTGATATTTTTCTTGTCATACTCTAGCGTATACTGGTTCGCTAGTATAAGTGTTGAAGTAGGAAAAGTGGAAAGAGTCTTCTGGATCATATCATCTTCTGTGAGTTTCTTTCCACAGAATTTGAGAGGTGCTTTAAGGTGCAACATGTCCTTGTTGAATTCATTAACCCTTTTGTAGTCAAGTAAACAGATTTCATTCCACTGAGCGGTCATTTCTGCGAGTAAAGTGTCATGAATGTTTTCAAAACGTCCATTTAGGTCATCCCATAGTTCTTTGGGTGTTTTTAACAGAAAGTATTCCCAGCGTAAGCTAGAGTCAATATGTCGCCTCAGAAACATTAGGGCGTTTGCTTTGACTTTCACTGACGGTTCTTCGTCCTTAGGGGTGGAGGGTTTGATAGTGAAAGTATAGTCCTTTCCGAAAAAAGCAGTTTCCACATCTGAAACCCAACAGTGGTACTCAATTCCTTCTAAGTCTAGTATTTCAAATTCGGGTCGAGTTGGATCAGCCATCTACATAAACAAGAGTGAAGAATATATTAATTATGTAGTCGTAAGACATCCACGATAATTAATTTCCAAGAATGTGAATTAGATTTTGAGACCATAATTCATAGTGGTCACACATTTTTCGATGCTTTGTGAAAATACTTTATCATATGGTAAATTTGTACTGATTTTATAACACACATGAAGTTTCTTTATCATGCCATTACACTGAAATATAAAATATGCGAAATAGAATAATCATTCAATATTAACAGAATATAGATAGCATGCTTGATAATTAATTAAAAATATATATATATATATATATATATATATATATATAGCACACATCATTCACATATAAAAATGATGTCACATTAATTTCAAAATAACGTGTAAATAACAAATATTGCCTATATAAAATTTATAGAAAATGTCCATTTAGTGCTAATTTGACCCCCTCATTACCCATTCCAATGACCATCTTATTTTCTTCCCCTATTCAATATAAGGTAACAACTCTATTGCCCATTTGAACAAATCTTTTTTAACCATAGTACAATTTTAATTTTTTTCTTCCCTTTTTGCCCTCACCCCTTATACACTCATATGAAGAGAAAGTGGAAGATAGAGAAGAACCCTGAACCCTAAACCCAAACTCTGCCGGCGTCCAATGACCGGTCGCCGGATTCCAGTTACTGAACTCTGGTCGCCAGATTCCGGTCACCCAATTTTTTTACGGAATTTTTTTTTTGCCGGATTTTTTTTTTTGCCGGAATATTTTCCCTTATGTATAATCAAGTTACTGACCCCTAGTATTCAGATTTTTCCAATCGGATTTTTCGCCGGATTTTTTTTTTCAATATTACTTTAGTCGCCGGATTCCAGTCACTTGACTCAAGTTACTGAGGGTCAGTAATGTGATTACTGGGGGTCAGTAATTAATTACTGGGGGTTACTGGGGGTTAGTAATCGATTACTGAGGGTCAGTAATTTGGGTTTAGGGTACTCAGAAACCTAATCAAGGCACCCATAAAATATACTTTGGGCACCCCACCTATCTTCGGCCTGGCTTCCTCCGCCAGATCGATGTCGGATCTGCTCGACCTGCATGGGCCACCTCCTTGGGCCATCTGCGCCCCAAAGCCAGATCGACGCCGCCCCAAAGCCGGATCTGATCGACGCCGCCCCAGAGCCTCTTCATCCCCGTCGACCTGCATGGGCCACCAGCACCGATCCAGTCGTCACCCTCGACCAAGTCAACCCTCGATGCAGCCGATCTGGAGCGACGTTGCTGGGCTCGGGGCTGCGTCGTCGGCGCTCGGCTGGGCTCGACGTCAACGACGTGGGACAGCTGGGTCGACGCGGCGGAGGTCCGATCTAGATCAAACGACGTAGGAGACGTCGGGTTGGGGTCCGATCTGGAGCGACGTTGCTGGGCTCGAGGCTGCGTCGTCGGCGCTCGGCTGGGCTCGACGTCAATGACATGGGACTGCTGGGTCGACGCGGTGGAGCTTCGATCTGGGCTCGATGTGGCGATGTCACGGCTGCAGGGATCGAGTGCAGGTGCTAATCCGAGATCGAGAGGGGCTGCTGCGGCGGCGGCGGGGATTTGGGGAACTAGGTTTTTTTTCTTTTTTTTCTATGTTGTTGTGGAAGCCGAACTGCCCAAGCGGGAGAGAGAAAGGTTAATATCGAATTGGTTAGGGTAAATATGTTTCAATATAACTGAATTACATGCATTAGGGTAGTTGTGTAATTTTCCCAAGATTCTTTGATCTGGGCAATAAACATTAGAATGGTTAATTTTTAACCCATTTTTGTGCAAATGGTCATTTTCTCTAAAATTTAATGCTTAAAAACATAAATATATATGCATTTACGTAGGCAGTAAAAATTAACAAGTAAAATCAAGGAATCAAATAAACAATCATATTTCACATTTACAATTAATTTCATTAAACAATATCAGTGAAACAGTAATTTTTTTTTTATACTACGGTAGGTTTTGAAAAACTAACCTTAATTTACCAAAAATGGTAAATATACGTTTCCTATTTCGCGGGTCGGATCTAGCAGGAACCGGGTGGAGCAGCAATTCGGGTCGAGGCAGAAAAACCGGGTTGAGGCAGAAAATCCGGGTCGAGGATGCTCGACTAGCAGGAGGTCCGATCTGGGGCAGAGGCTATGGCCGGAGTGGCGGGCGGAGCAGTGCGTCGTCGACTGGGTTGACCGGCGATTGATGTGGGGCTACGTCGAGGAAGGTCCAAACGGCTGCGTAGGGGTCAGCTCGACAGCGTCCAAGGCTGCCTAGCGGCGATGAGGCTACCGGCGAGGCGATCGGAGGAGCAGACGTCGATCGAAAAAGGATCGTTGGCCTGGGCGGGGCTGCTGGTGTGATTCTAGGGTTTTTTTTTTGTTTCTTTTTTTGTGTTTTTTTTTTTTGCTAAAAAAACTCAGGGAATAAAGTTACGTGTCTGATCACGTGTAATAGTAAAATTGAATCGGTCTACTCATTTCATTAGATAATCCTTTTATATAGGGTGATGATTACAATGGTAATAACAATTACAATTATGATAATAATTACTGATTGAAACGTTACATCTGATTGATCACTAATTTCTTAATTCACTATCGTCATTACTTTGACGAAGGCACATTAATGGTATTTTCTTTAACAAAAAATAACCTCTTTTACGACCTTGAATTGATTTACAACCACCTTTTTAAAAAATATTGATTTTTAACCTTTTTGGAGTGTGAGAAGACATGAATGCCCTACATTTGTAAATTACGCAGACTTGTCTGCTTCATTCTTCGACTGTTCGAGATTTCAGTTTTTACCTCTCCTCCACAAAGCTTGGCTCAAGAACATGATGATAGAGAGTAAACTTTATACAGAAAACTTTGTCCAACCAGAACAATGCTTCTAATATATATATAATAGGCAATGCAGCCTTGGATCGTGAAGGAATGATCTTGTCTGACAGGACCCGCCCCGGATAACACACTGTTACCCAGAGTAAATCCTGCGGGGACCATTTCAAGGGAGGTTCTACCGAAAAAGAGAAAATTTCGGCATAACCCCTCTTAAAATGGACGACCCAAAACTGAGAGAAAAATAACCAAACACTTCTACAATCTCCAACCTGACTCAAGGAGCCGCCTGCTCCCCCAACAATCAAACAACTCCCATATCCAACAATAGAATTCAACTTCTCAAAAGAAAATAAAAGAAATGAAATAGCATAACAACAGGACGTCAAGTTACACTCAAAGGTGAACATTTGAGGTTTACAACAACAACACTGTATCAGAGCGACTAGACAACGAAATATAATTTACAAGTAGGCTACTATAATAACCTACTGTTTCTGACAGCGGAAGAAACTCTAGATCTTGCCTCCTACTAGCGCCGAACAGCTCTGCACACTGGGCAATTTAAAACGAATGGCCCAGAGAAAGTAATTTAAAACGTTAGCGTGAGTGGACAAAAATCAATACACATATATATATAAATATAAACAAAGGGCATTTATTACTTTCCTCATTTTACAAAATTAAAATCATGATGCATGCTTTAAAACAATCTTTCACTTTAATATCCTCAATACAAAACTTCCCAGCCCCGCTGGTTCGGGAGTTACAAAATTATAGAAAATATTTAAAAAAAAAAGTCTCGAATACCAAATATAGAGTATAATTAAATGAATAGGTCAATCCCATTGACCAATGAGTAAAAATCAAATAAAAATAGGAGAATGTTAACCACCATATAATAGTAGCCTCCAAGACTAAGGGTCAGAGCCTCTTAAACCTCTACACCACACTCCGTCGACCACCGAGCGTGAATTTGACCTATATGGTCAAGTCGTCACCTCGCGTGGGATGAGCTTACTAAGCTAGCTAGCAATAATCATATACATACCCTTGTATGGTGAAAAATCCGAAATCAAATCAAAGCACACTTTCCCTATAAAATCATGAAATAGTACGGTCCCCGACCGCACCTCTGAGGCCTATAAATATAATCAAATCGAAGCCAGGCCTCAAAGAAAATAAATGAAACCAACACATTTGATAAATCATAATATCCAAACAGTTTCATTCACATAATCCACGGAAAACCTCATTTCCGGCTAAATATCAAATCACATAAATTTCAGAATACCAAAGTAATTTATTTACTTTATAAATCATTTAAAACAATCGATAGCAATAAAAATATCTGTTCAAATAACCTCGTTGCTCTTTGATAATTAAAACATTCTCAAAATATGTCCCAAAATATATAACTCCCAAGTAATCAAAATATTCATGCATGCATCAAATTTAAAACAAAAGTCCATTCACTGTACTAGGCCGGTCTCTGACTCGAAGCCTCCCAAACACGGACTACGAAATTCCAATTGGAATATAACTGAACTTAGTTATTATATCCCAATTGAGGCCCTTGACTTCCCTTGTTATTTCTTTTTCGCCGAGAATCCCCTTTTCTCGCATTTACTCCTCTTAATTGAATGTCCAAAAGTGAAAAGAAAAATCGTCAAAAGTAATTTTGTAATTCTGACAGTAAATAGTAATTTCAATTTACTTTTACTGTTTAACTTATACCATTTACAAATTACTGAATTACTGTTTACTGTTACTGTTTTACTATTCACTATTTACTGTTTAACCTTTTTACTTTTACTATTACTATTTCACCTTTACTGTTTTACTGTTACCGAATTACTGTTTACCACTTACCAAATTAGTTTTACTTTTATTGGTACTGTTCCGCCGCCACCGCCGCCGCTGCAGCTCCGCCATAGCCAAACCACTCCAAAATTTACCAAAACTTCTGCTACACCACCCCAGGCGTACCTCCTCCTCTCTCCGCCGCCCAACACCGCTGCAGCCGCCGCACATGGCGGCTGTCACGGCGGCCAGACTTCCCCCAAATCCCAATTTCACCAAACTCAACCAATTGAACCTCAAATTACACCAATTCAACTCCCAACAACACCACAAACCCAATTCCAATCTCTAAAAACACAAAATCCATCAATTTCAGCCATCCCCCTCCGAATCCTCAAAACCCTAAAAATTTCAAATTTTGAAATTTCCTTACCTGGATCGATTTGGTCCAATTCCTTGGGTGGAGTTGCTACCCACGTCAAGCTCTTCCTTTCCCCTCTCAATTCGGGCCAAGAAGTGGCCGGTTAAGGGAGTTTCAACTCCCAGTGAGGTTGAGCCTTTTGGCTGCAAACCGGCCAAACAGCGGCGAGGGCGCCAAGCCGCTGCTGCTGGGAGGCCAAGGGGGCTTGCGCGCGTCGTCCGGCGCCGGTGGGGGCTCGACTTGGTGGCCGGACAGAAAAACTGGTGGTGGTGTCGGTGGAGAGGGAGTCGGGCCAGAAGAGGGGAAGAAAAGAGGAAAGAAAGAAAAGAAAGAAAAAGGAAGAAAAGAAAAAGTTTTCCCAAAAAGGAAACATTCTCCACTATTTATATCAAACCCAAAATCGGAAATAACGTATTTTCCAACACACCCTTTTTAAATTTTGCTCCGACGAAAACAAAACTCAACCCAAAAATTCGTTTTAACGTGTTCTACCTCACGTAACAAACGATTTCCACTCAACCTCCAAAAATAAAACAATCCTCATGAGCGAAAAAATTTAAATAAATTTACCCAGAAATTGAACAAGGTTCGGGGCGTATCAAATCTCCCCTCCTTATAAAATTTCGTCCCCGAAATTTACGTACCTGCTGAACCCACGGACTACAAATTTCTGTCACCATGGTAGTTCTACTCCACTAAGGTACAGCCTTTACTCTAAGGACCCACCAACGCATTATGAATATTCAAGAAATTCATTTATCATCAAAGCTTGTATAAATAGATTATATATACACACCGCAAAGACAAGAACAAATCAAGAATAGACTCGTATTTTCTGGAACTGAGGTAAGACATAAATCAAATTCTAAGAACTTGAAATGTCTCCTCTCATAAGAGATTAAAAATTTGGCAACAGGTAACTCTTTAAAATTAACCCTTTTCTGTCAGGGAACATGACAAGAATAATTCAAATACATTACTGGGAATCAGGCATTCAAATATTTTTGAATACACTTGCCCTTAAAACCAGAACATAGAAACATAAGAATAATGAAGGTTGACGGTAAAACATCCTCGAATCAATTGCTCAATAGTGACTAAACATTATGGAGTAAATAAGAGCCTGCAACAATGGTTTTTAATAAATAAGAGTATACTTTGCAAGAAACTGATCGGAGATATCAAAACTTGTTTACAATAGGTAGTAAGATCAACACGGTTACTGTACAACAAGTTAACTAGTCAAAATGTTACTAAATCAATTGGACAAAAGCCCACTTTAAGGCTGGAAAAAGGGAGGTTTATAAATTGTCAACTTTTGATAAACAAACCTGAACATACACTAGCTGTATATATAAGTTCTCTATTGCAACAAGAGAGTATACAATAAGGAGGATAATCGCAGAATTTCTTTGTGGAAACGTGAAAAATTCCGGCTATTACAAGTCAGAAGTTAATTCCATAAAATAAGGCAATAGCAGTCATTTAGCTGAAATCAATTAGCATATCTGAAAATAGAATTTCACATAACAAATTCGTTTGAGAACAAAGACATTTGATAAACCTATAGATGAGCTAATGTATTTAAAATACATGTTACGAATTTGAATTCATAAATCCAGGAGTACGAGAATATCCAAAAAGGGAATTAAGTTTAACTAGTGTACATAGGAATAGACACTGAGATTGACACCAAAGTATAAGAAATCAGTTCTATAGTAGAAGCGGTGTTTTACACTTCACACAACTGGATAAATCTTGACTCTCAGTATAACCACACACACAAGCATAAACACGTGCAAAGTTCATAGATAGTAGACGAGAAAGAAAGGGACTTCTGGTTTCAACTAAGTCCAAGAATTTAAGACTTTGTTGTGTCAGCAGTTAAGAATTCTACAACTACTGGTCATAACCAATTCAATCCGCCCGCACAAGGGCTTCCCTGAGGAAATTAGGGTCATTAGGCCCGTCACATAGCAAGTTCATGGGTCATTGCGCCCAAGCTTTCACAGTCTTATTCCAAGCTACATACTTTCCATTTCCGTTTCCAAAGATAAACAATTCCAAGTTTCTGAAACTTTAAACTCAAAGAACAATTTAGTCATTTCGTGTGAATTAAAACTTTGAAAACATTACATGCAAAAGTTTCATTTATCAAAGGAAAACAAACAACCTTTGCCAAAACAAATCTCATCTTACAACACCTTTTAATACTCAAAACTGAAACATAGATAATCATTTAGTTGACAAAACGATTCAGTAACTTCTTAAGGATAATAATACTGAATATCACAGACCAACGAATGAATTCACTCTCAGAAAGACAAAACCCCATATAAATTAAAAAAAAAACACAATTCACCCCTACTTAACTAAATTCTCAAATACAATAATTTAAAACAATTCATATTATTCTGAAACCTCTCTGGTTTCTCCAAACCAAATCAGTTGAGGATTTTCAATAGAACGAGACAATAAAATGTTCTTTCTTTTCATAAACTAAAACTCAGTCAACGACTAATCTTTGAAACATATCATTTTCTTTGTCAGGAAATATAACTTTAGTTGTTCAAATACTCTTTAAAATCAACAGAGTAAATACACGCTTGAACTTGAAGTTTACAGTACTCGCCTAGCTTGAAATATTATCATGACCCTAACAAAGAATGTACAAATACAAGGCAAATCAAATTGATAAAAGTCAGGGTCAACTGAGTTTCAATAAAAGCTAAACACGAAAACCATAAAAACATATATCCATACCTTTAACTCTCAAAATAAAAGTATAAATAAGACAATTATCAAAGATCATATAGGACTCAAATTGGTGCAACAATGACGAGTTCCCGTAGAAAGCTGAAACAGTTTAGATGAATAATCTGATATAGGGAATATTAATGAAATATCAACCTTTGATAAACAAATCTGGACATGGAAATAAGATACGAGGAGTGAAAACTTTGTCGACACGTGCTTAAAAGTGCTCCTCATAAATCAGTAGAGCTAGAATCATAAAACCCATTTAACATTGTCTGAAACCGTTAAAATTTAATAAGTACTATACATACTAGTACGTACCACAACTCTATTCTGTTCAACTAAATCAATAGATATATAGCTGAATCTGGATATTTTTGAAAGAAAACCGTACTAAAGTAACATCAGAATTAATAATACTTGAATATTAGACTGGCTCCAGAAATTCACTGTGCTTTCGTTCGTCAACAAATAGATTAAAAAGTTTCCAGATTCATAGTAAACACATTAAAAGGGAGAAGTACTAAAATCCCATGGAATTTGAAATTCAAGAAGTGGGACAAAAATTTGACACACAGACTGAAAATATCAAGTTTCAAAAGAATACGATAACAATAAGGTGCTTAGAAATTTTCGTCAAAAATTCTTTGTAAGTCCAATTGTTAGGAAATCCATGCTAAAATGGCTATTAGGAAGTATAGTTTCACACACACAAAGAACCAACATTTATTCACACAATTGAACATTCCAAATGGATCAGAAATCAAGAAAGTTTAATGAAAATTCTGGGAACATATCAAAATACAAACCCATCTTCGAACCACCACCAAATATTTATTTTTCATCGAAATTAACTAAAATTTCCCAGGTCAGCAGTTAAGAATTTCATGATCAACATATCAAAATTTCAGGAATTTGGGTATCAATCAAGTAAGCAAATGATATTTCAAAATGGCTGTGCAGAAGAAGTTAAATTCTGCAGAATCTCAGAAATAATATTTTACCAATGAACAACAAATAAAATTTCCCAGCAGGGTATAATTCAAAACCAAATGCTCACGCTTCACAATAAATCAAACAAAAGTTAAAATATTTACATGCATATTAAAAACTGCACTACTGCTTAAAAGAGAAACCTCTTCAACAACAACCTTTTAATAATCATTGAACAAACTCTCCTTTTGGTAAAATAGGTAAACATGGTAAAATGTAAACTCTTTATGTTGAAATTTTGCTTATAAAATCTGGATAATAATATAGAATTTCAGCAAATTCCTGCAACCTAATACCAGAATGGAATACAAGTATAGAATAAGAACAAAACGTTTGCTAGTTGTTTAAGACAATACCCGGTTGTCATCACAAGCCAAGATAAAAATTGCAATACCAGGAAAGAGTCAATCCATTGAAACTCGAATCAGAACTCAACATGCTAAGGTGGACAGGTCTATAATACCGAGCATTGATGTGGGCCTTAAACTGCTCCCAAGGCAAATCTCCTACTTCTCCATACTGTGGTATAACACTCTACCACCAATGGTAGGCCGTCTCATCTAGAAAAGCCACTGTTAAGCTCACCCTTAAATTCAATGACTCAAGCGTCCGTAATAGCTTTTCTTCTACTACCCTGATGACCAATCAGGGACCGATAATATACAACTCAGCTTAAAAGACGCTCTAAAGTGCCAGTTAGACCTCTAACTGTACTACTCTCCCTTCTCACTAAGGAATTTACCTCACGAGTTCGGCGTCTAGGAGGCATAGTCCAAGAGAAAGAAAATAATCTCATAATAGTGTACATAAGCACACCAGAACGGGTAACTTATATACTTAATGAACGCTTAATAACGAAGAGTGTATGATTCGCCGCGGTCGAATCACAACTCAATGATACTAAGTGTCATCAAATATAAAAGGTAGCATGACTCAAAGAAAATGACCTAATGCTCTGATACCAAACTGACAGGACCCGCCCCGGATAACACACTGTTACCCAGAGTAAATCCTGCGGGGACCATTTCAAGGGAGGTTCTACCGAAAAAGAGAAAATTTCGGCATAACCCCTCTTAAAATGGACGACCCAAACCTGAGAGAAAAATAACCAAACACTTCTACAATCTCCAACCTGACTCAAGGAGCCGCCTGCTCCCCCAACAATCAAACAACTCCCATATCCAACAATAGAATTCAACTTCTCAAAAGAAAATAAAAGAAATGAAATAGCATAACAACAGGACGTCAAGTTACACTCAAAGGTGAACATTTGAGGTTTACAACAACAACACTGTATCAGAGCGACTAGACAACGAAATATAATTTACAAGTAGGCTACTATAATAACCTACTGTTTCTGACAGCGGAAGGAACTCTAGATCTTGCCTCCTACTAGCGCCAAACAGCTCTGCACACTGGGCAGTTTAAAAAGAAGGGCCCAGGGAAAGTAATTTAAAACATTAGCGTGAGTGGACAAAAATCAATACACATATATATATAAATATAAACAAAGGGCATTTATTACTTTCCTCATTTTACAAAATTAAAATCATGATGCATGCTTTAAAACAATCTTTCACTTTAATATCCTCAATACAAAACTTCCCAGCCCCGCTGGTTCGGGAGTTATAAAATCATAGAAAATATTAAAAAAAAAGTCTCGAATACCAAATATAGAGTATAATTAAATGAATAGGTCAATCCCATTGACCAATGAGTAAAAATCAAATAAAAATAGGGGAATGTTAACCACCATATAATAGTAGCCTCCAAGACTAAGGGTTAGAGCCTCCAAGACTCTCTATAGCGTCCCACGCTAAATCTCTACACCACACTCCGTCGACTACCGAGCCTGAATTTGACCTATATGGTCAAGTCGTCACCTCGCGTGGGATGAGCTTACTAAGCTAGCTAGCAATAATCATATACAGACCCTTGTATGGTGAAAAATCCGAAATCAAATCAAAGCACACTTCCCCTATAAAATCATGAAATAGTACGGTCCCCGACCGCACCTCTGAGGCCTATAAATATAATCAAATCGAAGCCTGGCCTCAAAGAAAATAAATGAAACCAACACATATGATAAATCATAATATCCAAACAGTTTCATTCACATAATCCACGGAAAACCCCATTTCCGGCTAAATATCAAATCACATAAATCTCAGGATACCAAAGTAATTTATTTACTTTATAAATCATTTAAAACAATCGATAGCAATAAAAATATTTGTTCAAATAACTTCGTTGCTCTTTGATAATTAAAACATTCTCAAAATATGTCCCAAAATATATAACTCCCAAGTAATCAAAATATTCATGCATGCATCAAATTTAAAACAAAAGTCCACTCACTGTACTAAGCCGGTCTCTGACTCGAGTCCTCCTCTCGTTGAGTCTCTCCTCGGCCTGTAAATAAATTTATTTAGAAAACCCGAACTCAATATTAAGTTATAAAAACTTAATTCATTGCCGTCCTCCCAACGAAGCCTCCCAAACACGGACTACGAAATTCCAATTGGAATATAACTGAACTTAGTTATTATATCCCAACTGAGGCCCTTGACTTCCCTTGTTATTTCTTTTTCGCCGAGAATCCCCTTTTCTCGCATTTACTCCTCTTAATTGAATGTCCAAAAGTGAAAAGAAAAATTGTCAAAAGTAATTCTGTAATTCTGACAGTAAATAGTAATTTCAATTTACTTTTACTGTTTAACTTATACCATTTACTAATTACTGAATTACTGTTTACTGTTACTGTTTTACTGTTACCGAATTACTGTTTACCACTTACCAAATTACTTTTACTTTTATTGTTACTGTTTCGCCGCCGCCGCCACAGCAGCAGCAGCACCACCGCTGCCGCTGCAGCTCCGCCATAGCCAAACCACTCCAAAATTTACCTAAACTTCTGCTACACCACCCCAGGCGTACCTCCTCCTCTCTCCGCCGCCCAACACCGCTGCAGCCACCGCACATGACGGCTGTCACGGCGGCCAGACTTCCCCCAAATCCCAATTTCACCAAACTCAACCAATTGAACCTCAAATTACACCAATTCAACTCCCAACAACACCACAAACCCAATTCCAATCTCTAAAAACACAAAATTCATCAATTTCAGCCATCCCCCTCCGATTCCGCAAAACCCTAAAAATTTCAAATTTTGAAATTTCCTTACCTAGGTCGATTTGGTCCAATTCCTTGGGTGGAGTTGCTACCCACGTCAAACTCTTCCTTTCCCCTCTCAATTCGGGCCAAGAAGTGGCCGGTTAAGGGAGTTTCAACTCCCAGTGAGGTTGAGCCTTTTGGCTGCAAACCGGCCAAACGGCGGCGAGGGCGCCAAGCCGCTGCTGCTGGGAGGCCAAGGGGCTGGCGCGCGTCGTCCGGCGCCGGTGGGGGCTCGGCTTGGTGGCCGGACAGAAAAACTGGTGGTGGTGTCGGTGGAGAGGGAGTCGGGCCAGAAGAGAGGAAGAAAAGAGGAAAGAAAGAAAAGAAAAAGTTTTCCCAAAATGGAAACATTCTCCACTATTTATATCAAACCCAAAATCGGAAATAACGTATTTTTCAACACACCCTTTTTAAATTTTGCTCCGACGAAAACAAAACTCAACCAAAAAATTCGTTTTAACGTGTTCTACCTCACGTAACAAACGATTTCCACTCAACCTCCAAAAATTAAACAATCCTCATGAGCAAAAAAATTTAAATAAATTTACCCAGAAATTGAACAAGGTTCGGGGGCGTATCATTGTCAATGATAATTTTACACAATTCCTTCTACTTTCTGTATTTATGTAGCACAGGAAGAATTAGCATGGCTAACTGAAATTGATCGGAGAAATCTATGTCTGTATTATTCCCCATTAATCCCACTAAAGCTATAGCTAGCATATTTATATAAGGATCTTCAAGATCTTTAATTTTTTACCAATACCGTCTTGTGAATTAATCAGGTCCGAAATAAGGGTTAATCAATTACTCATCACTATATGAAATAATTTTGTAAAATCTAAGTGATTTGGACTTCAAGATATTCAAACGCACTGAGAAATATGAGGTTGCAGCATTTTGGGTTTGATTGAGGGTACAGATGTCTTTTGCATACCATAAATGGTTATTTTTCAATCATTTCTAAACTATTGGTCAAAAATCAATTTAGAACCAAATAATGGTTATTTATCAAAATTTCTCTTAAAACATCGTCGTAGACACGAGAGATTTCGAATTGATTTCCAAGCAAAAAAAATGTTAAAGGAAGTTTTTTATGTTGTCAAATTCTTTATCTTTAGCAAGTATGTAAATAAATTTTATTGATCTTCCAGTAGTAGCTGTAGCAAGTATACCTATAATTAAGGTATAATTAAGAGATGTCGACCACTCTCTTCTCTTCCTCCTCTCTCTTCAACTAGGTCGCATCGTAAATTATGTCTACCAATAAAGAAGAAGCAAAAGGAGAAGGCGGATCGGAGATGATGTAGGTTTATAATGAGATCCTATGTGGATGACAGTATCTGTGCTAGGAAATAAAATTCAGGTGGACTAAAACTTAATGGAATTATAGAAACATAAATGTCAACTTTACCCCTGTTGACAATAGCCATAAAGAGGCTACCTAGGCCCCCAGACCCGCAGCCAACACTCCTGGACCCGGCCCAGGGTTTGGGAACAAGGCATGGACACTTGGTCTCGCGTCCAGGCATATCTTACTTGTGATCGGGGACCGGAAACCGGGAATGGTAGCTCCCCAAACAGGGGCCAGAACAGTCCAGCAATATGTGCAGAAGGGGACCAGTCCCACATCGAAGGGTGGGGTCAGTCCTCATACCCGGCAGCCTATATATGAGTCCCAACTACCCTCATTAATAGGTAATTAATACTTCAACTACTCATTCCCGCTTAAGTTATTAGTTTATCCCATCTATACTGACTTAAGCATCAGAGCGGAATAGACCGGCCCGCCCGGTATTCCCTTAGTTAGCAGGATCTGCAAGAAGGAATCACACCAAGATCCACTAGTCTCTTTGAGTCTACGGATTCAGACAGAAACAATTGGTGCCGTCTGTGGGAAGAGTCCAAAAAGTTATGTTATCCTACCAGCGGGAAGGGAATCGATCAGCCTACGGATCGCAAAAAAAAAAAAAAGAGGGTTACGTGCCAAGTATGTCTGGAAGTACAGAAGAAAGGGGGGAAAGAAATCCAGAGGAGGACCGGCGGGTTCTGGAGCCGGTGCTGGCCAAGATCCCGGGGGCGGGGCAGGAGCATCCCGCTGGTGGTTGCAGTCAGAACGCTACCACCAACAGTGATCCGGGCAGTACGGTCGATGAGTATAACGGAGATGCGCGCGGGAAGGGCCCGGCGGAAACCCACCAAATCTTAGGCATGGAACCCGCACCAGCGTCCACCAGTGCCCCGAGCAGAGAGGAAGATATGTTGGCCGGCAGCAACAACCAAGATGATATTTCCAGTCCCGGCCAGTACGATATGGCGGGAGAGATAGAGGAGATGAGAGCGGAAGTCAACCGCTTGCGAGCCGAGAGCGACCGGGACAGGGCAGAAGCCGATACCCGGTATCAATACATGGAAGCGGTGAATGCCGCACTAGTGGCTGCCATAGAAAGAGGACAGCAGCGCAATGCCACTCTGACAAAAGCATTCGCGCCGCCCCCAAAAGAGTCCCCACACCAAGAGGTGGGACAGTCATCAGGGGGAGAGAGGGACACCGGCATGGCGGGAGAGGAGCTCCCGACAAACACAGCACCACTGGAGATCATCCCGGCCCCTCGGCGGGCAAGCAGTTCATTTGAGTATGATACCCTAAGCCTGACCGCACTGGCCTTCCAAATACTATCTGACTCGGTGCCAGAGATGAAGGCCCAGATGGAGGCCAACGAGAGGAAGGCTGCGAGATTTCCAAAGAGCGCGCGGTTCAATGAGCGAGCTGGACCCTTTTCACCCAGGGTTCTGGAATCCGGAAGATCAGGCACCCAAAAATCACTAAATCTAACATACTCTGGGGCCGGTTGTCCATACCAGCACCTAGACAGCTTCCGATCTCAAACGTGTGCTAAGAGTTACTCCTACGCTGTCTGCTGTAACATATTCCAAGACACCCTGTCCGGGGAGGCACACAGCTGGTTTTTCGAGTTACCGGTGAACTCTATAGAGGCATTCGAGCAGTTGGCTGACAGATTCGTAGGCCGGTTCATATTAAGGATCGAAGGGGCCCGGACCTCGACAGTTCTCTTTAGCTGCAGGCAAGCAGACGGTGAAGAGCTGCGAGATTTCGTTAACCGTTAGCAAACAGCCACGACCAAGGTCAGGGACCTGGACAAGGGGATTGCCGAATCGGCTTTCAAGCAGGGTCTTCGGCTCGGGAAGTTTCTGAATGCTGTGCGGGTGGAGCTCCCGCAGGGTTACGATGAACTGATGGCAATGGCTATCAGGCACGCCCAGGCGGACCACGAAACCTATGGGAATCGCCAGCACAAGAGAAGGCAGGAGGAGCCGATACCTGCCAGGCTAGAAGGCAGACACTAGCAGCAGGGCCACAACCGAGGAGCTTCGTCCAACAGAAAGCCTAAGAGTTGGGGGAGCCAGCAGGATAATTTTGACACCCCCAACGAGGTGGAAAGCCCTCATCCTACCAGCAAACCCGCCCCCTTGCAATCATGCCAGCAGGACGACAAGAGTTATTCTCCACCTTAACCTCTTCTTACGAGGATATCCTGTATGAGAACAGGAACAACATCCCTCCGCCGCCAAAGAGAAAGCACCCAAAGGGGAACTTGACCAGGGCGCAGACCGATAAATACTGCTCCTACCACGATGAAGCCACACACTACACAAACGACTGCCTTGCCTTGAAAACAGCAATAGAGGGACTAGTCCGAAGCGGCAACTTGCAACGGTATCAAAGAGAACCCGACATGTAGGGACTGCGCGGGACCGAGACTTCTATCCCGCGACACCAAGGCTAGTATGACCGGTCGAAATCTTAAACCGCCCGCTCAAACCCGGCGTCTTCCCCCAGTTCAAAACTATAGAGAAGCTCAGCGGTCCAACAACTTATCAGCCCGAGAATAAAATGCTAATTTTTTTCAACACAATTAGCTAGGCATTCCAACCGGTTCGACTAGTATAATTTCAGGAGTCGTCTATTCCAACTTTGTTTCCAAGTAAATGTAAAGGGAAAATCATTGGAGTATGGAGTCTACTAAGGCACTTCCGCCTGCTCCCCCTCTTTAGCCCGCTCCTTCAGCAGCCGTTCCACCCGCTGCGTCGTCCACGGCCGGATCGGTTTCTCCCTCCGGGTACTCTTCTGCATCCGCCTGCGACAGCAGTATTTTGGAGGCGTCGAGATAGCCCTTAGCCTTCCAGTCGTCAAAGGGGTCAGCTATCCCCGCCTCTCAGGTCCGTTCCAACAGATCAAGAAGCTCATCACTTTGCTGATACTTCTTAACAGCTCGCTGGTACAGCTCCGGGTCATTCTCATCGACCGTCCCGCCCGCAGAAGCGGAGGCTTTCGCCACTTACCGCTGGAGCTCCTCGACCTTGGTCTCCAGCTCGGCCCTCTCCTCCTCCAGGCCCTTCTTCTCCTCTTCAAGAGCCTCGACTTAGGCCTCCAGCTTGGCCACCAGCTTCCTGGCCCTCTCCTCCAACCGGGCCTTCTCCCGTTGGAGCTTGGATTTCTCCACCTCCAGGAGGTCCCAGGCGCTTGTCAATGTTGTCACCTGCTTCTTCAGCTCGGGCAACTCTTCACTTGCATCTAACTGATACAAGTTGTACAACAACTACAGTTCGACAGGCACCGGTTAGCAAGAAACGAAGCACAAAATAATGATTGGATGAATACCAGTGGCAGACTATCCTTACCTGGACGACATCTCCTTGCTTTTCCGCCGATGCTCCTCCGGCCGGCCTTCCGGAGCCCCAGTCTTATCCAGATCCATGCCCCTCATATCCATAAGCAGGCTCCAGACGAACGGCTCATCTAGACAACCGCCCTCCAATCCCAACTCCGTAGCAGGAGCCTTCTCCACCACCGACGCGTCTGTGCCCGGAGCGGAAGAGCTAGAGGCCACGAGAACCTTGCCCTGGGTGGTAGTGGTGCCACCACTCGTCAACTTTAGCGTCTTGGCCAAGCTCTCACCAACCGACCTGCCGGTAAACGTAACAAGCGCGGAGGCCGGTAGCTCCCGAACCCTCCTCCTCTTTTCACCCAGATCAACCTATAAGGAAGAAGATCGGGCGGCAGACAAAGGGGACCTGGTGACAATAAGCACCGGTCCCAGTCGTCGGGGAATCATTGCAGCACCACCCGGGGTCTTGGACGGCCCCCCAGGAGTCTTCCCCTATCCAGATGCCACCGGGAGTCCCACAGTAGGAGTCTTTACGCGTTTTAAGGCGTAATCCTCGTCCGCAACATCCATGGCCACGGGTTCCTCATGTATGGTTAACTCGCCATTTTTCCGGTTAACTATGGCCCTCGCTGCGGCGTCTCCTTTCTCCCTTCAATTTAGAGACAATGTCTTGATTGTCCATGGACAGCGTCTCGTGGGGTTTAATGGCCGTCCGGGAAGATACACCTACAGAACACCAACCAAAGGGGTTAGACAAAACACCAACTTACTCAACGGGAACAGGCACAATCAATCTACATCCCACCACCCACCGGGATTCCCCCCCAGGCAACACAGTTCCAACACCTCTCACCGGATGAAGTTGTAGGAACTCCGCTCTAGGTCGGACCAGCACCCAAATACCCGGGCGATTCTATCCCTCTCCAGGTTAGACAGCTCGTACGACTGATCGCCGATCGGCTGAAAGGCCCTGGGAACGTGGTAATTCCTACTCCTCTTCTACCAATTCCTCTCCACCCCCCCCCCCCCCCCCCCCCCCCCCAATCACCACCTTCTTCCTCCAATTATTGTCGAGCCAGGAGGGCACGCGGATTATCACCGGCATATAGTCCCGAGCGGAAAAACTCATACACCCTCGATCTTTACTCTTCTTCTAGTACGTCAGCCTGTACAGGGCCCGAAACTCGTGCACCGTTAGGAAGCTCATATCACACAGCCAATAGAGACAGCCTAGACTCAGTAATTGCCTCCACTGGTTACCGGGGAGCTGCGCCGGTGATATCTGAATGGCACTTAGCATGTACTGCACAAAGTTTGGCAGCGGGAGAGAGAACCCATGACGGAACTGGTCCTCATGAATAGCAAACCCAGCCTTCCTCCTGGTTACAAGCCGACTCCTCGGTATACAGAGGTCGGAGATCTACCTCTCTGGGAATACTCCACCTTGCCCGAAAAGCGGCAATCTCCCCAGGACTTAAAGAGTGCTCAGGCTCATCACAGACTATGGTCTTATTCCCGTCCACAAGTGTGTAGTGCGGGCCGCCTGCTGGGTGGATTGTGCCCAAGGACACTCCATAGGGAGCATCCTCCAGTCCTAGAGACCCAGATGATGACGCCTCGCCAGTCGAAAGGGTGACGGCATCTGGCCCCGAGGACGAGAAGGCAAGCCAGTCCTCCATTCTCTCTTGGTCGTCCGTCAACAGTCGCCTGGCAGCTTGTGCGGAGGTTTCACTAGAGCTCTTAGAATCCATGTAACCTAGGGGAAAGAAAAAAAATATTATTATTACCCTATGGCCGGTCAGCAGTACAACCTAAACAACGGTCGTGGGGCAACACGAAGCATGTAATGCCTCAGCATAGCCCGACAGCGACCACTGGGCTTATCAGTCGAAAACGGCCAGATGTCGCTTAGATTCGGTACCAGCGGAGTCCCATCCAACGGGCAAACCAAGATACAACCAGGTGTCAATCGGATCAACCCACGGACAAGCTAGACAAAAAAAAGTTTCAGAACACAATGGCAGAACTCACTGATTGATATGCACGATGACGGAAACTCAACAGCTGGAAAACTCAACAGCTGGAAAACACTGAGCAATTGTGTCGAGCACGCTAAACAGGGGAACAGTTCTCAGCCAAAAGTAAAATGCATGAAGCGGCAGGGATTTATATACAGGTCCAGCATCCTGAGTGACCCTTGAATTTCCCCCCAAACTACTCAGTAGGGCAAGTAAAACACCCGCAGATCCGGGCCATCCATCCCTGACCGTCCCCTAGCGGCACGTGTCCCAGTATTGGTAACTTCTCAGGCCATCATAACTGATGGGACTAATATAATACCCCCTTCAATGCATGTCAGACACTTGCCTCGCATGCAGAGGGTAGTTGAAAGAGCAGGGGATAAAATCGAACCGTACCGCCCGAAGCCTATTCCAACCTAAGGCTGAAATATTGCAACAGTACGGGGCCTTCTAACATTTATTCCACCGGTACAAGGTGAGAGGACTCGTCCCAGGATTTCCCTCGGAAATCCGAAAGAGGTCCAAAATATAACCCATTATCCAAACAAAAACATCTTTTTGCTCCCATACCACAACCTCCCACCCACTGGGAACAATGACTAACATAATTAACAATTAAAATCAAATAATATTTTGTTTTATATTCAAAACAATATACTTTTAAAATCGAATAATAATGTTTCACGACCAATCCCATTGGTCACACAAAACCAAGCCTCGCTATGTCGGGAATTTATAAAATAATAGAAAGTCTCATAAGAGAAAATATTCCCGAAACTTAAATAATATAAAATCATGACCAATCTCATTGGTCATAAAATAAAATAGGGGAAAACGTCATTACCACCATTTAATATCAAGCCTCCCAGGCTGAGGGTCAGAGTCTCTCACACTCTCCATAGCGTCCCACGCTAAACCTCAATACAACCCTACGTCGACCACCAAGCGTGAATTTGACCTATATGGTCAAGTCGCCACCTCGCGTGGGATGAGGTTAATAAGCTAGCTAGCAATAGCGTCCCACACTAAACCTCTACACCACACTCCGTCGACCACCGAGCGTGAATCTGACCTATATGGTCAAGTCGTCACCTCGCGTGGGATGAGGTTAATAGGCTAGCTAGAAATAAACATATATAGACCCTCGTATGGTGAAAATCCGAAAACAAAACTGAAAGCACGTTTTCCCTTTATATGAATTAAATCAGTACGGTCCCCGACCGTACATCCGAGGCTTATAAATATCGCAAATATAATAATAGCCTCCAAACATATACATATATACCGACATGTCCCACATGTCATAAAATAATATATATAAAAAAATTGAAGAATATATCCATAACATCGACATGTCCCACATGTCGTGAAATCATAATTAACGAAATCATGAAATTCCCGGAAATCCCATTTTCGGGTAAAATTACCTATTATATATATAACGGTAGGAACCGATATACCTCAAATCCATATTTTTTTTCCTTTAAATATTAAATAAACAATTTCCATAATCAAATACTTTCAATGATTCACAACAAGCTCACGAAAAGCATTTAATTAAAGTAATTTCATTTCAATAAAATGTTTAGGCATGCATCATAAAATCCACTCGCTCTATACCCATTTTCCATATAAAGCATTCTAAATATAACGATAATTATACTAACATTTACACTCGTAGTTAATAATAATACAAGGAGGTTTACTCACCTTAATTTACCAGAAATGGTAAATATCCATTCGGGATCGAGTCCGAACGCTACAGGATCTCGTCGGATCGAATCGCTGAAGTTCCGAAATCGGGTCAAACTCAGGTCAACGCCCGGTCAACAGTCAACGCCCGGTCAACAGTCTGGTCAACGTGGGCCGGGTCGGATCTGAACCGGTTCGAGTCAAGGTGGGCCGGATCGGGTCGACTCCGGGTCGGGCCGTGTCGGACCCGGGTCGAACAATGGAAACGGGTCGAGGAGAAACCGAAACAGGTCGAGGAGAAACCCGTTCGATCCGCGCGAGTCCGTGCAAAGTGGCGCGATTCACCTCCATAGAGTGGTGCGCAAGAGGAAACCCAGCCGAACGGTGGGTGGCGCACCCCGTGGCGTCGTCTGCAGCACCGCCGGCCACGGTGGCGAAACTTCCCTACCTCGCCACGCCGCTCACCGTCACTCCCTCGAGCTGCGCCATAGCTCAATCGGAAGAGGAGAGGAAGATGAGCCTGATGCTGGGTGGCGCGCGTGACGCCGTGGCCGGACGACGGAGATCGGGACGAAATTCAAGGATGAACAGTACCCGGATCGGGGAGAGAGGGTGAATAGTAATTTACTACAGTAAATAGTAATTTCCCAAATGAAAAGCTCTCCCTTTCCCGAAAAAAAATCCTCCTTTTATAGTAACTTTTCCGGAACAGTAAATAATTTCAACAGACCATAACTTCTTCATACGATGTCCGTTTCACCCGCGTCACGTGTCTACGTACTCGTATCGTCGCACTCTACAACTTTCGTCAAGAAAACTTTTCAAAATTTACAACGGATCATAAAGTCAACTTTCTCCCCTATTAAAACTTAAAACATTTTTCGAACTTAACCTTCAAATATACTTCCGACCTCACGTGTCGACTAAAATAAAAGCGTACGAAATTTCAATACTCGTAATTCCGTTAAATTGGGTTCGGGATGTAACACAAGGAATTCCACCTGTTGAACTTATTCCACTCTTACGGCCAGTGGCAACGGCTAAAACCGGGAGATTTGATCCTCTCGTACAAGACGATTCTTCCAGCAGGCTAAAAACCCTGCTCATATTTTATCTCGCCGCAGGGAGGTTGACTACAGCCAAGAAACAATGGCTAGGTATCCCACTGGGAGAACTCTTCCTCTAACACAGGAGACTTCTTACCGCACGCTAAAAACCCTGCAGGAATATTATGTACAGGCTACGCTATTCCAACTATAGTACCTGCTCCAACTAAACGCTATCCTATTCGCCGGTACACCCAGCTTAAACCATTGGTTGCGGAATTCCACCGGCCAGGTCCACACTTGCTTAACGATTACTCCTACGGTATAACCGGTTGTACGAACCAAGACATTCCTACGGACAGCCTTGTACGACCTACGGGCTCCAGGTACCACCGGGCTTTATAAACCCGGGAGACTTGATCCTCTCATATAGGACAACTTTTCTTGCAGGCTAAAAACCCTGCACATACCTCATGTCTGTAACACACGGGCTGAGAAGCGATCGGGGATGCCAGCCAATTCGTACACAGGGCCGCTTCACCCCACCGGGAGACTTGATCCTCTCATACAAGACAACTCTTCCCGCAGGCTAAGAACCCTGCACATACCTCATGCCTATAACACACTGCCTGAGAAGCGATCGGGGATGTCGGCCAATACGAACACAGGGCCGCTTCACCCCACCGGGAGAATTGATCCTCTCATACAGGACAACTCTTCCCGCAGTCAAACAACCCTGCACAGAGTTCATGCCTACAAGAACAAAGGCAGTCCTACAACACCCCACCGGGAACTCCTCTAACATAGGGCACGTTTTCCGCTGGTACCATGTTACCTCATCAAGACAACTCCATTTAAGGCACCCACTGACCGCTGACCTTTGCGGCTACCTTTCTCACTTGGGGAACTCGTTCCACCCGTGCGCTATATTCACCCGGTTTTCCCGGGACATAGCATGATACGGCGGATTTCAACATCACATTATCATCATCTCATGCACTACATCTTGCACCCGTATTCAACTATCACCATGAACATCATAACCATGCACTCATCACATTATGCACCATCATAACAGGTTTATCCGAACGCCCGGCCAAGCCCAATCTTAAACGCGGACTTGGGGGGCTAGGGCACTGTTGGATTCATATCCCAGCGGGTCTGCGGGCCTGTAAAGCAAGACAGATTTAAGTCCTCATTCAAGATGACACTTGACCGGAAACTTGGGGGACTTGTTGACAGTAGTCATAGAGAGGATACCCAGGCCCCCAGACCCGCAGCCAGCACTCCTAGACCTGGTCTAGGGCCGGGAAACAAGGCATGGACACCTGGTCCCGCGCCCGGGCATATCTTACTTGGGATCTGGGCCCGAGAACCGGGGATGACAGCTCCCCAAGCAGGGGCCGGGACAGTCCAGCAATATGTGCAGAAGGGGGCCAGTCCCACATCGAAGGGTGAGGCCAGTCCTCATACCCGGCAGCCTATATATGAGTCTCAACTACCCTCGTTAATAGGTAATCAATACTTCAACTACTCGTTCCCGCTTAAATTATCAGTTTATCCCATCTATACTGACTTAAGCATCAGAGCGGAATAGACCGGCCCGCCCGGTATTCCCTTAGTTAGCAGGATTTGCAGGAAGGAATCACACCAAGATCCACTGGTCTCTGTGAGTCTACGGATTCAGACAGAAACAACCCCTTACATTTAACAAAAAAGTCAACATAAGTACCATAGTGTCACATAAAACCTAACTTCAGGTACCAAACTGTCCTCTTTGAAATGTTGGGTACCAAAGTGTCCAATTGGTCATACGTCAGGTATCATAGGAGGAATTTATCCTTCAGTATTTTGTTCCTAGATAAGGCACCCTAAGTAACGAATTAACATGATTCTCTAGTTTATGCGTGATTCACACTTGGTATCCATAATTACAGTATTTGCTCTTTTTTGTAATTGGTTAAAGAGAATACAAAAATTGATCGAAATTTGATTGGGGTGTTATGTGAATTAGGAGATGCTCTGCCAGTATTTTTTTTGAGAAGTTATTGTAGTTTGTTTTCTTCGTTCTAACACATTGTTAAGCTATGTATTTTTTATCTTGTTTATCATTTTCATGTTACAGAAATTGAAGAGAACAATAGATCTATGCAAATTTCTCGAGAACTAACACAAGTAATCAAAATGAAAAAGAGAGATTGACATCCACAAAATGTTAAAATATATTAATAGCCGTAGTATAGTCAAACAATGAGATAATTCATTGCAATTGAGATTAGAATATTTTAGGGAGTTCTATTTGCACCTCCCAATTTGCTATGTATACCTCATCTAATTTTTGTAATATTTATTTCCTATTCTACGTTCTAACTAAACCAAAGTGAATAAAGAAAAATTGATAGTTATTATTGTTCCTATCGGAGGAGAAAACCCTTTCTCCCTTACCAATCAGTGCTAATCTCCTTGCAATGAGATAAGTAAAATATAGAATCTCATCTCTAGATCATTCTGCAAGCTTTCAATTAACGGTTAAAGAACTTGTGTCCCTTTTCATCGTTTCCTTTAATTTTGTTAATTATTTGGGTCATATTTTAACCTCATATCAAGCCAACAAGTTTAGTATGTGGAAGCTCTTACTAGATACACAGATGATGGTTTTAAAAAGAAACAAGAAAAAAATTGTATAACAAAGAATTGTCTAGGATCGTTGGTGGTGAAGAGAAATGAGATAGATAGAGAGAAGACTTTTTTTTTTTTTGCCCCTAAGGAGCTTTGTCATTCAAACAATGAAGTCCAGAGTCATAATAATTGAGATTCAAGTATACAGTTATACACACATATGAATTTAGAGAGGAGATGTCGAAAGGAAGAAAGGAGGAAGCTTTCTTTCTTGAATGAAACATGAAAAAACTGAACTGAAAATTGAATAGAGGGTAAAATAGGAAATAAATTTTACAAAAATTAGTGGGAGGTATACACAACGAATTGTGAGGTTCAAATAGAACCGGGTAAGGTTTATCAATCAACAATTAGGTAAGGGCAAGGGGATCGCTTAGACTCTATGTCTTTCCTAGACTTTTGATTGATGACTTTGTCTATTTAATTTTGGTTTTACTTTGTTATACACCGATTGAGGTCATCAGGCGCTCTAGTCTGATGTCATTAGTCGTAGGCGTAATTGTGCGTATTATCAATGACGGCTTCTGGTATTGCTTTGGGCGTTTGTGCCTAACTTTGATATGGTGTCAAACCCGCGTATGATGTAAAGTTGCATTCTGGGCTTGATTTAGTCAATAAAATTCCATCAATAAAAAAAATAAGAGAAGGGTAAAATAGTAACAAAAGTAGTTGAAAACCTAGAAGAAGTGTTGATTTCCCACGTTTAGGAAAAGTAAAGCTAATTTGCAAATACCATTTTTACCTCTTCTAGACCGTGCAGAAACCAGTTATTCGGTTAATTGAAAATCAACAAAAGGTTATGATTTACGTACACATATCGAGTTGTTGATTTTGTTGAGTGTAGTTCTTGGATATAAGGGCTACCAAGAGGGGAGAGGAAAGGCTACCAAGGTAATGAATTTCAATGATGGATATAACTTTTTTTTTACTTAAATATATGATGTATTCATTGCTCAAAATTCCATTTTGTAATGAATCTCATCAAAGATAGAGGGTTTTTATTTAATTTCCTCCTTTATTTCCTTGGCAAGAAATATTTATTTTAGATTATAGGAGTATAGGAGTATACATGATGTAACATGATGTAATATATACCCTTACATCAGGTTAGATTATAGGGGTATATATTATAAGGGTAGTCATGTCTTTTTATTGTTCAACCTAGCTATACCTAGTCCTCTCGTAACAACACTTTCTAAATCAATGAGAATCAACACAACGTAGCCTCCAAGAGTTTTTACTCTCTTTTATTTTCAGCACTCTTTTAATTCAATAAATCATAAATCCTGACACATCAAACAACATCTATTATTCTCGAATCTCCAGTATGTGATGAGGCACACGAGAAATGATCAAGATTTTCACTTCATTCTTCATCAGAACACTACACTCTTCAAACTTATCAATAAATAGCATTATGCTCACTCGTAACCCGCATAAGTAATACCCCATAAACCAGGGGCGGAATCAGGATTAAATTATACCTTGGGCTAGATTTAAGAAGAAGAAAAATTGAATTTTTTTTTTTTTTTAGGTTTGGAACCCAATGGGAGGCTCATCCTCACGCCTTTGATATTACCATTCAAAACATAATACAGGGGGGACATAAAACCAAAACCCTGTAAATTACATAAATTACATAGCTAACTAAACTTTACCCTACGAGATCCGCTCATTTCGAACTCAGCAATTACATCATTATTATCAATATCATCCGCATATGTCCTTTTAATATAAATAACCATTAAATCATCAAGAAAATCATCATTCATCTTATTTCTAAGTTGACTTTTGATGATGTTCATAGATGAGAATGTCCTCTCTGTTGTTGCTGTAGAAACTAGAAGAGTCAAAATAAGACAAATCAATCGATAAATCATGGGGTAAAGTGATGACTTACCGAATTCAGATAATCAGGATCTGGAGAAGAGCTTGCAAATAGTTTTCTGTGCAGAAAGTTTATACCCCATCATATGCCGTGATAATCGAATGTAAGTTCGGGATCGAGTCTGCACTTTCAATTTTTACAATAACATGTATATCCGCATTACAGCCTGCAATATTCAATGAAACAAACAATGATATGTAAGAAATAAGTAAAGACTATTGGCTGCAAATGTTTTCAAATGTATGATGATATATTTAAAGAGTTACTTTTCAGATAATTCTTCAATTCATGAACAACTTGAGCATCTTTAACAAACGAAACTGCATAGAAGTCGACTTGATTATCCACTCCAAATTTGATATCTTCCCAATCTTTCTCTGCAACAAATTTGTTTAAAGAAAATAGTCTGTTAGCAAAATAGATAACTCCTGAACATGTGAGTTCTTAAGGAATAAAAGGAAATAAACTTATACTAGTAATATAAAAGGCCTTAATAAAGGTTGGAAGTTAGGAATCGAACCAGTGATGGAAGCCAATGTGCACTTTTCCCTCGCACATTCAAGTGCCGCCTAGACTTTAGTTCTCCTCCGTCGACAACTTCACATTTCACTGAGTCTGCTGTCTTGGACTTCACTAAAAATGACATCATACCACCTACAGAACAAGTCATGAATCAGAACTCAAAATGTCTAATAACAACCATGAACCTGAATGTTTAACAGAAGACAATGGAGGAACTATAACCACTTTGATCGGAACTATAATCAATTATAATTTTCAAACTAGAACAAAAAGATTGAAGGGGGATAAATTGTTTAAATTGATATCAGTAAGGTGTTCGATCAATTGCTTATACGTGTTCTTTAACATCACAAATTCACAATTTACTACCCAATTAGCTAGCTAGTCTTAACAATCACAGACTCACTTCACTAACTGTATGGGCTAGGACCGGCAGGGGCGGCAGGAGCGGGGGCGGCCGGGTAGGGAGGAGCGGGGGGACGGCCGGGTCGGGAGGAGGGGGGGCGAGGGGCGCGGATCGGGGCAGCAGTCGGAAGGACGATTTCCGGAAGGGCGGCGGGCCGGCGGCAGAGATGCAGTTTCAACCGGAACTCCGGAAGGGTAGGGACTAGGGAGGTGACTCAGGTGAGGGTCTGACTGTCTGAGGGTAGAGACTAGGGAGGTGAGGAGTGAGGACGATTTCGATTATGAAGTTCTAAATATTTTTTTTTTCTCCCAAAATACTTGGACTAATTTTTTTTTTCTTTCACCCAAAAATCTACTTGGGCTGGATCCGCCCCTGCCATAAACTGTAGAGTCCGATACGTTTCAAAGTGAAGAACGCGGGGCATTTTCGTCACACAGAAAAATTGGAGCCAAAAGCTCTCGAGTCTCAGGAAAAAAAACCATACCATACTGTTTTAGAATTCTATATCAAACTAAACTCTCTATTCTAAAATTCCTTAGAGCCGTGATATTCTCTCCCTCCCCTGATACGATCCTCCACGCGCGTAAGTTTCAAACCCTAGAAACCTTCCTGTGAATATCATTCCATTTCGTCGCTTTCTTTGATTCCCATTCGTTTTAGTACGCTCGATCATGTATTCTGCTTCAATTGTTTTGATTTTCGAAGAATGTCACATGAGGATTGGGATAACATCTTCAGATATTGATTGTGGGTTGTGATTTTCGTGTCGATTATTAGGAGTGTGAAAGTTTGACGTGATTTTGAGAGGAGATTGAAGAATGCAATATAACAAGTTGCTGAATGAGCTTTTGAGTTGAGTGTCTGAGAGGCAACATAAATAATGGGCACTGTAAACCGCAGGTGCTAATTTTTTACAATTTGATATGCTACTCTCTTGTTGCTTTGTTTGATTGCTAAATTTTGGTTTTTTACAGTGGAATTAAAAAACCAAATGACAGTGCCAGGGTTATTTTCTATACGACGGTAGGAGTTCTCTTTGGATTTGCCTTTGGTGTATCATTGCAGAATGCTTTTCTAGGAAAGGTAATTTTATTAGGGCTTTCCACTAGAATGGTTTGTTTTTGTTGAATTGGGATTATGCTTGTATATATTATATAAATGTGTTGGAATTTTTCGCAGATTAGGTTTTCACTTCCATCTTTTGATGTACACTTTGCCATGCGTAGAACAGCTAACACTAACAAGAGTCTTGAGGATGAAGGATCAGAGGGTGTTCCTAAGGTACTGATCATTGTTACTGTCTGAATATTGTGTTCTCATAGTTGACTTTTCATTTTGTTCAACTTTAATTTGAATACCAATGGCTCATTGTACAGTTGTAAAAGAATGTAATTATAAAGATTCAAATTCATGCTTGGACAGTGTTCTCTTGAAGCTTGGACAGTGTTCTGTGTAATTTAGAAATGTTGGAAAAAGTAATGGTGTAATTAGACTTCCAGCAAAAAGTTCTAGTCTTTATTAGGTGGTATTGGTTAATATGCCCTTCGTATATTACACCCAATTTTTCATAGCTCTGTTTTAGGAGTTTTTCTAATCCTTCTCTATCTTAATTGTATCCCTGTATTTTTTTTTTCTCAATGCATGGTCATATATGCAGTTGTCTGATCAATATGCCTCCTTCTCATTTCTTTTTAGAACTTACATTAACATGAGTGGTGACATCGAATTTGTCTATAGGATCCTGAATTTTTTTTTCTTACTGGTAGTGCCAGCTAAATTTCTGTTCGACGTATGATTACTGTTGTTTTGTACATTTGATAACAGATTTATGTCCCAACAAATCCTGCTGGTGCTGAAACACTACCTCCGGGAATTATTGTTCCACAAACTGATTTGTACATGCGCAGATTATGGGGTGAACCAAGTGAGGTATGATATATGATAGTTTTAATGAACGTAGCAGCATACATTGTATCTCAAAAAGTATTGTCTGAATTGTCAGAAAATAATAGGTCTCATTAGTTTTATACTTTGGAAGTAGAAAGGGGTCACTGGAAGTTTGAATAATATGGTTGGAGGTGATGGTTGTAGTTTTAGCCAAATGATGTCTCTCTGGACATATATTGCTTGTATGACCTGCTGACAAATACAGAATAACAGTTACTCTTTACTTTTGAGGCTTTAAGTTATTGTCCATGCTCCTTTATTATTTAGGGTTGTCAAAAAATATCTTACCATACTACTTTTGAATCTGCAGGATCTAAAAAAGAAGCCAAAGTATTTAGTAACATTTACCGTAGGTATTAATCAGAAGAAAAATATTGATGCGGCAGTTAAAAAGGTTTTAAAATGTGCCATTTTTTGTATTTCATTTTCTTTTTAAATTTTTTGAATTGCTGTTCCGCAATGCTGAGGTTAATTCTTACATTTTGGTAGTTCTCCGACGATTTCACGATCTTGCTTTTTCACTATGATGGCCGGACTAGTGAATGGGACGAATTTGAGTGGTCGAAGAAAGCAATTCATGTTAGTGCAAAGAGACAAGCAAAATGGTAAGTACTGGTGCCTTTCATAGCGTAAAGATATCATATGACTGATATGAGTAGTTTTCACTGATGATCAAGCTTTTAAGACATAGTTGAAGCCTTCATTCTTGTCCAGCATTCTTATATATGAAGAGTCAACTTGCCGCAGCCTGTTTCATCAGATATTTTTCAATGTATCACAGGTGGTATGCAAAAAGATTTCTGCATCCTGATGTCGTGTCAGCTTATGACTATATATTCATTTGGGATGAAGATTTAGGAGTAGAACACTTTGATGCGGAGAAGTAAGTTTCTCTTTCATTGATCATATTTTCTGGTCTTCATTGGTTTTCTTTATCATTCTGGTTATATAATCATATCTCTTGTACCTCATTCTCCCATTGATCCATGTGATTCCGCAGGTATATTGATGTGGTTAAGAAATATGGTTTGGAAATCTCTCAACCTGGTCTTGAGCCCAATAATGGGCTGACATGGGAAATGACAAAGAGGAGAGGTGACAGAGAAGCCCACAAGTACTCTTTCTACTTTCATACTCAATCTGTTCCTCTAATACAGGACACTTGTTTCATTATAGGGCTAGAAATCGATCTGCCATGTTGTGGAAATTAGTTTTCACTGTTTCTTATGTCTGGATTGATAAACAGGGATACAGAAGAGAAACCGGGCTGGTGTAGTGATCCACATCTGCCCCCTTGTGCAGCGTATGCTCTCTCTCTCTCTCTCTCTCTCTCTCTCTCTCTGTCATAGCATTGTTTGTGTATGCTTATGTATGCACATTAGTGTTGGTACTCATGCTTTTATGTTGATCAATGTTTCCTGCTTTAAGAAAGTGGATATATCTCACCTGACACAGTGTGTCCATTTATAGCTTCCATTGAAGTTTTTTAATTTTAGCTTTATTCCATTAAAAATATTGCAAGAGGAAATTAAGTTTGAATGAAGATTTGTTAGATGACCAGCCAGAAATTTTGCATTTCTGCTTTATTCTAATCTGAGCATCTTTCAGGTTCGTGGAAATAATGGCTCCTGTATTTTCCCGGGAAGCCTGGCGGTGTGTCTGGCATATGATTCAGGTATACTATGCTGTTAGGATTTCCTGGCCAGGCTATTCATACTTGAGAACTTCAACTTAACTTATATTTTTTGTTGAATGATTTTTGCTATTTCTTTCGTAACACTATGCATAATTGGTAATGAAATGCTTTTATGATACTTGTAGAATGATTTGGTGCATGGATGGGGATTGGATTTTGCTCTCCGAAGATGTGTAGAGGTTAGCAGTTTTTTGCGAGTCATTGTTCATATTTTTCTGTACGTCTTCATTAGGATTTTGCTTCTGTTATCCCTTGTATTGTTGGTTATCTTTGAATTACTTACGTTTAAGCCTCCATTGGAAGATTTAGCTGGCACAGTAGTAAAGGCTTGGCAAAATGATCTGTTTATTCAAAATGCTCTAGTTGCTGCATAATTATTTAAAACAAGGAAATATTAAAGCGAACAAAATGAAGATTTTAATCTTTGAAGAGATACTCTTGCATGAAATTTCACAGCTTTACTTTATGTAATATTTGCAGTGGAGTTTCCTAAAACCCAAGAAACAATGTTTTGACTGTAGGGCAGTATTATTGAACTGCACCTGACAATACCAAGGAACTCGAAAACAATTGCAACCCAGTTCTAGTTTAAATCATTGATACTGAATATATTTGTTGTTTTATTTCTTTTGCAACTTTTGATTAGTTTTCCATACTTGAATTGAAAGAGATAACCCATGTATGTACAGGGTAAGTGCACAATAATAGTTTCTTTCATAAGAAATACTATCACCTTTGGAGATTTTGACATTCATTTGTTTATGAAATGCAGTAGTTCTGAGTGTGGATTATCAGAAAGGCAACAATCTTTGCTATCTGTGTTACCCTATACTGTTCAAACGTTGCACGCAACTACTAACTGAGGTAGAGGCCTTTGAGAAAACCCTAATACTTTTGTTTTCCATTCTTATTTGTCTCACTAGCCTGCAAATGAAAAGATTGGCGTAGTTGATTCACAATGGATTGTTCATCAAGTGATTCCTTCCCTTGGGAGCCAGGTGAGTCATCTGTCATGTGCACTCTAGTTTTGTATTATTTCCGAGATTTGATCTCCTGTCGGGTTTAATGTATAAGGGTGAAAAGTGGGTTACGATAAGTAAGGTCCAGGGTTTGATCCCTTCCAATGTAGCCGATACATATATTATATCTAAGACCTCATTGTTATATGCTTAGGATGCATAGAGAAGTATGCCTATGCTATGCCTATGCATCTTCCCCTGGTTTGCATTAGAATATCCCAATAACATAAAAGGGTCAATGTATGTGTTTAGGTGTAAATTAGGTTGGCTATGTTCTCTACTAATGTTGCATATAGGGCATAAAAACGGATACCTCTGTCTAGGTGTACATATCATGCGATGAAAGTTAATTAGTAAATACTACATGTTATAGCAACTCTTTTCTGTTGTTGTCTTGATAAATGTAAATGCATATTGTTTGATTGATAAGGTAAACACCTTCCCTTTCCATAATAAGCTTGGGTCTTGATAAATTTGTATACCATCATCAATTTTCAGGGACAGGCTGAGGATGGGAAAGCTCCCTGGGAATCGGTACGTGACATGGTATATGAAGATCACGTTACACATTCTCCCTCACCGTCTTTTAATCTGATACAGATTGTCATACATGGTTGTATTTAATATTTTCTGTTCTTGCTCGGTCGTCATGCAGGTGAGAACGAGGTGCAAAAATGAATGGGCTGAATTCCAGTCTCGCCTACTCACTGCAGACAAGGCATACCTTGCTCAGAGTGGAAGAGGGTAAAGTATGAATTTGCTACTTTTAAACAAAAGCCTCCACCACCCCTCATCCCCGTCCCTTTCAATCAATCTTGTACATGTTTTCCGTCGATGACAAAGGGAGTGTCAGAAGAATCCAGTCCCTTCTGTATTATTTTTCACCTTTTCTGAGCCAGATTTATGTATCTACAGTTCTACAGTTAGTTTTATAAGAGGAGAAATTTACAGCCGCCAGTGATCTTGTTTTGAATATCTTCCTTGTGCATACGGTTTCTCCAAGGGTACCAGAAATGTATCGTACCAACTTCTTTTCAAGGTAGTTTTGAACCATTAATTTGTATTATGTTCAGAACACATTATTCAAATTCTCAAGTTTTCTACGAACTGCCGAAAGATTGCAATGAAGTTGAACAAAACGTTTCACACTGACGTTGTGGTAGCAGTGTTGAGCTTTAGTAGCAGATATTCCACCTTTTAACAGTCCTCTACAAAAACATCTAATATATATAGAGTAATGGCACATTATAACACCTAATGAGACCTAGTGTTCACTGCTTGTTATTTTACCCGAGAATTCGAAGTCACAAGTGCTGATATCTTACAAGTTTGCTTCACCATGGGAGGTCAAGGAGAGGTTTTTGCTATGTTGGCAGCGTCTACCGTAGAGCTATGATCTGCTCCTTTCATTTTTTCTTTTCCTTTTTTCACTTGGGGGATAGAGATATGGAGAAAGAGAAACTATTGGGGTCTGGGAGAACAATTTAACAGAGAAGCTCGTAAAGTGCCATTGATGAATTCAATCGGACTCATGTTTTTGGAGTGGGGCTTTGGACAGTCATACAAAGAAAATTAGGGTTTCCTAGTTCTAGATTCAGTTCGCCGGATCCAACTGCTGTTTCGTACGTTCTTGAGTATCATCTTTCTCACCAGTGATTATCGGGACAGACTCGTTATTGGTCAAGCCTGAAAGTTTCACAGTCGACTGGCGTAAATCCTTTTGTCCTTGGAAGACTATACGGATCATGTCATGCATATGTATAAGCAGCAATGGAGGATAAGCAGCAATGGAGGACATGCCTTGCATCAGACTTTGCCTTATCAAACACTGCTAACAGACAACTTCGAAACCCTTCTTTTGGTAATTAAAAAAATAATAATAAGAAACAACGATAAGACAATTATTTTTTGGGAAAATAGACTGAACAATGTCTCACTTTTTTTATTTTCTAACTTTCGGTATCTCACGTTTTCAAAACTTATGGTGTCACTTTTTAACCTTGACTTAACCTTAGTACCTAGAATCGTTAAATCCCTAACGGAGTTTGTTATGTTGCCTATTAAGCTTTTCCCTAAAGTTTTTTAATATTCTTAATTTTTCTCGCTTTTCTTGTAAGTGTTGTTCAGTTTCTCTAATATTTAATAAATAAATTAATCTCTGAGAGAAAATAATTAATGACTAAATTAATTGTTTACCTTCGAGTATAGAGAATAAATTATATATTTGTAGTATGCTAAATAAACAAATTCATGAGTTCACCACGCTCTGTCAAAATGTAAAATAAAGAAAATTTAAGAAAAACATAAAATAAGGATATTTAGGTCTTTTACACAGTATTAACAGAATATTCTAACGGAATATTTTTTACTAACGTCTCTAGACACCAATCTTTTATCTGAGTAAAAACTTGAGACCCTGTTTTGATATTTTGTAAAATTGAGACACTAAATGTTAGAATGGCTAAAAGAGTCAATTAATCCATTATTTTTTATATAAAATGATGGATTCAAAAGAATGTAGTCTCAAAAACCTTAATTAGAAATGATAGACCTTTTCTTTTCTTTTTCAATTGGAGTGAGACTAAAGCTGCCTCTTCACCAAACATTAATTGAGCTTGAGGAAGGTGCCAAACTATATGCTTGCATTTGCAGATACCTCGATCACCCTCCTAAAAAGAAACGTTTCACCTGCCTTCCCCGCTTGTCTGCTAAGACCGACATTTCCAACGTTAGTCTCATGGTTAGTATCCAAGTTTTGTTCTTTGGGTTATATCATTTTCAACTTTGTTACAACAAAGCCTGCTAATAATATGTAAATATTCAATTCATGGACTAAAATGCCCTTCTCCTACTTACTACCAAATAATCATTTACTCTTGTAATTATGGAACTTTCCAAATGAAACTCCATTTATAAAAATACAGGGAACCATAATCAATCCATAAAGCGCCCGTCGAGACCCTAAATGATCATCGATCATACCATCATTCCAACTTCACATTTGCTAACAAATTTTCAGATTTGAAGAGCATAAATGTGATCGTCTCTAGCAAAAGTTCTTCATTTTCGATTACATGAAGTTGGGGAAGGGTGTTATTGGCAATATAACAATATCTATGAGTTTCTTATATATTAACGACCAATAATTTATCAGTTGTAACTCCTGTTGCTTAGATCGGCCGTTAACCTGCTTCTGGAATCTTAATGGGAGCCACGCGATGGAAACAGGACCCATCATTCTATAAAACTAAACGCCGTTTGGCACCAACCACAACATTTGGCTACAGCAAATCTACATATTAAAAAGCCTCCGAAACCTTGTAATTACATGCATACATTCTCATACAAGCCACGATCGACCACCTCTCTCTCTCTCTCTCTCTCTCTCTCACTCTATCTGAGTTTTGTTCTCGATCTGAATCCAATCCAATCAACCTCCAGTTTCAGAAGCCTGGGGTTTTGTAGCTCAAACTTGCTGCAGTAGTGGTGATCTAGCTTCATGGAGTTGTAGCAAGAAATTAAACCGTACGTATTCATACGTACATTCGGTCATCGAGATTCCTTGAAGGATTTCATCTCTTTCTCGATCTGGTATCATAGTCGACGGTGAAGATCTTTGCAAAGTTGCAGAGCTTGTAAACTGCCGATAGAGAATATTTCTGGTTTCTCTGAAAGGTTCGTCCCCGGCCGTCCTTTTCTTTGTCTTTTAATATGTACGTGTTCATCATGGTATTATAAAATTTAGCTAGGGGTGTCCGGCCGAAGAAGGAAAATGGGTGTAGCAACAAACTGAACTGAAGCTTGATAAGTTCTTCTTCAAGCAAGGAGATTCTCTTCGTCTCGACCAGCTTGCATTGGCATTCAATCATCGTAAAACATACATCTTTTAGGTTCTTTTTTTCAGTTTTTGTGAATTATCTTCGGGAAAAAAAAAACAGCTTAAACCATTTAGCCATGCCATTATATCTTTGAGAACATTATATGGTTGGATAATGATTAACACTACAGACCTATATATATATATAGTCATTCTATAGTCGCTAATTAAGTGACTTATAACAATCTTTTATGTAATGATCACGCATTATTCCAACAAGAAGTTTTGAAACTTTCTTCATGGAATATATATTTAGTTTTATCAAGTCGCCAGCACCGTTTACTTTGTTATCTAAGTATTACTTGGAACTAGCATTTGTCATGGCTTCTCACAAAATATTTCATTAGCTAGTGTACACCAACGTATATAATCTTGTTTGCATTTTTCAGATAGCAATACATATCATCGAATTGAAGATGGGAGAAATGACCGGCTTCCAATTGGGCGTTATGGGTGCACTGTTTCTCTCAGTGGCATCATCAGTCTCCATTGTTATATGCAACAAAGCCTTGATGAGCAACCTTGGCTTCCCATTTGGTAACTAACTTTTTTTTCTTTTTGTCTATTCAATCATTTACTTTGGTTAATAATAGGTTGAGCTTTCTGAAAATTAACTACATGTTCTAATAACAAATAATTTACATATCTATCATTTTTCTTGGGCAGCAACTACACTTACGAGTTGGCATCTCATGGTGACTTTCTGCACACTTCATGTGGCAAATCGTCTCAATTTCTTCGAGAGCAAATCAATTGACATGAAGACCGTCATGCTTTTTGGCATTCTAAATGGTGTTTCAATTGGACTGCTCAATTTGAGTCTGGGGTTCAATTCTGTTGGGTTCTACCAGGTATACACTGATTTCATCTTAATCATTTTAGTAGCACTTTGCCCTAATACCTATATACTATTCCTTAATCAACGTAGTACATTCTAATCAATTAGTAGGCTACTTATAAGTAGCACTCTTCTGCTCACTTTTCTGAATTCATGTCTTGAAAGGTAATTAATTATATTGGAAGTAAGAATATCGGATGTTGAGGTTATTTCGTCTTTGTTATAACTTCGATTCTTTATCCTTAATTTCCAGATGACAAAGCTTGCAATCATACCATTTACTGTGTTAGTGGAGACTCTTTTCCTTAATAAGCAATTCAGGTAATGCATTTTCAATTGATCCCCAGACT
The DNA here is from genome assembly GCA_963682095.1 of Potentilla sterilis. Classification (NCBI taxonomy): domain Eukaryota; kingdom Viridiplantae; phylum Streptophyta; class Magnoliopsida; order Rosales; family Rosaceae; genus Potentilla; species Potentilla sterilis. The sequence continues at coordinate 45,765,967 of OY821755.1, read as the reverse complement.
TTTATTCAAAATATATATACAATATTCCCATTTCATGCCCCTCACTATAACCCATTTCTTTCATCTACGTTTTACAGCCAGCAGATAAAGTTTTCTCTCTTCTTATTAGTTGTTGGAGTTGGCATTGCCTCTGTCACAGATCTCCAGCTCAATTTTGTTGGAACCATTCTCTCGCTTCTAGCCATCATAACAACCTGCGTTGGCCAAATTGTATCCTTCCCAATTTTGTATTGCATATCATGTTTTCTTTTTCCAACTACTTTCTGTTTTCACGTCTCTTTCCAGTAGGTTTGACTCCATAGATGTCTTGTAAAAGAGGTTGATTCTTAACTAAGAGTTCTATTTCAGCTAACAAACACAATACAGAAGAGGCTCAATGTTTCTTCTACGCAGCTACTCTACCAGTCGGCACCTTTTCAGGCAGCTATTCTTTTCGTCTCCGGACCTTTTGTGGATCAATTCCTCACCAAGCAAAGTGTCTTTTCCCACAAATACTCCCCCATAGTCTTGGTATACTCTCCTTTACATATAGTAACTGCAAGTATAGGACACTCATGATGCATAATGAATAATCACAAATGCAGATGTTAATGTAGAGTATATTCCCTAAGATCGATCAGAATTCACTTTATTAATATTGAAATTCCGATTACGATTAATGCATATTTACTTCATGCTATTTTCATTAGGCTAATTACTTACCTAATAATTAGAAGAGCTAGGTGAACCACCTTTTGACATCCCACTTAGAGCCCACCTTATGCTATTTCGAATGATTATGTGTGTAGGTATTCATCATACTATCTTGCCTAATAGCTGTGTCGGTGAACTTCAGCACCTTTTTGGTGATTGGCAAGACATCACCAGTGACATATCAAGTGCTAGGGCACCTCAAGACATGCCTTGTTCTAGGGTTCGGCTATACATTACTGCATGACCCTTTCACCGAGAGGAACATAATCGGAATTCTGGTGGCCATTTTTGGGATGGGATTGTATTCATATTTCTGTGCACAGGAGAACAAAAAGAAACAAGCAGCTGACGTTAAGGATGGCGCTCCACTTTTGAGTCAGGATAAAGATAGCCATGAGGTTAAGAAATTGACCAAGAATTCACTTGTTTGAGTGATTCATAGGTGCTCTATTACACGTACTCTTAAGTTTTCAGTCTCCTAAGAAATTTTGGTGGGTGTAAATGTTCTTTATTCTTTCTTTGGTTGACAACACGGGTGTACGTAGGATCAAATGCTCTACCATTAGAGCTACAATATCCCACAACATTTTTACACACTTCGAATTAATAAACTTGTTATTTCTTGTATTTGGATCCTGAAATTGGAACTATTACTTTACAACATGTAATTGAGACGTGAAATCGAAACTTAAACCAAAGTTTAATTTTTAGCAAATTAGACATGTTTTCTTCCTTTTTTTGAATAAAGGATTTGTGCGGCTAACCTCAAGGCTTAATTAGTGAAACTATCGAATATAAGGAGGAACAGTAAGTATTAACGGGGCTTCAGAAGTTACTGCAGACCGGTCCTCAACCCAGACCTTTACTCGCTCGAGAATGTTATTTGATCTTAATTGAATAATCATCAGATGTTAGGTAGTCTAACTAACATAGTTGAAATTATGAGTTCAAAACTCATTGACTGACGTATGTAAGAATAAGGTGAGTTAAGAAATTTTATTAATAAATTAAAAAAAAAATTAGATGTTTAATTTTTTTTTTTTTAAGAAATAAATAAATAATATGCTACAACGAGTTTATTGTGAGTCGAACTCACGACATCTCACTTACAGAGAGAGATTTATGTCACTAGACAAAACGGTCTTGGGCTATATAATCTTACGTCCATTTTGATTGGTGTAATTACATAACAACAATAACTTTTATTTTTGTACCTTTACAGTAATGAAAACATAAACTAATTAAATATCTATAAATACCTATTTCCTATGCTCCTTCTTTTTTGAAAAAAGAAAAGAAAAAGAAACTAAATAATTGTGGGTGTAAAACTACGGAAATTCTTGTATACACGATCGTGTAGGTATACGGCGTAATCTTAGTTATTTAAAGAGTGTTGCTATTGGAACCTCCACATTTGCTCACTTGACCTCCCTTTATTTTCAATTATTGAATTACATTTGTATCCTCTTGCATAAAGACTATTGAGGACAATAAGTGTATAAAAAGAGTATTATATTTATTATCTATAGACTTTCTAATTTAATGATAATGTTATTTATTATTTTCCTTATCAAATTTATTTTTTAATTTCAGTAAGTGTTAAAACTAAGCAAATATATAAATTATAAGATTGTTAATGTGACATAAAGTTACTATAATTATACATGTTTAAGCACATATACAAAATATAAGGTCAAGAGTAAGTGTTGAAAATTAAGCGCATATATTTTAATAAGTTTGCAACATGAAGAAAAAAAAAGTCAATTGTTTTGATGTTCAATATAAAAAAAAATATATATATATATATATATTGAATATTTTTATATATCTTATTAGACCTTAAATATATTTGCAACACACTAGTAACTATTGAAATAGTACAAGGGCATAGCTAGTGTGTGAAATATTTGTATATCCTATGTTTTTATTTATCTCATTAGGTCTTACACATGAAAAACAAAAAAAAATAAGAAATAGAGAGATCTAGTGATTGAATAGGAGGTTGAATGAGTAAGTTATTGAAATATATGTAAATAACATATTTAAGGTTATTTCGGTAATTTGAATTGAGGTCTAGTGAGTAAATGCTTATATTCAAAAGTATAATGGAGGTGTAGAAAGTATTGGAGGTCTAATGAGCAAATGTGGAGGTCCCAATAGCAACACTTTATTTAAAATACTTTATACATATGGCTCACCATACATTTATACGAAGTCATCTAATCTTGACTATTCAAAGTGTCCATAAAGTACATACGAAGTTATCTAATCTTGACTATTCAAAGTATCTATAAAGTACACGAAGATACTCTTAAAACTGTAATCCCACGACATTATTTGCCTGTCAATTTTTGTCTCATTCTTGTGTGCACTCATTCAGTTGCTTTTAACAGAGAGAAAGAAGACGGCTTCTGTGACTCCTCTCAGAGAAAAGAGAGAGGAATCCCCCACTTACAATTCCAAAGACCAACTCTCCATCCCCCATCCTTCAATAGCTGGACTTCCTTCACCATTTCAACTTTCTCCTCTGTATTTTTAAACCTCTCTCTCCCCACTTCTCTGGGTCCCACACGACCTCGCATGGTGACATTCTGGGAGTTCCTTGATTGAATTTGAGACTTGGGTTTGTTAAAGAAGGAGGCTTTCCGAGATGGGTACGTCCCAAAATGATCAAACAATGGAGGGTTGGCTTTATCTCATTCGTTCTAATCGGATTGGACTACAGTACTCCCGCAAACGCTACTTTGTTCTTCAAGGCCATCTTCTCAAAAGCTTCAAGTCGCCACCTGTTTCCGGCAATGAGGTTCTTTCAGTTCTTGGTTCTACTTACTTTGAATTTCAGTTTACTTCAAGAAAAGAAAGACGGAATCTTGATTTTTTTTCTTTCTTGTTGAAAACTTTTTTTTTTTTGGTTACATTCTTGTTGAATACTTTGGTGAATGGTATCAGAGTTTTGACCATTTGGTTATTTGGAACTGCATTGTTTGTACCCTTATTTGTATGTTTTGTCAGTTTTGGATGGACCACTATGATTGTGGGACAACTTGCTTCAAGTTTTTTTTTATTGCACATAGGTTTACTATAGTCATGTACATGTAGTTGTGGATGTTTCTATATGTCTGAGTATGATTAGACATGGAGAATTGGTTATATGTTTACAGAGCATGATGCATTCTCAGTTTGATGATTCCATTTCGGATAATCAGAGAGTGTTAATTATGGAATCTTTGCAGGACCTTGTATGTGTTACTTTTGTGGCTGGCTCAGTTGCTTTTTCTTGTATGTTTCCTTGTAAATGCTTTCCTTTTTACTCATGGGTTGCAGAGGTTAGAGATGCCTTTGTCTGAATTTTGGCATTTGAATCCTACTTTTAGGAATATGGGCAGAATATGATATATTCTGGTCTTCTACTGTCCTTTACTTCTAAATTTTTTTTTTACCCTTTCTTCATTTATAAGCATTTTGTCTTCTTTAACACACATCAAGTGCAGCATTATTTTAACCAAAATGGCTAATAAGGATCTTTGCTTGTTTGTATATTAATGCAAACTGAATGAGGAACCTTCGGGATGTTTTGCATACAGATATTTTGACTGAGAATTGCATTTCCATCTTTTTTCTTACAGAATTTTCATCATTATAAGGTTTCACTACAAATAAGAACAGTGCTCTTTTCCTCCTTGATTTGTATATTAGGATCCCATAAGAAGTGCTGTTGTAGACGCATGCATCCGAGTGACTGACGATGGACGTGAGAGCATTAGTAGAAAAGTATGTACCTTAGATAATCTCCTACTTCAGCTATGTGTTTATTGTTGTGTTTTGCTTATTACTTTAGTAACAGTGATTTTTTTTTAATTAACACTGTTTTGTGCAACTTTCAGATATTCTTCATATTCACACTGTATAATACGTCAAATCACAATGATCAACTTAAGGTGTGGTAACTACCTTCTAAAATATCTGTATCTCTTACAAGTTGATGTGAGAATAATGAGAGTATAATTTCGTAGTTGGGAGCAAGCAGTCCAGAAGAAGCCGCAAGATGGATTCATTCCTTTCAAGAAGTGGCTTTAAAGGTTCTAATTACACTTACTTTTTCTTATTCTATTATAGATTTCTTATGCTAATTTGACTCTAATGTCTAATTGTTCATGCATACAGGGTGGTCCTGATCTTGGGAGTAACGTTTTTGAATGCTCAAGTAGCATGTGGAAGTCCTTTAGGTGTGATGATTTATCACCTCTTGTTCTTATTCAGTTCTCCTTTTGACCTGGTCATGTAAATTGGTATGAACTCTTTCATTGGATGTCGAAGCAAACTCGGATAACATGCTGTGGTCTATACTTGGTACTCTGAATTAATGCTTCATACTTATGTTATCTAATTGTCTGAGAACTAAGCAGTTTTCATATATGCAGATTAGGTGGATCTAATAGGGGAAGTCGTATTAGTTCTATAGACTGGACCCTTTGTTCTTCTTCGCAAACTGATGCTGTGGCATCCGATGTAATTGCTCCTTCACCTTGGACAATCTTCGGTTGTCAGAATGGTAAGAGCCATCTTTGAGCATTTTAAGGTGTTGAAACTGCATTTTAAGGTGCTGAAACTGCATTTTAAGTCTATTCCTGCATGTAATGCAGGTCTACGACTATTTAAAGAAGCAAAAGATAGGGATTCTCATGGGAAGGTTGGTAGGTTTGGCACTTATTACTCTTAAGTGGTTGTAAGAAATGCATTTGTGTTCTTGACTGTGCTTCTCTCATGAGCAGTGGGATGATCATCCTGCCATCATGGCAGTGGGTGTGGTTGGTGGAACTTCAGAAGCCATATTCCAGACACTTATGTCCCTTGGTCCCTCAAGATCTGAGTAAGTTCTTTGAGACCTGATAAGAACCCAGTGAGAGAATGGTGGAAATTACCAAACTAAACTATAGTGGAGGAAACCCCCAAGACACAAAACAAACTGAAACTACAACTGTTTAATTTTGCAATGGTAAAGAACTGTACAATACAATGGCACTCAGGTTGAAGTTCTACAATTTCAAAATAAGGTGTACCCGAAATAAAAATAAAGCTCAAATATATAGTAAATGTCAATTATTAGCAAGTTAAAAATCCCAAGGTAAATAATTTCCCTGGCTATAATCTAAAAGTTGCTTAGATGCATATCATCATCTCTATCATCACTCCTTAGCCTTTTCTATTATTATTAAATGTTGGAGGAGCAACTTATATGTTTCCTGAAATCTGCTCTAAGGATGTAGTTCCCTCTTAATCCATATTTGCATTATTCTAGTGGTTAATCTGTCATTCATAATGTCATATATCAAGCTTGTCTGTAACTAAAATGGACTTGCACAAATTGGTTTGTAGATGGGACTTCTGTTTCTACAAGGGCAGTGTGGTTGAACACCTTGATGGTCACGCTGATATCATCCACAAGCAGTTATATAGCGATTGGTTGCCATGGTCAGGCCCACGACTGTAATGTATATGAAAATGTTCTGAGGCAGTTGCCTAAATGACTTTTTGTTTAGTTATCTTATACAATCAGCATATCATATTGCAGGGGAATGAAGCCGAGAGATCTAGTGTTGCGGCGCTATTGGAGAAGGGAGGACGATGGGACATATGGTAGTATCCAATGAAAAGTTACCATTTACATTTAGACATACTTATTGGAACAAGTTGTAACACCCTTTGGTTTCTTTGTCACAGTTATTCTCTATCATTCTGTGTTTCACAAGAAGTGTCCATCTCAGAAAGGCTACGTCCGAGCCTGCCTTAAAAGTAATGTATGCTTAGAATTTAAAAAATTTATAAATCTCTTAGACCTTACAGGGAGTGTTTATCTTGGACCTCTGACAAATGAGCAAGAAACTCCTGTCAGTAAATTTAACTATGTTGATGTTGGGTTGCGGGGGAATGTGTCTCAAGTGTTGTACTTGATGCAGTATTAACATTAGATTATCTCAAGATGTATGCAAATCTTCTTGAACGACATGCAACTTTTCACTTATTTCATGCCTCCTAAGTTAACAAATCTTATCTTCCTTTTGCTGCTTGTTTCAGTGTAGATATAATCTGTATAACTGACTATTTAATATTATATTAGCTTGTAGACGCTGGGAAGTGAATAATTTGTAACTTTCTGATGGGAAGATTTTAAGACATTTTTAACTCTCTTGCAGGTGGTGGATACGTTATATCGCCTGTGAACCAAGGGCAACATTCAGTTGTGAAGCACATGCTTGCAATTGACTGGAAATACTGGAAATCTTATCTTCAAACTTCTTCATCCCGAGCTATGACCATCAAAATGCTAGGAAGAGTTGCTGGTACTTTTTTTCTGTTGACTGATAGATCTTTGTATGCGTTTCTGTCATTGTTTTATTGTAGTTTGAGGCTCATTGAATCAATATAATATTTTACAGTATTTTTGTATTGGCAGCATTACGAGAATTATTCAAAGCAAAAGTTGAAAACTATTCTTCCTCGGAGTTTTCATCTGGAGAGCTAAGGAGAAATTTTGGTGTGCATCAAATTGAAGGGTATGGAGAGGCTGATGCTCTGACACTGACTGGGGATGGGAATACTAATGAATATATATCAGAAGAAGTGGAAAGATCACCTTCAGAACATGCTAGTCTTGTTAGCTTGAATGATGCTTCTGATGAATTCTTTGATGTGCCTGAGCCTCCATACCATGATGAATCAGAAACTGACTGGACTTCTGAGTTTGGCTCTGACACATATTCACAGGTAATGATTTGGGTTCAAATTAGTCACTTTTGGATTACAGTTGTTCGACTTTATGCTCCATGTGGTAACTGCAGAATGTATTTTCCACTTGATATTGTACTTGAAAATTGGTAGTTATGCAGTCTGGTAATTGCAGAACGTAAGATGCACATGTGTATGCGTTTGCATGAATCTTCTGTGCGTTTCAGTCGCTTGTTATTATATGCATTTTAGATAAAATTTAGTTTGATTGACCTTGTATGCCCTTATATGTCAATATGTTTACCTGTGTACTTGATCTTCTATACTCTAGCCCACTACCTCTGCACAGAACAATTTTTAACTTGGCTTCGATTGAATTCGGAATTGCAGGATATACATCATCCAAAGTTGTCAACTGCTGCTAGTTTTGTGAAGAAATTGCATGACCTTGCAGGTTGTTATAGATAAATACTATTTTGGTTTAAGATATGTATTCCTTTGCTATCTATTAGTTTTCTTTTAACTAGATTTGTATTATTTGATGATGGCTGGTTATCATGTACTGCAGTTCAGAAGAGGGGCTATGTGGACCTACAAGAGATGGCCAGGGAAGACAGTATGTCATGCTACTATGGGTCCACACTTCCAAAAGACTCAACTTGCTCTTTGGCATCCAGTTGGACTGAGACAGACCCTTCTACTTTTCTAATTCGTAGCAAAAGTTATCTGGAAGACCGTAAGAAGGTTTGTACAGTACTATGTTTGTGATATTGTTGCCTAGCATGAGGGTTTCAAAATGAAAAAAAAAAAAAAAAAAAAAAAAGGTATCTTCTTATGTTCCAATTATGTTTGTTCAACCCGAAATTTGTGGTTGCACAGATGTGTGTTCCAGCGTTAAGCTTGCAGGTCCTTTGAATGCTGATTTAGGATGGCCTGCTTTTGGAGTGTTGATTATATTTTTCTTTATTGTTCCAATCTCTATTTCTTTGTTAGTACATTTTGAATGAGAAGCTCCTCTTATCTGCCACAACAAAGATAATGTAAGCTGAGCCTAAATTCCGATACTAGTGACTAAGAATATAAACTTTGACATCCAACTACAATTTGACTTTGAGGGAGTGCAACATCAGCTCCCTCAAAGAGCTCCATATTAGAAATTCCTAGATACTTACAGAATGTATGGGGAGGAGTGCAGATTGTCGTTCTCTATTTCCTTATCTCTCTTATTATACTTCAGTTGGCAGTTTGTAACTTATGTTTCGGACTTCTTTTCTCTTTCTGTTTCTTTTATGTTTTCAGGTTAAAGCAAAGGGCACATTGATGCAAATGGTTGCTGCAGATTGGCTAAGATCCGACAAGCGTGAAGATGATCTTGCAGGTCATCCTGGGAGCATTGTGCAGGTTATTTTCTAATTGCAAAAAATGATTTTCTTATTAAGACAATTTTTCTTAGCCACCTAATCCGTATAAAGTTGATTGAAAACTTTGAAAAGCTGGTACAACCATGATTGTAAACAAGCTTTATATTCTGCAGAAATATGCAGCGAAGGGTGGGAGAGAATTCTTCTTCGTTGTTAACATTCAGGTAAACCAGTCATCATTTTCATGTTGTCATATGTATGTAGCCTATTAGTTTTTACCAAACTATCTGTTATATTAATCAGGTTCCAGGTTCAACCATATATAGCCTAGCACTATACTATATGATGAGTTCTCCGATTGAAGATGCACCCTTGCTGGAGAATTTTATTAAGGGGGATGATGCATATAGAAATTCAAGGTTTAAGCTCATACCATACATATCTAAGGTTAGTAAATGTGGTAATGGCATACTTTTTCTTTGCTCTACATATTCGTTAGAATTTACAGAAACAATGTATAGCAGCACCATTTGCCTGAACAATTTATACGGGTGTGTGGTGCGCGCAACTTTTACAAGTATTTTTTAAGTAGCTAGATCCAAGTATCCCTTTCTGTCTGGTATTGATCTTGAATCTGAAGTACATCTTAATGTGAAACAGATCACTGTCATTCTCAGTTTTTCACTTTTCTACATAAAAAAGAGCATTAGTTTTTGCGTAAAAAAATCCCATCCCTGAGTATGATAGAATTTGGGTCATGAGCTTTTATGATTATGTCCCCAGGGTTCATGGATTGTTAAGCAAAGTGTGGGAAAGAAAGCATGCCTCATTGGTCAAGCACTTGAAATAAATTACTTCCACGGGCAGAACTACTTGGAGGTACATTTTCAGCAATAGCTATGAATATACTTCAAAATATGTTGCTTGGTTGTGTAAGCATAACTTGCATATCAAATTATAATGTTTAATACTATCGTGAACCATATGTTCTCTAATATGAATAAATACATGAATCATCTCTGCTTTTGAGTGATAGTTCTGTAATAGAACAGTGGGAGGGTGTTGCTAGGAGTGCTGAAGATAAAAATGTGGTATCCAGCTTATATTGAGATTTGCCATTTTTTTTAATATGTGCTAATTTGTTATTCAGCTTGGTATTGACATCGGATCATCAACAGTCGCAAGGGGTGTGGTTAGTCTTGTCCTTGGTTACCTAAACAATCTTGTGATTGAGATGGCATTTTTGGTACAGGTAAGTTCTCTTTTATCACATCGTAACAATTGACACTGTAGTTTTTTTTGTCTAAATGTTTTCCTTCATGCCTAATTGTTAATCTTCCTTTCCCAGGCAAATACGCCAGAGGAGCTTCCAGAGTATCTTCTTGGGACCTGCCGCCTTAATCATCTTGATGCCTCTAAGGCCATATTAGTGAAACCATGATCATACTTTGGTCATTCTTTTATTCATTCAATTTGATATTGGGACCCAAAGGCGTAGGATTGTAGATATTGTTAGGGTAGATATTCCACCCTTGTAAAGATGGCATTTCTCATTAGTTACCATTCTTTGATTCCGATTTGTGATTCATTTTTCCACTGTCATAAAATGTTGCAGATTTACTATTGTATGCCAGATTCTTTTTCTGCACATCTAATGGGTACCCAAACCCTCTATCCTCTGGCAAACCCGGTGACTGAGGAGAATGTGAAACAATTTGAGAAGTTATTCAACCAGTAGTTTGTAAAAGGATAATAAATAATAATGATATTCTTAAATGGAAGAGGTGGCCTTATGCAGGTGAGGCTGATGACATGTTGTGTCTCATTGAATAGCTAGTTTCAGTGTCATGAAATAGAGCGTTGTAGCACGCAGTAGGTAAAGATTCTCGTGTTCTTATGAGTAAAGATACTATTAGTTATTAGGTAATGATCACATTAAACCTATCCTTGCAAGATTAGGTGTTTAAATCTCTCGTTTAGCATAAATATATAACATAGACGGAAACCATAGCGCTCATAAACTATTATACCTTCTCTCGGTGTTTCTTAACTCACTTGGCGCTTTGGATCCATCACATATTGTTTGTCATTTAGTTTTGTGCTATGTAATACATATATTTATTGTGCTCTGTAATACATATATTTAATATAGATAACTAATAAAGGTAATAGTGGAGCTCTGAATCACAACGTGTTTTGTTTCTTTTCTCTTTTTTTGTCTAAATTTTGCTAGTATAAAAGCGTAGGGATCAGATCGAAACAGCCTTTTGGTTTGGAGATGGATTATTACGAGTGGTATTTTGAGCACTGCGCAGCAAGCGGCCGCAGACAACAAGCTTGTGATTAGCATGAAGTAAAAAAGGGTGGAGTTTGAGTAAAAAGCTTGTGATTTTTCGCAGCAACCTGAAAATATTAGACGGAACAATAATAATGTACGCAGCGGAATAAATAGATAAATTTCGTAACTTTTATTGAATGTAAATCACAACCAATATCACAAATGATTATAATTTAATTCGATACAAAGTTACACATAAACGGTCGCCACAAAGGTCGATGTCGCCACAAAGGTCGATCAATATTTCTTGAGAGATGCCACACAGGTCGTCTCCGAGATGTCACTAAGGTCGTCTCCTTCAAGCCACTAAGGTCTTGAATATTGAAGCCACACAGGTCTTCACACTAGGAGCCACTAAAGTCTCCTTCTCTCCACAAATATTTTCTCTTTTTTTTCTTTTTCAATGTCGACAACACTCAAGGTATCAATCGGCCACAATAAATAGAGTGCACAAACTCTATTCAATAGGCTAAACCTAGTTACCTATTACATCAATATATGAAAGGTATATATCATATTAAAAGTTAATTCAATATGATACATGCCTTAACAATTAAACCTAGCAACTAGGTAAAGCAAACACTTACTCTTCAACATCAAGGCCGGGAAAGTCCTTCATTTTGTCTTCAATGCAAAACAATACCAATTAGGAATTAAATCTTCATGGCTTCAATTTCTTCCTAGTTGGCTAGGAAATTCTTCAAGACAACAAACCCTAGCAAAGAGCTGCCGCACCAATATTAGCTCTAGGGTTTGTTCAAGTCGTACTTATCCGAACCGTCGGATTGAACAGGACACCCAAACATTCCTAGTTGAAATAGGAAGGTTTCTTCTCATAATAGCCATTCCTACTTGGTTCCAATCACTTCTTTTTCGAATAAATCAAGAATTGATTTCTTCAAAGCTTCCTTTCGAAACACCATGCAATTTGCCTTTGACCTCCATCAACACATGGAGGCCAATATACCTTCAATCTCCCCCTTTGGCCTTCCATGCAACTTTCCATTCATCAAGCATCTATATGACAAAACCAAAAGAAATTAGTAGCATGTATAATCACATATAGCATGTAGCATATATCAAGAGAATGAACAAAAATTTAAAAACAATTTTTTTTTTTTTTTTTCACTTGATATCAAGAATCAACATTCATCACTTTCAAGATATCAAGGGACAAGTTCATAAACACAATAAGCAATAAAAATTGTTCAAACATAAATAACATAAACATAAACATAGTCTAGTGCTTATGCACTTATTACACAACTAAATAAAATTGTCTTAAGCACACCAAACAAATCAAATAAAGACATAATAAAAACTAGGTCATGCATCTTCAACTCCCCCTTTGTCCAAGCGTGATGATTGATGATTGATGATTCTCCTCCTAAGTTGATGGAGGGCAAAGGAAGGAAGTATGACATCGAGAGGAACGTCTAGCCACGTTGATTTCCACCATTCCCTTGCATGACAACATCATGAGACCACGTGGAACCACTTTGAAGTCCCATGCCGGATGAGGAAGATCCATTTGAAAGAATGTCATTTTAGAGAGGATTGTCCGAACGGCGAGCATTAGCATGAGCCATGTTCCATTCGTTTTGAGAGGCTTGTCGAGCCAACACCTCGCACTTCTCATGTTCTTGGACAAGGAGATCCCATAAGGAACGACCCGGATGAACCACCGGAGTTGGAAGTTGAAGAGGAGGAGATCTTTGATGAGCAAGGATGGCATGAACATCCGATGCAACGCGAGAGAGTTGTTAGAAGATTTCTTGTGAGTCCACGGAATGTGAAGCTTGCATGCGGTCGATTTGGTGTTGAACATGTATACCAAGACGAGAGAATTCAAGGAAAAGATCATCCCTTGGTGCGACGGTGGACCGCCTTGCCTCTTTCTCACGAGCAAGCATGTCGGCTTGCCTCAAAGCATGTTCCTGTCGTCGAGTTCAATTACCAGACATGATGAAGAAGTTGCACACTTCCACAAACGGTTAATAGTACTTAAACAAGAAGAACACGAGATGAAGTACTAGTAGTGATCAGTTGAATATATAGAGGAAGAGACCACAATTAAGCATGCCTGAAATGGTAAGAATATCAAATCAAATAATGAGAGAATCTGAATTGAATAAGTAGTAATGCAAGTAAATATTCCAAGTGATGTAAGGAAAGAATAATCTTACCAAAACGATGTGAAAAATTTCTCTTCCCAAAAGAAAATATCGTTTCCCAAGAGATCATGGTAATCAAAGTGAATAAGAATATAGGTTATATCGGTTGCATGAATAGACTTACTTACCTAAAGTTGCATGTGCAACAATTCTGAAGGAAACACACGGCAAGCAACCTTACACACATTGATTAGAAAGATAATCTTAAGACATCATGCAAGGAAGGAAGAAAATTGCAATAGGGTAAAGATACCGAATCTAACATACCATATTCAAATTAAGCATGATTGATATATTACCAAAAAGGATCATTAGCCCGTAATATTAACCACATAAACCAATGATAGACGATCGGTAATAAGACCAAAGAACCAAGCGAAATTTATTCCATTACCGAGGACAAATCTAGAGACCACAAAACAACATTAAGATAGCAAGGTTCAGACAAAACATTTAGCCAAGAACGGTGATGTAAGTCACTTGAATCAAAATATCACGATTAAATTGGTAAAACAAGAATCGATCCACTTTGACAGTTAGAGCAATATGCAAAAATATTAACCAACGTGAAAAAGTAAAGTGCAATAGTTATACTTCAATATGGGAAGAAATTTTGAGGAGTGATTAAATTCGCAAGCAATTATTTTCGACTCTCCCCCTTATAACAACATTTGATACGAGCACTTTTATGTCTTTTTCTTGATACGTGAGAGATAAAGGGACAACAACTCCCAAGTCAAATGACTTTAGGGTGCTAGACATAACAAGGATGTTCCAAGGTCCACTTTAACTACACAAAATTTTATAGAATGTCACCGGGGTGACCAAATCAGTCCATTCCACCAGACATCGAGTAGTTAGTCAACATCTGGAGAGGAAAACCAACCTGGCCAAGAACTGCATACGACAGTATGATTCTTTTTAAAACGTATGCAGTCCACACATTGAAATACCTTATGCAACAACACCTGCTCCTGATTAGGTGACTCAACTCAAAAAGTATTTTCCCACAAAGAAGTATGTACGTGTAAAGAGTGATTTAGACACAAGGGCTAATATAATTGAAGTGCAACAAAATGTCAAAAAGAAGAAACCCTAGAGACACCAACATAACGCATGACACAATGAATCAAGAAGAGATACATACACACAAAACAAGGCAATTTTTGATCAAGAACTATGATATCGTACCTTGTTTGAGTTCCCCATAATCACATCTTCAATATTGAGAACAAATGCCGATGGCATTTCGTAAGGTCATGAAGCGTTCCGTGTCCAAAGGTTTAGTAAATAAATCAGCCCATTGATATTCTGTAGACACATATTCTAATGCAAGAATATTTTTATCAACAAGTTCACGTATGAAATGATACCTAATATCTATATGCTTAGTTCTAGTATGCTGAACCGGATTTTTAGATATATTTATCGCACTCGTATTATCACAAAATATGACAAGTTTTCCTTGAGGAATACCATAATCACTTGACATATTTTTCATCCAAACCATTTGAGTACAACAACTACCAGCAGCAACATATTCAGCCTCTGCCGTAGACAAGGAAGTACAGTTTTGTTTCTTACTATGTCATGCAACTAAATTCTTACCAATAAAGAAACAACCACCACTAGTACTTTTTATGTCTTGTAAATTTCCACCCCAATCAGCATCTGAATATCCTGCAATTTCAGCATTAGTAGCATATGTATAATAAACTCCACAATCAATGCTTCCAGATATATAACAAAAAATTCTTTTAACACCTTCTAAGTGTGACTCTTTTGGATTTGCTTGAAACCTGACACACACACCAACACTGTAGGCGATATCTGAACGACTAGCAGTTAGATAAAGTAAACTACCAATCATGCTACGATATTTAGTCTGATCAACAGATTTACCAGTTAAATCATGGCATAATTTGATAGTAGTACTCATAGGAGTTTTCACAGTTTTTAAAGTAATCATATCAAATTTCTTAAGCATATTTTCAGCATATTTTGTTTGATAAAGAAATATACCACTTTCTTCCTGTTTTACCTGCAATCCTAGAAAATATGATAATTCACCACACATACTCATCTCAAATTTGTCAGACATGACTTTGGTAAATTCATTAATTAGAAAATCAGACGTAGACCCAAAAACAATATCATCAACATAAACTTGGGCTACAATAAAGTGATTACCGACATGCTTCACAAAAAGAGTTTTATCAACAATACCTTATGTATATCCTTGAGAAATAAGATAAGTAGAGAGTTTCTCATACCAAGCACGAGGAGCTTGTTTAAGACCATAAACAGCTTTCTTTAGTTTCCACACATATTTTGGGTGATATATGTCTTTAAATCCAGGAGGTTGTTCAACATAAACCTCCTCATGCACATCACCATTTAAAAACGCTGTCTTTACATCAATTTGATATAACTTGAAGTGACGAAAAAAAGCAATAGCAAGTAAAATTCTGATAGACTCTAAACGTGCAACAGGAGCAAACGATTCATCAAAATCAAGGCCTTGAATTTGTGAATAACCTTGAACCACTAACCTGGCTTTGTTTCTGGTAATAATACAGTGCTCGTCAATCTTGTTGTGAAAAATCCACCTAGTTCCAATGACATTTGCATTTTCTGGTCTAGGAACAAGAAACCAGACGTCATTTTTCTCAAACTGATTTAGCTTTTCTTGCATAGCAATGATCCATTCGTTATCTGCGAGTGCCTTCTTGATATTTTTTTGCTCTATTAAAGAAACAAATCCAAAACAAGTTAGTTCATTAGTTTCTTTAATTTTTGTTTTAACAAAACAATGCAAAGCTTTATTTAATTCAACAAATTCAGAATCCAAATTTTCTTCTTCCTCAATGCCGTTTCTGCTGTTCTGATATTGAGCAATTCGACCTCTGGTCTTCATTCCTTCCCTAATATCACCAATCACATCATCAGCTGAATGATCTTTATGCACCTGTTTAAAACCAGTTCTATGCCTTGGGACAGGTTGCAAATTATTATCAAGTTCAACATTCTGATCTGTTTCACTAGTTTCAATCTGCGCAGAAATATCATTAATTTTAGATTTTGAAATATCAGATGAAACAGAGACAGAAACATCATAATTGTCATCAACTGTAACGTTTATAGATTCCATAACAGATCTGGTTTTTTTATTATAAATCCTATATGCTCTACTATCCAGAGAGTAACCAATAAAAATTCCCTCATCAACTCTAGCCTCAAACTTTGCAAGTCTTTCACGATCTTTTAAAACATAACAAGGATTACCAAAGACATGGAAATAACTTACATTGGGCTTCTTACCTTTCCATAGCTCATAGGGAGTAATTTTTGTACCTGAACGAAGAAGAGTACGATTTCCAACATAGCAAGCAGTGTTAACAGCTTCGGCCCAGAAGTTTTCACAGAGACCAGAAGAATGAATCATGGCTCTTGCCATATCAAGAAGAGACATGTTCTTACGTTCAACAATTCCATTCTGTTGTGGAGTAATAGGAGCTGAAAACTCATGAAAAATACCATATTCTTGACAATAATTATCAAACTTTGAATTTTTAAATTCAGTTCCATTGTCAGATCTAATCTTAGTAATTTTTAATTTTTCACTATATTTTTCATTTAAAAGACGTTTACTTAAGGTATAAAATGAATTAAAAGTTTCACCTGTATCAGCCAAAAATTCAACCCAAGTAAAACGAGAATAATCATCAACCACAACAAAAATATATTTCTTACCAGCCAGACTAGTTGTGGCAGACGGTCCCATTAAATCCATATGCAGAAGCTCAAGTGGTTTAGTTAAAGGAGATGAATTAACCACTTTATGACTTGTTTTAGTTAGTTTACCTGTGTTACATCCTCCACATATGATATCAGTACGTTCGTTCAATACAGGTAAACCTCTTACTAATTTTTGTGTAGATAATTTTAACAAATCCTGAAAATTCATGTGACCAAGTCTCTTGTGCCATAGCTCCATAGTTTCTTCTGCAGAACTAATTCTGAAACACGGAAAAGAACTATTAGTAGAGACATCAGCAGAAATATGATAACAATTATCATCAGATCTAAGTCCACTCAAGATTAGTTCGCCATTTAAATCATAAACTACGCATTTTTGTTTGTTAAACCAGATATCTTCAAATTCATTAGCTAATTGACTTACACTAATAAGATTAGTATTAAGTCCCTCAGCATAAAAAACGTTGTTCAAACATGTAAGGTTTTGACATTTAATAGTTCCTTTTCCTCTAATTTTAGCTTTACGTCCATCACCAAAAGTGACTGAACCAGAAGTACCTGTTTCATGAAAATTAGAAAAGAATGATTTTTTTCCACACATGTGTCGTGAACAATCACTGTCAATATACCAAATATCTTCTCTACTAATAGATAGAGCAGTAAAAGCTACATTACAAGTAGCTTCATTATAGTCAGTTTCATAGTCAATTTCCACACTAGACAAATTACAGAAAATATCTGAGGATTTAGAATCATTCTTTCTCTTCCACATCATTTTACTTGTTCCAGATTTCTTTGTTTTTGAAAAAGACTTGGTTAGACCAACAAAATGAGAAATATCATGCAATAAAGAACTATGTTGATCAAGTTTGGAGTTAATATCATTAAAATATTTCTCAACATTTGAACTAAAAGAATTGATTTTAGAATCTAAAGAGCATGTAAAACCGGACACCTTTCCTTCTTTCGTTTTTGTCGGCTTCGTCATATTGCAAACACCATTAGAATCATGATTTGATAGTTTATCATAGCCAAGACCAGATTTGTCATTATAAGATTTACCTGAATTAATTATTTCAGACAAATTTAGAACTCATTTTAAATTGACCAAACTTATCTTCTGTTTTCTCCAAAGAATCCTGTAACATGTCAATCTTAGTGTTTAACATATCAATATGATTATCCTTTTCGATTAATTCATTGTGGAGAAAGCTAATTTTTGCAAGAAGACGTTCCTTTTCTGAATCAAACTCCTTATTACTAGTAGAAGACGTACCTTCCCCATTTAACCAATTATGTTTCTCATTTTGTAATTGGAATACCTGAGACTGCAGTTCTTTATTCTTTTCGGAAACAGACATGGCCAAATTGATAATTCTCTTCTGATAAGCTAAGATTTCATCATCTTCTTCTTCCGGTTCTTCTTCAGAATCTGAAACAGATAAAGAAAAAGACGAAACAAGTGCAAAGTTCTTGTTTTTTCTTACCATGTTCTCATTATCTTCATCACTCCAAGAAGATTTATAAGCCTTCTTCTCTGTGCTAGGGGATTTATTTGTGCAGTTAGTAGAGATATGACCATATTCATCACAGTTGTAACAACGAGGTTTATTACGATTATTTTGTGAAGTAAATCTCCTTTGAAAAGAAGAGCCATTTTGATTTTGAAAATTCTTATTATTTTGATATCTCTTTGCATTCTGAAAATTATGAGTATTCTTGGCATTTGAATTTCTTTGATTAATAATACGTTTAAACTCTTTCGCTAACAACAATAGCTCATCATCATTCTTAGTTTTTTTCAGAACTACCAGAATCATCAGAAATATTTAAAGCAAGAGTTTTAGATCCCATACCTTTTGGTTTATTTTTACCTTTAAGTTCATTCTGCCAAGCTTTGATATTTCCGATGAGCAGATCCACGGGGTAGTCATCCAAGTTGTGATTTTCCTGAATTGTGGTCTTCTTCACCAAGTATCTTTTTGAAAGAGATCTCAGGATTTTTCTAACAATATCAGATTCGGACATAGGTCTACCAAGACTCTCAACCAAACTCGTTAGATCAGTAAAACGAATATAGAATTCATCAATAGTTTTTTCATCATGTTGTAATAACGTATCAATTTCAGCATAAGCTTGTTGAATTCTTTGTTGTTTTACTAAATCATTACCTTCATGCAATACACAAAGTTTATCCCATACCTGTTTCGCAGTCGTACAGTTCTGTACCTTTTTCTTCTCATCTCTGGTAAGGGCGGAATAAAGTGCCGTTAGAGCTTTATGATTTGCCTCACTGAGTTTGATATCATTTGCATCCCACTCCTCTACATGTTTCAAAATTGTAGAACATTCTGGAGCATTTGGATCTTTTAGCATTTCGTCTTTAGTTGGAGAAAACCATCCACGTTCAACGCTCATCCATGCATAAAAATCTATTCCATATAGAAAAGATTTCATTTGGATCTTCCATTGTGCAAAATCTATTCCTACAAGCTGTGGAGGTTGATTCATTGCATTTCGTTCCATCTTTCGTATGATCTACCGAATAAATCCAGAACCTGCTCTGATGCCAATTGAAAATATTAGACGGAACAATAATAATGTACGCAGCGGAATAAATAGATAAATTTCGTAACTTTTATTGAATGTAAATCACAACCAATATCACAAATAATTATAATTTAATTCGATACAAAGTTACACATAAACGGTCGCCACAAAGGTCGATGTCGCCACAAAGGTCGATGTCGCCACAAAGGTCGATCAATATTTCTTGAGAGATGCCACACAGGTCGTCTCCGAGATGTCACTAAGGTCGTCTCCTTCAAGCCACTAAGGTCTTGAATATTGAAGCCATGCCACACAGGTCTTCACACTAGGAGCCACTAAGGTCTCCTTCTCTCCACAAATATTTTCTCTCTTTTTTCTTTTTCAATGTCGACAACACTCAAGGTATCAATCGGCCACAATAAATAGAGTGCACAAACTCTATTCAATAGGCTAAACCTAGTTACCTATTACATCAATACATGAAAGGTATATATCATATTAAAAGTTAATTCAATATGATACATGCCTTAACAATTAAACCTAGCAACTAGGTAAAGCAAACACTTACTCTTCAACATCAAGGCCGGCCGCACCAACCATGCAGAAAAAATCCTTGATATAAATATTTTCCTAGTTGCACTAGGAAAGTCCTTCATTTTGTCTTCAATGCAAACCAATACCAATTAGGAATTAAATCTTCATGGCTTCAATTTCTTCCTAGTCGGCTAGGAAATTCTTCAAGACAACAAACCTTAGCAAAGAGCTGCCGCACCAATATTAGCTCTAGGGTTTGTTCAAGTCGTACTTATCCGAACCGTCGGATTGAACAGGACACCCAAACATTCCTAGTTGAAATAGGAAGGTTTCTTCTCATAATAGCCATTCCTACTTGGTTCCAATCACTTCTTTTTCGAATAAATCAAGAATTGATTTCTTCAAATCTTCCTTTCGAAACACCATGCAATTTGCGTTTGACCTCCATCAACACATGGAGGCCAATATACCTTCAAACCCCTTCATAATTAAGATAAAGGAATACATGGACATCAACCGGTACCACGATTACGATCCCCTAAACTCATCCATATTAAAATGCTGAGTCTGAGTTATCACTAAGGGTGGAAATGATGCCAAATCTGCACCAGCAAATATGTAATGAATTGAAGCTATCGCTAGCTGCGCATTAAGTTGGAAGGGTTTTCGTTAAGCAACATAACAGCCAGGGACGGAGCCACTTGAGAGGCTGGTTGGGCTGCAGCCCAACCCAAAAAATGCTGAAATAAGCCTAAAGTATATATATTCAGCCTAAACCTAAAAAAAAAAAAAAAAAAAAAAATTCAGAAAGTCTTAGATAATGCTCCTGCAAATGCTAAGTATACTTCTCCAATAATTCAAAGACAAATTGCAAACATTCTTGGAAACAAAGTTAGAACCAAGATTCGTGATGAAGTTGGATCATCAAAATTTTGTATCCTTGTTGATGAAGCGGTTGATGCATCTAATAGGGAGCAAATGGCTATTATACTTCGATTTGTTGATTGTCATGGGTTTGTTAGAGAAAGATTTTTCAAAGTTATGAGTGTTGCAGACACTTATTCTCAAACTTTGAAAAATGAGATATCGAATGTCCTTGCTCAGAACAATCTTCTAGTACAGAATATGCGTGGTCAAGGATATGATGGTGCTAGTAACATGCGGGGTGAATACAATGGTTTACAAGCTTTGTTTCGTGAAGAGTGTCCATATGCTTATTATGTGCATTGCTTTGCTCATCGCTTACAATTGACATTGATTGCTGCAGCTAAAGGAGTACATGACATATGAGAATTCTTCTCTACTCTAAATTTTATTGTGAATTTTGTTGATTCTTCTGCAAAACGCCATTCAGCTTTAAGAGTTATTAGAGAGGCAGAAATTGAAGATTTAGTGGCTGCTGGCGAGCTTGAGACAGGTAAAGGGGCTAATCAGGCTTCCACTTTGTCACGAGAGGCAGAAATTGAAGATTTAGTGGCTGCTGTCTTGTGTTGACTCTGCCAGTTTCTACAGCCACCACAGAGAGAGTTTTTTCTTCTATGAACATTATAAAGAACAACCTTCGGAATAAGATGGAAGATGAGTTTCTTGATGATTTGATGGTTCTTTACATTGAGAAGGATTTTGCCAAAGATATTGATAATGATTCTGTAATTGATGAGTTTGAAAAAAGTGGGTCTCGAAGGGTACGATTTAGTTAGAATTTCTTGTTTTCTTCCAATTTATTTTGCTTGTAAGTTTTAGTTTATGAGGTTCTTGGTTTTATGTCCCCCTCATATGTATTTTAAATGAAGGCGTGAGGATGAACCTCATACCGGGTTCAAAACCTCAAATGAATATTCACAAGTGCGCAAATTTTTTGTCGAGCTAAAATTAGCCCAACCCATTTTCTGATCCTGGTTACGTCCCTGATAACAGCAGAGACTAAATGAAAATATAGAGTACGTGGGATGGTGGCTCACTTCTCACCCTCACATGGAATTAAATTTCTATAAACGCAATGTATATAAGCAGAAAATAAACCATTTATAGAATATAGAGTTACCTGGTAGCTCACTTCTCATTCCTTAGTGGTATTAATTACTACGTACATGGCTTGAATGAGTACGTATATCATATGCATACTTAGTGAACACAAATAAGAAGCAATTAAAATCACCTATATATAGCTAGGTCGAATTATGAGTTAGAAGTTGGCTTACTTCTCATCTTTCTTGGCACTTGATCAATGCAGGCTGCCTATGGCCAGTATATATTTCATCTTACCCAACTCTGAGTACAAACACAAGATACTACAAAAATGGTAGCCGAGAGTTCAAGCGACCAAGAGATTTGGATGCCTTTGATGAATCCAGAGCTGGTGTGAAAGGCCTCATCGATGCAGGAGTAACAAAAATCCCACAATATTTCATTCATCCGCCTATAGATTATGGCAAAGTAACCCAAACGGAATTCAGTATTCCAGTGGTAGACCTCGCTGACGCAGCGATGCAGCGGTTGGCATGAGCAGGCATGCAGAGGTGATAGATGAAATCCGGCAGGCTGCGGAGACTGTGGGGTTGTTCCAGATGGTGAACCATGGGATACCTAAGAGTGTACTAGATGAGACGCTGCAGGCAATGCGTGGGTTTCATGAGCTGCCAAAGGAAGTGAAAGCTGAGTACTACCAGTACGGACACCAAGAGGAAGGTCAGATTTGTTGGTAGCCATAAGTCAGCTAGATCAAGTTCTCAACATTACTGGAGGGACTCTTTCGTTTGTGACATGACTTCTGAGCTTCCGCATCCTCATGGAATTGCCTGAGGTTTGCAGGTATATATATTAATATATAGTAAACAGAATTTACTATTACGTACGTGATGATTTTAATTTATAGCCATCATGAATTCACTATATATTAGGTGATTTTTTTTTTTTGCAGGGACGTAACTCTGGAGTATTGTAAGCATGCTCACAATTAAAGTGGGTGTCACTTTGCTTGAGTTGCTATCGGAGGGACTTAGGCTGCAACACCACTTTATAGGCTTGGACCGTGCAAAGCGACATTTTATTGCTGGTCAATACTATCCATCATGCCTGAGCCTGAATTGACTATGGGTGTTAGGCTGTTAGCAAACACACAGATAGACTCACCACGCTACTTCTACACAATGTCCTCAATGCTCACCAGGTTTTCTATCAAAACCAGTGGATTGATGTCCTTCCTAGCCTATTCCCGGAGCTCTCGTAGTGATTATTGGAGATATGTTGCAGGCAAGCATTGTAAGTGTAATATTCATCGTTTATTGGATTGCCAAACTCTAATAACTATATATGTTTATACTTGTGGGTGCAGCTAATCTCAAACAACAAATACAAAAGCGGCATGCATATATAGAGTACTTGCCAAGAAAGAAGATCCAAGAGTTTCTGTTGGTTGCTTTTTCCAGCATTTTCCACAAGAAAATTCTGCAGTGAGAGTCTACGAGGCGATCAAGGAGTTGACATCTGAAGAAAGTCCCCCATTATACGGTGGAACAACTTTGGCAGATTACCTAGAGGGAAGAAATAGATGGAACTCATTTGCTGGATCGTTAATTGTATCAATTATGTACTGCCAAATAGACAGCAGACAAAGGACCGTAGAATATTGGCCGGAAAATTGTGAGAGAGTTATGGTTAGACTTGTAAATGGACCGGATTTTAATCCGGAACTACTCCGGATCCGTGGTTTTTAAACGGATTTGGATCGAGAAATTTGATCCGTTGGTCCGTTAACAACCCGTACCCGTTTACCCGTTTAATAAATGGATCGAATACGGATCAAGACTGATCCGATCCGTTAATGGCTCGGCCTGTTATAAAATTAATTAATAATATTTTTAAATATATTAATACTGATAAAATATTAAATATACACTATAATTTCTTTGATAACTTAAACGTATGCATGCATTCAACCTCTGCATCGGAAAAAAAATGTCTGCATTAAACCCTACTATCACGCAAGACGCTGATGATCGATGAAAACCATCGTTTAGTTTACCAAAAAGCTTAGAAGGTTGTGCTTCATTGCTCATACCAAGCTAATAAAGCTATTTCATCCCTTCTCAAATGCTAGTACGTCTCTCACTCTATGAACGAATGAAGAAATCTGTTCCAGTTTGGTTATCAATCTATTGATCTGGTAAGAGAGTCATATCTTCGTTTTACAAATTATTCAGTCTTTTTATCACTAGGCTAATGGGTTACTTTATTTATAATCAAATCTTGGTAATTGATTGTTATTTTTCAGGTTTGAATCCCTCTGTTTTTCAGGAAATTCTTAATTTCAAAGATGGTTGATGATGATGGGAAAAAAGATGAGCAGGCGGATGTTGTCATATTGGATGCTAAAGGGAAGGTTATCGAAGTACCTTCAAATTCGCCAAAGAAGTGAAAGTTGACATCACGGTTATGGCTTGAGTTCAAGAAAAAAAGAAATCCAGATGGAAGTGAAAGTGCAAAATGTAAGCATTGTCGTAAGGTACTGGTGTCTGGAGCTGATAAAGGAACAAGTCATTTGAGAAATCATTTGTCTAGGTGTAATAAAAGAAACAAGAGAGCCATTGATCAACTACTGCTAGCTGCAGAAACTAATGACTCAGGTACTACATCAATTGAAAACTTTAAGTTTGATCAAGAGAGAAGTCGTATGAATTTTGCTAAGATGGTCATTAAGCATAACTATTCATTTAGTATGGCTGAGCATGAATACTTTGAAATTTTTGTAAACCATCTTCAACCAAGTTTCAAGCTTGTATGTAGAAATACAATCAGGTCATATATACTCAAAGTTCACAAAAAATAGAAAGAGAATATGTGCAATTTCTTTGAATGATATCCTGGTAGGGTCAGTCTTACTACTGATCTTTGGACATCTGAACATCAAGATATTGGATACATATGTTTGACATCTCATTTTATTGGTGAGGATTGAGAATTGAAAAAGAAAATACTTGCTTACAGATGTATTGAGTATTCTCATGATGCAGAAACTCTTTTTCAATACATCACTGACCTGATTTTAGAATGGAATCTTGAAAAGAAATTGTTATCCATGGTGGTGGATAATGCATCTGTGAATGATGCGATGGTGAGAAGTTTGAAGAGTTGGCTTTGTGACAAGTCTCTGATCTTACT
The DNA here is from genome assembly GCA_963682095.1 of Potentilla sterilis. Classification (NCBI taxonomy): domain Eukaryota; kingdom Viridiplantae; phylum Streptophyta; class Magnoliopsida; order Rosales; family Rosaceae; genus Potentilla; species Potentilla sterilis. Next base: position 45,740,672 of record OY821755.1, on the reverse strand, counting down.
GGAAGGTAAATTATTTCATGTTCGTTGTTCTGCTCATACACTTAATTTGATTGTTCAAGATGGGTTACAAGTGATTGGAGGCTTCATTTTTAAGGTCAGAGAATCTGTAAAATACTTGAAAAGGTCTGGTTATGCAACACAAAAATTCAATCATGCAAAAACCCAACTCAAGTTGAAGGATAAGAAAAAAGTTAAATTGGATTGCCCTACCAGGTGGAATTCAACTTTTTTGATGATTAAAAGTGATCTTGAAATGAAAGAGGTGTTTTGGCGCTTGTCACAAACAGATCGTAATTATAAATTTCATCCCACTGATGAGGAATGGAAAACAGCTCAAGTTATCTCTGATTGTTTGGAACTTTTTTTTTATGCAACGAATCATTTTTCTGGTTCTAGTTTTCCTACCTCAAATGTGTTTTTTTTCCTGATATATGTAAGATTAAAATGCATTTGTCTAAGTAGGAAAAAAGTGAGCATGAGTTTTTACGGTCGATGGCTGGCCCCATGAAAGAGAAGTTTGACAAATATTGGGATGAATGCAGCTTGGTTCTAGCAGTGGGTGTTGTTTTTGATCCTAGATTTAAAATGCAGTTGGTTGAATATTATTATGAAAAGCTTCATGGTTCGGAAGCTTATGAGTATACTGAAAGAGTTCGCAGTGCTATGTTTGAGCTTTTCACTGAGTATGAAGATGATTCATCTCAATCTGAGATGGAATTATATTTGGAACGTAGTGATTCTTGTATTGACAAAACAGTGGCCACTAGAGATGATGAATTGAGTGGATTTGATGCATTTGTGACGAAAGTGTCTTCTCATATTGTTGCTAAGAAAAAATTTGAACTAGAGCAATATCTGGAGGAGCCTTTATTTCCAAGAGTTGAATCCTTCAATGTTTTGAACTGGTGGAAAATTAATAGTGCAAACTTTCCTACTTTAGAAAGAATGACTCGAGACATATTAGTTGTTCCAGCAACTACAATAGCGTTTAGTGTTGGAGGAAGAGTGATTGATGAATCTCGTGCCTCTATGCTTCCAGAAATTGTAGAGGCTTTGGTGACTACTAAAGATTGGCTTCCATCTCGAAAATGGAAAAGTATGTTTTGATGGTGTTTATATGCATTTAACATTATTGCTGATGTTCTCATTATATATATGCTGAGTTCCAATTCCATTTATGTTTCTTTTTGTGAAGGATCTATTTCACAATATGAAGCAGATGAGATGCCAAAATAAACTCATGTCCTGGCCTTCATGTGTTGCAGAGATATGTAAGTATATTTTTATGATTATTGTGTTGCTTTATAGCTAATTGGCTTATATTTTGTATAACAACTACTTTTCTTGGTTGAAAACGCTTGGTCTTGTATCAGTTCATCGATTTCATTCAATTTGCCTTGTATGATATTATAACTGTTACTTGAAAAACAAACTAATTAACTGTTTCCTTTTGTTCATGCAGGTTTTGACTGATGATCGTATCTAAATTGTGTCTAAAGTATAATGCATGAAGTTGAAGGTCACTGATGCTTATGTTCTTTTCTGTACTCATATATAAACATTGGAGGTTTAGTATTTTGGTTATATTAGTTTATCGTTAAGGAGCATTTTGGTCATGTAATTTTACTTGTTGTGAACTTGTGAACCTTCATTTTGTTTAAATTCCTTTAGTGTTTTATGAGATATTATTTTAAAATTCTAAAATTATTATTTAAAATTTAAAAATATTGATTATTATAAATGGATTGAAGAAACCAGGCTGGTATCCGCTAATCCGCCGGATACGGATTTGGATCGAGTTATCAATAATCCGGCGGGTAACGGGTCGGGTACGGATCGAGAATTTTCAATTACTAAACAGATCCGGATATATGTTGATCCGCTCCGGATCCGGTCTATTTACAGGTCTAGTTATGGTCGACATATCGGAGGAACCAATATACACTTATCATTGGGCGTAGTCTACTTGAAAATTATTTTATGGGCTTCTTGTCATTGAAATTTGAGGAAAATATCCACCCTCTTTTTAGGGACTGTTGACAGTAGCCACAGAGGGGCTACAGCAGGCCCACAGACCCGCGGCAAGGCCACCAGGGCCCGGCCCAGGACCCAGGATCGGATCACCAGCACCAGGCCTCGGGGCCCAGCACTCTATCCTGCCCTCAGGGGTCCTGGGACCGGGGACGCCTGCCTGCCAAAGAGGGCACCAGAATGTCCAAACAGAAGGGAACCAGTCCCACATCGAAGGGTGAGGCCAGCCCTCACCCTCAACCGCCTATATATGGGCCTCAACCACCACCATAAATGGGTAACTGATCTCACTCACCGCTTACATACGTGCTTAAGTTATATACATTCCAACTATACTGACTTAGGCATCGGAGAGGAGAAGACCGGCCCGCCCGGTATTCCCCTTAGTGAGCAGGTTTACAGGAGATCACTTGGAGGATTCACCTGTATCTACTAGACCCCCGGGTTTAGGCAGAAACAATTGGCGCCGTCTGTGGGAATTCTGAACAAGAAGCCGTGCAAGCAACGCCGCTGGCTAAGATTGTGGGAATGAGTCAAGAGAGAGGAACCACTGAGGAGGGGCGTGTTGCAACTGTACAAACGCTCGCCTCCACCCCTGTCGTCACGCGGGAGCTGCGTGGCGAGCAGGGCAGCGATTTGGGAAGGAGCCGTGGAGGACCCTCCGGTGATCCGGAGCCCCGCCACGAGAGCTCGCACGGGAAAGACCCGATAGAGGACGAAGGCAGTCCGGTGCTTCGTGGCCTATCCCTGACGTTCTCGGATGATCCAAGTGATCAGTCTGAGAGCCAGGACCAAGACCCCACGTACAGCCCCGACCATGACGGCATGGCGGGAAAGGTACGGGCAATGGCCGCAGAGGTTAGTCGTCTCAGAGAGGAGAACGACCGGGACCGAGCCAAGTCCCAGGCCCGATACGAAGAAATGGAGGCAGTAAACGCCGCCCTGGTAGCCGCCCTACAGAGGGGGCAGCAGCGCAGTGCCGCCATGGCCGAGGCACAAGCCGCACCCCTGCTAGTTCAACCCCGGCAGCTAGAGGCAGGGCAATCTTCGGGCGCCCGGCCCAGCGAGCCTGTGCGAGAGAAGTTACAAGCCGGCGAGGACCTGCCGAAGAGCACGCCCGCCTCCCACCAGCCGCACGCTTCGTCCATGGATGAAGTGGATACTCCAACCGCCCGGGCGCTGCAACTGCTAGCCAACACCGTGTCGGATCTGAAGGCCCAGATGGAGGCAAACGAGAGGAGAGCAGCCCGGCCATTGGAAGGCACCCGGTTCAACGAGCGCATGGGCCCCTTTTCACACCGAGTCATAGAGTCAGGGAGATCTGGCAACCAGAAGTCCCTCAAGCTCACCTATTCCGGGTCCGGTTGCCCGTATCAGCATCTGGACAGCTTCCGATCCCAGACCTGCGCCAAGGGTTACTCCGATGCAATCTGCTGCAACATCTTCCAGGAGACCCTATCCGGAGAAGCGCTCAGTTGGTTCTACGAGCTTCCTGCGAATTCAATCGAGGCATTCGAACAGCTGGCTGACCGGTTCGTAGGCCGCTTCATCCTCCGAGTCGAGGGAGCACGGACGTCCACCGTCCTCTTCAACTGCATCCAAGCCCCCGGGTAAGAGTTGAGAACCTTTGTCAACCGGTGGCAGACGGCCACGGCCGGGGTTCGGAACTTGGACAAGGGCATCGCCGAGATGGCATTCAAGCAGGGGCTTCGGGCAGGGAAGTTTTCCTACGCCGTCAGGGTAGAACTCCCTCAGGGCTACGACGAGTTGATGGCTATGGCCATCCGGCATGCCCAGGCTGATCATGAGACCTACGGGAACCACCTGCTGAAGAGGAAGCGGGATGAGCAGTCTTTGGACCATCCCCGGGGGGAAGATCCCCCGCGCAGTCAAGAGAGCAAACCCGGCCAGCGAGCCGAGCACGGGAGTCGCCGACCCAGCCGGAACAACAACAACAACGGCAAGACCTGGCCGCAGCGGCAGCAGAGGCCCTTCTCTGACAGGCCCCAGCCTCGGGCCGAGAACAAGCCTGCACCGTACCACCAAGAGCGCCCCCTGGCAATTATGCCAGCACCCCCAGCTAATCAAGAAGTCTTCTCAACTCTCACCGCATCCTATGAGGACATCCTGCTGGAGAATGCGAACGTCATTGCCCCACCGCCCCAGAGAAGGTACCCCAAGGGGAAGCTTACGACGGCGCAGACAGGCAAGTACTGCTCGTACCACGATGAGGCAACTCATCGGACGAACCAGTGCTTCGCCCTCAAGACTGCAGTGCAGGGCTTGATTGATAGCGGCCAGCTCCAGAGATATGTAGGGGAGAGAAGAGCAGACCCCGACCGGGAGAGTGACCCGGCCTGGTAAACCCGCTGGGTCCAGGCGGTTAGTTTGGCATATCGCCGGTTCAACCGATTGTAAAGATCAAATATATGCAAACTACTTTTGAAAACTCTGGCCCCGCAAGCTCAGATATATATTCATAATTAATTGAAGTATTCAAGCAGTAACCGCTCCGGAGAGTTTTTTTTTACAAGCAAGAGCAAGAAAAACATCCTAAGGAGCCGCATCTCCAGCGATAGCTTCGTCGTCGACCTCAGCTCCGGCAGGCTCGGCACCGTTGGTAAAAGAATCCAAGTGCGAGCGACGCTCTGCTCCTGGTTGTTCCTCCACCGCCAGCTGCTAGACGACCGGCTCCACAGGAGCATTTCCTTCGGCAGAGGTACCCGGCATCAGGGAAGTATTTAACCACCCCTTCGCCGCCCATTCCGTGTACGCATCCGAGATGCCTTCTTCCCGGGCCTTCTCCAGGCAGTCCAGGAACCGATCGCTCTCCTCGTATTGAAGAACGAACCGGTTGAACTGTCCCGGGTCATCTCCCCCAGCAGCAGCAGCGGTGGCACGTGCCTGGAGCTCGTCTATCTTGGCTTCCAGCTCGGCCCTCTCAGCGTCAGCCCGCTCCCGCTCCTTCTCCATGCTCCGGTTCTGCTCCTCCAGCTCCCGGGCCTTCTCCTCCATCTTCCTGGCCTTTTCCTCCATCTTCTTGGCCCTCTCCTCCGCCCTGGCCTTCTCCCGATCTGAGCGGGACTTCTCCACCTCCAGAAGCTTCTGAGACTTGGATAACGCAGTTATCTGTCTCTTCAGCTCCGGGAGCTCCTCGCTCGCATCCGGCTGGTACAGGTGGTAGAGCAGCTGCAGGGCAACAAAGGCAGTCAAGTGGCAAAGAAAGAAGGCAGGATATAAGCAGTACGGTGGTACCATGCGGTACTTACCCGGAAGATGGATTCCTTGCATTTTGGCCGGTTGCCACCCGCCAGCACGCCATCAACCCCGGGCTTGTCCAGGCCGAAGCTGGCCAGGTCCGCCATCATCTGCCGGACGAGAGCGTTGTCCGGGCTTCCCCTCGCCGCCTCCGCAGGCGCAGGACTGCTCTGCCGGTCAGCTCCGGCTCCCTCCCCAGCAGTGGATGGTACGCTGCTGGTTGTCCTGACCCGCTTGGCCAGGACCTCCCGGGATGACCCGCCGGTTAGCGTCACCAGCAAGGGGGACGGACCGTCCGGTCCTTTCCGCTTTTCTCCCCGCCCTTCGGGAGAAGCGGCACGTGCGTTTGCACGAGGAACAAAAGCAGCGATACTCAGGCTCACCGCACGGTTGGGGATCCTGTTTGCTCCCCCAGGAACCCGCACCGGTCCCCCGGTGCTCTAGCCCTTCCCAGGCACCGCTGCTGCCGCAGAGTGATGGGTCTTCACCCGCTCCGGCAGGTAGGACGATTCGTCCATATCCCGGGCCCGGGGCTCCGCATGCAACGTAACCCGCCCGTCCTCTTCCACCGAGGACCGTGCGACGTTTGCACCCTTCTCCGTAAGCTGCCTCAGGAGGTCTTCCCCGTGCATCGAAAGAGTGTTTTCGGGCTTGATCACCGCCCGGGTTGACGCACCTGCAGGACAAGGAAAACGTTAAATTGTCGAGCAAAACCCAGCACAAGTCTCACCGCTAGGGTTTGTTACCCACCGGGATCCCGCCCAAGCCCACAGTGTTCCAGCACTTCTCGCCGGATGAAATTGTACGAACTTCGCTCCAGGTGGTCCCAGCAGCCGAGAATAGTCAAGACCCTCTCCTGCTCCAACTCGGACAGCTGGAACGACTGGTCGCTTATGGGCTGGAAGGCGCCAGGCACCCGGTACATCCTCCTCTTCACCTGCCAAGCCCCGCCAGCCATCACCACCTTCTTTCTCCAGCTGTTGTCTACCCATGAAGGCATAGTGGTGATAACCGCTTGATTGTTGCGGGAGTTGAAGGATAAGCAGCCTTTGGACCCCGTCTTCCTCAAGTAGGACAACCTATACAGCGCCCGGAATTCATTGATCGTAGGCATGCTCATTCCGGACAGGTCGTATAGGCAGCCTAGACTTGCAACCGCCTCCACTGGAGACTGGGCAGCTGCGCGGGCGACGCTGGCAATGCACTCAATATATACTGCACGAAGTCGGGCAGCGGTAGCGACATCCCGTGCCGGAACTGGTCCGGATGCACGGCAACCCAACCCTCCTCCGGGTTGCAGGCTGACTCTCCAGGGTTCAATGGACGCAGAAAAATATCGTCCGGGATACCCCACGTGTTTCTGCCTAAACCCGGGGGTCTAGTAGATACAGGTGAATCCTCCAAGTGATCTCCTGCAAACCTGCTCACTAAGGGGAATACCGGGCGGGCCGGTCTTCTCCTCTCCGATGCCTAAGTCAGTATAGTTGGAATGTATATAACTTAAGCACGTATGTAAGCGGTGAGTGAGATCAGTTACCCATTTATGGTGGTGGTTGAGGCCCATATATAGGCGGTTGAGGGTGAGGGCTGGCCTCACCCTTCGATGTGGGACTGGTTCCCTTCTGTTTGGACATTCTGTTGCCCTCTTTGGCAGGCAGGCGTCCCCGGTCCCAGGACCCCTGAGGGCAGGATAGAGTGTTGGGCCCCGAGGCCTGGTGCTGGTGATCCGATCCTGGGTCCTGGGCCGGGCCCTGGTGGCCTTGCCGCGGGTCTGTGGGCCTGCTGTAGCCCCTCTGTGGCTACTGTCAACACCACGTTTCCCGGAACGCGGCAATCTCCGCAGGAGTCATGCTCTCCTCCGGTTCGTCACACACCACGGCAGCCCTTCCCCTACCAAGAGTGTAGCTTTCAACGGGAGCACCGGCCATGCGCACCCCGTGCGGTATCTCAGCTTCCGAGGAATCTGACTCGGAATCTGAGGACGTGGACGAAGCCCCGCTCCCGGAGCCGTCCGCGGCTTCATGCTCCGGAGCTTCAGAATCAAGCCAGTCCTGCATCCTCTCCACATCATCCACGACAGGACTTCTTGCGGCAGATTCAGAAGCCCCCTCCGAGCTCGAAGTATACATCTTAAACCTAGGGGCAGAAAGCAAGACCCTAGCGCTCGTCAGCAACAAACTACAACACCACCTTCAGCGGCCTCTCCCCAAAAGTTCGCCGCTGAGCAACCCAGTCAGCGACACAGATCCCTCCCCCCCCGCCACAAAACAACAAATCAAAAAAAAAAAAAACAAGAAAACACCGGGGCAAATAACACAACTTACCGATTAGTATGCTCAGCCGAGGACAATCCGCCCTACGAAAGCAACGAGCAATGGTAAGAGGAGGCTTGGGAGCGCTTGAAACACCGGATCTCTTGGGGGCAAATAAACTTAGGGTTTTTTTTTTTTCGCCGGACCACCTCTTTTTCTCAGTCTCTCTGAAAAGTGCAAGAAGCAAAAGTGGAAAGAAGAGCAGAAGAGACCTATTTATAGAGGGGACCGGTGCCCTAGGCATCTTGAAATCCCTCCAAAAACGCAATCAGAGTAACTCAAACGCCTGCGAATCCAGGCCCTCCATCTCAAAACTGTTCCCTGATGGCACGTGTCCCAGCATTGGTAAACTGCCCACGCCATCACAACTGACGGGACTGATGGACTTCCTCCTTAAATGCATGTCAGCCACCTGTCCCACACGCTAGCGACAGGAAGGTAGGAGCAGGAACCAAGGAGTCGGGCTCCCCCACGCTTCCCCAGATTCCACGGTTGCACGCCATCATTATTGCAAATTCAACCGCTTGAAGACCTCTCACCGGTTATGATTATCCAACCGCTTCGAGAGCATCTATCCGGGTATGACCGGGACTCGTTTCAATTTGGCATATCGCCCGTGCGCGTCCCGCCCGGTACCATGGCAGTTCGCGGTTATAATCATTCAACCGGCTCCATGGCATCTTCGCCACATTGCACCAACGACCTCGTTTCGATATGGCATGTCGCCCGTACGAGATTGCTTGGTCTAGCAATTCTATCTAATTGGAGACCTCGTCTCGATATGGCATGTCGCCCGGTCGAGGTCCAATCTGCAAAGTTCAACCGGGACTCGTTTCGATATGGCAGAACGCCCGTCGATCCCCATGAACTCCGCCTCGCACCGATAGGCAGAACGCCCGGGCGAGGTCCAACCCATCGGTTCCGTCATGTCCAACCAGCTCGAGAGTACTTTCCGGAAACATAATCACCCCGGACCCATGGCTTTTCACAGGGGGACTCGTTTCGATATGGCATGTCGCCCGTCGAGTCCGCCCGCCTCCATGGCAAACGCATGGGCTTTATAAACCGGGCGAGTTTACATCTAAACACATGTACTCTTGTCCAGCAGGATAAAAACCCTGCGTCGCACTGAACCGCGATACTGTCCAGCAGGATAAAAACCCTGCATCGCACTGAACTGCGATACCTTTGGGAACACATGGGGGGAGACTCGTTATCTTTACACCATCCCACCGGGCAGATTGTATCTCTAACACAGAACAAGTCTCCCTGCAGGCTAACAAACCTGCACATTTACCTCATCGCTTATTCAACACAAGCTGAGAAGAACTAGAAAATGTTTGCACCGCTCCGTTCTGATTCGGCAGAACGCCCGGTTCTGGCCCAGTTTTGCACCGCTCCGTTCTGATTTGGCAGAACGCCCGGTTCTGGCCCAGTTTTCCACCGCTCCGTTCTGATTTGGCAGAACGCCCGGTTCTGGCCCAGTTTGCTCCGCTCCGTTCTGATTTGGCAGAACGCCCGGTTCTGGCCCAGTTTGCTCCGCTCCGTTCTAATTTGGCAGAACGCCCGGTTCTGGCCCAGTCTGCTTCGCTCCCTTCCGATTTGGCAGAATGCCCGGCACGGGATCAGTGAGCTCCGCTTCATTCTGATAGGGCAGCAGGCCCAATCAGAAATCCGTGCATTACTCTCTTGCATGGCGGATTTCAACGCCTCATCATCAGTCCATGCATTAATCTCTTGCATGGCGGATTTCAACGCCTCATCATCATTCCATGCACCATCTATCGCATGGCATCATCTCATACACTCTTCGGGTTTTCACCCCGCTCCATGCTCAAACACCACAACACTCGAGCACAGTTCTAGTTACATTACCAAACATGCTTATAAATTATTACTTGTCATCAGTAACAGGTACTCACCTTGGTCACACCCAATCTTTAACGCGGACTTGGGGGACTGGGAACCGATAGGTTGGTAACCCCGCGGGTCTGCGGGACAAGAGCAAGACAGATAAGTCCCCATTCAAGATTGCACTTGACCGGGAACTTGGGGGACTTGTTGACAGTAGCCACAGAGGGGCTACAGCAGGCCCACAGACCCGCGGCAAGGCCACCAGGGCCCGGCCCAGGACCCAGGATCGGATCACCAGCACCAGGCCTCGGGGCCCAGCACTCTATCCTGCCCTCAGGGGTCCTGGGACCGGGGACGCCTGCCTGCCAAAGAGGGCACCAGAATGTCCAAACAGAAGGGAACCAGTCCCACATCGAAGGGTGAGGCCAGCCCTCACCCTCAACCGCCTATATATGGGCCTCAACCACCACCATAAATGGGTAACTGATCTCACTCACCGCTTACATACGTGCTTAAGTTATATACATTCCAACTATACTGACTTAGGCATCGGAGAGGAGAAGACCGGCCCGCCCGGTATTCCCCTTAGTGAGCAGGTTTGCAGGAGATCACTTGGAGGATTCACCTGTATCTACTAGACCCCCGGGTTTAGGCAGAAACAGGGACATTGATTCTGAATTGTTTAACAATGTACAATATATACAGTGAAAGTTAGCTAGAATGCTTACGAAATAAGCTAAGCTTTAATTAGTAGGAATACACAATAGAAAATAAGGGATAATATTATAGCACATTAGAACACCATAGCCTTATCTATCAAATATATCAAGTAATGCTTAAGTTATATTTGAGATATACAGCTCCAAATGGAATACATAATGGAATTCCTTTCTAAATCTTATTCGGTGCAAATTCGATTGTTCAGGTCATGTATGATTATATTTTTACCATCTGATAGTGTAGCTTCATTATCGTAACTAGACATAATTGGTAAAATGTTAACACCAAGGATATAAATTTTTGACTTATCAAGCATATTATGATATAACCACGTACGCAACAAACAAGACGATACATCAAAAGAATTAAATTAAACAAATTTAAACTTAAAGGATATATATAGCACGCTTCTATCATTTTTTTTTTTTGAATCGGAAGTCACAAACTTTTATTCAGTAAGCAGTATCAAGATAACACACACATATGGTCGACAATAAGAGCTATCTCTCATGACTTACCAACCTAAACAAACTAGGCTAATAGAGTCAATAATACACCCACCTTTTCAACACAGTTTGAAGCACAATTTTCAGTGTTGGACATATTTAGAAGCAATAGTAAAGGGTAACAACCAAATACACCAGACACTGTGACCAGATTCAAGTTAATCCAACTTAGCAGTAGAAGAAGAAACCTCCTCTCCCACTAGTCTGTCTGTCTCCATGACAACTTGTTCAGGTTCCACTAGAGCCACCTCCTTCTTACATTTTCCAACAAAGGTTTCCACCATTATAAAGACCCAATCCATCCAAATCTACACCATAGGACTAGCATAAACCAAAGTACTAGTCCAACTCCAAAAAGAGTCAAACCAAATGAAGCCCAAAAAAAAGGCTCATAAGTCCAAACTCTCAGAAACCCTAGCAGACTCCACAACCCCGCCGTCGTCGTTGCCAGAAGGGCCGTCATCACCGGAAAGCCAAGAGGTCGTAAGCAGTCGACTAATACCAATACCATCACTCATGCTGGTGAAAACATTACCTTGGAAACAGTCGCTCTCAGAGGAGGCGTCACTACCACAATTGACACCACCACACCATACCGCATATCCCATGAAGACGAAGGAATTCAAGAACTCGGTCTTAACAGGGAGGCCATCACCACTCCTATCAAAGATCCAAAACTCATGACGATAATATGTGATTGTGAAAATATCTCCAAACTTCACATAAATACATAATATGTGATTGTGATAATAAAACGTCGTGTCAAATAAGATTCAAACATTGCATATGTATAAAATAAAACAAAAAAAGTTCGTGTTAATTTTTTTTTCTTTTCTTTTTAGTTGAAGAAAACAACTGACTTGAAATGTCACAATAAATATTATTGACTGTTCTATCTTCTATAGAATGAACTGCAGCTAACAATTTTGAAGATGATGGTGTCTGCATTCTATCTTTGTGTTATGTTCATCTGGGAAACGAGACTACTTATGAAGCTAGAAAGGAGGGAGGAGGTAGAGCCATGGTTGGAGTCTTGAAGAACATAGCATATGGCAAAACAATTGAAAGTGGTTAAGATGTGAAGGGACATATATAAATCACTCTCGTAATGGTGGGTCTGCACCCTCCTCACTAAACAAAGCAAATACCAAAACCTGTATTAATAAAAGCGAAGCTCCACAATTACAACCACAACCACAACCACAACCATAGCGCCACCATGCACCTTTGTCGAAACAATGAGACCGACACCCTGTGTCGCACTCCCAATATAAACAAACAGCCCCCAAACAGCTCTTATTAATCCTCCAGCACTCGCAAAATAATACACCATGATTATGTGATGAACATTCTGCTTATTCATTCACTCGGATTTCATTAGAATATATAATTTTTCAGGATTGGATTGCGATTTGGAGTTTGGATTTAACATGGATATCTAGACATAGTTTTAGAAATCTTACTCTTATGAGTATGGAACCTAAAAAATTCGATTATTACATCTGTCAATTGATTGCTTTCTAATTTAGAATCTATCAGTAGTTCACTTCTTAAACCTTAAACTATTTCTAATAAGTGAAATATGACCACATTACATAACTACTTGACGTGAGATATGAACACATGTTATGGTTGTGCAAACTTAATAATTGGGTATCGTCCAAAAAGCATTATTCTTTGTCAAAATTTATCGGTTGACTGAGAATCAACTCTTTCGTTCACCTAGTCATTAACTATATCAAACGATGACTGAATTTAAAAATATTATTTTTTTAATTAAATTTATATATTGTAGTAGCCGAGTTATAGTAACCGAGTATGAGTTTCTTAACCTATCACTAATTAGCGTAAAATAAATACCCTCTTTAGGCTTTAGTTTTTCGACCTCTTTTGTTTGGTTTCACTGCTTCTACCTTCATGTGTTTCATTTGGATCAGTGTTACTCATGGTTTAGTGTCGTAGTTTTTCGTTTTTTTAACTAACGTAAAATAAAAATAAAAGAGATGAGAAAATATCATTTTTCGTTTGACGAATTTGCCCCTAGAAAACAGAGGACAGGACAAACCATATTTCTTCATTCTCTCTATGAGTCTCCACCATATTGGGGAGTGACACCGAGTAACCCCAGTTTCCCATTTCAGCACACAAACAGAGACTCAGATCATCTTCCTTACAAAAACACACACAAACATTTCCAACACCCAAACAGCCAGCTACGTTTGGTTTGCTCAGAAAATTTTGAAACTCTGGGGACCAACACCAAGGGTCTTGAAAGGTGGGACCTTTTTATTCATCGTCTTCCCCGCTGTGTCTGCTACACTCCCAACACACCGTTTATGAACACAACACCCTCAATTTCGATACCGGTTGGTTTCTTATTAACCCCCATATCTCGATTCTTGTTCCCTTCGTTGATTTTCAAACCTCTTTCTTGTCTTTTGGGTTTTGTGGATTCTTATGTCCATCAAAGTTTGACTCTTTCATCTGAATCTGTGTTGTTTAAGAACCAACCAGAACTGGTCTATGTTTTTGTGACTCCTTTTTTGTATGTTATAGTTCATTGAACATTTTCTTAAGATTAGACAAATTTTCCTAATTGTTGTTTTGCTTTAATGGGATTAACAGCTGTTGGAGTAGGAAGAGGGTGTATGGATCCTACTCTGAAACTCTCTTTCCTGCTGTTGCTTCTCGGATTCGGTACGTATACCTCTTCTTTTCTTTTCATTTCTATCTCAATTTCCTTGTAATGTAGAATTTCATAATGTATGTAGATATTTGTTGTGTTGCTTTAGAATTACTTTGAGATTTTGGAAGATTATGAGTAATATTGGGCTGGCTGCTGATGTTATGATATATCTACAGCTTATGTATCGGTGAATGCCTCAACGTTTAAGAATGATTATGGGCATTGTGAAAGAGTTGTTAAAAGATGGGCATTCGCGTCACTTGAACAAGAAGTTAAAGATGATAAGCACACACTGAGGGATTTGCTGTTTTTCCTTCACATCCCCAGAACCGGGGGGCGCACGTATTTTCACTGGTAATCAAATTATTCCTCACCCTAAAGATTGTATACATCATTTTGAAGGTGTGTTGATCCATCTGGTTGTGTCTTCACCTGCAGTTTCTTGAGAAAGTTGTATTATAGCTCGTTGGAGTGCCCACGGTCTTATGATAAGCTGCGATTTGACCCAAGGTAACATCATGTCTTCTCGTTTATGTTTATTTTGACTTCACTTGTGTAACTACACTTGCAACTACAGTTTCTCCAACTTTGTTATCACCAGAGGTCAAATAGTTTCAGTAGCAAACAATCATGGAACTGGAGTTGATGTTTCTTATGTCTAATGGAGTGTTGGAATTTACAAGTGTGTATAAAATTTAAGTCGTGTGGACGTCGGAGTGATTTCATGAAACGCTGAGAGGAAGTTTGGCATGATGATAGTTTCTTCCAGGAATGACAGCTTCACTGATACGTTAGAAGTTGATCCACTTGCTCAGGAGAGGGGAATAGTTATCAACAATGCAGCTGATTCCAAAGTCTACGTACTAGTATTTTTAGACTGGTGAACATTGTCTGCCCATCATGGAGCAATCGAAGCTTTTGGAGTTCAGCATTGCCTAACAATGACATAGTATCTTAGCATTGAGTGGGAGAGGTTCTGGGTCTGAAACCTGTTATCCCATTCCCTACCTGCTTCCTGGTTGCAGAGTGGATGTGCAGGGTGGGGTGCACCTGTATGTTTTTCTTTTGTCTCCTCCCTTTCTTTGCCTGTCAACGTGCAGGTTGGGATGCACACATTCCTTAACTTAAGCTTTTGCAGTCTAGTGGTTGCCTAACAAGTAAAGGGTAGAAAACATATAATTAAACAGGGATAGATAATGAACCATGGGTTGCTGTCAAAAGTATTTTTGCTGCTTAAGGCTCAAGTGTTGTATCACCAACATCTCTTGCTGGGAGAAAGACAGCAGCTGCTGAATTTGTTGTCTTACAGAACTATGTATTCTATCATATATACTTATATACATACAATTTCTAGTTAGCATCATTAACCGGTGTTAATATTTACGTGGTGCAGAAAAAAACAGTGCAGGTTGCTGGTTACTCATGATGATTATAGCATGATGTCAAAACTTCCAACGGAGAGAACTTCAGTAGTGACAATTCTTAGGAATCCAGTGGACCGTGTTTTCAGTTCTTATGAATTTTCAATAGAGGTAGCTGCTAGGTTTTTGGTACATCCTAACTTAACTTCGGCAACACAAATGGCGAGACGTATGCGGTCAAAGACTAAAGGAGTAAGCACCTTGGACATTTGGCCGTGGAAATATTTGGTTCCTTGGATGAGGGAAGACCTTTTTGCTCGGGTATGCTTGAACCAGTTGACCTTCACGGTCTTATAGCTTCTGTACTTCGTGATATTTCTGCTATAAATATCCAAAATTATTAATAATGATGTTTATGGGCAGAGAGAGGGTCGAAAGCTTAGTGGCACATTTGATACTCAGAGCAATGACCCATACAACATGGAGGAAGTTGTGATGCCATTACATGAATACATCAATCACCCTATAGCTCAAGATATCATTCACAACGGTGCAACATTCCAGGTAGTTCACTGTAGTAAATCTTTACTGCTCCTTATATATTAGTTAATTTCTTGGCTGCCTCACCAATGACCAAAAGAAATGCTAGAAAACTTTGATCCGATGCTTGATGGTTCTGCCATATGTTGATCTTGAAATTCTTACAGCCATTAAAGTAGACCATTAGGTAAATTTTCTTTTACAATGTTGACCGACTGAATGCAAGGTTTGAATATTGGCCTGTATACTGAAATAACATCCAATATTGTGAATTTTGTGTGGTAGGGCTTAATTCTCAGATTAGTGTGGAAGGTGTATCTTCCAATTTGTCGCCCAAACTTCATCTATATTTCATCAAAATTCCAGGATTTCGAACTCTTGAAAAAATTAAAATGCTTTATTTCCTTCATTTGGTAATGAATTTAGCTGATTTTGGCTGGTACAGATAGCTCTATAGTTTTACAGATTTGTTGTTACAATGGAAAAAATTGCCTCGTTCAATAAGATGACTTTGTCATATGGCTCAAGGAGAATATTTTCTTCCTATGATAATTTTTAGTGTTGGTGGTGGACTTATTTTCACCTTGTACATGATACTGTGTTGGTTTGAGATCATCAGTGACATTAGTGATTCATATCCCCTTCCCAAGTATGTGTTAGAGTTAGGAACATGAAGAAATCAAAGTAAGGAAATTAAGTCCACGGCTCGGGGCAGGACATGGATATAACATATTATGATATATGATAGGTTGATGTATCATTGATGGTAATGTGCTACTCAAAATATTCATGGTACTCAATATGCTAATTAAGGGTAGCATGCTTCTTGAGTTATACTTTTAATTGATGTTTTATTGATATATTTTTCCAAAGCTATTTTTTAAGTTCTCTAATTTTTAAGTAGGTTTTCATTGTTTTTGTAATTTTTTTTTCCACAACTAGTGGACCTTTTCATGTTGGTTTGGTCTTTTCTTGCAATTGGAATATACATTTAGGATATGTCATTGCAGTCACTTGGAACCAAAGCGGCATGATAAATTGCATCCAAACATATATATATCACAATATGGAAATGCAAACTAATTCGTGGATGGGAAGTTGATACAGGGTTACTACATGTTATGTCCTCCAAACATGTTACTAGAGGATTAGAGGTTGAGAAATGATATTGGGAATGAAGAGGTTAACTCTATCAAGTATTAATTGTGTAGTAATGCATATTCTTGGAAGGAAAACTAAGGCCTGTCTACTCCTTGTGATATGGTATATCATTAAAACAAATAGATTTTTTAGTGCATATTATCTGGTTGTGCTGGGTACCAACACATAATAGTGAATGCAGATGCTGCAAGCAATGTTTTTATTTTAGTATAGTTAGTTCAGGAAGAAGCTTTCCTAGAGGAAGAGCTTACTATACTTCTTTTTGTCCGACTGACTTGTATTTTTCAAGTAGTGCCAGAGACAATCTATTCTTGGTAGTGATCAAACTACCATTATGGTTTTCAGTAATTCTTATGTAGACCAAAAAAAAAATATTCAGTCAGTTTCAGATTTTCTTCAATAATTTAACAGATGTGTGGGTTCACCAGTGGGCTATATGATTGATTTAATTAATTAGTTAGCTCCGTATTCAAGTATTAGTTCGGTCCAGTATTATATTGATTTATCTGATTCACTATCTTAATTGAAAAGGTAGCAGGATTGACAAACAACTCCTATCAAGCTGATTCACATGAAGTGCGCCATTGCGTACAGAAGTATAAGCTTCTTGGTGAATATGTTCTTCAAGTTGCAAAGGTAATAAAACCAAGTTTCAACGTTGTCCATATTATTTTCTTTGCATATACTGTTTCTCGTATCATCTTCATTTCCATCTTATGTTGTAAGTTTTAACCGCGTTAGACATTTGTAAATCTTGCAGAAGAGGTTGGATGATATGTTATACGTTGGTCTCACTGAGGAGCACAGAGAATCTGCAACAATGTTTGCAAATGTCGTTGGTTCCCAGGTGATATCACAGCTGAGAGGATCAAATTCTAGCGGGGAGAGTAATGCTGCTAACAGTAATTCTGGTTAGTGCGGTTTTTGTTTAACATTCATTTTCTGACTTTTGTCAGGAGTACTATTGCATATCAATCAAATAGAGTTTAGTGCTATACTACACAATAACTATGAGACATGCTCTTAAACTTTTAAATATGTGATGCTTTGGGAACTAGATGTATTAGCATTACCCAAAGTCATGCTGGATAGGACTTTGGGTAATATCTCACGTCGTCAATTTTCATTTATCTTGATAATTATAGGTTTGACTGTGGAATGAATTTGGGCATTATCTTATTCTTCTACTTGTGCTACAGAGCAGAACTACCCAGTTTCAGATTCCAAGCCCAATCATGATGATCTTCAGGTAATCAGCAAACACCCATGTTTAAGTTTAACAAATCAAATGCTTGATATATGAACATTGGTTTTAGTAGCTTTGCTGAACCTTTTCTGTATATGACAGAGCAGCAACCCAGATGGAAAGGAAAGTGACATTGCTTCAACTGAAACTGGTGGAGCTGTAAAAGAAAATGTAAGCCATTTTGCATATTGACATGAAGCGAGTAGTTCTGTTATCCACTTATAGAATGTTGACTGTGATTCTCTCTTCAACTTTAGATGACTGTGGGAGACCTTATGGAAGCTTATGGAGAATGCATTTCTACTTTAAGGAAAGCCCAGACACGCAGGCGCATCTCATCTTTGAAGAGGATCTCCCCGGCAAACTTTACGAAGGAGGTAGGCCTAAATTTCTTAATGTTTTCAAACAAGCTACTTCCAAGTTCCATCTATTATTAGTGAAGCTGAAAAGGCTTTGTTTCTCTTTTCACCAAAAGTACTTATTTTTTTTTGCCTTGCACATGTTCTCCACTTGGTATGGACACACACTATATCTAGAACATAGTTCGAGGCTATTAGTTTTTGGAATATAGTTAAAGCAATTACACGTGCTGGAGTTTTGAGTGGCTGTAGTTGACTTTTTTTTGCCGTAAATCAGGTTCTGTCTTCCCTACATCTCTTTGACATTTTGACATTCAATTGATTACAGGCACGCCTTCACGTTTCTGAAGTCGTTCTCGAGCAGATAAAGCAACTTAACCACCTTGATTTGGAGCTTTATAAATATGCGAAGGATATTTTTGCAAAGCAACACAAGCATACAGTGCAAACTTTTGGTAGCTCAGTAAGTCTCTTTATTCAAGGCTTGACAATCCATAGATAAGTACATATATGTGTGGCATGATGTGTTATAGACTAGTCGTGTTGTTTCTGATTGTCTTTCAATTCATCAATATACGAGTAACTAGGCTTTTTTAATTTCAAAATTTGTCTTGGGAACTGAAAATGCCTGTGTCTTGGGTACTACTTCGATGGCTAAATAAGTTGAGTCTGTCTTGTATGGATAGATAATAATAAACAAGAAGAAAACCATTCCTGAGCAGTTGAAATGAATTCTTTTATGCATATGACTTTGTTAGCTTTTTATTAATTTTGAAGTGTGGCATTACTGGTTACTAATGTACAGTATGCACATCACATATTCACATATGATGATCACTTAATTGAGCACATTTTACTTATCTTAGTTATCTGTGTGCTTTTGTCACGTCACTTGATATGTTTCAAAACATAGGTGATTCATTTTCTATTTTCATCGGCAAGTAATGTAACAATTATCACATACCATCTGATCACTGCAGCAGGACTTAATTCCTTTCATGAAAATGTATTTTGACTGCAGGACAGATGGGAGAGGGTGTTGCAAAGTTCATATGGCACAGGGATAATGTTTTGGAAAGTGGTGTCCGTAGGCGTGACTCTTGTTCTAATCCTTTCGGCCTTGTTTGTTTTTGTTAATGCACGAAGAAGAACGTCGAAAATTAAGTTATGATTGTATCTTCCTGAACTGTATGAGTATGACCACAGGCTTTTAATATGTCTGGAAAATATAGAAAGAACCAACTCCTTTAGTTAGTTTCATCCTCGGCTCGTCTTATTTGTTTTGAAGTATTTTTGATATCTGCGTATTGCCCAAGAGCATTTCATTGGTTGAAACTTGAAACTGTCTTCCTATATTTGATGCTGAACCCCATAAATCAAAAAAGGTCTGATAGGAAACCCACTAAAGAAGGTTTTACTTGAAGTTTCATTTTGTGAACCCACCTCATCTTTGCAATCTGATCCTGATCTTTCTCAGTCATGAAAGATTGCTGGGTTTATTCCAC
Organism: Potentilla sterilis; assembly: GCA_963682095.1. NCBI lineage: Eukaryota > Viridiplantae > Streptophyta > Magnoliopsida > Rosales > Rosaceae > Potentilla > Potentilla sterilis. Next base: position 45,721,133 of record OY821755.1, on the reverse strand, counting down.
AGTGACATTTTCTACTATTACATCTTCATTTTGATCAAGCTAAATTGTTGTCTTGTCCTCATGCACACATGGACTGACAATATCTTTCTAATGTCCACTTCTTTGATCTTAGTAAGGTCACCATTTCTTCTTGCTTTTCTGCACAGATGAATGTCCTTGCCCAGCCTTTGATTCATCATCTTGAGGTGGTGATGGTCTTGAACCTATAAAATAATAATGAGAACTGAGAAGTGGTCTTGAAATTCGAACTCTGTATTTGTTTGATACAGTTTTTCAAAAAATATCTTGGTATGCCGAGACACTGCTATGCATCTCCGTGTGCTTGCAAACAAAGACTTGTACGTTTGATTGCTACACACACAAAACGGGGACAAATGCTATATTAGAGGAATAGTCACAAATTAGTTCGAGTAATTTGTTTGGTTGTTTCATGACTTCGTGAGGTTTGCGTTGATGGTGATTGGTATAATTTTTCTTCTGTTTTTTTTTTCCTTCTTTAGCCCTCTGCATGCACGGCGAGGTGGTGGCCGGCTGCCTCGAACGCCTTGAGTTATTGGCTTTGCCGCTATGCTTTTGAAGTCGGTGATGCTTCAGGCCAAATGTGCAAGAATGTCGACGAGTAATAGGTAGACCAACTCTGGTCCGACCTGTACTTTAGTTATCATGTCGGGATCCTTAGATAGTCTCGATTTAACTGTTTATGTAACTATTTCAAGCTGAATAAAGTTCAGTTTAATAAAAAAATTACAATCGCTAAACCGTTATTACATGAATAAGTCACTTGATTCATAGAGTTAGTCTAATACAAAACAGATGTAGCAAATTAGCTTTCGGAGATGATAAAATGTGAAGAACAGTCACAAAGATAAAAAGACCGGAAGATGAAGACTACACCTTAGGAGATGAGAATCTTAAAGGATACAAATTTGTCTAATGAAGCTCAAACCAGGTCCAAATTGTAAGAAATCAGGGAGACGATGTCGAAAGGCTTCTATCTCCATAGCCATAGCATTTAGGAGAAGTGCGTCCTCTCATTACTCCTACAGCCTGGTTTGAATTCATAGCCATGTGTGTCTGCTTCCTCAACTCTTCAACAAACAAATCATTGGGGTTCCATTCCTGTACAAGTCTCCGACGACTTTTGGAAATTTTACAATCAAACACAGCTTTAAGAGTGACACACTTCACACGGCGGACACTTGTAATTTTGAGTCTAGAGATTTAACATGTCACATTTTAGTGTAATTCAAAAGAGTTTAACAACTAGAGACGATTGAATGAAATCAAATTCGATTATTTACGGCAGGAAATGACCAAGAAGCAAAGATACCCCTCGCAGAAGATTTAAAGAAACAAAGATCCAATCTAGATTTATAAAATTATTGTTTTTGCTTCACTTGTTCACGATTTGAATTTTGTAATTTGACCAAATAAAAGAGAAAAAAGAATGTTGGCCAATGATCGTCGGTGGAAGTGAGTGAGAGTGAGAATGGGAGGTGATGGAGGATAATAAAGTAATGACACCCACATGTGAGAGAAAATGCATGGTTCCACTTCTCGTTGTCTCTCTCTCATCACTCTCACTTTGAATCCGCATTCACAACCACCGACGCTACTTAATAATAGAGCTTGTTTGTGATCTCCCTCCTCTTTCTTTTCTCTTTTTTTCATTTCATCGTTCATACTAAATTAGGTTAGGATTGATCATCCAATCATATAGCACAACGTATACATATTAATCGACAATAAGTCTAAGTTTGAGAAGGTAAAATGAATTTAATTTCAAAATTTGTTTTAAATTTTAAAAGTACGTAAGTCGTCTGTAAATGAGAGTAACCTAAAAGAACTAGTACGAAGAGAGGCTGTAAAACTTGTATATTTCATTATAGAGACTGCAGTATATACACAAGTCTAACCCTAGAGAGTTTAGGGATAACTACGATCATACAATCCCTAACTACGTGGGATATTCTAGTTACAATAGGAAACAAACTTCTTAACACATATCAGCTATTTACACGGCTGATTCTTTCCTTCAAGACTCCCCCTCAAGTTGGAATGTATGTTGATCACATTCAACTTGCCAAGAAGTGTTTGAAACTGCGAATTGCCCAATGGCTTAGTGAACAGATCAGCAGTCTGCTTCTTAGTGCCAACAAAGACTGGCTCTATAATCTTGCGTTGTAGTTTCTCACGTACTACATGACAATCGATCTCAATGTGCTTCGTCCGCTCATGATAAACTGGATTGGAAGCAATGTGGATAGCTGCTTGATTGTCACAAAACATTCTGGTCGGTTGTAGCTGCCTGATGCTCAGCTCCTGCATTAAATTACGCAACCAAGTGACTTCACAACAGGTACTTGCCATAGAACGATACTCGGCTTCTGCACTTGATCGTGCAACAGTGGTTTGCTTCTTAGTTCTCCAAGAAACAGGTGCTCTGCCAAGCATAACACAATAACCTGTTATCGACCTTCGTGTATCCTTACATCTTGCCCAGTCAGCGTCGCAATGTGCAGTTAACTCAAGCTTGCCAGTAGAGGGGAGTAAAATGCCTTGGCCAGGAGTTTGCTTGAGGTAACGCAGTACATGATGTGCAGCATCAATGTGTGGTTTGCGTGGTTTATCCATGAACTGTGTTAGGATGTGTACAGCATAAACCAAATCAGGCCTAGTAATTGTTAAGTAAATCATGCGACCTACTAACCTTCTGTACTGAGATGGATCAGTAAGAAGCTCTCCCCCTTGCTGCGTAAGTGAGAGGTTAGGATCGACTGGAACACAAGCAGGCTTGACAGCTAAGTAACCTGTGTCTTCAAGGATTTCTAGTGCATACTTCCGTTGACTCAAGGCAACTCCATGTTTGGATCGTGCCACTTCTATGCCCAAGAAGTATTTGAGCTGCCCCAAATCTTTCAACTTGAAACGGCTCGAAAGAAACAGTTTAGTCTTCATAATGTCACTGAGACTATTGCCTGCTAGGATCACATCATCGACATAGATCAACAGTGCAGGGAACTTGCCTGCTTGGTTTCGGGTGAATAAGGAATAATCACTCCAAGATTGCTGAAATCCAGTGGACTTGAGAGCTTGAGACAGTTTGATAAACCACTGTCGTGAAGCTTGCTTTAATCCATACAGACTCTTATGTAACTTGCACACTGTATTCTCCCCCTTTCGACCAAAACCAGGAGGCAACTGCATATATACCTCCTCATGGAGATCCCCATTTAAGAAGGCGTTATTGACATCGAGTTGGTGAAGATGCCATCCTTTGATTGAGGCAATACCAAGAAGCACACGTACAGTTGTGAGCTTAGCCACTGGTGCAAAAGTCTCCCTGTAATCTACTCCTTCGACTTGGCTGTATCCTTTGGCCACAAGACGAGCTTTGTAACGCTCGATGCTGCCATCTGGTTTGTGCTTGATTTTGTACACCCATTTGCATCCAATAGGACGTTTGTGTGGTGGCAAAGGAACAATGCTCCAAGTCTTGTTGTCTTGTAAGGCCTTGATCTCTTGTGCCATGGCATCACGTACACCATTCTTTCTGCTTAACTGCCTGTGAAAAAGAGGTGGGTTCTCTAGAGAGAGACAGGTTAACTGTGAAGACACGATGAGAAGTAGAGAGATGATCATATGACAGAAAATTTGAGAGAGAGTGTGTTGTACCAGTTTGTGGAGAAGACGATGGAGCAGACCGAGAAGGTAAAGCTGCCTCAACGTGGAAGTCGTGCAAGTAGGCTGGCGTCTTGGTTGGACGAGATGAACGCCGTTCTGGTGGTGCGGAAGCGTTGGTGAGTGGAACTAAGGCTTGAGAGACTGGTTCAGTAGAAGGAGAAGGTAGAGTATCAGTGAGGACTGGATCAGATGATGAGGAAACTGGCGTTGGAGGAATGGTAGTGTCACTAATGGTTGAGGGAGGTTCTGGAACCCTAAGAGAGGAGAGTAAAGGAGGAATAGGATCATCATCGAAAACCCCAGTAAGAACTACCCTAGGATGGTGTAAACCCTTATCTTTTTCTGAGATTGGGGAGGTTGGATAAGGAAAGACATCTTCATAAAAGGTGACATCCCGCGACACAAAAATTCTTCCCGTGTCAAGATCAAGTAGTTTATACCCCTTTTGGCCATGAGGATACCCTATGAACACACATTTTGTGGCTCGAGGATCAAATTTGGTGGGTTTGGTTGGATGTGTAGAAGCAAAACAAAGACAACCAAAAATTCGAAGGTGGGAATAATTTGGTGCTTTGTGAAATAGTACCTCAAATGGAGTTTTCCCATGGAGTAATGGAGTGGGGGTTCGGTTGATGAGGTATGCAGCTGTGAGTATGGCTTCTCCCCAATATTTCTTGGGCAGACTGGCTTGAAAAAGAAGTGCTCGTGCCATGTTTAGCAAATGACGATGTTTGCGTTCAACAACACCATTTTGTTGGGGTGTGTTGACGCAACTCGTCTGATGAATAATACCATGTGATGCATAAAACTCTTTGGCTTTAAACTCAGGACCATTATCACTACGGACTGTTTTAACTCGGGCATTGTATTGGTTTTGAGCTAGAACAATAAAATCAATTAAGAGTTGTCGAGCTTCTGATTTGTGCGCCATCAAATAAACCCAAGTGCACCTAGTAAAATCATCTACGATAGTGAGGAAATATTGTGCACCAGACGTAGAGGGTTTATGGTAACCACCCCAAATGTCAACATGAATCAATTCAAAAGAAAACTCAGTCGAAATAAGACTGGAAGGGAAAGGCTTTCTAGTCTGTTTAGCCAAAGGACAAATAGGACAAGTACTTGCATCACAAGTTTTATTTGCGAGAAAAGAAAACAGAGGGAAAACTTTGGCCGATGGATGGCCTAGACGTCGATGCCAGACTGAAGAGCTACTGCCCACTGCATTGCATGTGACTTGCCGACTTTGTTTGAGGCAGTAGAGTCCACCCTTCTCATGGCCCATCCCAATCATCCGCCCCGAGCGTAGGTCCTGTATGAAACACAATTGTTTGAGAAAGATAGTAATGAAGAATGAATCGTGAGCAAGTTTACTGATGGAGATTAAATTCAGATAAAATGATGGGACACATAAGACATTATGTAGGATGAAGTGGGATGAAAACTGGACTGAGCCTACTAGGGTAACTTGTGTGGTTTGGCCAGTTGGAAGTTTAACATAACGATCTGTGGTGGAGTATGAGTGTGTGAACAATCGAGGGTTAAAAATAATGTGGTCAGTAGCACCACTGTCCAAGATCCACACATTCTCATTATATGGATCGACGAAGGCTTTACCTGTGACTTCATCAGGGATAGAAGTTTTACCAACATGATTCACAGAAGCTGTGTTGTTCTCCTTCAGCATTTCAACAATCTGTCTACACTGATCTTTGGTGAAGGGAAACTGGTCATTGCTAAAGTTTTGTGCAGCAAGAACCTGGTTCGCACGACTGGATGCACTACTGCATGCTTCCCATGCTTTCCTCTTGTTACACTCTTCATAGATGTGACCAGTATTACCACAGAAAGTGCACTTGAGATGTGCTTTGCAATGCTTGGTCAGATGTGTGCCCTTGTTGCATGTGGTGCAACGAGGCTTGCGCTTTACTGCACTTGAAGAGGCTGTGTTCTCTCGATCAAAATTTTTGACCAAGAAAGCAGCTCCTTCTGGTTGGAGAGAAGCCCTATTTCGGCTAGAAGCTTCTGTTTGCTTCTCTTGCCTTATTGCCATGGCGTATGCAGCATTCAGACTTGCCAAAGGCTCAATGGACACAATATGGCTCTGAAGTGCATCATAGTTGGAATTCAGCCCCATTAGGAACTTCATTGTCTTCTGGTTCTTGAAGTAATCACCAATCTTTGTTCCTTCAGCGCAATCACAGGGTGCTAGACTGCAAAGGATGTCTCTCTCATCCCACAACCCCTTAAGTTTAGTGAAAAAGGTTGTGACTGAGTCGGACCCCTGTTCACAAGCAGAAATGGAATTTTCAATATTGAACAATTGAACAGTATTGGTTTGGCAGAACCTTTCTTGAAGTTCAATCCACACAGCGCGTGCTGACTTGCAGTGCTTCACACTTCCGGAGATGTCTTTGGACATGGAACCAGTGAGCCATGTTTTCACTAAGGTGTCACATCTATCCCATTGTAACTGCTCGGCACCTTCAATGACAGGCTTTGTGCTTGAACCAGTAATGAATCCTACCTTGTTCTTGATCTTCAAGGCATTTTTCATAGATTGGCTCCATTCTGAGTAGTTGTTTTCCTCCAGTAATTGAGGTACAAGGACCATACCAGGTTGATCCGAGTGGTGAATGAAGAGTTCGTGGTTGGAGAACTCCCATGGTTCTGGTTGACGAACAGGTGCTGCTGAGGATGAGGCATCTTGAATCAATTTTTGCTTCAAGAGCTCGAGGGTTAACTTCTGGTCTTCGTCCATGGTGGGTTGTGATTGATTTGTGAGTGTTTTGTGGGTTGTGGTGGTTGTTCAGGCCTTAGATCGGTGCTCTGATACCATAAAAGAACTAGTACGAAGAGAGGCTGTAAAGCTTGTATATTTCATTATAGAGACTGCAGTATATACACAAGTCTAACCCTAGAGAGTTTAGGGATAACTACGATCATACAATCCCTAACTACGTGAGATATTCTAGTTACAATAGGAAACAAACTTCTTAACACATATCAGCTATTTACACGGCTGATTCTTTCCTTCAAGATAACCGACAAAAACAATAATTCTCGGCCTTTAATCAAAGGGGACTTTAACCCAACTTGTAACCCCCTCTAACGCAATTGCGACAAAACCGTGACAAAATACAATAACCATGAGCTGGGAGAAACAAAGAGAAAAGGAAAAAGAAGACGAAAAAAATGAGCCGGTTAACTACAAAGTGCACATATACAATACATTCACATGGCTTACGTTTTTTCAAAAATGTCGGTTTAATATCTTAATTTTATCAACGGAGTAACATTCATAAATTTTAAGCGTTAATGTATACAAAATTATAATGACCACGTCTGCTCTAGTAGATGTTTGTCGAAACTCTGAATATATAAGTTATATGAATACATCCGTTAAAAAAAATTAATTAGCTTCTCCATATAAGTAACGTGAATACATCAGTTAAAAAACCAATCGATATCTCCCCTCCAATGATCCTCCGGTACCCTCCAAAGAAAATCACATCTTTAATTTGAATTTCGTCAAAAGTTAGGAAAAGATTAGAGCACATAACACTATTGTTAATTCAGTGCAGCACATTCTTAAACCTTAAAAATAAAATAAAAAAACGTAGGCACGTTGTGGAGCGTTGACTGAATATATCACACAAGCAAAAAAAACGATCCAGTTTTCTGAATCTGAATCACACACACAAGTAACTGACTCCCCACCGTAACCCAACCCTGTAGACCCCCACATACGAACCCAATCCCCCAACTCAGAGAAAGAGAGAGAATTGAAAACCTAAAATCTTTCAATCTCAGACAAAAGCCACAGAGAGCCATCCTCCTCCTCCTCCTCCTCCTCCCTCCTCTTCTTCTCTCTCTCTCTCTGCAAAACAACACCCACCCAGCCTCCTACACACCTCTCACTTCTGACCACCACAATGACGGCTGTCTCTGCTGACGTCACCAAGCTCCCGAAGCGTGAGGTCCGACCCCTCCCCTCTTCTCTTATCATTTCCCCCCTTTCGTTGAAATGCGAATGTTTATGTTTTTTAGGGTTTTTATTTGGCTCCACAGTTTCTCACAATTTTACCTTGTCGTTGGGTTTTCACCGGAATATGAAATTCTTCGGCAAATAAAAAATTTGTGTCCTTAATTCATTCGTATCAGTCAAATTGAAATTTCCAATTGCTTGAATGTCATGTAATGTGCCTCAATTTCCTGGGCTTTCCACCATTTTCTCAATTTTTCTGAGTTTCCCAGCATTTTCTCCCAAACCCCAACAGTTTTGTTTTTTGGGTTTTTTCTTTTTTCTGGACAGTTTTGTTTTTGTTTTTTTTTTTTTACGGGCAGTGAAACGACGACGTTGTGTAGTTTACTTAGGGAGCGCGGTAAAGGAAGTTTGCCCCTTTTTGTGGTTCGTTTCCAATCCAAATATTGATGTTTGAAATTAAATGGGATAATGGGAATATTCAAAGTCCTATTTTGGGTAACTTTCAATTTAATGACGATTATGTACCAATGAGAAAACGTTATTCTTATTACTATGAATTTATGAATGAAACCCGCGTTTTATACATAACCCACTTTGTTAAGTAATTTACTACGTTAATAATCCAATCCCTGTAGATAACTTTTCCTTTTTAACTTCTTACTGTGATTACCCCCATCTTTTTGGGTTCTGCATTGTTTTTGAAACTGTATATTTACCACCGTGTGTTCTTGTTGTTTGTCTTACACAGTCATCATATCTTTGAGAGTTTTCTTAACTGTTTCGTTTGCTTCCTTTGTTGCCCTTTTGCATATATCCTACTATCTATGGAACAGAGTACTATGGATGCTTTGCCTTTGGATGATAACATTAATCAACTGTTGGAGCACTTTTATGATGACGATACCATTAAGGCTCTTGATTTCCCCATGGAGGACATTGATGCCACCGACGAAGATTGGAAGACTCAACTCCAGGGTCTTGAGCCATACTATGAATCAAGTTTCCAATACCTGTCAACTTCGGTGAGTTTGTTATATTCAACCACAATGATACAAGAGTTATTGTTATATTGAGTTTCTAAGGATGAATGTTTTGCCGCTAGGTAATTTTTGGTTGATACTATTGTGTGCAGAGTTCAAGTAACTTTCAGAAGAGATAATTGACATCATTGTCTATTCACATTTTCTTTGCAATAGGACAACCGTAACTTTATACTTCTACTATGTTATTGATTCTGGAGTCCTATAATTGGTTTCAACTTTCAACTTATTGTGTTCCATTGTAATCAGAAAGGAACACTTGTTACATTATGGTGTTGGGGTTTTTGTTCTTATTGGGTGCAAAAGTATGCATTACTTGTTATTGGCAAATTGTTGAAGAATGCTAGTGGCCCTGGAGCCCTTTTTAGTGGCAGAGTCTGGGGAAAGTTTACCCACATGTATACAATGAATAGAATACACTTCTGCATATTTAGTTAGTGCTACAATGAATAGGATACACTTCTGCATATTTAGTTAGTGCTAACACACTCCAGTACCCATTTTTTCGTGGAGATTTGTAGGATACCAAGCAGTACTTGGTAAGTTGGTGAAAAATTATTAGTTAGCAAAGTATTTCTTTCTGGTATGTAGGTGACAATCTTGGACAAAATGAAGAATCAGTGTTAAAATTTTGAGAACTAGATAGAACCGATACTGTTCTCAAACCAAGAGGTGTACAGCAGTATAGTATTGTTGAAAATTTACTAGGTAGCAAAGATTTTCTTTCTGGGATGTAGGTGACAATTTCGGACAAACCAAGAATCAGTCTTCATATTTTGAGAACTAGATAGAATCGATACTTTTTCTAAACGCAAGAGGTGCACAGCAGTATATTGTTTCCTTACTCTGATATAGGGACCGTAGAGTCTTTTATAAGTCTTTAGTTGGCATTCATTTGTCATAGAACTGGACAAGGTGTTATAATGAAATAGATAGGAATCAGCCCTTAATGTCATTTACAGAACACCTGCCTATTGTGCATGTGCAGCTTGTCTCTATTTTGTAAACTTTTAGGTATAAGGGGAGTGTTAGGTCTTTTCTTGGTTTGAAGCATTCGAATAGAGTTCAATGTTTGCTTAATTTTAAGAACACCCGATCTTTGGATAAAGGCTCAGAGATTTATAAAATCTTTGTGACCTTAATGCAGATGCGGCTGAAAGAGCATAGTTGTAATTAACTCAAATAATGCTTGGGAATGATCAGATATAGCATAATTATTTCTTCAATAGCACTACATGTGTGTCTCTGTGTGCGTGTGTGTGTGTTGTTTCTTTTTCTTTAAAGTAATTAGATTTTCAAGTTATCTCAGGAAGAGTATTTGGACAAATGCAACATGGCTTCCTCATCACTTTCTTTTATTTCATTCTGATTGTTCTTTATTTGCTGTCAGTATGAAGGTACTTCGGGTGTTACTGCTCTAACCACCTGTGGCAGAAGCAGTCTCCAAAGCAATGATTGTTTTGATCAAAAGCACATGCACCTGATCCCAACCCATAGTCCAGTGTCTGTACTTAAAAGCCAATGTGAAAGCCAAAGTTCTGGCTCAGCTCAGCACCTGCGACCCTTGGAGCCTAATTTCATCAATATCAGAGCCTCCGAACCCAGTTTCGTCAACCCGGTGAAGAAGAAGCGTACACAATGCACGCGGGCACGTCCTGCTAATTTCAGTCACCGATTCACATTTCCTTGTGCCTCGACCAATTCCTCTGTCTCCGACAATTTTTATCGTTTTGAAACCTTTCTGACTGAGGAGATGTTGAATCCTGATAAGAGAAAACAGAAGAGAAGGAATCCCTCCTTGCAAGAAACAGGTGAGATAAGTGAGACCAAAAACTGCATGGAACCAGGCGAAAATCGTGAGACGAAAAGATGCTCGCATTGCGCGGTTACAAAGACCCCACAGTGGAGGGAAGGACCATTAGGGCCGAAGACCCTCTGCAACGCATGTGGGGTTCGTTACAGGTCTGGCCGCCTCTTTCCTGAGTACCGCCCTGCAGCAAGTCCTACGTTCGTTCCAGCGGTGCATTCGAACTCCCACAAGAAGGTTATAGAGTTGAGAAATAAGGGTTGCCAAGCGAGCTAGTGTGAATATTATGATCAGCAACCCAGTAGGATCTTGTAGTGTTAGTTTTTTGTTTCTTCATGTTTGAAAATTAGAACAGCCTTCTTAGCTTAGACACCTTGGAGACCTCTCTTGTCTCTGTTTTTTTAATTCTATTCTATTCTAATTTCATTTATAAGTTCTTTATCTGTACATTGATAGAATAAGAGATGTTTTGGATGTAGAACTGAAAGTAGTGTTGAAGTCTTTGATTGAAGGACCTCAAACCTTGTTTAGGATGTTTTCTTCTTTGAGTTAATGTATTTTCAGAGCAGATTTGTTCAAATGTTTGGATTGATAGCAAGTAGCTACACATGGAGTTCCCCCTATTAGGTGACCAAGCAGTACAGGATGTGGATCTATACAGATGAGAATGAGTCACGTCTTTTCAGTGAAAAGAAGAAAACATATCTGGCTCAATATTGTCCTCAGCTAATCTAACCTGCTTTGATGTTAACTTGACATATCATAATACAAAGCAGCTGCTGCATGTGCGCATTATTGAGTCGAGTTGAATTGATTTGATGCACTAACAACCATGTCTACCATTCTAAGAAACCAGTTCATTTCCCTCTCTGCCGTTGAATCATCGGCGGAGTTCATCCCGCAAGTCCACAACGAAGCTAGTTAGTTGCCCACTGGAATTATGTGCTCAACAAAATGGGCGAGGAAGGAAGTTTGCAAATGTCTGAAAGATGCTTAAACAAGAACTACAGTTGTTTGTCAGTGAGCTGTGGCTTGGTTGGTTAAGTAGCTTAACTGACAACGTTGAGGTCATAGGTTCAAATCTCATTGACATATGTAAGGGTGCGTGAGTTATTTAATAAAAAGTTAAAAAAAAAAAAAACTACAGTTGTTGGGAGATATAAGAGTCTTTATAAAGACACTAAGATGTAAGGTATTGTCACAAAGATGCCAAGGCAATAACAACGTTCACGAGGGTTTTTCAGATTAAAATGCGCAAGTAAGCCCAACTGGTTGACCCATATCATCAGGCTAGTCTTGATCTAAGGTCCAAACTAACTGGGTTTTCAATTTTTCAGTGATGGGCTTGGATCAAACTAGAAGATCTGCTGAGATCGAGTTTTATTTTCATAACAAAGTTTAATCAAGTGTTCAACTCAATTGACAGAGCTGTGATTTCAAATCACGAAGCGGTCCAATTCCTCCTACTTAAGCAAAAGCAACGTTAATTAGTATTCTGATTTGTTTCAAAGATTTTAAGTGAGACCAAATCTAAATTACTATGAAAAATCTAAAATGATAGCAACGGAGAATAGATAAATTTGGATACTGAAGACAGAGAGATTCAACCTTCAAGAAAATGGTATGGAGAAACTCCAACAAACAAAACAAGCATGGAGGCAGCGGCCAAATATGTTTCAGTAGTATATGAATAAAAATATAGAAAATGTCTATTTAGTACTAATTTGACCCCCTCATTACCTATTCCAATAACCACCTTAGTTTCTTCTCCTATTAAACATAAGGTAAACCACTCATATTGTCCATTTCAACAAATCTTTTCAACCCTAGTACAATTTTAATATTTTGTCTTCCTTTTTTGCCCTTCTGCCCTATTTAATAGATTTCTCTTTGAATTATTACGTGCTGATGGCCGGCGCCAGATTCTAGTCACCGGACTCTCGGTCGCCGGATTCCGGTCACCAAAATTTTTTTGTCGAAATATTAATTTTTTTTTCTAATATTCACTTACAGATTCCAGTAAACATGTTAATGATCCTCAGTGATCTGGTTACTGACCACCAGTAAGCACTTACAGATTCCAGTAAGCATGTTACTGACTCTCAGTAATCAGGTTACTAACTCCCAGTAATCAAGTAATAAACTACTAACCATCAGTAACTCGATTACTGACCTCCAGTAACCACTAATAATAAATTATTGAAAAAATCTAAATTTCCCAATTCGAGGACATGGCTGAGTTCGGTTGGAGGAGGCGAGGGAGGAGAGGTAGTGGAAGCGGAGAGAGTCGCGGCGGAGATCGAGGTGGAAGAGGTGGAAGGGGGTTTGGTTGGAGGAGAGGGAGTCAAGGTGGTGGAGTTGGAGGGAGAGTGGGCCCTCATCAAATTCGAGAATCAGAGGCGCGCCGGCGAAGGATGAGAATCGAAGCGGCGACGGCGCCGATCGAGTCCTGATGTGATTGAGCCCTAGCGACGCCGCCAAAAGGATCGGCGTAGTCTCTCTACGCTCCCTGAAATCATCATCGTCGTCGTCGTCTTCTTCGTCGCTCTCTTCGTCGACCTTGGCCAAATACTTAGGGCTTCGACAGATCGGAATCGGAGGGATCTTACGGAGCTGACGACGCGGCGTTAGAGCCGGAGACGACACGGCGGCGGGATCGGAGTTGGTGTCGACGACGGAGCCGAAGGCGGTGAGTGTGGATTGGAATCGATCGACATGAAGAGAAGGGTTCGGGTTCGGATTCTTCATGGGGGGGGGGGTTGAGATAGAAAGATAGAGATAGAGAGAGAAGTGGTTTTAATATAGGGTTGTTAGGTAATTTTGCCAAGATTCATTGATCTGCGCTATAAACATTGAAATAGACAATTTTCCCCTATTTTTGTGTAAATGGTCATTTTCCCATAAAAATATATGCATAAACGTAAATGGGTTAAACCACTCTGGGTAAAACAATAAGATTTACCAAGTTGGATTTCTCAACTCATATCCGGATTAAAGACCTCCCTATATTTAAAATACATATGTTTCCTTTTCTCTGCAGTTAATTTAGCAGATGTTCTATGCTTGATTACATGTCAACGACCCAGTAGTAGTTAAATGGAATGTTTGGAGGTAGCTGCTCACATTTCACTTGCAAAGTTGCACTTATCTAATTGTCCATTCGATTAGGATAGGATGTTTGGTTTGATTCTCTCGAGTTTTGGCAACTTTGTGTTTTGCTTTTTATCTTCTTCGGCAAACAAAACACTGTAAACGGTCCATGTCTAGCTAGCTAGCTCCAACCATCTCCATCACCCACCAGTTCACCACTTGATGAAAATGGTCACCACTCTCAACTTCTCAAATCTCAACCATCCAAACCAATCTCGATCCATCTGCATTTCACTATCTCATAGAGATAACAATCTCTCCTTTTTACTAGTTCGTTCTTTCTTCCGTAACATACTTTACTTGTTCGAGTGAAAGAGTTTTCCCCCAGATTGTGCACCCTATAACTTTAGCATTATCTCGTGTTTGGACCACCATTACACAATTATTAAGGACCAAATTTTTTCCCCTTGTTGTTCACTTTTACACCAAGTGATGCAATTCTGTCTGCAACGTACGTACGCGAGGAGGGTATTGTGTTTTCGCTCTAAACCATCACTTCTTCTTGGCTAATAATTGAAATTTAAATCGCCAACTAGAATGAACACGAACAACATATTAATTTAGAGAGTTCGACCATGTTTACATTGATTTTTAAGTCATTATGAGTAGAATTAGGGGTGGGCACGGGCCGGGCCGGGCCAAATTTTTTGTGAACCCGACCCAAAGCCCGAAATATCGGGCTCGGGCCGGTTCGGGCTTTCAGAACCTCAGGGACCGACCAAAGCCCGTTCGAGCCGGTTCGGGCCGGGTTCGGGCTTTTTTCGGGCCCAAAAACAGACGCGAGGACGAGGCGGGGCTGCCGAGGTGAGGCTGAGGCAGAGGCGAGGCAGAGGCGATGCGATGCAGAGGCGAGGCAGAGGCGATGCAGAGGCGAGGCTAGGCGATGCGATGCAGAGGCGAGGCGATGCGATGCGATGCAGAGGCGAGGCGATGCGATGCGATGCAGAGGCAAGGCGCTGCAAAGGCGATGCAGAGGCGAGGCGAGGCGAGGCGAGGCGATGCGATGCGATGCAGAGGCGAGGCGATGCGATGCGATGCAGAGGCGAGGCGCTGCAAAGGCGATGCAGAGGCGAGGCGAGGCTGGGCTGAGCACGGCGAGCCCGAGGCTGGGATGGACGAGACGAGGCGAGGCGGGCTAGGAGCGGCGAGGGTGGGCGCGGCGAGGCCGAGCGGGGCTGGGCTGATGGTGATTGATGGTGATTGAGACTTGAGAGGAAGAGGAACAGAGGAAGAGGAAGAAAGCTCAATAGAGGAAGAAAGGGTCCCCGGATGCGGCTGAGGAACAATACATTTCTAGGGTTTTTTTTTTATTTTAATTAGTTATGAACCAATCAGAGTGTGACACATGGCAACCAATATATGGATCGGGCCGGTTCGGGCTTTCGGTCCGACGAAAAACTGGGCCCGAGCCCGATCGGGCCTACACACTTCGGGTTCGGGCTTTTTCGGGTTCGGTCCTTCGCAAATCAGAACCCGGCCCGTTTCGGGCTTTTTCGGGTTTTTCGGGTCGGGCTTTCGGGCCCTCGGGCCAAAACGCCCACCCCTAAGTAGAATAACGTAGCATCAACATTTAAATTATTAGAAATTTAAAAGTACTTTACATTATTTTAAATTTTTTACACAAATATCCATATATATATATATATATATATATATATACTTTACATTATTTTAAAAATGTAAATTTTTAATAATTTTAAATTTTAAATTAAAAAAATTACTACATATAAACCAAGAGATAACAAAAAGCTACTATGCCAAAAGGAGCTAGCTTCCAATAATATACCTCTTTACTTCTTGATGATGATGAGTTTTGTCTAACCTAAACCCTGGAATAAGCTCTACAAGAAAGTTACATAGCTCATAATTTTCCTGAGTGAGATTCTCAATAGGACTTTGGAGGGTTGGAGGGGGACGGACGCCCAACATTCTTAGGGCTAAAGGTAGCCCCAGACCCACGGCACTACCCCTATCTGTCCCAAATAATTGTCGGGGTTGTTGCCAAGCCCTTTTCCACCTTTTCCTGTTCTACCCCCATAATTTCACTTATTTCACCTACTACCCTAACCCATCCACCCTACACGTGTCGCCAGATCCGTCTGCAACTCACCCACCACGACAGAGATTCTGGGCCCAATCTGGTATCATCCAATACGATCCCGCCACGTGGTTATAACGCGCAAAGGAACTGACCGTGACCCGACCCGGGCCCACGTTTCTAAATTGAGGGCAGTGACAGTCCAACGGGCAGTGGCGTCAGTTAGGTTGTCGTTTTGGTGACAGAGACAACTTAAAGGCGTCGTATAGGGTGGGTAGGGTGATTTAAGCCCTAATGGATTTTACTGGGCATCTTTGTTTTGGAGGGAATGAGAACAAAAATGGTCGTGGAAAATTTCAAAAGGGTCTTCGTCTCTAGGGATCGAGGTATGAACTTTGAACACGACGGAGTTGCAGATAGGTGGTGTTGGTTTTTCTGGGTTCAATTTCCAGCTCTAGCTAGTTAGGGTTCAGAATCTGAGATAAGGTGGTGATCGATGCTGTAATAGCTTGGGGTTGTCTTTCGCTGGTTTTGAAGGAGCAAGTTTGGCAGGAGAAATTAAGAAACTACAGGGACCAAACTGAGTGAGCGCGCGAGTGAATGAGATCATTTACCTTCTTACTATGGTGGAATATATATGCTGTCATCTACTGCATGGCATGGACCAAGCTTACTTAATTTGTGTGTCATTATGTCTCATCACTCTCATGCTTCATATAATTAGCTAATACACCTTCATTCTTGTGTTGTTACAATACTAGCTAGCACTTTTACATTTAAATGAAGAAGGTGAGGGCTCGCAATATATATAGACTTCAACTGATGTCGTTTCCCCTTATTCTTATATATATTGAGATGAATGCAGTGTGAGTGTACGTGTGACAATTTCGATTCTACTGCAATTTTCAAGTTCAACGTCGATCACAGTACGCGCGTATATAGTATTCAAGAACAAACATGACTTTATATGATAAAAATAGAGGACAAAAATCGACATCCATACATATTTAATCTACATGATCTGCTGTGCGTTCAAGTCTAGCTCGTAAAGCTATACGGTCAATTTCAGATTCAAGCTTGCTCCAACTAGTTTTATATTCATCACCACGTACACCATCAATATTTCCCCTCCAAAAATCAGGTAGTACCGTCTGCAACGAATTGTTTATCCAAAGAGGTCAATTTCTAAAGGACCGCTATGAGTAAAGACATGAAAACAAAACCAAGAGCTTGATAGACGATATCCCCATGACTAGGGTAACTATTAATGAATTACTTGGCTATGAGACGGCAATTTGTACACTACTTAGACCAAGATATTAGATATATGTTTGGCCCTAAGCATATATCTACATGGTTAATTAGTTTAATGGATAGCCATTTTAATTGCAATATATCACATCTTCTACCTATCTCAACTTGCTTGTGTTTTGGTATCAGTTCTCTTCTAATTGGCCAACCAATAATCTAAATTTTCCTTTCAAGTTGGCTTGTGGCTTAAACTAAACGAGCAAGGGAACTCTTTCTTTTTCATGAGTAGCAATTATGAAATTCTTTGACAAACGGCCTAATTGGCGATATGCTCTATGTCGGAATCCATGTTGGTACTTCACCAAAAGATTGCAAGCTTATGACAAAAGGATTTTCTTCAGAAGAATTGAGTTTGTTGAGTTAATTGATAGACTATTATCAAAGTCAATTGTACTTCTACGATGATAAAAGTTAAGAAACTCCTCGAGTTATACCTAGTTTGCATTCAGGTCTTCAGGTCTCTCACATTTATAGAGAATGTAACTGTGTAGCTGATAAGCTGACAAATCACTGTGCTACTCATGAAGGATCAATATGGTGAATTTCTTTGCCTTCTTTTATACAAGATCAGTTCTCTAAAGATGTCTCTCCACCCTAATTTTCGTTTCTCTTACCGTTAATTAGTAGGCTTTGTTTATTCCTACTGTTTTAATTATTCTTGTATGGTTCTAGTCCCCTATTTGCTCTTTGCATCAGATATATATGTGGTCTTATTACTGGGTAAGTTTGATGTATTGTAGCGTCCTACTTTATTGGGAAGTGGCTTTAGTCTAATCCTCCCTTCCTTCTCTACTATTTTTTACCTTTTAATAAATTTTCGGGAGGAGGACGATGAGTTAGTCCTGGCCGGCTTACCCAAAAAATAAAAAAGTACCTACCTTGCATTTTTTTTATTGGAGTGAGGTAGCTAGCTAATCCACTTCTGTTACATTAGCGAGTTTGTAACAATTGGTCACCCTGAACCGTACCATGTCATACCCTTCGATGCTGCTGAGCAGGAGGAGTTTGGTCTTCTGTCTGGTAAGCTGGACTTATTGCATTATGACGAGGCTCCATATTGGAAGCAAAGATCGAAGGTGACTTGGCTTTCGAAAGGTGATCGGAACACTAAATACTTTCATCGTAAGGCTTCGACTAGGAAGGCAAATAATAAACTTTTGGGTTTGTATGATCATAATAGTTGTTGGCAGGAGACGTCGAAAGGAATGGAGTCTATAGTCTTGCGATATTTTTCTAACATGTTTAAAGCAGATGACTTAAACTATAATCATATGAGGTCCACAGTGAACTTGCTTCAGCCGAAGGTTACTAGTGATATGAATGCTGACCTTATGACTCCATACTCGGCAGCTGAAATCCAAGCTGCTCTGTTTCAGATGTATCCGACTAAAGCCCCGGAACCGGATGGTATGCCTCCATTGTTCTTTCAGAAGTATTGGGATGTGGTAGGTGGTGATGTGGTAGAGGCTGTTCAGCATTTTTTGCACACAGGGAATTTTCTGGGTGAGTTAAATTTTACCCATGTTTGCTTGATACCTAAGGTGAATAATCCTCAATCTGTAGCTGATTTACGGCCCATAGCTCTGTGTAATGTTATCTACAAGATTTGCTCTAAAGTAATTGCTAACAAGTTGAAGAGGATTTTGTCTGAAATTATCTTGCCTTTCCAAAGTGCTTTTGTACTAGGGAGATTGATCACTGATAATACTCTTGTAGCGAACGAGATTTCTCATTTTATCCATAATTGCCAGTCTAAAGTGGAATGAGTGTTTTCTCTGAAACTTGATATGCGTAAAGCGTATGACTGTATGAAGTGGAGTTTTCTTGAGGCTGTTCTCCTCAGGTTGGGATTTCATGAATTATGGGTTGGTATTATTATGAAGTGTGTGACGACTGTTCGGTATTCTTTCCTGATTAATGGTAGCTCTAAAGGCTATTTGAGTCCTACCAGGGGACTGAGACAAGGGGATCCTTTATCACCGTACCTATTCTTATTATGTACTGAGGTTTTCTCTGTTTTGTTGGAGAGGAAGGTGAGATCGGGTGATTTGCAAGGAATTCAAATTTGTGACAGTGCCCCTTTAGTGCATCATCTTCTTTTTGCGGATGATAGTATGTTATTTGGTAAGGCTTCTTTATCTGAATGTGCTCATATCAAGTCTGTTCTGAGGGACTATGAATTAGCGTCTGGTCAACAAGTTAATTTTTTTAAAAGTAGTATTGTCTTTAGTAAGAAAGTGCCTTCAGATTTACAGCAGTCCCTTGCCGCCTTTATGGGAGTGGGAATTGGAGCTAAACATGATAAGTATCTAGGTCTCCCCACATATTTGGGTAGACAGCGGACATAGGCATTTGCGTACATTCGGGACAGACTGAATCAGAAACTTGCAGGTTGGCAGGATAAGCTTCTTAACAGTGTGGGTAAAGATATGTTAGTTCGGGTTGTGGCACAAGCTCTTCCAAAAGACTTATGTAATGAGTTGCATCAGATGTGTGCTAAGTTTTGGTGGGGTTGTAAATCGAATGAGAGAAAAATTCACTGGATGTCATGGGAGAAGTTATGTCGGCCGAAGGATGAGGGTGGTACGGGTTTCAAAGATCTATATGCTCACAATTTAGCGTTGCTTGCTAAACAAGGTTGGAGGTTCCTTAAATACCCTAATTCGCTGGTCAGTCGTTTATTTAAAGCGCGGTACTTCCCTGATAACACTTTCTTGGAGGCAGAAGTTGGAACCCATGTTTCAGCTTGCTGAAGGGGTATTTTTGCTTCTAAAGATACTTTGAAAGGTGGGGTCCGCTGGCAGGTAGGTTCCGAAACAAATGTCCGAATCTGGAAAGACCCGTGGATTCCAAGACCTATGCTCTTTAGACCGGTCAGGTATGGTCCATCCCCTTTGAACTTTGTGTGTGATCTGATGCTATATGGTAGCTGGAATACAGAACTTGTTTTTGCAACTTTCCCAGTTGATGAAGCTGCTTTAATATGTGCTATCCCGCTGAGTAATAGGGCTGTCCAACATCGTTTGGTTTGGCACTTTGATAGGAAAGATTTTTTCTCTGCTAAAAGTGCATAAGTGGCCTTTGCTGCTCTTCACCCTAATCTGTCCGCGACATCTAGTTTGGGTCTAAGGACCGTTACTAACTCCTGTAATTGTAGTAAGGTGTGGAATGATACAGTTCCAGATAAAGTAAAAGTTCATATCTGGAAGGTGTGTTCTTCTATTCTTCCAACTGTATCTCAACTTCGGAGAAAACAAGTTTCTATTGTGAATGATTGTTTCTTCTGTGCATCGGAGGAGACTCCGGGTCATATTTTCAGGGATTGCTATTTTCTGAGGGATGTCATTCGTATGATGTCGTCCCTACATTCCATTCTCATTTTACCATCTAGTTCTGTTCTGGAATGGATCTCAGTTGCTCACTCGCTACTCTCCTCTCAAGGCTTTTCTCTCCTTTTGTTGATGATATGGAGTGTCTGGAAAGAAAGAAACCAACGTCTATGGAAGAAGAAGTCGAGTTCAGTTATGCAGGTTTTTTGTCAGACGAAGGCCCTTCTCCATTCTTTTATGGCAGTTCAGCAGCCTGTTAAGCCAAAGCGTCGTAGTGGGGCCATCTCCTGGGTACCGCCTTCTCCAGGCTGGCTCAAGGTTAATATTGATGGTGCCTTTGATTCTAGGTGGGGTGGGGATTATTATCATGGATTCTGATGGCCAAGTTGTGGCTGGATTGTCCAAGGTTATTAAATATGTTTCGCCCCTATTGTGGTTGAGGCAGAGGTAGCTAGATTGGCTTGTGAGCTGGTTGGTGAGCTTTTCTTGTCCCTTCTGACTTTTGAGTCTGATTGTCTTCAGTTAGTTCAGGCTATCTCCAGTGGAGGGAAAGATCATTCGATATTGGGTCGTATTGTTGATGATATTTCATATTCATTATCCTTATTTCAGGGGTGTAGTTTTCATCACATCTTTCGGGAAGCCAATGTTTTGGCTCATAAGTTAGCAAAATTTGTTTTATCCTCAGGTTTTCAAGCTTCTTGGGGGGGGGGGGGGGTCATGTCCCGCAAGAACTGGAAGGCTTGCTGTGTAATGTCTAATTTGGAGATTAATGCATTATGTCGTCTTTTTCCGTAAAAAAAAAAGATCCCACGAGGTCACGACCTAAGAGCCGCTAGACGATGACCCCCACCACCAACCATAAGACAGTATACTAAAAATTTAAAGTATATCGACTTTGTTGAATAACAAGATTATGGTGCCATGAAAAATTATAGTTTTTGTGGAAGATATTAGAAGATTGGCTTCTCATCAGTTTCATAATATGGAATTCTCACATTTTTGGAGAGAAACGGATTTTGTGGTGGATGCTATAGTAAAATTTAGTCATTTCACTCCGACTTACGTCTGCTTCGTTACCGTACTTGATGAAGTCTGCACATATGCACTTTGTTTTGATTTGCTCTAAAATACAAGCTTATTTTAGCTCTCAACAACATTAAAACGAAGTTAATAATGAAAATGTTACAACAATATTAGAGTATATTTTCTATCACCCTCATTTTATTTTGTTTAATTTCCTTATAACCTGTGGAAAAAAAACATTCGTTCACGCCCCTACATAGTTAAAATCCTTGGTCGTGTCACTGATGATACATTACGAATAATAATAAGATCTGCCTAGAAAACGGAAAAAGGACTTGGTTATGCGAAATGCATTTAATCCTCGTGTTCATCCTTCTTCGAATTTGGTAATGAATAATTCTTTATCAAATGGTAGTGACAAATGACAATGAGATTCTGTATTTTGTGTCTAACTATATGCTTTGATAATGTTGACAAATCTTTTACTGTTGTAGGAGAAACAAAAGATAAGCAAAGCGTTGTTTTGTTGATTGATAAGGAGACCTTTATATAGGCATTACATTAAGTATTCCGAATAATCAGGGATTCCCTATCTACTAAAGATACTACATATATAGTCTAATTAGGTCAAGACACACATAGGAAGTTACAGAATTATCCTTCCTTAAACACTCCCCCTTGTGTCGCGTACCTAATGTGACACGGTGTATAACATGTTGTCTCGCTAAAACCTTGCCAAGCAAAACAAAAACCACTTGGGTAAAATAAAAAGCTTAGTCGAAGGAAAAAGAGCACAACGCACTAACTACAATTGAAGATTACATGTCAGGTAGACTCCTCCTGATGTCTACGAGACAACTCCCCCTGATTGGTAACTCAATCTCAGAGTTTAGATTAATGGCTTATAAAAACACTCCCACAAGCTTCAAAAGTA
Organism: Potentilla sterilis; assembly: GCA_963682095.1. NCBI lineage: Eukaryota > Viridiplantae > Streptophyta > Magnoliopsida > Rosales > Rosaceae > Potentilla > Potentilla sterilis. The sequence goes on along the minus strand of OY821755.1, from coordinate 45,698,826 downwards.
GGTGTGGCCAATGATCGAGTCATTAAATACGACCACATTATCCTTGTATTAGACCAGCTACACTTAGATTTACTTAGTCTTAAGGAAGAATGTTGCTTAACAACTCAAAATTTGAGTTTGCGTTGAAAATCAGATTCACGCGCACCATGACCTTTGTGTACTTAAACAGTCATAACTCCTTTGATACAATAGGTATGAATGAACTGTAAAGAGTTCTAGAAACTAGACACCCATATATGTCCATTGATATAATGTATACAATGTGGTTCATCATGAGCTGATCACAAAGCTCTGTCGAAGGTGACTAATTTATAAATTACCGAACAGATTCGTCATACTTTTCTAAAACAGCCATAACTGACTCAATATGATAGCTAAGATCAAATGGTTGGTGTCCATGGAAATTAGACACATAGACCTTTCCAAAGATACCAATTTCACCATTTTCTGACTAGTGATTTGTCCTGTAGGCCTCATGGAATTTGACATACAGAACCAGACAGATTCTGAAATTGCCTTTTGATGTGTCTTTTATGATGGGATGAATGAGCCTAAACTTTTCATACTTAAAAGAAAGTGCAGCCATATACTATGTCATTGCGTGTGCGTGTCTAGCCATTACTTTGGCTTTATAAGTTTATAGCGAATGAGATGTCGAGTCGAGCATATTATAACAAGTACTTAGATGGAGAGTTTCATCTCCCAAGACTTCTCGTCATATGGACGTAACAAGTCTTCTCAAGACATCGACTAATCATGGGATACATATAGGCTTTGGTTTAACGTCCTTTAGATAGCCATAAGCCGATTGATGAGTAAGTTCATCACTAACGGTTCTCACTCTCGAGACCAAGTATTCTCAAGATTTTTTCATTCTTAACGTCGGATTAGTGATACTTCAATCACAATTCATCCGAAGTTTACACGCAAATAAGCACGATTCTTTACATCTCATCTCCAATCAAGTAGTCACTGAATCGTAGTTTTTTCTTACTTGACTTGGGTGAAAACTAATCCGTTCAGGATGTTTATGTATATCTCTTTACCTAGTCCCAATAGAGATAATACAAGCTGCATGTTCAGTTTTTCGGAACTACCAAACTGACAAGGTAGTGGAGTGTAATATGACTCCATTACAAGAGCATATGTCATCGTAGTCAATCCAGGGCGTTTGTAAGAGACCTTGCGCCATAAGGTGAGTCTAGACTCTTTTTCTCACTACGCTTTCCATCAAAGATTATCGATAGAGTTTACACTTGCGGTGTCGGCATTACCTGCCCAAGGACCTATCTCTTTCCGTGTAGGCCAATTCACAACGTTGGTATTTGTTTCAACGAAGTGAGTGTGTTCGATATCTAACTCATAAACCACGTTCTCATGTACACTAGTGTAATTCGTATTTGTAGAGATCTCCATATGGACTGACTTTTCATTGAGGCGTCCCCCAATGATGACCATAATCCAGAAAATCTATGAGACGAATGTGTTGTCATTGATCCAAGGATCAAGTTGTGGAGTCACCATGTCACCATTTATGAATGACAATATGCCCATTGATTCAGACATCAATCCTTACAAGCATGTTTGAAACAAGAGTACTATTCCGATCTTTTCCTTGAAAGACTAATAGTTTGCTCTTTGCAGCATGTATATCAAATCTCGTCACTTTGATTTATCAGACTTTGGGGAACATGATGAGGCACAATGGGGACAAACCACGACAATGCCAAGTCGTTCTACTTGAACAAACTTGTTCTTCTCTCCCTCTAACGACGGGGAGACTGGCTCATCAAAAAGTGATATAAACGAGATCGCCTGTTAAGGTTTTCGTATAGCGGACTATAGGTGGAAGCTTATGTTTTATTCAAAGAAAAATACCCATCATTAAGCGCTTGTGGTGGCGCAATATGACACATAAAGTATGTGGATGGTAAAGGGTATTGATCGTTAACACTTATACGTTAACAAGATGCATTCCGTTACAAAATGTAACATGCATGTATGCTTCCTGGAACGTTTCACTAAGTTTTGGGACACCAAATGCTACCAAATTTTAACAGTAGGTAGACACGTGTGTTAGAAATCCAATGCCGCCAACCTCATTGCCGGAACCGGCCGGAAACATATCGAACCGGCTAAATTAGTTGCCGGAGGTCAGAGAATGTTTTTGTCTAGCGGTTCACCACCTTCTACGTGTCCAATGGCCCTGAAATTTTATGAGCAGGTAGCCATGAATGTTAGAAATCGGTGGACCAAATTTCATCTCAAGAACCAGCCTAAAAGTAGGTGAACCGGTTCGTCCAATGATGAGTCTGCGAGCTGAAAAACCGGGATTTCTAGGTTTTCTTCAACTTTTCAATCATTGTCAAGGTGTTTCATAACATTTAAGTGTTATGGCTTGAGTTTAACCATTAGATGGATCACCAAAGTATCATTGTGTCTCAGAATTGAATCATGATAGGGCATTAAGGCCATCATCTTATGTATCATTCATTATCTTTAGTGTTGGAGGACGTTACTCCGAAACTTTACTAAAGATTGGGCTTCCATATAATGAGCATAGTTAATGAAGGATCATAAGAGGGGGATCATATGCAGTTTTAAATGCATAAAGAGTGCTTCCATTATCTTGGAGGAAGAGTTAGGTGACGTGAATGTCATCTTTAAGCCTTGAGCATTGCTGATGACGCTACCAAATATTCTTTTTGGTCATCTTTGATCCCAAAAGCTTCTTTGCTCAAAAGAAACGATGTCCATGACTTTCTTGCATATATAAGAGGGGGATCATATGCAGTTTTAAATGCATAAAGGATGCTTCCATTGTCTTGGAGGAAGAGTTAGGTGACGTGAATGTCATCTTTAAGCCTTGAGCATTGCTGATGACGCTACCAAATATTCTTTTTGGTCATCTTTGATCCCAATAGCTTCTTTGCTCAAAAGAAACGATGTCCATGACTTTCTTGCATATATGGATCATCAAAACATGTCCAAATTTAGGAAGATGTGTGGAAGAGTCTACATGAGTCGTCGATTCAAAGAATCCGAATCATAGTATACGTGAAATATATTCACAATATTGACTCATAAGTTGTGCGCATTCATTAGAAGCGATACATAAGAAATCAATTCAATTTTCACAATGAGCTTCAAGGTGATAAACGTTGACACAAATATCTTTAAGTAGCGAGCAAGGTTCGATTACTTCTTTATGCATAGATAGCATATGTGACTTTGAATCATAATGTCATAAGGCATTGAAACTTTTGATCATGAGAATGCTCTATGATTATATGTGATGAACTAGCATCATAGTCACAATAGATTTATAAAATCCATGAAGATTAGCTACACACTCATTGTCTCTATGATACATTCATAAGAGTGTAGAGACGAGGTTTTATGCCAAGTCATATAAACCAGAATATATATTTAATTCCTATAGAGTGCGTTACATGGCGTGTAGTATCACAAGATAAAACATAGACATACTTAAATGCGTAGTAAATACATCCGTTAACGCTAAAAAATAGAGCCGGAAAACAACCAAATGAGCAAACATCGATATTGTATAGACATAAATGTCTAAACACTAAGTATCAAGGACCGATGCCATGAGCTAGCTATCCGAGGCCGAAGCCAGGCTAGAGTGGAAGCCAAGCCAAAGCAAGGCAAGATAATGACCTGGTCATGTATAGGCGGGTGCAACATTGTCAAGGCCGAAGCCGAGGTAGTGCACGGGCGGGCCGAGCAAATGCCCAGGCCGAAACCAAGGCGTTTCGAGGCAAAGACAATGGCCTATGGGGCCGAGGCTTGATGTTGGAGTCGAGGTCATGCGGGTTGCCGATGGCTAGCCGAGGCCGAGGCTAAGGCTTACCGAGGCATAAAGCAAAGACCTGACGAGGCCGAGGCCATGCTAAAGGGCCAAAGGCATGCCTAGGCCGAAGCCAAGACGTGCCGGGGAGAGTGCATGGACTTATGGGGCTGAGAGGGCTACGGGCCGGGCCATGTGCAGGCCAACGCCTGGGACGAGGCTAGGCAGGTCGATGTACCGGCCATGGTCTGGAGACTGAGGCGGAGGCAGCATGTGGTTGTGGCGGATATGTTGGCCAAGCAGCGCGCAAGCCAAGCCAAGGTCGAAACCGAGGCTAGGCAAGGCGGGCTTTGGTGTGCGCAAGAGTGCCGAAGCCGAGGCCGGGCAATGCACATACATCCGCTCATGTACGTAAGCATGTATATTTGTTTCTTAATGAGCATAGACTCGTTTATCTTTGTGATTTTCGAGTTAACATCACCAATTAGATTGGTGAAATCAAATCAACATGCCATGTAAATGCAAATCAACATGCCATGTAAATGTGTTATGCGATACATTGCATTCACATATAGCTATTTAAGGAATCGAACCATGTATGCATCATAAAATTCTCGTCCGTTCATTTACTTGAACAATATGAGAGAATTAAGATTAAATGCCAACGGTTACATCGAGGTCTGGACCATAAAGAGTGTATCGACTAAGTAGCATTAGTCACACATGTGAGGTCTATGCCTTCACAAAATAAACGGATTTGTAGTCACTTCGACTGTGAAATCGAAGTCATATGCTTCATTTTTATCGCAAATTATCTTTTGCTTTTGAAATTCGTAATCATGAGGATATACTCTCATCTTCTTTCATGTACCTCTTGTATATATTGACCGTATAATTGCATTATTTGCAATTAGTGAACCGATGTAGAACCATATTAATGACATGATTCTCTGTTTTTTTTTTCAATGGTCATTTTCTTTTCTTTTTTCTTTATGACATGGGGGTTTCGAGGCGTAGCCTCCCCCTCTTTTTCTGAACGTGTGACATGAATTTCTTCACTTGTCATTTTAGGGCGCATTTTGCGGTCAATTTTTCTTTTTCTCAAAAGAACAAGAGGGAAGGTATTGAATTTAGGCCGAGACCAAGATTATGATAACTCAATTCAATATTTGCTGTGATAATTTCCGTCACATCGATGTTACAGTGACAACTTCCGTCACACACCATGAGTTTGTCCCTTTGTGACTCCCTTAGGATCGTCACAAGCATCGACAATATTCTGTCAGAATCATGATAAAATAGTCACGAAGAGTTGTGGTTCACAGTGACATCACAGCCACAAGCACAACTTTAGACGGTAACAACACAGTTACCCCTTAAATACTGTGATACGCCTGAGTGGGTGGGGCCCCTTTGTATCGTCCCGAGAAGTAGAAGAATCGGGATGATGTAGCAGGGAGTTTGAAAGTCCAGGAAAAGAAAAAAGTCCCAACAATTTAAATTGCAGAAAGCAGGAACTTTAATAAAATCTTACTTGCTAATTCACTGAGTGAACTGCGTTGTAATATAAATTGCGCTTGAGGACTCGGTTCTTGATCTTTGTGCAAATTTGAGATGCTCTTCCATGTACGTGCAACGAATAATTCTCGCAATTCCATTGCGATACGTCGTGCAATAAATTTCATAAAAAAGAAAAACATATGGTTAGTCATATTCACCATATATAGAGTAGTAAAACTAATAAAAGAATTACTGCAGTAACTGTTTTAACCCGTAGGGTAAATTTTTTTTAACTGAGGTAAGTACAATTACCGTTTCCCCCTTTACCCACTGAATCGGGTCGGATCAGACCCAAGGGACCGGGTCGAGCTTGTCGAATCCGTGTCGGGCTCTACGCACGGCTTTGATTGTTGCAGAGGACGTCGGACAGGGCGGTACTGGCGCGGAGCAGAGCAGCGTCGACTGTGTTGAATCTTTGAATCCAGGTTGAAATCGAAATTGGATTCTGGTCAAGTGTTTGCTGCTGAGGCCGTCGAGCCGGGGCGGCGCTAGGTGCGCGTTGATGTGGGACTCGACGATTTTGGGCTCCGGGGCTGAGCGACGGAGCTGCTGTAGATGTCAATCGGAGAAAGGGAGGGTTGCCAGAGCAAATTTTTGGGTGCCCAGCGTGTTTTTCTTTCTCTGCCATCTTTGCCGACAAATCTTCGTCGGCAGAATCAGATTGGATTCTTTGCCGACAAATATGTTGTCGGCATAACTTGGAGCCCTGTTAATTTTTTCTTTCTTCTAACGAAGGGTTGTCGGCTGAAGAGAATTTCTAAGAGGAGGGGGGGGGGGGGGGGGTCTTCTTTGCCGACAAAGGGGTTGCCGGCAGAAAAAATAATTTAGGGTTTTGGTTTCTTTTCAGGAACAAAACCTAGGGTTTCTGAATTTTTTTAGGGCTATTAGACGAAAGTTAGAGCCACGTGCTGATAACGTGTTGTAGGAGAAACAAAGGATAAGCAAAGCGTTGTTTTAATGATTGATAAGGAGGCCTTTATATAGACATTACATCCCTCAAGTATCCCCGAATAATCAGGGAATCTACTAAAAGTACTATATATCTAGTCTAATTAGGTCAAGACATACATAGGAAGTTACAGAATTATCCTTCCTTGAACATTTACAAAGTTGGCGTTTTTCCTCAAATTGCCGTTTTCGTTGCATATCCCATAACCAACACTCTTGGCTCCATTTTACAACTCTTCTACATTTCTGAAAAATGTTTCCTGTATTAAACACTTTGACACAGGACAAAGGGTACGTTTACTTTGATCATCAATTTAGTCTCGATAAGCTGAGTTTGTAATAGCTGATCAATGAGGAGTTTATTGGGGATATACATGTAGCCTAGAACGATCCATAAACTATGAATTACTAGTTGTGATAGGCAGATAGGTAGTTTCATTCCAACTGAGACATTGTAGCAAAGCAATTGTCATTAAAACCCTAATTTGTATAAACAGATTTAGTTTATTTCCTTAATTATCTCTTCTTTGATCTCTTCTCGCATGTTTCTATCCTCGAAAGAAGAGTAAGGGTTACCGTTCAGAATATACATCCCACATGGAAAAATGGGACTTAGCCTCTGTGTTTATAAGGGTTTGGGTTACTTTCATGATAAAGTAGTCTGGGGTTCCAATCCAAAACCAATCGGCAATGGAAAGAGTAGCCAAAACCCTTATAAACCCATAAGTTAGGTCTCATTTTCCCATGTGGGATGTATATTCTCAACACACTCCAGCACGTGTGACGAATTTTCAAGCCATACGCGTGGACAACATTTGGGTGACGTGAAGTCCGTGTGGTCATTTGAGCTTCACACATGGACGTGGATAACCCGCTCTGATACCATGATAAAATAGCCTGGGTTCCAATTCAAAACCAATTGGTAATGGAAATAGTAGCCCAAACCCTTATAAACCCATAAGTTAGATCTAATTTTCCTATATGAGATGTATATTCTTAACACGCCCCCACACTTGTAGCGAACTTTCAAGCTATACACGTGGACAATTATTTGGGAGACGTGGAGTCTGTGTGGCTCAGGAGGAGAGAGAGAGAGAGGAGAGAGATAGAAAGCAAACACGTGGGTAACCTGCTCTGATACCATGATAAAATAGTCTGTGTATCCAATCCAAAATCAATTGGTAATGGAAAGAGTAGCCCAAACCCTTATAAGACTAGGTCTCATTTTCTCATGTGGGATGTATATTCTCAACAGTTACGACAATAAATCCTATGACGATTGATGGAGAAAAGAAAAACATGAAGTCGAATGGTAGATTATGAAATTTTCCATTTGAAATTGTAAGCATTAGCTAATTCTCCAGTTACTCAATTGAGAAAACAAACTCAAACTCAAACTCAAACTCACGTTGTATCTATGAGACGACACACTAAAAACCCTAGATCGTTACAAACTTCTCTAAACCCTAAACACTCACAAATTAACTTGAGCATGATGAAGATCATCTGAACAAAGCAAAGCTTTTCTCTCTTGAGTTTACCCTAAACCCGAAGCACAGAGTGAACTCTCCTCTCATCATGTCAGGGCCAGACCATTTAAGACCTCCGCAATGACTCGTCAAGTCAGAACCTCCGACGCACTCCACCCCTCTCTACCAAGTCATCATCACCACCCTCACCCCCGACCAAAAAATCGCGGACCCCCACTTCCTCACCAACTCTCTCTCCCCGGCGCGTGAATCCACTCTCCCCTCCAACCCCCGCAGCATGAAATTGCGTGCCACTCGACGGTTGGTACCCGGTCCTAATCCCATGGGGATGGGCCGGTTAACAGTTAATTACCTGAAGTAAAATAGTAAATAAAACTGCCTAGGTTAAAGTCTTCTGTCTCCGCTTCTACAGTTCTCTCTCAGTACTTTAAACTTATGACTGTGCTCTGATCTCGGGAGTCAGTCCAAGTACGACTAAATAGTAACCACCCACCAATTAAATGACCTCAAATTTTTTTTTTTGGTTGAATCTTTTTAAAGATTTTGTTTTTATTGAGGGTCATGGAGAGAGAAAGCTCAGTGTTTTCAGATCTGGTTGCATCTGAATGAATGACTACAAATACCAAAACAGGGATAAGGAGAGGAGGTAAAAATTCAGGTGACAGAGAGTGAGTGAGTGAGAGAGAGAGAGAGAGAGGGCCCTATTCTTATTAAAAAGTTGGGAGCTTTTCAAAGCTGAAACAAGGGATAAGAGAGAGGGAGCAGATGATGGGAAAAGGCAGTGATCTCAAAAAGGGGTTCTCTGTTGTCTGTGTGTAGTTACAGTTTGAGAGAGAGGGAGTGGTAATGAAAGTGAAAAAAAGACCAAATTGGTTTGGTCCTAGTTGGTAGTACATTTCTTTTTTGATTCAGAAGATTTTGTACCTGAGAAAGGTAAATGCTGCTGTGAATACAATGGCAGTGATTATGGCGGTGGTGCCAGAGGTGTAGAGGTCCACCTTTTTTCCCTCTTCTCTTGGTTTTAATTTTCTCTTTTGGATCTTTGTTTTCTTGTTGCTCAGAGCATTTAACTCACTCTCAGTCACTGAATCAAAAACCAAAGCCCCCCATCTCTCTTCTTCATGAAGCTCATGTCTTTATTGCTTTGAAGTATTAGACTCGATCAATCAAACCAACCCAGAACAGAACATTCAAACAGACAAAACCAAACACTCATGAAGGAGATGGAGAAAACCTTAGATCCTCAGCTCTGGCACGCCTGCGCCGGCGGCATGGTCCAAATGCCTCCGGTGAACTCCAAAGTCTTCTACTTTCCTCAAGGCCACGCCGAGCACGCTCAGACCCACGTCGACTTCCCGGCCTCCGTCAGAATCCCACCTCTCATTCTCTGCCGCGTCGCCGGAATTAAATACATGGCCGACCCGGAAACCGACGAGGTCTTCGCCGGAATCCGGCTGGTCCCGTCGGAGAGCAACGAGGTTTATTTTGCTGCTAACGACAAAGGGTCTGTGGAGGGAGATAACAAGTATGACAGTCAAGAAAAGCCTTCGTCTTTCGCCAAGACGCTGACGCAGTCTGACGCCAATAATGGCGGCGGGTTCTCGGTTCCGAGATACTGCGCCGAGACCATTTTCCCGAGGCTGGACTACTCCGCCGACCCGCCGGTGCAGACGGTGGTCGCCAAGGACGTCCACGGCGAGGTCTGGAAGTTTCGCCACATTTACCGAGGAACGCCTCGCCGGCATTTGCTGACCACCGGGTGGAGCACGTTCGTCAATCAGAAGAAGCTCGTCGCCGGCGACTCCATTGTGTTCTTGCGGGCCGAAAACGGCGACCTTTGCGTCGGTATTCGGAGGGCCAAGAGGGGCCTGCTGGATGGCTCGCCGGAGTCCGGTTGGAGCCACGGCGGTTCCGGTGGGAATCCGGTTATGCCGTATTCCGGTTTCTCGGTGTTTTTGAAGGAGGAGGAGAATAAAATGGGAAGAAATGGGTTTGGGAATCCGAGTCAGAGCGGGAATATGAAAGGGGGCAGAGGAGGAGGAAGAGTGAGGCCTGAGGCTGTGGTGGAGGCTGCAACTCTTGCGGCGAGTGGGCAGCCGTTTGAGGTGGTGTATTATCCGAGGGCGAGCACGCCGGAGTTTTGTGTTAAGGCGTCAGCGGTGAAGGCGGCGATGAGGGTGCAGTGGTGTTCAGGGATGAGGTTTAAGATGGCTTTTGAGACTGAGGACTCTTCTAGGATTAGTTGGTTTATGGGAACCATTGCTTCTGTTCAGGTTAATGATAAAATCCGCTGGCCTAATTCTCCTTGGAGAGTTCTACAGGTATTATACTGCATCATAATTTGTGTTTGTGATTTGGTGATTAAAGTTTTTATGTCTTTGAAGTCTTGTGTTTTTATGTATTGAACTCCAGCATTTGCATCTGTTTTGTGGTTTTCTTGAGATTAAGTCTAATGAATTTGGTTAAATGTGCCATCAAACTTGTTCTGCTATCTTATCTGCTTGAGATTTTTAACTCCACAACTCATTTTTGGTCACTGCATTTTGTTGTTTGATAATGGTGTTCAGCAACCACCCTTCCTGTGTGAATTGTCATTGTCGTCTGAACAACCAAAGTCTGTTGCTGGTTAAACATGTTCTTAGCATGAGTTTTCACGTTTCCAAAATCTCAGTATGAAAATGGAACAATACATGACATAATCTATGGTGTTCTAAATAATTAAACGTTTCAGCGCTTTCATGTTTTCATCACCATCATTTTCAATGCCAAGTTTGGGCTTACTTTGGAGATTGAGAACACCATACTATGCTCATTATGAACGTGATCTGAACTCTATGTAGAAACAGACTTTAACCTTGTGACATTGCTCATCTGCTCATTTGAAACCAGATGAGAGTGTGAATATATGTGTAGGGTGATTGTGATTGTGATTGTGAATATAAGTTCATACATTTTAATGTGTTGCAGTCACCATCTTTTCAGTCCGGTTAAAAAGTCCAACCTCATTCAATTCTGCTTTTGCATCACTTCCCTTTCAAATTGTTGACAAATCACCATATAACATTTACAGGTGACATGGGATGAGCCAGATTTGTTACAGAATGTGAAGTGTGTCAGCCCATGGTTGATTGAGCTGGTATCAAATTTCCCCATGATCCACATGGCGCCCTTTTCATCGCCACGGAAGAAGTTGCGTATCCCGCAACACCCAGACTTTACTCTTGACGGGCAGTTAACATTGCCGTCATTTTCGGGCAACCCCCTCGGGTCCAGCAGCCCCATGTGTTGTCTACCAGATAACACTCCTGCAGGCATACAGGGAGCCAGGCATGCTCAACTTAGAATATCTTTATCAAATCTCCACTATAACAGCAAACTGCAGTCGGGGCTGTTCTCGTCCAGTTTCCAGAGGTTCGATCAAAATTCTAGAATTCCCAATGGCATCAGGAATGGGCAAATAAATAGTAATGAGAGCCTATCGTGCTCTCTAACAATGGGAAATTCTAATCAGAACATGGAGAAATCTGATAATGTGAAAAAACACCAGTTTTTACTCTTTGGTCAACCAATACTTACTGAGCAGCAGATGTCTCGTAGCTGCTCCAGTGATGCAGTTTCACAAGTTTTTGCTGGTAAGAGTTTAAAAGATGAAAATCAAGGAAGAAAAAGGTTTCTATCTGTTGGTTCAGACTCTGCTCTTCAGCACTTGGTTTCACTAGAGAACTCTGTATTGAACAAGGAATTTCAAGCTCTTGACATGGATACCGGTCATTGCAAGGTATTCATGGAGTCCGAGGATGTTGGAAGGACTCTTGACCTCTCAGCTCTGGGCTCTTATGATGAGTTATACAGGAAGCTGACCATCATGTTTGGATTAGGAAATCCAGAGATACTGAGCCATGTCCTTTATCGAGATCCGACTGGTGTCGTTAAACAAACTGGAGATGAACCATTCGGGTATAGTTTTTTTTGTGTTTTATCTTCCTTTTCAGGAGAATTTGGTTTCGATATTTATTGGACTTCTTTTTCCTCATGTTGGCAAATGCAGTGAATTTAAGAAAACAGCAAAGAGACTGACTATTCTACCACGCCCAGCCAATGAAAATATTGGAAGGTAAGAACATAAACAAGTTTCTAGTAGATTGCGCTGGTTATGTTGAGTTAACTTGTGCAGACATCTGATTATTAGGGCAACCTGTTAACGAAAGTTGAATGCTGTTTTTGCAGGACATGGATTAGAGGATGGAAAATGCTGGAAATGGACTTGGTGCAACAAACAAGACTGGTCCTTTAAGCATTTTTGCATAGTCTAGTATTACATTGAGACCACATGTTGCGGCTACTTAATGAATGTTGAATGTTTATTTTCGCTTTAATTTAGCTAGGAGAACTGGGATATTGAACTCCTCCTATTCTGTCATCTTTTAGTACATTTCTATGTAAATGTACATGTACTAATTATAAATAATGCCAATGGTGAAATTTTTCTCGCCTGTGATATCTGTTGATTTCCGGAAGTGAACTTCTTTCATGACTCACAGGTAATATTTCAAGTTCCGATTTATTATCATTGGAGGGATTGCAAAGAAGATCTTACTTAGGCACTCTTCAGAGTTTATGTTCAAAATGGCGATTTTGACATTCATAACCAAGATTTCTGATAAACTTGTTGACACATGCCCATGCCACTTGATGAGATTATTGCTAGTTGGGAGTTCTTTTTATAAAATCCAGAGGTGCTTGGTTTGCTTCCATGGTGTGCATGTTAAAGGTTTATTTTGAATTATATATATATATATATATATATATATATATATATATATATATATATTCTTGCCTAGTGCATTAGTACATACATGTGAAGCAGATTCGAACAAAATGAAAAACACCTTATGCTTAAAAAAATTAATTTGTCTGAGATGTGATGCTCTAATACATCTCCAACCAAGTGACATAATTGCAATACTGAAAGTCTGAAAACACTTATTTGGTCTTGATGGAATCTAGATGATTGACAGAAGTAAGAGGGCTTTGGGAAATTGGCACTTTGTTTTTGACTTCATTCAATTGGCCTTTGTTGTTGTTGGGAATGCATTGGCACACAATGTCATAATGTACCTACTGTCTTACTGTTGTTGGGTGTTTCCTTCAATTCCAAGTGACTGAACCAAAAAAAGTGACTTAATTTTGCCTCTTTTGAGCCAAAGAATACAAAACAAACTTATTCTAGAAAATTGATTTAAAAAAAAATAGAAGACTTTTACCTTTGGTCCTTCAACATTTCAACTTCAACATAGTGGAATTACATAAAATGATAGCTCAACTGTTCCAACTTGAAAGATTTAGGATTCCCATTCAAGAGGTCTATATTCTAATGTGACACTCAGCTTCCACTAAATATCGAATCCTTGACTCCTGCTCAATAATATTTTAGCAAAGTTTGATATAACCCAGAAACAATGACAGTAGAAAAGCTTATATTTTTCTTTTTACAGGTCCAAGCATAAGCTTGCTGTAACCCAAATATTGAATCCTATGCTAGTTTCCTAATCTACTTCCCAGTAGTAACTGATCCAATTAATGTCATGAACTGTCTATTGATCTCATATTCAGCAATTGAGGGTGGAGGAAGAGGTCACTCAATTTGTAGTGGTGCTTATAAAATTAAGGGTGAACTAATATTTTGGTGAAATTATATGCATCTTTTTTTTCAAGATAATTTCATCAAATTTTTAGTAAAATTACTACTCTCACCTGAAAGTTGTAGAAAAATTGTAACTCATAACCAGCTTGCTGAAACTTTGCTGAAACTGCAGACCAAAATCATAATAAAATTTAAACAAGAAGTCGAGTGTGATGAACAAACTATCCTTAGTCTTCACTTCATGTTTATCCCTTATGTTTTAGGTCCATTTTATTCCCCTAGTACAATGCAAATGCCTGCTATTATATATATATCCCAAGAACGATATGTTTTGAAAGAACCTGATGATCAGAGACCAGAGCTTGGGATCTGGAAATCCCAGCAAACATTGACCTGCCTTGCTTGCAGTTTGGGTCTGGTCAGTGGTCACAGGTCACCATTTGCCAAACACTATGCCACAATTTCCTCCACTGTTTACTATTATTTTTTGAATCCCAATAACAAGAACCACAATAGAAAATAGGAGAAATGACCAGGCCAATGCAACACACACGTGCAGTGAGCCCTAATGACGTCGGAAGTTCACGTGCGGGCAACACCAATGTCGCCGTTTTGATGGCCGGGCCGGCAAATGGTGGCCATGCAAAGCTGCTGAAACTGGGGGTTAGGGTTTCATATTGGGATTGGGGTTTTGACTCGTATTGTTTTCCTTGTTTTTCACTGAAAACGAAACCCCTTTTTTTCTGGTTCAAGCTTAGTCAAATTAAGTAGACAGAAACCCAAGGGCTGTTTGTTAATCTGGGTTTAGTTGATTGTCGTTAGCCAGAGCAATTGATATTAGTTTCTTTTGCTTTGAACGCAGAGAGAGTTTAAAGATAGCTACCTGTTGAGACTATGGAGGACTTGGGGATTGGAAATGGCGTGTGATCATATTTTTCAAAGAAATTCATGCATTTGGATATGTAGAAAATGGTTTTCAATGAATTGATTTTGTTCTTTACAGTATACAATATATATAGGGGAAGTATTATCCGGTTGTAATCAACTATTACAGAATCAGTGGATGTAATTGATACAATACCAAAACTGATCCTACAGCTATAATATGCTATAATGACTCTAGATTTACAGTTACACAATCAACAATTATTGTCTTTGAATGCTCAGAGGAATTTGCTCTAACATCCCCCCCCCCCCCCAAACTTGAGGGTCTTGGACGAACAAGTTTGCTAGCGAGGAGCACATGCGGTGCTTATGAAGAGATTTAGTCAGAAGGTCAGCAGGCTAATCCACCGAAGGAATAAAGTAAACTCTATGACTCCCTACAACCACTTTCTCACGAACAAAATGATAATCAAGCTCGATATGCTTGGTGCGGGCGTGGAAAACAGGATTAGATGCCATATATGTGGCACTAAGATTATCACAATGGAGAAGAATGGGAAACTGAATGTTTGCACCAAGCTCATAGAGTAAGAAAGCTAACCATGTGGTCTCGGCACTTGCATGGGAAAGAGATCGATACTCAACCTCCGCACTGGAGCGTGCGATTGTTGGTTGCTTTTTAGAACACCAAGAGACAAAAGCGGAGCCAATATACACGAGATACCCTGAAGTTGAGCGGCGAGAGTCAAGACACCCAGCCCAATCGGCATCAGCATAAGCAGAGAGATGAGCAGAGGTGCGTTGAGGATCAAAGAAAAGACCACGATCCAAGGTGCCCTTGATGTAACGAAGGACATGCTTAGCAGCAATGAGGTGAGAGGAACACGGCTGACTCATGTACTGAGAGAGAGAGAGTTAACGGTGAAGGCAGTGTCAGGTCTTGTGATTGTGAGATACTGTAAGGAGCCAAGTATTTCTCTGAAGACGGTGGGATTGACAAGCGGATCACCAGCAGCAGAAGTAAGAGCTACTTTTGAGGACATGGGTGTGCTAACCGGTTGAGTCCCTAACATGCCAAGCTTGTCAAGGATATCATAGGCATATTTCAGCTGATTGATATGAATGCCATCATGTTGTTTAGTACCCTGTAAGCCAAGGAAATAATGGAGAGGACCAAGATCTTTGATATCAAAACCACATCCCAAAGAATCAATAAAGCTCTGGAGTAGCTTATCATTGCTCCCTGTGATCACTATATCATCAACATATAAAACAAAGTAGATGATGTGTGGCCCTTGCCAAAAAATAAAAAGTGATGAATCAGCCAAGCTTTGAACAAAACCCACGGACAACAAGAAAGAGGTCATTCGATGAAACCAGGCTCTAGGGGCTTGTTTGAGACCGTACAATGCCTTGTTGAGCTTAAAAACATAGGAAGGTGATAGGAGCACAATGTGCGACGATATTATATGCTTATGCCCTCATTTATGCTTTGTTTAACCCTTATTTGTCTAAGATTGAGTCATAATTTAGTTTAGTGTTAATTTGGTAGAGTTTTGGAAAAGTTGGTTAAGAATCCGAAAAATGATTAAGTTTGAGAAATCTGGAAAATAATGCAAAATATATCTTTTTTGTGATTCTGAGATGAGTAAAAATGTGATCTATCCTTGTCCGAATTTAATGAAATTTGGCATGCTTATTATTCATATACTGACGAATGTTATGTTAAAATTTCAGATCAATCGGAGTTCGGGAAGTCACCCAAAAGATGGCTGCAAAACAGCAGTTCGAGCAAACCAATCCAGGGACTTCCAGGATTTTCCTGGGACTGTGTCCCAACTTCGAAAAATCATTCCCGTCGACTCAATGGGATTTTGATCGAACTGTTTTATATGGAGGTAGCTATGTGTGTCTAGTTTAGCTGAAACTTGGAATCGCATCAATCGGAGCTCCGAGGAGGGAGATAAGCCGGATTTACTACAACAACGTCTGTTCTGCCGATTCCAGGAACCTACTGCCTCCTTTTTGCGATTTCTGTTTTTGATGGACCAAATGGTGTACAAATGCATATGTGATGATGGTCCAAGCTTAAGAAAGGTTAGAGGATGACACCAAGCCAAGGCATTGAAGAAAAATCAGAAAAAGAAGTTTCCTAGAAGAACCATGAAAGGAAGGAACCAAAACCTTGTTGCACAAGGATTACCTTTGCCGATTTGGACTAGGTTTTCTACCTAGGGTTTTCTGACGAATTTGCCTCTATATAAAGCCATCTTTTACACAGAAAAACTTGTCACATTCCAAAGCAAAAATCTAGCCAAAGCTCTACCAATATTTCCCAAGAGTCCTACATAAAACCTAGCCGAAAATCACCCCATCTCACCTACAAAATTCTGCCGACACCACCCACTGCCGAGCAGCCATCTTCTCCACCAACCACCGGATCCATACAAGACGAAGTCTCCAAGGTTTCTAATGTGTGATCCACTCTCTTCTCTTGGCTTTGTAATTTTTGTTGTAGTTATGTTAAACTTTGTCTATGAAGTTAGCATGAACTTTTGGTTTCAATTTGTATGTCTATGTATGAATTGGATTGAAATTTGGTTTTATGATTTGCATATTCAATTCGTCTTCTTTATTTTTAAGTGGTTTTTGAGAGTAAAGAATCGGATTGTTTGTTAAAAAGTAAGGGAAATATATGATGAATTAGTAAGTAGGATAATCGGCAAATATGTGTTAATTTGATTTTAGGGTTTTCTTGACTTGTTCTTTAAATTCGTGTGCTTTAAGATTGGTAGCCTATGTAAGTGCAATACATAGATTATTGATCTCATCAGCCGAAAATTAATATGGATTAAGTAATCAACGAGTTACTTAGTTTGTGTTGTTTTTCACGAGGGTTAGAGTGGTTTAAAGAACATGCTTGTTGATGAGATGATTGACAACCTTACTTTATTAACTTATTTCCGACTAAAAAGATTTCGTGCTCAATTACTATGCATGTTTGTTTTCATCTATAGGAGTTCTCAAATATGTTTAGTACAATTTTAGGGTTAGACGTAAAGTTAATCTTGAATACTTATGAAATCTATTGGTTAGTAATACCTATAGGGAGCTAACTAGGTCGGAGTTAAGTTGAGTCTAGAACGCTTTAATGCTTTGCCGTGAGTCTTGCTTGCTTATTCGTTATGTGTTTTGATTGCTTTCATGTTAGTGCTTTGTGGAAGAATATCGACCAAACTTGTAAATAGTAATTTAGAATTTATTTTCAGCAATTTATTTTCGTGCCTAGCGTTAGGGCAGCCCTTGCTGTCAAACCTCACCTCAATCCCCCTTGATTTCGTGTGCATATATGTATTTGTGAAAATTTGTGTTAACATTCTCATATTTCAGGTACCTTTAATCCTCGGCTAGAACGATCCATACTTATTCTATACTACTAACGATTGTAGGGTTATTATTGCTTGATACTCGCTTCGGCGACTCATCAATTTTTGACGCTTGATAGGAGCACAATGTGCGACGATATTATATGCTTATGCCCTCGTTTATGCTTTGTTTAACCCTTATTTATCTAAGATAGAGTCATAATATAGTTTAGTGTTGATTCGGTAGAGTTTTAATCAAATATGCGTTAGAATCCGAAAAATGACTAAGTTTGAGAAATCTGGAAAATAGTGTAAAATATGTCTTTTTCGTGATTTTGAGATGAATGAAACTGTGATCTATCCTTGTCCAAATTCTATGAAATTTGGCGTGCTTAATATTCATATGCTGAGGAATGTTGTGTTAAAATGTCAGATCAATCGGAGTTCGGGAAGTCACCCAAACGTTTGCTGCAAAACGGCAGTCCGAGCATTCCAATCCAGGGGCTTCCAGGATTTTCCTGGGACTTTGATCCAATTTCGAAAAATCATTCCCGTCGACTCACAAGGAGTTTGATCGAACTGTTTTATGGGGAGATGACCATATGTGTCTAGTTTATCTGAGACTTAGAATCGCATCAATCGGAGCTCCACGGATAGAGATATGCCGGAATTACTGCAACAAGGTCAAATCTGCCGATTCCAGGAACCTACTGCCCCCTTTTTGTGTTTTCTGCTTTTAATGGACCAAATGGTGCACAAATACATTTTTGAAGATGGTTCAAGCTTTATGAAGGGAAGAGGAAGACATTAGGCCATGGCATTGAAGAAAAATATGAAGAAAGAAGTTCTCCTAGTCACACTAGGAGAAGCTGCCGAATAGAGGCAGATTGTGTGCTTGATGTTGCTGCCGGCAATTGGGGCATTTTCGATGGACCAAGACATATCAAATGAAGTCCAAGATCAGACAAGAAGTCCATGAAGATGTGAAGCTCAAGCCTTGAAGAAAAAAATTCAGAAAAAGAAAACCTAATTGAACTATGAAAGGAAGGTTCCAAATCCTATTCCAACTTGGTTTGCTTTCTCCTTGTGATTAAAGGGCTGCCGGCAACACCCCTTCTCCTCTATATATACCCCCACTTTTGCATTCTGAAAATCATCTCATCTCTTGCAAAACACTAGCCAAAACTCTACCAAATTTCCTACCAAAGTTCTAACCCGAAACCCTAAAATACATAGTCACCGATTCCACCACCACCATTCAACACCGAACCCATTCCTTGACTCAGCCACTGCCGAGCCTCTCTCCCCACACCAAGACGAAGCTCTCCAAGGTTTCTAAAGTGTGATCCATCCCTATGACTTGTATTTTTATTTTCGGTTTAGTCACATTAGTTGTTATAAAAATACTTTGTTTTCATTTGGTATTGTATGATGAACATGAATTGCGATTTTTGTTGGAATTTATGTTATGACTTGTGCAATTTTTAATTCATGGATTTTGTATGTTTAGATAATTAGGGCAGTGGTATTAGAAGCATGTTTAAGATTTAAATTGGTTAGTAATCTAAGGTGAGGGCATGAAAATCGATACTTGGTGTTGTCTTTGAACATGATCTAGGTATTAGGTTTAATCTGCTAGAGTAATTGCAAACTAGATGGACCTAACGGACTCTATGATTTGTGTTATTCACTTAGGGCTATTAATCTTAGAACTTGCATGCTAAATAAGATGATTGACAACCTTACTTGTGTACATGTTTTCGATTTAAGACTCTTGTGCGATATATGTTAAGTCTTAACCGGATTAGCATAAAAATCTTTAGGGCTAGAGCGAAAGTTTGTCCTAAAAGAACTTAAGGAAGTCTAGTAACTAGGTACAGAGCGAAAGCTCTAGTTGCGGTCGAAACGAATTTGAATTTTGAACATGCTAAATACTTGTCTCTTACTTTCTTGCATATGAATCTATGTTTTAAAAAGTCTTTTGTGTGAACTGTTTTGTGAAAGATGATGATCACCTGTAAATATTAGACTTACGATTTTATTTTCTATTTTTGTTGCCGTGCCTAGTATTAGGGCAGCAAGCTGCCGTACCACCTATTTCCCCCATTGTGACGTGTGATTATGTAAATATGTATTTGTTTCTGTCTAACAATTTCATATTTCAGGTACCCTTAATCCCCGACCTAGAACGATCCCTACTTGCTCATACTACTAACGATATTTTGTAGGGTTATTATTGCATGCGAGCTTCGGCTCACGTCAATTTTTGGCGCCGTTGCCGGGGATCCGTGTTTGTTTTACAAAGTATGGGGAAATTATTATCATAGATATGGTTCTCAGGTTTGTTTAACTGGATCTCAAGGCCCATAGACTGATGTTCATTCTCGGTGAGTGAGTCGATAGGGGGTTCGCCCTCCGTGGTGTCCAACAACGAGTCCTACCTGGTTCCTGTAGGGGGTTCGCCCTCCGTGATTTTAATAATTTTGAAACGTAAAATCCGCACGACCTAGTCGGCAGCTTGTGCCGAAGCATCACCTCACTTTAGACGCTAGAACATAACTTGACATGTGTGGCCTATTTTCTTCGAAGATAAAACATGTTGTGTGGTTCAAACTCTTGAGGTATATCGGGTTAAGCATGATACTACCGGGGGCTGTATCAGTCCATTGCACCGTTATCTCCTCTGCTCCATGTACTTCGAGAGTTAGAACAAATTTTAAAAGAAATTAGACTTAGCGATTACATGCTCATGAACTTTCCGATTTTTGATCCCTTTTTGCCAAATGTCCTTGTGCTTTGCCGTGTGTTTGTATGTGTAATGCCGAACTTGTATGTTTGTGTGCCATTAATGTTTAATGTTGTGTAATTGCCAATGCCGTGGCTTGTAATGATGTATATTCTTGTCTTCTATTTCTTTACGATGTTCTAACTTGTTTAAATGTTGCAAATTTCAGAAATAGTGCATGTCCGAATCTAGTATTTGGACAAGAGATCTTCAAGGCCGTTTGCAACGTTTAGATCAAGAACTCGCTATTGCTCATTTTGTGCCATTACCACCATCGTCACCAACCAGTTCATCAGTTTCATCATCATTGCCATCCTCACCAATCGTGCCGTCCGTTTCAGATAGTCTGCCGAGCTCCCCATCAGTAGTTTCATCATCGTGTGATCTTCAGAATCCAGAATTTGAGGCCTTTGCCGAATCAGAAGAAGAAGAAGAGATAATGGCCTCCATCCGATCACAGAATGGTCATGTTGCTGGAGCTGGTGTGGCTCCTTCTAATATCACTTATCCTCCCTTGGAAGCTGACAAGACTGGAGAGATTGAATTGAGGAGTGGATTCCTCCATAAGCTGAAATCGTTTTATGGGATGCCAAGTGAGGATCCTAACAAGCATCTACAGTGGTTTAACTTCACCACGGAGTCTATGTGTCCAAGAGGGACCGATTTGCAACACTTCAAAATGAAGGCTTTTCCTTTCTCATTAGAAGATCAAGCAAATGAGTGGTTGTTTGAGGTGCCTAGTGGTCGCATCGTTTCGTGGAGTTCTATGATGGATGAGTTTTTGCTCAAATACTTTCCTGCTTCACGTATCACTGATCTGAGGAAGCAAATTACAAGTGTGAAGCAAGCCGGAGATGAGACTTTCTTCGACTACTACAAGAGGTTCAAGTCCCTAGTTTCTTTGTGTCCATCGCATGGCATTAGCGATGGGCTCTTGCTACAATATTTCTATGAGGGATTGCGCGTCATGGAGAGAGAGTTTCTTGACTCGGCCGCGGGAGGTAGTTTTTTGGAGTTAAATGCCGGTGCAGCAAGAAGTTTGTTGGAAGTTCGTGCTTTGAACAACCAACAATTTGGCATGGCACGAGGGAATGTGCAAAGGAATGAGAAAGTACATGAGACGTCTTCGAGCTCAAAGTTAGAGGAGAAAGTGGACAAGCTTACCGACTTGGTAAGTAATATGATGAAGAAGCGTGCTAGTGTTTGTGGAATTTGTACCGAGGGCCATGAGACCGAACAATGCCCTCAATTTGGAGTTAGTGAGGGAGTAGAGGAGTGCAATGCAATTGGTTTTCAAGGAGGCCAACGTTTTGGAAATTTCAATCCAAGGTTCAATGATCATCCTAACTTTCGATGGGCGAATAATGACAATGTGCTTAGGGCACCTATGCAACCGAGAGAGGGAGGAGCACCATTTGCACCGAGGGCGCCCTTTGTGCCTCGGCAACCATATCTGCCGAACCAAGGAGTTTTTGGGGCATTGCCGAACCAAAACCAAGCAGGGCCGAGCCAAGGCCAAGCCGCACCGAGCAATCCGAACTACGATGCTTTGCTTCAATCTTTGTCAAGTGCTACTCAAGCATTGCTCGCGGGGCAACAAAATCATCAAAAGGACATTGGTGAGCTCAAGACTCAAATGGGCCAAGTTGTGGATTTCATGGGAAGATTTAATGAGCAAGGGAAGTTGCCAAGCAATACGATTCCCAATCCGAGGAACGAGCAAGCCAAGGTGATTCAAACTCGTAGTGGAAGAGAGTTGTTTCCTCCGACAAGTCCAAAGAAGAAGCGAGTAACTTTTAAGGGCATTGAGGATGACGAGAGGGCTGCCGGACCTGTCATTGCCGGCAGCCATATTGAGGGAAACGAGGGGGCTGCAGCCGGCAACCATGCTGCAGCCGAAACCCATGATGATGTCGGCAACAACCATGCTGCCGAGAAGGAGAATTCTGCCGAGAAGGGGAGTGATGCCGGCCACAATGTGAGGAATAGGGGGCTGCGCAATGAGCTTGAGTATGATCCCGCAACATCAAAGAATGAGTTAGTGCCGAACCAAGCAAGCAAAGGAGGGGTGCCAACATCAAGCATTCCATTCCCTTCTCGCTTTGCTAGATCGAAGAAGGATAAGTCCGATGAGGAGGTGTTGGAGATTTTCCGGAAAGTGCAAGTCAACATCCCTTTGTTGGAGTGCATTAAGCAAGTACCGAAGTATGCTAAGTTTTTGAAGGAGCTTTGCACGGCTAGAAGGCATACTAGAGAGACTCGTGTGGTAACTATGAGCGAGACGGTGTCGGCCGTTATTCAAAGGAAGTTGCCACCAAAGATGAAGGATCTGGGAAGCTTCAATGTGCCTTGTGTCATAGGCAATACTCGGTTTGAGGATGTGATGTTGGATTTGGGAGCATCGATCAATGTCATGCCACTCAATGTGTATCAAACGTTGAGTATAGGGCCTCTCAAGAAGGACAATGTCATCATTCAACTTGCGGATCGCTCAAGCAAATATCCGGAGGGTTATGTGGAGGATGTGTTGGTGCAAGTCAACCAATTGATTTTTCCCGCCGATTTCTATGTGGTTGAGATGGAGGATTCGCCGGTCAATAATACTCAATTGCTTCTAGGGCGACCATTTATGAGGACCGCACGCACAAAGATAGATGTGGCCGAGGGCAACCTAACTATGGAGTTTGATGGTGAGATGATCAAGTTTAATGTGTTTGATGCCATGAAGTTCCCTAATGTCGATTTGAAGGAGGGTTGTGCCATTGATGTATTGGAGGAGGTCGAGCAAGTTATGTCGACCTCGCTCGACGCATAGCAATTAGCGATTGAGCAAGGGGTCAGATTTGACAAGAGGGGAGAACGACTGCAAGATGAGGCCGAGCCAAGCAATGCCGAGCAAGGAGTTGCCGAGCCATATGCCATATTGCCGAGCCTTGATGAGGTTGTTGCCGAGCTAGACGCCACACCAATGTATCCGAGGAACTCGTTCTTGTCAATTCCAAGTGCCACAACAAAATTTCGACCAAGTGTGGAAGAAGCCCCAAAGTTAGAACTTAAAGAACTCCCTAGTCACTTAAAGTATGTTTATCTTGGAGAAGAAGATACACTACCGGTTATTGTGTCTTCAATGCTTAGTGAGAAGCAAGAGGTTGATTTGATACGTGTGCTTAAGAAGTACAAGACCGCCATAGGTTGGACCTTGGCGGATATCAAGGGAATAAACCCTACTACTTGTGTTCATCGCATCTTGTTAGAAGAAGGAGCAAAGCCGACTAAGGAAGCTCAACGTCGACTTCACCCTCCCATGATGAAAGTTGTGAAAGAAGAAATTATCAAATTGCTTGATTGTGGGGTGATTTACCCAATTTCGGATAGTAAGTGGATATCTCCCGTGCAAGTAGTGCCAAAGAAGAGTGGTGTAACGGTTGTCAAGAATGAGAAGAATGAGCTTGTGCCACAAAGACTTGTAACCGGTCATCGGATGTGCATCGACTATAGGAAGCTCAATGCTACAACGAGGAAGGATCACATGCCTTTGCCGTTTATGGATCAAATGCTAGAGAGGTTAGCTGGCCATTCTTACTATTGTTTTCTTGATGGATATAGTGGCTACAATCAAATCATAATACACCCGGATGATCAAGAGAAGACCACTTTTACTTGTCCATTTGGCACGTTTGCTTATCGGCGGATGCCATTCGGACTATACAACGCACCCGGCACTTTTCAAAGATGTATGTATGCTATCTTCTCGGATTTTATTGAAGACATTATCGAAGTGTTTATGGATGATTTTAGTGTGTATGGAAGCACCTTCGATGCATGTTTGGGGAACTTGGAGAAGATACTTGAGAGGTGTGTAGAGACAAATCTTGTGCTCAATTGGGAGAAGTGTCACTTCATGGTCACGCAAGGCATTGTTCTAGGGCATATTATTTCGGCAAGAGGCTTAGAGGTTGACAAAGCCAAGGTGGAGCTAATACAAGCACTGCCGAGCCCTAGGTGTGTGAAGGATGTGAGAAGTTTTCTTGGCCATGCGGGGTTTTATCGAAGATTTATCAAGGACTTCTCTTCAATTGCCAAGCCATTGAGCAACTTGTTACAAAAGGAGGTGACGTTTGAGTGAACGGATGCGTGTGAGAGAGCTTTTTGCCGATTGAAGGCTTTACTATGTACGGCGCCAATCCTTATGTCCCCAAATTGGGATGAGCCATTTGAGTTGATGTGTGATGCTAGTGATTATGCACTTGGAGCGGTACTTGGACAACGAATTGAGAAGAAGCCATGCGCCATTTACTATGCTTCAAGGACTCTCAATGATGCTCAACTCAACTACACAACAACGGAGAAGGAACTCTTAGCGGTAATTTTTGCTTTGGAAAAGTTTCGATCATATCTTTTGAATTCCAAAGTCATTGTTTATAGTGATCATGCCGCTTTGAGATATCTTATGATGAAGAAGGATGCAAAGCCGAGGCTTATTCGATGGATTCTTTTGCTTCAAGAGTTCGACATTGAGATTAAAGACAAGAAAGGAGTAGAGAATGTCGTAGCCGATCATTTGAGTAGACTTGTACAAGAGGAGGATCGGCTGCCCCTATTAGAAACCTTTCCGGATGAGCAACTTTTTCGACTTGAAGTGCATGAGCCTTGGTATGCCGACATTGCAAATTTTCTAGCCACACGCCGATTTCCTAAGGAGTTGCCGAACCACCAACAACAAAGAATAAGGAAGCAAGCTCGACACTTCTTGTGGGATGATCCGTACTTATGGAAGCAATGTGGTGATCAAGTTATTCGAAGATATGTTCCGGAGAATGAGCATCGATCCATCCTTGCTTTTTGTCATAGTGAAGCTTGTGGTGGGCACTTTGGACCAAGGAAAACGGCATTGAAGGTACTTAATTGTGGTTTCTTTTGGCCTACGATTTTTAAAGATGCATTCATGTTTTGCAAAGCATGTGATAGATGCCAAAGAATGGGGAACATTGGAGCTAGAGACCAAATGCCGCTCACGCCTATTATTGAGGTGGAAATTTTTGATCTTTGGGGGATTGATTTCATGGGACCGTTTCCTTCAAGTAAGGGTTTCCTCTACATATTGCTTGCGGTGGATTATGTGTCAAAGTGGATCGAAGCAAGGGCTACACGCACCAACGATGCCAAGATGGTAGCCGGGTTTCTCAAGACCAACATCTTTTCGCGTTTTGGAGTTCCAAGAGTCTTGATTAGCGATGGAGGATCCCATTTTTGTAACCGCACCATTGAAGCCTTGTTGAAGAAGTATGGAGTCACGCATAAGGTATCTACACCTTATCACCCCCAAACAAGTGGTATGGCCGAGGTAAGTAATCGAGAGATCAAGCATATTTTGGAGAAATCGGTTGGACCTTCAAGGAAGGATTGGAGTGATCGTCTCGATGATGCTTTGTGGGCATATAGGACTGCATACAAGACATCGATAGGTATGTCTCCTTTTCGGTTAGTTTATGGCAAAGCATGTCACTTACCGGTTGAGCTAGAGCACAAAGCATGGTGGGCAATCAAGGCCTTCAACATGAGCATAGATGATGCCGGTCTTCATAGAAAGCTTCAACTCAATGAACTTGAAGAAATCCGCAATGAAGCTTATGATGCCGCATGGATCTACAAGGAAAAGACTCGTGCTTACCATGACAAGTTCTTACGAAGCAAAAAGTTCGAGGTGGGGCAAAAAGTTCTTTTATTCAACTCAAGACTTCGACTCTTTCCGGGTAAGCTACGCTCACGTTGGGTTGGCCCTTACATCATCACTCAAGTTTTTCCTCATGGTGCAATAGAAATTTCAAGCCTCACCTCGAGCAATATTTTCAAAGTCAATGGTCATCGTCTCAAACCATACTATGATTCCTCCTCCAAACACATCATTGAGGAGTGCCTTATTGACGATGCACCACTTTCGAGACATCAAGAGGTTGCTGCCGAACCAAGCATGGACATTCCGGCCACAAACCCTGCTGTCGAGCAGCAGCACCCCATTCCAGCCACGCCACCACCTGCCGGACCTGCCATTGCCAGCAGGGTTGATGCACTCACATCGGATACGCCAGACATGGCAGAACAGGCGCCGGACACGCAGCCGGATACGCTGCCCTCTACAAGTGCACAATCGGATACGAAATGCCATGAGCTTCTCATTGAACTTCTTCATGCCGATGTGGAATGCTTTGGAGCGAGATGAACACATGCAATATACGGTGAAAAGTCTAGGCTATGGACTATAAACACAAAGCGCTACTTGGGAGGCAACCCAATTCAATCAAAGAAAAGTGAAGGAGCCATCACCGAGAGTTTGAAATTTCTTAACCCCTCTCTTTTTCTTTGATTTGTGATGATATGTTGGTTTATGTTAGTCTATTGCATACTTAGGAAATTCGTTGATATTGTTTTGTGCTTACATTGAGGACAATGTAATTTTCTAAGTGTGGGGTGAGATAGCATATTCCGTTTTTGTTTTTGCTTCTTGTGTGCTTAGTTTAGGAAAGAAAAATTCAGAAAATTGTTCCACAAAAAGAGAGTGTTTTTATTTGTTTGTTTCGAGTCTTAGGATGCCCCTAATATGTCAATGATGTTTTTCTCCTCTTTGCATACATAGATGATAGTTGTGCATACAATTAAAATTGTGAGTTTCATGGATTATGTGCATTGCACTACTACAAAAATCTCAATACACAACATAAATCAGACAACACTTTGAAAGTTACATGTTGTGTGAATCACTGAACTGTTTCACACAACCTAAAGTGAATAATTTGTGTTGTATGAGGGTACACATTTTCCATATTCTGAAAAACGTTTTTCCAGATTTTGTCACACAACTCTGACACACATTTTCTGTTGTATGATTAATGAAAATCTTGGCGGCAGAACTCCCGCCGACATTGAAACTCAAATTTGGGCAAGGTCTAGATCGACAGACAACAAAATTCTTGTTTTGTGTTGTATGATAATGTCACATCCTGCATTAGGTGTCACCAAGTGTAAGGTGACAAATACTTATACAACAGAATTTTGTAGTTTTGTTGTATGACTGGGTTTGCTTGTCATTCTCCCACATTCATTTTGGCTCCAATGGCTTGGGGTAACAATTCTCAAAGCGGGAAATTTGCCTCCATAATTTTCTGGTTTTGAAAACATACATGTGTTACAATTCTCACAACAATTGTTTTCTATTCTGTTGTGCAATTGTTTTGAAGCTTCTACAGGAACACACACATGGAATACCTAGTATAAAGAAAAGAAAACTGGTACAACAATTTTATAATTTTCTGTTGTACGAAGGAAAACCTAATACCATGCCAAACTTCTCAAAATTGAAAATTGTGGCTAGTGGTAAATACAGTGGTTCCCCCTCCACCAAGACCCAACCTTGAATCTCACTCAAAAAAGCCTGACCTTTCCCTTGTCTCCCTTCCTGAATCTGACCACAACCAACCAAGTTCTCCATTTCCCCGAAATGGGTTCCCAGCTCGGTTCCGATGCACTCCCCATGAAACCCTCCCCGATTCCAACCCAAGACGACGACACCCCAAACCCAAACGCCTCCCTCCTCTCCTTCAATACCTCCTCAACCTCCTCACCTCCCCCACCTTCCCACAAACCCACCATCATCTTCATCTCTCTCCTCCTCATCACCACCATAGCTCTCTCCGCAGTTTTTGCTTTCGCCTTCCTCTTCTTCTCCAACCCCTCAACCTCCACCGCACACACCTCCACCACCACCACCACCTCCTCACTCGAAAATTAATTTCACCAAAATCTCCAGATCTGAACTCTCTCTCTTTCTCTCCACTCCAAACCCACCCCACCCCACCCAGTTCGATTCCTCCCCCTAAACGACTCAAACCCCGAACTCTCTCTCTCTCTCTCTCTCTCTCTCTCTCTCTCTCGATCCCGAGTTCGTTTTTGGCTCTGGCAGAATCTTCCACCATGACCAAATCTCTCAGCCCATGAACCCAGTTCGATTACGAACTCAAAGCCATTCCTGGTAAGGCCATTTTCAGCCAGACCCAGTTCGATTCCTCCCCAGTTTCTACTCAAACCCTCCCAAACCCATTTTCAGCCAGTACCATTTCGATTACCCAGTCCGTTGTCCGTCCAAGCCGCCATTTCTCTCTCTCTAGAAACGTACCCAACCAAAATGTAGAGAGAGAACAAAAGCTCCAAATCAATCAAGCCATGGTGTCCACCTCTCAGAACAGTAACAACAAAAGCCTCCATTCCCTTCTCGCCTCAAAGCTCACCAGCCTCACCATCCCCTCCTCCTCATCTCCGCCTCAAGATTTCGACTTCAATGACGTTTTCGGCCCCCCAACCACCTCCACCGACTCCTCCGTGCTGCTCATCCAGAACCGCTCCCACTCCTTCGTCCGCCCCTCCCCGCGCTTCACTCCTTCCTCCTTGCTCCTTGTAAGTGAGGAGAGATTCTACACTGAGTGAGTAGGTGAGGAGAGATTCAAACAAGAAATTGTTGGAGAGACAAATGGGTTGGCTGACGCAATTCCTAGCAGCCGTGGCTTTCTTAGCCCAAGGAAAAGGAGGGGTGTATTCTTCTTGGGACTATCACATCAGGTGGGCTTGTCTCTAGTTTCGGTGGAGGAAATCATTCCTTTCTTTTGAGATCTGCACCTGGGTGGTGAATATTTCAGTGCTCAAGTTCTGGGTTTTGTTCATAACTCAGAACTGGAAAGAAGGAAACTTGAACTGGGCAGTGGAGTTGTGGGGCTGAAGAGAGGTTTTATGTGAGTTTTGCTTTCTGTTTTGGTATGTTATTATGCTGATGTTGATTTGAATTAGTTTTTCATGATGTTCATGCATATATGTTAGATTCTGTTTCTATCTATGTTGCATCAGCTGCGTTGAACTGAATCAGTTTGTGGTTTTCTGATATTGGGGTTGATGTTTACATTCAGCTTCTATTGGCTCAGTATGCTGTTTGACTTGAATAATTGTCATTAGTTCATGAACAATGAGGTCGTGTTGAATTCATCACTATCAGACTAATATCATCTAGTATCTACAATTTCTGGAACTTCTTTGTTGGTTGGCCCAACGGTATATATTCATGTATCTGTGTGTCATTATTTTTGAACCCAATGATAGTTTTGTCAATTTTCTTGCTGTTTTCACTTTTATACATCATTGGATACTAATTTCACCCAACAATTTGTCATCTGTTGTTTTCTACATTCATCATGCGCCATGCTCTATCCTCAGGCCTCCCTGAAATTATCTTTGGTTTTCTTCTACATTGTATTATTGTCTGTTGTTGTATTCTTCTAAAATTTTATTTTGGTAATTACTATGGCAACAAGTGGAATTCTCGACTTTGACCTGGTGCTGGAGCAGTGGTTGCTCTCTTAATTATTATTCCTTAGATGGGAGGAAATCTTTTTTTCTTTTACTGCTTTCCGGTTGTTTTGTGTGGTTTCTTGTTTTTGTGGCAGCATGATTTGTCTTTGTTGACCATCATTTTGGTTGTTAATGTAAAATTTGTTGGTTGTTTCTTTGTTCAATGTGCTGCATGTTTCTTATTTGCTTGTTAAGACTGTTATTTCTGAAGGCCATTGATATGGTCGAAATTGTAGATACTAGATGATATTAACCTCAATGGATTTCCAATTTTACTTCACCCAGCATGTGTTTGTCACATATCTATCAACTTATCAGACTCTATATCTTGCATCATTTGGTGGATTAGGAGATTTTAAATCAAGGGCAATGGTTTAGATATCAGGTACAAGGCTTATTGGGTCTTGTTGTTCATATTAAATTGATTTTTTGTATACATATGGGGTAGCTAGGCTGAATGTAACATTTATCTGAATCGATGGTGGCATTGGGAGCTTGGGGTAGATTAAAGGAACATTTAATGGCAATGGCCACAATTAGTTAATGGAACATGTGTCATGTTCAGAAACTAATGAGTTTGTTCACGAGGTAAGAGAATTTTGGTTAGCCTTGTAAAGTCTCCTAAGTACTGTCCTAGCCTGCCTGAAACTATTCTGGGACTGAAAAAATAAAATAAAACTCATGATTTAAATTTTAAGTTGCTCTACTCGTGTGTTAATGGTGACCTTCCACTTTGATACAGGCCGGAATATTCGGTAATATGCAAAATCTGTATGAAACAGTTAAGAAAGCCCAAAATGTTGTACAAGTTGAGGCAGTGCGTGTGCAGAAAGAGCTTGCTGCGTACGTTCTGTATACCCAGATATCTGATACTCATATTACTATATATTCCTTTCAGTGTTATATTTATCTTTTCATCTTCGAATTTTCAGGGCCGAGTTTGATGGTTACTGTGAAGGTGAGATAATAAAGGTATGATATACTCTTGCTAAAGGGGAATACTTTATGTGTAGAATTTTGGCCTTCCAAGCTTTGCTTGTTTACTTGTATCTCAATGGTAGTTTAACTTGCAAGTTCCCTAAGAAGGTTTTCCTTAACCTCTTTTGTTTTATGACTTCATCAGTAGTTACATGGGACTTCCAGTCTTCCCTTGTCCAATTGCAAATATAGAACTTTGTACTCTTTCTGGTAACCAGCAGCCAGTACGCACAGAGATAACCGAGGCTGCTATGGAACTAGGAGCCGAAGTACGTTACAATTATATTAACCCATTTTCCGGTGTACACAATTTTCTTAAAATTTGTTTAGCTGAGATAGATTCATTGTTTTTCCATGTGTAGCTCAGTAGATTAAAGACTGAGTTTTGGCTTTGTTTATATGTGAAGGTGGTGGCTGTAGCTGTGTTCCTGGCTTTGGCCTTTGCTTTTTATGTGTTCTTTGCTCCTTTTGTGGGGAAGAAGATTTTCCAGTATATTGTGATCGGCCTCTACACTCCTCTTGTAAGCATTCCTCTCTTAAAGTTGTTTTTGTTGATTAAGTTTTTGCTCATTTTTGGTGGGTTTAAGAACTGAGATCCGTGATTTCTCTGCTTTGGCATGTGAATTATGTGTTTGCTTTCTCCAATCTGGGTTCTTGAACTTCGGGGTAGCTCACTTTAGGTTGGTAAATTTTATACTTCGAAAAGTATGTCATGGCTTATCAGGAAAATGGGTGCTGGTCTTTTGGTCTTGTGAGAACTCCTGCCGGTTTATGATGCATGATTTTCAAACTTGATGTGTGGACAATGGCGCATTATTAGTTTGTGTGAGGTAGAGTGATTGCTTCAAAACCCTGTAGATGAACAAACTAGCTCAAACGGAGTATCTGTGCAGCCATTCTTTTAATATTGTACTATTTATGTGCTGATTTTTCATAGTGAATTTGAACTTCAAGGACTCATTCCATCACACTTATTGCCTTCTATTTTCATGGCTTTGAGATTTAGGACCAACTCTTTTGTTTAATGTGAGCATTCAGACCCACAAGTAGTAGTGTATGTTAGATGACATTCACAGATTATCTTAGAAGGTCTACCACATGAGGTTGGCCTAAAGTGTTCGTTTATAGGACCATATATTCAACCATGATGATATGAAGTACCATTTTCTGTTAGTCTTGCTGTCATGTCATGAGAAACTTTATGCAAAGTTGTATTCACAGTGTTTTGCCAGACCCTACCTTTTGTTACTTCTTATTCTTACTTACTGCTATTGCAGATTCCTCACTTGAGACCTGCTGAATATAAGAGGTCCAGATTATCAAGGAACAGAAGGACTGTGAATCGTGCCTATGGTGGTGTTCTTTCTGGTGGAGCTGTGAGAGAGAGGTTTGTAGTTCTAGACTAGATTTATTGGGGCATTTCTTGTTTGGTGGAGTTACTGATGCAACCTTTTGAGTTGCTTTTAATTACTGATAGTTTCCCGGTGATTTTGCAGGATAATTCGTGCAACTTTGTAGGTTTTTAGAACAATATTTCAGCTTTAGATTGTAGCTAGGAATGCAGCAGCTAGGTAGAAATATTGCTAGCACTTTGAACTTATGTTTGTGTTGCAATCTCATCTGTGTATGCTTTCAGCTTAGGCTACTCGAATGATATGTAAGCTTTAAGCAATGTTTTAATGGTAATGTCTACTTGGTACTGTTTTGATGGAATGGATTCAAGTGTGGTTTTATGTGGTAATATGAAGCATTATTTTTAGAAAAATATTCCAGGTTTGCATTACATAATGAACAGACAACAGGTGACTATCAATTAAAGTTCAGACAACCTAAAATTGCTCACACAAATGGTTGACAAAAAGAATATGTTGTATGAAATCAAATTGTTTTTTGAATCATACAACTCAATAAATATGAAACGAAACCAGTTGTCTGAATCAGACAACTAAATAAGTGGGAGATGAAATCTGTTGTGCGAATGAGACAACAGAATAAAATTGCAATATTTTGTTGTATGTTTAAAACTTACACAACATAAAAGTATGTATATTCTGTTGTATGAACTAGACATGTCAGTGCAGCGAATGCCAAGCCAGCCATGGCATGGCATATAAGTTGTACAACAGAAATTATAAGTTGGTTGTTGGACGTTTCATCACACAAGCTCGAGATATACGACGGTTTTTTCGAACTTACACAACGGTGCAGCACCGTTGTGTATTGAGTTTTTTGTAGTAGTGTTGGTAGGAGCATATACGACTTGTTGATTATGAAGCATGCATGTTTTAGCTAGTTTATTTCGATAATAACCTATGTGAGCTTTAGAGCCAATTTGCTTTCTTCTTGAGCGATAAAAAGATAAAATTCGATAGATTCGTAGGAAGCATGAAACCTCATAATTCTTTGCATATTCGATGACTATATGCCATAGCTTTTAATGAACTCTAGTATGCTAGAACTTACTCTTGTTGATTTTTCGAAACGTTTTTATCATAAAATACCTTGATTTTGAATGTGATTGAATAAAGATCATTTAGGTTTACCACCATTGCCAAATAAAGAATGTGTCCTATTGGAGCCCGTCGTGGGACACCTTAGTAAACCCCCTTTGAGCCTACGATTAGCCTTTTCTTTCATCACCCTTAAACACTTTCCATGAACTTAGTATAGTGACGCCTTTACCTTATGTGTTGGCAAAACTTGACTTTTGAAAGCGTTTTCGCGTGTGTGATGAAGAAGAACAAGTGTGGGGTAGACTTAGCCATGAATCTATTTGAGAAGTGTATGTATGCCGTGCCAAAAGAAAAGAAAAAAAATGCTCGGATTAAAAAGAAAAGAAAAGAAGCCGAGAGCAAGAAAAGAAGAGGGCACGGCATAGGCAAGAAAAGAAAAATTTTGTGCATGGCTATTGTCTTGAGTATTGTTGTAATGTTTTATGGGAAGAAAAGAATGAAGTATGGCTCCAACAAGATGAAATTTGACCCTTTCGGCGAGAAGACATAAGGAGATCGAGCTTTGCTAAAGGCCTTAGTGACGTCTTTGAGCCTCCTTATCCAAATATCGAATACCTCTTAGCCTAGCCTCATTACAACCCTTTTATTGATCTTTTTCATGATTCTTAAGATGGTTAAAATTGATTGTGGAGATTATCTCAAGAGTAAGCATATGGTTTTGATTCATTGGTGCATATAGTTGTCATATGAGGTTTTTCCATAAAAAAAATTCACAAAGTGCTTTTCGTTTCTTTGATATATGCAAGTCACTCTTTGTAATTCATTATCTTTCACTTGCATATACTTATGTGTGAATAACCATGCTTCGAGAGAAAAGAAGAGAGTATGCCTTGTGAGGTGATTTGAATTAGCTTTAACATGTTTACATGCTTACCTTTTGCTCTTATATGTTCATATTGATGTCACATGTTCATGAAGCTCGGAGTTTTCGTGCTTAGCATTCTCATGCATTAACTTGAAAGCTATGTGTACATACGAGCCTGAGACAAATTGTTAGGGGCAATAGTGTGTTTAGAGTCTAGTTTAGTTTAGTTTGCTAAGAGACTAGCAAAGGATAAGTGTGGGGTAGTTGATAGGAGCACAATGTGCGACGATATTATATGCTTATGCCCTCGTTTATGCTTTTTTTAACCCTTATTTATCTAAGATAGAGTCATAATATAGTTTAGTGTTGATTCGGTAGAGTTTTAATCAAATATGCGTTAGAATCCGAAAAATGACTAAGTTTGAGAAATCTGGAAAATAGTGTAAAATATGTCTTTTTCGTGATTTTGAGATGAATGAAACTGTGATCTATCCTTGTCCAAATTCTATGAAATTTGGCGTGCTTAATATTCATATGCTAAGGAATGTTGTGTTAAAATTTCAGATCAATCGGAGTTCGGGAAGTCACCCAAAAGTTTGCTGCAAAACGGCAGTCCGAGCATTCCAATCCAGGGGCTTCCAGGATTTTCCTGGGACTTTGATCCAACTTCGAAAAATCATTCCCGTCGACTCACAAGGAGTTTGATCGAACTGTTTTATGGGGACATGACCATATGTGTCTAGTTTATCTGAGACTTGGAATCGCATCAATCGGAGCTCCACGGATAGAGATATGCCGGAATTACTGCAACAAGGTCAAATCTGCCGATTCCAGGAACCTACTGCCCCCTTTTTGTGTTTTCTGCTTTTAATGGACCAAATGGTGCGCAAATGTATTTTTGAAGATGGTTCAAGATTTATGAAGGGAAGAGGAAGACACTAGGCCATGGCATTGAAGAAAAATATGAAGAAAGAAGTTCTCCTAGTCACACTAGGAGAAGCTGCCGAATAGAGGCAGATTGTGTGCTTGATGTTGCTGCCGGCAATTGGGGCATTTTCGATGGACCAAGACATATCAAATGAAGTCCAAGATCATACAAGAAGTCCATGAAGATGTGAAGCCCAAGCCTTGAAGAAAAAAATTCAGAAAAAGAAAACCTAATTGAACTATGAAAGGAAGGTTCCAAATCCTATTCCAACTTGGTTTGCTTTCTCCTTGTGATTAAAGGGCTGCCGGCAACACCCCTTCTCCTCTATATATACCCCCACTTTTGCATTCTGAAAATCATCTCATCTCTTGCAAAACACTAGCCAAAACTCTACCAAATTTCCTACCAAAGTTCTAACCCGAAACCCTAAAATACATAGTCACCGATTCCACCACCACCATTCAACACCGAACCCATTCCTTGACTCAGCCACTGCCGAGCCTCTCTCCCCACACCAAGACGAAGCTCTCCAAGGTTTCTAAAGTGTGATCCATCCCTATGACTTGTATTTTTATTTTCGGTTTAGTCACATTAGTTGTTATAAAAATACTTTGTTTTCATTTGGTATTGTATGATGAACATGAATTGCGATTTTTGTTGGAATTTATGTTATGACTTGTGCAATTTTTAATTCATGGATTTTGTATGTTTAGATAATTAGGGCAGTGGTATTAGAAGCATGTTTAAGATTTAAATTGGTTAGTAATCTAAGGTGAGGGCATGAAAATCGATACTTGGTGTTGTCTTTGAACATGATCTAGGTATTAGGTTTAATCTGCTAGAGTAATTACAAACTAGATGGACCTAACGGACTCTATGATTTGTGTTATTCACTTAGGGCTATTAATCTTAGAACTTGCATGCTAAATAAGATGATTGACAACCTTACTTGTGTACATGTTTTCGATTTAAGACTCTTGTGCGATATATGTTAAGTCTTAACCGGATTAGCATAAAAATCTTTAGGGCTAGAGCGAAAGTTTGTCCTAAAAGAACTTAAGGAAGTCTAGTAACTAGGTACAGAGCGAAAGCTCTAGTTGCGGTCGAAACGAATTTGAATTTTGAACATGCTAAATACTTGTCTCTTACTTTCTTGCATATGAATCTATGTTTTAAAAAGTCTTTTGTGTGAACTGTTTTGTGAAAGATGATGATCACCTGTAAATATTAGACTTACGATTTTATTTTCTATTTTTGTTGCCGTGCCTAGTATTAGGGCAGCAAGCTGCCGTACCACCTATTTCCCCCATTGTGACGTGTGATTATGTAAATATGTATTTGTTTCTGTCTAACAATTTCATATTTCAGGTACCCTTAATCCCCGACCTAGAACGATCCCTACTTGCTCATACTACTAACGATATTTTGTAGGGTTATTATTGCATGCGAGCTTCGGCTCACGTCAGCGCCGTTGCCTGAGATTATAAAATCTTGTTTTATGTGAATGTTAAAGTGTGTTAATATTTGTGATGTAAAGTTTGTTAACAATCCGTGTCTCTAATTCTAACGTATATTTATATATCCTAACTCTCTAACATGACGTTCTAACTCTTGTATTTTCTTCTTCTAACCTTGAAAAAAATTTTGTTGAAACCGTCGCTTGTATGAATCTGTATATCCTGGTATTTTAGTTTATTGTTTTTGTTCGTTTTGATGTGTTTTGTGTGTGTGCAGGTCGAACTTGAAAGAAAAAGTGCAGGAAATACGGAAGTTCTGCCCAAAGAGAAATCGGGCAGTGCAGTCAGTCGACTTTGGATGGCTGCTGTTTTCAGCTCACAAAACCTGGGAAAGTGAGCCATACACCGTTGGAAAGGTCTTTGAGTCTACTTTCAGTAGGATTTTACAGAAGTAGATTTGGAGTCTCGAGCTGCTCCCAGTTTCAATTTGAGTGCACGAAGGTCAATCTGGCGAAGCAGAACACTGGGCAGATCAATAGGTCCGATTAAAGGCCAAACAAAGAGTACTTCTGCTGGTCCGATTGAGGCAAATTTTATACCGTTGAAAAGCTCTGTGTGTCCACTACAACTTTGATTTAGAACACGTTTGCATTCGGACAATGGAGCACACCCAAATTCGGGCCTCAAAAGATACAGAGACATCTGCCGATGCTGCCCAGAAGCTGCCTGCAGCCTGCAGCCTGCTCCTGCGATGCTACTGTCCTGCTGCTGCCCCTGCACCATGCCATGCTGCCGAGTAGCCATGCTACTGCCCTCCGGAGGCCACTGCCGAGAGTCTTCCTGTCGATACCTTGCCACTGCAAGAGAGCAAGGTACTGCATGCCAAACACTCCGAATGAAAGGGCTGCTGCCCCAACTTCCAAGCACATGGCACAATGAATACACAAAACACACGGTGAAGAGTCTAGGTTAAGGACTATAAAAATAAAGCGCTTATGGGGAGGCAACCCCATACGATCAAAGAAAAGTGAAGGAGCCATCACCGAGAGTTTGAAATTTCTTAACCCTTCTCGTTTTCTTTGATTTGTGATGATACGTTGGTATATGTTAGACTATTGCATGCTTAGGAAATTCGTTGATATAGATTTGTGCTTACTTTGAGGGCAATGTAATTTTCTCAGTGTGGGGTGGGATAACGTATTCCGTTTATGTTTTCGTGTGCTTAGTTTAGAAAAGAAAATTTCAGAAAATTGTTCCACAAAAATAGAGTGTTTAATTTGTTTGTTTCGAGTCTTAGGATGCCCCTAATATGTCAATGATGTTTTTCTCTTCTTTGCATACATAGATGATGGTTATGCATACAATTAAAATTGTGAGTTTCATGGATTTTGTGCATTGGTAGGAGTATGTAGAACTTGTTGATTAACGAAGCATGCATGTTTTAGCTAGTTTGTTTCCATAATAACCTGTGTGAGCTTTAGAGCCAATTTGCCTTCTTCTTGAGCGATAAAAAGATAAAATTCGATAGATTCGTAGGAAGCATGAAACCTCATAATTATTTGATTATTCGATGACTATGTGCCATAGCTTTTTAATGAACTCTAGAATGCTAGAACTTACTCTTGTTGATTTTTAAAAACGTTCTTAGTCATAAAATACCTTGATTTTGAAAGTGATTGAAAAGATCTTTTAGGTTTACCACCATTGCCAAATAAAGCATGTGCCTATTTGTGCCCGTCGTGGGACATCTTAGTAAACCCCTTTGAGTCTACGTTTAGCCTTTTTCTTTCATCACCCTTAAACACTTTCCATGAGCTTAGTATAGTGATGCCTTTACCTTATGTGTCGGCAAAGCTTGATTTTTGAAGGCGTTTTCGCGTGAAGTGATGAAGAAGAACAAGTGTGGGGTAGACTTAGCTAAAAATTATGAAAAATTGTATGTGAGCCGTGCCTATGAGAAAACAAAAGAAGAAAAATTGAAATCGGATGGAAAAGAAGAAAAAGAAAACTCAAGTCCGAAATAAAAGAAAAAGTGTAGGCACGGTTTCAAAAGAAAATTACTAAGTCTAGTCTTGAAAAGTGTTGTGAATTTGGAGTTTTGTTTATATGTGAAGGTCTACTATTGTTATATTTTGACTTTTGTTCATATTCACTATGTTTTGGGAAAGTAAAG
Source organism: Potentilla sterilis (assembly GCA_963682095.1). Taxonomy (NCBI): domain Eukaryota; kingdom Viridiplantae; phylum Streptophyta; class Magnoliopsida; order Rosales; family Rosaceae; genus Potentilla; species Potentilla sterilis. The sequence continues at coordinate 45,660,094 of OY821755.1, read as the reverse complement.
AATGAAGTATGGGTTCAACAAGAAAAAATTCGGCCCTTGATGAGAAGACATAAGGAGATTCGAGCTTTGCTAAAGCGCACGGTGACGTTTTGAGCCTCCTTATCCAAATATCGAATACCTCTTAGCCTAGCCCCATTACAACCCTTTTGATTGATCTTTTTCATGATTCTTAAGATGGTTAAAATTGATTTGTGGAGATTATCTCAAGAGTAAGCATATGGTTTTGGTTCACCAGCACATAGTTGTTATATGAGGTTTTTCCATTAAATTTCACAAAGTGCTTTCGATTCGTTGATATATGCAAGTCACTCTTTGTAATTCATTATCTTCCACTTGCATATACTATTGAGTGAATAACCATGCTTCGAGAGAAAAGAAGAGAGTATGCCTAGTGAGGAGGATTGAATTAGCTTAACATGTCTACATGCTTACTTTTGTTCTTCTATGTTTTTATTGATGTTACATGTTCATGAAACTTGGAATTTTCGTGCTTAGCATTCTCATGCATTAACTTGAAAGCTATGTGTACATACGAGCCTGAGACAAATTGTTAGGGGCAATAGTTTGTTTAGAGTCTAGTTTAATTTAGTTTGCTAAGGGGCTAGCAAAGGATAAGTGTGGGGTAGTTGATAGGAGCACAATGTGCGACGATATTATATGCTTATGCCCTCATTTATGCTTTGTTTAACCCTTATTTGTCTAAGATTGAGTCATAATTTAGTTTAGTGTTAATTTGGTAGAGTTTTGGAAAAGTTGGTTAAGAATCTGAAAAATGACTAAGTTTGAGAAATTTGGAAAATAATGCAAAATATGTCTTTTTCGTGATTCTGAGATGAGTAAAAATGTGAACTATCCTTGTCCGAATTTAATGAAATTTGGCGGGCTTATTATTCATATACTGACGAATGTTGTGTTAAAATTTTAGATCAATCGGAGTTCGGAAAGTCACCCAAAAGATGGCTGCAAAACAGCAGTTCGAGCAAACCAATCCAGGGACTTCCAGGATTTTCCTGGGACTGTGTCCCAACTTCGAAAAATCATTCCCGTCGACTCACAAGGATTTTGATCGAACTGTTTTATATAGAGGTAGCTATGTGTGTCTAGTTTAGCTGAGACTTGGAATCGCATCAATCGGAGCTCCGACGAGGGAGATAAGCCGGATTTACTACAACAACGTCTGTTCTGCCGATTCCAGGAACCTACTGCCTCCTTTTTGCGATTTCTGTTTTTGATGGACCAAATGGTGTACAAATGCATATGTGATGATCGTCCAAGCTTAAGAAAGGTTAGAGGATGACACCAAGCCAAGGCATTGAAGAAAAATCAGAAAAAGAAGTTTCCTAGAAGAACCATGAAAGGAAGGAACCAAAACCTTGTTGCACAAGGATTGCCTTTGCCGATTTGGACTAGGTTTTCTACCTAGGGTTTTCTGACGAATTTGCCTCTATATAAAGCCATCTTTTACACAGAAAAACTTGTCACATTCCAAAGTAAAAAGCTAGTCAAAGCTCTACCAATATTTCCCAAGAGTCCTACATAAAACCTAGCCGAAAATCACCCCCATCTCACCTACAAAATTCTGCCGACACCACCCACTGCCGAGCAGCCATCTTCTCCACCAACCACCGGATCCATACAAGACGAAGTCTCCAAGGTTTCTAATGTGTGATCCACTCCCTTCTCTTGGCTTTGTAATTTTTGTTGTAGTTATGTTAAACTTTGTCTATGAAGTTAGCATGAACTTTTGGTTTCAATTTGTATGTCTATGTATGAATTGGATTGAAATTTGGTTTTATGATTTGCATATTCAATTCGTCTTCTTTATTTTTAAGTGGTTTTTGAGAGTAAAGAATCGGATTGTTTGTTAAAAAGTAAGGGAAATATATGATGAATTAGTAAGTAGGATAATCGGCAAATATGTGTTAATTTGATTTTAGGGTTTTCTTGACTTGTTCTTTAAATTCGTGTGCTTTAAGATTGGTAGCCTATGTAAGTGTAATACATAGATTATTGATCTCATCAGCCGAAAATTAATATGGATTAAGTAATCAACGAGTTACTTAGTTTGTGTTGTTTTTCACGAGGGTTAGAGTGGTTTAAAGAACATGCTTGTTGATGAGATGATTGACAACCTTACTTTATTAACTTGTTTCCGACTAAAAAGATTTCGTGCTCAATTACTATGCATGTTTGTTTTCATCTATAGGAGTTCTCAAATATGTTTAGTACAATTTTAGGGTTAGACGTAAAGTTAATCTTGAATACTTATGAAATCTATTGGTTAGTAATACCTATAGGGAGCTAACTAGGTCGGAGTTAAGTTGAGTCTAGAACGCTTTAATGCTTTGCCGTGAGTCTTGCTTGCTTATTCGTTATGTGTTTTGATTGCTTTCATGTTAGTGCTTTGTGGAAGAATGTCGACCAAACTTGTAAATAGTAATTTAGGATTTATTTTCAGCAATTTATTTTCGTGCCTAGCGTTAGGGCAGCCCTTACTGCCAAACCTCACCTCAATCCCCCTTGATTTCGTGTGCATATATTTCAGGTACCCTTAATCCCCGGCTAGAACGATCCCTACTTATTCTATACTACTAACGATTGTAGGGTTATTATTGCTTGATGCTCGCTTCGGCGACTCATCAGAAGGCTTTGCTGAATCAACAAAACCAGGAGGTTGGACCATAAAAACATCCTCCTTGAGCAGACCATGAAGAAATATATTTTTAACGTCTAATTGACGAAGTGACCAGCCCCGAGATACAGCAATGCATAACACAACACGAATTGTAGTAGGTTTAATCACAGGGCTAAATGTTTCATCGTAATCAATACCTTGTTGTTGGTGGAATTCTCTGGCAACAAGATGAGCCTTGTGACGTTCAATGCTACCATCAGAGTTGTGCTTGATGCGGAATACCCATTTACAGCCGACCAGGTTCTGAGAGGGAGAAGGAGGTACCAAGGTCCAAGTATTATTTTTTAGCAAAGGATTGATTTCCTCGCTCATCGCAGCGCGCCATACTTCATGTTTGGAAGCCTGGGAATAACATGTGGGTTCTACATTTTCAACAACAGTGACAAGAGCTTTTGGAATTGGGTATTTGATCATACCATCAGGGAGGGGCGGGCTCAACATCCATTTTGAGAACGAGTCTGAGGACCAGACTGAGTTGCGCCGGATGTGGAGGATGGCAAAGATGGACTGGAATCTGCAGCAGATGATGGAGGATGAACCGGCGACGCGTCGGACGGTGGAGCCACAGCAAAGGAGGCGGCGATGGTGAGTGAAGATGGAGGAGGAGCCCGCGACGGAGAAGAAGAGGAAGGTGAGATCGGCGGAGGAGGTAACGCCGATGTGATATCATGCGGTAGCGGGTCGGCGAAGGGAGGGGGCGCCCGTCGGCGTGTGTATGTGATGACAGGGGTGGATGACCGGTTCAGCGGCGGGGGTGGATGGCTGGGGCGCCAATGTGGTCTGCAATGAAGAAGATGACTCGCTGGCTGACACTGTTGGGTCAATGTGGGTGCGGGGAGCATCAATAGGGACAATAGAGTCATGGGCTGGATCGGAGGCAGTGACTTGGGCCTGAGCTTGTGGGCTAGATAAGAGAATGAACTCCAGCGAGCCTGAATCGTGTACCTGCATAGTTTTATAAGGAAAAATTATTTCGTTAAAGATGACACTCCTAGACACATAGACACGACCAGTGTTTGGATCAAGACATCGATAACCCTTATGTTGAGGGCAATAACCAAGAAAAACACATTCGATGCTACGACCTGAAAATTTATTAGGAAAATAAGACCCAAGATAAGGAAAACAAGAAGACCCAAACATCCGAAGATAGGAGTAGTTTGGTTGACGACCAAAAAGACGAGTGTGCGGAGTATTCCAATCAAGAGTATGTGTGGGTAAAATATTAATGAGATAGACAGAAGTCAAGACTGCTTCAACCCATAATTTTTGTGGGACACCAGAGGTGAGGAGGAGACTGCGAGTCATGGTAATGATATGACGATGCTTGCGTTCAGCAAGACCATTTTGTTGTGGTGTATGAGGGCAAGAAAATCTCTGTTGAATTCCCAAAGAGGTACAATATGATACGACCCGAACCTCAAATTACCTTTTGACTGTTTTATCTTTTATTTTTACGTTTCAGGAATTGTTTTTACGATTCGAAAGTTCTATAAGTTTACTTTTAAATGAGTTGACCTGACTGAGGATTTTATTTCATGATGAGGTAGAAGACGTTGAAACGAGATCGTGGACACGTGACACGTTTATTTTGGAGTTCGTATGAAAAAGTTACAATGTAAAATACGTAACTTTCCGATTTTGGACGAGTATAAATAGTCGGGAGGAAAAATTTCCCGAAAGGGAAATCCTCCATTTTCTTTTTCTTTTTCTTTTCTTTCTTTTTCTTCTTTTCTTCTTTCTCTCTCCTCTCCCCCGACCCAGCGCCGCCCTCCACCTAGCTCCGTCGTCCGGCCGAACTGAGCTGGCGCACCGGTCCCGCTCGGACCATCTCCTTCTCCTTTTCCGTTCTGTGGCAGCGGCACGGCGTGAAACACCGCCGGCTGGCCGTTCGACGACCGAGTAGGTTCGACACAGTCGAACCGGAGCTCCCTACTCCGGCCATGGTTCGGCCCGATTCCGGTCGGGAATCGAAGGTCTCGGCTCGCACAACCACTCCACCAAAGGAATTGAACCAGTTTGCACCAGGTAAGGAGAATTTAGAATTTGAAATTTCTAGGGTTTTTGATTCCGAATTAGAGAGTTGTGTAATTAGTGTTTTTGGTGGATTTGGAGATTGTAATCGTGCTCAGAGCATAGAAAGGAGTCGATTAGGTGTAATTTGAGAGTTAGATTGTTAGAATTTGGTGAATTTCAGGTTTTTGGGATTTTGGCCGCCTTATGCGGCGGCTGTTTGGTTTTTGGCGACGGAGGTGAAGGGGACAAGGTCCTGAGGTGGTGGCGGTGAAGGTGAAATTAGGTTGAATTGGAGTCGATTGGCGAGGTTTTGGGCCACTGTGGTGGCGGCGCCGGCGGCTGGAGGAAGAAGGGTGAATAGTGAAACAGTAAAAGGTTAAAGTAAAACAGTAAAAGGTGAAAAGTAAACAATAAACAGTAAATGGTAAATAGTAATTAGACTTTAACCATTTACTGTTTGACTTTCACAATTACTGTTTGACCTAAACTATTTACCGTTTGACCATTGAATATTATTGTTGACTTACCGTAAATAGATAAAAACTGTTTTAAAGGGGTTTTTCGACGAATTAACTAGTAAAAGGATTAATCGGACACGGGGTGGGTGTCATGAGTTATTTTCGGACGTAGATTGTTCGGTATTGAGGCGTAATCCCTATACCGGTGACTGAAAAAAGGAAAATTTGGAGGTTTCGTGCGAGTGAGGACGTCCGTAGATTTAACGTTTATAAATAATTTCTGAGTTCAGTGATATTTATAAATACGTCCCTGTTACAGGTCGAGAGGCTACTCGACGTGACGAGAGCTCGGAATAGCGGCAAGCTCGGTCGTACTGTGAGTGGATTTTATTTTAAATAATGCATGCATATAATTATGAAATGCAATTTATTTTTATAATGTTTTAAGCATGAAATGAATTGTCGGTCTTCAATAATTCTTATATATATATATAACTCAGATGTTTATGAATTTAATATTTTTATGAAATATGAATTTGAGTTATATATTTACGACTATTTTTAATAGTACGTACATTTATCCGAAAATGAGATTTCCGAGAATTTTACGATTTCACTATTTATGACTTTCACGACATATATATATATATATATATATATATATATATATATATATATTCTCTTTCGAGATTATTTTACGGCATATGGGATATGGCGGAGATGTATATTTTCTTCGAGGCTATTGTTCTATTTAATTATATTTATAAGCCTCTGATGTGCGGTTGGGAACCGTACTGATTTATGATATATAAGGGAAGTGTGTTTTCGATTTTGTTTTCGGATTTTTCACCATACTAGGGTCCATATATGTTTATTGCTAGCTAGCTTGGTCACCTGATCCCATGCGAGTTGACGACTTGACCATATAGGTCAAATTCACCTCGGTGGTCGACGTGTACAGGTAGCGTGGGACGCTATAGAGAGTCTTGGAGAAGAGAGATTCTGATCCTTAGCCTTGGAGGCTCATTATTATATGGTGGTTAACATTCTCCTATTTTTTTATTCGATTTTAGTAAACGGCCAATGGGATTGGCTCAGTGATATATATTTTATATATTTGGCTTTCAGGAATATTTTCTCTTATGAGACTTTCATTTATTTAATAAATTTCCGAACCAGCGGGGCTGGATTTTTATTACAAGAATATTTGAGAATGGGCCAATGGGATTGGTCCATATATATATTATTTAATTATTCGATATACCAATGGGGCTGGGTTTTTTACTACAAAAATTATTTGGGATTCGGCCAATGGGATTGGTCGTGATATGTTATTATTGGTTTTCGAAATAATTTCATTTGAAAATATTATTTGTTCATTTGATATATTAGCGGGGCTGATTTATGACTATGATTTTTCTGAAACGTGGGACGTTTTATGAAAATGCATGCATAGTGGTTTTCAATTATAAAATATTGGGAAAGTGATGTAATACTTTTTTTATAAAGTATTATTCGATATTGTTTTTATCCACTCACTCTAACGTTTTTAAATTACTTTCCCCTGGGCCATTCGTTTTAAATTGCCCAGTGTGCAGACTAGTTATCAGAGGTCAAGAGTACTCGAAGTCGAGGCATAGCTATCATCATTGTCGCTTCCGCTAGGTGGGATCTGTGATCCCTTATTCTTACATTCTTTTCGTTCTATTTTCAATTGTATTTCCAGTTCATTTTATTAGGTTGCTCTGATTACTTGTGAGTCAATTGAGTATAAATTGAGCTTGATTTTGGTGTTTTATTTGTGGCGGTTGTTATGATTTGGGGAGCAGGTGGCTCTAGGGGTTAAGGTTGGAACTGGAATTTAGAAGTGTTTTGGTTATTACAGGTTTTAGGGTTGTCCATCTTAAGATTGACTTATAGATTTATCGATAGAGTTAGTCTTAAGGTGGTCCCCGCAGGATCTTATCTGGATTTCAAGGTGAAATCTGGGGCGGGTCCTGTCATAATAGGAAGAGAATGCCTTATTAACGTATTCCGTACCATTATCACTTTGAAGGAATTTGATGGTTTGATTAAAAAGATTTTGAACCAAGGCCACCAGTGTTTGGAAATGAGTTAACACCTCATTTTTACGACGCATGGGATAAATCCAAGTGTATCGCGAAAATTCGTCTGTAAAGACAACATAATATCTATAGCCACTAACAGAGAGGACAAATGATTCCCATACATCACTGTGAATACATGAAAAAGAGAACCAGCAGTCTCATTATTTGTAGGAAAATGAAATTTATGAGATTTACTCATCGCACACTCACGACAAAAAGAATGAAAAGACAACTTAGAATTTATTATAGGACCAAGACGCGAAAGAACGTTGGATGACGGATGACCCAACCTATTGTGCCATATAGAAGAATGGATAGAGGTAAGAGTTTGTGGAGGACTAGAGACATTGGAGAGGTTGAGTGGATATAGCCCATCTTTACAGGGGCCCTGAAACAGAAGATGACCAGTGAGTAAGCAATAAATCTGATAGAAATCAGGAGCAAACAGGAAAAAGACACGATTATCTCTAGTAAAACGAGCAACAGAAAGAAGATTTTTACAGATGGAAGGAATACGAAAGACATTGTTTAAACTAAATTGAGAAGAACCTAAGGAAAGAGGAATGATACCGGTATGAGAAACGGGCATACTATCCCCATTACCCATATAAACAATGTGAGGACCTCCATAAGATTGTGGATTATTAACCGGCATGGCAGTCATATGGTGAGTAGCCCCCGTATCTGGGTACCAAGTGGGATCAACAACATGGTGCATACCAGCAAAAGGAACTGCAGCAATTTGGGGTCCAGTGAACCGATGTGGACACTGATGTAAACCATGTTGATTAGAATGACAATTTGGACACTGAGGAGCAGGGCCAAGAAGCCCATCAGGACGTGCAGCCCATGCTAGAGATGTAAAAGGCCCATATTGTTGCTGCATCTGATGGTTAGGGATCACACCAAAATAAGAACGCCCAGCTTGGAATTGAGGGCGCGCACCAGACCGGCGACCACGGTTGTGAAATTGTGAGGAACGACCACGGCCGGCCGGAGCACGAGAATCTGCGGAATTGGGACGGTAGTCACGGCGAGCTGGTGGTGAAGAGCCTGATTGAAAAGAGCAGTAGCAGAAGGCACGGAAGAGGGAGATTGCTGAGAATCAAAGGCAAGGACCCGAGCCCGAAGTTCAGTGAAGTCTGGAAGAGATAGTAGAAAAGTGTTTAGGGTTTCAATTGTATGATTTCATTCATCCCCAAAGTGGGTATTTAAACATCTATTACAAGATTCCTAATAGGAAAGGAATAAAGAATAAATCTTCCTAATAGGAAAGGAATAAAGAATAAATCAATTACAGCTTTACATTAGGAATCCTAATTCCTCTAAATATGCACAATATTAATTCCTCTAGATATGCACAATAGTCAACACTCCCCCTCAAGTTGGCGCGTAGATGTCAATCATGCCCAACTTGATAATCCATTTACTAAAGGCATCATGTGACAGACCTTTAGTAAGAACATCAGCTAACTGTTCTTCAGATGACACAAAGGGAAACCGGATAATCTTCTTGTCAAGGTTATCCCTTAAGAAATGTCGATCCACCTCCACATGTTTAGTTCTGTCATGCTGTACGGGGTTATGAGCAATCTCAATAGCAGCTGTATTATCACAATGTAAATCCATAGGTTTCTGGAGTTTGAAACCTAGCTGTTTAAGCACATTCTTGATCCATAACAATTCACACACGCCATTTGCCATTCCTCGATACTCGGCTTCTGCACTAGAGCGAGCAATGACCTTCTGCTTCTTACTACGCCAGGTTACTAAACTTCCACCAATGAAAGTAAAATAACCTGAAGTAGACGCCCTGTTGGTATGATCACCAGCCCAATCAGCGTCACTATAACCTGAAACACACACCTCAGAGACACACAACTCGTTGTCTCTTGCAAATAGTAGCCCCTTACCAGGTGTGCCTTTTAAATATCTGAGAATACGGAGTACTGCACTCATATGATCTACTCCAGGGTTATGCATAAACTGACTCACCACACTGACAGCATATGCAATATCAGGTCTAGTATGTGATAAGTAAATAAGTCTCCCAACTAAACGCTGATACCTGGCCTTATTCGTTGGAGTTTGATCTGGAAGAAGCTCCAACTTGTGATTCTGCTCAATAGGAGTGACAGCAGGCTTGCAGTCCAACAGACCTGTCTCAGCAAGAAGATCCAAGATATACTTTCGTTGGGACAATGTAATTCCATGCTTGGATCTTGCAACTTCGATTCCCAGAAAATACTTCAGGTCTCCCAAATCTTTCATGTCAAATTCCAGAGACAGCTGCTTTTGGAGACTTGCCATCTCACACGGATCATCTCCTGTAACCACCATGTCATCAACATACACTATCAAGGCAGTAGTCTTACCATTGTTGCGTTTCACAAACAAGGTATGATCGGAATTACACTGGCGATATCCAAACTTCTTCATTGCTTTGGAGAAGCGCCCAAACCATGCTCTAGGTGACTGCTTCAGACCATATAAGGACTTCTTCAAGTAGCACACTTTTCCTTCATCACCTGGTTTGCAGATGACACCTGGTGGAGCATCCATGTATACTTCCTCTTCCAAGTCACCATTCAAGAAGGCATTCTTTACGTCAAACTGTCGTAGGGGCCAATCATAACGAGCTGCAATAGCAATAAGAATTCTTATAGTGTTAATCTTGGCAACAGGTGCAAAAGTCTCTTGGTAATCAATTCCATACTTCTGGGTGTAACCCTTGGCAACCAGTCGAGCTTTATAGCGATCAATGCTTCCGTCAGCCTTGAGCTTTACGGTAAATACCCAGCGGCATCCAACAGTCTTCATACCAGGAGGCCTAGGAATCAAAAACCAAGTCTCATTCTTCTGCAGGGCTTCGAGTTCCTCATTCATGGCTTGCTTCCACTTGGGATCTGTTAAGGCATCCTGTACATTTCTAGGAATAGATACTGAAGATAATTGATGAACAACAAGTGCATGAGACTCAGACAACCTATGGTGGGAGACATAGTTAGCAATAGGGTATTTGGCTTTTGCATCTATACTAGGTTCATATTGCTGTTTAGGAACTCCTTTAGTTACCCGGTTAGATTTACGTACCTCAAGTGGAGCATCCTGAACAGCGATCTCAGCTGGTGATGTAGACGAGGGGAAGGTAGCTGTGGTACTATCTTGATTTTGGAAAACTGAAACAACCTCTCTGTCAGCAGCATTTTGGACCGGTCGAGCCACATTCATCGACCGGTCGATGATTTCATTCTGTCCGTCCATTACCGGGTTTTCGTTCTGTCCATCCGATGCAACATGTTCGACCGGTCGAAGACCATCACTCGGCCGGTCGATGACTTCGTTCTGTACATCCGATGCAACATGTTCGACCGGTCGAAGACCATCTCTCGACCGGTCGATGCTGTCATTCTGCTCCGGACCAGTTTTGTCAGAACCTCCAAAACGCATCTCCAACTGTTCTAAGTCATCAAATTCAGGTAGAGTAAGAGTATTACCTTCACAAGCACTCTCCCCCTGAAGGGAAGACGCTGAAACTCCCCCTGAGTAAAACGGTTCAGACTCACGAAAAGAGACATCTAATGACACATGAGTCTTCTTGGTAATAGGATCATAGCAACGATAACCTTTCTGAAAGTCAGCATAACCAATGAAGATGCATTTCAAGGCACAGGGATCCAGCTTGCCACGCAACTGCTTGTTAATATGGACATACACTGTGCAACCAAACACCCGAGGCTCAAGATTAGGAAGAGAGGGGACCTGCAGCAAGTCTTGTAACTTTCGGAGTGGACTTTGGAAATCAATAACCCGGGAAGGAGTCCGGTTGATCAGGTAAGCGGCAGAAGTAACAGCAGCACCCCAATAAGAGCGAGGGACATTCATGCCAAACAAAGAGGCACGAACAACCTCAAGCAGTGTCCTGTTCATACGTTCAGCCAAGCCATTCTGTTGAGGAGTGTATGCAATAGAAGTTTGATGACGGATTCCATGAGAGGCCAGATATGTCGACATGGAGCTACTAACATACTCACCTCCGTTGTCAGATTGAAGGACACGAATAGGCTGCTGGAATTGGGTCATCACCATCTTGTGAAAGTCAGTGAAGCGAGAGAAGACTTCACTTTTGCAGGTCATCAAGGATACCCAAGTCATCCGGGTACACTCATCAATAAAGGTAACAAAGTAACGAGCCCCAGTGGGTGTAGAAACTCTAGCAGGACCCCAAACATCAGAATGAATTTTCATAAACGGAACTGAGCATTTATTCAAACTGGGAGAATAGGAAACACGGTGGCCCTTGGCCAGTTCACAAACATCACACTTAAAAACAGACTCATCAACACCTGTAAACAGATGGGGTTGTAACTTCTTAAGATAACCAAAAGAAAGATGACCTAAACGACGATGCCATAACCAAACGTCCTCCTTGACCCTCTCTAAGCTGGTAACACTGTTGGCTTGACTCAACTGCTGCTCCCCACTGGTCGTCAAATCAAGATAGTACAGCTTCCCCCGTCTAGTACCATAACCAAGAATCTGCCGTGTTAGGATGTCCTGAAAAACACAGTAATTGGGATAAAACGTGACAGAACATGAGAGAGCCATAGTAATTTGACTAACAGACAAAAGGTTATAGGCTAGAGCAGGGACAACTAAAACCGAATCAATAGTAAGGGTGGGAGAGAGAGTGACAGAGCCTTCACCAATAATAGAAGAAGGAGAACCATTAGCGGTAGAGACACTAGGTGAAGAAGGAGGGTGTAGGGACTCCACTAAACTAGGGGTATTAGTCATATGGTCAGATGCACCGGTATCAATTATCCAAGCATTATTCCCACAAGATGTAGCAAGAGAGACCTTACCAGACATACCTGATTGGACGAGATGAGCAGAAGCAGAGGTGGCGGGAGCGGCATTGCCCGTAGGTTTAGGCAATGTCTTCTTCGGGCGATCGCCCCACCAGTCAGGGTATCCAATCTTGGCAAAACAGTTGTCTGGAGAGTGACCCTTATCTTTGCACAAAGGGCAGACCGAGTTTGCAAACGGGTTGGGAGGACGCTCAAAACGGGAATTAGACCGACGCTGAGCCACAGCAGCCTGAGGAGCCGAAACCGAGGCCGGTGGTGGAGAGATGGTGGTATTCATGACTGCAGGCTGACTCGGGCCGGCAGAATGGGCAAGTCTGTCGGTGTGAGCACGACGGACATAAGCATATGTCTTGTCGAGACTCAATAAGTCCTCCCGACGAAGAAGCTCCCCCCGTATTTGTTCAAATTCAGGATCTAAACCTCCCAAGAACATATGTACCCGAAGCATCTTCTGATAACTGGTGTCCAGAATAATGGCATCGACGTTGTCGTTGAGAGACGTCACTCGTTGATCCAATTCTTCAAGCCAAGCAACCATCTCATTGTAGTAGACAGACAAGGGACGTCCCGCTTGTTTGGCAGTAAAGCAGAGACGATGTAACTCATAGATCCGGGTAAAATCCTGATCATCATAATAGGTCAACTGGAGGGCCTTCCAGATCTCAGCAGCAGTCTTGAGACGGAGATAGCGCCGAACGATGCCAGGAGACATGTTGTCGATCAGCCAACTCTTCACCTTCTCGTTGTCAGTGGCCCAAGTTTCATGTTCAGGGGTTCCAGAAGGCGGAGCAGTCTTGGAACCAGTAATAAATCCAAGCTTGTTCCGGCCTCCGATGCGCATCTGCATAGTCGGAGCCCATGTAGAGTAGTTTGAGTCATCCAAGAGAACTCCAATTGGAAAAGAGGAGGTTTCTTGGTGGTAGTGGATGGAGGTAGATGTAGGTGGAGGAGGTGGAGGAGAAGAGGTCTCAGCAGAGTCGGACCCTTCAACTCGTTCAAAAACATTAGTCATGGCAGCGGAATTTTAAGGTGTAGTGGGTGACAAAAAATAGGGTTTTGTCGATAGGTCTACAGGGTTGGCTCTGATACCAAGTAGAAAAGTGTTTAGGGTTTCAATTGTATGATTTCATTCATCCCCAAAGTGGGTATTTAAACATCTATTACAAGATTCCTAATAGGAAAGGAATAAAGAATAAATCTTCCTAATAGGAAAGGAATAAAGAATAAATCAATTACAGCTTTACATTAGGAATCCTAATTCCTCTAAATATGCACAATATTAATTCCTCTAGATATGCACAATAGTCAACAGAGATGAGTGTTGAGTTAAAGCGGTGCGGAGCATGAGATAATCTGATCCAAGACCACGAAGTGTGGCAAGCACGAGATCATCATCAGAGACGGGCTTGTTGATGGTAGCCAAGGAATTAGCAATGGATTTCGCATGACGGAGATAATCATCAACAGACTGTGAGCCTTTTTGGAGATCAAAAAGCTGTAATTTGAGACTAGAAGCACTAGCAGCGGAACGTTGGGAGTAATTGCGAGCTAGGCAGTCCCATATATACTTGGAAGTAGTCAATCCAACGGTAAGCTGACATACCTTTTCAGTAAGAGAAGTGCGGAGAAGGCTCACTATTTGTTGATCAACCTTAAACCACTTTTTATATTCTGGAGTGAGAGTGGTCTTAGCGGGTGCACTATCAGTAGCGGGAGTAGTGGTGGTTTTAGGAGAAGGCTCAGGGATGGTTCCATCAACATATTCCTAAAGATTAGTACCATGGAGATACGGCTGAATTTGGTTAAGCCATGTGAGGTAATTTGTTTCAGTGAGTTTGATGAATTGGGAAGGATTTTGAGAAGGAGTGGAGGAGGAAGGATCGGCCATGGCACAGAAGAAGCAAAAAAAAAAAGGAAGAAGTAAAAGAGAAAACAGGTCAGAACTGATTTAGGTTGATACCATGTAGAAAATGGTTTTCAATGAATTGATTTTGTTCTTTACAGTATACAATATATATAGGGGAAGCATGATCTGGTTGTAATCAACCATTACAGAATCAGTGGATGTAATTGATACAATACCAAAACTGATCCTACAGCTATAATCTGCTATAATGACTATATTTACAGTTACACAATCAACAATTATTATCTATGAATGTTCAGAGGAATTTGCTCTAACAGGATAATTATAAGAGCAATCAGTGGTACGTGGATACAGCAAGGTTATTTCTGAAGTGAAGTAGCACACTAGCACTGGCAATGAAAACAAATTAAATTTGATCAAGTCATCTAGTATATATTCATGGGTTTGATATATAAACCTTTTGACGTGTAGATCGAGATAATTATTTTTTTGTTGTGGGTATGAATAAACGTTTTGCCAAAACAAAGTTTATTAAGTTTGAACAAACCGAAGTGTATGTTTTACTTATTTATTTTTTTCGATACAAAAACCGGAAAACTACAAGCTGAATCCCCTAGAGCACGCATATATCTAGTATATATAAGATCAAACAATAAATCCTTAGAAACTTCTTTTGGAACCCTGTTTTGCCAAGATAACGACAATGAATAGTGTCCAAGATTAGCAATAGCGTCAGCAACGAAGTTTACAGAGTGCATGTTGAAAGAGTTGGTGATTGATGCGGTTAAGGGAATCACCACTCCTCCTTGGAGACTAATCAAGATATTCAAGCTCTTGCTAGAGAGTTTGAAGTGATCAGCTTCAAACACATTTTCAGAGAACCGAAGTGCATGTTAAAAGAGCTCGGTATGAGACCAACTACCGGCAGAACCTGAAGTAAACCGAAAGGTGCTAACTTCGTCGTCCATACGTGGTTGAATCTGAAAATCTGAATAGCTTTCGGATTGGAGGAAATGGGAAACAAGATATACTTATTCATACATTAATAGCACAATTCAGACTTTCAGAGATTATTACTAAGAACTCCCACGCATAACATGGGATTGAACTAGAACTCGAAAAGGATGATGAGTCTTATTGACGTACGTAGGTTAGCAAGTCCCTCCTCCACAGAGGCACAGATATATTCCTTCTTCCTTTACTAAAACTTGCACGACTCTACCAAGAAACAAGAGTACTAGGGACAACAGAAATGGGACAGAAAACACAGAAAGTAGATACATATGGCTAGATCGTATATTAGAGTTGCAAAGATGAGACCCAACAGTACATTAACATAACTTCTCTATTAAAAGCAGCTCAATACTTCAATACTCCTATAAACATTTTATTTGTACATGCACTCGTTTTGCCTGTAAGGAGTCCAAAATTTGCATAAAACCAAGCTGGTAGAACATCATTTTGAGGTGACATCCAGAGTATCAATCCTCAAAGTCATTGTACCAGGTCGACTAGGTAAATTACTAGCTAACCCCCATGGAAGAACGTAAGAGAAGAACAAATAGCGATGCCTTAATTTGCTCATAACCATCAAATTAACCATCCCTATATACGAACTCATCACGTTGTCATCATGCTTAACAAAAACAAAAAGATACCATTTAACAGAAAATGCATATCATCATCTTCTGGAGTAGAAGACCATACATACCATAAATTCCACAACGATGTCATTCAAATTGAAAAAACAATCACATGTGAGATTGAGAAAGATGAATTCACATGATGCTACATAGCATTATGCATCTGTTACACTCGAGGACGTACATGAAAAGAAAACATGGAAAATGGTAGGTCAGTTGTAATAGATCGAGTTCGAGGCCCATGCCGTCGTGAATCTCATAATCCTTGAGAGTGATATGATCCTTGTAAATATTGTACCACTTCTGGATTCGGATCTTATCAGCTCGGGTTCCGGTCTGAGCCGCCACCAGCTTCTTCAAATCTCCGATCGTGTCGTCCTCGTTGCACTTCACCCGTACCTTCTTTCCAAGCCGATCGTTCAGCACCACCTCAATCATCTTCTTCAACCAATTCTATAATTTCTATGATGAACACGGCAGCTTTCCGGGGGGGGGGGGGGGCTCTACTTATATATTGGATATGATGTTGGGACTCCCCAGAACGTTCTACCTTGGTCCCGTGGGTGTTTTTGTCTGTTACGCTCTCCATAACATTCTCTTCAGATTCTCGTTTTCTTTTCATAAGATAAATTTATTACGTAAAGTGCGTGATTTTTGTTAGACCATGTAAAATTAGATCCGCATCTTGGTGCATATTCTGCTAGCTTATGTGTTGGTTAAGTACCATCCCCGGGCACTTGAGACTTCAGAGCACAACACACTTTTCTTCAAGAAAGAAGAAAGAGAACAGCATACACTTATCTTTCTGATAAAGAAACAAATAAACACTGTCTACCACATGTTCGTGGCGGAATTAGTATCCGGCGAACGGTCAACACGTGGAGTGGCGGACGTCAATCTCAGTCCTGTTGTGACGTGTGCGAGCGTGCCAGTACCTTTGAGTTAGGTACAACTTCGATGCAGACGACCTCTGGCGAGCGTACTTCTGGCGAGCGTGTCTATCTGCCCCCAATTTCTGACTTCCTGATCAAGTGACTGTTACGCGGGCTTTGACAAGGCCGGCGTAAGAGGCTCGAACAAGACCTAATAAGAGTATATTAGGATTTTTCTCTCAACCTATTGCAGATCGAGTAATCTTACTTTGATCCTGAGACGCAAAGCAGAGCAATAATTCAAGACCGCGGGAAACGATCCTTTTCCAACCTATGACAGATTGGTCTGTGTTTTGTTACCTGAGTAACGACTCAATTGGCTACAGCGTAGCGACCGACATTGGGTGCTTCAGCGAACACGAACACGAGACGAGCAAGCGACTCTGTACGTATGGCGGTGAGGTGCGGCTCTGTACGTATGGTGGCAAGTTGCGGCTACGATGTGCGGATATGCTGGAAGCAATAGGTCTCAGCGACGCTCACACGAATGCAAGGCACACTTCGACAACAGTGCAAGGATACAGCAACCGGTGGCGGGCGTAAGGTTGCAGGGAGGTTGGATGGTAGTTGTTTACAGTTTGTGGAGGCTGTGCCCGTAAGATGCTCCGGAGAGGCTTTGTACGGATTGCGATATGCAAAAGCTTGTGTGTTTGTTTGATGGTTGGGAACCATTTTTGCGTTGTACGAGAGCTCTTTATATAGAGGATGTCAAACCCCAATACTTGCGTATCAAGTAGCATAATAGATTTGGAGATCGATCATAATTCAATTACCATAAACCAACTCCTTTTCGGATTCCTAAAGGAACCCCAAATCTTTTCCAAGAATGAAAAGATTAAATGTATATCAGATTATCCTTTACTAAATAACCTCATGGGCCTCGAGCCATAGTCTCAGCCAAATGTCAGTTTCGGCCCAAACATTGCCCCCCAGCCTTTGAAATTGAAAGTCTGGTGAATTTGATAAAGGTTAGAAAGCCCAACCCAAACCTCTTTAAAAATTCTGAAGCATTGTGTCGTTCCCTCTAACAAAACAACTTTACCAAATCGAGCTCAGAGAACTATTCACCAGAACCTCGACTGCCGAAAACCCTACCAATTCCAATTCAAAGAACCCCTTTCAGGTTCTACAAAACCCAGATTGAGAATCATCGATTCATACCCTTCAACCTCCATTCTTTACTCCCAATCAGATAAACCATGGCCAACGAGATTCACTACCATCAAGCTGTCGAAGGAAAAGAAATGATCACCTCGCACATTATAGAGGTCGGAAGTGCGTACCAGACCTCAATCACGCCACCTGATGATTACGGCCGTGCCGGGTTAAGTCCTCGGCAACAAGAATTAGGTCAGCACTCAATTTTTCCATTTGTTCATAGCGCCCGACCTCTTCCAGTGATTTTCCGGGAGAAGGGCGTTTCATGTGGGGATTGGCAGACTTCTAATCACTATGAAGTCCCCGTCTCATACTCCTCCTGGCCTCTACCAACCCCCTCAATGATCTAGTGGTATCATAAAAGGCAACCACTTGATGAGAGCAGGTTTCGCGCGGCCGGAATCGATGAAATCCTCCAAATCAGCTTCGCACTCAACCCCAAGGGAGGAAACAGGTGTGCTCTTATGCCCTTAATCAGTTTCTGAAACTCATCCGCCAATGCCTTTGATTTCCAATTTGGTCAGGCTAGCATTACTTTGCTAGATATGTATGCAGGCCTAGGTTTTCCTTTAGGTAGAAAACCTTTCAATGTCAATGACTACCCTGAGGCGGATGTCCCCTCAATCACTCTTCTTGAACCTCCTACTAGGGGTTTTTCAAACTGGATAGTCAAATTTAAGAAACAAAGAGATGACATAGGTGGGATAGCCTTCCTAGAATTTTGGTTGAACAAATTCATATTCTGTTCAACCGCCAATAAGATGACAAAGACCTATAATAGAATGGCAGAGGTCCTATATGCTCGAAAAGAAATTGGCTTAGGCCAAATTGTACTCGCCCATCTATATAGGTGTCTGCATACGCTATCCACCTCACCCCTAAATAGCAAGGTTGCCGGACCTCTGTGGATATTGGAAATCTGGTCCCAAATGTATTTCCCTGGATTAGCACCACCTGACCCTATCCGCCTTGGGGATGAGAGAGTGTTAGACTTGGCATTCACAGGGTGCAAACCCAACTATGGTCAAGGTTATGCCATATGCCTTGACGTAATTTAATACTGATGCCCAAGGCTTCTACTCAGAAGTTCAAGCCCTCCTCCAAAGGGTACACCCAAAAGCACTGAAGGATGGTTTTCTGCCCTCCACTGATCAATGTGAAGAACGAAGGAGGCTATTTCTTCACCGTATATCCATGGCGGATCTTCCCTTGTTCTCTTCAGACAAAGGCGAGCAAGGAGTCGAAGTATATGCCCCCCAACTGTTAGCCAGGCAGCTCGGCCTGAGCCAGGTTCTACCATATCCTCCAGTTCAGAGTTTGAACATGTTTTCGTCCTGGCGGCCAAGTAAGAACACTCCTGCCGATGAAGACGCCAACCTCGTCTTTGCCTTAAGATCCGCCACCTATCCAAGCCTAGATCAGTGCCCAGCCTTAGGGCTCTCCGGAATAGTCAATGAAGACTACCAGACTTGGTGGCTGCAGCTCAGAGGAGACCTCTTCAAAAAGGAATCTCTTCACTACTTCAGAGCCCTTTTTGGCGGACAACGTCACTACCTTACTGTGGATGATGCCAAAGTGCTTGATGGAGGCCCTCTTTACCCTGAATTGACTCTTGAGCAAGTATGTCTTCTTCTTTCTGGATTTATATGCTATTTTTGTATCTGAAGACCACTAACTGATTTTCATTATCACAGACTTTTGACAAAATGAGTAAGAGCAAGGGAAAAAGAAAGGGCTCACAGACCTCTGTAAGCAAGTCTGCCAAAAAGAAGGCAAAACCTCTCATCGTGGTTGAAGTAGCTGAAGAAGAAGAAGATCCAGACGACAATGAGCCAGTAAGTTTCCTGCACTTACCTTAATATATTACTGCACCATTGATTTATACAATGATTTTGACATACCAAGCTTGATGCAGTTGTCAAATTTTCTCTCACAGGGACTAATAAGGAGAAAGAAACCAGCTTCAACCCCCTCAGCCACTGTGATTGAAGTTTCTTCAGGTGAGTCATCTGAATCATCTTATAGTTCATCTTCCCTTGGGGATTCTGAGACAAGAGGCGAAGTGCCTGTTGACTTTGCTGAAGTCCAACGAATGACTAAGCAACTTGGCAAGGAAATTCAACAAGTTCGTGAGAAAACTGCTCTTGATGTACCACCACTAAGCTTTCTTCCTGCTAATACATGTACTCCTAGTCTCCCCCTGGCGATTGCTTCAATTACTGCCGAAGCCCTCCCCCTAATCACTCCAACTCTCCCTGCAGAGCCAGTGACCGCAGAGGCGGATGTTCAAGTCCCTGAAGTTGTGGTGGAAGCTGAACCAATTCCTACCCTTACTTGGACAGAAACAGAAAGCATGGCGACGCCCCACGCAACCGCTGGCGAGGAGAACACCTCTTTATCTCCTGATATGGTGATCTTGGAAGACCCGAGTATAGCTCCCCAGTCAATACCTAGAAACTATGCGGATGCTGGCACGAGCTCAAGCAGGTTGCCCAACTCTCCAGAACCTCAAGAGCAACCCCAAGTTGAGCCTTCCATTGCTGCCTCGCGAGTGATGGAAGAGGTAACTCCCAAATTCTCTTAATTCTTTGTAAGTTATTTTTGATGATATCTTTTACTAAGCCTTACCACCATTATGTTCGCATAGGTAAGTGAAACCCCCGTTGCTATTAGGAGTGATGGGGCTTCTGGCGGACAAACTCCGATCGCAACTTTGCCCCGCCAAGATGTACAGATTGGAGCATCCCCCATCGACGGTCCAACCCCCTCACCTCTGAAGATGAGCCTGCCTTTCCCACCAATAGAAGAGGATCCGCTCCTGAAACTCCTAACCCCAAGGAGAGATCTCCCTGAAGTAAAAGAAGCATGAGATTTCATCGAACAATTGGGAGGCCTGAATCTAAAAGATGCAGTAGTGGCAACCAAGTTGCATTCCTCGGTCCAACTGCTACAAGACCATGTCGAACGCCTACCCGCCATGGTTCAATTGGATTTCAAGAACTTCCTGGCGAGCCTTCCTGATCTTGTGAGGCAACTCCATGAAAAACTTGAAATAGTTTCATCTCAACAATTCAAGACGCAAGATGTAAATGCAGCCCTCACGAGTGCAATAAATGCCTACTCTGCTACGGTAGCAACCGTAAGCCATGATGACGGGGAAGAACTCGCTCGCCTGGAGAGGGAAAGAGACCTTCTTGACCAAAAGATAGCCCTCATCAAAGCAAGGCAAGAAGAGCATCTCCAACAAGCGAGCGAACAAAGGGCGCTCCTGACCACTCTGCATAGCGAAGCCCAGTAGAGTCTAGCAGAAGAGGAAGAGCTCATGGACCAAATTAATCACCTGCAAGCGAAGATTCGAAGAATAGGGATGCACATGATTGAACTTAAAACAATGGCACCCAAATAGATTGGGCTTGAAATTGTAGTAGTTATCTTATCATTGTTTATCATTTAATGAATGCAATCCGGCCCAACTTTTCAAACCGCTTCATTCAACTATAATTCAATGCTCCGATTTAATACTTCGTAACTGCAGATATCTGATATGAGCACAATGTGCAACGATATTAATATGCTTATGCCCTCATTTATGCTTTGTTTAACCCTTATTTGTCTAAGATAGAGTCATAATATAGTTAGTGTCAATTTTGGTAGAGTTTGGTGAAAAATGGTTAAGAATCCGAAAAATGACTAAGTTTGAGAAATCTGGAAAATAATGCACAATATGTCTTTTTCGTGATTTTGTGACGAGTACAAATATGATCTATCCTTGTCCGAATTCAATGAAATTTGGTATGCTTAATATTCATATACTGAGGAATGTTGTGTTAAAATTTCAGATCAATTGGAGTTTGGGAAGTCACCCAAAAGTTGGCTGCAAAACAGCAGTCCGAGCAAACCAATCCAGGGACTTCCAGGATTTTCCTGGGACTTTGTCCTAACTTCGAAAAATCATTCCCGACGACTCACAAGGAATTTGATCGAGATATTTTATGGGGAGATGGCCATATGTGTCTAGTTTATCTGCGACTTGGAATTGCATCAATCGGAGCTCCACGGATGGAGATATGCCGTAATTACTGCATCAAGGTCAAATCTGCCGATTCCAGGAACCTACTGCCTCCTTTTTGTGTTTTCTGTTTTTAATGGACCAAATGGTGTACAAATGCATATGTGATGATGGTCCAAGCTTAAGGAAGGTTAGAGGATGACACCAAGCCAAGGCATTGAAGAAAAATCAGAAAAAGAAGTTTCCTAGAAGAACCAAGAAAGGAAGGAACCAAAACCTTATTGCACAAGGATTGCCTTTGCCGATTTGGACTAGGTTTTCTACCTAGGGTTTCTGCCGAATTTGCCTCTATATAAAGCCATGTTTTCCTGCAGAAAAACTTGTCACATTCCAAAGCAAAAATCTAGCCAAAGCTCTACCTAAATTTCCCAAGAGTCCTACATACAAACCTTAGCCGAAACCACCACCATCTCACCCAAAAATCCTGCCGACACACCCATTGCCGAGCAGCCATCTTCTCCACCAACCATCGGATCCACACGAGTCGAAGTCATTCAAGGTTTCTAATGTGTGATCCACTCCATACTCTCGGTTTTGTAATTTTTATGTAGTTATGTTAAACTTTGTCTATGAAGTTAGCATGAATTCTTGGTTTCAAACTCTATGTCTATGTATTGTTTGGAGTGAAATTTGGTTTTATAATTTGTATGTTCAATTCGTTTTCTTTGTCTTTAAATGGGTTTTGGATGTAAGAATACGGATTGCATGTTAAAAAGTAAGGAAAATATGAAGTAAAGAGATAGAATAGGATAGGCAAGCATGTTCACTCTGATTCTAGTAATTCGTTCTTGGTTTAGTCTTTAAATCCGTGTGCCGCAGAGATTGGTACTTAGCATATTCGCGATGTGTTTTGAGTATTGGTCTTGTATCCGTCAAATAAATAGGACTAGAGAGGTTTAAACGACTATGCATGTTAACAAGAAGTGGTGACGCCTTGCTTGATTGATATGTTTCCGACTAAAAAGACCTTGTGCCTAATTACTTTGCATGTTTGATTTCGACGATAAGTGTTCTCAAATGTGTTTAGTATAACTTTAGGGTTAGACGATAAGTTAATCTTGAAGTACTTGAGAGTCTTAATCGATTAGTAAACCGATAAGGAGCTAATTAGGTTGGAACTAAGTCGGATCTAGGATATTGTGTGCTCTTGCCGTGTGTCTTGTCTTATTAATTTGCTATGTGTTTTGAGTGCTTTTGTGTTAGTAATTTGTGGAAGAATGTCGACCAACCTTGTAAATAGTAGCTTTAGGATTTAATTTCATGTCTTAAATTCTTGTCTAGGAATTTAGAGGCAGCTTAGCTGCCGATCCTATCTCAATCCCCCATGATTTCGTGTGAATATGTATATATGTATATAAGTGTGACAATTGTGTGCATATGTATTTGTGAATATTTTTATTAACATTCTCATGTTTCAGGTACCCTTAATCCCCGGCTAGAACGATCCCTACTTATTCTATACTACTAACGATTGTAGGGTTATTATTGCTTGATGCTCGCTTCGGCGACTCGTCAATATCACCTCCCAGATTTTGAACACCAAAACCCTTTACCGGTTCTAATGCAAACAGTTTGGAAATAATAACTACACCATAAATTATGGCATCTCTCGTGATCAACCCGAATCAGTCTCAGCCGTAAGATCTCTTACCCAATTCACTATATAAAGGAACCCCATCGCTAGGGTTGATCAAACCTTCATTTCTTTCCATTATCGCCATGGTTTCTCTTCTGTTTATCTCTAAGCCCCTATGGCTTCTCCAGTCTTTTCCTCCAGACTACACTAAGATGTTCTTTTGAACACCTCTAAGTCGTGTAATCTGGTATTATCAAAATCCTAAATCGCATAATCTGGTATTATGCTCCTGGATGACGTGATATAAGATGGTTGGTCAGAATTTGGTCAGATTCTTCACGTCCTCCTTTGGTATAATACTGGGCTATCGACTTAGGCGTCCTCTGTCAGCCGTGCGGACGTATTCCTTCTACTGCTCCTTAGCACTAGGGAAGAAACAGGGAATGTCCTGCGGATGACATTCCCGTCCATACCAACATCTGAACTGCTCCAACCTGGCGGACGGACACTCCTTGCCCTTCTGTCCTTTTGCCAACCCAGCAGTTCTGAACCTCAATCAGATGGCCTACTCATTTGTCAAGGGTCAATTGGAAAACTGGCGGATGAGGATTGTTGTGTGTTGGTTCCCAAAAGAATAAGGAGGCTGACATAAAGGACGACCAAGGAAGGGAATTCTAAATTCGGCAAGTCAAGGAGATGAACTTGTCTCAAGTCCGCCTTCTTGTCGGAGGAATTCTGAAACAGAGTTCAAAAATAGAAATTCAAACCTTCCTTGTAATCGATCAAAGTCATTTAGCATAAACATGGTTTCAGAGCTAGTTAATAGCTCTTCATATTGTAACTTTTATGCTTTGTAAAAGCTTTGACCGCAAAGTCTTTGAATGAAATTAAATTCAGAAAAACATATGTACTGTCTTCCTTCATGAAATTAAATGTTATTGCATTACTGAAAATACAAAAATAAAAATAGGACCACACTTATTGGTCCTAGGGTTGAATTCGGGATTAACAAACCACCATGAAACTCTTTCAGTTTCACAAAAGTTCAAATTCCTGGGTTGAATCACTTCTAGCTTCTGGCTTCTGGCGGACGGCCTACACTGATATTGCCCTATGTTGCCCCCCCAGTTTTCATTGGCTAAAGGAAGGGAAGCCAAGAAAAGTAAGTCTAGTCACCCCCCCCCCCCCCCCCCCCCCCCAAGCGAGTAATGTTTTAAGGAAAAGAATGCCCCCCAGCCTCAACCATGGGAAGCGGTTCTTCGTATTCCCAGACGCTAGGAAAATATTTCTTGAGATGGCGGCCATTAATAGGATTTGTGTGAATGTCACCATCGATATCTCTGAGTTGATAAGCGCCCTTGTCGATAATCTGGTGAATGACAAAAGGACCCTCCCATTTGGGAGACCACTTACCACGACCTGTATCGCGTTTGCCAGAGGGAAGTATGACTTTCTAGACTAGATCGCCCTCGCCATAAGACTTGCCCTTAGTTCGTTTATCATAAGCTCTCGCGACCTTCTTTTTTTCCACGATTATATTATCCAGAGCTTCTAAACGTCTATCATCAAGGTCTTCATGCTCCTGGAACATAGCTTGGACGTAGTCATCACCAATTAACTGATGCTGCTCTTGGACTCGAAGAGATTTCACATTAATTTCCAAAGGTAAGACTGCATCATGGCCATACATTAACGGATATGGTGTAGTTCTCGTATGATTTCTTTTGGATGTACGATATGCCCACAGAGTGTTGTCCAATTCAGTATGCCATGCCCTCGGATTATCTTCCAACATGCGCTTAATAATAGAGATAATCACCTTGTTGCTAGTCTCCGCCTGGCCATTGGATTGAGCATAATATGGGGAAGAATGGAGAAACTGAACACCATATCCATACAAAAACTCTCGAGTCTTCTCTGCCATAAAAGCTGCCCCCCTGTCCGCCACTAGACATTCAGGAATACCATATCTACAAATGATATTCTAAAAGATAAATCGGATGACTGTTGCGGCGTCACAATTCCGGACAGGCACTGCTTCAACCCATTTAGTAAAGAAATCCGTATCAATTAACAGATACTTATGTTGGAGGGAAGAGTTAGGGTGTATCTCTCCAACAAAATCCAGTGCCCAACCTCTGGCAGGCCAAGGCTTGATAATAGGTTGCATAGGGATGTTAGGAATTCTTTGGACTGGCCCATGAACTTGACAATCGATGCAACCTCGTGCAAAACTGATACAGTCTTTAAGAATAGATGGCCAATAATATCCGTATCTACGAATGAGCCACCTCATCTTTGGTCCGCTTTGATGCGAACCACAAACGCCAAGGTGTACCTCTCGCATAAACCTCTTGGCTTCTGTCCCATAGACACACCGAAGGTCAATCCCGTCTTCACCCCTGCGAAGTAACTCGCCTCCCTTAAATAAACAATTAGTGGCTAAGTACCTAATCCGTCTTTCGGACGGTGCAGATGGATTTTGTAAGTATTGGATGATTGGTTGTCTCCAATCTGTATCAATTGGTTCCACTGTAGCAACCAACCATTCACCGCGTTCTTCTCGACGAACGGCAAAAGATGGTAAAGTTCTGCGTTCCACCTTCAAGATTCTTTCCGTAGAACCATAAGCCAGACGAATGCCTGTCGCCAATTGTGCTAACTCATTAGCTGCAAAGTTCTTCTCGAAAGGGACGTAATCAAGCACCACATCGGCAAACTGCTCAAATAATTCTGATGCTCGTTCCCAATAATGTACGAGGTGGAAAGAAAGACATTTGTAAGCCCCAGAAAGCTGGTTGATGACCAATAGAGAATCACCATAGACTTCAATCTCCTTAGCATCCATATCCAACAATAACTCTAGACCAATAATCAACGCCTCATATTCTGCTTGGTTGTTGGTACAACTCCATTCTAATTGAAAAGAATATGAGTGTATGATCCCAGTTGGACCTTGGATACAAATACCTGCACCCGTCAAAGAATCAGTACTACTCCCATCAAAGTATAGCACCCAAGGTTGAGTCCTGATCATAGCTACAGACCAACTTTGTTCAGGAATCTCCTCCTCAAGAGGATGATGGAGCAAGAAATCAGCAACCGCCTGTCCAGTCATTGCCTTCAAAGGTGCATATTGTAATGAAAATTCAGATAGGGCCAAGATCCACTTACCAACCCTACCTCTCATAATAGGTCTGGTAAGCATATATTTTATCAAGTCAGTCTGAGCCACCACAATGGTGGTGAAAGAAAGCATATAATGACGAAGTTTGATACCGGCAAAATACAGTGCTAAGCATAACCTCTCTATTGGTGTGTACCGAGTTTCTGCGTCTAACAAGGTCCTACTAAGATAATAAACCGCATACTTGATTCTCTTTCCTTCCCCGGTTGTTTCATCTTGAGCTAACAACCCTGCAATAGAATTGCTGGAAGCAGAAATGTATAATTTAAGTGGGATCCCTGGTAAAGGAGGTCGTAATACTGGCGGGCTCGCCAGACATTCCTTAATCTTATTGAATGCAGCTTGATGCTCAGGTCCCCATATGAAGTGCTCCCCGTCTTTGAGTTTCAAAAGAGATGAAAACGGAGCAATCTTTCCAGCTGAGTTGGATATGAATCTTCTAAGGAAATTGATCTTGCCTAGCAAGCTCTGAAGCTCCTTCTTATTCCTAGGTGCTGGTGCCTCTAAGACAGCTTGTGCCTTATCTCCAGACACCTCAATACCCCGTTTATGCACCATAAACCCCAGAAAGTCTCTTGCACGAACCCCAAATATACATTTAGCTGGATTCATTCTAAGTTGGTGCCTTCGCATTCTGGTGAATACGTCTCGAAGGTGGGTAATGTGGTCCTTCTTCAGTTTTGATTTCACCACCACATCATTAATGTACACTTCCAAAATACCTCCTAAGATATCATGGAAAATGAGATTCATAGCGCGCTGATAGGTTGCCCCTGCATTGGTGAGACCGAAGGGCATACTGAGATACTCAAAAGCTCCTGTAAAACCAGAACAACGAAACGCAGTCTTGGGGATATCAGGCTCATAAATTGGAATTTGGTGATATCCAGCCGTCTCATCCATGAAAGACAACATCTCGTGTCCTGCCACCGCATCAACCAGCATATCCGCAATAGGCATTGGGTAAATATCCTTTGGTGAAGCCGCATTGAGATCTCTATAATCCACGCAGACTCTGATCTTGCCATTTTTTTTCTTGACAGGAACCACGTTCGCCAGCCATTGTGATTATTGTGCTGGCCTGACAATGCCCGCGTCAAGCATGCTCTGAACCTCCTTTTTAACCGCCAGGACAGTCTCGGCATTCATCTGCCTTTGCGCCTGCTTGACTGGTCTGAATCCCTCCGTGATAGGTATCTGATGGCAAAGCAATTCTCTTGATAGTCCTGGCATATCTTGATACTTTTCGGCAAAGCAGTCTTTAAATTCTTACAGCACTTCAATTAGTCGCTGCCTTAATTCTGGTTCTAAATACTGACTAATCCCAACCTCCATAGGTTCTTTATTGGTGCCGAGATTAACTCTTTCCACTGGATCATGTACTTTAGGTGGAGTATCATCTAATGCTGCTGGGGCTGGTTGTATAGCTTCCACCTCGTGTAGAATCGTTGTTTCGTCTTCATCGATACACTCAACTAGAGCGACCGCTTCCCATGCCAATTGCTCCTCTCTAAAAGCAGCACAACGCTGCATCATAGAAGCAAGGGCTTCCGCTTCCTCAACTGTGAGGTTGTCACTCATTGATATTATTTGATAAGAAGTCGATGGAGGTGGGCCTGGAACCGTCTGATTTGGCTTGTGTCAAGCCCCATCGAGCCAGATCATTCGAGGTCACCCCAATTGGATGGCCTGTGTCGTCCACACCCTCAACCTTGAGAGGCTTTATGGAACTATAATAGTAGTCTGCCTCAAGCGAACAAGTGGCTATTGTATAAGGGCGGTCATCCACCTTGACCAATACCGAAATGTCAGCTACTGGATCCCACATGATCATCTCTTGATGCAATGATGATGAGACAAAAAGTGTTTTGTGAATCCAGTCTCTCCCCAAGATCATGCTATATGGGGCACTGGCTGTTTCCCTGACAATGAACCCTTGAAAAGCGTCAGAGGGCCCGAGTTTTACTTTGAGCATCAAGATACCATTGGTTGGTGTGACCGCACCAGCGAAGCCTCTAACCTTCATAGTGGTACCTATAATCTTCTCTTCAGGAATCTGAAGTTTCTCCATGGTACTAAGTGTGATGACGCTCACCGCGGCTCCTGTGTCGATGAGAATCTTGTTAACTTTGAGGCCCGCCACCTCTGCTGACACATACAGCGGCTTGAGGTGTTGAGACATGGCGAATGTAGGTTTTGGGAACACCACATTTAGCCGTGAATGCTCAGCCAACTTTCTTGGAGGTTCATTGGTGGATTGAGATCCTTTACCTTCCGTGCTCGCCATTGCCTCGTCTTGAGGTTCTTGTATGAGGTATACTAGCCTGTCCTTCCCCTCCTCTTGGAGAAATTGAGAAGTAAGAATGGGTGTTAGTACGGCATAATCAGAAGATAAAATGAAAACCATGTGACAATCCAACACCTCTGGATCTAATGAGACCATGTTGCAATCCACGATATCGTCATCTTCAACCATCTGCTCGTCATCATCATCCTCCATCTCATCATCTGCTTCTGGTAGATCTTCGTCCGCCTCCATGTTTGAAGGCAGGGATCTGGACTCACCCTCCGCTTTTCTCGAAGGTGGATCAACACCTAGCTTTTGCGCTACATACTGAGGCAAAGACATTCCGGGAGGAATACCCGATGATTTTTTATACGACCCGAATCTCGAGTTACTTTTGACAGTTTTATCTTTTATTTTTACGTTCCGGTAATTATTTTTACTATTCAAAAATTCTAATGGTTGACTTTTTTTTCTATAAGTTGACTGAACCGATAATTTTATTGCTCGAGGAAGTCGAAGAGGTCGTCGTTGCGAACTTATCGGTATATTATTTGTTATAATCGGAGTTAGAACACAAAAGTTGTCGTCGTGAACAACCCCTCCAAAGGAATTAGCTCGATTTGCAGTGGGTAAGGAGAATTGAGAAATTGAAATTTCTAGGGTTTATGATGAATAGTACCGGATTGGGGGTTTTTATTAATTGACCTATTTAAGCTTTAAATTGATGATTGTTGTAGAAGGGAAAGTTGTTCGAAATAGTGAGATGAAGCTTCTGTTAAATTTTGGTGATTTATGGTGGCGGTGGCAGTGGTTGACCGCCATTGACCGCCGCTGCCGGCGGCGGTACATCCAACGTGGGTGGTTTTAATACTGAAATTTCGGAGTTTATGATGAGTGGAGTATGTTGATATTTATTTTGGGATTTTTAGAAGAATTTATCAAGGGTTAAGGAAATTGATTAAGTGTTCGATAAATGTTTTATGGAGGATTAAAGGGGAATTGTTGGTGATGTTTTTGTGGTAAGTAGATTGATTGAGAATTTAAGGTCTAGGGACTGATTTTCGGAAAGAGAATATGAAGGGTGAAGGGCAAGGTTTTGGCACACGTTGAGATCATTTAAATACGTTAATATTTTGAATTCCTTTGTACATTTGAGAAAAAGGGAAATTAATTGAATAATCTTACAGGACGTGAGGACGCTCGTATCGAAGAGACTTCCGAGAGGCGTCGAGCATAGCCGGTTACAGTGAGTGGATTTTTATTTTAAATAAATGCATGCATAATTGTTTTAATGAAATGAAGTTTATTTTAAATGAATGATTTGAGAAGCATGATAATTCATATAATTAAAATGATTTTGATATTTAAAGAACTTTATGGTTTTGGGGTTATGCTTTTACTACTATTTTAGTAGTACGTAATTTCATCCGGAAACGAGGTTTCCGGAAATAGTATGTTTTAATTATTCATAATTGATCATGGTGAATAAGTTTTAATGGTGTTTAAATGAAAGGATCAGAAATGAGATTTCCGGAGACTTTATGCTTTCGGTATTTGTGATTTTTCCGACATGTGAGACATGTCGAAGTTATATATTCTTTTCGATACTATTTTTATGACATTGAGACATGTCAGATATATATATGTTCCTTCGAGGCTATGATTCTATTTTATTATATGATATGTTCAAACCTCAGATGTGCGGTCGGGGACCGTACTGATTATATATAAGGAGAAAC
The DNA here is from genome assembly GCA_963682095.1 of Potentilla sterilis. NCBI lineage: Eukaryota > Viridiplantae > Streptophyta > Magnoliopsida > Rosales > Rosaceae > Potentilla > Potentilla sterilis. The sequence continues at coordinate 45,629,488 of OY821755.1, read as the reverse complement.
GTATTTTCGGTTTTGTTTTCAGATTTTCACCATACCAGGGTCCAGATATATATTGATGCTAGCTACTTTAGTCGCCTGATCCCATGCGAGGTGACGACTTGACCACATAGGTCATATTCACGCTCGGTGGTCGACGTGTACAGGCAGCGTGGGACGCTCTAGAGTCTTGGAGAAGAGAGACTCTGACCCTTAGCCTTGGAGGCTCATCATATCTATGGTGGTATATATTGATGCTAGCTAGTTTAGTCGCCTGATCCCATGCGAGGTGACGACTTGACCACATAGGTTAGATTCACGCTTGGTGGTCGACGTGTACAGGCAGCGTGGGACGCTCTAGAGTCTTAGAGAAGAGAGACTGTGACCCTTAGCCTTGGAGGCTCATCATTAAATGGTGGTAGTGACGTTCCCCTGTTTTATTATATGATATGACCAATGGGATTGGTCAGGATATTATATTAATTGGGTTTCGGGAATATTTTCGACTTTCATTTATTTAATAAATTCCTGAACCAGCGGGGCTGAATTTTTAATTACAAGAATATTTGGGAATGGGCCAATGGGATTGGTCCAGTTATATTTTATTTGATTATTCGATATACCAGTGGGGCTGTGTTTTTACTACAAAATGATTTGGGATTCGGTCAATGGGATTAGTCGTGGTATGTTACTATTTGATTTTCAAAGTATTTATTTTGAAAGTATAAACAAAATATTATTTGTGTATTTGAGATATCAGCGGGGCTGATTAATTATTATGATTTTCTTAAACGTGGGACGTTTTATTAAAGTGCATGCATAGTGGATTTTATGTACGAAAATGTTGGGAAAGTAAAATAATATTTTTATTTGTTTTATCCATTCACTCTAACGTTTTTAATTTACTTTCCCCTGGGCTCTTCGTTTTAAATCGTCCAATTGCAGACTAGTTTAATTGAGGTCAAGAGTACTCGGAGTCGAGGCATAGTCGTCGTCGTCTTTGCTTTTGCTTGGTAGAATCCGTTGATCTTTTTACTTTTTGATTCTTGTATCTCCAATTCATTATTAGATTGCTCTGATGGATTGTGAATCAAATGAAATGGGTTTTATGTTAATTAGTGGAAGTTAATTGATTTTGGGGGAGCAGGTGGCTCCTGGAGTCAGGATGGTTTTGTTGAAGTGTTTTATGTTTTGTTTGACAGGTTTGAGTTGTCCATTTTAAGAGAGGTCATGCCGATTTTTCGGTAACATCTCTCTTAAGGTGGTCCCCGCAGGATCTTATCCGGATTTCAGGGTGAAATTCGGGACGGGTCCTGTCAATTTTGACCGAGCCAATATCGTAATAGGCTTGGTCGGTTCTGCTGTCGCGAGCCCGGATTCCTTGGCAACTGCTTGCCCCTCAGGAACCTTTCCTACTATAGTAACACTCGCCTCCTTCGGTTTCCACTTCAGAATATTGGCGTTTTTATTTCCTCCAACCTCTAAGATCTTCTCTCTAGATTGAGGATTTGCTTTGTCAGACGCCGCGGTCCTAATATGATGTCTTTCTGGGGAGTAATCCAGTTTCCTCCTTGGTGACTGCCTTGTTGCACCCGCACCTGCACCCGCTGCTTGATCCGGCTCTGAAAGCCTCTCATGAGCACTTCTCCTGCGAGGCGGCGAAACTTGACTACTTCGTGCTCGGCGAGTATCAACATATGTTTTAACTCTATACCGCCTATAGGTATCCCGTATATGTCTAATCGGGACCGAAAGCTCTGATGGGATCAACTCCTCCGTGGCCAAAGCATCCAGGGTTCTTCTTGCCCTGCCATACCTCTTCTGCATGTTCCTAGTTAGATTAGGAGGTACCTCCACAGCTTTACCATTTTACTGTTGATACCACCTATCAGTCTTTATCTCTGAACTTGATGCTGGTGGAATGTACGGCTTAGCAATAACCTCAGGATCGGTTGTTTTAGAAGGACCATAAGCCGGTACAGACTTAACCCCACTGGGCCCTGGATCTTGCTGAGACCCCGTCTTGCTAGCATAGGTTTCTCGGTCATAAGGATGATATTTCGTTCGCCTGTAAGCGTCGGGCCTGGATCGCTCAGGAACTGGATGGGTGTGCTTGGCCCTCTCTAAGGCTTTTTGCTCTGCCTCTTTCAGTGCCAACTGCAGCTCCTCATGTGTAATAGGTAGGTGACAGCCCACCTTACAATTAAGGCATAACTTAGATCGTGGTACCAGCACTATCTCTTCCTTTTCTGGCGGATGCCCATTATTATTAGTTGGCTGCTCCGCTTCCTTATTTTCGTCGATGGCATTTACCCAAAATTCAGGTATGGAAGCCACCACCTCTTCAGCAAACCTTGACGTTCCATCATTCAACCATTCTTGAATTTGGTCCATTAACGCTACACACCCGAAGGTACAGTGGTCGTTAGAATGATGAAAGACACAGTAGGATTTGCCCGGCCATATTCCCTTTTGTGGTAGGCAAGTGCTAACAAGCTTGACCCCACCTTGTTGGATCAAGACCTCCCAAATCTCTGGGGCCCTATTTGCATCGTATGTGTAATGTGCAAATTTGGAGATGCATTTGCCAGGTTCCAATTGTTGACATGGATTGGATACAAAATCAATCGTGTTCACCTGGTGGAACGGCTTAGTTTCTGTCCAAGTAGGCTCCTTCGGAGTATCTATCTTCATGACATTATCATTAATCCATATCTGGATCTGATCCTTGAGCTTGACACAATCTTTAGTATAATGGTTATTCATGTTATGGTAGCTACAATACTTCTTACCCGCCATGTAGTCGGGCTTGGGAATGAAACCTCCATCATGTTTAAGCCGGCCGAAGTTGAATAGCTCTTGCAAGATCTCTGGAGCCTTGTATGCGTTATAAGTATATATCTCAAAGGCAGACTTAGTTGGCACAGAAGTCGTAATCTTGATTGGCTCCTTAGCCATTCTCAAATTCTTTGATTGTAGTTGTTGGCGACCAACCACTTCTACAACCGCAATCCCTTCATCCTTTTCCTCCTCAACCCAAGCCAGGTTTGGAGATGACTCGGTATTTACAATTGCAACTATCTTTGAGCCAGAAGGAACCCCGACTTTTGGCTTCAGAGAGCTAGGGTAATAGGACATAGGGATGCCTTTCTTTCTTTCCCTCTTCTCCTTCATTCGATCAACCCAATGTTGCTGATTGGCCAACCTATTGGTCAGATCAGCCATATTGGCAACATATACTTGCTGAAAGCCAGCTTGGACTTCCTCCTCTAACCCAGCAATAGCTAAATCGACTATAGTGTCCTCTAGGAGCTTATCCTTGCACTTGGTTATCAGCAGCTTGAAGCGTTTCAGAAAATCCATGGCTGACTCGCCAGGCTGTTGTTCTGTTCCGGCTAAGATTTTCACAGTAACCTTGGCTTCAACAACCCCAAACATGGTGTTAAACAAGATTTCCATAGCCCTCCAGTCTAGAACCGAACCTGGAGCTAAATCCTTGTACCATGCCAATGCCGACCCTGTTAACGATGTACCGAACACTCGCAGCTTGAGTATGGGATTGTTCGCATAGGGACCACACTCGTTGTTAAAGCGAGTGATATGAGTCTCAGCATCTTCTGAGGAATCTCCAGAGAATTGGGTGAACCGGACGTACTTAAAGTTCAGTGGCCAAGGAAGCGCATTCACCTCTGAGGGAAACGGATTAGCATAAGTCCGGTTTGTATCTGGCAAACCATGCATAGCCCTCATTCTTTCTTCAAACAACCGATTCACATCGTCGACAGTTAGAACCAAGCCTTCCTCCTTTTCTGGCTCGTCGGCTTCTTCATCATCAGATGGAAGGACAGTAAACTTTCCTCCACCTCCTCTTCTCCGTTTTGTAGCTTCAGAAGAGTCCACACCTCCATTTGTGCGAGACTGATTAGGAGGCCTCGTCGTACTAGAAGAACCCCTTCCTTGCCTTTTTCCGATCACCTTCTGTTGGTTCGGCTCCTCCGACTCTTGAAACTCAAAGTCCAACCTCTGTTCGAACAGTAGTGATAACTGCTCAATAGGAGCTGAGGTTTTAGTTGTCTGATCCTGCTGAGCTTTTACTTTCTCATTGAAGTTCTTAGCATGGGCAGCCATCTGGTTGGCGATTCTATCCTGCTGTTGCGCCAACCACTTCATGCTGGCTGAACTCCCAGTCTGTTCGGTCCTTAGCTCGGCCAAATTAGCTTCGATCCTTTGAAGGACGTCATCTGTCCTTTCTGAATTTGCCAATACTAGGTTCAAAGATTTCCTTACATCTTCGGGAGATGGAACGGTAAGGATCGTTGCGCTGTCCTTCTCAGAAACCTCTAAAGATTCTGAGGCATCAGCCATATTCTTAGTTAGAAGGCTGGCGGGTTCCTCCTGGCTGTCAGCAGCCGCTGTTATTTTAGGAACCCCTTGGCCAACCTTGGTGACCTCAGACAGATCCTCAATGCTGGCCGCCGCGCCTCCGTACTTGAGGCCCACCTCATTCTCTGATAAACCTCTACAGTCAGTAGAGTTGTGTTTAGCGAACAGCTTGTGTTCTGGCTTGTTGCACGAAGGCATGATTCGTCGATAAGGATTAGATCCCGCAATCTTGACACGGGTCCCACTGGGCGTGCCAAAATGTTCGTGGCGGAATTAGTATCCGGCGAACGGTCAACACGTGGAGTGGCAGACATCAATCTCAGTCCTGTTGTGACGTGTGCGAGCGTGCCAGTACCTTTGAGTTAGGTACAACTTCGATGTAGACGACCTCTGGCGAGCGTGTCTATCTGCCTCCAATTCCTGACTTCCTGATCAAGCGACTGTTACGCGGGCATTGACAAGGCCGGCGTAAGAGGCTCGAACAAGACCTAATAAGAGTATATTAGGATTTTTCTCTCAATCTATTGCAGATCGAGTAATCTTACTTTGATCCTGAGACGCAAAGCAGAGCAATAATTCAAGACCGCGGAAAACGATCATTTTCCAACCTATGGCAGATTGGTCTGTGTTTTGTTACCTGAGTAACGACTCGATTGGCTACGGCGTAGCGACTGACACTGGGTGCTTCAGCGAACATGAACACGAGACGAGCAAGCGACTCTGTACGTATGGCGACAAGGTGCGACTCTGTACGTATGGTGGCAAGTTGCGGCTACGATGTGCGGATATGCTGGAAGCGATAGGTCTCAACGACGCTCACACGAATGCAAGGCACACTTCGACAACCGTGCAAGGATACAGCGACCGGTGGCGGGCGTAAGGTTGCAGGGAGGTTGGATAGTGGTTGTTTGCAGTTTGTGGAGGCTGTGCGCGTAAGATGCTCCGGAGAGGTTTTGTAAGGATTGCGATGTGCAAAAGCTTGTGTGTTTGTTTGATGGTTGGGAACCATTTTTACGTTGTACAAGAGCTCTTTATATAGAGGATGTCAAACTCCAATACTTGCGTATCAAGTAGCATAATAGATTTGGAGATCGATCAGGATTCAATTACCATAAACCAACTCCTTTTCGGATTCCTAAAGGAACCCCAAATCCTTTCCAAAAAGGAAAAGATTAAATGTATATCAGATTATCCTTTACTAAATAACCTCATGGGCCTCGAGCCATAGTCTCAGCCAAATGTCAGTTTCGGCCCAAACACCACAAGCTAAACTAGGACGGCCAGAATTCATCGTATCAAAAAGTAGAGCCTGAGTAGCTTATGGAGGTAATTGATTGAGCCAACTCTCGAATCGATTTAAATGACCAAGATTTGCCAATAAATCCGCCACAAATTAGCTTCTCTTCAAACACAAGAAAACTCAATTCTCGTATAACCCGAACTAAAGTTGAGATCCTTCAGGGTGTGTCAATTTTAGCATAACACACTTGAGAAATTCACGAGGCGCCCGTCATTCGTCAATTCATCCTCTTGGTCTAAAATTATTACCACAATCGCTTGAGGCTTGAGCATCCGAATCTAGTTCAACGCACCAATCAAGTATTTGCATGATATTGCCAAGATCTCGGCTTGTCTTGGAGTTTTAGGAAGTGATTCTTACCACTGCATTTCCCCTTTGTTTAAATTTTCTTTTTGTTATCCTCCCAACTCCAATAAAAATGCAACTGCGTCTAGTTATAGTATGAAATGGTGAAATGTTCAAATTACGTAACTAGGCGGCTTCCACAAGAACAAAAACATCAGTTGCCAATTATCCATTCACGATTCTTGACTTGCATTTACCTAAAATACAAGGTGATTCTTGACACGCATTTACCTGAAAAACACGGTGATTCCTGACTCGCATTTACCTTAAAAACAAGGTGAGGTACTTTATCATTTAGACTTAGAACCGAGATCCGATCCACACATTCATTCCCCAATTATGATTTCCTTTCTCCTCGTTGGTTTAAGTTGTCTTGTGAAGAAATAGACGAGATAAAAAAAAATGCATACAAAAAATGACGATGAAATAATAAATTTCAACTCTTACATCTTACCTGCAACTTAAGCCTATGAAGTTTAATTATCCAGTCCATATTGTGGATGGACTCTTATACAGCTTCCTGAAATAGATGAAAGAATTGTGGCTAAAAATGCTAGTACTTCAGAGCTGCTCGACATATACGAAAGTTCCATGCAAATCTCTAACAATCACCAAACACCGATGGCAAGATAACCTAAAGATCAGAGCAAAATTTCCAACGTTTTTGACTGCTAATTATTCAATGAAAGGCAACAAAATACACCAATATCAAAACTTCTAATATAGAACAAGAATACCTAACCAATAATTAAGGAGTCCAGGTTCCCACATTAAGAATGATTCCAGCCATAAACAAAAAAACACTGGACCTGGGGTAATCAGTATTAGGACTTTGAAAGAACAAAACCTTGAATAATGAACAATGAATAACAATTGATGATAAATAGAAATACCCATAACACAACCTACCATTTGATCCCATTTTGTAACAACAGTATACTGTACATATGCTCCTGCGCAGGCCACTTCCAACCCAAAATCGGATCTGTGGCTGTCAGACCCAATTTCGGATTTGCAACCCCAAGCAGGATCATCAACCCATCATTACTCCAGAACAGCAACCTCCTGATCAACACGCCAAAAATTGGAATCATTGAACTCCTTACTTGCTGGCCCACCCTCATCCGAATTTTCTGTTTCTGGCACCTTTGAAGTGATGTTTTTTTTCAATGGCACAGCCTCCCCAACTATTCCCTCTTTAAGAGCCTGATCCATAGCCTTCTCGGTACCTTCTAATTCCACCCCAACAAATTCAACATCCTCTTCAAACAATGATGGTACAGCAGTTGATCTCTGGGTTGCATCGCCGCCCTCTGACCCTTCACTGGAAGTATTAGTGGTGGTTGGAGAACCATTTGGAAGTATAGATTCTCCTCCACTTGAAGGCAAACTAGTCTCAGGTATCACTAGCTCAGGTTGAGTGGAAGATTTCACATCAGAGTCATTGTGATCCTCAAACGGATTTACACTTGCACCACCAACTTGCAAATCAGACGATTCACCCCAACTTACCCATTCAGGCAAAGGCCTGTCACCAAACAAGTCCTCATTGTCAGTGGACTCAAATTTGAAGAACCCCATATCATGTGAGGCACTTGCATTCTCACCCTCCGAGTTCAGGTTTCCGGCGCCCATGGAACCACTCCCACTCAGTCCATTCAAATGTTCTTTGCTGGAACTGGATGTGCCATTGACAGAGTCTATACTTCCACCCAACTCATCATCCTCCCCTACCACAACCTCATCATCACTGCTACTATTTCCCCCATTCGCAGTCCCATTCAAGTTTACATCGTCCATCATGTCAGAGGGTGACGCATCCATAGGTGCATTACCAATTCTATCATCTTGGAATGCAAACCAGTTTGAATTTGTGAATAAACTGCTGCAGTACAGATAGGAGCTAATCAGCATTTATATTAACATAATTGATTCGGCTCATAAACTCTACAAGTATACAATATAATTTTCATACAATTCCAAGTTCCAACACTATCAAGCTCTTAAATTCATCTTATGAAGAAGCACACAGAGATGGAAACTTCACCAGTGGTCACACTAATACAGTGAAACACCGCAGAAGAAGAGAGTTTCAAGAGCACTAACTAGGAGAAGTAACTAATGCACAAAGAAATGTTTCCCTTTAAACCAAATCCTGTACATAAACTAAAATGTATTTAGGAACTCACCTCCCATGGTCATCACTGAGCCTCAGGGATGATATGACCACTTCAGCAGATTCGTCATCAAAGTACACATCCTGATATTACAAATCAACCATGTCATTCAGAACCTAAATAAAAACAGCTAAATTATTTTCAAGGGGAAAAGACCCAATTAACCAAAGATATTACGGTTTTGTTTCGGCCTCAGAGCCCTACTTATGGGAAATGTAAATCACACCCAAACTCAATACATAAACCCAGGAAAACAATAGAGGTAAAAAAATAGAAATGACCAAAATATTACCTCGTCATCTCGATCAAGGGTTCCATGGTCCTACAGCCAGATCAATCAGATCATTCATTCATATATAAACCAATGCAAAGAAACAAAAAGGTATGTTCAAGCCACCAGATTAAATAAATAAAATACCTCTCCTGCATCCTCATTCCCATATATTTTGTATCTAAAAGCCTGACTTAGATTGTTTGCTAGCTCTGCTACATCATAATCTCTGTCGGTCATCTCTTCGTCGTCACTATCCCTTGTTCTGTCTTGCAAGGCAGTTGGTCGCCTGTACAAAACACAGACATAGAAGTGAACTCAAAGTTGAAAGTGCAAGATAAGTTGACCATTTTAATACAACTTACAGTTATCTGTCTATAAAACCGGAATAGTATCAACTATACTACGTGGGAAAACCATCTTAGAAACTAACTGTAAACAACTGGGGAAAGAATTGTTTATTAGAAATTTTTATGAACTTCATACAATCTTATGCGTACATCATAATTAACAATTCAGAATTCATTAAACTATCTATGTTCACATGGTGATGTCTGAAATAAAAGAGTGCGAGTTGTCTTCATAAGTGCGTAATACACTTTTTTACCCGTTATATGAAACGTAATGCATTATGACAGCACTTTAAATATATGTGATTGTACTTTGATGCATTAACAGAACAGTTCAACTTTTTTTTATTAGGCCTAAATTTTTTATATCTGTGACGGCAACTGATTATGACTGTACAACAAAAAGCCACCAAAACCAAGAGAGCAAGGTTAACTATCTAAATAGTCTATCATTAGAATGGCACACAAACAAACAGAAGAGGAAAAGAATTATGGAGTAGTATAAATCAAAGGGTGAGAAAAGGGCGTGGAAAGATTTGTTAACAAATTTTATGTACTCTCAACTGCTTAACAAAAGAGTGGTGACAGTGGCGCTTTTTTGACAAACTTCATGGAGCTAGATTTATATACAAATCAATGATATTGACATATCCAATATCTAGATTATGTTCTGCTGGTTTTAATAGAAAGGCAAAAACGTATAGACTATGAAAAAAAAAACTAACAAATAAGATCCCCAGACATTCAAGGCCACAAAACACTATTGCTTCAACCTCACATCTTATAGCTGCAAGACCGAACTTAAACAGGCCATGGCCATAAACTAGGCAACAACGAGTCACTTTGGATTCAATACAACTGAAACCAGAAAAGTAGCCAAAAGACACATTCCAAAGCAGATATATGACACAAGCATACCCGCACGCCCATCGATAAACATTTTCAACTGCATTGCGCTCTTGCAGAACTGTGGCTTGCCACTCGTTCCATTCACTATTTTCCTAAAGAGAACCAATAAAATATAACGGTGTTAGAGAGGAAAGAGGATATAAAAGTACAAATATTCGATATCAAATAGACTACTTGATGTACATGTTATATACAGTATATAAATTATATAATATATATCTTAACTTAGTTAGCCAAACATATAATTTCCACAATATAATTTTGCTCAAAAAAGAGGTAAATAGACAAATGGAGCTAATATATTTGAAATACTGCTTCATTGTTGAGATTTATCTTACAAATTACATATAATCACTTCTAACAGCACACTATACTTGTAGCTAGTATTTAGTTTTAGGTGCCTTATGGTAGTCAAAACCCACAACCTACCTGCAGGCATGCCTGAACACGGCTTTGGCTGTTTCCCAACTGAATGAGCTTATTAGAAATTCGTGTTATGTGTCCAAGGTTTCCTGCCCGTGGAGTCGATTTTCCCGCAGCAGGTGCTGTTGGCTACAAAATGAGGCAAAAGTAAAATGATCAGAGCTTTATATAACACCAAGATCAAGTATGTAATTGTCAATATATGGTGACGTGCAATTGCACAGATACAAAATCCATTCAATCAAAAGCATCTCAATTACACATCATCACACAGGACGGGAATTAAGACAATTTATAAATATAGAACATGTTGAGCAATTAATATTCTGCACAAGTCTACATGATAATCACCACCATTCATCTATTTATCCAGTACATGCATCCAACTACCTTGCTGGTATCGCCAGAAACAAGGGGATGTTTATCTGTTTGGAGGAACTTCCCCACTAAATCACACTCTCGAAGAAGATGGTCCACAATGGCATCACTCTTGCTGTCTAAACATGATATTATGATACTATCAACATGATGATGCAATGAATTATTGAACGGATACCTGCATTTAATCAAATAAAGATAGTAAGTTGATCAGAATTCAATTTTTTTTAATATAATAAATAGAAAATTTCTCATAGGTATCCTGAGGACAGAGAATGAGACATTCAACAAGAGACCAAGGTATTATGGAAAGTAAAAAGAATAGACAAAATTTTAAGAGGAACCAAGTCAAAGCATGATGATTTATCCAGTATACAAAAACTGAACAATTGATGAGGTAACTTACTCAAAGAAAAGATCAATGACCCGTTGGATGGTTCCCGAGCTAACCAGTTCTTTTTCTGCATCTTCATTGCCAGATCTCAATAGAACAGCAATGAATTCCACAACCTGAAATGTATTTGTCAGTTGGCATGCATTAAACACAAGACCAACTATTTGCAGTAAAAACAAGACCAACTATTTGCATTGATCAGTTAGTTTTAATTCTCCCACATTTCATTTTTATTGGCATTCATCTTCACATAGAGGTTAAAGTGTACAGTCATTCACAATCTTAAACTAAACAGAAGGAAAAAAATAAAAATAAACATAAAAGCATCTTCTGTGTTAACATAAAAGGAAGCAGATTAAATTAGATGGTGGCAATCGTCAAAGGGTAACCAATTTTGTCAGTCAAACTATGTTGAGTGAAACTTTGCTTTAAAAATTGATTAATAGGAAAGGTGTTTACAAGTACTAAATGAGACCACCGGAGTCTAGTTGGAAAGAGCTATAACCTCTGGTAATCAGCATGAAATTAACCCTTACGTAAATGGCAGCTCTACCATTTATTCAACTCCAATTGACAACAAAATTGGAAGGTATATAGTTATATACCAGATGGCCCGACTGACCTTTAGACGATGCTTTCCAAGTGGAGGCCTCAATTCTCCATATGTTGTTGGCAATATTTTCTCATCCGATGCTACATTCAAAAGCGAAAGCAAATCACCTGAAAAACGACAACTTTCACTCTTGAAACCATAGCTATAGTGCAAGGCTTGTATAGATGACAGAAAATGCGAAACTTTCACTCTTGAAATCATACTGACAAAACACTTCTTGTTCTTTAAGGAATCTATAGAGCAAGGCTTGTACAGATGACAGAAAATGCATCACTCAATTGATGAATCAAAGATCCCTTAGATTTTCGACCAGTTACTGACTTACTGGACATTAGTAACATTTTTTACACTATAGTTATGAGCCACATTATAATCCAGGCTGCTGTGAGGCTCAATTACTTCCACCATTCATGGTCTGGACCTAGGATAGCCCCTTTAAAGTGGATATGAAGGCCATGTTAATTCTACAAAGCAGGAAGATAAAAAAAAAAATGTGCTGGGAAATGTACTGAAAAGAACACTTTAATGAAATATGCAATAGCATTTTCATATAGTTTGGTTGGAAACTATTTTCCAGACTCACCGAGTTTTGGCAGCATTGCACTGACAGTATCTGGATTAACAGGGATTGGAGACTCATACATATGTTGGCTCCGAAAAGAATGAAACAAGGGTGATGAAGCTGCTGATCTTTTGGGATCCAACAAAGATATGCAGACAGAAAGTGAGTTTACAAGGCCAGACTTTGAAGGTGAATCTTCCAATGCATGATCAAATATCCTTGTGACAAAACTGCATATGAATTATATGATAACAATTCAAAACCACAGTAATATGTACAGAAACATTATAAAATAGTCATTGCCAAATGATAAAACCTTGGGCTAGAAAGTTTGGTAGCTAGGGCTGATGGCGCATTTCGAGTTATAGCAGAAAGTGTTTCTGCTGCATTAGCATGAACTTCAGGAGGATTCTAATCAAAAGAAAAAAGAAAGCTGTTAGATGCACAATCCATGACATTACCACGCAGAGGCATATTCAAAATTCCATTCAGACTTTTTTAGCTAATATAAATACATATATGATACCAACTAGTGTTCTGTCCATTTTAGTTATTCTCTAGTACTTCTCCCACATTATTAATAATCCTTACCAAAAGAAACAACTATAACAACATACAAAACACCAACCACAAAGGCCAAAGGTAAACACTTAAGTTGACAACACAAGCAATAGACATAGACAGGACTTGTGCAAAATTTTCCATCAAGTTATTTTCCCATATATGATTCTCTACTTGAGGTAACCAACTGGACAGTGACCCAAACATAAAAATAAAAAAAATATAAAAAAAAAGTACTGCAATCTCCGTAATCAACAGTTAATTTTTCACTTACAGATGGACTCAGTTTGTCTACAATCATCTCTAGCAGATTACTCTCAGCTAACCATTGCATCACATCTATAAAATTGGGATACACGTGGTCGTCCACGCCAACAAGTCGAACCAAAACCTGTGGGTGAAAGCGCCTCAGATGTCATCTCAAACAAAACTTGCATGCATAAATGTCATCAATTTTAAACTCACTACTACAAATTGTACTTTTAATTACCTCCATTATAGATGTAATCCCTATCAAATCAACTAGTTGCCGGAAAACATCCTGATGGGCCTGTACAATAAACTCAGAACATCAGCCACATTTCACAGAACACACCCCTTTCTTTTTCAAATGAGCAGTCAATGGAGGAAAAACAAAGTAAAGTCGATCAACGCTGAGCCTAGTAAAATTAACTTGGCTGCTTACGAAGCAGATAACTTTCAGATATTGAAGAAGGAAAACATTAAGGACCACTACAAACACAAATAGGACAACTATCTGGATTTTTCTTAAAAGATCAACAAATGTCGGAACAACACAAGTCTGGTGCCAAATGTCATGATCGAATGGACCAAGAGCATAGGGCCCATATCTAGCAATAGACAACTGAGAATCTACACAAAACGGGGATACATATAAGAGCATATTGTGCCTTCATGTAGAAGGGCATACAAAACAATCTAGAAAATGTAGGACGCTGGCAATATGAGGATGCATCAGTGGTCTGATATATGCACAGTTCTGTTCCCACACGGATTCAATGGATAAACCCAGATAAGCCAATAAATGCTTACTTGAACATAATTCATAAGTGGGACTGTCTTCCGTATCATAAGGCATACAACAACCTACAATTGGCCACAAATAAAGAGCGTGAAGAAATCTGTTTTGTCACCAACATTAGGAGAGAAGGTCACAAACATCACTATAGATTACCTTGCTAAAATACCCAGCCAGCAGGGCACTATGAGTGCGATTTGGTTCCAAGAAGGAGAAGAGTAAGTTCATGAGCTACATTTGAATTAATAAGAGAGTATCAGTTAGAGACAAAACTTTATACATCTACTAGCTTATTAAATAGAACATGCGATCATGAATACCTCCTCTTCCTCTACCAAAGTCTTTAAAATTACGTCAATTTCACATGTAAAAACCTCACAAGCAATGAAGGGGAACCTGAATCATGAAACAAAACTAATTAATCAGAAACAAAGCACAAATTTTTGCAAACGCATTCAAATATATTAAGGATAAATTGTAATTCTTTTTCAAGCAGGAAGTGTACTTGAAGGTTCGTTTGCTTTCAGCATCCTCGGGAGGCTCTTCAACAATATAACGGAGTAATTGCTCCACCTGGGCTCTATCCCGTAAACTGAAAACAACAATTACAGAATGGTATGAGTGCATATCATCCACACTCACATTAGATACAATACACTATATCATCTACAATTCATTCCTCCATAAACTCCCACCATTGGAAGAAAAGAGAGCAAATTCTGGTATTAAATTTATAACAAATGCAGAAGGAAACTTGAATTATTTCCTAGCACTAGCCCAAAAGAGAGTTCAGCGGGACATTACAAATTAATGAGTCGAGTGTTTAAGGCTTTGCATTCTTGGATAATTTCCTCTTCATCCAGAAGCTCTTCCAACGTAAAATTCTCCTTGTCTAGCACCGTCTCCACCTATAGAAACGAGAAACCAGAAGGCGAAATATGATCATGAGAAGACAAGAAAAAAAAAAAGAAAAAAAAAATAAACCTTGCAGTTTGTAAGCATGAAAATCTTCAAAGCACTCAAATTCAATAGTTTAACAGTGTTACTCGTGCCTTTAACTTTTTCCAAACAGGCAGTACCTAGGAACTAGAAACTGCTAAATGCAGCCTTCCAAGTTCCAAACCCTTAAAAAGAAAGCATGCAATTTAAAACTAGCTCTTTCCCTATTCCTCCTTCAGCATCTCGACAACAGACAGAGAATAACCAAAAATAGCTAAACCATCCAATTCTAAGCTCACCGACTTAAATCACAGTATATAATATTAAATAGAAAACCCCAACTAGGAAAAAACACAGCTTACAAAAATTAGCCTCCCATTCAATTCATGTAACTAGTACAACTAAGCTAGATCAGTAAACAACAAATTAGAATTAAAACTTCAAGAAAGAGACTAATTGCGCGGTGCTTAAATCAAGATTAAACAACAAACAAACTTAAACAGAGTTAAAACTAGACCGATTAAAAAAATTAATCAAACAGAAAACCAGTCAATTCTCTCATAACCAAAGCAGCAGAGAAGTTAGGTTTTTCGAAATTGAAGACAGTAAAGTTGAGAGAGAGTTACAGGCGAGGAGGCGGAGAGAGACGTGAGCTTCCAGAACATGGTGAAGAGCAAAGGAGCGAAGAGCAGAGCTGGGAAGTGAGAGCCGTCTTAGATCTGTGAACCCTAGCAGCAGGAGCGAATCTAGAAGAGGACCGAAGCGAAGAAGAAGACGATGAAGTGGACTAGAGAGAGAGAAGGAGAGGCGAAACCCTAGGTTTTGTGAGAGAGATCGATTAGGGAAACAAGGGCCGTGAAGATCGAGAGAGAGATAGAGAGAAAATGAGGGCGCGCGCTCGAAAAGAACAGAAGAGAAATAATAAGCTGCGAGTGAAAAAGCCTAATTGGGTTATTAGCTAGGGAAAATGGCTGAATTGATCACTGAAGTATGCCCCATTCTAAACTTTGCTCACTGAAGTTTGTCCAATATCACTTTGCTCACTATCGAATTACACTTGTGTTCACTTTGATCACTCCGTCTAAATCAG
Source organism: Potentilla sterilis (assembly GCA_963682095.1). Classification (NCBI taxonomy): domain Eukaryota; kingdom Viridiplantae; phylum Streptophyta; class Magnoliopsida; order Rosales; family Rosaceae; genus Potentilla; species Potentilla sterilis. The sequence continues at coordinate 45,613,778 of OY821755.1, read as the reverse complement.
CCGTTAAAATTCAAAAAACTTTGTAAACGACCGTTAACAGTAGGGGTATTTTAGTCACATAATATTTGGCGCCATCTTTTACTACGTGGGGGTATTTTGGCGCCAATAACTAGTTGTTTGCTCCAAATGCAAACTCAAACCATGTTCTGCGTTTAAATTGTTGGCCGAGTCATACCCTTTTCATACAAACAAGAGGTTGTTAACCATGTTTGATTACGAGAGCCAATCTGTGAATTGGATGGCTCAAAGTGCCAGAGAGAAAGGTGCAAAGGTGTACAGTGCCTGGTTTAAGTGGCCAACCTTGAAACTCTGCTCCACTGATTTGAGAAAGCAGATTTCGAGCAAGAAGAAGAGGAAGAAGGATTCTGCAACTGGTCTTTTTGTGTTTCCTGCAACTCTGCTTCATGTTATCAAAAATATTTGATTTCTCTTCCCTTGTAACAGTTACGTTCTTTCTGTAACTGCCATCTAACATGGAAAGTGAAGATGGGGTATCTGTCCCTGCAGCCATTTTCTTTCCAAAACATAATCCACTCCTTGATCGAAAGCTCGATCCCAAGTATTCCCTCTCCAGCTCTCCTCTTTTTCCAAAACATAATCCACTCCTCTTTTTCTGTTGTTTCTTGTAGGCTACCTGAGTACAAAAAGCACAAGAGTTCTCATCTGACTTCTCCACTACTTTATTATGCTAAAAACAAAGATCAAACATCCCAGATTATCTATGGAACCAAAACCTATAACTATAGTCATAAATTCTATTAAACAGAAAACACAAACAACCTAAAAAGCACATCCAGATCATTTCGACAAAACCCACATACCAATTCAGCAAACCAAACTCCACCACAACTCAAAACCCATTAAAACTATTCGAATTTGGAACATACAAAGCACACAGCTTTTCATTGCAATCAAAAAGCATACCAACCCAGATTCAATCCATATATAGAAACCACCAGAGACTTAAGCAAACAAGTCAAACCCAAACACCAACATGAATCACACACACCATCTTAGCCAAACTCTTCACCAACACAAAAGATTCAACCTTTGCATACAAATCAACACAAAAAAAATGATGATGATATATACTTGCCGTACAGTTGTGGTAAGCTGGGAGCAAAACACAATCTTCAAAGCTCCCTCTGAGAATTTGGAAAGGGAGAGTTGCCCAACTCTCCAAACCTTTCAAACTCAACAATCAATTCTCTCTCTCTTTTCACAAATAAATTTCTGGTTTCCAGAACCTTCTTCTCCTCCCCAAACCTACTCAGCTCAGATTCCAAACCCTTCTTGGCCTTCGCCAAAGCCTCCACCTACTGCCTCCGGTCGTGGGTCTCCTTCAGCAGCAGAGAGTTCAGCGACTTCAGATTGGCGACCTTCTCCGACGAGCCGTCGTCCATGGCGGTGGCGGCGGCGGAGTTGGGTTTCTGGGTGTGGTGGGTTGGTGGTTCTTCTGGTTTAGTGGTGTCTTTGGGTTGATGGGTCACTTTCTTTTTGGCCATTTTGGGGATTGTGGAGGATTGGGGATTAGGATTTTTGCTAGGGTTCTTGTTGTTGGAGATTAATTGGGAAAATAAAAATGAAAAGGGTAAAAATGAAAATGAATAAGAAGAAAAGAAATGTCAGTTTGGTGAAATTCCCAAAATGTCCTTAAGATTTGCACATGAGTGGCACGTGTCATTGTTTTTAACGGCAGAATTTGAATTTTAACGGCTGATTTAGACGGAGTGATCAAAGTGAACACAAGTGTAATTCGATAGTGAGCAAAGTGATATTGGACAAACTTCAGTGAGCAAAGTTTAGAATGGGGCATACTTCAGTGATCAATTCAGCCATTTTCCCTATTAGCTAAGACTCAAGAGAGTTGAGAGCCGCAAAAGTACAAATATGCTGCTCCGGATTTTTCACGTTTTTTAGTTTTTTACAATTATTTTTCAAAATGAAAAATCAATTTTGGTGTGTTTTTCTTTTGTGGAAAATGATAGTTTTTAGATATTTTTTTTATCAAGCAAGAAAAAAGTTTGAATGTGTTTGTGAGATAATGTGTCACTATCAATTGTTGATGTTAGTGGTGACTAAGATGAGAATGAGGATGAAATTTGAATCTAGTTGCTAATTGTTTGTTCTATCAAAGTGAGAAGCTCGCTTTGTACTTACAAGCTCATGCATTTTTGAATTGTAGACTTGATCACTAATTCAGTTCGAGTATTCTGAACGAACTAATAAGTTCAATCTATGTGACCCAAATATAACAGACATATTTTAGAGAAAGAAACATAATCAGCTTGGTCTTTCAATTCACTTAATTGATTTTTGATTTTAATTGCACATCCCATTGTAGCACAAAATAACTACAGCAGTTACTTATTAAAAATAAAGAATAAAATAAAGAAGTATGAGATTTGGTGAAAAATTGATTTGAAATGTACAATAATTACTCTTTTTACTATCGATGTAAGCTCCGTGTTTTCACTTATTTTTTCCTAATGTTAACGGCATCATTGGAACAGTCTTAAAGCGTTTATGGATCGGTTATACATAGTCAACTTTGAAAGCGGTGTGGCAGGTTTTTGCGACGCACTATGACCGAAGTTCGGCCTGGAGCTACAACGGACAAAGTTGTAGAGGGCCTGGATTGCAACGGCGACCAAAGTTGCAGTGACTTGGAAGTCTAAACTCATTTTTAGAAAGTGTGCATCAGATATCATTTAAACCTTCAATTTATATTTAAAGAATGACAAAATACTTGCCACTCTTTATACTTTTAGAGTCTCGACAGTTTAGTTATCGTGCTTTCAATTTCAACTGATCACTCCTCGTAATCTCAATTTTCGACCAATTGGTCCAATCTGTCCAAAATGGTTGTTAACTATTTTATAATAGAGTGTTGCTATTGGGACCTCCTAATTTGCTCATCTTACCTCTCATGCTCTCTACACCTCTTTTTGGCTTTTAAATTCACACATTTGCTTACTAGACCTCCTCTTAAATACCCAAAATAGCCATAAATATATTAGGTTACTTAAATTACAATAAATTGTTTATTTTACCTTTTATTCACTCATTAACCCTCTATTTCTTGAATTTTTTTTTCACTTTTTTTTCTTTTTGCAAGAAAACTTTCATCATCTGTTCTTTTGGTTCTCTGAATGTATACCTCATGATTTTTATTTAGTAGTTATTTAATTTATTTTAAAATTAAAAAATATATATTACATCATCTTGTTTAATTAATTTATATAAGAGTTCAATCTATATAGTATATATTTATATAAAATATGTTTTATGTCACAAGCTAGTTCTTTGAATATATAGAATTAAGCTGCAGGAAATTTATACAAATAGATAACGAAATAAATGTGAATGTAGTAAATCATAATTAAATGTGTATGTAATAAAATTAGAAAATAAAAATAGATAAGGAAAATAATAATGCTGTAATTTATTATTTTATAGAATTTGAAAGTTTGGAGAAAATAAATATAAATATAATATGTCTTTGATAATTATTGTCCTTAATAGTCATTGTATAAGAGGACATATTGAAAGAACAATATATAGTCTGTAAATCAAGATCATGCTCATAAATAACACAAACACATGAAACTCAAACCAAGAACACAATACAGAATGTGGAATAGAGATCTCTTAGTTGTACTAGGAATATACCTTCAGCACTTCTCCAGTCACCCTTCATGGCTATCTTCGATCCAGACATCTTGTTGTTAATATGAACTGCACACAAACTAAAGAGATCAATAGAACAAAACACAAGTCTTCTGCGTTTCAATATCAAGCAAACAGAATGGGACTGTTAACTCAACGCAAAAGGATATTGAACACAGGGACTAATGCCTTCTTTATGTATTGGCCAATTTGATCAGATAGAATTTAATCCCATAAGTGAATCCTGATCAAACACTAATTCTATATCTTCAAGGCTTAGTTCTATCACAATACTAATTCGATGTAATGCAGGCTTTATACAATGAACTTCTACGTTTACTTAGTGATATACAACTCTGTAAACTTCTCTGTAATTGAGTTGTAGTTGTATTGCTCCTTGTTAAACCGAAATCTGTTCAATACTAATTGACTACAGCAATAGATAGAGTTTGTGTCCAAATTGGTTCTTACAATCTCCCATTTTGACCAACTATATCTATATCATATCAATTGAACAAATCAATGAAGGCTAACGACTGAAGTGTGCACTGAAGCATACAAAACTCATAGTTCATTCAGCTTGGTCAATTCTCAGCAACACATTAATAATCAAAATGATTAGAGATCACATACAAAAGTTACTGCAATCACATAAGCTCATGAGTGATAGAATGAGAATAATTTCAACAAGTATATCTACATGAGATGTCAAAAACTCACAGTCTTTAATTCTGATAAAATCAAAATCCTGTAACATCAATTTACTAAAACTGAATGCTGAAACATAAAGGCTTAACTGTAGGATATTATGTTCTATACTGTAAAATAAAACTTTGGTTTAGCTATAACACATTTATAAGTAATTCAAGAATAACAATACTTGTAGAATGAAATTCCTCGAGTCTTTATTGATCAACTGTAAAATACAAGTTGTTCTTGAAATAAGATTACAACTGGAAAAACTGCCTAATACATCAAAACTAAGAAGAAAAGAAAACAATAAAGTCTTCATAAGCTCCCCACATAACTCAAGCATATAAATCTGACAACACTCCCATATTCCTCACATGTTTCTCAAAAACTATAATTAGCAGTGCTTTAGTGAATGGATCTGCTAATTGAAAAATCGTGTCTATATCCAAAACATCAATTTCTGTACGTTTAACTCTTTGTCTCACAGAATAATATTTCAGATCAATATGTTTAGAATTACTAGATCTCTTACTGTTTTTACTGAAAAATACTGCAGCTTCATTATCACAATAGATTTTCAATGGATTTGTAACAATGTGACTTAAGACTTCAGTATATATAAAAAAATTCCTAATCCACAGTCCTTCACAAACTCCTTCATATATTGCTATATATTCTGCCTGCATGGTAGATGTAGTTATCAAGCCTTGTTTCATGGTTTTCCATGCAACAGCTCCACCAACAAGCATAAAAACGTAGCCTGAAGTAGACTTTTTGGATTTTGGAAAGTTCCCAGCAAAATCTGAATCAGTATAACCTACTAACCCTAAATTCTTAACTTGTCTATAAACCAACATATGAGATTTAGTTTTCTGCAAATATCTAAGAACTTTCTTACCTGCAACCCAATGTTCTTGAGTAGGTGCAGATTGAAACCTGGACAAAATTCCTACAGAGAATGCAAGATCTGGCCTAGTGCAAACATGTGCATACATTAAGCTACCTATAAGCTTGGCATACGGTTTGCTCTCCATTTGAGTCATCTTCCCCTCATTTTTAGAAATTTTGGACAGTTTATCACCTTTAGACATAGGGGCATCTCTTGGAGAACATGTTTCCATATTCAATCTTTTTAACACTTTCTGAATATAATTGGGCTGAGATAAGCCTAAAACTCATAGCTTCCTGTCTCTCTTAATTTCAATTCCTAAAACGAAAGAAGCTTCACCTAAATCTTTCATATCAAAATTACTTGACAGAAAAGATTTAGTTTCATTTAATAGTTTAACACTTCTACTAGCTAAAAGAATATCATCCACATACAAAATCAAGAATATAAAGGGGGGGTGTATTGTATTTGGATTTCCATGGTGTTTTAAATATTATTATGGATTCTAAAAGTTTTGGGGTATTCAATTTGGATTTATAAAAGAAGATTTAAATCTACCAAAGTCTGAGGGTATTCAATAATGATTTTAATTAACTTTTAAAAAGTCTATAGAAGTTTATGGGTATTCAAAAACTTTAAGAATTTTGAAAGATTCATTAAATGATGGATTTACATGGATTGTTTAGTGTAAATTGTAAAGAAAATAAGGTTCCATCAATCCAAGCTCTAGACTCAAGACTTCCATGAATTTTTATAATTTTTTTTCTTTTCATTACTCTCTCTCTCTCTCACACCCTCCATTACTCCAAATGGGTCGTAATTTATCATACATATTTTACAATAGGGGTTAGCTATACAAGTTCGTGGTAATAGAAGAATACAACGAGTACATGACAACGACCCCAACTATGTTCCTCATGGCCACATATATCAGAAAGCCCACGTCTTTCATAAGTAATCCTATCAATTAAATTTCCAGAACCAACTCAATCTAATCTCAAATTTTATCGACCAACCTCTCTCTCTCTCTCTCTCTCCCTCACTAATCTCGTCATTTCCGTGGATTTATAATTTTTTTTTCTTTTCATCATTTTTATCCATATACTTCTTCATTCTCCATAATATACATGTCTAGTTTGATACGCATATAGAACTAGTTAACTTAGAAAGATTCCATGTTAATTTTTTGTTTATTTATTTATGTTACATGTTTATGTTGATAAAGTGATTAATGATAAAAAAAATGTTTGTCAAAATCTATGAGAATCCATAAAAGTTGTATTTTTTGTTTTCACAAGTCCTTAAAAGTTTTTCTTATAAATCTACGGAAATCTAGAAGATTTTATAAGTCTGTATAAATCTAAGAACTTTTTATGAATCCATCACTTAAAAAAAGTATGCATAAATCTGAATACAATACACCCCCCTAAATTCAGTTTTTGTAGTCTTGAGATACACACATTCATCAACTATGTTTTCTGTAAAGCCAAAAGAAGATACAACTGAATCAAATTTTTTGTACCATTGTCTAGATGCTTGTTTCAAACCATAGATTAATTTCTTAAGTCTGCATACATGATTTTCCTTTCCAGATTTCACAAAACCCTCGGGTTGTTTCATATAAATGACTTCATCTAATTCTCCATTCAAAAATGCAGTTTTAACATCCATCTGATGTAATTTCATATTATAATGAGCAACTAAAGCCATTATAATTCTGAATGAATCTTTAGTAGATACAGGAGAAAAAGTTTCATTATAATCAATACCCTCTTGTTGTGTGAATCCCTTAGCTACTAGTCGAGCTTTGTGCCTCTCTATATTGCCATTTGCATCTCTTTTAGTCTTAAAAATCCATTTGCAACCAATTGCTCTATGATTAGGGTCTGGTTTCACAAGTTCCCATACTTTATTCTTAGACATAGAATTAATTTCTTCTTTGAGCTTGCTTGAAGCTCAAGGGATTATCATCTTCTGCTAAAACATCTTGCTCTTGTAGAAAAACATGATAGTCACTGCCTTCACCATAGACTGGTTTTCTCGGTCTTGTAGACCTTCTGAGTTGAGGATTTTCTAAGTTTTGAGGTTCTATAGCTATATTTTAAGGGTCTATATCCATCTGATCATCTAAGTGCTCGAAATTTTCAAAATTTTGATCTGCATTCTGAACTTGAGGCTCATGAACTAAATTTTCAGCATTAAACTGATTCTGTATTTGATTAAAATTAGCTCTATTTGATCTCACTGTGTTCTGAGCTAGAGGTAATATCTGTACTAAATCCTCATTCTTAGTAATTTCATCAAATTCTAAGGATAAATCCTCAAAATTATTGCTGCATACATGTGATGAATTGACCTGACCTGGCTAGGGAAGCTAGCAGGTAGGTAGGTCACGCATCCCACATTGCCCGGGAGAGAGTGGAAGCTGTGCTTATATGTACAGAGTCTGGTTAATACATAAGGACGCGTTTTGGGGGCTCAATGACTTCGGAGGGGATGGCAACTCCGAAATTAAGCTTGCTGAGCTCAAAGCAATCCCAGAATGGGTGACTTACTGGGAAGTTGCTCGTGATCCCCCAAGAGCAAAACCGTGAGGGCCGGTGGGCTCAAAGCGGACAATATCTTAAGTGTATGGGTTGGGCTGTTACAATTGGTATCAGAGCCTGTCCCCGACCGGAAGTGTGCCGACGCGGACGTCGGACCCTAAGGGGGGTGGATTGTGATGATTTGACCTGACCTGGCTAGGGAAGCTAGCAGGTAGGTAGGTCACGCATCCCACATCGCCCGGGGGAGAGTGGATGTTGTGTTTATATGTACAGAGTTGGGTTAATACATAAGGACGCGTTTTTGGGGCTCAATGGCTTCGGAGGGGATGAGAACTCCGAAGTTAAGCTTGCTGAGCTCAAAGCAATCGCAGGATGGGTGACCTACTGGGAAGTTGCTCGTGATCCCCCAAGAGCAAAACCGTGAGGGCCGGTGGGCCCAAAGCGGACAATATCCTAAGTGTATGGGCTGGGCGGTTACAATTGGTATCAGAGCCTGTCCCCGATCGGAAGTGTGTCGACGCTGACGTCGGACTCTAAAGGGGGTGGATTGTGATGACTTGACCTGACCTGGCTAGGGAAGCTAGCAGGTAGGTAGGTCACGCATCCCACATCGCCCGGGGGAGAGTGAATGCTGTGCTTATATGTACAGAGTCGGGTTAATACATAAGGACGTGTTTTTGGGGCTCAATGGCTTCAGAGTGGATGGGAACTCCGAAGTTAAGCTTGCTGAGCTCAAAGCAATCTCAGGATGGGTGACCTAGTGGGAAGTTGCTCGTGATCCCCCAAGAGCAAAACCGTGAGGGCCGGTGGGCCCAAAGCGGACAATATCCTAAGTGTATGGGTTGGGCTGTTACAATACACCTTCATCTAAAAATTTTGCTTGATTGGTTTCCATCACTTTTGTTTTGTTTTGAGGTGTATAGAATCTATAGCCTTTAGATTTTTCACAGTAACCAATAAAATGACAACTAACAGTTTTAGGACCTAATTTTTCCAGTAGTATGTTTGGAATTCTTGCTTCTGCTTTGCAGCCTCATACATGGCAGTGATGCAAGCTAGGCTGTCTACCACACCATAACTCAAAATGTGTTTTATCTACAGACTTAGAGGGTGCTCTATTGCAGATATAATTTGTAGTCTTAAGTGCTTCACCCTATAAGTAAATTGGTAGACCTGAAGTACACATCATAGATCTAACCATATTGAGAAGAGTTCCGTTTTTCCTCTCAGCTACTCCATTTTGAGTTAGAGTATATGGTGTGGAATATTGTGCCTTAATGCCATGTTCTTGTAAAAACATTGCAAATGGTCCCTTTTGCTGGTCTGCGCTAGTATGCCTCCCATAAAATTCTCCTCCTCTATCTGACCTCACTGTCTTAATTTTTGCCTCTAATTGGAGCTCGACTTCAGTTTTAAAAATTTTAAAGGCTTCCAATGCTTGAGACTTTTCTGAAAGTAAGTATATGTAGCAGTATCTAGAGTAATCGTCTATGAATGTTAACAAATAGATATTTCCACACATAGTCTTATGTTTAAAAGGTCCACATATATCTCTATGAATGAGTTCCAAAAGTTTATGACTCCTTACTGCTGTAATTTTTCTTTTGTTTGTCAATTTGCCTTTGAAACATTCAATACAATCAGTCAAATCAGCATAGTTCAAAGCAGGTAAAATTCCATTTTTCTCGAGTGTTTTCAATCTTTTCTTTGATATGTGTCCTAATCTTCTGTGCCAAAGAAAAGCAGACTTATTGTTGAATAAAGATCTTTTAACTCCTATAATACTATTTTCAGTTATAGTTTCTGCATTGTTTTCAAGCATAAGAATCTCATTCTTAATCACAGAACAATCAAGTTTAAGATAATTATTTGAAAAAGAACCACAACCAAGATACTTTGAATTATGAAAAATCTTTATTCCACTAAAATCAATAATAAGTTTGCATCCAATGCTAACCAAAAGACCTACTGAAATCAAATTCCTCTTAAGAGAGGGAATGTAATAAACGTTCTCAAGAAAAATAAAATTGCCTAAATCAATCTTCAAGCATCCTATGGCCTTCAGTGCTACTCTTTGGCTGTTCCCCACACACATTTTGCTCACTTGTCCTTGGAGCTCTCTTCCTTATGATACCCTGTAGAGATGTAGTAATGTGTATTGGTGAACCAGAATCGAGCCAATAAGTGTGTGTACTAACGTTAAGAAAATTAACTTCTAAAGAAAAAACAGAATCGGGAAAAGACTCACCCTTCTTAATCATCCAAGCCTTCCATCCACTGCAATCTTTTTTCATATGTCCTCCTTTCTTGCAGAAGAAACAATTGAATTTGACAGAACTGAATCATTTTTCAGACTTAAAGCCTTTGACAGGTTTTGGCTCACTAGAATTTCCTGAAGCTTTAAAGTTGGTAGTCTGCTTAACCTTAAGTTTTTTCTTCTTCTTCTTGGCTTTCTCAACTAAATGGACTGCAGTAGTTGGTCCAGCCTCCTTCTTGATTCTATTTCTTCATCCACACAGATTGAAATGAGCTTGTTAATGGTCCACTTAATATCTGAAGCATTGTAAGTGGTCCTAAGATGGCTGTAGCTAATCGGGAGAGAATCTAAAACTTCATGAATCAGCTGATTATCAGTGATTCCCATATGAAGTTCCCTTAGATTGGCATTAATGTGAACCTTATGCATTATATGCTCTCTCACACTGCTAGTGCCATCAAACTTAATCTCATGAAACTCTTTATTCAATCTAGCAGCTTCAGCTTTTTCATTTGCAATGAATTTCTCAGATATGGCTGCCATAAAATCGACAGCATCCTCAGGTTCCTCAATTGATCCTCTCACTATTTCAGACATGGTGTAACTTATAACATTCTTTGTCATCCTATTGGTTCTATACCACTCACGATGATGTCACTTGTATTCTTCAGTACTAGCCTCATTAATATCTTCAATTGACTTAGGCTCATGCAGACAGTAATCCATATTGTTATGCATAGCCAAATAGAACTTGACTTGGCCTTTCCATTTCTTAAAATTGTTGCCATTCAGATATACTTGTCCTAATGAGGCGAAGTTACCTAAAAAACAAAGAAAAGTTTTTATGTAAGAGTTTTTCCTATATGTTAAGCTTCTGTAAAAGCTAAAAACAATCAATCATCAAACCAAAACAATACATAATATCATCTTTATTTGTCCCATATATTTAAGCAACACAAAAATAACATCTTTATGACATAAAAATTTTGTAGTTCTGTAGTTTCTGAATTTTGCATACTACATGCTGCAGAATTTGTTATTTGATAAAAACAGTCTAAGACTTTAGACAAAGAAAAGCTTCAAAAAATCTGAATTAATCCTAGAACATATATATGCTACTGCGTATGTTTTAAAATCATATTTGAATGCTTCTTTGGAAACAAAATAAGTAAAATTTTAGAACACTTCACAATTTTAGTTTTCTGCAAAATTTATATCAGTCAAAATTTGATTTGGTAAAATAGTTATTGATATGAAAATTTATTGTCTTAATCAATCATTCTAATGTTTTTGATTCTTTAGATTTTAGTCAATTCCAAATTTGGGAAATTACAACCAACAAGAAACCACAGTATTAATGAAGTAAAACATACATCCTCCAACTCCAGATCACACAATTTCAACCAATTCATGCATCACAGAACATATATAGGCACACGTCAACCACAACGAATACTTTAACTACATGCCAACACTTCATATCATGATCATTCCCACAGATGCAGAATTAAATCGCAAGTTCTGGCATCCAGAAAACGTACATTTGCCTCTGCTACAGCACAGCACCAAATTTAAACAGTAATAAAATGTTGATGTATATAAAATTGCCCCTTCTTAATTTCATTTTTCTAAAGCAGGGTCTTGAATCCCTTTTGCTGAGGATTAAGCCTCAATTTTTCCTTAAGGCATGAATTCATCACGAAAATAAAAAACTAGCAGTTATAAAGTTCAACAGTAATATTGAAAAGCTATTTTTCATGGAATCGGGTTTGGGCCTGGACTTTATTAAATAACAAATCAAGGCTTCAAATATCTGGATTGAAACATGATTATTTGCTTTTAACATAAATACTTAATTTTCTGAAAAATTCTTATTAAGCTGTTCTTGATGAAAAAATCCTGAAGTATACGATTTGTGTATCTATGAACCAGAAGGCTCTGATACCAATTGAAAGAACAATCTATAGTCTGTAAATCAAGATCATGCTCATAAATAACACAAACACATGAAACTCAAACCAAGAACACAATACAGAATGCGGAATAGAGATCTCCTAGTTGTACTAGGAATATACCTTCAACACTTCTCCAGTCACCCTTCATGGCTATCTTCGATCCAGACATCTTCTTATTGTTAATATGAACTGCACACAAACTAAGGAGATCAATAGAACAAAACACAAGTCTTCTGCGTTTCAATATCAAGCAAACAGAATGGGACTGTTAACTCAACGCAAAAGGATATTGAACACAGAGACTACTGCTTTCTTTATATATTGGCCAATTTGATCAGATATAATTTAATCCCATAAGTGAATCCTGATCATACACTAATTCTATATCTTCAAGGCTTAGTTCTATCACAATACTAATTCGATGTAATGCAGGCTTTATACAATGAACTTCTACGTTTACTAAGTGATATACAACTCTGTAAACTTCTCTGTAATTGAGTTGTAGTTGTATTGCTCATTGTTAAACCGAAATCTGTTCAATACTAATTGACTACAACAATAGATAGAGTTTGTGTCCAAATTGGTTCTTACACATATATGTAGTCTAATAATTGAAAACATAAGGAGGTCAAATGAGCAAATGTGAAGGTTCGAATAGCAACACTCTTTCTATTTCCTCAAATGCCCTTAGGTGTTGTTTTATTATTTTTCTTCTTATTTTCTTTTCCTTTTTCTTCAAAACCAAAATCGAAGAATACACAACCCACCATGAAATGCTATGTAGCCCAATTAAGTTTGAGCCTTATTGGCAAAAAAAATTTAAAAAGTTATGCCTAGTGTAGTAGTGTTGTTTCTAAGCTTAATTATATGAAATGGTAGTTATTATATAGTTTCATTCGTGGGAACTTAGAGAGTGTTGTTAATGCTAAGGATGATGATGAGAATTTATTTTAATCTCATTTTGATTTAAATTGATATGATGGAGAATTGATAGAATTTTATTTCATCGTGATTATGGTGATGTTATTTGATTTTGTTAGCAGTATGCATCAAATCAATTTGCATATTTTTTTTTTCCGATTGCAATCAGTTTGCAATTGTAAAATTCTTGGATTAAAGATCGACAATCATAAAACCAGATATTCTAAAACTTTTCTCGGTTTTGGTTTTGAAAAAGATAAAGTAAAAAAATAAGAAAAATAACCTAAGGGCATTTGAGGAAGTTGAAAAATGGTAAACAATCATTTTGGATGAAATGGACCAATTAGTAGAAAATTGAGACTATAAGGAGTGATTAGTTGAAATTGAAAGCAGAAAAACTAAATTATCGAGACAGGAGATAGATATTAATGAATAAAATAGGGAGATGTTGCACACCCTTTTATATATTTTACATACACCCTCTTGGTCCTACTTCTACCAATTCACTAATACATATCCTCTCATTCTCATTTGATTGTCTACTGTACTAGTCCACATAACTAAGCCCCAAATTGGTCAAACCCCCAGACAGAGAAACAAAGCAAACCTCAGAAACTTCTGGCAGTCCCTCAATAAAGCTCGAACAACATTGTCAAGTGTTAAATTTGTTATCATCTCTTCATGGTTAAGCAAGATCGAGTGGAAATTATTTAAATTTTTAAGGTGAGTCCCAATGTATTCTAGAGATGCATCTGTGAATTTTGATTACATAAAGAACCAAGTACTCCAGTTCCAGGCAACCCTGTGGCAAAACCATCAGACCCATTTGTGAAATAACACCATCTTCATCTTCCATGCCTTGCTGGTCAATGCCTCTCTCAATTCAAAGCCTCTTCAATTTCTTGCAATTTCGAATAAGAACTTCCAATCCTCTATCTTTGTTGTCTGGCCATAACATAATTAAATATCAGATGCAAATTTCAATACAATCTTATTCCAAGATAAATATAAAAGCTTGCAATGGCAACGTTGAGACTGAGGCAGGGCCGCTAGTTTGAAACCAATCAACAAAATTCAAACCAATATGATCTCATGTGTGATATGAATCTTGTATTTGTCAAATGGCACATACGTAAAAGAATGCAAAAAAAAACTAAAAATTATAATCATTTTGCGTTTAAATTGTTTTTTTATAGATCAGTTTCCTAGGTAAATAATAACAAATAATTTCATGTGCGCCCTCATTGAGATGACGAGATCGGGAATGAATCAAGAACGTTGAGTCTACGCGTCATGGAAATTTTCTAGGTGATTTGTAAACACCTAAATCGAAAAATCAAATATAAGTAAGAAAAATTGCTGTAAGACACTTATACTTACTGCTCCGTCGATTCTTGTCTGGTAAATCATTGATCCGATATTGAAGGAAGTTCTCTTCAAGAGAAAGAAGAGGTAAAGAGAAATATTTCGGACCATGGAAGCCATAGTTTGAAGCAAGAGTGGTTATAGAACCATAACAATTGCACTGCAAAAGTGAATGAGCCTGTGAGACCTAGATAACATTATATACTGATTTAGTCAATATTTCTTGTCATAAATACGTGGCATTGATGGATTGGGATGATAACACATCACATTCAATAATATATTTCTTTATTTGTAACTTTTAGACATTTGTCGAGTTTTTATTGGAATTGATACATACAATTTTAATTATTATTAACACTTGTCACCATTGAATTAGATATGACACGTCAATTTATCTACCATATGTTTAACTTTTAGTAGTACTAACATGTGGTAGAAACTGTTTCCGGTATTATTTTTCACAAAAGACACTTACGTTACTCTAATTTATTCAAGAATTATTTGAGAAGTCATGAATTCAACTCGAAAAAACTATTTGTCATATTTTTGAATTGTTAACTCAATAAAAAAAGAAGTCAGAATAATGAAGGCGCGTTCCAAGTGATGGGGAATATGGAGTAATGGGGGCGTAATCTGGCTGTAGCGGTTATGCCACCGATCTTGGGGTGACAGAGCAGCTATGTTCACGAAGGTGGAGAGCTCTTGGCATGGGTTAGATGGTCTTTAGCCGGGACCAAGGCTTGCTTGGGTTGTTGTCCAAAACTATCCTTATTTTATTTCCTCAATTTACATTGTTTTGCTTATGTTGTTTTTGATACGACCCGAACCTCGAATTATCTTTTAACTGGTTTACTTTTACTTTTACTCCTCAGAAATTTGTTTTACGATTCGAAAGTTCTAGAGGTTGACTTTTAAATGAATTGACTCGACCGATGATTTTATTTCATGACGAGGTAGAAGACGTTGAAACGAGTTCGTGGACACGTAGCATGCCCAATTTGGAGTTCGTACGAAAAAGTTACGATGTAAATCGGAAATTTTCCGATTTTTGGACGAGTATAAATAGCGGGAAATGAAAAATTTCCCGAACGGGAAACTTTCCTTTTTCTTTTTCTTTTCTTTCTTTTTCTTCTCTCTCCTCTCCCCCGATCGGCCGACCCCGACCCACTCCCTGCCTCCACCCAACTCCGCCGTCCGGCCAAACTGGACCGCCGCACCGGTCCCGTTCGGACCGGCTCGGCCTCCTCGTCACGCCGGTGGGAGTGGCACGGCGGGGCTCGCCCCCGTTGGGGCGTACGACGCCCGAGACAATTTCCCTCCGTTTAGACGGAACTCTCTCCTCCGGCCGCCGTTCGACTCGATTCCGGGCGGGAATCGAAGGTCTTGATCGGTGCAATCATTCCTAGGAAGGAATTGAACCGAATTGCGCCAGGTAAGGAGAAATTAGAATTTGAAATTTTAGGGTTTTTTTAGGAATTCGGTGGAGGTTGTGATTTTGATGTTTTTGATGAATTTTGAGGTTAAATTCGTGTTTAGGAGGTTGAAAGGAGTGGAATTAGTGGAATTTGGTGTTGATTTGGTTGGTTTTTGGAGAAAATTAGATTTGGGGAAAATGGGCCGCCGTATCGGCCGCCGTTCGCGTTGGCTGTGTGGGCTTTTGGCGGCGGAAATGGTGGTGATGTATTCTTGAGGTGGTGGTGATCGTTTTAGGTGGATTTTGGGTTGAAATTAAGGTGTTTGGGCCACTGTGGTGGCGCTGCTGGCGGCGTGGCGGCGGTGCTGCGGCTGTCGGCGGTGGGAGGTTGAAGATGGGTAAATAGTGAAAAGTAAAACGGTAAAGAGTGAATAGTAAACGGTAAAACAGTAAACAGTAATTCAGTAAATGGTAAAATAGTAAAAGTAAAAGTAAACAGTAAACAGTAAAGGGTAAATAGTAATTAGATTTTAACCATTTTCTGTTTGACTTTCAGAATTACTGTTTTACCTAGAATAATTACTGTTTGACCATTAAAAGTTACTGTTGACTTACCGTAAAAAGGTTAAAAGCTAATTAAAAGGGTTTTACGACGAAATAACTAGTAAAAGGATTAATAGGACACGAGGTGGGTGTCCTGAGTTATTTCGGACGTAGATTTTCGGTATTGAGGCGTAATTCCTATACCGATAACTGAAAAAGAGAAAATTGGGAGGTTTCGTGCGAGTGAGGACGTCCGTAAACTTAACGTTTATGATTAAATTCCGAGTTTCGTAATAATTATAAGTACGTCCCTATTACAGGTCGAGAGGTTATTCGACTGGACGAGAGAACGGATTAGCGGCGCGCTCGGCCGTACTGTGAGTGGATTTTATTTTAAAATAAATGCATGCAATTACGTTTTATTGAAATGTAATTTATTTAATTAAATGAGTTCGTAAGCATGATATGAATTATCGAAAGTCGATAATTCATATACTTTTGTTATAATTGTTGATTTAATATTTAAAATAAATTATGGATTTGGGTTATACTTTTACTACTATTTTAGTAGTACGTATTGTACCCGGAAATGAGATTTCCGGAAATAGTATGATTTGATAAATTATATTTAATCGTTGTTATTGTACTTTATATTTGAAAGACCGGAAATGAGATTTCCGGAGAGTTTATGATTTCACGACATGTGAGACATGTCGACATTATATATTCTTTTCGAAATTATTTTTATGACATTGAGACTTGTCGGATATTTATATATGTTCCTTCGAGGCTATTATACTAATGATTATTATAAGCCTTAGATGTGCGGTCGGGGACCGTACAGATTTATGATATATAAGGGGAAGAGTACTTTCGGTTTTGTTTTCGGATTTTCACCATATCAGGGTCCAGATATGTTTATTGATGCTAGCTAGCTTAGTCGACTGAGCCCACGCGAGGTGACGACTTGACTCTATAGGTCAGATTCACGCTCGGTGGTCGACGTGTACGAGCATAGTGTCGCCTGAGCCCATGCAAGATGATGACTTGACCACATAGGTCAGATTCACGCTCGGTGGTCGACGTGTACGGGCATAGCGTGAGGACGCTATTGAGACTCTTGGAGTTTTGACCCTTAGCCTTGGAGGCTACTGTTAAATGGTGGTAATAACGTTCCCCTATTCTATTATATGACCAATGGGATCAGTCATGATTTTATATTATTTGGTTTTCAGGAATATTTTCTCTATGAGACTTTCTGTAATTTAATAAATTCCCGAACCAGCGGGGCTGAGTTTTTATATGACCAATGGGATTGGTCGTGAAATATTATTAATTGATTTTCAAAAATATTTCGTTTTGAAATACATATATAAACAAAATTATTATTTGTTTATTTGATATATCAGCGGAGCTGATTTTTAAATATGATTTTCTTAAAACGTGGGACGTTTTATTAAAGGCATGCAATGTGGTTTTATTTATAAAATATTGAGAAAATAATATGATACTTTCAATTAAAGTATTATATTAAATTGTTTTATTTTTACCCACTCACTCTAACGTTTTTAATTTACTTTCCCCTGGGCCCTTCGTTTTAAAATCGCCCAGTGTGCAGAGTAGTGATCAGAGGTCAAGAGTACTCGGAGTCGAGGCATAGTCATCATCATTGTCACTTCCGCTAGGTGGGATCTGTGATCCCTTATTCTTTTATTTTCATATTACATTTCTTTCTATATTTCCAATTGTAATTCCAGTTCATTTTGTTAGATTGCTCTGATTATCTGTGAGCCAGTTGAATTAAATTTTGTATTTATTTGTGGCGGTTGTTGTGATTTGGGGAGCAGATGGCTCCAGGTGTTGAGGTTGGAACTGGAATTAGAAGTGTTTTGGTTGTTGCAGGTTTTAGGGTTGTCCATCTTAAGATTGATTTATCGATTTATCGATAGAGTTAGTCTTAAGGTGGTCCCCGCAGGGCCTTATCCGGGTTTTAGGATGAAATCTGGTTCGGGTCCTGTCAGTTTGGTATCAGAGCATTAGGTCCTATCGTTTTCTTGTGTCATGTTGCCTTTTCTACTTAATGACGCCTAGCATTCTTTGAGTGAGGGTCCGACCGCGGCGGATTTCCATCATATACTTTGATGCTAGTGTGTTCATTAAGTGAGTGACTTTGATTCTTTGGTGTCTTGTTATGTACTCTGTAGAGTACTATTCTATTCAGTTATTTTATATGTTTAGTAATGCTTAATACCTCCGAATGATGGATCCGACTGCAGCGGATACCCATCGTGCTCCTTGGTGCTATTGTCATTATTAAGTATGTAAAGTACCTTTCAGGTATTGAGTTGTATATTTTAGACTATGCCTCGAGTACATCGACCTCTTAGGACGTTATCCTTGCGTACGTAATAGGTATGTGAGTTATACCTATCCGGTTGTGTTTTGACGCTTATCAGCAGTTCTAGCGTCGGGTTACGAGTTGAGAACTCGGATGTTTCGGTCCTATTTCTTTTGAGATAGGAAGGAGTTATTCCTGAGAGGGCTATACATTGAGACTTTGGTCTCTTATTCCCGTTGTGTGCAGGGATTTGGCCCTAGTTTGTGAGCAGCTTTTAAAAGTGATCGGTTTTGGAAATGTTGATAAGGCCAGAGTGAGATGATTGTCATTGTTGCGACCTTGTTGAAATGAGTGGGGAAATTGATTATGTAACAATCATACTGTGATTTTAGATTGTTACGAGTATGTGTTAGAGCCACTCTTTAGTTATATTTTGTGGATTGACCAATGAATTTGGCGTATGTAGAGAAAATGAGTCAGTGGAGATTTAAGTGGCAGTGTACATGTGTTGTTTTTATGAATCTCATAACCGTCTTATTTTGATTTTGGACATATTGGTTATGACGGAAGGAATGGAGAGCCATAAGGAGATTGTGGGAGCTATAAATAATTCTAATTCTTAGCGACCTTGGTCGGAAGATTGGATAAAGGAAGAATTAGAAATTGAAATAGCTACCCGGATTGGAGATATTTTGTTTTGAAACACGTGGTATTTGAGGGGAAAGAGATTTGAAGATGTAGTCATGGTAACATTGGGAGATTAGTCTGAAATCGAAGTTGGGTGCCTATGGAGAATTTTAGCAGCATAAGTATTGTGAGATCGTCTTTTTGACTATGGAATTATCGAGTGATGGTAAAAGGTGGTTAAGCCTGATCACATAGTTTATCGTATAAGCAGCTGGTGAATATTTGAAATAGTGAGATCGGGGATCTATCCGACCATTGCATGGTTAGC
Source organism: Potentilla sterilis (assembly GCA_963682095.1). Lineage (NCBI taxonomy): Eukaryota > Viridiplantae > Streptophyta > Magnoliopsida > Rosales > Rosaceae > Potentilla > Potentilla sterilis. The sequence goes on along the minus strand of OY821755.1, from coordinate 45,594,230 downwards.
TCGGTAATTCGGATGAGAAGATTCTGGTAGTTGTACCAGCATTCGACAAATGTCTTTTATCAACTGGTCATTATATAAATAATTGTATTTGTATTAGATCAACCACTTCTTTCGTTCTTTTGTGTTTCTTGTTCGAGGATTTGCGATGAAGTTTCGGCGGATCATAACTCTTGATCCGTAATCCCGATTCAAGATCCGTGAATGGCTACTAGTTCGGATTGAAGTCACATGCTTATCTATGGTGGTTGGATTGAAATCCAACGGTGACTTTCAGGAAGTATTTTTCGAACTCCAGAGCTATTTTAGCCATTTTTCATAGTTGAGTCGGAATTCTATCTGCTACCGTCGTAGCGATATCTTTTGATTTCCGAACATTTGTCTGGCTGACAATGTTGACGTTGACTATTTAATTAGTCATGGAACACTTGTCAAGCAAAGATATCGGCTTTGTTCTTATATCGACAAGTGTGTGAGTCATGTGGATGGGCGCATTCCATATTGTTGTGATTGTAGAGGTAGAGATTTCGACGCCAAGAGGTTAGCGATATTGAAGTTATTGGATGCAGCATGGAATAAGAATTGAATGGTATGACTCAATCAGAGGACACTAATAACTCAAGTGACTTCATTAAGTAAAGTGAATCTTGAGAACAGTATTATGAGTCACGAGTATTTAGTTTTCCTACTGGTTTTGCAGGGCAATGCCAGGTGATTTGTTCGAGGTGTTTTATTGGTCGCTTATAGTATAGCCTTTTGGGAAATGAGTTTCCTTGTTGACTCAGGTAGTGTTTCGAGTCAAGGCTTGTGCAAGAAATGTTGTGACGTGACTAGTGCATATTCTTATAAGTTGAACGACGTTTTGTTAATGGGAGAATTTCTTTTGGGATCGTAATGTGGTGGGACCACTTATTGATCCAGAAATGACTTGAGAAGTCATTATTTCTATAATGTGTGTTGGTGGTTTCGTTGAGTAGATCATTGATTTGAGTTTACCCTTATGTCAGTTCTCGTGGGACGAGATATTGACTGGAACCTCTATAGTTTAATTGAGGTTTCGAGAATGTAATTTCTCGAGGATTTCTTTTCTTTGATGCGAGTTATTAGGGGATATTGAATATTTGTTGGCTCGAGCAACTCAGGTTGTGAGGTTTATTTTGTGAGATGCAACGAGTCTTTTGGTATTTGAGATGTTTCTCTCGAGTTTAAGGTTATATGCTGAAGTTCGATTTTCGTTGCAATGTTGTTTTTGATAATGGTCGATTTAACAGTTCTGGTGTTAATCGTCGATTATGAAAATTGGTTTTGACATCCGAAATATTTCTTGATGTCATATCGGATCTGGGTTATTGGTGGTAGCTGATGTATCTAGTTGGAAGCCTCTGTTGGTGGTCACATTTGACGATGATTCAGATTCCTTTCTTTTGTGAGTTGTGAGTTACGGAGTTGCTTTATCGGACGAGATTGGACTTTGATAAGTCAGTTTCAATTGAAACCGGTTTTGGTTATTTTGGTGCGGGAAACACAAATTGAGGATTCGTCCTGAGACCATATGAGTGATAAAACATGGAATAGCTCACATGTGTATTTCTTTAGTTCGAGTGATGGGACGTTATTGATTGATGTGACAACAGGCAAAAGTTGAGAGACAGAACTTTGGGATTCCTAGCGGCGTTTGCAGGTGTCAGTGTGAAATTTGATATCCCTATGTGATTTGTATGTATGGCGTATTTCGCGCCCAAAGTCGACATGATGAGATGTGAGTGGGAGAGATTGTTAGACCCTGTGATGCCTAAGTCCATGAAATCTTATTGAGAATCGTGATTTATTTTATGGACCTGAAATGAGTTGCAGGCAGCTTTATAGGTTCGATGATATTTTCGCACTGCCTTGCACATTTAGATGAGTGAATAGACGGAGATGTCTATTCAGATTCTAAAGAATATATTGAGTCTTGTGAGATGCAGTTCAAAAGTAACTGAGATGAGCAACTCTCCTAGAGAGAGTTACGCTGATACTAGAGATGAGATCCTGAGTGTCAGGATATATCGGCCTTCATGAGATTAAGGAGCTGATTGGTCCGGTAGCTTATCGGTTAGAGCTACCTTCGAAATTATCCAAGATACATGACGTTTTTCCATGTGTCTATACTCCATGAGTAATTGCCGATCCTTCGCATATCTCGGAAATTCAACCTATCACCCGAAGAAAGATTTGAATGTCAAAGAGCAGTCAGTTGAAAGTCTTGATCAGGAGGTGACATCTATATAATTAATTATAATTAGAAGTATGATGGTGAACTAGCTTGTGACATAAAAAAATTATATATAAATATATAACTCATATATAAACATGATGATGTAATATATATCTATATATATATATATATCTATATATATATTAATTTAAAAATTATGTAAATATCTATCGAAACATGAGGTACATACCGAAAGAAAAGAGAATGGAGGCTAGGTTTCCTTGCAAAAAAAGAAAGAAAAAAAATTCAAGAACTGGATATTTGCATGTAAAAAGAAAAAAAATGAAAAACAAATTCAAGCAAAAAAATTGAGTGAATAAAAGGTAAACTATGCAATTTATTTATCTAAGGTTATTTTGGATATTTAAGAGGAGGTCTAGTGAGCAAATGTGTGTTATTTAAAAGTCAAAAGGAGGTGTAGAGAGCATGGGAGGTAAGATGAGCAAATTGAGAGGTCCCAATAGCAACATTCTTTACAATTTGATTCTAATACTGTGCAACTATATGTAGCCAAGAATTCTCTATCGCTATTTGGTAGGGTGTGAAGGGCCTTGTCCCGGTCTGTGCACCTTATGTGCTTTATCTGCACTAGGTAGGCTGTCCGTCCTTTTGCTTTTTAATGGTCGTAGCCTTCTAGTGGCAGAATAAAATTAAATGTCGTCGGATTTAATTTCTGGTCGGACAACATAGTAGAAAAGTTGCATTATCAGACATTAGGATATGTATTCGTGCTACAAATCTATCTATTGATCTTTCCATTACGTCACCGCTATGATAAAACAAATATAGTCGACATTAGAGCAATACTCTTTGCTATTTGGTGCTTATATGAATACATGTACTTTGTAGAGATTCTCGATATTATCTTGGAACTTCGTCCAGATGCTTATTATAATCTGGAGTTTCGGTTTCACGTCTACTCCTTTGTATTCGAAAGTTTCATTAATGAAAGTTTGAGGGAAGCCGCACAAGCCATTTTTTTTTTTTGAAAAAAAAGGTCAACCTCATTACAATTGGTTAGCAAGATACATTTCTCATGTTGTCTTGCAACATAGTTTGCAAGCTCCTGCACAAATATGTACATTAGCTTCTTGGGCATGAAGCAAGTTACTTAAAGACAAGAAATACAATCAAGGAGATAGATAAATGGCAAACAGTGGTTGCTCTATTGACATTTGGAAAGGCAAATGGATTATGAACTTTGAGTTGGAGTTCACTTATTGTCTCATTATGCCCATCTCTCAGTTTATATCTACGTACCAAGGTGTCTAGCCTTTCTATTCTTGAAATTTATATCTACGTACCAAGGTGATTCGGATTTCTATTCTTGAAATTTACAACCAATTACTGCTTTAATTGTATAGCGATATACTCAAAAGATGCAGATGTTCAATGATACTTTAGTTGGAGACAGATTAATTTGGACAACAATAGGTAATATTTCCTTCAATGTAAATCCAGGTATAATCTCATTCACTACCTAAATTTTAAGTCCACGTGACAAATGAGCCACTCCTCCCACAAAACCCGAATATTAGAATTGTAAATTGATCTAGTGATCTACTCAAACTGTAATATCCCGAAAATTTGTTATTAATTCCGAAGGTTTATTTGGAATTATTAATGTAATAACTCTAATTTTAATTTAATTTCTTGTAAATTTCTCGAGATTAATGGAAGGGTGATTTATGAAAATTCGTATTTCTTACTCTTTTAATTATTCGTTGTTCGACGTCGGAAGTGATTCCGAAAGTTAAAACCCAAAAAACGTTTAATTCCGATGGGTTAAAAGTTGACTTTTTGATCCGTTGTGAATTTCGAAAAGTTTCATTCACGAAAGTCGTAGAGCTCGATGATACGAGTACGTAGACACGCGGTACGCGTGAAACGGACGTCGTATGAAGAAGTTACGACTTACGACATGTTGAAGTTATTTTCAAAATCAAAAATTTCTATAAATAGAAGGAAAAATATCAGGAAACTCAAACTTTTCAAAAAAGTAAAGTTTCCAGAAATATCTGGAAACACTGTTCATCTCCTCCATTTTCGATTCTGGACCTTCTCCACCGCCGTGTGGCCACGCCTCACGTCTTGCCACCCACCAAAATGATCAGCTCAATCTCCTCTTTCTTTCAAGCTATGACTCGCGCTGAGCCGACCGCCATGCACGGCTTAGCGACGGCCGTAAGCGACGGTTGTCGTTGACGTCGAGGCAGCGAACTCCATTGGCGAGACCGGCAAGGCTTGCTCTTTTCGGCTGTTCTCCTTCCTCTGAGTACGTTTGTGTCGATCTTGGAGCGCGTTGGAGGCTACAACCCAGGAATGCAGTGGCTGAGTCGAAGGAGAAGCTTAAGGCGGCGTTTCCGGCTGTCTTCTGGCCGAATCCAGAGGCGTTTCAGGTATCCTCGAACTCCTCTCTCTCTAATATGCATGTTAGATGTTGGTGGTGGTGAGAAGGCGTGGGTTTTGGTGGTGGCGCATTTGGGTGTTTTTGGGGTAGTGGAGAGTTCTACTGTATCGTGCTCGCTGATACGAGCGCGGGGATATATTATTTGCTTGATTTGGTCGTCGTATGACCAAATTATGAATTTTTGAATTCGATGTTAGGTGAATATTTATTTACGAGCATATCGACCTATAATTTGGTGCTTGGTGTTCGATCCTATGGTCGACTAGGCATTCTAGGAGCCTTGAGAGGCTCCGAAGGAGGTTTGTCGCTTGTTGGCAAGCCTCAAGGGTAAGGGTTATGTGATCGAAGCGAATTATAATATATTTTATATAAATTGAATGCTAAGTTTTGATAATGTCACTTAGGTGATTGACCATGCGTGAGTATCTCACCTTTGTGAGGTTGAAGACGCAGCGGGAGTAATTAAGGTGAGTAAACCTCACATTGTTTGTATATAATCAATTAAAGTATAGTATATGGATTGTTATATGCGAAATTATTTTATGAAAATAATATTTGTTTTAAATTGTATGAACTTGATCGACTACGGTTCATTGGTAAGTAAAATGATTTTAATATAAAAATTATTTTCAATGTATTTTACGATCAATGACTATAGTTGGTATTAGTGGACTATTCCTGAGTGACTGTTTATGTGTGTGTGTGTGTGTGTGTGTATATATATATATATATTTACGTGAAATATATATATTGTGAGTGTGCATTTGGGTGCATTATTTTATTATGAAATTGTCATAATTGAGTATATGTGAGTTGTGTGACGTGTGAATGGGTTGGTATGGAAACCAACGACCAATGTAAGATCTTTCCTGTGTGTGATGGGGATCTTACATGTGTGGCGGATAAGATCTCACCTAAGTGGTGAAAGAGATCCTTATAACAATTTTATCGGGAACCAAGCCTTTGGCCGGGTGATTGGTTACGATCAGTTAGAGCTCTAGTCTGTCTGCCTTTGTGTGATTTGGAGGGGAATGAAAGTGGTCATTGTGCCCGAGTTTATTCTTTTGGTTGGTTGTGCGTTGTGAATTTATAATTCTCGAGTTGTGGTTGTTTTGAGAATGAGATTCCATTTGTTGTTAATTATTAGAGTACCATGTGGGGTACTTGCGTCTCATGATTATGTGCATGTCTGGGGGTAACCTTGTGGGGTTACCGGAGTCTCGTGTGTGTTACTTTAAAAATGCGTTTTATGGTGTTCTTCCTTGTTGTCGAAAAGGGAGTTGGGTTTTAAAAGAAAACAAGGTGTGTGTGTTGTTTTTCTTGAGTTTAAGATAGCAACAACTTGGCTTCATTTCGGGTTTAACGAATTTCCTATATCACTACCAGATACGGCTGAATGGCCGACGAAAATTTTTTCGTCGGCCATTCCATTTTTTCGTCGGCTATACCCTCTGCCGACGAAAATTTCGTCGGCCATAAGTCGTCGGTAATACCAATGGCCGACGAAAAAAAAAATTTCGTCGGCTATAGTTAAGTATGGCCGACGAAAAAAACAATTCGTCGGGCAAACGTGGATGAAATAGCCGACGACTTTCGTCGGGTATTTTTGAGTATGGCCGACGAAATCCATTAAGTATGGCCGACGATTTAATAAAATTTCGTCGGCTATGGTGTTTTAACTATAGCCGACGATTTACCAAAATTTCGTCGGCTATGGTGTTTTAACTATAGCCGACGATTTACTAAAATTTCGTCGGCTATGGTGTTTTAACTATAGCCGACGATTTACTAAAATTTCGTCGGCTATGGTGTTTTAACTATAGCCGATGATTTAATAAAATTTCGTCGGCTATGGTGTTTTAACTATAGCCGACGATTTAATAAAATTTCGTCGGCTATGTTGTTTTAACTATAGCCGACGATTTAATAAAATTTCGTCGGCTATTTCCTCGAAATATATTACTATTTTAATAGGTATTAATTAGTTATAGTCGACGAAATAAGGCACTTTTCGTCGGCTATACAAGTTATAGCCGACGAAACTAGGTAAAATTCGTCTGCTATACTTGTTATAGCCGACGAAATAATGCAAAAATCGTCGGCTATTCTTGCATTTGGAAAAAAAAAATTAAATTATTTTCTAAATTACCATTCCAAGCAAGCTGCAAATCACAAAAACAATTCATGCATTTGCACCAACAAGAAACACGTCTAAATACCATTTTTATTAAATTCGTTCCAATATACATAAAATATAACCCTAATTATCCCCTAAACTACTAAAGTCTAGGATGTCATCTACAGCATCAGGCGCATCATCCTGCTGACCGAACTCGAGAGGTTCAGGCATTGGAGGCTCCACCAACTGCTGAAACGGGAGCGGGGGTGGACGGCCTTCTTGTTGTGCCGCGAACATCTCATAAACCCACTGTTGCTGGCCGTCGTAGTTGTATTGCCGAATTCTGGCGCACTCAGCATTCCAACGGACCATATCCAACTGATACTGCTGGTACTGCTGTTGTCTGCGGCGCAGCTCCTCTACTGTCTGGGACGAGGTCGCCAATTCTGCGGCCAATCGCTGCACTTCCCCCCTCATATGTTGGGTCTCCCCGCCTCCCTTCTTTTGACCTCCCTTAGTGGTCTTCAGGAGCCCTTGTCCAGAACCTCCTAAACCCCGGCAGTAGTACTCGTTGGACTGGTGTGGGAAGGCTGCGTTGAACATCCTCGCCGCCGTTTGGATATTGGTGCGGTCGACCTGGCGTACGGCTTCTTCCAAATCTGCCTCTGAGATGTCCGGTTGTGTCTCCCGAACTATTTGCTGGAGCACCTCTTGTTCGGCCTGGGTCACCCGCTCCTAATTGGACGGGGAAAAAAAATTAATATTCTAACAAATGGATAGTTAAGTAAAATTAATAATTTAAATTTTAAAATCATAATGAACGACTTACGAGATCTTCTGTCGCTTGTGGATAAGCGATCTTGAACGTCTCCACGTAGGGGTTGCAATCAGGATGATCTCTGAGCGCCTCCTCCTGATATTGTGCAAACGGCCTTGAACCGCCGTGATGGAGGATTGTGTTACGGCGGCGGTTCTCCGAGTTTATCCGAGACCGTTCCTTCAAACAAATAATAAAATATTAGAAAAATGCATCAAAAAATATAACTGAAATAATTATAAAATATTTAAACTAATAATTAAAATTTTAATAAAATAAACATTTATAGTGAAGTTTAGTATTTATCATCATAGCCGGGTTGTCGAAGACTACGGTCCTCAACCAACGCCACTCGTACTCCCTGAACATGAACTCTCTGGGAGTACCCATACGACCACGGTTGCCGTACTCGTTATAGTGGGAACGGAGCTCGTTCTTCCACTCTTTGAACCTACGAAAAAAACAAAAGTGCATTAGAAATATGATTAATATCATAAAATATTTCTAAGTATCAAATAAGACATTCCCAAAGTACCTCGAGCTCTGTTGGGAGTCCGCCCAACCCCGCTTGTGTTCCGCAACCACAAAATATGTCTGAAAGATAATATTTTATTAGTTTTATAATTATAAAAATACCGAAAATTTTTAAATATTACGATAACTAAATTAAATTTTTTTATTTACTCACCGACGCGGCGTTGTTCAACTCCATCTTGATTTCTTCGGGCACATCAGCCCACCGAGCCCACAACATAGGGACTCTGTCCCTAATGAGTGCACCCACGCAACCCGAGTAGTCGCGTTTCTTTTTCGCCCCAACCTCCTGATTAGGAGCTTCGTCAATCTGGATCCTCCCGCTCCGTTCAACCGTTCTCCTGAGCGTCTCAAAACTGATGACACCTCTGGTATTCCTCTGGGTTGAACTGCTAGCGCCTGTCCCTATCACATAAACGACGATTGGTTAATAAAATTAAATATTAGTGCGTTAATTTTAATAAAATATTTAATTAATAAAATCGAATGTTACCTGAACCCGATGATTCGGTTGCCGTCGACTTTCCTTTTCTCCTCGCCGAAATCAGGAGGTCAGGGCTCTCCCATGGCTGCTGCTGGTATGCCTCCGCAGCACTTACGAACTGAGGCATATCAGGCCACTGGGGCCGACCCTGATAGTCGACCTCGGGTATCGCAGGAATGTTGTAGGGGAGGAAGAGCTGGTTTGGGAGAGTAGGCCCCTCAGTCGAGTCACCAGCAGACTGAGTCGGACTCGGCATCGGCATCGGCTCCCGATGAACCTCAGGCATACGAACCTGAGGAACGTCGGCAGCTATCTCCTCGTGAAACAGCTGCCGACTAAACCTCGGCGCCACAGAGGGACCGACCTGCGGAAGTGAAGTGCTCGACGACCGCCCCGCCTGGAGAAGGGTCTGGTGCCGAGCACTCACACTCCGCCGCGGCTGGGCTGCATCCACACTCCTCCGCGGCTGGCTGGTGGTCCTCTCAGGCTGGCTAGCCGTCCTCTCGGAGTCTGGGGAACCGGCGGCATTTCCAGAACCTGCGGCATTTCCAGAACCTCTAGATCTAGAACGACGACCTCCGAACAACTGCCTAAATGCATCGGCCATCTAAAGCCAGACGCATTAATACATTAATTAATATTAAATTATATTATATTAAATAACAAATTCTAATTAATATAATACCCAATAATACTAACATATTTTAATATTTACCGATTTATATAATAACCAATTTATACATATAAATTATACAATTACACCTAAATTATATACAATTAAAATAAATTTTACAAAAATTACCTAAATTAACATAAAAACCTAAAAATTACATACATTAACATAAAAACCTAAATTATAACTAAATTAACATAAATACATAAATTATACCTAAATTAACATAAATACATAAATTCTAACTAAATTAACATAAATACATAAATTATAACTAAATTAACATAAATACATAAATTATATCTAAATTAATATAAATACATAAATTATACCTAAATTAACATAAATACATAAATTATACACAAATTAACATATAAATACATAAATTATACCTAAATTAACAATTATATCTAAATTAACAATTATATCTAAATTAACAATTATATATAATTTATTAACCATAATTTAATTTATTAACAATTAAATAACCAAAAAAAAAAAAATAAAGGGAGGCCGGCCGGTACCGAATCGGGGAGGAGGAGGAGGGGGAGGCGGCCGGAACAGGGAGGAGGAGGAGGAGGGTCGGCCGGGGCTGCCGAAACAGGGAGGAGGAGGAGGAGGAGGGGCGGCGGATCGAACCAAGGAGGAGGAGGAGGAGTCGCCGGGCTGCCGAACCAAGGAGGAGGAGGAGGAGGCGCCGGGCTGCCGGAATAGGGAGGAGGATCGACGGATGAAGGAGGGCCGGATTCGAGGAGGAAGATTGTTTAGGGAAAATCGGGCAAATGGAGGCTAGGGTTCGGCTGCATTTTACTTATACCCGATAGTATAGCCGACGAAATCGCTTTATTTCGTCGGCCATGATATAGTATAGCCGACGAAATTACATAATTCATTTTTCGTCGGCCATGCTATGGCATAGCCGAAGAAATTACATAATTCGTCGGCTATAGTCTTCGTCCCTCAGAATCCGTCCGATCTCCCCCATCCAACGGTGGATAATGGGAAGGCGCGGATCACCAGACTTTAGCCGACGAAATATAACTTCGTCGGCTATACTTTTGGTCAAACTACAAAGTCAAACCTCTAAATGCTTTAAAACGGAAATTGGCCCATCTAAATGACGTTTTTTTGCCTGACCTTCAACAGAGAATAGTTTCAGATCGATGCGACGCATCTAATCGTAAAAAAATTTCCCCCAAAATATTTACCGACCGTCAGGCTACCCACAGGAAAACGGGAGTAAAAAACAGCAAACCGCAACATTCGGCACACAGATTTTGTCGGAATCTTCCCATTTTTCAACCGTAGCCGTATTTCAATATTTCGGTCATGTCTTATTTCACATCACATTTGCATTTGAAGGGTCTACGTATAGTAGGTATTTGAAACTATACATTCACTTAAACACTTAGTAAACAAGTTAAGGAACATTAGTGCATATATTACGATTTTGAATCTAAAAGTTTGGAAAATCTATTTCAACCGTCAGATATCACCGTTAAAATGAAATACATGTATGAAAAAAAATCCAAGGTTATCGGACAACGTTAAAGGCTCGATCGGGACGGTCAAACTGTAAAGTCAAACCTCTAAACGCTGTAAAACGGAAATTGGGCCGTCTAAATGACGTTTTTTGGCCTGACCTTCAACAGAGAATAGTTTCAGATCGATGCGACGCATCTAATCGTATAAAAATTTCCCCCAAAATATTTACCGACCGTCAGGCTACCCATAGGAAAACGGGAGTAAAAAACAGCAAACCGCAACATTCGGCACATAGATTTTGTCGGAATCTTCCCTTTTTTCAACCGTAGCCGTATTTCAATATTTCGGTCATGTCTTATTTCACATCACATTTGCATTTGAAGGGTCTACGTATAGTAGGTATTTGAAACTATACATTCACTTAAACACTTAGTAAACAAGTTAAGGAACATTAGTGCATATATTCCGATTTTGAATCTCAAAGTTTGGAAAATCTATTCCAACCGTCAGATATCACCGTTAAGGTTAAATACATGTATGAAAAAAAATCCAACTACATCTGACAAAGTTGAAGGCTCGATCGGGACGGTCAAACCGCAAAGTCAAACCTCTAAACGCTTTAAAACGGAAATTGGCCCGTCTAAATTACGTTTTTTTGCCTGACCTTCAACAGAGAATAGTTTCAGATCGATGCGACGCATCTAATCGTATAAAAATTTCCCCCAAAATATTTACCGACCGTCAGGCTACCCATAGGAAAACGGGAGTGAAAAACAGCAAACCGCAACATTCGGGACACAGATTTTGTCGGAATCTTCCCATTTTTCAACCGTAGCCGTATTTCAATATTTCGGTCATGTCTTATTTCACGACACATTTGCATTTGAAGGGTCTACGTATAGTAGGTATTTGAAACTATACATTCACTTAAACACTTAGTAAACAAGTTAAGGAACATTAGTGCATATATTCCGATTTTGAATCTCAAAGTTTGGAAAATCTATTCCAACCGTCAGATATCACCGTTAAGGTTAAATACATGTATGAAAAAAAATCCAACTACATCTGACAAAGTTGAAGGCTCGATCGGGACGGTCAAACCGCAAAGTCAAACCTCTAAACGCTTTAAAACGGAAATTGGCCCGTCTAAATTACGTTTTTTTGCCTGACCTTCAACAGAGAATAGTTTCAGATCGATGCGACGCATCTAATCGTATAAAAATTTCCCCCAAAATATTTACCGCCCGTCAGGCTACCCATAGGAAAACGGGAGTAAAAAACAGCAAACCGCAACATTCGGCACACAGATTTTGTCGGAATCTTCCCATTTTTCAACCGTAGCCGTATTTCAATATTTTGGTCATGTCTTATTTCACGACACATTTGCATTTGAACGATGAAGCAATGGTTTGTCGATAGTGATAGAAAATGGAAACAGCTCTTTTTTTGTTTTTTTTTTAATCATAGCCGACGAAATCAAACCTAGTATTCGTCGGCTATTGTTTTGTCGTTTTCTGTTAAAAACTTATGGCCGACGAAATAGTTATTTTTCGTCGGCCATTGTTCGTAAATAATTATTTTTAAATAACTTATGGCCGACGAAATAGTTAGTTTTCGTCGGGCATTGTTCGTAAATAATTATTTTTATATAACTTATGGCCGACGAAATAGTTAGTTTTCGTCGGGCATTGTTCGTAAATAATTATTTTTAAATAACTTATGGCCGACGAAATAGTTAGTTTTCGTCGGGCATTGTTCGTAAATAATTATTTTTATATAACTTATGGCCGACGAAATAGTTAGTTTTCGTCGGGCATTGTTCGTAAATAATTATTTTTAAATAACTTATGGCCGACGAAATAGTTAGTTTTCGTCGGCCATTGTTCGTAAAATATTTTTTTTTTAATAAATTATGGCCGACGAAATAATGCATTTTTCGTCGGCCATTCTCCGTTTAGCCGACGAAATAATGCATTTTTCGTCGGCCATTCTCTAAAAAAAAACCAAAAAAATCAGTGGTTTTACACCTCTCCTATTCCGATGTCCTGTTCACATATAACCAAAATTGAACATAAAAAATCAGAAACCCAACAGTCAACATATTTCAAATTTTTGTTTAAGGGGTTTGGAACCCAGCCTAGCTGGGAGGCTCATCCCCACGCCCGGTCATTAGAAATGAGTTGATTACAAATGAAAGGATTACATCATTTAAATTACTTAATCCGTCGGATTGTAATCGGAATCATCGGATGAGTCTTCTTCGGTTTCTGAATTGCTCGATAGGGGTAATCTATGTCTTTCCTCACCACTAGAGTCCTCGTTAGTTTCTTCAATTGGATCAACATCAACAAGCAGTGGCTCTTCACGTCGAATTCGCACCGGCGTGTCTAGACGAATAAAAGAGGAGTCAGGAATACCGTTTGAGTTGGGCTCTTGATACGCGGTGCCCCCTTCCTCGTTCTCTTCGGCCACTCCAAGTGTAGACGCCCGGTAAATGTTGCGATGGTGGATAGTGTTGACTACTTTCCACGGGTCACCCTTGGCGAGATCATCAAGATAAAACACTTGTTTCACCCATGTGGCTAAAACGAACGGGTCGTCCTCATACCATGATGTACTAGTGTTCACAGAACTTACGCTGTATTGATCGGTTTTCATGCTCTGCGGCCGTGTGTCAAACCATCTACACTTGAAAAGGTGCACTTTCATGCCTTCCCCGTAATGCAGTTCCACAACCGAATGGAGAACACCGTAATAGTCAACTCCACCATCCCCACCATGTGCCATAACCCCTGAATTTTGTGTTTTCAGTCTGAGGTCTCTGTCTTCACATCGAAATAACACACCATTCACCTTGCACGTCGCATAAACTTTTGAATAGACCGGCCTCCTCGCTAAAAGTCTGAGTTCGTGCGACCAATTTGGGTGATTATCATTTGCAATAAGGTCCATCTGCAACCATCAGAATCAACTATAAATATGAATAAATATACACAATAATATATGAACACGTATAGAATAGTGTTCAAGGTACGTACCCAGCGGCCGAAATACTCTGCGAATGTCTGGTTGTGGTAATCGCGATCACCTGCTACTCCTTCACAGCGTAGATGTATGTCCTTCCAAAACTGAACTTCTGGACAGTTGATTAGTACCCACCAATGTGCAATGGCTACCTCATAATCTTTCAACTTATAGGAAACTGGCATGTTTCCACCGAGTACAACATCGTCGGAGAGTATGGAAAGATTGAACTGTGAAGGTACATCTTCCGGTATGCTTTCCTGTAACGCTCCGAAATACAGCTTCATGTAGGTAACGCACTCGTGCGCAATATATGCTTCAGCTATACATCCTTCAGGTGCGGATCTGTTTTGGACAAAACCACCGTATTGTCCAAGTTGCCTATAAATCAAGTTTTTAAAGTGTTATGATAATACATTAACACTATATCACATATATTGATGAGGAAATTAACATAAGGTGTAAAATACGTACCTTTCCATCGGATACATCCAAGTGAAGTGCACAGGACCGGTAAGCAACAACTGCCGAGGAAGATGGATCATGAGGTGAGGCATGATGTCGAAAAAATTTGGAGGAAATATCATCTCAAATTTACACATGATATGAACGATGTCTTGTTGCATTTCCCGGAGGTCAGATTTTCTCACTTCCCGTGTGCATACCTTCTGGAAAAATCTTGCCAACGCTACTAACGGCTCCACAACGTGACGGGGAAGGAACGGTCGAATGAAAACAGGGAAGAGACGTTGTAGCAGGATATGATTGTCATGACTTTTCAACCCGTACAGATTGTTGCATTGTCTGTTGACACACTTGGCTATATTTCCAGCAAAGCCTGAAGGATACTTGGCCTCACTTATCCAATGCAAAATTTCTGATTTATGCTCAGGCTTGACGGTGTAAGGAGCTTGAGGCATTTTTCTCTTCCCTTGTTTCAACCATAGTGGTTTTCTGATATTCATGTTTTGCAGATCAGTGCGAGCCTTAGGACCGTCTTTCGTCTTCCCCTCCAAGTTCAGCGTTGTGCCCACCACACTTTCAGAAACATTTTTTTCTATGTGCATAACGTCTAGGAAGTGACGGATCAGCAACTCACACCAGTACGGGAGTTCCCACAATATGCTCCTATGTGTCCAGAATTTGTACTCCTCAGGCCTTTCAGGTATTTCCGCTACAATATCGGGATGATTGCTGAGGGGCCCAAAATCGTACTGATTAAGTCTTGCTAAAATTTCTCTTCCTGTCCATCTTCTGGGAGCACGGCCGTGTTCTTCGGTTCCATCAAATGCGGCGGACTCGTAACGCCAGTGGTGATCCGCCGGAAGGAACACACGATGACCCATTCGGCATATCTTGTTGCAATGAGGGGTGCTCCCATAATCGCTGAGGCACTCTGGACAAGCCTTGTATCCCCTAACAACGCTGCCCGACAACATCCCATAAGCAGGAAAATCACTGATGGTACCAATAACCATGGCATGCATCTGGAACGTCTCGTGCTTGTACTTGTCAAAAGTGGGATGACCAACGTCCCACAATACCTTAAGCTCTTCAATCAATGGTCTCATATACACATCGAGACATTTCCCTGGGTAACCAGGCCCCGGAATCAACAACGTCAACATATTATATTCCTTCTTCATAAACATCCACGGAGGAAGGTTGTAAGGTACCAAAACCACCGGCCATATACTGTATGAAAGACTCATGGTGCCGAAAGGGTTGAACCCGTCGGTTGAGAGCCCGAACCTGACGTTTCTGACATCTGACGCAAAATGAGGAAACTCATTGTTTATATGCTTCCAAGCCGCTCCGTCAGAGATGTGTGTCATGATATCTGCGTCTCCCGCGTCCCGCTCACCGTGCCACCTCATAGCTTTTGCGTTGGTTTCTGACATGTACAACCGCTCAAGCCTATCTCTCAACGGAAAATACCGAAGTACTTTCACAGGTTTCCTATTGCCTGCTCCCGTCAACTTATATCGGTCAGACTGACATATCGGACATGCGTCAAGGCTAGCAAGGTCATTCCCTTCTGCATCTTCACCCCAGAAGAGAACGCAGTCAAATGCGCATGCATGGATCTTAATGTAGGAAAGCCCTAGATCTTTGAGGATACTTCGGACCTGACGGTGATTGGTAGGATTACGATGACCCTCCTCCAACAACGAAGAAGTGTACTGTAGATATTCATCCACTTGCCTGATGCTCCATTTTGTCTCGACTTTAATCCTCATTACCTCCATCACACTTTGAAGAACTGTCTTCTCAGAACTTGAAGACACAGGGGTCTGTTGCAATGCAATCAGTTTGTTGTACTTGTCAAAGGCAGCAGTGTTGACAACTTGTGGGAACGGCTGCACCGGGTCCTGCATATATTGTTCCCCACGTACACCGCTTTCAAAAGGAAACACGTCGTTGACGAATGCCATTGTTGGATCGTTGGATGTACTACTACTGCCCGCCTCAAAATACTGCCCATGATCATGCGATCCATCTAATGATGGCTCACCGTGATATATCCAACGTGTGTACTTCGGCCAAAACCCATTACTCTTTAGGTGCTCCCATACTGTCCTAATCGGAAATCGACACATATCACTGCGACACTTACATTTCTTGCACGGGCAATAATGGTAATTCCCCTTTGCATTTTCCTCGACGAACTGCATAAAATCCACAACTCCTGTAGTGTATCGTCGGTCATGCCTTGGAAGCGAAATCCAACTCTTATCTCGATCCATATATAGCCTGATAATAATATATATGTATAACTTTAATTAATAATAAATTAATTAACACATATATATTACAATATATATTATTATCAACAGCAACTCATATATATATATACCATTAATTAACAACCATTATTTAAGTTCATTACACTATCAACAACCATTAATTAACATATTAATTTATATATATTTTAACACTAATTAAAATAACATTATTAAATTAAAACACATAATTATACTCTAACTGAAAATCAACTCAAATACAACTCAAAATCAACATATATACATACATTCTAACACTAAAACAACAACAAAACAAAAAATCACTTACTATATCAAAATCACTAAAACTCAAAATCAACTCAACTAAAACTCAAAATCAACATATATACACATATACGTACCTATATATAGCTCCACAATGTAAGAGAGGACGGATTTCAACAATACCCACAGATTTCTCACTCTTTTTCCCGTTTTTTTTTTAAATGAGCAGCTTCTGCCCAGATCTGAAAATATAAAGACTTATAGCCGACGAAATTACCAACTTCGTCGGCCATACTCATTTTCAGAGTATAGCCGACGAAAACTTTAAATCGTCGGCCATTCTCTTAGAATAGCCGACGATTTGTCACAAAATTTTCGTCGGCTATTCTATTCAGAGTATAGCCGACGACAACTTTAAATCGTCGGCCATTCTCGAAGAATAGCCGACGATTTTTAATTTTTACCGACGGAAAAAAAAATCGTCGGCCATTCTATTGGAATAGCCGACGAAATTTTTTTTTGCCCGACGAAAAAAATATTCGTCGGCTTTTCTTCGATATAGCCGACGAAAAAAAAGTTTCGTCGGCCGTTTTTTTTTTTTCGTCGGTAAATCCCTTTGTTTTTGTAGTGTATACTTTCATTTGTTTAGATAATTGTGTTAATTGTTTGTGCGTGACATCCTGAACTAAGTTATATGCAAGAGTCACGATTTTAATTGTATGTGCGTGAATTACTGAACTAAGCTATATGCAGGATTCACGATTTTAATTGTGTAAGATTCGTGTCTTCATGAACTATGCTTCTGAGCAGGAAAGTCTGAATCGTACCTTGTATTTTTGTGTGCGGGTGGTTTTATGGTTTAAGTGTTGTTGCGTGAGTCTGAGTTTACTCATACGAGCTTTGAAAAGCTTACTGGGTTTGTTATTTACAACCTGGTGCACCAATCCATGGTGTATGAGTTAATCTTGCAGGTGAGAATTAGCAGAGTTGCGGCAAGTAGCAGTGGTCTTACTCATTTAGTCTTGTTTTCTTTAAGTATAGTGAGACATGAGTTGAATAATTACATTGTCTGATACCTTACAACTTGTGTAAGATTGGTGATGTAATAATTAAATTTGCCGGAGTCACATTTCTTTGCACTCTTTAATGCATAGTAAATTGTAAATTATTTTCTAGTTAGTTGTGATTATTGAATTATCACATTTTCGAATTTAAATTTTTATCTATTTAAATTTGAGGCGTAACAATTTGGTATCAGAGCGTAAGGTGCATATTTGGTGATAATCAGTACCTTCTGAGTGATGACCCGACTGCAGCGGATCCCCATCGTATGCTCTTCGGTACTGATATGTCATTGGGTATGCGAGAATGTTAGGAGCTTTCTCGATCGTTGATCTTGATATATTAGTCTAGTGGGAGAAGTGTGCGAGTCTTGGGTGGTTTATATGAGTTTAGTCTTTGAGGAACGTGAACCTCGAGATTGAACCCAATATTAGTCGCGAGTTATTTTCTTTGAAAACATATCCCTGTGTTTGATTGATTTCTAGTTATTATTGATTGAGTGCTTAATTGATTGGTAAGTGTGTCTTTGGTTAAGTTGATTTGTTTGTCATTTTGGGAGAGACCCACGTATCATTGGTTAGCTATCTCGTCTGTGGTGTATGCATGGGGGGATGACTTAGTGTTGGCGAACCCATGCATACATGCTGTTCTTGTGAAGCATTTTACTCAACGTATCATGACGTGTGTAAAGTGACTCTAGTGTGTCAAGGTAGGTTTTGTGTGAAGATCTATTTCTTGATGTGTCTTTTGGTTTGCATTGAGGGGAGTCCTGTTGGGACCTTCAAGGAGTGAGAGTTTCCAGGGGAAAATGAGTTTTCTCCTCTGGTGAAGAACTAGCATAAGTTTTGGCGGAAGCACCGCGTGTGGTGTGATTTACCCTGCTTATGTTTTAGTTAATAATTGTTCTTGCCTACCTTGGTGGACCAAAAAGGTCACCAAGCTAGGGGTAGTTCCTTGTGCGGTGGGATAATTTCTTGTTCCATTGGTGGAGCATGTGATTGAGCCCACGAAGTCCTCGAATATAATTATTTGTTTCGAGGTTGGGATGTGGATAATAGTTATGCTACTATTCTAAATTAAGGTTCGCGAGTGGTCAGTATTTTGTGTTGAGGACATGTACTTGACCTGGATATGTTCGGGGAACTATCTGTGATAAGCATTTTTCCAGTGTCTGTCAAGAGGCGGTTGAGAATTGAACTCTCCTTTCGTACTCAGCTACTAGTGTCAGGAAAGGTGAGGTTCGGGCCTCACCGTGTCGCCTGTTTGGTCGAGTGGTGCAGAAATGTTAGCATGTGAGTTCTGACATGGACCAAGTCTGGTGATCAGCGAGTGGCTATGTTAGCTGCTTATTGATATTTGCTTTGGCCAGTGTTTGGGAAACTAAGTAGGAGCTCCTGGCTTCGCGAAGGGTAATCGCGTCTGTGGGGAGTTCCAAGGAAGGGAAATGTAGTTGTCAAGAGTGGTAGTGCACCAGTGGCTCTAGGTGGGTCGTGCAGGAGTTGGTGGACCCATCAGTGAGTTAGGGCTGAAATGTCTGTTGAACCTATTAGGCAGACAGTGCCCTTTGAGATGTACTACTGCGAGGAGTGGGTCCTAGCGTCATATTTGGGAGGCATGCTTGATTTAGGATAGCAGGGTGTATGCTTTAGTCGCGGTTATGCCGTGATCTACGCCAAGGGTACACTCAACCTAAATCTTTCGTGATGGTGTGATGAACTATTTGTGTGCACCTATTTTGGCCTTATTGTGTTTTTCTTGGAAGAGTCATGCTCACTGTTTTTAGTTGAGCAATTGGGTTCGACATTTCGTCGTAGAGAGATTGTCGTGACTAACAGTTCACCTGTGGTATCCTTCTCGTTGTTGCAGTAGAGATTCTCTACCACTGTGATGGTGTGGTGCATATTATCCTGTTGGTTTACGTGCGGGTTGTTTGAGCTTTGAGCTTAGCTGATGGTGTATTTAGAGGTGTCACACTTACCGTGCGGCGGAGCACGTAATTGTGGTAATTATGATCAAGTCTCTCTTGTGCTAATAGTTCATTAGAAACTTTTATCGTTTGGTGATTTGTTATGTCGAGAGATTGGGGTATTGTTAATTTAAGTAGGATTATCGATGATGAGTCAAGCATTATGGGCATGACTTTGAATTCTTATGTAGTCCTGGCGTTATGCTATGGAGAGCCGAGTAGTGGTGGTGTGGAGCTTACCACCAGGCGTGAGAGTAGGTCACTCTCGTATGTTGGTACGATGTACTAGGCTTCATGGAGGTGAGCCTAGGCAGAGTGTTACAAGGCTCTCCGAATCATTAGTGCAACATGTTAGTCACCATTGACTAATGAGCTAAACAGATGGATGGGTAGCGGTTGTTATGCTTAGAGCATACGAGCATACAAGTAGACCCAATGAGTGTTGGGAGGATCATCTAGCATAGATGAAGTTTATTTGCGATGGTTCTCACCTTTGCGTCAGAATGACGCCATACAACTCTTGTGAGACTCGAGTAGTGTGGCACAAAGTAGGCGGTGAAATTATGCATTTGGCGTGAGAAGCCATGTGTTTCATTAGAGGCGTGGTGAGAATCGTCAGGAAATGGGTCGTATCATTAAGGTTTATGTTTCTCTTTGGAGTTTGGTGAAGGCTTAAGTCATTCGACGATTTTATCTCTTAAATGTCCAGTCATGTGGTATTCACACTCAAGTCCATGCATATTTGATGTGGAGACAGATGAGGTTATGGTTGGCGACCCTATTTTGTTGGTGGTCCCACCCATGTTTGGTGTGTTTAGTTTCGGGGTAAGGGAAGGTCAGCATTGTTATGTGTTAGACCTTATCATTAAAAATGGTAGCAGAGTTGGATGTCGATTTGTCTTACTCGTTTGGTTGTTAGTGCCCATAATGTCGTCCATATATGTCTATGCTGTGAAGGTCTATGGAGTATGAGTCATGGAATGGATTATGGAGTGTTTCTGCACAAACCCGTAGACCTGGTAGAAACCGGTGGATCGTGATGTGATTTCCTCCTGCGAACCCTGCTAACTAAGGGGAATACCGGGCGGGCCGGTCTTCTCCTCTCCGATGCCTAAGTTAGTACCGTTGGAGCAAATAGATAACTTAAGCGGGAATGATAAGTAGTGGGAGAGTTGAGTTACCTATTAATGAGGGTAGTTGAGGCCCTTATATAGGTGGTCGAGCGTGAGGTCTGGTCTTACTCTTCGATGTGGGACTGGTTCCCTTCTGTTCGTACGCAAAGGGGCAGCTAAGGTGACCTGTTCGGCAGGCTGGTGTCCCCGGCTCCCGGGCCCCCAGTCATAAGTTAGACTGCTGGGTCTCGGGTCCGGGTGCTGGGGATCCTGCTCCGGGCCTCGGTCCGGCCCCGGGCATGCTGGCTGCGGGTCTGTGGGCCTGTGTAGCCCCTTTGTGGCTACTGTCAACAAGTCCCCCAAGTTCCCGGTCAAGTGCAATCTTGAATGGGGTCTTAATATGTCTCGCTCCTGTCCCGCAGACCCGCAGGGTTACCGACCCAATGGTGCCCAGTCCCCCAAGTCCGTATTGAAGATTGGGCTTGGTCGGGCGTTCGAGCAGAAAGGCTGTTATGATGGTGCGTGGTGATGTGAGTACCTATTAGTGATGACGTGTGGCAGTTATGAGTATGGGCTTGTAATAATGATGGTGTTGTGCTTAAGTCTTGCCATGCCATGAGTATGGAACGGGGTGAAACCCAAACGAGTGCATGGGATGATGATGTGGCGTTGAAATCCGCCATGCGATGAATATGGAGCGGGGTGAAACCCGGACGAGTGCATGGGATGATGAAGTGGCGTTGAAATCCGCCATGCGATGAATATGGAGCGCGGTGAAAACCCGGACGAGTGCATGGGATGATGATGTGGCGTTGAAATCCGCCATGCGATGAATATGGAGCGGGGTGAAAACCCGGACGAGTGCATGGGATGATGATGTGGGGTTGAAATCCGCCATGCGATGAATATGGAGCGGGGTGAAACCCGGACTAGTGCATGGGATGACAATGTGGCGTTGAAATCCGCCATGCGATGAATATGGAGCGTAAGGACTCGACCGGTGGAGTGCCATGTTGGGACGAGTCCCCCAGTGAAAATTGCTGCCAACAGTGGAACAGGCCGGGGAGTAGCCCGGTGGGGTGTTTAGGCCATGTCATGGCACCAATCCACACCCGCTGATTCGTCCCAGCTTGTGTTGGAGTAAGCGTGGGGTATTGTGCAGGGTTGCGAGCCTGCGGGAAGGCCTGATGGGTGCAAGCCAACAGGTCCACCGATGGGGTGTTGCGGCCATGTTTAAGCACCGGTTAACACCCGATGATTCTTCTCATCTTGTGTTGGAATAAGCGTGAGGCTGTGCAGGGTTTCTAGCCTGCGGGGAGATTTGTTCTGTGTTAGAGGTAGTGGGGTGGCGTGGCGATAACAATCTGCCTAGTGGGGTGGCGTGGCGATAACAAGTCTCGTCATGGATCCCCATATTTTTCACAGCTTAGTGTGATGCAGGGTTTCTAGCCTGCTGGAAGAGTTTGCATGTGTTAGAGGTAAACTCTCCCGGGTTTATAAAGCCCATGTGTTTGAAGCCTTGAGTTGTTGCTGGCTTGTCTGTGCCCGTAGGCGCGAAGGAAAGTGACTAGACCGATGGAGTGCCTTGGATCCAGTGGAATGCTACATAACCGATGGAATGCCTGTGAACCGGTGGAATGCCTGTGAATCGGTGGAATGCCTGTGAACTGGTGGAGTGTTCCATGACCGATGGAATGCATGTGAACCGGTGGAGTGTTCCATGACCGATGGAATGCCTGTGAACTGGTGGAATGCCTTTTACAATGTCTACTGATGCGTGCAACACTGAAATGTAATGTATACGGATATTCGTGCAATACTGACACGATGGACGTATACGGATATGCGGTATATATATAGCTTCCAATAAGTCCCCCAAGTTCAAATAGGGACTCGGCCGAGAGTTCGAGTATTCCTGTTGGTTCGTGGTGGGGTGTTGCGGGCATGCTAGTGCACCGGTCAATACTCGCTCATTCTTCCCAGCCTGAACGTTATAGGCATGGGGTTATGTGCAGGGTTGCAAGCCTGCGGGGAGACCTGTTAGGTACAAGCCAACAGATCTGCCGGTGGGGTGTTGCGGCCCTGTTCTTGCACCGGTCAACATCCGCTGGGTTTATAAAGCCCAATGGTACCGAAAGCCCGGAGACTTGTCCGTAGGAATATGTCGATTTTCCAACCGGTTTATTCTGTAGGAATGTGCGCGGGAACTCCGTGCCAGACTGACCGGTGGAGTTCCGCAGGCGCTGGACTAAAACGGAATGCGTGCACTGAAATGCGTGCACCGTAATGCGATGCATACTGATGCGTGCACTGAGATGCGATGCATTGGAATGCGTGCACCGTAATGCGATGTATTGTAATGCCATGCACTGAAATGCGTGCACTGTAGTGCGATGCATTGTAATGCGATGCATACTGATATGCGATGCATACTGATATGATCGTGCAGTATGTTGTTTATGCAAAGATCCTGTTGTTATACACCAGCAAGCTATAATTGTACCGTTCTAGCAGGTAATTATGCGCATATGTATTGTATGTTCCCAAACATGTTATGCACAGGTGAAGCATGCGTTGAGTGATGAAAAGAGTACTTATCTTGGGAGAAAGCTGCCGGGTGTTTGAATAGCCTGCGGGAATGGTTCCCGGGTTGCCCGGTTATTGTCTACGGGAGTAGAGAGCAGCTTGGGTGTCCAAAGAAAACTAGTGGGTGTCCGGAGAAGATTGCTTTCTGCCTAGCTTGTTGCAGCTTAATTCGGCCCGGCCCAACCCGTTCCAGCCAGTTGACCCGCTGGGTCCGTTGACCGGGCAGTTGACCGCTGATTGATTGATATATATTTTTTTTTCTTGGCTTCTTTTTCTTTGTTTCCCGCTCTTTTCTTTCCTTTCCGTGCTTTGCTTATTTCTTTCTCTTTCTGCTTTCGTTTCTTTTCTTTCCCGCTCTTTTTTCTTTTTGGCTTTCCTTCCTCTGGTTTTTTCTTTTTTTCTTTCCTCTGGTCTCTCTTACATCTCTTTTCTGCTCTGCTTTCGTCTCCTTACCGGAGAGGAAAACGGCCGGAAAAGGAGGACCAGCGCGCGGCTAGGAGCCGAACTGGAGAGGAGGGGTTGTCCGAGCCGGAGAGGAGGGGCCGCCGGCGCGCAGAGTGTGATGACCCTGATCTGACCTGGCTAGGGAAGCTAGCAGGTAGGAAGGTCACAAATCCCTCTTTGGGAATCACCCCTCACGGTTTTGTTTCTGGGAGCTCACGAGCAACTTCCCCGTAGGTCACCCATCCTGGGATTGCTAAGGGACGAGCAAGCTTAACTTCTGAGTTCCCATCTCCTCCGAAGCCACTGAGCCCCCAAGACGCGTCTCATCATATTGTGCTAACCCTGCACATATAAGCATTGCATCCACACTCCCTCGGGCGATGTGGGATTTGTGACCTACCTACCTGCTAGCTTCCTAGCCAGGTCAGGTCCACACAATCCACCCTAAGGCCGGGTCATCACAATCCACCCCCCTTAGGGTCCGACGTCCGCGTCGGCACATTTCCGGCCGAGGACAGGCTCTGATACCATTTGTAACAGCCCGGCACACTTTGAGATATTGTCCGCTTTGGGAATCACCCCTCACGGTTTTGTTTCTTGGAGCTCACGAGCAACTTTTCCGTAGGTCAACCGTCCTGGGATTGGTACGGGACGAGCAAGCTTAACTTTGGAGTTCCCATCCCCTCCGAAGCCACTTAGCCCCCAAGACGCGTCTCATCATATTGTGCTAACCCTGCACATATAAGCATCGCATCCACACTCTCTCGGGCGATGTGGGATTTGTGACCTACCTACATGCTAGCTAGGTCAGGTTTGGGTCCACACAATCCACCCTAAGGCCGGGTCATCACACAGAGAGATGAGCCAACGGTCACCGGAGAAAGCCCGATGCTTGCAGCTCTCGGCTAGGGTCATCGGAAGGTGACCTTGCGTCGCCGGAGGCTACGGGTTACAGGGGAAGAGCTACCGGCGCATGCCACCGGGACTGGTGGGTTCAGATGAAGGCCATCGGGACCTGGCGGACACGGTTTGTTGGTCACCGCCAGTACGTACCGATGGATAGCTGACCCTTGTCCACTGGGGTGTGGGCTGTGCCTGGACCTGCAGGACCTGCTGACCAACCTAACCTACTGACCGGTGTGACCGGGTACTCTCTGCCTTCTCTCTCTTACCCTCGTCTCGTCCCATGCACGAAGAGGAGTTGAGCCAGCAGGAAGAGTTCACCTGGTTGGCTAGGGGTTACGGGAGGCGACGTCGGGCTGCCGGTTACCGGGAGGTGATCTCGGGCCGCCGGTCACCGTTACCGCAGAGAGAGGCAACCGATGAGTGTTTGTGTTTCTGGCTCCCCCTTCTAACAACTCACGCCTCTGATGCCGCCACTTTAATCTTTCACTCCTGATCAGGCTCCCTTCCCACTTTTCTTGGCTAGCAGGTGCCAATAGTTTGGCCATGCATTGCATACGGTGTAGCCTTTGGGGTTATTGTACTAAATATATTGAAGTACGAATGCATCTATCTTTCCTCTGTTTGTAGCAGTATCACAAGCCATTTAAACAAATCTGATGGGATATTGCACGAAACAAACGAACTCCTCATATATCAGGGAGTGGGGATGAATGAGTGCCTCAGACATGCATTCATGGTCTCACTTAGTAGGCATCGACATATTCGCTGCATGTGTAAGAAAATAAGCATAGTACGAATCATGGTGTGTGTTTCCAGGAGTGTGGTGCACAATAGCACAAAGCGCATTTCATCTGTCGATGATGGCATGAATGGCATGCAGATTGGTCTAAATATATCTCACACTATCATTGGTCTCAGCATATATGCATGTGAATTATATACGATTGTATCACATGGACTTCTCAGTGTCATGACACGTGTGCTCTCTACACTAATGGAGAGACAGCACACTACTACACCTATACTGATATAATCGTGGCAGCCATATATGAAGACAGGTGGTGAGCAATGCAATTGAACATGCGGACTACTTTCAGAGCAGGAGCATGCAACATGTTATTCAATAATAGGAGCTCAAAAACCGCATAATCCCTTTAACTTGAGGGCTGTAAGCATTTAAGGGAAGAGACTTAGCTTTGGTACTTGTTGAAATCTGACTTGCTGCAGTTTATCTGCTCGGAACAATATCATTGTTTGAGCTTCCCGGAGGTGTATCAAACTGCCGGGGGAGCAGTTCAAATATGGATCGGCTCCGGTGCGAGAGCACTATGGTGATTGATCAGTTATGCCCTTAATCGGGTCAGAACCGGAGGCAGAGGTGAGGGTACGGTGGGGATACGAATCTTTGCCGGTGATAACTACTGCCGGTGAGAGTTGCCTGGCATGCTGCTGGTAAACTCATGTTAATGAATGAAGCCAACGGGTACCGTTGAAATCCAGGTGGTGACAATCGAGTGTCTAAAGAGGATTCACGCCGGTGTGGATTCAAACCGAACAGGTCCCATTAAGCTGATAGGAGCACAATGTGCGACGATATTATATGCTTATGCCCTCATTTATGCTTTGTTTAACCCTTATTTGTCTAAGATTGAGTCATAATATAGTTAGTGTCATTTTGGTAGAGTTTTGGTAAAATGTGCTTAATTGTCCGAAAAATGCCTAAGTATGAGAAATCTGGAAAATAGTGCAAAATATGTCTTTTTCGCGATTTTAAGATGAGTAAAAATGTGATCTATCCTTGTCCGAATTTAATGAAATTTGGTGTGCTTATTATTCACATACTGAGGAATGTTGTGTTAAAATTTCAGATTAATCGGAGTTCGGGAAGTCACCCAAAAGATGGCTGCAAAACAGCAGTCCGAGCAAACCAATCCAGAGACTTTCAGGATTTTCCTGGGACCGTGTCCCAACTTCAAAAATTCATTCCTGACTTTTCACAAGGAATTTGATCAACCTTTTTTATATGGAGGTTGCTTTGTGTGTCTAGTTTATCTGAGACTTAGAATCGCATCAATCGGAGCTCCGACGAGAGAGATATGCCGGAGTTACTACAACAAGGTCGTTTCTGCCGATTCCAAGAAGCTACTGCCTCTTTTTCACAATTACTGTTTTCAATGGACCATATGGTGTACAAATGCATATGTGAAGATGGTCCAAGCTTAAGGAAGGAAGGAGGATGACACCAAGCCAAGGCATTGAAGAAAAATACGAAGAAAGAAGTTCTCCTAGTCAAACTAGGAGAAGCTGCCGGAATAGGCAGATTTGTGCCAAAATGAAGAACTGCCGGTTTGGGGCATTTTTGATGGATCAAGACCTATCAATTGAATTCCAATGATCATACAAGAAGTCCATGAAGATGTGAAGCCCAAGCCTTGAAGAAAAATTCAGAAAAAGAAAACCTAATTGAACTATGAAAGGAATGTTACAAATCCTTAATCCACTTGGTTTTCTGTTTTCTTTGAGCATCTAGGGCAGCCGGCATGACCTCTCCTCTATATAAAGCCTCACTTTTTCATTGTGAAAATCATCTCATCTCAAGCACAAAATACTAGCCAAAGCTCTACCAAGTTTCTTAAGTACCAAATATCCAAATACTTAGCCAAAACACCATCACCACCACTACAAATTTCTGAATTCCTTCACCTTGTCTTCTGCCGATTCCTGCTTAGGCCAAGCACTAAGGAGCAGCAGCCGAGTATCATCGTGTCACGTTTGAGGAGTCTTCAAAGGTTCTAAAAGTGTGATCCACTCCCCCTATGACTTTAGTATTTGTTGTTGTTTGGTTGTATTGTATTAACACAATTCGTTTCTTGGTTTTTATTGAGCTTTTATGTAAACCAATTGCATGATTGATGTTTATGTTCAAGTTTTGTGATTTTAGCATGTGAATTTCGTATGTATGATAATTAGGGCAGTAGGTATTTGATGCATGATTTAGACTTGAAATCGATTAGTAATCTAAGGCCAGGGCAGAAAAATCGACACACTAGTTTTGTTTAAAGCATTTGTTGTTTAAAACATGTAATTCCAAGTGCTAGGTTTCATATGATTGAGTAATATGATTAAGTTATATGAGTTGAGTTTTCTTGATTGTGTTGCTCACCTAGGTCTATCAACCTTAGAACTTGCAAGTTAAATAAGAAGATTGACGACCTTACTTGTTTGCTTGTTTTTGATTTAGACTCTGGTGCTTAAATGTTAAAACGTTTAAAACCGGATTAGCATAAACTTTAGGATCGAAGGCGAATAGCATGATCTTAAAACATTAGATGTCTTACAATTGGTTAAAAGGCTAATCGCTCTAATTGTAGTCGAAATTGATTAAGTCTAAGATGCATGAATACTTGACTCTTACCTTCTTGCGTGCAAATCTACTTGATAAAGAGTCTTTTGTGTGAACTGTTTTGTGTGAGAGATGATGATCACTTGTATATAGTAGAAATAGGATTTAATTTCATGTCTTAGTTTTAGGGCAGCCCTATGGCTGCCAATCCTTTTATCCTCCATGTGTGTGACGTGTGAATATGTATAGTTGTGAATAAATTGTGCTAACATTCTCATATTTCAGGTGCCTTTAATCCCCTGCTTAGAACGATCCCTACTTACTCATACTACTAACGATATTTTGTAGGGTTTATTATTGTGTGCGAGCTTAGGTTCACATCAATTTTTGGCGCCGTTGCCGGGGATTATAAAAGCTTGTTTTATGATTTTGCAGTGTATATAATGTTGCTGGAAATTTTTGTTGTATATGTGTAAAGTTGTAATTTTTAATTTTATTTTGGGATTTTGTAAAGTAGAAATATGCTTCGGCATGTAGAGTTTAAATTTTGGAAGTTGCATGATGTATATTGATGTATGCTTGTGATCACTTAGTTTAATTTCTAGGAAGTTGATAGTGTTGTGTATGTTTGAGTTTATTGTAGTTTCTAAAGTGTAACATGTAGGTGAAGCCACTTTTGTTGATCATAACCAAAACCCTTCATGTGAATGGTGCTATGTTGGAAACCGTTTCTATGTAGATTGGGAAATGCGGGATACTTCCCCCCCACGCATATAAGCGACTTTTCGGCAATAGTATTACTTCTATGAGGTTGAGGGCGGTTTTAATCAACATTTGTAGACTGCTAGGGATCCGTGTTTGTTTTACAAAGTATGGGGAAATTATTATCATAGATATGGTTCTCAGGTTTGTCTAACTAGATCTCAAGGCCCACAGACTGATGTTCATTCTCGGTGAGTGAGTCGATAGGGGTTCGCCCTCCGTGGTGTCCAACAACGAGTCCTGCCTGGGTCCTGTAGGAGGTTCGCCCTCCGTGATTTTAATGACCTTTGAAACGTAAAATCCGCACGACCTAGTCGACAACTTGTGCCGAAGCATCACCTCACTTTAGACGCTAGAACATAACTTGACATATGTGGCCTATTTTCTTCAAAGATAAAACAAGTTGTGTGGTTCAAACTCTTGAGGTATATCGGGTTAAGCATGATACTACCGGGGGCTGTATCAGTCCATTGCACCGTTATCTCCTCTGCTCCACGTACTTCGAGAGTTAGAACAAATTTTAAAAGAAATTAGACTTAGCGATTACATGATCATGAACGTTCCAATTTTTTCTTCCCTTATTGCCGAGTATTTTTGTGCTTTGCCGAAATTATATTGTGCTTTGCCGAATCTTTATCTTGTGTATGTGTGTGCCATTGTTTGAAAAATGTTGTGTAATCGCCAATGCCGTGGCTTGTAATGATGTATATTCTTGCATTTCTATTCTTTACGATGTTCTAACTTGTTTAAATGTTGCAAATTTCAGAAATAATGCATGTCCGAATCTAATATTTGGACAAGAGATCTTCAAGGCCGTTTGCAACGTTTAGATCAAGAACTCGCTATTGCTCGTTTTGTGCCATTACCGCCATCGTCACCAACTAGTTCATCAGTTCCATCACCAACCTTGCCGTCATCACCATCATCGTCCAGATTGCCGTCCGTTTCTGATAGTTTGCCGAGCTCCCCTTCTGTTGTTTCGTCGTCGTGTGATCTTGGAAACCCAGAATTTGAGGCCTTTGCCGAATCAGAGGAAGAAGAAGAGATAATGGCCTCGATCCGATCACAGAATGGTCATGTTGCTGGAGCTGGAGTTGCTCCTTCGAATATCACTTATCCTCCCTTGGAAGCTGACAAGACGGGAGAGATTGAATTGAGGAGTGGATTCCTCCATAAGCTGAAATCATTTTATGGGATGCCGAGTGAGGACCCTAACAAGCATCTACAGTGGTTTAACTTCACCACGGAGTCCATGTGTCCGAGGGGGACCGATTTGCAACACTTCAAAATGAAGGCATTTCCGTTCTCATTAGAAGATCAAGCGAAGGAGTGGTTGTTTGAGGTGCCTAGTGGTCGCATTATTTCGTGGAGTTCTATGATGGATGAGTTTTTTCTCAAATATTTTCCCGCTTCACGTATCACTGATCTGAGGAAGCAAATTACTAGTGTGAAGCAAGCCGGAGATGAGACTTTCTTCGACTACTACAAGAGGTTTAAGTCCCTAGTTTATTTGTGTCCATCGCATGGCATTAGCGATGGGCTCTTGTTGCAATATTTTTATGAGGGATTGCGTGTCATGGAGAGAGAGTTTCTTGACTCGGCCGCGGGAGGTAGCTTTTTGGAGTTGAATGCTGGTGCGGCAAGAAGTTTGTTGGAAGTTCGTGCTTTGAACAATCAACAATTTGGCATGGCACGAGGCAATGTGCCAAGGAATGAGAAAGTGCATGAGACGTCTTCGAGCTCAAAGCTAGAGGAGAAAGTAGACAAGCTTACCGACTTGGTGAGTAATTTGATGAAGAAGCGTGCTATGGTATGTGGAATTTGCACCGAGGGCCATGAGACCGAACAATGCCCTCAATTTGGAGTTAATGAGGGAGTAGAGGAGTGCAATGCTATTGGCTTTCAAGGAGGTCAGCGGTTTGGGAACTTCAATCCGAGGTTCAATGATCATCCTAACTTTCGATGGGCGAATAATGACAATGTGCTTAGGGCACCTATGCAACCGAGAGAGGGAGGAGCGCCATTTGCACCGAGAGCACCGTTTGTGCCTCGGCAGCCATTTCAGCCGAACCAGGGACCATATGCAGCCTTGCCGAACCACAACCAAGGAGGGCCGAGCCAAGGCCAAGCCGCACCGAGCAATTCCAACTATGATGCTTTGCTTCAATCTTTGTCAAGTGCTACTCAAGCATTGCTCGCGGGGCAACAAAATCATCAAAAGGACATTGGTGAGCTCAAGACTCAAATGGGCCAAGTTGTAGACTTTATGGGAAGATTTAATGAGCAAGGGAAGTTGCCAAGCAATACGATTCCCAATCCGAGGAACGAGCAAGCCAAGGTGATTCAAACTCGAAGTGGAAGAGAGTTGTTTCCTCCAACAAGTCCAAAGAAGAAACGAGTAACATTTGATGTAATTGATAAAGCCGAGAGGGCTGCCGGACCTGCAATTGCCGGCAGCCATGGAGATGGGAACGAAGGGGCTGCAGCCGAGAGACATTATGCCGAGAGTGATAGGGCAACCGGCGGCCATGCTGCCGAGAAAGATCATGCTGCCGAGAAAGGTAGAGAGGCCGGCAACA
Organism: Potentilla sterilis; assembly: GCA_963682095.1. Classification (NCBI taxonomy): domain Eukaryota; kingdom Viridiplantae; phylum Streptophyta; class Magnoliopsida; order Rosales; family Rosaceae; genus Potentilla; species Potentilla sterilis. The sequence goes on along the minus strand of OY821755.1, from coordinate 45,562,662 downwards.
ATGTGAAGGACAAGGGGCTGCACAATGAGCTTGAGTATGATCCCGCAACATCAAAGAATGAGTTAGTGCCGAACCAAGCAAGCAAGGGAGGAGTGCCGACATCAAGCATTCCATTCCCTTCTCGCTTTGCTAAATCGAAGAAGGATAAGTCCGATGAGGAGGTGTTGGAGATTTTCCGGAAAGTGCAAGTCAACATCCCTTTGTTGGAGTGCATTAAGCAAGTACCAAGGTATGCTAAGTTTTTGAAAGAGCTATGTACGGCTAGAAGGCATACTAGGGAGACTCGTGTGGTGACTATGAGCGAGACGGTGTCGGCCGTTATTCAAAGAAAATTGCCACCAAAGATGAAGGATCCGGGAAGCTTCAATGTGCCTTGTGTGATAGGTAACACTCGTTTTGAGGATGTGATGTTGGATTTGGGAGCATCGATCAATGTCATGCCACTCAATGTGTATCAAACGTTGAGTATAGGGCCTCTCAAGAAGGACAATGTCATCATTCAACTTGCGGATCGCTCAAGTAAGTATCCGGAGGGGTATGTGGAGGATGTGCTTGTGGAAGTTAACCAATTGATATTCCCTGCCGATTTCTATGTGGTTGAGATGGAGGACTCGCCGGTCAATAGCACGCAATTGCTACTAGGGCGACCATTTATGAGGACGGCACGCACAAAGATAGATGTGGCCGAGGGCAACCTAACTATGGAGTTTGATGGTGAGGTGATCAAGTTCAATGTGTTTGATGCCATGAAATTCCCCAATGTTGATTTGAAGGAGGGTTGTGCCATTGATGTTTTGGAGGAGGTCGAGCAAGTTATGTCGACCTCGCTCAACGCATAGTAATTATCGATTGAGCAAGGGGTCGGATTTGACAAGAAGGGAGAACGAGTCACGTTTAAGGAGAGGGGAAGCATTGCCGAGCCTAGAATCATTGCCGAGCCTAGCATCATTGCCGAGCCCTACACCATATTGCCGAACCTTCAAAGTGTGGTTGCCGAACTCGACGCCACTCCATTATATACAAAGAACTCGTTCTTGTCAATTCCAAGTGCCACAACAAAATTTCGACCAAGTGTGGAAGAGGCCCCTAAGTTAGAACTTAAAAAGCTCCCTAGTCACTTAAAGTATGTTTATCTTGGAGAAGAAGATACACTACCGGTTATTGTGTCTTCAATGCTTAGTGAGAAGCAAGATGTTGATTTGATACGTGTGCTTAAGAAGTACAAGACCGCCATAGGTTGGACCTTAGCGGACATCAAGGGAATAAGCCCTACTACTTGTGTTCATCGCATCTTATTAGAAGAAGGAGCTAAGCCGACAAAGGAAGCTCAACGTCGACTTCACCCTCCCATGATGAAAGTTGTGAAAGAAGAAATTATCAAGTTGCTTGATTGTGTGGTGATCTACCCAATTTCGAATAGTAAGTGGATATCTCCTGTGCAAGTAGTGCCAAAGAAGAGTGGTGTAACGGTTGTCAAGAATGAGAAGAATGAGCTTGTACCACAAAGACTTGTAACCGGTCATCGGATGTGCATCGATTATAGGAAGCTCAATGCTACAACGAGGAAGGATCACATGCCTTTGCCGTTTATGGATCAAATGCTAGAGAGGTTAGCCGGCCATTCTTTCTATTGCTTTCTTGATGGTTATAGTGGCTAGAATCAAATCATGATACACCCGGATGATCAAGAGAAGACCACTTTTACTTGTCCATTTGGCACGTTTGCTTATCGGCGGATGCCATTCGGACTATGCAACGCACCCGGCACTTTTCAAAGATGCATGTATGCTATCTTCTCGGATTTTATTGAAGACATTATCGAAGTGTTTATGGATGACTTTAGTGTGTATGGAGGCACCTTCGATGCATGTTTGGGGAACTTAGAGAAGATACTTGAGAGGTGTGTAGAGACAAATCTTGTGCTCAATTGGGAGAAGTGTCACTTCATGGTCACGCAAGGTATTGTACTAGGGCACATTATTTCGGCAAGAGGCTTAGAAGTTGACAAAGCCAAGGTGGAGCTAATACAAGCATTGCCGAGCCCTAGGTGTGTGAAGGATGTGAGAAGTTTTCTTGGCCATGCGGGGTTTTATCGACGATTTATCAAAGACTTCTCTTCAATTGCCAAGCCATTGAGCAACTTGTTACAAAAGGAGGTGACGTTTGAGTGGATGGATGCATGTGAGAGTGCTTTTTGCCGATTGAAGGCTTTGCTATGTTCGGCGCCGGTTTTAGTTTCATCGAATTGGGATGAGCCATTTGAGTTGATGTGTGATGCTAGTGATTATGCACTTGGAGCGGTACTTGGACAACGAATTGAGAAGAAGCCATGCGCCATTTACTATGCTTCAAGGACTCTCAACGATGCTCAACTCAACTACACAACAACGGAGAAGTAACTCTTAGCGGTAATTTTTGCTTTGGAAAAGTTTCGATCATATCTTTTGAATTCCAAAGTTATTGTTTATAGTGATCATGCCGCTTTGAGATATCTTATGACGAAGAAGGATGCTAAGCCAAGGCTCATTCGATGGATTCTTTTGCTTCAAGAGTTCGATATTGAGATTAAAGACAAGAAAGGAGTAGAGAATGTTGTAGCCGATCATTTGAGTAGACTTATCAAGGAAGAGGATCGGCTGCCCCTATTAGAGACCTTTCCGGATGAGCAACTTTTTCGACTTGAAGTACATGAGCCTTAGTATGCCGACATTGCAAATTTTCTTGCTACACACCGATTTCCCAAAGAGATGCCGAACCACCAACAAAAGAGGATAAGGAAGCAAGCTCGACACTTCTTGTGGGACGATCCGTACTTGTGGAGGCAATGTGGTGATCAAGTTATTCGAAGATGTGTGCCGGAGAATGAGCATCGCTCCATCCTTGCTTTTTGTCATAGTGAAGCTTGTGGTGGGCACTTTGGACCAAGGAAAACGGCATTGAAGGTACTTACTTGTGGTTTCTTTTGGCCTACAATTTTCAAAGATGCATTCATGTTTTGCAAAGCATGTGATAGATGCCAAAGAATGGGGAACATTGGAACTAAGGACCAAATGCCGCTCACGCCTATTATGGAGGTTGAAATTTTTGATCTTTGGGGTATTGATTTCATGGGACCATTTCCTTCAAGCAAGGGCTTTCTCTACATATTGCTTGCGGTTGATTATGTGTCAAAGTGGATCGAAGCAAGGGCTACACGCACCAATGATGCCAAGGTGGTAGCCGAGTTTCTCAAGACTAATATCTTCTCACGTTTTGGGGTTCCAAGAGTCTTGATTAGCGATGGAGGATCCCATTTTTGTAACCGCACCATTGAAGCCTTGTTGAAGAAGTATGGAGTCACGCATAAGGTATCTACACCTTATCACCCCCAAACAAGTGGTATGGTTGAGGTAAGTAATCGAGAGATCAAGCAAATACTTGAGAAAACCATTGGACCTTTAAGGAAGGATTGGAGTGATCGTCTTGATGATGCTTTGTGGGCTTACAGGACTGCATACAAGACGCCGATAGGTATGTCTCTTTTTCGGTTAGTTTATGGCAAAGCATGTCACTTACCGGTTGAGCTAGAACAAAAAGCATGGTGGGCAATCAAGGCCTTCAACATGAACATTGATGATGCCGGTCTTCATAGAAAGCTTCAACTCAATGAACTTGAAGAAATCTGTAATGAAGCCTATGATGCCGCATGGATCTACAAGGAAAAGACTCGAGCCTACCATGATAAGATGATTCGAGGGAAGAAATTCGAGGTGGGTCAAAAAGTTCTTTTATTCAACTCAAGACTTCGACTCTTTCCGGGTAAGCTTCGCTCTAGATGGGTTGGCCCCTTCGTTGTCACTCAAGTTTTTCCATATGGTGCAATTGATATTGAGAATATTGTGACATCTAAGCGTTTCAAAGTAAATGGCCATCGACTTAAACCGTACTTTGATTCATTCCAACCGTACTCCGTTGAGGCCTCCGATCTCCATGATATTACACAACCGCCGCTTGCTGCCGAGCTGCAGCATTCACAAGCACCTCCTGCCGGACCTGCCATTGCCGGCAGGATTGACAAGCTCACACAAGAGGCCGGACACACCCCCGCTGCCTCCGATACAATGCAGGACACGCAGCTTCTACAGCCGGATACGCTATCCTCCACAAGTGCCGGATCGGATACAACTTGCAACGAGCTACTTCTTGAAATTCTTCATGCCGATTTGAGCTACTTTGGAGCAAGATGAACACATGCCATCAATAACGGTGAAAAGTCTAGACTATGGACTATAAACACAAAGCGCTACTTGGGAGGCAACCCAAGTCGATCAAAGAAAAGTGAAGGAGCCATCACCGAGAGTTTGAAATTTCTTAACCCTTCTCTTTTTCTTTGATTTGTGATGATATGTTGGTATATGTTAGACTATTGCATGCTTAGGAAATTCGTTGATATAGTTATGTGCTTACATTGAGGACAATGTAATTTTCTAAGTGTGGGGTGGGATAACATATTCCGTTTTTGTTTTTGTTTTGTGTGCTTAGTTTAGAAAAAGAAAATCCAGAAAATTATAATGCAAAAATAGAGTGTTTAAATTGTTTGTTTCGAGTCTTAGGATGCCCCTAATATGTCAATGATGTTTTTCTCCTCTTTGCATACATAGATGATGGTTGTGCATACAATTAAAATTGTGAGTTTCATGGATTATGTGCATTGGTAGGAGCATGTAGGACTTGTTGATTAACGAAGCATGCATGTTTTAGCTAGTTTGTTTCCATAATAACCTATGTGAGCTTTAGAGCCAATTTGCTTTCTTCTTGAGCGATAAAAAGATAAAATTCAATAGATTCGTAGGAAGCATGAAACCTCATAATTCTTTAACTATTCGATGACTATGTGCCATAGCTTTTTAATGAACTCTACTATGCTACAACTTACTCTTGTTGATTTTCGAAACGTTTATATCATAAAATACCTTGATTTTGAATATGATTGAAAAGATCTTTTAGGTTTACCACCAAAGCCAAATAAAGCATGAGCCCTATTGGAGCCCGTCGTGGGACACCTTAGTAAACCCCTTTGAGCCTACGTTGAGCCTTTTTCTTTCATCACCCTTAAACACTTTCCATGAGCTTAGTATAGTGGTGCCTTTACCCTGGATCAAAGTATTGGCAAAGCTTGATTTTTGAAAGCGTTTTCGCGTATGTGATGAAGAAGAACAAGTGTGGGGTAGACTTAGCCATAAATTTATATGAAAAATGTATGCATGCCGTACCTTAAAAAGAGAATGAAAGAAATTTTTTTTTTTTTTTTGCTCGGATTAAAAAGAAAAGAAAAAGAAGCCGAGAAAAGAGAAAAGAAATAGGGTACGGCATAGGCATGAAAAAGAAAAAAATTGTGCATGGCTACTGTCTTGAGTATTGTTGTAATGTTATGGGAAGAAAAGAATGAAGTATGGGTCCAACAAGATGAAATTTGACCCTTTCGGCGAGAAGACATAAGGAGATTTGAGCTTTACCAAAGGCCATGGGTACGTTTTTGAGCCTCCTTATCCAAATATCGAATACCTCTTAGCCTAGCCCCATTACAACCTTTTGATTGATCTTTTTCATGATTCTTAAGATGGTTAAATTTGATTGTGGAGATTATCTCGAGAGTAAGCATATGGTTTTGGTTCATTGGTGCATATAGTTGTCATATGAGGTTTTTCCTTGAAAATTCACAAAGTGCTTTCGTTTCTTTGACATATGCAAGTTACTCTTTGTAATTCATTATCTTTCACTTGCATATACTTATGTGTGAATAACCATGCTTCAAGAGAAAAGAAGAGAGTATGCCTAGTGAGGAGGATTTGATTAGCTTTGACATGTTTATATGCTTACCTTTTGCTCTTATATGTTCATATTGATGCCACATGTTCATGAAACTTGGAATTTTCGTGGTTAGCATTCTCATGCATTTAACTTGAAAGCTATGTGTACATACGAGCCTGAGACAAATTATTAGGGGCAATAGTTGTTTTGAGTCTTAGTTTTGTTTAGTTTGCTAAGGGACTAGCAAAGGATAAGTGTGGGGTAGTTGATAGGAGCACAATGTGCGACGATATTATATGCTTATGCCCTCATTTATGTTTTGTTTAACCCTTATTTGTCTAAGATTGAGTCATAATATAGTTAGTGTCATTTTGGTAGAGTTTTGGTAAAATGTGCTTAATTGTCCGAAAAATGCCTAAGTATGAGAAATCTGGAAAATAGTGCAAAATATGTCTTTTTCGCGATTTTAAGATGAGTAAAAATGTGATCTATCCTTGTCCGAATTTAATGAAATTTGGTGTGCTTATTATTCACATACTGAGGAATGTTGTGTTAAAATTTCAGATTAATCGGAGTTCGGGAAGTCACCCAAAAGATGGCTGCAAAACAGCAGTCCGAGCAAACCAATCCAGGGACTTTCAGGATTTTCTTGGGACTGTGTCCCAACTTCAAAAATTCATTCCTGACGTTTCACAAGGAATTTGATCAAACTGTTGTATATAGAGGTTGCTTTGTGTGTCTAGTTTATCTGAGACTTAGAATCGCATCAATCGGAGCTCCGAGGAGGGAGATATGCCGGAGTTACTACAACAAGGTCGTTTCTGCCGATTCCAAGAAGCTACTGCCTCCTTTTCACAATTACTGTTTTCAATAGACCATATGGTGTACAAATGTATATGTGAAGATGGTACAAGCTTAAGGAAGGAAGGAGGATGACACCAAGCCAAGGCATTGAAGAAAAATACGAAGAAAGAAGTTCTCCTAGTCAAACTAGGAGAAGCTGCCAGAATAGGCAGATTTGTGCCAAAATGAAGAACTGCCGGTTTGGGGCATTTTTGATGGATCAAGATCTATCAATTGAATTCCAATGATCATCAAGAAGTCCATGAAGATGTGAAGCCCAAGCCTTGAAGAAAAATTCAGAAAAAGAAAACCTAATTGAACTATGAAAGGAAGGTTACAAATCCTTAATCCACTTGGTTTTCTGTTTTCCTTGAGCATCTAGGGCAGCCGGCATGACCTCTCCTCTATATAAAGCCTCACTTTTTCATTCTGAAAATCATCTCATCTCAAGCACAAAATATTAGCCAAAGCTCTACTAAGTTTCTTAAGTACCAAATACCCAAATACTTAGCCAAAACACAATCATCACCACTACAAATTTCCGAATTCCTTCACCTTGTCTTCTGCCGATTCCTGCTTAGGCCAAGCACTAAGGAGCAGCAGCCGAGTATCATCGTGTCACGTTTGAAGAGTCTTCAAAGGTTCTAAAAGTGTGATCCACTTGACGTGAGCCGAAGCTCGCATGCAATAATAACCCTACAAAATATCGTTAGTAGTATAAGCAAGTAGGGATCGTTCTAAGCCAGGGATTAAGGGTACCTGAAATATGAAATTGTTAGACAAAAACATGTACACATACATACAAAAACGTCACTTATGGGGGATTTATATGGATCGGCAGCAAGGCTGCCCTAGACTACACACGGCACAAAACAGAAAATTAAAATCCTAAGTCTAATATTTACAAGTGATCATCATCTCTCACACAAAACAGTTCACACAAAAGACTCTTTAACACAAAGATTCGCATGCAAGAAAGTAAGAAACAAGTATTCATGCATCTTAGACTTAATCAATTTCGACTACAATTAGAGCGATTAGCCTTTTAACCAATTGTAAGACATATAATGTTTTAAGATCATGCTATTCGCCTTCGATCCTAAAGTTTATGCTAATCCGGTTTTAAACGTTTTAACATTTAAGCACAAGAGTCTAAATCGAAAACAAGCAAACAAGTAAGGTCGTCAATCTTCTTATTTAACTTGCAAGTTCTAAGGTTCTTTAGATCTAGGTGAGCAACACAATCAAGAAAACTCAACTCGTATAACTTAATCATATTACTCAATCATATGAAATCTAGCACTTAGAATTACATGCAAACAACAAATGCTTAAATAAAACTAGTGTGTCGATTTTTGTGCCCTAACCTTAGATTACTAATCGATTTTAAGTCTAAATCATGCATCAAATACCTACTGTCCTAATTATCATACATACGAAATCCATGAATTAAAAATTGCAAAATTCATCACATAAATTCCAACAAAAATCGCAATTCATGTTCATCATACAATACCAAACGAAAACAAAGTATTTTTATAACAACAAATGTGACTAAACCGAAAATAAAAATACAAGTCATAGGGATGGATCACACTTTAGAAACCTTGGAGTGCTTCGTCTTGGTGTGGTGAATGAGGTTCGGCAGTGGCTGGGGTAAGGAATGGAATCGGTGGTGAGAAGTGGTGGAATTGGTGGACTTGTATTTTAGGGTTTCGGGTTAGAACTTTGGTAGGAAATTTGGTAGAGTTTCGGCTAGTGTTTTGCAAGAGATGAGATGATTTTTCAGAATGCATAAGTGGGGGTATAAATAGAGGAGAGGGGGTGCCGGCAGCCCTTTAGCAAAAAGGAATAGAGAAAACCATGTGGGATAAGGATTTGAAACCTTCCTTTCATAGTTCAATTAGGTTTTCTTTTTCTGAATTTTTTCTTCAAGGCTTGGGCTTCACATCTTCATGGACTTCTTCAATAATCATTGGACTTCATTGCATAAGTTTTGATCTACCGAAAATGCTCCAATTGCCGGCAACACAACATTGCACACAATCTGCCTCTTTCGGCAGCTTCTCCTAGTTTGACTAGGAGAACTTCTTTCTTCATATTTTTCTTCAATGCCATGGCTAGGTGTCTTCCTCCTTCCTTCCTTAAGCTTGGACCATCTTCACATATGCATTTGTACACCATTTGGTCCATCAAAAACAGAAAACACAAAAAGGGGGCAGTAGGTTCCTGGAATCGGCAGATTTGATGTTGATGTAGTAACTCCGGCATATCTCCATCCTCGGAGCTCCGATTGATGCGATTCCAAGTCTCAAATAAACTAGACACATACGGCCATCTCCCCATAAAATATCTCGATCAAATTCCTTGTGAGTCGTCGGGAATGATTTTTCGAAGTTGGATCAAAGTCCCAGGAAAATCCTGGAAGCCCCTGGATTGGAATGCTCGGACTGCCGTTTTGCAGCCATCTTTTGGGTGACTTCCCGAACTCCGATTGATCTGAAATTTTAACACGACATTCCTCAACATATGAATATTAAGCACACAAATTTTCATTCAATTCGGACAAAGATAGATCATATTTTTACTTATCTCAAAATTGCGAAAAAAACATATTTTACACTATTTTCCAGATTTCTCATACTTAGTCATTTTTCGGACAATTAAGCACATTTCACCAAAACTCTACTAAAATTGACACTAACTATATTATGACTCTATCTTAGACAAATAAGGGTTAAACAAAGCATAAACGAGGGCATAAGCATGTAATATCATCGCACATTGTGCTCCTATCACCACTCCCCCTATGGCTTTAGTATTTGTTGTAGTTTGGTTGTATTGTATTAACACAATTCGTTTCTTGGTTTTTATTGAACTTTTATGTAAACCGATTGCATGATTGATGTTTATGTTCAAGTTTTGTGATTTTAGCATGTGAATTTCGTATGTATGATAATTAGGGCAGTAGGTATTTGATGCATGATTTAGACTTGAAATCGATTAGTAATCTAAGGCCAGGGCAGAAAAATCGACACACTAGTTTTGTTTAAAGCATTTGTTGTTTAAAACATGTAATTCTAAGTGCTAGGTTTCATATGATTGAGTAATATGATTAAGTTATATGAGTTGAGTTTTCTTGATTGTGTTGCTCACCTAGGTCTATCAACCTTAGAACTTGCAAGTTAAATAAGAAGATTGATGACCTTACTTGTTTGCTTGTTTTCGATTTAGACTCTTGTGCTTAAATGTTAAAACGTTTAAAACTGGATTAGCATAAACTTTAGGATCGAAGGCGAATAGCATGATCTTAAAATATTAGATGTCTTACAATTGGTTAAAAGGCTAATCGCTCTAATTGTAGTCGAAATTGATTAAGTCTAAGATGCATGAATACTTGACTCTTACCTTCTTGCTTGCAAATATACTTGTTAAAGAGTCTTTTGTGTGAACTGTTTTGTGTGAGAGATGATGATCACTTGTATATAGTAGAAATAGGATTTAATTTCATGTCTTAGTTTTAGGGCAGCCCTATGGCTGCCGATCCTTTTATCCTCCATGTGTGTGACGTGTGAATATGTATAGTTGTGAATAAATTGTGCTAACATTCTCATATTTCAGGTACCCTTAATCCCTGGCTTAGAACGATCCCTACTTACTCATACTACTAACGATATTTTGTAGGGTTTATTATTGTGTGCGAGCTTAGGTTCACATCATAAGCTCACATTGAATAATGCCATCGGAGATGAGGCCTTCGACTCCCGCCACCGGAGTCACTGGTGTCCTACACCCGAAGAAAAGCCTAGTGCCTGCCGGGCCGGCAACCCGGCGCGTACGGCGGTGATGCAGGGCATTGGTGCAGAGGTGCGGATCTGGGATGCCCAGAGAGTATTCGAGTTTGACCCGCTGACCCTCCTATTTTTTTCTTTCTTCGTTTTGAATCTTTCTTTCCCGCTCTTTTTTCTTTCTTTCTCTGGCTTGCTTTCTCTTTCTTTTTGCCTTCCCTTTCTTTCCCTCCTCTCGTCTCATGCCCGGAAACCACCAGACCCGGAGAGGGGCCACTGGCACCAGGAGAGGAGGAGCCACCAGAACCGGAGAGAAGGCCACCGGGGGGGGGGGGGGGGGGGGGGCATCGGGTTCTTGTTGCCTGCCGGCCCGGAGACGGAGGACCATCGGCTTCGGAGATCAAGGTGGGTCGGTGTGGGGTGGAGCGGCCCTGGGTGTCGGAGGAGTTGACATCGGGTTCTGGAGCGGTGGAGCTCGCCCGGTGTGGAGGGAGCATGCCATGTCCGGTGTGGTGTTGGAACAGCGGGAGGAGATCACCGGGCAGAGAGGAAGATGACCTCACCGATGTAGGGCGGGTGAGCAGAACGCGTTGCCTGGCAAGCGGTTCAAACCCGGAGGTTGGTTGACTCTATGCCTGGAACTGGGACCGGGCGGGTTCATGAGAACCGGACGTGGCGAACGACGGACACCATCGTTGCCGCTGGCTTGCTTGGGCCGAGTGGCTGACCCGCTGGATCTGTTGGACCAGGCGGCTGAGCGAGGCCTGCCGTAGGGCGAGGCAGAGGTTGTTCTAGAACGACTGCGATGCTGGTGGGTGCCCAGAGAAGATTCAGCCGGGGGTTGACTCGTTTGACCAGCTGATGGACCTGCTGGGCCACTGACTGCCGGGCCTGTTTGCCACTAAACCGGGCGGGGCCCGTTGGACCTGGGGCAGCCTGCTGGCTGAGCTAACTGGTCGGCTGACTTAGCTGGCCAATAGGATGCCTGCTGGTTTTAGGATTGGGCTGACTCGGATCCCGATGGAACCATGGGATTAGGGATATAATTGGATAATTAGTGGTTTGCTGGCCCGTTGATCACTTGGACCTGCTTACCTGGGTAGCACAACCAGTAGAGCACTGTGAACTTTTTGAAAATATTTCCACAGACGGCGCCAATTGTTTCTACACAAACCCGTAGGCCTGGTAGAAACCGGTGGATCTTGATGTGATTTCTTCCTGTGAACCCTGCTAACTAAAGGGAATACCGGGCGGGCCGGTCTTCTCCTCTCCGATGCCTAAGTTAGTACCGTTGGAGCAAATAGATAACTTAAGCGGGAATGATAAGTAGTGGGAGAGTTGAGTTACCTATTAATGAGGGTAGTTGAGGCCCTTATATAGGTGGTCGAGCGTGAGGTCTGGTCTTACTCTTCGATGTGGGACTGGTTCCCTTCTGTTCGTACGCAAAGGGGCAGCTAAGGTGACCTGTTTGGCAGGCTGGTGTCCCCGGCTCCCGGGCCCCCAGTCATAAGTTAGACTGCTGGGCCTTGGGTCCGGGTGCTGGGGATCCTGCTCCGGGCCTCGGTCCGGCCCCGGGCATGCTGGCTGCGGGTCTGTGGGCATATGTAGCCCCTCTGTGGCTACTGTCAACATGGGGCTATTGTCACCTTGTGGTTGAACTTGTTTATAACTTAAATAGGTCGACGAGAGGTGTTCCATGGAACGAGGTTGTTTCGTTCATGGTGTTGTGAAGTCGTGAGGTTGAGGGCAAGTGCTTTTAACTTCAAGTGAAGTTAAGATTGAGTGAGGTTATGCCTGTTGAGATTCTGGCAAATAGTAGAGATTCAGGTGAAATTTGCCATGTTTCCTAGGGTTCCTGTTGTGTGTATATGTTGTATGCCTATGATTGCTATGATGATGTCGAAGGGGCATGCGTGTGATATTGTGTTGTAGTGTGAAGGGAGGTTGATGCATTTTTTATCAAGGTCCCGCTTGCTTGCAATGAAGTTCTATAACAACATGGTTGTGGGGAACTGAGTCGCTGAAGGCCTTGCAGAGGTTTTCCTAATAAGGGCAACCTTGTTGGGGAATGTGATTCTGTTTTTGGGAAGGAGTTATTAGTGCTTATGGTGGTGTAGTGTGTTTAAATTTTGGGACGAAATTTCTGTAAGGAGGGTAAAATGAAATATCCCGAAAATTCGTTATTAATTCCGAAGGTTCATTTGGAATTAATAATGTAATAACCCTAATTTTAATTCAATTTCTTGTAAATTTCTCGAGATTAATGGAAGGGTGATTTATGGAAATTCATATTTCATACTCTTTTAATTAGTCATTGTTCGACGTCGGAAGTGATTCCGAGAGTTAAAATCCGAAAAACGTTTAATTCTGATGGGTTAAAAGTTGACTTTTTGATCCGTTGTGAATTTCGAAACGTTTTCTTCACGAAAGTCGTAGATATACGGTACGCATGAAACAGACATCGTATGAAGAAGTTATGACCTGTTGAAGTTATTTCCAAAATCAGAAATTTCTATAAATAGAAGGAAAAATATCAGGAAAGTCAAACTTTCCGAAAAAATCAAGTTTCCAGAAATACCTAGAAACACTGTTCATCTCCTCAATTTTCGATTCCGGACCTTCTCCACCGCCGTTCTCCGCCGTTCGGCCACGCCTCACGTCTTGCCACCCACCAAAATGATAAGCTCGATCTCCTCTTTCTTTCAAGCTATGACTCGCGCCGAGCCGACCGCCGTGCACGGCGCAGTGATGCCCGCAAGCGACTGCTGTCATCGACGTTGAGGCTGCGAGCTCCACCGGCGAGACCGGAGCTCAAGGCTTGCTCTTTTCGGCTGTTCTCCTTCCTTTGGGCACGTTTGTGTCGATCTTGGAGCGCGTTGGAGGCTGCAACCTAGGGCTGCAGTGGCTGAGTTGAAGGAGAAGCTTAAGGCGGCGTTTCCGGCCGAATCCAGAGGCGTTTCAGGTATCCTCGAACTGCTTTCTCTGATCTGCATGTTAGATTTTGGTGGTGGTGAGACGTCGAGGATGCGAGCTCCACCGGCGAGACCGGAGCTGAAGGCTCATTCTTTTCAGCTGTTCTCTTTCCTCTGGGCACGTTTGTGTCGATCTTGGAGCGTGTTGGAGGCTGCAACCCAGGACTGCAGTGGCTGAGTCGAAGGAGAAGCTTAGGGCGACGTTTCCGGCTGTCTTCCGGCAGAATCCAGAGGTGTTTCAAGTATCCTCGAACTCCTTTATCTGATCTGCATGTTAGATTTTGGTGGTGGTGAGAAGGCGTGGGTTTTGGTGGGGGCGTCTGATGGCCACGCGCAGCGGCTTAATGCGGCTTGTGGCGGCGCGTTTGGGTGTTTTTGGGGTAGTGGGGAGTTCTGCTGTATCATGCTCGTCGATACGAGCGCGGGGATATATTATTTGCGTGATTTTGTCATCGTATGACCAAATTATGAATTTTTGAATTCGATGTTAGGCGAATATTTATTTACGAGCATATCGACCTAGAATTTTGTGCTTGGTGTTCAATCCTATGGTCGACAATGCATTTTAGGAGCCTTGAGAGGCTTCGAAGGAGATTTGTCGCGTTTTGGCAAGCCTCGGGGTTAAGGGTTATGTGATCGGAGCGAATTATAATATATTTTATTTAAATTGAATGCTAAGTTTTGATAATGTTGCTTAGGTGATTGACCGTGCGTTAGGCCTCGTCAACGGGTCAGGCTGGGCCAAGCCCGGCCCATTCATAACGGGCTTGGAGCGGGCCGGGCCGGGCTTTACAATGTATTTTGGAAATAGCGGGCCGGGCCGGGCCGGGTTTCTTTAGAAATTCTAGGATCCAATCCCATCCATATAAGGCGGGCTTGACGGGCTTTTGCGGGCCGGATCGAATAGCCCTCGGGGGTTTGAGGCCGGGCTGGGCTTTAATTAAAATAAATACATATCAGAGATTATTTTTCAAAAAGGGTTTAGAACCCGGCATCATCACCGGGAACTCTAAACCCTAAACTCTAAATTCAAATTGATTTTCTATTATAAATATACCCTATAAATATGTGGCTTATGAAATTTTCATTTTATAAATTTAGCCAGTATAATGACAATATGCATACTAATGCGGTATAACTTGATTATAAGATTATACTCAAGTGTTCAAGTTTTCGAAACAACTATATAAAAGAAGTCAAATTTAGAAAAATACTATGAAATAGAATTTGATCGCTATGAGGAAATACGGTGATGGTAAAAAAATCAGTTAAATCAAACAAAGTTAGAACCCCGATCGATGCGGTCAAGCTTATTTAAACTTATCTCTCTCTATGGAGACCCAAAGTATCGGGAGATAAACGTTCCCAAATTTTTTCATGGCTGATTACGTCTCATTTATTTGAGAGTTTAATGTTTGAAAGAGTCAACGAAACAAGGTCATCTAAAGGTACGTAATAGCGTTTTCGTGTGATAAGTTTTATGAAAATATGGTTGACCGTTTCGATCGAGCATCAAACGTTCACGAAACGAGTTGATTTTTCTCCTCTACTCATATTTAACTATAACGATCACATCAGACGGTCAAAATTGTCATTTTGGAAATTTAGTCATTATAATGACAACATGCTTACTAATGCAGTATAACTTGATTAGTAGATTGTACTCAAGTGTACAAGTTTTCGGAACAACTATATAAAAGAAGTGAAGTTTTAAAAAATGCTATGAGATAGCATTTGATCGTTATGATGAAATACGGTGATGGTAAAAAAAATCACTTAAATCCGACAAAGTTAAAGCCCCGATCGATGCGGTCAACCTTATTTAAACTTATCTCTCTCTATGAGGAGCCATAGTATCGGGAGATAAACATTCCCAAATTTTTACATGGCTGATTATGTCTCATTTATTTGAGAGTTTAATGTTTGGAAGAGTCGATAAAAGAAGGTCACTTAAAGGTACGTAATAGCGTTTTCGTGTGATAAGTTTTTTGAAAATATGGTTGACCGTTTCGATCGAGCATCGAACGTTCACGAAACGAGTTGATTTTTCTACTACACTTATATTTAACTATAATGATCACATCAGACGGTCAAAATTTTCATTTTGTGAATTTAGCCATTATAATGACAACATGCTTAGTAATGCGGTATAACTTGCACTACCAGATCCGAGCGAATAGCCGACGAAAAAAATTTCGTCGGCTATGCCAATTTTTCGTCGGCTATTCGTTCTGCTGACGAAATTTTCGTCGGCTATAAGTCGTCGGGAAAACGCCGTCGGTAATACCAATGGCCGACGAAAATAAAGAAATCGTCGGCTATAGTCGAGTATGGCCAACGATGTTACCGACGAAAATTTATTTCGTAGACCAAACGTGGGCAAAATATCCGACGAAATTCGTCGGCTATTTGTTCTGAAATATAGCCGACGATTTCATCTATTTCGTCGGTTATTTCGTCGAAATATATTAATATTTTAATAGGCATTTATAAGTACTATAGCCGACGATTTTTACCAATTTTCTTACATTTGGGGAAAAAAAATTAAATTATTTTCTAAATTACCATTCCAAGCAACCTGCAAATCACAAAGACAGTCCATGCATTTGCACCAACAAGAAACACGTCTAAATGACTTATTATTTAATTCGTTCCAATATACATAAAATATAACCCTAATCATCACCTAAACCACTAAAGTCCACCACGTCATCCCCAGCATCCTGCTCTCCATCATGCTCGTCATCCTGCTGACCGAACTCGGGAGGTTGAGGCATTGGAGGTTCAAATAACGGCTGAAACGGGGGCGGGGGTTCAAGGTTTTGTTGTTGTGCGGCGAACATATCATACCACCAGTTTTGTTGGCCGGCGTAGTTGTGTCGCCGAATTCTCTCGCATGCAGCATGCCAACTGGACAGATCTAAATAATACTGCTGTGTTCTGCGGTGTTGCTCCTGTGATCTGCGTTGTTCCTCCTGTGATATCTGGAACTCGGCCGTCAACCTTGCATTTTCTTCTGCCAATCTCCGCACTTCCCCCCTCACCTGTTGGCTCTCCCCGTCTCCCTTCTTTTGACCTCCCTTAGTGGTCTTCAGGAGTCCTAGTCCAGAACTTCCCAAACCCCGGCAGTAGTAGTTGTTTCAGCGGTTTGGGAAGGCTGCGTCGAACATCCTCGCTGCCGTTTGGACATTGGACCGGTCGACCTGGCGCAGGGCTTCTTCCAGATCTGCCTCTGAAATGTTCGGTTGTGTCTCCCGAACTACTTGCTGGAACACCTCTTCTTCGGCCCGGTTCACCCTCTCCTAATTGGACGGGAAAAAAAAATTAATATTCTAACAAATATATAATTAAGTAAAATTAATAATTAAAATTTTAAAATCGTAATGAACGACTTACGAGCTGTTCTGTCGCTTGTGGATAAGCGATCTTGAACGTCTCCACGTACGGGTTGCTATCAGGATGATCTCTAAGCGCCTCCTCCTGATATTGTGCAAACGGCCTAGAACCACCATGATGGGGGGTTGTGTTACGGCGGCGGTTCTCAGAGTTTATCCGAGAACGTTGCTTCAAACAAATAATAAAACATTAGAAAAATACATAAAAAAATATTAGTGTAATAATTATAAAATAATTAAACTAATAATTAAAATTTTAACAAAATAAACATTTGTAGTGAAGTTTAGTATTTCCCTGCATAACTGGGTTGTTGAAGTCTATTGTCTTCAACCAACGCCACTCGTACTCCCTGAACATGAACTCTTTGGGAGTACCCATACGACCACAGTTGTCGTATTCGTTATAGTGGGAACGGAGCTCGTTCTTCCACTCTTTGAACCTACGAAAAAAACAAAAGTGCATTAGAAATATTATTAATATCATAAAATATTTCAAATTATAAGATGAGGAATTCCCAACGTACCTCAAGTTCTGCACGGAGTCCGCCCAATCCCGCTTGTGTTCGGCAATCTCGAAGAATGTCTGAAAGATAATATTTTATTAGTTTTACAATTGTAATAATACCGAAAATTATTAAATATTACGATAAATAAATTAAATTTTTTAAATTACTCACCGACGCGGCGTTGTTCACCTCCCTCTTTATCTCTTCGGGCACATCAGCCCACCGGGTCCACAACATAGGGACTCTGTCCCTAATCAGTGCCCCACGCAACCCGAGTAGTCGCGTTTTTTGTTCCCCTGAACCTCCTGATTAGGAGGTTCGTTGATCTGGATCCTCCCCCTTAGATCAACAGTTCTCCTGAGCGTGTCAAAACATATGACACCTCTCGTATTCCTTGTTGAACTGCTAGCGGCTGTCCCTATCACATAAACGACGATTGGTTAATAAAATTAAATATTAGTGCGTTAATTTTAATAAAACATTTAATTAATAAAATCGAATGTTACCTGAATACGATGACCCGTCTGTCGACTTTCCTTTTCTCCTCGCCGAAATCAGGAGGTCAGGGTTCTCAAATGGCTGCTGTTGGTATGCCTGCGCAGCACTCACCTACTGAGGCATATCAGGCCATATGGGCACACCACGATAGTCGACCTCCGGTATCGCAGGAATGTTGTACGGGAGGTAAAGCTGATTTGGGAGAGTATGACCCTCAGTCGAGTCAGCAGCAGACGTTGTCGGACTCGTCATCGGCTCCCGATGAACCTCAGGCATACGAACCTGAGGAACGTCTGCAGCTATCTCGTCCTGAAATAGCTGCCGACTGAACCTCGGAGCATCTGGCCCGACAGGCGGAAGTGAACTGCTCGACGGCCGCCCCGCCTGGAGAAGGGTTTGGTGCTGAGAACTCACACTCCTCCGCGGCTGGGATGAATC
Source organism: Potentilla sterilis (assembly GCA_963682095.1). Classification (NCBI taxonomy): domain Eukaryota; kingdom Viridiplantae; phylum Streptophyta; class Magnoliopsida; order Rosales; family Rosaceae; genus Potentilla; species Potentilla sterilis. Next base: position 45,544,432 of record OY821755.1, on the reverse strand, counting down.
CACAGTCCTCCGCGGCTGGGAAGAATCTACACTCCTCCGCGGCTGGCTGGCGGTCCTCCCAGGCTGGCTATGGGTCCTGTCGGAGTCTGCCGAACCGGCGGAATTTGCAGAACCCCTAGATCTGGAACGACGGTCCCCGAACAACTATCTGAATGCATCGGGCATCTGCAGCTTGAGGCATTAATACATTAATTAATATTAAATTATATTACATTTTATAACAAATTCAAATTAATATAATAACCAATAATACTAACATATTTCAAAACATACTAACAAATTTATATATGTTGAAGGAAAAACGTATTATGTGCCTTCGTCAATGTAACTGACGATAGCTAATTATGTAGTCATTATTGTCATTAATGTATTTCCTATTACCGTTGTAATACTCACCCTATATAAAGGGGATTATCAATGAAATGAGTAGACCAATTCCGATTATTCTACAACACGTTATCAGCACTTTGCTTTAGCCAGAGAGAAAAAAAAAAAAAAAAACCCTACGTCTTTGTTCCTGAAAAAAAAAATCAAAAACCCTATTTTTTTTTCTGCCGGCAAAAGGAGAAAAATCCCAGAAAAACTCTTCTGCCGGCAACACTTTCGTCGGAAAAGAAGATCTCCTCCCCAAAAACTCTTTTCCCGACGACTATTTCGTCGGTAAAATCAAGCCCAAGCACTCTGCCGACGACAGATTTGTCGGCAGAGATGGAAAATTCTATGGATACCCAGAAATCTTCTCTGGGCACCCTTCCGATCTCAGCTCCGCCGCCGCAGCCTTGGGCCGATCTTCAGCGCCACGCCAGCAGTCCTGCTCGCCATCCTTGACGCCATCGGCGCTCTTTCGAACCCGATCGGGCTGCCTCGCCTCGATCGGCGTCTGCCCCACTAACCTCCGATCGGACTGCCTCGACCCAGCAGCCCGGCGCTCCAGTCCAGATCGGACCACGCGTCTGCCTCGTCGACGCCACGGTTGCTGCTCCGCCGCTCCAGTCCAGACCGGACCACCCGGCACCAGGATCGGACACCCTACTTCAAATCCTCCAAACATCTGCCGACAACTTCTTTGTCGGTAAAGATTGCCTACCCGTTTGTAGCCTGATCCGACCCGGCTCCTTTGGGCCTGGTCTCGACCCGGATCTGTTGGGCCTGAAACGGATCTGCGTGACCCGACCCACGAAAAAAAATATATATATTTGGGGTAAAACTTTTAAGGTGACGTATTAACTACGATGTGACGATCAAAATGGAACTGAGATCAAGCAATCGCTTCATATGCAGTTTATTTGGCAAACTTACAAGTAATATTTACATTGACGCTCTACTTTCATTATATTTTGTTTCAGTTATTTATATGATATAATGCTCTATTAAATCTGATCGCATTAGTATTTTATATAAATAAGAAACATGAAGCGTTATATGTTCATTTTATTAGTGTTAAATAATTGTTTTATTTAACATATTATTTAGTTTGAATATTGCCCTGATAATGTAATTTCATGAGGTTTGTAATATAAAGAAAAAGTGACAAACCTATACTGTGGAAAAACATTTTCACGAAGCAAGAAAAATATGACCATTACAAATTTTAGTCTTGAGATCCAATTTTAATTTTCTTGAAAATTTTTCATCATGGATATCTTCTTGATTATATAAAAAGCAACGATAATGAAATTTCGTTAGCTTTACATGCAATAAAAATAGAAAAATCAAAATTTTATGTGATAAAGTAATTTCACAAAGCATCAGATTTACCATAATGTATCATGGTTTATTTTAGTTGTCGTGAATGTTATTAAGACCGGGAAGCTAATACATTTTCTCCTTCCCTTATTTTACAGATGGTTTAACCATCACAGTTTGGCTTTGACACATTGGACTCTGAAGAACTTGAGTACCAAATTTTCCCTATTGAGCCAACTAAGGCTTGAGTATGGTATATTTATGCAAATTGCTTTATGTAAATAGCTAAGAAATAATTACAATATCTTAAATGACAATGTAAGGTTTGACAAAAAAGAAATTTCCTGAAACAAATTATGCAAAGTAATGCAACAACCCTAAAACAAAGGGCAATGATGATGTAATTTCTGAGAAAACAAAGAGTAGTAATGACGATGTAAGGTGTTAGACAAATATATTTCTTGGAACAAATTGTGCAAAGTAATGCAAACAACCCTAAAACAAAGGGCAATTACAAAGAACGTAAAAATCTCTATATTCATCCAAAAGCAAGTGGAGACAATATACCATTTGAAAAGATGACATAGGGGACATGTCATGTGCAGTGAAGCACTCGGCCATTGTTGTAAATCAATGAAGTATTGATACATGCATTATAAGCTAGCAAAGAATTAGCTGCGACTTACAATAAGTATAAAGAATCATACGAGTACGCGTATTTTGAAAAAGTATTTTCAATATCCAACAAGAACATTGAAAATGAATTTACAACTAAAAGCATACAAAATAGGAAGAAGATGTCAATGAAACGACTCATCATTGCAGCTATTAAAAGAGCAAAAAGGATCTGGCTCAATCTAAAATAGACTTTGATTAGTCTACTTTTAAATTTTCAAGATATCCTTATACAGGCTATTACGCCTAAATTAGACTTTTGGTCTTAAAGTTTCTATCTCTAAATTGGACAAGACTAAATGTAATCGTTGGCATGTTAATTTTTTGAATTTTTTCTAAAGGAATTGAGATTATTCAAATTTTATTCATAATATACATGATTCAATTTTCTACATCTAACTTTGCAAAGTATTGCATAAAGTAAAACAACATATCATAATATAGGCATGACACAAAGAACTGTGTGCAAAGACATAATATAGGCATGACACAACGAACCGTGAGCAAAGAAACGCACCATGTAATCCCTAGAATAATAGTACTGAAGGACATTAATGGTACTAATATATCACAAAAATAGCACAATAGTACTAAAGAACAGTAGTACTATAATGAAAGTGATAAGGATCGGTATATCTGTTCCTTTGGGATTCATAATGCACCTGCCTAACTGGGATTACCAAAGTTTTTATAGCAATCCCCATCGAGTTACTCTAAAAAACTTGAGTTACGTTTCGATGTATATATTGAGCATATGTCAAATTGACAATTTATGCGATAAAAGAAAATTGAATTTATTCCACATTTTAAATAAATTTCTGCCACGATGTTCATGTAATAAGACATAGATGAGAATTTCATCTGAGCTCCTTTGCATTACCTCTAATGACTGCGGATGTAAACGAGTATTAGAGTAGTTTATATGTCAACTTGGTGGGTTATATGTAACCGCTAATTGAACCCAAAGTCAAAAGAAAATGATATTTTTGGAAATCTGACATACATTGGCTTTGATCTGGTGATCCGTACATTAAAGAAATTACTATGGACACCCATATTTTGGATGAATAGAAGCAAACACCAGAAGAATATGGTTCACACACGAAACTGAGGACGATCAAAGAACATTTTATCCTCAAATATTATTTCGATACAATCCATGTAGGGTTGAAGACGTGTGTTCAAACCCTAGATTCCACCGCTCCCCTAAGGTGGCACTATGATTGATGCACAAAGTACATGCACTTATACCCTATTATGCTTCTGATATCCATCGTGATTTTATGAATAAAAGTACATCATTCAAAACCTACTTGTAAAATTATGATTGACACCATCATATGCAAAGGAAACATGTGTTCTCATTATGTTCTTATATTGAATCCAAAGATGATTCAGTGGACTGATTCAACCAACTTGCGGACACCTTAGATATTTTATGGTGTTGGTTGTTGTGTCGACACGCTGGTCACGTGTCATGACACCATCCACAATTAAAATTTATGCTGCTTATGCTAGAAAGTCAAAGCACCTAGGCCGGGTTAATTTCCGTAGGTGTGATGATTTTATGGCTTATTATATGGGATTTGTAATGGACATCATATTCCTATATAAAAACCCAATTGGTCTCACGGAAAACGACTACAGTAATAGTCTTAATATTGGTAAAGCACACCAATACTTCCGTTTTGGGTTATGCAATTTTTGCATGCAGCGTTACTTTTTCATCTATGACCATCATCATTGAACCAATTTACACCATAGCTAGTGACTATGTGTGAGGATTTTAAAGGATTTCAAACGAACTTGTAATCCTTGAGCTCTTTTGGATTGACACGGATCTACAATCCTTGAGCTCCATTAAATGTTTTATGTGCCAAAATTGCGCCGCCACAGCGCACAATGATGGGTTACTTGAGATGAATAAATATTTATGCTGGATATGAACTTCCAGCTATAGTCCGCTATGTCGAAACCTTGACAGGCGATCTCCTCACCGCTAGATTTGCGGTGTGTCACTTTGATGAGACAGTCTTCCCGTCGTTAGGGGGAGATAAGAACAAGCATGTTCAAGTGGAACGACAGGAATTGTCGTGGTTTGTCCCCACTGTGTCTCATCTCGATCCCCAAAAATCACACAAAGTAAGGTGTGTAGATATCTTATACATTAAAGTGACGAGATCATATAAACCTGCTGCAAATATACCTGCAAGGATTGTGTTTTATCAAAAGGACATGATATCACCCAAGAGGAATTGGGTATTGCACTGCCACCATCCATGGTGGCATGGTGACGCCATAAGTGGCATAAATGGCGTCACAGGCCGTGGCTCTCCAAGGAAGAGGGGGAGGCCACCTTAAGTTCGATACATACTTGTGTAAAGGAAGAAAACAAGTTTGACACAACCTGATCTATTGATCAGTAATACTCAAATCCGTCTCATGAGAATATTTATGGATTGTGGTTATCATTGGGGGACGCCTCAAATGTTAGAACCAATCCTTAAAGTATAGAGCTCTCTACAAACACATTACACTAGTGTACATGAGGACGTGGAATAATGAGTCTAATATCGAACCATACTTCGTTGAAAAATGTCAATGTAGTAAACTGGCCAAATGGAAAGAAGCGATCCAGTATAAACAAAGAGATAGGTATTTGGGCAGGTGACGCCGACACCGCAAATATAAAACCTATAAAATATATCTTTGTTAGAATGCGTAATGAGAATAAGAGTATGTAGACTCACCTTATGGCGCAAGGTCTCTCAAAAACGCACTGGAATCGACTACGAGGAGATATTCTCTCATAATGGACTATGAGGAGACAATCTCTCGTAATGGATGTCATTGCACTCCACTACCTTATCAGTTTGGTAGTTTCCGAAAAACTGAACATGCAGCTAATGAAAGTGGTCAAAACATATATCTCTATGGGGATCTAAATTAAGAGATATACATGAGGATCCTAAACGGACTCCATCCACCCTAATCAAGTGACTCTAGATCACATGAGTACGTTTGCAAAAGAAATTGAAACGTTCACTAAAGTGACTACTTGATTGGAAAGAAATTGATGAATTATGTCCTTGCGTTTTTATTATGGATATATATGAACTCTAAATGAAATAAGAGAAACTCAGTGTATTGTAAATCCTAAGTTGAGAATGAAAAAGATTTTGGGAATACACAGTCTTGAAACGGAACTCAAGGACTGTAATGATGGTGATCATCCATCAATCGGCTTAGGCACTCTAAAGAATAAAGTGAGGCCTACATATATTCCCATGATCAGTCGAAGTCTTTACTTTAATAATAGATCCGTTTTTCATCCAAAGGAAGATGACGAAGAAGTATTGGAAATGAAATTCTTATACAAGTGCAATGACGCATGATTGTACTTAAACATAATATGTAAGACTCGACCTCTCATTCGATGTAAATTTATAAAGCTACGTTTAGCTCTGCGCCTACACAACGCAAATCGTTCTTTCATTAAAGATATGAAAGATTTGGGCTTATTCAATCTCTACATAGAATGTGACATGATAAAGAAATTATCCACGGCATAGCTAACTATGCGTAAAGAAAAACGCATTAAAGGTGAAATAAGAAAATCTGTTATTACAGATCAATTTCAAATCTCTTAATGGTTCACTCATACTCTAGACGAAGTTATGACTATTTTGTTATATGAAGGTCATACCATGAGTGAACCTGATGTTCAATATGAACCTATGTATTCAGTTCATGAACAACCTTATCGTCAATATCAAAGTAAATCAAGTTGAATCTGAGGACGATGTGGCAAGATTTAGTTACTAAATCATTGCTCAAAGTCATATTTGGAAAAACATGTGAAAACACATAACTGTGCTGATGTTACTAAAGCTCCCTTGATCAAATGAAAGAATCAGGGAGAATCTCATGATTAATGTAAAAATCAGGGGGAGGTGCAGACATTAGGGGGAGTCTAGCACATACATGTTGTTTCCAATTGTAATAGGTGCGTTGCGCTCTTTTTGTCCTTCGACCAAAGTTTTATTTTCTCCCATTGGGTTTTTGTTACTTGGCAAGGTTTTTAATGAGGCAACACCACATGCACCATTTTATCTCTGACTCGGCACAAGGGGGAGTGTTGAAGGAAAAACGTATTATGTGCCTTCGTCAATGTAACTGACGATAGCTAATTATGTAGTCATTATTGTCATTAATGTATTTCCTATTACCGTTGTAATACTCACCCTATATAAAGGGGATTATCAATGAAATGAGTAGACCAATTCCGATTATTCTACAACAATATATAACAATTTAACTAATTTTAAATAATACTAACCATTATCCTAAATATAACTATTTTTATACAAATATAACTATATTGCAATATTAACACACACACATATATATATATATATATATATATATATAATTAGACTACCAATTTATATATATAATTAATTTAACAATTTATATAACAATTTATATAATTAAAATTAAATATATAACAATTTATATACCTAAATAATAACAAATATATAACAATTAAATTTATTAACAAATATATAACAAATATATAACAATTTATATAATTAAAATTAAATATATTACAAATATATAACCATTTATTATATAACAATTTATATAATTAAAATAAAATATATAACAAATATATAACAATTTGTTCAAATTAAATTTATTAACAAATATATAACAATTTATATAATTAAAATTAAATATATAACAATTTATAAAATTAAATTAAATTGAAAAAAAAAATAACCGGATCGGAGGAGGAGGAGGAGGAGGAGGAGGAGGAGGAGCCGAATGGAGGATCGGAGGAGGAGGAGGAGCAGCGCGGCGGCGGCGGAATCTGGAAGAGGAGTGGCGTTCGGCAGCAGCTGCGGAGGACGAGGAGGAAATGAGCAAAACGGAGGCTAGGGTTTGACAGTTCCGGACTTATACCCGAAAGAATAGCCGACGATTAAAAAAGATTTCGTCGGCTATTCTTTACTATAGCCGACGAAATCTTTAATATCGTCGGCTATACTTTGAATGTCGTCGGCTATTCTTTGAATGTCGTCGGCTATACTTTAGGCGCTCAGCAGCCGTCCGATTTTCCCCATCCAACGGCGGACAATGAAAATGCGCGGATTGCAAGAGTTTAGCCGATGAATTTAAATATTTCGTCGGCTATGCTTTGGACAATCAGCAGGCGTTGGATCTGAGCCATCCAACGGCGGACAATAAGCGGATCGCAAGAGTTTAGCCGACGAAATATTTGAATTCGTCGGCTAAACCTTTGGTCAAACTACGAAGTCAAACCTCTAAACGCTTTAAAACGAAAATTGGCATGTGTAAATGACGTTTTTTTGCCTGACCTTCAACAGATAATAGTTTCAAATCGATGAGGCGCAACTAATAGTATAAAAATTTTCCTCAAAATATTTACCGACCGTCAGGCTACCCATAGGAAAACAGAAGTAAAAGAAAGTTAACCGCAACATTCGGCACACAGATTTTGTCGGAATCGTGTCATTTTTCAATCGTAGACGTATTTCATTATTTCGGTCATATCTTATTTCACGACACATTTGCATTTGAAGAGTGTACGTATAGTAACTATTTGAAACTATATATTCACTTAAACACTTAGTAAACAAGTTAAGGAACATTAGTGCATATGTTCCGATTTTGAATCTAAAAGTTTGGAAAATCTATTTCAACCGTCAGATATCACCGTTAAGATTAAATACATGTATGGAAAAAAAATCCAACTACATCTGACAACGTTAAAGGCTCGATCGGGACGGTCAACCGAGTGAGTCAACCCTTTAAACGTTTAGAAATGGAAATTGGCTTGTGTAAATGACGTTTTTTTGTCTGACCTTCAACAGATAATAGTTTCAAATCGATGAGCCGCAACTAATCGTATAAAAATTTTGATCAAAATATTTACCGACCGTGAGGCTACCCATAGGAAAACGGAAGTAAAAAACAGTTAACCGCAACATTCGGCATATAGATTTTGTCAGAATCTTGTCATTTTTCAACCGTAGACGTATTTCATTATTTCGGTCATATCTTATTTCACGACACATTTGCATTTGAAGGATGAAGCAATGGGTTGTCGATAGTGATAGAAAATGGAAGGTGGTTTGTTTTTTTTTTTTTTTTTTTTTTTATCATAGCCGACGAAATCAAACCTAGTACTCGTCGGCTATTCTTTTGTCGTTTTGTGTCTAAAATAAAATATGTATTTTTCAATATAGTTTTGGCCGACGAAATCACGCATTTTTTGTCGGCTATAATTAGTATAGCAGACGAAATAATGCATTTTTCGTCGGCTATTCTGTGAAAAAAATAAAAAAAATCAGTTGTGTTACACCTCTCGTACCCATATGTCCTGTTCATATATAACCAAAATTGAATAAAAAAAAAACAGAAACCCAGCAGTCAACATATTTCAAATTTTTTTTTAAGGGGTTTGGAACCCAGCCTAGCTGGGAGGCTCATCCCCACGCCCATTCATTAGAAATGATTGGATTACAAATGAAAGGATTACACCATCTAAATTACTTAATCCGTCAGATTGTAATCGGAATCATCGGATGAGTCTTCTTCGGTTTCTGAATTGCTCGATAGGGGTAATCTATGTCTTTCCTCACCACTAGAGTCCTCGTTAGTTTCTTCATTTGGATCAACATCAACAAGCAGTGGCTCTTCACGTCGAATTCGCACCGACGTGTCTAGGCGAATAAAAGAGGAGTCAGGAATACCGTTTGAGTTGGGCTCTTGATACGCGGTGCCCCCTTCCTCATTCTCTTCAGCCACTCCAAGTGTAGACGCCCGGTAAATGTTGCGATGGTGGATAGTGTTGACTACTTTCCACGGGTCACCCTTGGCGAGATCATCAAGATAAAACACTTGTTTCACCTATGTGGCTAAAACGAACGGGTCGTCCTCATACCATGATGTACTAGTGTTCATAGAAGTTATGCCGTATTGATCGGTTTTCATGCTCTGCGGCCGTGTGTCAAACCATCTACACTTGAAAAAGTGCACTTTCATGCCTTCCCCATAATGCAGTTCCACAACTGAATGGAGAACACCGTAATAGTCAACTCCATCATCCCCACCATGTGCCATAACCCCTGAATTTTGTGTTTTCAGTCTGAGGTCTCTCTCTTCACATCGAAATAACACACCATTCACCTTGCACGTCGCATAAACTTTTGAATAGACCGGCCTCATCGCTAGAAGTCTGAGTTCGTGCGACCAATTTGGGTGATTATCATTTTTAATAAGGTCCATCTGCAACCATCAGAATCAACTATAAATATGAATAATTATACACAATAATATATAAACACGTATAGAATAGTGTTAAAGTTACGTACCCAGCGGCCGAAATACTCTGCGAATGTCCGGTTGTGGTAATCGAGATCACCTGCTACTCCATCACAATTTAGATGCATGTTCAATGGCTACCTCATTATTCGCCCAGCGGACAGTTGATTAGTACCCACCAATGTGCAATGGCTACCTCATAATCTTTCAACTTGTAGGAAACTGGCATGTTTCCACCGAGTACAACATCGTCAGAGAGTATGGAAAGATTGAACTGTGAAGGTACATCTTCCGGTATGCTTTCCTGTAACGCTCCTAAATACAGCTTCATGTAGGTGACACACTCGTGCGCAATATATGCTTCAGCTATACATCCTTCAGGTGCGGATCTGTTTTGGACAAAATCACCGTATTGTCCAAGTTGCCTATAAATCAAGTTTTTAAAGTGTTATGATAATACATTAATACTATATCACATATATTGATGAGGAAATTAACATAAGGTGTAAAATACGTACCTTTCCATCGGATACATCCAAGTGAAGTGCACAGGACCGGTAAGCAACAACTGCCGAGGAAGATGGATCATGAGGTGAGACATGATGTCGAAAAAATTTGAAGGAAATATCATCTCAAATTTACACATGATATGAACGATGTCTTGTTGCATTTCCTGGAGGTCAGATTTTCTCACTTCCCGTGTGCATACCTTCTAGAAAAATCTTGCCAACGCTACTAACGGCTCCACAACGTGACGGGGAAGGAACGGTCAAATGAAAACAGGGAAGAGACGTTGTAGCAGGATATGATTGTCATGACTTTTCAACCCGTAAAGATTGTTGAATTGTCTGTTCACACACTTGGCTATATTTCCAGCAAAGCCTGAAGGATACTTGGCCCGACTTATCCAATGTAAAATTTCTGGTTTATGCTCAGGCTTGACAGTGTAAGGAGCTTGAGGCATTTTTCTCTTCCCTTGTTTCAACCATAGTTGTTTTCTGATATTCATGTTTTGCAGATCAGTGCGAGCCTTAGGACCGTCTTTCGTCTTCCCCTTCAAGTTCAGCGTTGTGCCCACCACACTTCAGAAACATTTTTTTCTATGTGCATAACGTCTAGGAAGTGACGGATCAGCAACTCACACCAGTACGGGAGTTCCCACAATATGCTCTTATGTGTCCATAATTTGTACTCCTCAGGTCTTTCAGGTATTTCCGCTACAATATCGGGATGATTGCTGAGGGGCCCAAAATCGTACTCATTAAGCACTGTAAAATTTCTCTTCCCGTCCATCTTCTGGGAGGACCACCGTGTTCTTCGGTTCCATCAAATGCGGCGGACTCGTAACGCCAGTGGTGATCCGCCGGAAGGAACACACGATGACCCATTCTGCATATCTTGTTGCAATGAGGGGTGCTCCCATAATCGCTAAGGCACTCTGGACAAGCCTTGTATCCCCTAACAACGCTGCCCGACAACATCCCATAAGCAGGAAAATCACTGATGGTACCAATAACCATGGCATGCATCTGGAACGTCTCATTCTTGTACTTGTCAAAAGTGGGATGACCAACGTCCCACAATACCTTAAGCTCTTCAATCAATGGTCTCATATACACATTGAGACATTTCCCTGGGTAACCAGGCCCCGGAATCAACAACGTCAACATATTATATTCCTTCTTCATGCACATCCACGGAAGAAGGTTGTAAGGTACCAAAACCACCGGCCATATACTGTATGAAAGACTCATGGTGCCGAAAGGGTTGAACCCGTCGGTTGAGAGCCCGAGTCTGACGTTTCTGACATCTGACGCAAAATGAGGAAACTCATTGTTTATATGCTTCCAAGCTGCTCCGTCAGAGATGTGTGTCATGATATCTGCATCTCCCGCGTCCCACTCACCGTGCCATCTTATAGCTTTTGCGGTGGTTTCTGACATGTACAACCGCTCAAGCCTATCTCTCAACGGAAAATACCGAAGCACTTTCACAGGTTTCCTATTGCCTGCTCCCGTCAACTTATATCGGTCAGACATATCGGACATGCGTTAAGGCTAGCAAGGTCATTCCCTTCTGCATCTTTACCCTAGAAGAGAACGCAGTCAAATGCACATACATGGATCTTAATGTAGGAAAGCCCTAGATCTTTGAGGATACTTCGGACCTTACGGTGATTGGTAGGATTACGATGACCCTCCTCCAACAACGAAGAAGTGTACTGTAGATATTCATCCACTTGCCTGATGCTCGATTTTGTCTTGACTTTAATCCTCATTACCTCCATCACACTTTGAAGAACTGTCTTCTCAGAACTTGAAGACACAGGGGTCTGTTGCAATGCAATAAGTTTGTTGTACTTGTCAAAGGCAGCAGTGTTGACAACTTGTGGGAACGGCTGCACCGGGTCATGCATATATTGTTCCCCACGTACACCGCTTTCAAAAGGAAATACGTCGTTGACGAATGCCATTGTTGGATCGTTGGATGTACTACTACTGCCCGCCTAAAAAAACTGCCCATGATCATGCGATCCATCTAATGATGGCTCACCGTGATATATCCAACGTTTGTACTTCGGCCAAAACCCATTACTCTTTAGGTGCTTCGATACTGTCCTAATCGGAAATCGACACATATCACTGCGACACTTACATTTCTTGCACGGGCAATAATGATATTCATTCCCGTTTGCATTTTCCTCGACGAACTGCAAAAAATCCACAACTCCTGTAGTGTATCGTCGGTCATGCCTTGGAAGCGAAATCCAACTCTTATCTCGATCCATATATAGCCTGATAATAATATATATGTATAACTTTAATTAATAAGAAATTAATTAACACATATATATTACAATATATATTATTATCAACATCAACTCATATATATATATACCATTAATTAACAACCATTATTTAAGTTCATTACACTATCAACAACCATTAATTAACATATTTATATATATATATATATATATATTAACACTAATTAAAATAACATCAAATTAAAACACATAATTAAACTCTAACTGAAAATCAACTCAACTACAACTCAAAATCAACATATATACATACATTCTAACACTAAAACAACAACAAAACAAAAAATCACTTACTATATCAAAATCACTAAAACTCAAAATCAACTCAACTAAAACTCAAAATCAACATATATACACATATACGTACCTATATATAGCTCCACAATGTAAGAGAGGACGGATTTCAACAATACCCACAGATTTTTCACTCTTTCTCCCGTTTTTTTTTCGTTTTTTTTTTAATGAGCAGCTTCTGTCCAGATCTGAAAATATAAAGACTTATAGCCGACGAAAATTCCAATTTCGTCGGCCAAACTTTCAAAAGTTTTCGTCGGCTATACTTTAAGAGAACAGGCGACGAAAATTTTAACTCGTCGGTCATTCTAGGGGTATAGCCGACGAAAAATATTTTTTAGGGACGAAAGAAACAATCGTCGGCCATTCTTGTGGAATAGCCGACGATTTTTTATTTTTAGCGACGAAATAAAAAATCGTCGGCCATTCTTGGGAATAGCCGACGAAAATAGTATGTCGTCGGCCGTTTTTTTTTTTTCGTCGGTAATGGGCTTTTTTCTGGTAGTGTTGATTAGAAGATTATATTCAAGTTTACAACTTTTCGAAACAGCTATATAAAAGAAGTCAAATTTTGAAAAATGCTATGAAATATAATTTGATCGTTATGATGAAATACGGTAATGGTATAAAAATCACTTAAATCCGACAAAGTTAAAGCCCCGATCGATGCGGTCAACTTTATTTAAACTTATCTCTCTCTATGGGGAGCCATAGTATCGGGAGGTAAACGTTCCCAAATTTTTACATGGTTGATTACGTCTCATCTATTTGAGAGTTTAATGTTTGGAAGAGTCGACGAAACAAAGTCATCTAAAGGTACGTAATAGCGTTTTCGTGTGATAACCCGTAGAGACCTGGGGTAGGAATTTTAACGGGCTTTACGGGCTTTTGATGGAGCGGGCTTGACAGTCTCGTAACGAGTCGGGCCTATGGGTCGGGCCAAGTTTCTAACCCCTAAACTAAGCCCGACCCTCTACCCACCGGGCCGGGCTTAAGCGGGCTTTTAGACGGGCCAGGCCGGGTTTGAAACCCATCGGGCTTGCGGGCCTCCATCGGCCCACTTGATCCGCGGGCTTAATGATGAGGCCTACCGTGCGTGAGTGTCTCACTTTTGTGAGGTTGAAGACGTAGCGGGAGTAATTAAGGTGAGTAAACCTCACAGTGTTTGTATATAATCAATTAAATTATAGTATATGGATCATTGTATATGAAATTATTTTATCAAAATAATATTTGTTTTAAATTGTATGAACTTGTTCAACTACCATTGGTAAGTAAAATGATTTTAATATAAAAATAATTTTTGAATGTATTTTGCGATCAATGACTATAGTTGGTATTAGTGGACTATTCCTGAGTGAATGTCTACGTATATATGTATTTACGTGAAATATATATATATTGTGAGTGTGCATTTGGGTGCATTATTTTGTTATGAAATTGTCATAATTGAGTATATGTGAGTTGTGTGACGTGTGAATGGGTTGGTATAGAAACCAACGGCCAATGTAAGATATTTCCTGTGTGTGATGGGAATCTTATATGTGTGGCGGATAGGATCTCGCCTAAGTGGTGAAATGGATCCTTATGGCAATTATATCGGGAATGACGAGTCGCGTAACCGAGGTTAAACAATAAGCAATTTAAATACCCTACAAAAGACATTAGTAGCAAGGATAAGTAGGGATCGTTCTATCCAGGGATGAAGAAGGGCAATCAAAATTCAAAGCATTAACACATACACATATATAAACACATAAACATTGAAACGAATAGGGAGGATTTAGATGAGGTTCGGCTACTGCCCTAAAAACCTAAAGACATGAATTTAAATCCTAAATTACTAAATACAAGTGATCATCATCTTTCACACAAAGCATTCAACACAAAGACTCTTTAACATGTAAATTTCGCATATATGAAAGTAAGAAACAAGTATTGACACAATTTAGACTTAATTCAGTTTCAACCATAACTAGAGCTTTGGCTATGTACCTAGTTACTAAACTTTTGAAGTTTTCTAAGACACACTTTCGTTACCATCCTAGAAGTTATGCTAATCCGGTTAGGACTTAATATTAAGCACAAGAGTCTAAAATCGAAGACAAGTAAAAACAAGTAAGGTTGTCAATCTTCTTATTTAACATGAAAGTTCTAAGGTTATTAACTCTAGGCGAGCAACACAAATCAAAGCGATATTTACGTATGACTTAGTTTGTTATTACTCTAGCTGATTAAACCTAGTACCTAGATTACATTCAAGACGATACTAAGTACCGATTTTCATGCCTTCACCTTAGATTAATAACCAATTTTAAGTCCTAAATATGCCTCAAATACCTATTGTCCTAATTATCTATGCACAAGAAAATTGCAAGTTAAAATCGACAAACCATTACATAAACATACAATCGGGTTCATACAAACGTTTGACAAAAACCAAATATTGAAACAACTTTATACAACACACATAAACATAAAATAATACAAGAGCTATAAGAGGATCGGATCACACTTTATAAACCTTGAAGACTTCGGCAAGTGTAGTGGAATGATCGGCATGAGGTAAGGTAGTGGTACGGTTTGATGGGATGTGGTGGTATTGGGTTTTGTCTAAGTATTTTTCTGTTTGGTGCTTGAGAGACTTGGTACAGCTTTAGGCTAATACTTGTGTTTGAGATGAGATGATTTTTCTGTAGAGAGGCTGCCTCTATATATAGGAGAGAATTGAAAGGAGTCGGCAGCAAGAAACCTTGGCTGAATCGGCAAGGAAATCCTATTCTTTTCCGGTTTTGGTTTTCCTTCATTATTTGTTCTTCTAGGAGTTGTCTTCTGCCGATTCTTCTTGGATCATGGCTACATGGACTCCTTAATGGATCATCATCATTCTTTGATGGATATAAGTCCAGAGATTCGGCTGCAAGCCTCCCTAGTTGGGCCAGGAACACCTTCTCCTAGTCCAGCCAATTGGTTTTCTTTTCCTGCTAGGACTAGGGAACTTCTTCTTTCCTTATTCTTCTCTTTCCTTTTAGCTTGGTAAGCTCCCATATGCTTCATTTGGTTCAGCAACTCTTCTTTGATGTATTTGGATGCCCCTTTGGTGAAGGAATTTCAGCTTCTTTCTCGGCAGGAACTTCATTGGCAGGAACTTCCTGCTTTCTGCTGATCTGATCTTTGTGTGTTGAAGATGACATAACTCTCTCTTCAGGGAAGCTTTTGATGCGATTCTAAATTTTGTAGAAACTAGACTCATAGAGCCTTCCCAAGTATTGTGAATTGTTCTGGAGCAATTCTGGAAGTTGGATGATGTTCCCAGGAAATTACTGGAACTTCTGGATTTTGCAATAACTTTTCCTTTGCATTCCTGGCAGCTTTTCTTTGTTCGATTTCTATAACTCCTTCTATTTCTCAATCTTCAACATGTCTACTGCATATGAGAGAAGAAAAATTCATCAAAAGTATAGTCGAAGTTTTACAGAACCAACGAAATATTTTAAGACTCATAAATCGACTTTTGACAAATTTATGCATTTTTCTCTACACTTAGCACATTTTCAATAAAACTCTACCAAAAACTCATAACTCTATCTAATGACTTGATTCTACACAAATAAGGATTAAAGCAAAGTATAAACGAGGGTAGAACACATTAAGAACGTCGCATTTTATGCTTCTATCAGGGAACCAAGCCTTTGGCCGGGTGATTGGTTACGATATGCTGACAGTATATATGGTGCACCGCCAAACATATTCAACGACCTCATAGACCGGCCAACCGGCGCGATAGGTCCTGCTTCCGGCATGCATCGAGTAGCCCGGCACCTCGGCTACATCTCCATTGTGAAACATCACCGGTGCCGCATCCGGAAGCCATGCTTCCGGGCTCCGCAAGAAGCTTCATAAGTAGATATTGTGCACATCTGTCCCACATCGGAAACTTGTAACAAGAGGAAGCCTTCCTTGCTTATAAATAGAAGGCTTCCCCTTAGATATCAGATAATTGGATACTTGCTATTCTAAGCATGTAACTACCCCAATGGCTTATTGGCCGGCCATAGTATATTCTAAGTGGACGTAGCCATGCCCACCGTAGGCATGGTGAACCACTATAAATCCTTGTGTTAATATCTGTCTTTATTATTGCTTTTGTTAGAGTCCCCGGATTCTGACAGAAACACGATCATTTAGAGCTCTAGTCTGTCTGACTTTGTGTGATTTGGAGGGGAATGACAATGGTTATTGTGCCCAAATTTATTCTTTTGGTTGGTTGTGCATTGTGAATTTATAATTCTCGAGTTGTGGTTGTTTTGGGAATGAGATTCCCATTTGTTGTTAATTATGGGAGTACCATGTGGGGTACTTGTGTGTCATGATTATGTGCATGTCTGGGGGTAACCGTGTGGGGTTACCAGAGTCTCGTGTGTGTGACTTAAAAAATGAGTTTTATGGTGTTCTTCCTTGTTGTCGAAAAGGGAGTTGGGTTTTAAAAGAAAATAAGGTGTGTGTTAGTTTTCTTGAGTTTAAGATAGCAACAACTTGACTTCATTTCGGGGTTAACAGATTTCCTATATACTTTCATTTGTTTAGATAATTGTGTTAATTGTTTGTGTGTGACTTCCTGAACTAAGCTATATGCAGGAATCACGATTTTAATTGTATGTGCGTGAATTCCTGAACTAAGCTATATGCAGGATTCACGATTTTAATTGTGTAAGATTCGTGCCTTCCTGAACTATGCTTATGAGCAGGAAAGTCTGAATCTTACCTTATACTTTTGTGTGCGGGTTGTTTTATAGTTTAAGTGTTGTTGCGTGAGTCTGAGTTTACTCATACGAGCTTTGAAACGCTGAACGGGTTTGTTGTTTACAACCCAATGTATTAATCCATGGTGTAGGGGTTAATCTTGCAGGTGAGAATTAGCAGAGTTGCGGCGAGTAGTAGTGATCCTACTCATTTAGTCTTGTTTTCTTTAAATATAGTGAGATATGAGTTGAATAATTACATTGTCTGATACCTTACAACTTGTGTAAGATTGGTGATGTAATAATTGAATTCACCGGAATCGCATTTCTTTGAACTCTTTAATGCATAGTAAATTATAAATTATTTTCTAGTTAGTTGTGATTATTAAATTATCACGTTTTCAAATTTAAATTTTTATCTATACAAATTTGGAGCGTGACACAAACCCTCTAAGATTAAACATTTAGAGGCAAGGACCAGTCCCGGCCTTGGGCTCTTTGGGCCCCCAATTTTAAGGGCCCCAATTTCATGATACATGTATATATATATGCTGGTCTGATATACACAGTAAAAAAAAAAAAAAATATTGGGCAGTCGTTTCGGTGCAGTTCCGCTCTTCGTCTCTTCCAGTCTCCCAATTTTAATTTCTGAATTTTTCATCTTGATTCAAATCTTTTCCAGATTTGGGCTGCAAAAAACAGGTGAGTATCTTGACTATTTTTGCTAACTTTTCGATTACAAGAGAGTTTGGGGCTTTGGGCACCTTCAGTAACTTCATGTCTTGATTGTCTTCATCTGATATTCTGAATTTATGATGCAAATTGTTGAATATTGGGCATTGCAGGGTGCTAATTGCTATATGGGTCCAATTAGGAAGTATCCTTCCGGGGCTAAAAAAAGAAAAGAGATTCAGAGGAGGGAGGCACTAAAGAAGGTTCAAGCCAGAACTATTCGACCTATAAGTAATTTTTATAAGTCAATTAATGAACAAGCACAAGCTTCTACAGATGAGAATGATAATGCAGAAGCAAGTCAAGGTTTGAATAAGGAACAATGTTTGAGTGAGGAACAAGATTTGAATGAGAAACAAAAGGAAGATGATCAACAAGATTTCAGGGACCATGTGCAGGGTCTTACTCTTAAACCATTATCTGAAACACGATGGGAAAGTCGTGTTGAAAGTGTGAAAGCATTTAGGTTCCAAGCTCCCAAAATAAGAGATGCATTAGCTTACTTGGGGAAAAATGGTAATGATTCTAAAACAAGGTCTGATGCTCAATGTTTGGCGAGACATGAAATGGAGAATTTTGAGTTCTTATTTGGCATGGTTATTTGGTATGAATTGTTGAATGCTATCAATATTTTGAGTAAACTTCTACAAACAGAGGATATGCACATCGATGTTGCTGTTCAGGAATTGGCAAAACTTATTTCTTTTCTGCAGAACTATAGAGAAAATGGATTTGATAAGGCCTTGATTAGAGCTAAAGAAATTGCAAGTGAGATGGGAATTGCAGCTGAATTTCGTGAAAAGAGACCCATTAAGAAGAAAAAACATTTTGACGAAAGCGACAGCGACAATGAAGAGGTGACACAATCTGCTATTGAATCATTTAAGGTTGGTTACTTCTATTATATTATTGATCAAGCACTTTCTTCACTTCAAAGTAGATTTGAACAGTTTAAGAAATATGAAGAAGATTTTGGGCTTTTATTCAAGTTGGAGAAGTTGAAGTCTGCAGATGATGAAACATTGATGAACTTTTGTATGAATCTTGAAAAATTGTTCAAGGATGGTGATGAATCTGATATTATTGGGGGTGAACTATTTGAGGAGTTGAGCTATTTGAAAGAGTTTATACCAAAAGAAGCACGAAGAGCAGTTGATGTGTTGAGCTATTTAAAGCAAATGGATGGTTGCTAACCAAATGCTTGGATTGCTTACAAACTTTTGTTAACTATACATGTTACTGTTGCATGTGCCGAGAGAAGTTTTTCGAAGTTAAAGTTGATCAAATCTTATCTTCGATCAACTATGTCACAAGAAAGGTTAAACGGTTTGGCTATGTTATCGATTGAAAAAGAGTTGGCGGAAAAGCTTGAGTTTTCGTGCTTAATTGACACTTTTGCTTCCAGGAATGCAAAAAGGGCAGTTTTTGAGTAACAGGTATTGATATTTGTAATTTTCATACTTTTTTTTCACACATTATAGCATTTTATTATTATTGAAAGTTTTATTGCTGACATACTTACTTTTAAAGTTGAAATTTATGTAAATATATTTTTTAACAGGGCCTCAATTTTTCTCTTCGCTTCGAGCCCTGAAAATCTCAGGGCCGGCCCTGGCAAGGACAATGCAATTTCTACATATTACAATATTATTTTTTTTCTTTAAAGAAAGTACGCTGTCTTCCACTCTTCTCTATATGTTTAAGATATGGGCTAGCTCAAGAAACAATTCAATACATCGTCCTACTATGCGCTACTGTATTGTATATGGTTTGCTTGCTTGATCATTAGTTTACAAGATCAATGCAAAAAAGATCACATTAACTAACATATACGTTAAAAATAATTCACAAACTAGCGGCCTATATAAGGAGCTATAAAACCATTGTGCACCACCATTTCCTTCATCTTTAAGGCGCCATGGAAGAGATATCATTCTATTTAATAGGCAACCAATACCCATCCAATGTTGATTGCATCTCTAGTAGAAAAAGCTATGCTGGAGTTCATGAAAGCAACGAATGTGGTCGTTTGCATGAGCCAGGGGTATGATTTCTAGTTGTACTTCCCCATTTTCCATTCTCAATCCAAATCACAAATCTTCCTCAAAAACCCAAACATTGCCAAACTATCGATCTTATTCTCAAACTTCTGCAACATACTCCAATCACACTCTCATTAATGCTTAATTCCGACGAACCTGAAGCCATACATTTCACCGCACCAATACTAACACAAAAAACAACCCTTGCCAGACCCGACCAATCTCTTCCTCATTCATGCACCTTTCTGATCTATCTCTTCCCACTGCATTCAAACATCCCAAACAAATAACCTTACTGGTTTTACTCGCAACTCTAACCATTTCAACGTGCCACGAGTGAATACGGCACTCAATGTGGTCCAAGTTCAATGATTGAAGCTAAAGGAAAAGTTGATATCCTAGCTTTCTCTCTTGTCGAAAAGTACTCCACCTCCCTATACATATTGATTCAAAGAGTAGAAAATAAGAATATAATTTTGAGTTTAATGCTTTGATAATTATATTCTTCTCCATAATAGGAGGTATATATAGTGATACAAATTTATATCTACAAGGAAAATATATCATAAGATTACATAGAACAATCTACCTATATATACAAGGAAAGTAAATATCTTAGAATATTCTACACTCCCCCTCAAGTTGGTGCATAGATGTCAATCATGCCCAACTTGTCAATTGAATCGTCGAATGCTTTCCTTGACACTCCTTTGGTAAGAACATCCGCCAACTGGTCTTATGTATATATGAAAGGGAATCGAATGACTTTCTTGTCTAAGTTCTCCTTGATAAAGAATCGATCCATCTCCACATGCTTAGTTCGATCATACTAAACCAGATTATGAGCAATTTCAATTGCTGATGTGTTATCACAATGTAAATCCATAGGCCTCTTAAGTTTGACACCTAAGCTCTTTAACACTTTTCAGATCCATAACAACTCACATACGCCATGTGCCATACCTCGAAACTCTGCTTCTGCACTTGATCTAGCAACAACTTTTTATTTCTTACTACGCCAAGTCACTAGATTTCCTCCAACAAAAGTGAAGTATCCAGATGTAGATCTTCTATCAGTCTTATCACTTGCCCAATCAGCATCTGTGTATCCCATGACTTCTAATTTATTTATTTTTTTTCCAAACAACAAACCTTTTCCAGGTGCCTTTTTGAGATATATACTTTAGTATACGATATACTGCATCCATATGCTCTTCACTGGGACAATGCATAAATTGGCTAACCACACTCACAGCATAAGCAATATCAGGTCTAGTATGAGAAAGATAAATGAGTCTCCCTACTAAACGTTGGTACCTTCTTTTATCTGTTGGAACCTGATTCGGATAGATGGCAAGGTTGTGGTTCATCTCAATTGGTGTCTCAACTGGTTTACAATCAAGCATCCCTGTCTCAGCTAACAAGTCGAGCACATACTTACGCTGGGATAAAGAAATTCCTTTCTTAGATCTTGCAACTTCAATACCAAGAAAGTATTTCAATTGCCCAAGGTCTTTCATCTCAAACTCCTTCGAAAGATATTTCTGTAGGGCCTCCATCTCTTTCGGGTCATCTCCTGTGACAATCATATCATCAACATATATTATCAGAGTAGTAATCTTACCCTGACTATGCTTAATAAACAAAGTATGATTTGAGTTGCTCTGTTTGTAACCAAACGTCTTCATTGATTTGGAAAATCTACCAAACCAAGGTCTGGGTGATTGCTTTAAGCCATATAATGACTTCTTCAATTTGCAAACCTTGCCAGCATCACAATGTTTATTTTTGACTCCTGGTGGTATGTCCATGTATACTTCTTCTTCTAAGTTTCCATTGAGGAATGCGTTCTTCACATCAAATTGACGAAGAAGCCAATCTCTAGTTGCTGCTAGTGAGATCAATATTCTGACAGTGTTGATCTTCGCTACAAGTGTAAATGTCTCTTCATAATCAATTCAATAGCGTTGGGTGTATCCTTTGGCAACCAATCTAGCTTTATATCTGTCAATACTCCAATCTGCTTTGAGCTTCACTGTATACACCCAACGACATCCAACAGTCTTCTTTCCAGGTGACATAGTCACAATATCCCAAGTTGGGTTTTTCTGCAAGGCTTCAAGCTCTTCATTCATTGCTTGTTTCCACTTGGGATCTGTCAATGCAACTTGTACACTACTCGGAATAGAAACAGAAGATAATTGGTTGATAACAAGTGCATGTGACCCAGACAACCTATGATTAGACATATAATTGGCTATAGGATATTTTGCCTTGGCTTTGACATCTGGTTCATAGTGTTTTTTGGGAACACCTTTGGTAACCCTCTGTGATTTTTTAAGTTCAATATTATTTGAATTTGAATTTAAAGGTACCTGAGAAGGAGCTACATTCGCAGTATGTTCTTGAGTTGAAGGTGTAGAATGGGAAAAAGATTCTGACAGAAGAGGACTTTCAGTTGTTGGAACAGTAATACCAGATATATTCAGTCGGCCTTTCAAAAACGACACGTGTCGCTCTTCTCTTTCACCTAGAGTGTGCATGTTAGATGGCTCGGCTGCTTGGCTTGATGGCTCAGCAACTTGCATGTATGATGGCTCGGCAACTTGCATGTCAGTTTGTGGTGCGGCTTCAAGTCTTGCCTCTTCAAATTCTGATGCTTTGTTGGTTTTGTGTGTGGACCACATGGGTTTTGGGTTTTGTCTGATGCTTCAAGTTTACGGATTCAGACAAAAACAGAGTCAGTGAAGGAAAACCTCAAACTATATTTGATTTCGAAGAATTGGAGTTATTAAAGACGAGGTTCGGAGTTAGAACAACTAAAAACCAAGAAAAAAGTACTACAGGAGAAGAAGACACTGAACAAAATGGAGTGGACCAGCAAACCACATTATCATGGCTTCAAGTCCTGGGTAGCCTCTCTATGGCTACTGTCAACAAGTCCTCCAAGTTTCCGGTCAAGTGCCATCTTGAATGGGGACTTAAAATATGTCTTCCTTTATGGGCCCGCAGACCCGCTGGGGCACTTACCCACCGGTACTCTAGCCCCCTAAGTTCGCGTTTAAGATTGGGCTTGGCCGGGCTTTCGAATAAACCTGTTATGATGATGCATACCGTGATGAGTGTATGGTGATGATGTTGATGCTGACAGTTGTATATGGGTACAAGATGTAGTACGTGAGATGATAATGTGACGTTGAAATCCGCCAAGCTATGTTCCGGGATAAGCCTGTGAAGATAGCGAATGGGATGATGTGAGTACCCCATGTTTGAGAACCGTAGCCGCAGAGGGCATCGGCTGACGTAAACAGTGGGTGACGTGGTGAAATGTAAAACCGGGGAACTTGCCCTGTGTTAGAGGAGTTCCCGGTGGGTAGCGTGGCCGAGAGAGCATCGGTGGCCATTCATGTCGTTTTATGCTGCTTTTGTTACTGCAGGCATATAGGATGTGCATGGTTTTTTAGCCTGCGTGAAGAGTTGTCCTGTACGAGAGGATCAAGTCTCCCGGGGTGAAGCGGTCCCGTGTTGGCACCGGTCAACATTCGCGATTGGTGTCCTAGCCTTTGTTCTTACAGGCATGTGGTATTGTGCAGGGTTTTTAGCCTGCGGGAAGAGTTGTCATGTATGAGAGGATCAAGTCTCCCGGGGTGAAGCGGTCCCGTGTTGGCACCGGTCAACATTCCCGATTGTTTCATACCCTCTGGCCGTACAGGCGTGAGGTATGTGCATGGTTTTTAGCCTGCGGGAAGAGTTGTCCTGTATGAGAGGATCAAGTCTCTCGGTGGGTGGCGTGGCCCGGAGTATTCCTTGGTAGCCGTCCCCACATCGCTGTATTTGTTCCTGCAGGTGGGATGTATGTGAGATTTTTAGCCTGCGGGAAGAGTTGTCCTGTGTTAGAGGAACAAGTCTCCCGGGTTTATAAAGCCCGGTGGTATATTGGATCCGTTAGGTCGTACACCGCTGTCCGTAGGAATGTCTCAGTTCGCTGAACCGGTTATTCTATAGGACAGCGATAAGCAAGTGCCATCATGGCCGGTCTGATACCGCATCCAGTAGTCGAAGATGGATGGGCTGTAGACTAGGAAACCTTTGAACCGGAACAAACACTACGGTAGGAATATCATAACCTGTACATAATATTACTGTAGGGTTTTTAACCTGCGGGGAGATGCTTCCTGTGCTAGAGGAAGACTTCTCCCGGTGGGATACCAAACCGTTTTTTTGTTTTGGCTGTAAATGTGGAATAAATTAAACCGGTGTACCGTTGTAGTATATATTAGAATGCTCCGTACTTGTTGGAATATTTCAGGGGTAGGAATAATAACCGTGCAGAGTTTCTAGCATGCGGGAAGAAGTCTCCTGTGTTAAGAGGAAGAGTTCGTCCGGTGGAGTATTTCAGCGCTAGGTGAAGTAGGCTGTAGGTGGGACGGTTCGAGGGAGTCCCCTGCTCTTTCAACTACCCTCTGCATGCGAGGCAGGTGGCTGACATGCATTGAAGAGGGTATTCCATCAGTCCCATCAGTTGTGATGGCCTGAGAGGTTACCAATACTGGGACATATGCCGGTAGGGGACGGTCAGAGATGGATGGCCCGGATCCGCGGGCGCTTGAGTTGCCCTACTGAGTAGTTTTGGGGGGGGGGGGGGGGTGGGGGCAGAATTCAAGGGCGCTGGGGCTGCATATAAACCCTTGCCGCATTGTGTGTTTTTCGTTTGGTTGATAACTGATCCTTTGTTTTAGCCTCGCTCAACACAATTGCTCGGTGCTTTCCAGCTGATGTGTTTCTGTCGTTGTGCACGCTAATCGGTGAGTCCCAGTCCTTTGTGGTTCTGAAATTGTTTTTCCTCCCCCATTATTTGTTTGTGGGTGGATCCGATGGTCGTTTGGTGGTACCCAGATTAGCCCTTTGGATAGGACTGTTGTAGTACCGGATCTCTGCGAGAACCAGGAACTGTCGGCTGAGACGCCTATCGCCCGTTGTGGACTGTGCCGGGGCACAATATCCTTCGCACAGGCCTGCTGTGGTTGTTGGTTTTTTTTTTTAGATCGTGTTTCTGATCGGGCAAGGGGTTTTTTTTTTTTAGGTTACATGGATTCTGGGAGCACCAGTGAGGTTTCCGGATCGGTCGCTAGGCGACCGGTGAGGGACGACCAAGAAAGGATGGAGGACTAGCTTGCCTTCTCCTCCTCGGGGCCTAGCCCCAATGCCCTCTCGGCCAACGAGGTATCGACGTCCGGGTCGCCGGGACAGGAGGATGCTCCCTACGGAGTGTCCTTAGGCGCTGCCCACCAAGGAGGGACCCTGCGCCACATAATTGTGGATGGGCATAAAACCATAAGTTGTGATGAGCCGGAGGTATCTTTATCTCCGGTGGAGATTTCCGCTTTTCGGGCGAGGTGGAATATTCGGGGAGAGGTAGAGCTGCGGCCCCGTTATGCCGGAGAGTGGGCTTGCAACCCGGAGGATGGTTGGGTTGCCGTTCATAAGGACCAATTTTGGAATGGGCTATCGCTCCCGCTGCCAGATTTTATGCAGTACTTGCTGAGTGCCATCAGGATATCACCGGCACAGCTGCCATGGAATCACCGGGGGACTGACTGTACATGACAAACCGGTTTCGCTGGACGTTGCGGATGATGATTACTCCATAATGCGCGTAAAGACTCACACTTTGTGTCCCCAAGCGGCTTCTAGACTGGAAAAGGCTGTTGCTGGATCGCCAAAGCCCCCGTGTGGTGCATCGAGGATTTCGCAGCGGTTGGGCCCGGTGACAATAGTCGCCAGGTCCCCTCTAGGTGCCGCCCAATCTTCTCCTTTACAGGTTGACCTGGGTGAGAGGAGGAAGAGGTCCCGGGAGATGCCGACTTCCGCGGTTGTGACCTTCACCTGCCGGTCGGTTGGCGATAGGTTGGCCAAGTGGTTGAAGCTGACGCGTAGTACCCCCACTACCGCCCAAGGCGATGTTCATGCTGCCTCTAGCTCTACTGCTGCCGGCACAGAAGCATCGAGGGTGGAGAAGGATCCTGTGGCGGGCCCGGGCGACTCTTTCGTCCGGAGGCTTCTCATGGATGTGCAGGGGATGGAGCTGGAGAAGATTGTGGCTCCGGGAGGGCGACCGGAGGAGAACTGGCTGAAGACCAAGGAAGTGGCCATCCAGGTAAGGATAGGTTTCCACATGTATTCGTTCAAGATTATTTCGTGCTCTGTTGCTTTATAACCGGTGCCTGTTAAACTGTAGTTGTTGTACCACTTGTATCAGTCGGATGCAAGTGAAGACCTGCCGAAGCTGAAGAAGCAGGTGGCGGCGTTGAGGAACGCCCAGGACCCCTTGGAGTTGGAGAAATCCAAGCTCCAACGGGAGAAGGCCCGCTTGGAGGAGAGGGCCAGGAAGCAAGTTGCGAAGCTGGAGGTCCAGGTTGAGGATCTCGAAGAGGAGAAGAAGGGTCTGGAGGAGGAGAGGGCCGAGCTGGAGACCAAGGTCGAGGAGCTTCAGCGAGAGATGGTGACGGTATCCGCCTCTGCCGGCGGGGCGGTCGATGAAAATGACCCGGAGGTGTACCAGCGGGCAGTGAAGAAGTATCAGGAAAGCGATGAGTTTCTTGATCTGTTAGAACTGGCCCGGGATGCGGGGATAGCCGATGCTTATGACGAGTGGAAGAGAAAGGGCTACCTTGACGTCTCAAAGCTGCCGGCGCCGCAGGCGGATGAATAATGGGTTCAGGAGAGTGACACTGAGCCGGCCGGTGAAGACGCCACTGGTGAAACCACTGCTGAAGGAGCTTCTGCTAAAGAGGGGGAGCAGGTAGAAGTGCCCTAGCAAGCTCCAGACTTTGTACACTGCCGCCCTCCCTTTTTGTTTTAAGCTATTTTTTTTTTGTACACACCGCCCTGAGTTACAATGAATGGACATTTTGCTTGCGCTTGTGTTATTCCCTTTTCAATTTTCCTAAATTGGCTACTCATGGATTGCCCTTTGTACTTAGTTGAAAACAAAGTTAGAATAGACAACTGCTGAAATTACACTGGCCGAACTGGTTGGAATGCCTAAGTAGTTGTGTTTAGGAAAGAAAAAAAACTAGCATCTTACTCAGGCTGACAAATTGTTGGAACGCTGAGCCTCTATACAGGTTTAAGATATCGACCGGTCGGATGAGCGTTGGTGGCGCGAGATAGACGTCAGGGTGCCGCGCGGTCCCAACTGTCTAGGTTACCCTCGATACCGCTGCAAGTCGCCGCGGCGGACTAGGCCCTCAATCGTTGTTTTCAAGGCAAGGCAGTCGTTCGTGTGGTGTGTGGCTTCATCGTGGTAGTCTGTGCCCTGGTCAGGTTCCCCTTTGGGTGCTTTCTTTTTGGTGGAGGGGGGATGTTGTTCCCGCTCTCATATAGGATGTCTTCGTAGGAAGCTGTTAAGGTGGAGAATACCTCTTGTTGTCCCGCTGGAATTATTGTGAGGGGGCGGGTTTGTTGATAAGGCGTGGGCTTGCCACCTCGCTGGTGGGTGTCAAGAGTGTCCCTTCGCCGTTGCTGGTTCAGCCAGCTCCTTGGCTTTCTGTCGGGTGCGGCTCCTTGGTCGTATCCCTGCTGCTAGTTTCTTATCTCCTGCTTGGCGGAGTCATGTTCCTCCTGCCTTCTCTTGTGTTGGTGAGATCCATAAGTTTCGTGGTCCGCCTGGAGGTGCCTAATGGCCATCGCCATTAGCTCATCGTAACCCTGCGGGGTCTCCACCCGCACAGCGTACGAGAATTTTCCGGGACGGAGACCCGGCTTGAAGACCGATTCGGCAATCCCCTTGTCCAAATCTCTGACCCCGGTAGTGGCCGTCTGCCAACGGTTGTCGAAAGCTCGGAGCTCTTCGCCGTCTGCCTGCCTAGAGTTGAAAAAAACTGTCGAGGTCCAGGCCCCCTCGACCCGTAGTATGAACCGGCCCACGAACCTGTCGGCCAGCTATTCGAATGCCTCTATAGAATTCGCTGGCAACTCGTAGAACCAGCTAAGTGCCTCCCCGGACAGGGTCTCCTGGAATATGTTACAATAAACGGCGTCATAGTAGCCTTTAGCACACGTTTGGGATCGGAAGCTGTCCAAGTGTTGTATGGGCAGTCGGCCCCAGAGTATGTCAGTTTTAGCGACTTTTGGGTGCCCGCTCTTCCGGATTCCAGTACCCGGAGTGAGAAGGGTCCAGGCCGTTCGTTGAATCTTACGCTCTCCGGCGGTCTCGCAGCCTTTCTCTCGTTGGCCTCCATCTGGGCCTTCATCTCTGACACCGAGTCAGATAGTATTTGTAGTGCCTGTGCGGTCGAGGTGGTGGTATCTTCCTCGAACGAGCTGCTAGTCCTCCGAGGAGCTGGGACGATCTTTGGTGGTGTCGCGGCCATCAGGAACACGTCTCCAGCCACGCCGGTGTCCCTCTTTCCTCCCGATGACTGGCCCACCTCCGGGTGAGGAGGCTCTTTTGTGGGCGGTGCGAATAACTTCGCCAGACCGGCATTGCGCTCCTGGCCTCTTTCCAAGGCTGCCACCAGTGCGGCATTGACCGCTTCCATGTCTTGATACCTGATGGTGGCCTCCGCCTTGTCCCGATTGCTTTTTGCCCGCAAGCGGTTTACTTCCGCTCGCATCTATTCTATTTCTCCAGCCATGTCGTACTGGCCGGGAGTGGAGACATCGTCCGGGCTATCGCTGCTGGGCAGCCGATCTTCCCCTCGGTTCGGGGCCTCGGGGGAGGCCGGTGCAGGTTCCAGGGTCAAGACCTGGTGGGCTTCCTCCGGGTCCTTCCCCCGTGCCACCCTGTCATATGCGCCCATAGTTCCGTCTTGATTCCGGCTAGCAACAGCGGTCTGACTACAACCTCCAGCGGGCTGCCCCTGTCCCGCCCCCGGGATTTGGACTGCACCCGCGCCCGGGATTTGGACTAGCATCGGCTCCAGAACCCATCGGTCCTCTGAATTTCTTTCCCTCTTTTCTTCTGTGCTTCCAGATATTTTTTTTTACGACCCGTAGACTGATCGATTTCGTTCCCGCTCGTATGATAATACAAACTTTTTCTACTCTTCCCACAGACGGCGCCAATTGTTTCTGTCTGAATCCGTAGACTCACAGATACCAGTGGATCTTGGTGTGATTCCTGCCTACAAACCCTGCTAAGGGAATACCAGGCGGGGCCGGTCTATTCCGCTCCGATGCCTAAGTTGGTGCAGTTGGGATAAACTGATAACTTAAACGGGAATGAGTAGTTGGAATATTGATTACCTATTAATGAGGGTAGTTGTAACTCATATATAGGCTGTCGGGTGTGAGGACTGGTCTCACCCTGTGATGTGGGACTGGCCCCCTTCTGCCCATATTTCTGTTCTGTTTCGGCCCCTGTTTGGGGAGCTACTATCCCCGGTTCCCGGGCCCAGGTCATAGGTAAGACCTGCCCGGGCGCTGGTGCAGGTATTCATGCTTTGGCCCCGGGTCCTGGATCGGGTCTAGGAGTCCTGGCTACGGGTTTGGGGGCCTGGGTAGCCTCTCTATGACTACTGTCAACATACTCTCTCCCCCTGAAGGGAAGACTTCAAGACCCCCTTTGAGAAGTATGGCTCATATTCATGAAAAGTGACATCAAGAGAGGTATGTATAGTGTCGGTGTGTGGGTCATAACACCTGTAGCCCTTTTGAAACTATGCATAACCCACAAAAATACATTTTCTTGCACGATGATCAAGCTTACTTTGTTGAGGTTTGGGAATATGAACATACATTGTGCATCCAAATACACGAGGCTCCAAATTAGGCATAGATGGTACCGAAAGAAGCTTGTAAAGTTGTTATTGAGGGTTTTGAAACTCAATTACTCGAGAAGGAGTACGATTAATGAGATAGGCAACAGACTTCACAGCTTCTATCCAATACTCACGAGGCACATTCATGCCAAATAATGAGGCACGAACAACTTCAAGCAACTGTCGATTTTTCCGTTATGCCAATCTATTTTGCTGAGGATTATATGAATTTGAAGTTTGATGTCGAATTCCATGAGATTGTGTGAACTCTTGCAGAAGACCATTAACATATTCTCCACCATTATCAGATTGGAAAATACAAATGGTCTGTTGATATTGTGTAGACTGGTCTTGTGAAACTCTTTGAATCTGGAACAAACGTCACTTTTGTTCTTCAATAAATTTAGTTTGTTTGAAGAGATTCGAGGTTCCATCTAAATAATAGAAAAGAAATAGAACCTTTGATTGTAATGGGTATGTTTTTGAATGTGGGCACTTTGTTGCACGTGATGTACTGGAATGGGAAGATAGGGATGTTCAGTGGTCCCCAAGTTGGAGACTTACAAGGAGACATGAGCACAGCAAGCAGAACAAGAGCAGGACAAGTAGCAGGGGACGACATTCTGTTGTGGAGCAGAGAAAGCAGTGGCTCGGCTCGGCTGGTTCGTCGGCTCGGCTCGGCACTCCCTTGCATGTGGGGTGGACAACTCCTCCTCTTTTTGTTTCTTCTACTGTGTGAGTTTGTGTTTGTGCTTGTTGTGGAATTTGGATAGCTTTGTGGGATTTCGGTGTTGCTTGCTTTTTTGTTTGTGCTTTGTTTTTGCTTTTGTGTTTTTTGTTTGTGGGATTTGGGTTGTGTAGCGGAAAAATTGTGATGGTATGTAAGGTTTATGGTTTTTGTTTTGTGTTGGCTCTAATGCAAAGTAGAAAATAAGAATATGATTTTTGGTTTAATACTTTGATAATTATATTCTTCTCCATAATAGGAGGTATATATAGTGATACAAACATATATCTACAAGGAAAATATATCCTAAGATTATATAGAACAATCTACCTATATATACAAAGAAAGTAAATATTCTAGAATATTCTACACAAACCGCCAAGAGCTAGTGAATGGCGCCAATGGTGTCAACTTTTAAAGAGATTGGAGTATTTATCATGTGATTGCTTGAATTTGTGTGGCTCATCCTCCATGTAAGGACCGCTATTCTCATGTTCTCGGATTCCCTTAAAAGAGAATTGTGCAATCCATCACGTTGCGTCACTTATTTAGTTTGAGGAAAACATACTTAGATATCTGAATTGACAAGCTGTTGCTTCCATAGTTCATATTTTCTCTCGCAACCTACTTCCCATGGGAGGATTGTATGTCCGACCTTTCCCAAGGGTAGTGTTGGCGATGGCACAAGACTCGCACCAAGAGAGAGTGCGACACCAATTTTTTTTTAATATAGATTTTATATATAACAAAATCTTCTTTTTTTCAAAACTTGATGACATTTAATGCTCACATTTAATGCTCAATTTGGATCCCTATTAAATATAGTCATTTGCATACAACATAGTGCCATATCCATTTTACCAACTTTATGGAGGATGGCTTACTGCTACAAAAAAACTGCTCTATCAAGGATTAAAATGTCGGTATCGGTAGAGATACCGGTCGGCCGAAAAAAAAAAGATATCGGAGATATATCGGTGATATTCCGGAAGAATTATTATTTTTATTTAAATATTAAATTTATTCATTTTACACATAAAATCATAAATACATACAAATAATAGCTTCATTTAGTACCAGAAATAGACTCTAGGTGCTTCAAATTTCCCACGCTGATCCACAAAAATACAATAATCTGACCAAAACATATAACCCATATAGTATGAAATGTAGTGATTAATATGATAATCATATATCTATTTGGAACTGCCGATAGTATCCCCTAAAATGGGATAGTAAGGATGAATCCAACTATATGATTGGTCATGCACTTCTCCATATTGACCATATTCATAAATATTATAACCAAATTGATGTTGCTTTCATGCGATTCATTTGACGTCCCACTACGCTCTGTGCCTAAACTGATAGAATCAAAACTTAAGGCAACTGAAGCAACATCTGATAGTGTATTTTGATCATCAATTGCATATCTAGTCCTGCTGCCATGCCGATTCTGCTTTTGCGCACCCTGGCGAGCTTCTCTATGCCATTACTTATTCGAGATCTCGAGGCGATTACTTATTCGAGCAGTCATGGCGATTACTTATTCGAGCAGTCATGGCGATTACTTATTCGAGCAATCATGGCGATTACTTTTTTTTTACTTTCTTACATATTCCTCGAGGAGAACACTCCTCACCGATATTTCTCAAGACTGTCTGTCACTTCTCTTATCCTGATATCATTTGAGGGGAATCCGGGGTACTCATTTTTTTTATATCCCTCGAGGTGATCACTGATTACTTATTCAATTAATGTTCTCTTAAACATTCTCGAATCTCGAGAAAAAAAATTTATTGAAAATTTTACAGATATTTCGTTAAAATATCGGAGATATATCGCAAATATCTTAAATATCGGAGATATTTTAAGTTATCAGAGATATATCGTCGATATGGTGAAAGAGAACATATTTACCCTCAAAGATATATTGGTTGCCCGAAAAAAGGAGATATCGGGGGATATATCGGGGGATATATCACAGAGATTTAAAACCCCGTGTAAAACCAAGGAGGCTTTAGGGTTATGAAGTTTGGGTTCTCTTCCGTCCTGCGGTGCGTCCTCTAACGTTGTTGTTAGATAGAAATTGCGATGACCAGTCAGGGGTCATAACGTGGTGGTTGGCGAGGGTGGATCGAGAAAAGGAGCCTTGAGGCCGGTTTTGAAAGATTGCTGGTGGGTTTGAGTTGCGTTGGTTGTTCCGGCACGAGGTCTGTCGTCTGATAAAGGAGGTCAGTAATCATAGCGACGGCGTGGTGGTCTGATTCTACAATGTGCGGCGATGGGGTGTCCTGATCTGGGTTGAGCTTCGCTCCACGTCTTGATTTAGTATGGTGGAGGGTGGTGCGAAGTCTACTTGTACAGGTCGTAGGCGGTGACACTCTTTGATGGCGACTGAAGTTGATTTTTTTTCTCGGCCGGATCTAATGGTTGTTTTTTGGTGGTCCAATGGGTTTAGGTTAGGGTTTCGGCCTCGATTTGGTTTTATTTTTTTTAATTTTTATTTTTAGGATTTTGGTTTGGTCTCGTTTGGGTTTTGGTCGTCCCTCCTCTTTGAGAGATGGTTTGGTTGTCCCTCCTCTTTTGAGTAAGGGTTTTTAGTAGGTTGGGGTTGGTGGTTTGTTGCCCCTCCTCTCTGAGTGAGGGTTTGGGTTGATATAATGGTTGTTTCTGTCAGAACCCGGAGATTCTAACAAAAATAATAATAAATGAATACGAACACAAAGATTTATAGTGGTTCGCCATGCCATCGGTGGGCATGACTACGTCCACTTAGAATATACTATAGCCGGCTAATAAGCCATCGGGGTTACAAGGGTGGAATGCCCAATTGCCCATTATTAGATTCTAAGGGGGAAGTCTTCCTTTTATAACTAAGGAAGGCTCCCTCCTACACCATGTTTCCAATGTGGGATGGAGGTACAGTGTTCCTGCTCACGAAGCTACTTGCGGAGCCCGGTGGCACGTCTTCCGGATGCGGCACCGGTGATGTTTCATAATGGAGATGTAGCCGAGGTGTCGGTCTACCCGATGCATGCCGGAAGTAGGGCCTATCCCGCCGGTTGGCCGGTCTATGAGGTCGTTGAATATGCTTGGCGGTGCACCATATATACTGTCAACAAATCCCCCAAGTTTCCGAGTAAGAGGAAATCTTACTTGGGGAGTTAATATCATGTACCGCCAAGTGTAGGTGACGACCGAGTAATGTCACCCCCACTAGTCCCCCAACTCCTCAAGTAAGATGGCCTCATTACCGGGCGTTCGAATGCCGAGTCCCCCATGTTTCCCGGTCAATTTGAATCCGCCCCGGAGAGGGAAGCCACCGGCGAATCCGGAGAAGGAAACCACTGGCGATCCCTACCAGAGAATGAAGCCACCGGAGAAGGAAGCCGCCAGCGAACGTGGAGATCCCTACCGCACCTGAGGGGAGAGTGCGGGTGCAGCCGACCTGCTGACCCACTGTAACTGACCTGCCGTTGGTTGATATGTACCTCAGAAAAAAATGAACAATTAATTAGAAATGAAGCTACTTACAACAAGCACAGAGTTGTTATATTATGCTTGTGAACACGTTGACTGCCCGGTGATACGAATGCCATGCTTACGGACATTAATTGAACACACATATAAAATCATGTATCAAATGAAGGCATGTACTGCTTGAAGATGTCATGCATAGTCTTTCGTTGGTGTTGACTTACCCGTTGGAATGTCTCAGCCTTAGTTGTTACTGGCCTACCCGGTGGAATGCCTCAGCCGTAAGTTGTTACAAGCTTACCCGGTGGAATGCCTCAGCCGTTGTTATTGGCTTACCGTTTCCCGGAGGAAAAATCCCAGAGGATAGAACGCGGCCAGTCACACACGAAAGACTATATGCTATGCACCACCAAGCTAAAAATTACCGGTGGATCAGGTAATCATGCACATTCATTAACCGGTACAAAAATAATCATGTGTTTGGCACGGTACAGCATGCGTATACGGTTATAATGCAACGAGAACTGTCTATGCTTAACATGCTTGCCAAATAAATATAGAGCACAATACTTGCATAAAGGTGGAGCAAATATAATTGTGAGAGTTAAAGACTTAGCTTTGCTGGAAGCTGCTGCGGAATCGATCAGAGAAGAATGGCATAGATGAGTGGGTGTCCAGAGGAAATATCTTGGTGCCCTGAAAAAATGCTCCCTGTTTTTTTTTTTTTTTTTTTTTTTCAGTTGACCGGTCGTTAACCCGCTGACTGGGTTGACCGGGTTGACCCGCACTCTTTTTTTTTTTTTTTTCTTCTTCTTCTTTCCTGCCCTTTTCTCTTCTTCCTTTTGTTTCTTTCTTTTCTTTCTTCTCCTTTCCTTCCTCTGGTCTCTCTCTCGTTTCTTTATGACCAGAGAGAGGATGACCGGGGAGTGACGAAGACGACCGGAGAGGGAGGTGACGGCGCCCGCACCCGGAGAGGAGAGGGAGGTGACCGCACTGGAGGAGGAGAGCCACCGCAACCCGCACCTGAGTCACCAGAGGAGCCAACTCGCAACGCACCGGAGACGAACCTTCACCGCACCGGTGGTGACGATCGCGGCGGAGAGGAAGCCATAGGCTCGGAGAGGAGAGGAGTGTTGTCCGGTGAGGGAGACGACCGAGCCCGGAGAGAGACGATTGCCCGGAGATGGCGTCAACTCAACCGTCCGGAGATGGGAGACCCGTCGGCTGGAGAGGAAGACCCAGTGGTGAGGACCCGAACCGGAGGAGATGACGCATCGGAGAAGAGGAAGGGAGACGACCGGAGAGGGAGGAGGAGACAACCGCCCCCGGAGGAGTCGACCGCACCCACACCCAGAGAGGGACGCCATCGGTGACTGGAGAGGCTGTTGGAGCGTACTGCACCGGTCGTCCAGGAGAGGAGCTAATCGGTGGCTGGAGCGGGAAGAGACCGGAGAGGGAGGAGCGCGGCTGCGCGGGTGCCCGTTGCGTCGGGCCCTTGACTGGAGTCCAAGGGCCCGTTGACCGCTGACTATTGGTCCTGCTGACCGGGTGTTCCTTGCTGACCCGGGTTTGTCTGCTGACCCGGATGAAAAAAAAACTTGCTGGCCTGGTGATTATTTGAACCTGTTGTCCGGGCAGCCTACTGGTAGAGCACTATGAACTTTTTGAACACAGACGGCCCCAAATGTTTCTGTCAGAACCCAGAGATCCTAACAAAAGCAATAATAAATGAATACGAACACAATGATTTATAGTGGTTTGCCATGCCATTAGTGGGCATGACTACGTCCACTTAGAATATACTATAGCCGGATAATAAGCCATCGGGGTTACAAGGGTGGAATGCCCAATTGCCCATTATTAGATTCTAAGGATGAAGCCTTCCTTTTATAACTAAGGAAGGCTCCCTCCTACACCATGTTTCCAATGTGGGATGGAGGTACAATATTCCTGCTCACGAAGCTACTTGCGGAGCCTAGTGGCACGCCTTCCGGATGAGGCACCGCTGATGTTTCATAATGGAGATGTAGCCGAGGTGTCGGTCTACCCGATGCATGCCGGAAGTAGGGCCTATCGCGCCGGTTGGCCAGTCTATGAGGTCGTTGAATATGCTTGGCGGTGCACTATATATACTGTCAACAATGGTGTCGTTGGTCGTGTCGCTAATTTTCAAGAACTATTTTAACGTCGGTTAATTCTTGCTGTTAATGTAATTGGGAGGCTTTGGTATATATGCCGTCGGTTTTGGTATATAGTACTTGATGGAGCAGTTTTTTTCTTGAGGTTGGTCGTGAGAAGGTATCAGCTCATTGATCGGGACTAGTAGTTTTTTTCTTGAGGTTGGTCGTGAGAAGGTATTAGCTCATTGATCGGGACTAGCAGTTTTTTTCTTGAGGTTGGTCGTGAGAAGGTATCAGCTCATTGATCGGGACTAGGAACTCTCTCTCAAAACCCTTTCATTTCCCATTCTCTCTGAGCGTTCTCGAGAGAGAGCTAGAGGAAAAAGTCGGTGTCCCCCACCCCGTTCCTCCTTATCTGAATGCACCACCCCCTTTCTCTTATCTCCTTTCATTTCCCATTCCCTCTGAGCGTTCTCGAGAGAGAGCCAGAGGAAGAAGTCAGTGTCCCCCACCCCGTTCCTCCTTATCTGAACGCACCACCCCCTTCCTCCTTATCTGAACGCACCACCCCCTTCCTCTTATCTCGTTTCTCGTTTCTCTTCTTTTTATTTAATTAGTATCAAATTCAAGTAATGGGCTTGTATTTAACATCTAAAATCTCAAAAAGTTGTGTGAAGGCCCAGTACGAGAATCAATTCGATACTTACTTCATTCAATCCGATAATATAATTTCATGACCTTGTAGAGTCCCAAAATATTTAAATGTGTTGTCAGAAATCACACTAAAACTTACGTAAAATAACAAATTATATAACTCGTGTAACAATTTTTTCGGATATTACAGAATAAGGATTGATTTTATTAAAAATGTTAATTTCTAAACTAGAAGAGTTGGCGGGTGAACAACTAGTCTCCCTATTAAAACCTATAGCTCATTATATTTTATTATCTAGCTCAAAACAAGCCTAGCACAAACTAATTGAATTTTGTATACTAAAACTGATTACAAACACGTACATTACGTAATTGTCGCACAAGCAAAATATAAACTATCTCAGAAGACAACCAAAGCTACCCTAGCAATACTAGACTTGGAGGGAAAGAAAAAACAAAAAAATCAAAACTAAACTACCTCCTTCCCCGTAGGGTTTAAGGCAAAAGCTTTCATTGTAACTTCTCTAAACAGCCCAAGCCCAATAAAGAGCCGAAACCAAATCATTATGGCCACCCAAAAACTTGGACACCCAACCTCCACCTCCTCTGCGTCCCTCATTGGATCTGGCGGTTGGCCTCCTCACCGCAACATCACCATCACCATCACCATCACGTCAAAAGGACGTCAAAATCGCTACCTCAAAATCATCAGCGTCAGCTCGTCACTGATCTGCGAGTTCGCCTCCGTCGCAAATGAATTCCACATAAGAACCACCCAACCTTGTGCACACCAAACAAGATAGAAGCAAAGCCAATCACAAAATGGTTGCCGCTAGTATCTAGCACCCGCATCACACACCTCACCACAAACAAGCAAAGATTCGGAAAAAAACGTCCATCTCATAACCGCCGCATTCCAGCACGATTCGGGGACCAAAAGTCACCATCGTCACCCAACACTGCTCGAGGGTACTCCGAAAGTTGCGATTTTCAATGATTTTTCTTACATGACCAAACGTAAGAAGAAAAAACTCTCCGAAAATTCCACTTTCTTTATTTTTCCCCAAAAACTCATGGAAATTTTTATTTTAATTTTAATTTTAATGTTGGTATACCAAACGAGGCCTTACCGTGGCCACACTGATAGAATATTTGAAGAAAAGAAAAAGAAGAAACCACAGTGGCTAACCACTCCCACGAAAAGTACACCAGCGTAAAAACAGCGAAAGCGTCCTCACAAAGTCTCACATCACGACTCCGTCCCTTCACTCCTCCACCACCACCCGACGCCCACATCCCAAACGACACGTCGTCGTCGTAGTCGTTTCAGTTCCAACCCATCTCAACAAAACCCTCAAACCATGATACTCTCTTCCACAATCTGAAGCCCACCCAACAACAAGAGAGAGGACTGAGGAAATGAACGTGAGCCACGGGTCGGTCCACCCGGTCGAAGATGTCCCCACCACAGACGCCGCCGCCGTCCCAAACCCGCTACGCGTCCGAATGAAGGACCTCCCCGGCATGCCCGGCACCCCCGCCGGCCTCGCCCTCCGCCTCTCCCAGTTCCTCTTCTCCGCCGCTGCTCTCGCCGTCATGGCCTCCACCTCCGACTTCCCTTCCGTCACCGCCTTCTGGTGGGTCTTCCTTTTCCTACTATTTCTATTCCATTTAATAAATAATGTCAATTAATTATGTGATTAAGTTGGATCGTCTTCTTGGTGTTTGGTTTGGATCAGCTACCTGGTTGCAGCTACCGGGTTGCAGACACTGTGGAGCTTCTCGTTGGCCATTGCTGACGTGTATGCCCTTCTAGTTGGGCGGTCGTTGCAGAGCCATAAAGTTGTTTGCTTGTTCACTCTTGGCGATGGGGTAAGACTGAGTTGGAAATTCCAAGTGATTTTCGCAGTTTCGGTTGTTAATTTGTTTTTTTTTTGTTGTTGTTGCTAATTGTCTACATTGAAAGGATTGGTTTTTGCGAGTTTAGTTATTAATGGCCGTAAAAATCGTATCCCCTTGTTTATAAGCTATATAGTTTCTTTTGCAACTGCTACTGAATCTAATTGATGCTGTCCTAGTTGTTGCTGATCATTAGTAATGCTAGAGCACAATGGATCTGATTCTGAGTTTACATGCTGCTCGCAACTTTGTGTAGTTGTAACCTATAGTTGTTTTAGCTTACTTGTATGATTAGTTTTTCTCGGCAGTAGTCGATGGGTGCTTTCTGTGATCAGCTTTGTCCTGCAGTGATTTATTGACCTAAGCTTGATAATCCCAAGTTACAATAAGATTAACTGCATAGGGGAGATCTTTTTGAATATTTATTCTGGAAGCGTCTTTAGAAAGTTAAAATCTTTAGCATATCTGGTCAGGGAAGCTTTCACTTATTTGAAGTTCATTTTGTCTTGCGCTAGTTCTCTCAACTACTATATAGTCCTTTAGTCTTGTGCTATGCACTGTTTGAATGTCTCAAGGTTTTATTTTGAGCTGTGGGTGGCTGAAGCAAATTATTTCTTTTGGTGCAGATGACATCTACACTTACATTCGCGGCAGCTTGTGCTTCTGCAGGGATCACAGTTCTTATTGACAATGATCTTGATAGTTGTGCCCATAACCATTGTGCACAATTTGAAACAGCAACAGCCATGGCTTTCATAACCTGGTTCACTGCACTACCATCTTTTCTATTGAATTTTTGGTCACTGGCATCCCGATGAATGTGTGTAGATCTAGAACAGAATGATGGCTTCGGCCGTGTTGTAATACC
Source organism: Potentilla sterilis (assembly GCA_963682095.1). Lineage (NCBI taxonomy): Eukaryota > Viridiplantae > Streptophyta > Magnoliopsida > Rosales > Rosaceae > Potentilla > Potentilla sterilis. The sequence continues at coordinate 45,504,575 of OY821755.1, read as the reverse complement.
ACCTGGGTTCATAACTTGTGTTGTATGATTTCTCTTGCCTGTCATGTATTGGGATGTACTTAATTCAAAACTTGTTGTACTTTGGTGTATAGCTGCTGCATGATAAAGTAGTTGGAGTGTGGATATGAGCTGGTTAGTTATTGCTCACCTACGAGGTTGAATTGTTTGGATAGTTATTCATGGTTTGTGATAAGCTTTGATGATATGGATGTAGGAATGCACAGATATGAAGTTTGAGGAGATCTGCTCTACCATTTTCAGGTTCATTTTTGGTCTTGGCATCTACTTCATGTATATTGGTATGTGTTTCCGTTGTTATTTTGGAAATTTGAAAGTTATTTTGGAACGCTTTCTCATCATTAAACATTTATGAGATTCTTGTGTTCACCTGCTTTGAATATTTTTGCTCTCCTGATAAAAGATGATAAATGCAAATTGTGTAAACTCTGAATCTGATGACTTGTCAGTTGGACTTCAATGGGATCTTGACGCAGGAGCATGCAAATAGTGTTTCCTGAGTTAATTTAGGGGCTCCAATATCTTTTATTGATTTATTGGGTCTTTATATGTTAGCAATGTTGCATTAATATCTGCTTTTGCCATAACCTAGTATATTGAAACGACCACCAACAGTTGGAGTATTTTTTTGTAGTTTACCCTATATTTCAAGTCTTCTAACTCTTAGAACTAGCACTTGTAGTTTTGTAAGAAAGACTTGTAAGTTGCCAATGGTGGTTTACAGAACTTCGCCTTTCTAAACTATATAAAACAGATTTTGGTCCCTGTTTTTTTTTTTTTTTGGTCACTGCTTATACACCCCCCTTTCTCCAGAAACAGTCCCATCTGCTAATCTACTGTAGGAGAAAAGAAAAGGTGTAATAAGGAAGTATCAAAATGGATGAATCTGGTTCCTCAGGTAAACAAATTTGCAGAAGTGATCTGGTAATCTATGATTACTGTAGCTCTCCTGAGTTCTATTTTGGTCATCAAGGCATGAGAATTTTGAGAAACTTAGTTGGAAACTGAAAGTGCACCGGTAAACCCTAACAGAGCAGCTATGTCCGAAGCAGGTGGTACAATTTATGCCTTTCGCTTTCTCCTCCTTGTTGAAATTTTGCTTTTTCTCTTTGCTTCTCCCTACCCGCGCCTTTTTTCTTTTTTTTGTGTTTGTTAGATACCAGGTTTTAACTTTAACATGTATATTGACTCATATAAATTCTATTCAGAAATGAGAACGGAACTCCACTTTATAATTAAAAGGCGGAGCTCTATATATAGCATAGAAAACATGCCCAAAATCATTATAAACTGAAACCTAAAAAGAATAATTTACCAAAAAAGCTGTTTGGTCGGTAAAAATGTGAAATTAAGGCGAGGCTACATTATAGAATTTCTTGCCTCAAGTCTCTACACCCCATGACTTTTTTTTTTTTTTTAATCGGAAGTCAAGAAATTTATTATTCAGTAAGCAGTATCAAGATAACACACCCATATGGCTGACAATAAGAGTTACCTCTTATGACTCACCAACCTAGAACTAGGCTAAAGAGCCAAAAATACACCTACCTTTTCATCCACATTGAACGCACAGTGAAACTCAGTGGCAGAGAAACTTAGCAGCAAGATTAAAAGGAAACAGCCAAGCACGCTAACACTGTGACTAGATTCAAAATCAATCCAATTTAGTTGGAGGAGGCGGCCTCCTTTCCCACCAAAAGACCTGTCTCCATATCAGCGACATCTGAAGTTGTTTCTGCCTAAACCCGGGGGTCTAGTAGATACAGGACAATAAAGCTATACACAACAAGTATAGTGGTTCACCGCGCCATCGGAGGGCGCGGCTACGTCCACTTGGAATCCAGTAGGCGTGGCTAATAAGCCATCAGGTTACAAGGGTGGAATGCCTTGGATCCAAGATCCTTAATACTAAGGGGGGAGCCTCCTATTTATAGAGAAGGAAGGCTCCCACCTCTACCATGTTTCCAATGTGGGATGCTAACAATACTATTACACAATTCCCTACTCACGAAGCTACTTCAGGCACTCGGTGGTACTGCCTCCGAGTGCGGCACCGGTGATGTGGAGCAATGGAGATGTAGCCGGGGTGCGGGTCTACTCGCTAGATGCCGGAAGTAGGACCCCCGATGCCGGTTGCACGGTCCACGAGGTCGCCGGATGTGCTTGGCGGTGCACCATATATGTACTGTCAACAAGTCCCCCAAGTTCCCGAGTAAGAGTGCAATCTTACTTGGGGAGTTAATCAGTATGTGCCGCCAAGCGTAGGTGGTGACCGAGTCACCCCTACTACCTCCAGTCCCCCAAGTCCCTAAGTGAGATTGGGCTCTTCTCGAGGTGTGCGAATGTCGAGTCCCCCAGGCTCGGGCTGGAGATGTGACTTGGCCGGGAGTGCTGGGGTGCCGGGAGAGACGAGGCCGGGCGAGATGAGGTGGTGGGATGGCGATCCGGTCCGGGCGCTCGGCCTTCGGACGGATCGGAGAGCTGGCGATCAGGTCCGGGCGAGATGCCCCTGGACGGATCGGTGAGCTGGCGATCAGGTCCGGGCTCTTCGGCACCGGACGGATCGGAGAGCTGGCGACTCCGTCCGGGCGCTGAGCCGTCGGACGGATCGGAGAGCTGGCGATCAGGTCCGGGCGAGACGCCCCCGGACGGATCGGTGAGCTGGCGATCAGGTCCGGGCGCTGAGCCGTCGGACGGATCGGTGAGCTGGCGATACCGTCCGGGCGCTGAGCCGTCGGACGGATCGGAGAGCTGGCGATCAGGTCCGGGCGAGACGCCCCCGGACGGATCGGTGAGCTGGCGATCAGGTCCGGGTGCTGAGCCGTCGGACGGATCGGTGAGCTGGCGATACCGTCCGGGCGAGACGGATCGGAGAGCTGGCGATACCGTCCGGGCGCGGAGCCGTCGGACGGATCGGTGTGCTCGGCGATTCCGTCCGGGCCCTGAGCCACCGGACGGATCGGAGAGCTGGCGACTCCGTCCGGGCGCTGAGCCGTCGGACGGATCGGTGAGCTGGCGATACCGTCCGGGCGCTGAGCCGTCGGACGGATCGGAGAGCTGGCGATACCGTCCGGGTGTCAAGCCACCGGACGGATCGGAGAGCTGGCGACTCCGTCCGGGCGCTGAGCCGTCGGACGGATCGGAGAGCTGGCGATACCGTCCGGGCGCTGAGCCGTCGGACGGATCGGTGTGCTCGGCGATTCCGTCCGGGCGCTGAGCCGTCGGACGGATCGGTGAGCTGGCGATACCGTCCGGGCGCTGAGCCGTCGGACGGATCGGAGAGCTGGCGATACCGTCCGGGTGCCAAGCCACCGGACGGATCGGAGAGCTGGCGATACCGTCCGGGTGTCAAGCCACCGGACGGATCGGTGTGCTCGGCGATTCCGTCCGGGCGCTGAGCCGTCGGACGGATCGGTGAGCTGGCGATACCGTCCGGGCGCTGAGCCGTCGGACGGATCGGAGAGCTGGCGATACCGTCCGGGTGTCAAGCCACCGGACGGATCGGAGAGCTGGCGATACCGTCCGGGTGTCAAGCCACCGGACGGATCGGTGTGCTCGGCGATTCCGTCCGGGCGCTGAGCCGTCGGACGGATCGGTGAGCTGGCGATACCGTCCGGGCGCTGAGCCGTCGGACGGATCGGAGAGCTGGCGATACCGTCCGGGTGTCAAGCCACCGGACGGATCGGAGAGCTGGCGATACCGTCCGGGTGTCAAGCCACCGGACGGATCGGTGTGCTCGGCGATTCCGTCCGGGCGCTGAGCCGTCGGACGGATCGGTGAGCTGGCGATACCGTCCGGGCGTCAAGCCACCGGACGGATCGGAGTGCTCGGCGATTCCGTCCGGGCGCTGAGCCGTCGGACGGATCGGTGAGCTGGCGATACCGTCCGGGCGCTGAGCCGTCGGACGGATCGGAGAGCTGGCGATACCGTCCGGGTGTCAAGCCACCGGACGGATCGGAGAGCTGGCGATACCGTCCGGGTGTCAAGCCACCGGACGGATCGGTGTGCTCGGCGATTCCGTCCGGGCGCTGAGCCGTCGGACGGATCGGTGAGCTGGCGATACCGTCCGGGCGCTGAGCCGTCGGACGGATCGGAGAGCTGGCGACTCCGTCCGGGCGCTGAGCCGTCGGACGGAGCGGTGTGCTCGGCGATTCCGTCCGGGCGCTGAGCCGTCGGACGGATCGGAGAGCTGGCGATACCGTCCGGGTGTCAAGCCACCGGACGGATCGGAGAGCTGGCGACTCCGTCCGGGCGCTGAGCCGTCGGACGGAGCGGTGTGCTCGGCGATTCCGTCCGGGCGCTGAGCCGTCGGACGGATCGGTGAGCTGGTGATACCGTCCGGGCGTCAAGCCACCGGACGGATCGGAGAGCTGGCGGACTGGACCTCGCCCGGGCGACATGCCATACCGGAACGAGGCCCGCAGTGTAGAAGAGCTGAGATGCAATGTATTGATGCGTGCACCGTAGTGCGATGCATAATGATATGAGCATCATGGGATGATGATGCGAGGACTCGACCGCTATGGAGGCGAGTCTCATATTGCTAGGCTGCGGGGGATTACCCCGGTGTTGCGGGCTGGTTTTAAAGCGCCGGTAAACACTTGCTAGTTCTTCTCAGCTTGTGTTGAATAAGCGATGAGGTAAATGTGCAGGTTTGTTAGCCTGCGGGGAGATTTGTTCTGTGTTAGAGATACAATCTGCCCTGTGGGATGGTGTAGAGATAACGAGTCTCCCCCATATGTCCCCAAAGGTATCGCAGTTCAGTGCGATGCAGGGTTTTTATCCCGCTGGACAGTATCGCGGTTCAATGCGACGCAGGGTTTTTATCCTGCTGGACAAGAGTACATGTGTTAGATGTAAACTCGCCCGGTTTATAAAGCCCAATGCGTTTGCCATGGAGGCGGGCGGACTCGACGGGCGACATGCCATATCGAAACGAGTCCCCCTGTGAAAAGCCATGGGTCCGGGTGATCATGCCGGAAAGTACTCTCAAGCTGGTTGGACATGATGGAACCGATGGGTTGGACCTCGCTCGGGCGACATGCCATATCGAAACGAGGTCTACATGCATTGGAATGCGTGCACCGTAGTGCTATGCATTGTAATGCGATGCATTGATGCGATGCATTGGAATACGTGCACCGTAGTGCTATGCATTGTAATGCGATGCATTGATGCGATGCATTGGAATGCGTGCACCGTAGTGCTATGCATTGTAATGCGATGCATTGATGTGAGCAGCACTGATAAGCGCATATGACATGCGTGCAATGACGCATAATGATGGCGATGCATTGCAATGCTGAGATGATCAATCGATGCACAATGATATGTGCGGCACTGATATCACATGTCTAATTATCAATATTTCCCAATAGTTTATGCACAGGTGAAGCACGCGTTGAGTAATAATAGATAAGTTAGAATACTTAGCTTTGAAGAAAGCCGCCGGGTGTTGGAATAGCATGCGAGAATGATTCCCGAGTTGCCCGGTGAATGTCTACGGGTGTAGAGAGCAGCTTGATTTTGCTGCTTGGAGCAGTGGGTGTCCAGAGAAGATGCTTGGGTGCCAATAGAAGACTGCTGCAGCCCAACCTGGTGGAATCCGGGCGAGATGCTGCAGATCTGATCCGGCCCGTCGCTGCTGTCCAAGCCCGGCCCATCTTGCATGGGATGACGTGAGCTTTGACCGGACCATGCAGTTTGAACTTCATTTTCCGCCATTTTCTCTTCCTTTTCTCTTCTGTTTCTCTTCTCTCTCTCTCGGGTTTCTCTCTCGTCCGGGCGGCTCGTCGGACTTCTCGGTGGAGAGAACTGCGCACCGGAGAAGAGGAAGCGGCAGCACCGGAGAAGGGGGCGACCTGCACCGTCGCCCGGAGGCGGAGATCGTGTCTTGCCCCGGGAGGAGAGTCGACGGGCCTGCTGCAGCTGAGAGGGCAGCCTGAGGCTGAATGACCGGGAGGGGAATGGCTCACCGGGAGGCGACCTCGGAACCCGGACGTGGCAGAGGAAGACGCTGCGGAGCCGAACCGTCGCCGACGTTCCCGGACGATGAGCTGCGGTGCCCAAAGAGGATTTTGGGTGTCCAGAGAAGACTGCTGCACCCAACCTAGCCTGCTGCAGCTGATCCGTACCCGGCCCAAGATGCATGGGATGATGACGTTGACCGGGTCATGCCATTCGAACTTGCCTTTCCCGCCAAATTTGCTTTTCTTCTTCTGCTTGATTTTGCTCTTCTCGGCCGTCGGACCGTATCTCTCGGCCGGGGACTCTCGTCCGGGCCTTGACCGTCGGGTGATGAAGACCACCGCACTGCTCTGCCCGGGAGGAGGGAGGCTGCACCGGAGGAGGTCATTCGGCCGGGGTTTGAGGAAACCGCACCGCACCGGAGACCACCGCACCGGAAGGGAGGGAGGTAGCACCGGAGGAGGTCATTCGGCCGGGGTTTGAGGAAACCGAACCGCACCGGAGACCACCGCACCGGAAGGGAGGGAGGTAGCATCGGAGGAGGTCATTCGGCCGGGGTTTGAGGAAACCGAACCGCACCGGAGACCATCGCACCGGAAGGGAGGGCTCGGGAGAGGTGGAATGCCTTGGGGATGCTTGACTGGTGGAGACGCCCGGGGACTGAACCGGAGCTCACCGTGCCCAGAGTCTCACACAGGTTGACCACCGCACCGGAAGGGCTGCACGGGCTGCACGCCGGAGGATGCTGTCCGGGAGGCTAGACGGCCGGGTGCTGCATGCCGAACCGGGAGAGGAGTTGATGGATGATGCCGGGAGATGCCCGGTGAATGTGCTGCACCGGAGGAGGAACCGGAGCCGGAGCCGGGGAGAGGACGAGCGCACCGGATAATGACGTACGGCCGGGGGTGCCCAAAGGAGATGTTTGTTGACCCGCGTTGACCGTGCTGACCCGGTCAGTCCTGGGCCGGTCCTTGCTGGGCCACTGGTCGGTGCTCCTAGCAGGCCCGCTGGCCTGGGCTGCTGGTGCTGAGCAGGGCTGGGCTGCCAGTTATCCTGTCGTCCGGGCAATAGCTTGCCGGCAGAGCAACACAGCTTTCTGTAAGTATTCCCACAGACGGCGCCAATTGTTTCTGCCTAAACCCGGGGGTCTAGTAGATACAGGACAATAAAGCTATACACAACAAGTATAGTGGTTCACCGCGCCATCGGAGGGCGCGGCTACGTCCACTTGGAATCCAGTAGGCGTGGCTAATAAGCCATCAGGTTACAAGGGTGGAATGCCTTGGATCCAAGATCCTTAATACTAAGGGGGGAGCCTCCTATTTATAGAGAAGGAAGGCTCCCACCTCTACCATGTTTCCAATGTGGGATGCTAACAATACTATTACACAATTCCCTACTCACGAAGCTACTTCAGGCACTCGGTGGTACTGCCTCCGAGTGCGGCACCGGTGATGTGGAGCAATGGAGATGTAGCCGGGGTGCGGGTCTACTCGCTAGATGCCGGAAGTAGGACCCCCGATGCCGGTTGCACGGTCCACGAGGTCGCCGGATGTGCTTGGCGGTGCACCATATATGTACTGTCAACAGAAGTCTTCAAAACATCGCCTTTATTACCAGACTCATGAGATGGAGCACTGATCTCAGAGTCAGTTTTCGGAGGCTTCTTCCTAAACCGCCTCTTTTTTGTTCCTTGGTCTTCAACATCAGCCGAAGACTCTTTTGGCTTGTTCCTACTACCTTTGGGACGGCCAATTTTTCCAGTCTTATGCTTCACCACCACAAGACTCTTTTCCTCTGTCTCTGAAGCTGACTGGATATACTTTTTCCAAGAGCGACTCCATTCAGATGTTGACTTTCGTTTGAGTAGATTAATCAACGGAGGTTCCTTTGCTACAGCTGCAAAGGTGAAAGCAGAACTCCCCTCAACACTGCTTATTGGAATCACAGAGTGCAGAACATCAGACTTTCCAGGGAACAGCACCGGCACATCCCTTGTCATCTCTGAATGTTGAAACTCCTTATTTGCTTCCATTACAGAGACTTCTGCACACACCTCCATCACCCCCGAAGGAATAACAACTGCCTCTGTCAAAACTAGATTCTGACTTCCAGGTGAAGGGGACACAACAGTCTCAGTAATGCTCAGATTAGCAAAAGCTGAATTGGGTTCAACCTCCGGAACAACCTCACGTTCTGTTATCAATAGACGATCACATCCCGTAGACTCATGTAAAAATAGTCCACAAGCACGGCAAAAAGCATAAACCTTCTCATAAAACAAGTCAATATCAATTGACACTGAAGGAGAAAAATCAAATTGCATTTTCGTGCAAATTCTCCGACGCACATCAAATTCCAATTTGATTCGTTGGACAGGTTCCCTCCTGGTCAAGGCTGCCTGATCAACCCCAATGACAAAGCCCAGAGAATTGCCGATTGCTAACAAGGCAGGACGATTTCGCAGCCGGAGGGGAAGGCCCATAATCGTCACCCACACCTCCAACCAGAACAGAGGCACCAATTCAGCCGGGCTCGCCCCATCATATTCATTCAGAATCAACATAGTGTTTCTATAAACCACGGACCTCCATTCAACACCCTCTTTCAATCAGCCACCTGATCAAATTGAAAGATAAAACGATCTCCAGCTTCATGAACAGACAAACCTTTTCGTAACCTCCAGATGGTTGGAATCGTACCCATCAAACCTAGGAATCGGTTACGCTGACCCAGAAGCCGACCAACGAGGTAAACATGTTTGTTTACCAGAGCAGCCTGACCGGCGGCGCCAAGGCCGACACGAGGAGAATCAGACCAGTTCGACGCACGCCCTTCCTTACGCAACAACTCAGGACGAGAAGCAGACATCGCGAAGGAAAAAACCACAACAATCAGATAAAACGAGCACTGGAAAGAGATGGATCGTGACGATTTGGAAGGTTTGGTCGACGAAACACGTCCCCGACCACTGTAGGGGCGGAGGGGTTTCTCGATAAGGTTTCGCAAGAGCGCTAGGGTTTTGGATTCAAGAGTAATTCTAACAGCATCAAAAATACAACCCCATGACTATTAAGTCTTAGCAAGCGAAAATCAGCTTCGTAAAACTTGGTCGCTTGTATGGTTTCAAACTTTGGTGTTTTCTGTCTCAGCAAAATAAATGATAAATAAACATCTCAGCAATCGTCTTTCGATGTTCTTCAAGCCAGCAAACAAAAAATTTGATCAATTTGTTGAAAAGACAAGGAAAGACGTGAAGACTGTCGCTTCAGTTTCAGCTTTCAACACTTCAAATTTCTGACCTTTATCTAAGAAATTGTTGTTCTGAAACATCAATTGATGGAATTGGGGGAGTTGGTTTAATTTCAAGATAGTAGATTGTTGATGCCTAAAATTCCAGCTATCATTCCTAATTAGTTATTCAAACCCAATACTTCAAATAGTGATTATACTTGTAACCATCATGCTACATATGTGGACCCAAGCGACATTCACTCACTTGGAACTTACGAAAACGGGTGTGGTGTAGAAGGTAACGAAATTGTATGATACCTCTTATAAGTTTTAGGCTCGTTGGTAATTTTAGACTTGAGACCGAAATGCATGCCCAACGGCCTAATTTTTAATACGGGTGAGTGAAGAAGAGGTAACCTTATTCCCCAAGCTTTATTTATCAATCATAAACAATTTTATTTCCAATAGTTCATTCTGAAACAAAACAACCTTGCACCCTTGTAATTTTACTGTAGCAACAAGGCTTAATCACAACAGCAAATTCAACCCAAGTCACGGCAGAAAATCTGCCAAAGCTGTCCCATAATCTTCTTTAGATAAAAGTTGTACGTTCAAAGAGGCATTAAAAGATCTGATACATGTTTCTAAACGAGCCTTTATTTCATGAACCAAAACCACCCTAGCCATTGTTGGGATCTCTTCTTTTTAAATTCATGCTTTTCTAACTCCCACGCCATACACATTTTTCCAAGACCTTTATTTGAAGATAATACATAACAAGGCCACTATCGTGAATGAGATAAGATCTATCGGGAGGAACACAACAACGAGTTTCCTAGGATTCCCAATCTTTCAAGATTTGACTTGCTTAGCCTAGTCTTCACTAACTCTGACAAGGGCATGAGTTTCTTGGCTTAGCCATGGTGATTTCCTTGCCGTACAACCCCGACCAAAAACACCGCAAGTCCTCAACATAGATTAATTTGCAGATATCACTCCACATTTTGGAGTAAGAGAGATTGAATATAATAGTTGTTTCTGTCTGAATCCGTAGACTCACAGATACCGGTGGATCTTAGTGTGATTCATGCCTGCAAACCCTGCTAACTAAGGGAATACCGGACGGGGCCGGTCTATTCCGCTCTGATGCCTAAGTCAGTATAGTTGGGATAAACTGATAACTTAAACGGGAATGAATAGTTGGAGTATTGATTACCTATTAATGAGGGTAGTTGGAACTCATATATAGGCTGCCGGGTGTGAGGACTGGCCTCACCCTTTGATGTGGGACTGGCCCCCTTCTGCCCATAGTACTGTACTGTTTCGGCCCCTGTTTGGGGAGCTGCCATTCCCAGTTTCCGGGCCGAGGTCACAGGTAAGACATGCCCGGGCCGGGTCCAGAAGTCCTGGCTGCGGGTCTGGGGGCCTGGGTAGCCTCTCTATGGCTATTGTCAATAAGTCCCCCAAGTTCCCAGTCAAGTGTCATCTTGAATGGGGACTTAAATATGTCTTGCTTTATAGGCCCGCAGACCCGCTGGGGCACTTACCCACCGGTACCCTATCCCCCCAAGTCCGCATTTAAGATTGGGCTTGGCCGGGCGTTCGAATAAATTTGTTATGATGATGCATAATGTGATGAGTGCATGGTTATGATGTTGATGTTGATGCTGACAGTTGCATATGGGTACAAGATGTAGTACGTGAGATGATAATGTGGCGTTGAAATCCGCCATGCTATGTTCCGGGAAAACCTGGTGAATGTAGCGAATGGGATGATGCGACATTGAAATCCGCCATGCTATGTTCCGGGAAAACCCGGTGAATGTAGCAAATGGGAGGCTGTGACGCTGAAATCCGCCATGCTATGTTCCGGGAAAACCCGGTGAATGTAGCGAATGGGATGAACGAGTCCCCCATGTTTTAGGACCGTATCCGCAGAGGGCACCGGTTGACTAAAGCGGTGGATGACGAGGTGAAAGTGTATCGCCGGGAAACGTGCCATGTGTTATAGGAGTTCCTGGTGGGTGGCATGGCCTGGAGTGATCCTGGGTAGCCGTCCCCACGTGTCACATAGCCTCTTGTTCTTACAGGCATATAGGATGTGCAGGGTTTTTAGCCTGCGGGAAGAGGTGTCATGTATGAGAGGATCAAGTCTCCCGGAGTGAAGCGGTCCCGTGTTGGTACCGGAGACATCCCTGATCGTTTCATACCTGTTGGCCGTGTAGGCGTGAGGTATGTGTAGGGTTTTTAGCCTGCGGGAAGAGTTGTCCTGTATGAGAGGATCAAGTCTCCCGGTGGGGTGGCGTGGGCGGGAGTAGTCCTTGGTAGCCGTCCCCATGTCGCTGCATTTGTTCCTGCAGGTGGGATGTATGCAGGGTTTTTAGCCTGCAGCAAGAGTTGTCCTGTGTTAGAGTATCAAGTCTCCTGGGTTTATAAAGCCCGGTGGTATATTGGATCCGTTTAGGTCGTACACAGCTGTCCGTAGGAATGTCTCAGTTCGCTGAACCGGTTATTCCATAGGAGAGCGATAAGCAAGTGTCATCATGGCCAGTCCGATACCACATCCAATAGTCGAATCTGGATGGGCTGAGGACTAGGAAACCGTTGAACCGGAGCAGGCACTACGGTTGGAATATCGTATCCTGTACATAATATTGCTGCAGGGTTTTTACCCTGCGGAAAGATGTTTCCTGTGCTAGAGGAAGACTTCTCCCGGTGGGATACCAAATCGTTTTTTGTTTTTGCTGTAAATGTGGAATAAATTCAACCGGTGGACGGCCCGTACCGTTGGAGTATATGTTAGAATGCCCCGTACTTGTTAGAATATTTCAGGGGTAACAAAAATAACCGTGCAAGGTTTCTAGCCTGCGGGAAGAAGTCTCATGTGTTAGAGGAAGAGTTCGTCCGGTGGAGTATTTCAGCGCTAGGTGGAGTAGGGTGTAGGTGGGACGGTTCGAGGAAGTCCCCTGCTCTTTCAACTACCCTCCACATGCGAGGCAGGTGGCTGACATGCATTGAAGGGGGTATTCCATCAGTCCCATCAGCTATGATGGCCTAGGAGGTTACCAATACTGGGACACGTGCCGGTAGAAGACAGCCAGAGATGGATGGCCCGGATCCACGGGGGCTTGAGTTGCCCTACTGAGTAGTTTGGGGGGAAAATTCAAGGGCGCTGGGGCTGCATAAAAACCCTTGCCTCTTCGTGTGTTTTTTGTTTGGCTGATAATTGATCCTTTATTTTAGCCTCGCTCAACACAATTGCTTGGTGCTTTCCAGCTGCTGCGTTTCCGTCGTCGTGCACACTAATCAGTGAGTCCCAGTCCTTTGCGGTTCTGAAATTGTTTCTCCTCCCCCTTTATTTTTTCGTGGGTGGATCCGATGGTCGTTTGGTGGTACCCAGATTAGCCATTTGGATAAAACCGTTGTAGTACCGGATCTCTGCGAGAATCGGGAACTGTCTGCTGAGATGCCTATAGCCCGATGTGGACTGTGTCGGGGTACAATATCCTTCACACAGGCCTGCTGTGGTTGTTGGTTTTTTTTTTTTAGATCGTGTTTCTGATCGGGCAAGGGGTTTTTTTTTTCTAGGTAACATGGATTCTGGGAGCTATAGTGAGGTTTCCGGATCGGCCGCCAGGCGACCGGTAAGGGACGACCAAGAGAGGATGGTGGACTGGCTTGCCTCCTCCTCCTCCTCGGGGCCTAGCCCCAGCGCTCGCTCGGCCGGCGAGGTATCGACGTCCGGGTCGCCGGGACAGGAGGATGCTCCCTACGGGGTGTCCTTGGGCACTGCCCACCAAGGAAGGGCCTCGCGCCGCATAATTGTGGACGGGGATAAAACCATAAGTTGTGATGAGCCGGAGGTATCTTTATCTCCGGCGGAGATTTCCGCTTTTCGGGCGAGGTGGAATATTCGGGGAGAGGTAGAGCTGCGGTCCCTATATGCCGGAGAGTCGGCTTGCAACCCGGAGGATGGTTGGGTTGCCGTTCATGAGGACCAATTTCGGCATGGGCTATCGCTCCCGCTGCCGGATTTTGTGCAGTACCTGCTGAGTGTCATCAGGATATCACCGGCACAGCTGTCAGGGAACCAGTGGAGGCAACTACTGAGTCTGGGCTGTCTCTATTGGCTAAGTGACATGAGTTGCCCTACGGTGAATGAGTTTCGGGCTTTGTACCGGGTGACATACTGGAAGAAGAGTAAGACCCGCGGGTGTGTGAACTTTTCCACCCGGCATTTTAAGCCGGTGATAACCCGCTTGCCCTCCTGGCTCAACAATAACTGGAGGAAGAATGTGGTAATGGCAGGAGGGGTTGGCAGAAGAGAAGTAAGGCGTACCGGGTCCCTGGTGCCTTTCAACCGATCGGCGATCAGTCGTATCGCTTATCTGAATTGGAGAGAGATAGGATCGCCCGGGTTTTTGGGTGCTGGTCGGACTTGGAGCGGAGTTCCTACAACTACATCCGGAGGGAGGTGCTGGAACTATGTCACCTGGGGGGGAGTCCTGGTGTGTTGACAGTAGCCACAGAGGGGCTACATAAGCCCACAGACCCGCATCTAGTGCATCCGGGACCGGCCTGAGGCCCGGAGCAGGATCACCAGCACCCGGACCCGAGGTCCAGCAGTTTACCTTGTGACCAGGGGCCCGGGGACCGGGGACGCCAGCCTGCCGAACAGGCCACCAGAGCTGTCCTTACGTGTACGAACAGAAGGAAACCAGTCCCACATCGAAGAGTGAGACCAGACCTCACGCCCGACCACCTATATAAGGGTCTCAACTACCCTCTTTAATAGGTAACTGACACTACACCAAAAAGTGCATCATACGACGGAAAAAAACCATTATCTGAATCTTGCCGATACCGGTGTGTATACGAGCGCTGTCTGATAAAAATGGGACAACCAAGTTTTTCACCGTTGTGTGAGTATCGACAGAATTTTGAAAGCTGCTCAGCATCTGCTGCGCAGCTGCCTAGCGCCTGTTCAAAATTCTATCGAGAATCATACAACGGTAGGACAAAATCTGTTGTATGATTTTTTGTCACACAACACTGGGAAACTGTTATGTGATTTTTTATCACACAACATAACTTTTTTCCTGCCATTGTGTGATCGAGTACTCACACAACATGTGGATACAATACAACTTGCGCAGCTGCCTAGCGCCTGTTCAAAATTCTATCGAGAATCATACAACGGTAGGACAAAATCTGTTGTATGATTTTTTGTCACACAACACTGGGAAACTGTTATGTGATTTTTTATCACACAACATAACTTTTTTCCTGACTGCCATTGTGTGATCGAGTACTCACACAACATGTGGATACAATATGATTTCGTTATATAATAATTTTATTCATATAACGGTAGATTGCCATTGAGTTTGTTGTTTTGTTCAATTATAATAATTTACCAAATGAACAATTTCATTCAAACCAAAACTAATCAAAAGCATCCAAACCATTGTATTAACCCCAACTGGGAAATCAAAAGCTAATATATCAATGTATTAGATACACCAAGATTATGAATGCTAGTAAGCAAAATTTGCATAAATCACTAACCAAAGGAAAAGTAAAATGATTAATCTAGTACTTTGACGATAAACCATTACTAAGTGAGAGAGTCTCTTCCCCAACTTGCCATCACTTTTCAGCTTTTCTTCTTTAGCCACGTTAGTTGCAATGGTCATCTTTAGTATCCTAGGCTGGCAAAGACGTAAGCATGAATGATGCTCTCAATTCTATTTTCCAATGTTCTCCACAGTTTGGAACCCTAAGAGATATATGGTCTGACATTTGATGTCCATACTCCCTCACAGCTGTTGGTGGAAGTTCCTGTACATATTCAACAGGTATCTCATGTTATGTTATTGAGGAGAACGGAGAAAGGAGAACTAAGGCTAAGTATAGCAAATTGTAACATCAGATCCTATACAATCAAACATGATTTTAACATCATTGTGCAGCAACCAGGACCACTGACCAGCATGTACTAATACCTTTCATCTAATGATCAGCATTTTCAATAGCATTGCCAAATCAAGCCTCAAACTTAGGTGCAATACTACACTCAACTTAGACGACAATGGAACAGCACTGAACTCAAACAAGAGTGCCAAAACAAGGCGCAAATAGAGAACTCATTAGATTAAAATGTGAAATCCTCAAACTCATTATATTACAGGTAAGAGCCTAAGTACATTAATCCCTGCATTACAAATGTGCACCTAGCCACAAACATGCAGTGAACTTAAACAAAAAAGCATGTATAACTTTCAACCTTAAATTCTTCATACATTATGTACCCATTAAAAAAAACTTTTAGAACATAATTTAAGCTAAAAATCATTAGAAGCAGCAAATGTATGTATCTAAACCAGTAAAACCACAAAGGTTTCAGCTTTCGAGCAAAAGAAAATGAGAACTGTTATAAAACAAACATTGCAAAATGGAAATATCAAACCATTAAGTGACACAAATATGCAGAGTATTAAATTACCATTGAATCAAACAATGCAGCAATGAAGAGAGAAATTAATCGCTTTAGATTGAATATAAGAACAATTCTAATACAACAATGGACCAAAAGCAGCAATCAGCTTCTAAGTTAACTCACTGCTCGTCTGCAACAAGATAGAGGCCTTAACTAACAATGATCCAAGATAGAGGCCTTAACTAACAATGATTCAAAAATCACCAAAAATCAACATCACTGAACGAAAATCACCAATCTCTCACAATCACAGACCTCAAATCACCAATGTCAGTCCCTATAAGCCTACAATATTCTGGTATGGAATGAAAGTTTTCAAAATAATGAAGATCTTAGATTTATGTGATACTAACAAGAAAATGATTAGAGAAATGAAAACCTTAAAATCTATGCGGTGTCGCAGCTCTCGTCCAGGATATGTGCAAAGCCCAAAATATGTGTCAACACCAGAATCAGTACCCTGTTCACAGGATTGTGTAAACAAGGTGATGTGAAAGGAATGTATATCACAATCAATACAATAACAATGCATAAAAAAAAGAACATAAAGACGTATTATGAGTATAATCAAAATTTTCATTTGCTATTAAATCAGAGGTCAATTAGTTTATGGTCGAACAAATACATTCATATAGATACTCAGCAGCCTTCTGACTCGGTATAATCAAATGCTACATAAATCTATCACCACTGACCAGCCTGTCTAATCTTAATATAACTTCTGATCGACACCACTCATGTACACCGACAGATGTAAAGTACCTAAGTATGAAAAGAAAAGGTGAGAATAAACCATGTTACCTCCTCGCTGTGTGTAACGAAAACAAAATCTTCTCTTAGGAACTTAATATCCTTTAGATGCTTCACATACTTTGGTAAGAAACCTTTATGACTAAAACACAGATCAAAGCAGGGTCAGACTTTCATATCTAAAACCAGAAACTCATCTGTCCACTATCAATTTAACAGAAATAGTATCACATTGGAGACTGGATACAATGATAAGGGAAAATGGGTAATAGTAGAAAGCGAGGAAGTTGCAGTTGAACCAAGTTGAATAGTGAAGAATGAAACATTATTTCACAGTCTATGACTAGATACATGCATATAATCTAAAATTACTAAACACCATAAAATGAGAAAGCTGATCTGTGTTATTAGCCTTCAATACTATCAACAGAAAGCTTTTCTCCGAAATATCATTAATAAACACCATAAATGAGATTTAGAACCATACCAGAATTATGCTGAGGGAACACCAACATAAAGAATTCCATGTTGGTGTCACCAATGGTCCAATACAATCTAACCCTACAATAGTCCCAATGAGAATATCAGTCATATGGTACAAGAGTAATATCTTGATAGCAGAACAAGCTGCTATCCCGATAATATTTGCTCACTGAACATCCAACAATCTATAGTTGTAAGATAAAGAAAGAGCTTCAATTTCATAAACCCAGAAAACCCAGAAAGATAAAGAAAGAAGCTTTCAATTTCATAAACCCAGAACAACAATCTGAAGAGGACGACCCTTCATCCTCTGCAAATCCCAACAACTATCACCCAATTCATAAACCCAGAAAGATAAAGAAAGAAGCTTTAGATTCATAAACCCAGAAAATCCAAGAATGATAATAGAAAGAATCGACACTAAAACCACAACTTCTAATCTGAAAAATCGACATCACTGACCAAATCTAGAAATTAGGGTTTTGATAATTCAAGAGATGGACTTACTGTGGAGAGTCGTCGAAATTGGAGAGTCGTCGAACAAGACGTCATTTCGGAGGAGAGGAATGGTGGCCGCTCCGGCGAGTTTGCGGGAGTGATCGATTGAGATCGAGGATGAGAGAGAGAAATGGTTAGGGTTTGGGGGAGGAGAGAGAAGGAGGAGGAGGAGGAGGAGAAATGGAGGAGAGGGATTGGGGAGTAGGGATGGTGGGTGTGGGGCGTAGTGGAGAGGAGTTGGGGTGGGGGAGCCGGGAGGGCGGCTGGGTGGGATTTTTGTTTAAGGTGCGGGTTTTTTTTAGAGAGAGTAAGAAGAGAGTAAGAAGAAAGCCGAGAATAGAAAGAAAGCTGAGAAAGCTGAGAGCTGAGAGCTGAGTTCATGTTGGTCTAAGTGTATAGAAAGTGAGTTTAATAAAAAACATACTTTTGAAACAATGAAACAACGTATTATTTTTATTTTGTTGTCTCATAACAATATTGTAACTTTATAGAAAATAATATTTTTACTAAATGCTCAAAGTGAGAAGAAATTTCCCTCTAAAACCAAAATAACCAAAATATACCCAAAACCTTCATCTAAAAAAAAAAATAAAAAATAAAAAAAAGAGAGGGAAAATTCCCACTACAACTTCAACCCTAACTCTAAACCCTAAACCTTAAACTCTAAACACAAATACTGTTGTAACGAATGTAAGAAAGAACACAGAATTACGTGGTTCACCAACGATGTGTTGGCTACGTCCACGGGCAAAAGAGAGCAGTTTATTTATCTTGAGGAAAACAGAATACCGAATACAATTAGGTTTAGGATGTTTATATACTAAACCCAAAAGGAAAACCTAGCCCAACATAACAGATATCGTGGGCCCCGCTTCTGTCAGCGCCACCAGATGACTAGTTCAAGGCATATACTTACAAATACCAAAAATCATAAATTCTAAACTCTAAATTTACAGTCACACAATGCATCTAAATAATACTGTTGTATGAATACGGTCAATTAAATAGGCATAATTAGAGTTGACCCATGCGATCGAGGCTAAAAAATTATCGAAAATGAGTGAGTTTTATACCATATCCATATTTCACTATCGTGATCACATCGTATGACATGTTTTCTATATTTTTCATTTCCTTCATATAGTTAATTTAGAAAGAAACACACTTATGTATAACCTAACAAACAAGTTATATGACATTAGTAGGCATAACCATGATTCAAACGAACAACTTGACTAAACTCGATAAAACAAATATTCGACCGTTAGATGTGATCGCCGTATTGAAATAAGGTCATGGTACGAAATTCTCAAATTTTTCATACCGTTTGGGTCTTGATCGTAAGGATCAATCATAAATCAACGATATTTATCTAAAAGAAAAACATTTTTAACTACATTCTCGTACCTTATTTTTTCAATCCGTCGACTCTCACACTTTCACGAAGATGAGGTGTATGAACACATGCAAAAAGTTTGAGTCGTTTGTCCCTTGATGAGTTAGCTCCCCATAGGGAACCATAAGCATAATTATAGTTGACCACATTTTTCCTTTATATTCATACAACAGTATTAAGAAAAACTTGTTGTGTGATTAAACCCTAAAAGTACAAAAAACAGAGGGAAAATTCCCTCCATAACTTCAACCCTAACCCTAAACCCTAAACCCTAAACTCTAAACTCTAAACTCTAAACTCTAAATTTACAGTCACACAATACATCTAAATAATACTGTTGTATGAATACGGTCAATCAAATAGGCATAATTACAGTTGACCCATGCGATCGAGGCTAAAAAATTATCGAAAATGAGTGAGTTTCATACCATATCCATATTTCACTATCGTGATCACATCGTATGACTTGTTTTCTATGGTTTTCATTTCCTTCTGATAGGAGCACAATGTGCGACGATATTATATGCTTATGCCCTCGTTTATGCTTTGTTTAACCCTTATTTGTCTAAGATCGAGTCATAATATAGTTAGTGTCAATTTTGGTAGAGTTTTGTGAAAAATGGTTAAGAATCCGAAAAATGACTAAGTTTGAGAAATCTGGAAAATAGTGTAAAATATGTCTTTTTCGCGATTTTGAGATGAGCAAAAGTATAATCTATCCTTGTCCGAATTCTATGAAATTTTATGTGCTTAATATTCATATGTTGAGGAATGCTGTGTTAAAATTTCAGATCAATCGGAGTTCGGGAAGTCACCCAAAAGTTGGCTGCAAAACGGCAGTCCGAGCATTTCAATCCAGGGGCTTCCAGGATTTTCCTGGGACTTTGTCCCAACTTCAAAAAATCATTCCCGTCGACTCACAAGGATTTTGATCGAACTGTTGTATGGGGAGATGGCCATATGTGTCTAGTTTATCTGAGACTTGGAATCGCATCAATCGGAGCTCCACGGATGGAGATATGCCGGAATTACTGCAACAAGGTCAAATCTGCCGATTCCAGGAACCTACTGCCCCCTTTTTTGTGTTTTCTGTTTTTGATGGACCAAATGGTGTACAAATGCATATGTGAAGATGGTCCAAGCTTTATGAAGGGAAGAGGAAGACACTTGGCCATGGCATTGAAGAAAAACATGAAGAAATAAAGTCTCCTAGTCAAACTAGGAGAAGATGCCGATTTGGGGCAGATCGGATGCAACATCAAGCTGCCGGCATTGTGGAGCATTTTTGGTGGATCAAAGCTTATCAATTGAAGTCCAAGACCATATAAGAAGTCCATGAAGATTGAAGCCCAAGCCTTGAAGAAAAATTCAAAAAAGAAAACCTAATTGGACTAAGAAAGGAAGGTTGCAAAACCTTATTGAACTAGGTTTTCTGAACTCCTCTTTGCTTAAGGGCTGCCGGCAAGGACTCCCCTATTCTCTATAAATACCCCCACTTTTCCTACAGAAAAAGCATCTCATCTCAAGCTAAACACAAAGCCGAAACTCTACCAAAATTCACCCAAGATCCTAGACAAAAACCCTAAACCGAAAACCACCACCACCACCACCCAAGTTTCTGCCGAAACTTGGAAAACTACCCTGCCGAGCCACCCTAGACCAGTGCAGCCTCATTCCATCTTCCATACATCGCCGGATCCACACCAAGTGAAGCTCTCAAGGTGTCTCAAAGTGTGATCCACTCCCTACTTCGGTTTAGTATTTTTGTCTAGTTATGTTTAAGTTTTGTCTATGAAACACTCATGAATTTTTGGTGATGATTTGTATGTCTATGTAAGAATCAATTTTGGTTTTATAAATTGTATGTTTGCATGTTAATTTGTAATATGTGACTTGTAGATTTTTATGTTTGATAATTAGGACAATAGGTATGCGATGTTGTTTGAGGACTTAATTCGATTAGTAATCTAAGGAGTATGCCTTATAAACCGAAACATTAGTTGTGCTTAAGCATTTGTTGTTTGCATGTAAATCTAGGTGTTAGGTTTCATCAAACTAGAAAGCATGAATAATTCATACTCGTAGTGGTCTTGGTTTGTGTTTTCGCAAAGAGTTTAAAACCCTTAGAACTTGCATGTTAAATAAGATGATTGACAACCTTGCTTGTTTGCATGTCTTCGATTTGTGATTCATGTGCTTAATTGTTGGCCCAGTAAAATCGGTTAACACATACCTTAGGATTATACTCGTAGTTAATCTTAAGACTCTTGTAATCAACGATTAGATGACCTCGTAGGCTCTAATTGGGATCAAAATTGGTTAAGTCGAAACAACATTCATACTTGTTCCTTACCTTCTTGCATATTAGTCTACATGTTAAAGAGTCCTTTGTGCTAAATGTTTTGTGAAAGATGATGATCACTTGTAAATATTAGTCTTAGGTTTTTAATTTTCTGTTTTTGTTTCTCTTATTGCCGTACCTAGTCTTAGGGCAGCATTGCTGCCGAACTCTTATACCCCCCCCCCCATATTTGTGACGTTTTTGTATATTTGTGAATATGTTTGTGTCTAACAATATCATATCTCAGGTACCCTTAATCCCCGGCCTAGAACGATCCCTACTTATGTCTATACTACTAACGAATGCAGGGTTTTTGATTGCTTGAGTCGCTTCGGCGGCTCGATCACCTTCATATAGTTAGTTTAGAAAGATACACACTTATGTATAACCTAACAAATAAGTTATATGCTACCAGAAAAGGCATCATAGCCGACGAATTTAAGTCGTCGGCTATAATGGTTATATCGTCGGCTATAATTATTATAGCCGACGAAATCGTCGGCTATAACCATTACCCGACGACATATCGTCGGTTATAACATCGTCGGAAATACGCCGTCGGCAAAACTATACCCGACGACGATATCGTCGGCTATAACCATTTTAGCCGACGAAATACCACTACAGACGACGAATTTCGTCGGCTATAATGGTTATAGCCGACGAATAAAGAGTTCGTCGGCCGTTTTTTTTCATATCGTCGGCTATGACCCCTTTTCTGGTAGTGATGACATTAATAGGCATAACCATGATTTAAACGAGCAACATGACTAAACTCGATTAAACAAATATTCGACCGTTGGATGTGATCACAGTATTGAAATAAGGTCATGGTACGAAATTCTTGAATTTTTTATAACGTTTGAGTCTTGATCGTATGAATCAATCATAAATAGACGATATTTATCAAAAAGAAAAAGGTTTTTAACTACATTCTCGTACTTTATTTTTTCAATCCGTCAACTCTCACACTCTCACAAAGATGTGGTGTATGAGATCATGTAAAAAAATTGGTTCATTTATCCCTCAATGAGTTAGCGCTCTATAGGGACGCATAAGCACATACGTTTTTGTTTTATATTCATACAACGGTATTATGAAAAATCTATTGGGTGATTAAACACAGAGGTTATCTTGCACAAAACTTGTTGATTTTTTAGAATGTGAGTGCCAAATGGAGGAAATGTTTTGATCATCCTCAAACATAAGAGTTGTATTTCCACAACAGTGAAATAAAAACTGTTGTTTGTATGTTTTTCTCTCCTAATTTCAGACATCAGTTTTTTCGTAACTATGTTGTTGGATTAAAAACCTATATGTTATTTTCCCCAAAGGTTTATGATTGCGGAGAATGTGAGCAACAAATTGAGGAAACGATCGGCAGAGCCCTACATGAAAGATTTATAACACAACAGATAATGAAAAAATGTTGTGTGAATCTCTGAAGAGCTTGGTTCACACAACGTATTTTTATTTTCTGTTGTATGATTACAACCCCATATTTCAGTATTCTTATGAGGGGAGGTTGCCGTATTTTTTTTGTATGATATGCACAACAAATATGGTCGAAACTGTTGTGCAATATCTTTTGTAAAATCAACTTTCAAATTTTTTATGGGATCACACAATAAACTGCTCTTAAAAACTGTTATGTGATTCATTTTCTCTTGTCACACAACGTTACGCTGTAAAACCGTTGTCTGTGTAGTGTTATCTGATGCACTTATTGGTGTAGTGTGATCTCTCCAACTGCTTATCATACGTACTTAAGTTATCTATTCATCCCAACTGTACTAACTTAGGCATCGAAGAGGAGAAGACCGGCCCGCCCGGTATTCCCCTTAGTTAGCAGGTTCGCAGGAGAAGATCACATCTAGATTCACCAGTCTCTACCAGGCCTACGAGTTTGTGCAGAAACATGGTGGGTGGTGGAATGTTGGATGTATCTCTGATCCTGTTGACCGTATTGGTGTTGGCTAATATACTTGCCTTATGTTCTGCAGGTGTATCTTCTCGGATGACAATTAAAGCTCACGAGACGCTGTCAATGGACAATCAGGATCTGGTCACGAAGCTAAAGGAAAGAGGGGACGCCACTGCGCGGTCTACGGTTGACCGGCGAATCGGGGGACTGAATGTACATGACAAACCGGTTTCGCTGGACGTTGCGGATGAGGGTTACGCCATAATGCGCTTAAAAACTCACGCTTCGGGTCTCCAAGCGGCTTCTAGACCGAGGAAGGTTTTTGCTGGGCCGCCAAAGCCCCCGGGTGGTGCATCGAGGATTCCGCAGCGGTTGGGCCCAGTGCCAATAGTCGCCAGGTCCCCTCTAGGTGCCGCCTAATCTTCTCCTTTACAGGTTGACCTAGGTGAGAGGAGGAAGATGTCCCGTGAGATGCCGGCTTCCGCGGTTGTAACCTTCACCGGCCGGTCGGTTGGCGATAGCTTGGCCAAGCGGCTGAAGCTGACGCGTAGTACCCCCACTACCGCCCAAAGCGATGTTCCTGCTGCCTCTAGCTCTGCTGCTGCCGACATAAAAGCATCGGGGGGTGGAGAAGGATCCTGCGGCGGGCCTGGGTGACTCTTTCGCCCGGAGGCTGCTCACGGATGTGCAGGGGATGGAGCTGGAGAAGATTGTGGCTCAGGGAGTGTGACCAGAGGAGAACCGGCTGAAGACCAAGGAAGTGGTCTTCCAGGTAAGGATAGGTTTCCACAGGTATTCGTTCAAGATTATTTCGTGCTCTGTTGCTTTATAACCGGTGCCTGTTAAACTGTAGCTGCTGTACCACTTGTATCAATCAGATGCAAGTGAAGACCTGTCGGAGCTGAAGAGGCAGGTGGCGGCGTTGACGAACGCCCGGGACCTCTTGGAGTTGGAGAAATCCAAGCTCCAACGGGAGAAGGCCCGTTTGGAGGAGAAGGCCAGGAAGCAAGTTGCGAAGCTGGAGGCCCAGGTTGAGGCTCTTGAAGAGGAGAAGAAGGGTCTGGAGGAGGAAAGGGCCGAGCTGGAGACCAAGGTCGAGGAGCTCCAGCGAGAGATGGCGACGGTATCTGCCTCTGCCGGCGGGGCGGTCAATGAAAATGACCTGGAGGTGTACCAGTGGGAGTGAAGAAGTATCAGGAAAGCGATGAGCTTCTTGATCTGTTGGAACGGGCCCGGGATGCGGGGATAGCCGATGCTTATGACGAGTGGAAGAGTAAGGGCTACCTTGACGTCTCAAAGCTGCCGGCGCCGCAGACGGATGAAGAAGGGGTTCAGGAGGGTTACACCGAGCCGGCCGGTGAAGACGCCGCTGGTGAAACCGCTGCTGAAGGAGCTCCTGCTGAAAAGGGGGAGCTGGCAGAAGTGCCCTAGCAGGCTCTAGACTTTGTACACTCCTGCCCTCCCCTTTTTGTTTTCTATTTTTTTTTTTTTTTTTGTAAATGTTGTCCTGAATTACAATGAATGGACATTTTTCTTGAGCTTGTGTTATACCTTTTCCAATTTGCCTGGCTTAGCTACTCATGGATTGGGCTCTGTACTTAGTTGAAAATAAAGTTGGAATAGATAACTGCTGAAATTACACCTGCCGAACTGGTTGGGATGCCTATCTAGTTGTGTTTAGAAGGGAGGAAAAAACTAGCATTTTACTCGGGCTGATTGGTTGTTGGACCGCTGAGCTTCTATACGGGTGTAAGATTTCGACCGGTCATGTGAGCGTTGGCGTTGCGGGATAGGGATAATGATTTCGCGCGGTCCCCACTGTCCGGGTTACCCTTAATACCGCTGCAGGTCGCCGCGGTGGACCATGCCCTCAATCGTGGTTTTTAAGGCAAGGCAGTCGTTTGTGTGTTGCATGGCTTCATCGTGGTAAGAGAAGTACTTACCGGTCTGCGCCCTGGTCAGGTTCCCCTTTGGATGCTTTCTTTTTAGTGGAGGGGGGATGTTGTTCCCGTTCTCATATAAGATGTCATCGTAGGAAGCGGTTAAGGTGGAGAATATCTCTTGTCGTCCCGCTGACATTATTGTGAGGGGGCGGGTTTATTGATAGGGCGGGGGCTTGCCACCTCGCTGGGGGGTGTTAAGAGTGTCCATTCGGCGCTGTTGGTTTGGCCAGCTCCTTGGCTTCCTGTCGGATGCGGCTCCTCGGTCATAGCCCTGCTGCCAGTTTCTTGTCTCCTGCCGGGCGTAGTCATGTTCCTCCTGCCTTCTCTTATGTTGGCGAGATCCATAAGTTTCGTGGTCCGCCTGGGCGTTCCTAATGGCCATCGCCATTAGCTCATCTTAACCCTGCGGGGTCTCCACCCCCACAGCGTACGAGAATTTTCCGGGCCGGAGACATTGCTTGAAGGCCGATTCGGCAATCCCCTTGTCCAAGTCTCTGACCCCGGCAGTGGCCGTCTGCCAACGGTTGACGAAAGCTCAGAGCTCTTCGCCGTCTGCCTGACTGTAGTTGAAAAGAACTGTCGAGGTCCGGGCCCCCTCGACCCGTAATATGAACCGGCCCACGAACCTGTCGGCCAGCTGTTCGAATGCCTCTATAGAATTCGCTGGCAACTCATAGAACCAGCTAAGTGCCTCCCCGGAAAGGGTCTCCTGGAATATGTTGCAGCAAACGGCGTCGGAGTAGCCTTTAGCACACGTTTGGGATCAGAAGCTGTCCAGGTGTTGGTATGGGCAGCCGGCCCCGGAGTATGTCAATTTTAGTGACTTTTGGGTGCCTGCTCTTCCGGATTCCAGTACCCGGAGTGAGAAGGGTCCGGGCCCTTCGTTGAACCGTGCGGTCTCGCAGCCTTTCTCTCGTTGGCCTCCATCTGGGCCTTCATCTCTGACACCGAGTCAGATAGTATCTGTAGTGCCCGTGCGGTGGAGGTGGTGGTATCTTCCTCGAATGGGCCGCTAGTCCTCCGAGGAGCTGGGACGATCTTTGGTGGTGTAGCGGCCGCCGGGAACACTTCTCCAGCCACACCGGTGTCCCTCTCTCCTCCCGATGCCTGGCCCACCTCCTGGTGGGGAGGCTCTTTTGTGGGCGGTGCGAATGACTTCGCCAGAGCTGTATTGCGCTCCTGGCCTCTTTCTAGGGCCACCACTAGTGCGGCATTGACCGCTTCCATGTCTTGATACCTGGTGGTGGCCTCTGCCCTGTGCCGATCGCTTTCTGCCCGCAAGCGGTTTACTTCCGCTCGCATTTCTTCTATTTTTCCCGCCATATCGTACTGGCCGGGAGTGGAGACATCGTCGAGGCTGTCGCTGCTGGACAGCCGATCTTCCCCTCGGTTCGGGGCCTCAGGGGACGCCGGCGCGGGTTCCAGGCTCAAGACCTGGTGGGCTTCTTCCGGGTCCTTCCCGCGTGCAACCCTGTCGTATGCACCCATGGTTCCGTCCTGATCTCGGCTAGTAGTAGCTGTCTGACTGCAACCTCCACCGGGCGGCCCCTGTCCCGCCCTCGGGATTTGGACTGCACCCGCGTCCGGGACTCTGGATCCAGAACCCATCGGTCCTCTGGATTTCCTTCCTTCTTTTCTCTTGTGCTTCCAGACATGTTTTTTTTTTGGCGACCCTTAGACTGATCGATTCCGTTCGTATGACAACACAAACTTTTTGTACTCTTCCCACAGACGGCGCCAATTGTTTCTGTCTGAATCTGTAGACTCACATATACCGGTGGATCTTGGTGTGATTCCTGCATGCAAATCCTGCTAACTAAGGGAATACCGAGCGGGGCCGGTCTATTCCACTCCGATGTCTAAGTCAGTATAGTTGGGATAAACTGATAACTTAAACGGGAATGAATAGTTGGAGTATTGATTACCTATTAATGATGGTAGTTGGGACTCATATATAGGCTGTCGGGTGTGAGGGCTGGCCTCACCCTTCGATGTGGGACTGACCCCCTTCTGCCCATAGTACTGTACTGTTTCGGCCCCTGTTTGAGGAGCTGCCATCCCTGGTTCCCGGGCCGAGGTCACAGGTAAGACCTGCCCGGGCTCTGGGAGCCTGGGTAGTCTCTCTATGGCTACTGTCAATAAGAGTGCAAGGGAGATTCAGATTCACCCAATGAGCAAGTGAGATAGATGAATATTAAAGTGAATGAACCATTTTACCCCTGAAAGGTTAACAAAGTTGTTGTTAGGAAGGCTTTAGAAACATATTAATAGTACATTGCTCCTTAAACAAGTGGGTGTGACCTTAAAAAAGGAACTTTGCTCTCTCTGCTAGTATCACAGCTTGGTTGTGTAATTGAAAAAAGAGAAAAGATAGTAAGAAGATCGAGAGAGCAATTGAGAGCTTGATTAAAATTTGACAGAAAAATGGCTAACATTGCTAAAGTTGTTCTAAACTAGCTAGCTAAAATGACATTTTAGCTATTTTGATTAAAATTTGACAAAAAAATGACTAGAATTGTTAAAGTTGCTCTAACAACTCAAAGTTTATTTCAAACGAATTATTCATAAGACTTGAGGCTAACAAAATAAATGGTGACTTGAAACATTACACATGCACTTGTTTGACGAGTGTAGAAGCTATATGATTATTGAGCATATCATCCGGAGTAGTGTAACCATCTCCATACTTGTAAATAACATCTATGCCACGTGCCATATTGAGAATCCCAGTTAGCAACGGCTTTGAAACAACATTAGGGAGGAGGAAGAAGAATGATTCGTTTATGTCCTTCCATGCACCATTCACTTTACTCCGCAATTCAATTATTGCTTCTTCTTCCGTAGCACCAAATTCTTTCATGTAACACTCCACAGCTGATGCAACATGTCCTCTTTTTTGCTCAAACTACAAATGAAGAGACATACTAGATTAAAATGCAGACATTTAAATAGTTGCCGTGATCATAGAAAGAGAACAATAGTTGGTAGAATTTTGTGTGGTAGTACTTACCTTGTGGGAGACTATATCATTCACAAGTCGGAAAACTACTGCAAGTCCGCTCTCAGCCTTGGGATAAGTGGCCAGCCAATCGAAATCTTGTGTAGCAGTATCTCCCATTGCAACACAAGAGGTGGTTGTAAGCAGTGAGGAGCCTGAGGTTAGTAATGATAGGGCCATATATTCTTCCATTGTTGGTATGTATTTCTGGTGGTACCATTTAGCTTCAAGTAAGTAATATGTAACACACTTTTTCATCTGTCCATATAAGAAAAGAATCGATTAATAATTAACCCATCAATCATTTTTAAATGTTTTTTTTTCAAATAATTATAGAAGTCCTTTTCCAACTTTTCTATATAGAATTTATAATCATGTAGTAATTGGGGATTACAGCTTCTATGGCGTAGTGGATTCGATACAACTTCCCCTCCTTCGCAAGCTCTTCTTCAATTTCAGTATATACTTCTAATAGTGCCTTATAACAACCTTTCATATATTTTGGCAATGAGTCTATGGCACAGACATCCCACCTAATCGATCAGAAAACAATGCAGAAGTTAGCAAAGGAGGACTGAATTAGAAGTCGGGGGATTAAAGTGATAAAACCCGAAAAGTACAGGATAATGAGTAAAATTTAGTCCTAAAAAGGAACTGTTGAATTTTGGTACTATATAGTCATTCTCAAGTAAGGTTAATAGGTTTAATTCATAAAAATTTGCAAACACCATCATTTAACATAACCTCTCAATTGCTTCAGTAAATTGCTCCAGTTCTTCGAGTGTACCATGGCTATCATAAATGTCATCGATAATAGATACCATGGCAGTGACCTTGCATGAAGTCCTCCTAGCAAAGGAATATTGAGGTTCGAAGTATATCGGAAATGCCCAGCAGAAGTAAACTTCGACAATTCTGTCTCTTACAAAAGGCAGATTGTTTCTCACGTCCAAGTCCTGCCACCACCTACAATTAAATTACATAATATTTTAGATATCGTTAGAACTAGCACTTCTTTTATTTAGTAAAAATACAGTTTGATACTTGATTGTTAACCTTGTAATTTCACATAACTCCTTTTGATGGACTTGCTGCAATAGGTTGAAATCCAACTTTGCAAAAGTCAGAAGAGCTTCATTATGTGAATCACGTTCTTGGTAGGTTGACAAGTAATATCTTGCTTCCACCCTTGGGATGCCCTTCCATAGTGGCTGATTTAAGGAATGAGCTACTTCCTCCGAAAGTCGAGGACTTAAATTGGGTTTCATCGACTGAAGACGAGTGATGGTGAAGGCTAGTGCCTCTTCAAGTATGTCTTCTCCGTGTATCCTAAGGTGGGTGGCTTCGTACAAGTTTAATAGTCCTGACACATCACTCAAAAGAGATGCCTTAAATTTCTGATCATTTCCTTCCTTGAACTTGTTGAACACATCTGCATCACCAACCAATCAATTAGAGTAAAGCCTTTTTATCATATAATCTATATACATTTTTATTTAAAATATATATATATATACACTGATAAAGACTAAAGATGCGCAAATTTCATGTCTTGTTGTTATCGGTATGTTGGCTTGTCTGAGCGTAGAAATTGAAACAAGAGTTTAAAAATTATGAAGAATTTAATAGTAAAAAACATAGTTTTTCTTCTTCTTAGTTTAGCAATATAGATTGAGCGTGGAATCGACACACAAATAGGCATGCAACTTACCACATGAAATGCTATATCTTTGTTGTCTAAGCAATCGAAAACGAAGAGCAGTACTGTAAATGTCATCATCACTACCACAAGAGTAGTTATGGTGAATTTGTTTCAAAATTTCATCAATCTCATTTTCAAAATGATAGGACACGCCTAGACGTTGAATGTCATCAACCAACTTCATTTGTTGTAAAGGCTCTTCAACGGGATCCATTAACATCCTCTTCACCTCTTCTTTCAGTGCTCGATGGTGTTGCTCGATTTCAATGTCAACTTCCTACAATGGCAAGTTGAAAAAATGAAGAACTGTATGATTTCAAGAATTAAGGGGTTGTCTGTAAACATATATATATCTCAGATGGTACTACTGCATGTGTGTATCACTGGGAATTAATATCCTACCTTGGTAGCATAAGAGAGAAAATGATCACCCCAAATGGTTGGGGTAAAATCAGCTGAAGGTCGCGTAACATCAGCAACGGTATCTGGTGTTGGGTCTCCAGACGCTAAAACTTGGGAAGACATTTGATAACAAATTCAACAATATAGTCGAAAACTCTCTATGAATGGCTTGAGTGAGTTGAGAAGCTCTATGCTGCTCTACTATTTATAATGGAATAGCCGAATATCTACTTCATGTTGAGAGATTCATGTACTTAATATGGTAATTAAAATTAAATTCACTTCGTCACTCACATACGTACAGGCAATTAGAAAACATATACAGCTAATTAACCAATAGAAAACTTATATTTATACACAAGTCTTGTGGAATGCTGTAAGTCTACAGTTAAGCACATAGAATTGTTTAACATTGTACGCCAGATCGACTTCTCTGCTCTGATCTGCTATTGGTTAATTAAAGGCTGCCACATTAGTTTATTCTAATCCGACGGCTAGAACGAAAAAAGTTATAATTTTCTCTGCTCTTATTTAAATCAACAATATTGATTAGAACCTTCGTGTGCAAAACCAATATTTGACTATGTGGAATGTTATGCATTTTAATAGTAACATTAGGTTGAAAATTCAATAATATAAATCAACAATACTGGTGTTTGTCTCAGCCTTAAAGCCGATTTTAACTATGTAGAACACACATAGTTTTAGAGAGAATTTTAGAGAGAAAAATATAGGCATCGATCATTTGGAGAAAACCTCTCCACTTTCTTAGTTTTCTCTCCACTTAGTTAGTGTTCTCTCCACTTAATTAGTGTTCTTGGGTGGAACTTTCACTCTTCCACTCGTCTCCCACTTGTTCATACCACCTTCTCCATGTAAATTCTCTTGAATAAATAGAATAATTTTCTGAATTCCATATCTTGGTGTTCAATCTCTCCGTATCAAGTCCATGTAAATATAACTTCCGCAATATTGTGTCCCTACTCTGGTAGTGTCCGCAAATACTGGTATCAGAGCCAGTACGAAGCTGGTTCGAGGTGTAGCAGTCAAGGTTCTCTACGAATCAAGATTGTTTATGTGAATATAGTACGAAGTTAGAAGATCAAGCAGGAGATCAAGACTGTACATATCGGTTGAAGATCGGCAGATTAGGTAAGTAATCATCACTTTGCTCTTTAATTTTTCGTTTTAGAAAGTTTTATCAGTTGTATTTCACAAAGAAACCTATATCTCTCAAAGCTCATACTCCCGCTTTGGCCGTTGAAGATCAGAGGATCGTTTGGCCGTTTAGGGAATCGGTTTTAGGCACCTGAGAGGCCCAGGTTTTAGGTACCTTTTGTGAAATATAAATGGAAAGATTTTCTAAATACGAATCTTTACAGTGTTTTTGTGATGAACATACTTGCGATCATACCGTTCATATTCCGATTAAGTATAGTAATGATATTTCTGTGATCAGTAGTACTGTTAATACTCTTTATGATTTGATATGTAAATTATGTTTGGATTTTAATTCTCTTCATGCTCAAGTTGAAAAACAACTTGAAAAAATGGTTTAACAATCTCAAAGATTGAACAACAAATTTAGTCTTTTGAAAAAATATCTGATCTTGATCTCAAAACAGAGACCAAGGAACAATTAAAAATTTTAATACAAAAAGTCGAGTTGTTAACACAACAACAAGACCCAATGAACTTTCCGGGTGATAACCAAATCCCTAGATTGTTCTATGGAACAGAAGATATTATGGTTCTGGAAAAACCAGTTCCAAATAAAGAAGAATATGAAAATATTGTTGAAATTTTAGATTATTGGAAAATTATATATAAAGACCCCGAATCAACGGTGGAAGAAAGAAATCATATTCTCAGCCAAATAAGAAAAACTTGTTTGGAATATGAAGATTTACTTCAGTATTTTGGATATGAAATTAATATGATATCAGACAATGAAAACACATCATCTGAATCTGAAAATGAAAATTCTTCTTCTAACACAGAAGATGAAATAAATACTTTAAATAATGAAGACTCAGAATCGGAAGAATCCACCTCTGATAAGAAAAATAAAAGAAAAGCAGAAAATAATTTACCAGAGTTTCTAAACCAAGAAACTTTTGAAAACTACTTGAGAAACACTCAAGAAAATGATTTCATAAAAACTATGGGATCAACTTCTGGTGTAAAGGAAGAACAATAAAATCCTTCCTATGTCAGAAGAGATGATATGAATAAACAAACAGTGGCACAACATGGTACTTATCTGGATATAACACATATTCCATTTAAGGATCACGAAAAAACAATAGATGATTGGGCACAATCCATGTCCATTCTAATAACTAATTATAAAAATACTTGGACTAAAGAAAGATTTTTAGATTATATAGCAGCCACTCTGCAGGGAGATGCGTTGCAATAGTTAAAACAATGGGAAAACTCAGATTAAGGAAAACTGCAAAAGGCAGCTCTTCTTTCAAATTTTAAAGATTTTGATGCAATACTAAACGAGTTTGCACAGATCATAAAAGAAAATTTATGTGGTACAACAAATGAAAAAGATATTCAGGAAGACGCTGAATATATTTTATCAAAAATTGAATTATGCAATATATGTGAATTTGAGCAATACACTCATATTTACAAAAAATATTTTTATAAATTACATTCTTCAACCACAAAACACTGGTTGAAAGAATTTTTTAATAAACTCCCAAACCCATGGGATGAGTTAGCTATAAAAAAATATCCTAAATATTTAAAAAGTTTAGGAAAACAGGATAATCTTGGTTTTCGAATTAATTTTATCCTTCGACTTATTACCAACAGATGTGTAGAAGTCAAGGCTAAAAAACAAGTAAAAAGTCACATAAGCAACACAGCTTATGGAAGAAAATGTTGTGATAAAATTTTAAAAGAAAATTGGAAAATCGGTTGTAACCCACCACCGATAAGAAAACCTTTTCAAAAACATAAATTTAAATGGAAGCCTTATAATACCAAAAAAGGTATTTCAAAAAACCAAAAATATGTTAGAGAAAAAACTTCTTCTAACACTAAAAAATCGACAAAAAATTGTCGTTGTTATATTTGTAATGAAGAAGGTCACTATGCTCCTAAATGCCCAAAAAAGGGAAAAAAGGAGAAGAAAATTATTAAAATGCTTGAAGAAAATAATCTTGAAGTATTATTTGGAGAAGAAATTTCAAGTGAAGAAGATATTCTCTATGAGCTTGAAACAACAAGTTCAGATGAAGAAAGTGAATTTATTTTTATGCTAAACCATAGCATAATAGAAAAAGATAAAGAGGATTTAGACTCAATAAATCTAAATGATGTCATTGGAGAAGAAATAAGCTTTTCTGATGAACAATTACAAAATCTAGAAAGAGTTAAACAAACTCTAAATAAATAAAACATATATAAATTTTCTAGATTTAAAATATTTTCTCAAAGAATATTTGAACAATTTAGCGGTGTTTCTGCACAAACCCTGGGGCCTGGTAGAGACAGGTAAATCTTCGTACTAACTCCTGCAAACCTGCTTACTAAGGAGAATACCAGGCGGGCCGGTCTTCTCCTCTCCGATGCCTAAGTTAGTATAGTTGGAATAGATATAACTTAAGCACGTATATAAGCGGTATGAAGGATCAGTTACCTATTAATGAGGGTAGTTGGGGCCCTTACATAGGTGGCCAGGAGTGAGGTCTGGCCTTACCCTTCGATGTGGGACTGGTTCCCTTCTGTTTGCACACCAAAGGGCAGCTTTGGTGACCTCTTAGGCAGGCAGGAGCCCCTGGACCCCGGGCCCCTGGTAGCAGGATGGACTGCTGGACCCCGAGGCCGGGTTCTGGTGATCCTGTCCCGGGCCCTGGGCCGGCCCCTGGTGCACTAGCTGCGGGTCTGCGGGCCTGCTGTAGCCCTTCTGTGGCTACTGTCAACAAGTCCCCCAAGTTCCCGGTCAAGTGCAATCTTGAATGGTGACTTAATCTGTCTTGCCCTTGCCCTGCAGACCCGCAGGGTTACCAACCCAACGGTGCCCAGTCCCCCAAGTCCGC
Organism: Potentilla sterilis; assembly: GCA_963682095.1. NCBI lineage: Eukaryota > Viridiplantae > Streptophyta > Magnoliopsida > Rosales > Rosaceae > Potentilla > Potentilla sterilis. The sequence continues at coordinate 45,470,362 of OY821755.1, read as the reverse complement.
ATTGAAGATTGGGCGTGACCGGGGTGAGTACCCGTTACCGATGGTGAGCAACAATTTATGAGTACGTTTGCAATATTAGTACTGTGCTCAAGTGTTGTGGTGTTATGAGCATAGAGTGGGGTGAAACCCGGAAAGTATATGAGATGATGCCATGCAATAGATGTGTGCATGGAATGATAATGGAGCGTTGAAATCCGCCATGCAATAGATGTGTGCATGGAATGATAATGGGGCGTTGAAATCCGCCATGCAATAGATGTGTGCATGGAATTTCGACCGGGCGCTCTGCCATATCGGTATAAAGCGGAATTCACTGGGCCTCTACCGGACGTTCTGCCAAATCGGTACGAAGCGGAGAGCGTGGGACCTCGACCGGGCGTTCTGCCATATCGAGACGAGTCCATATTGCTAGGCTGCGACCTCGACCGAGCGTTCTGCCATATCGAGACGAGTCCATATTGCTAGGCTGCGACCTCGACCGGGCGTTCTGCCAAATCGGTACGAGTCGGAGTATGGGACCTCGACCGGGCGTTCTGCCATATCGAGACGAGTCCATATTGCTAGGCTGTGGGGAGGTGGCCCCGGTGTTGCGGTTTGATGAGGCACCGGTTAACACTTGCTAGTTCTTCTCAGCTTTTGTTGGAATAAGCGTTGAGGAAATGGGGTGGCATTGAGGTGACAAGGCTCGTCGTAGAGCCCCATATTGACCGCAGTTCAGTGCGATGCAGGGTTTTTATCCTGCTGGACAAGAGTACATGTGTTAGATGTAAACTCACCCGGGTGTATAAAGCCCATGCCGGTCGAATGTTCTCATAACCGGGGTCATGCCATGGAACCGGGCGGACCTCGACCAGGCATTCTGCCATATCGAGACGAGTCCTCCAGTGAGATGTCATGGGGCTGGGTGGATCTCGTTCCCGGAAGAATGCTCTCGAGCCGGTTGGATGATCATAACCAGTGAGATGGTCTCGGGGCGGTTGAATGTTACCTAACCGGTGAGATGCCATGCAGCCGGTTGACTGATACCTAACCGTGAACTGCCATGGAACCGGATGGATGGCTCATACCCGGAACGATGCTCTCGAAGCAGTTGAAAAACTCATAGCAGTGAGAAGGATCAGTTACCTATTAATGAGGGTAGTTGGGGCCCTTATATAGGTGGCCAGGAGTGAGGTCTGGCCTTACCCTTCGATGTGGGACTGGTTCCCTTCTGTTTGCACACCAAAGGGCAGCTTTGGTGACCTCTTAGGCAGGCAGGAGTCCCCGGACCCCGGGCCCCTGGTAGCAGGATGGACTGCTGGACCCCGAGGCCGGGTTCTGGTGATCCTGTCCCAGGCCTGCCCCTGGTGCACTAGCTGCGGGTCTGCGGGCCTGCTGTAGCCCCTCTGTGGCTACTGTCAACAAGCGGTAACACAACTGCTAAATGCACAGAAGACGGAACAATGGAAATCCCACTGTTCGATAAAAAGAAAATAGAATATTGGAAAAAACGATATCCAGATATAAGATCTGTACATATAGGTCTAATACAAATAACAATAACTGCACTTTTCAGGCAAGGATTAGATACACCACTTCTTGCACTGGTTTTTGATAAAAGACTTAGTAACCCACTACAGTCTATGATTGGAGGTATACAGTCCAATCTAGTAAACGGAATAGTTTGGTTTAACATAAAACCAAATTATTTTATTTCAATAACTGATAAAAATATTGAAAATTCAGTAAAGATAAAGGTTCAGCTTAAAAACCTAAGCATGAATCATAATTCTCAAGATCTAGCAATTCAATGGAAAACCATCCATGAATTGACAAGATTACCTCAAACATCAACAAAAGAAATAAATAAAAATATAGTCGAACTGTTCGAACCACGACCATTCGACACTGAAATACAACCTAAGCTTATATATTGGAAAGATCTGCAAATACCAAAACAATGGTTATTTACAAATCTTTTTGATACACCTTCTACTAGTAGAAACCCTACTATAGAAATTCAAGCTTCTGGTAATAATCTTTACTTTCAAAACAGCGAACGTAAAGATAAAAACTGGAATTTAGAATATCCGCATAGAAAAAGCTGTGTGGAAAATAGGCCAATTATAATTCATAATGAGCAGAAAGAACCTGATGAAGAAAAGGCCATTGCTTTAAAAAATATTCAAGTACCAATTATGCCTGGTACGAGTTATAGAAAAAATAAAGAAAAAGATGATATAATAAAATTAAGTGCTAACAATTTTATTGTTGACCCTTTAAGTAACAATTTTATTGACTTGAAGAAAAGGCCAATGCTGTTTGTTCAGCAATCTTTGCTGCCAATTGACTCATATTGACTCGAAATGGTTTTTTTGAGTTTTCACCTCCGATGATATGGTGTTTCCATATGGCATTGAGGTTCTCATACATGGATGCAGGTACTCCTGGGTTGAAGAAATCTGCTATGCCAGTATGACATGTATTTCCTTTGGCAATGTTTTGTTACCTCAGGCATTCAACCTGTCTGGATGTTTTTCTTTTTATTGTTGACCCTTTAAGCAACAATAAAAAGAAAAACATCCAGACAGGTTGAATGCCTGAGGCAACAAAACATTGCCAAAGAAAATACATGTCATACTGACATAGCAGATTTCTTCAACCCAGGAGTACCTGCATCCATGTATGAGAACCTCAATGCCATATGGAAACACTATATCATCGGAGGTGAAAACTCGAAAAAACCATTTCGAGTCAATATGAGTCAATTGGCAGCAAAGATTGCTGAACAAACAACATTACTTGATGCACAAAAGATTCAAATTAAAAAATTTAAAGGTATGGCACTTCAGTCTCTTAAACAAATTGATTGGAATGTTAATTTCACAATTGAAGAAATTTCTCATCACTTAAAAACAGTCGAATTATGTGAAAACTCTTTCACTGATTCAGTTTTTGAAAAAAGTAAGAGAATTTTCTTATATACAAAGGCGATAATAAATTTGCCTTCAGAAATCGGAAACCAAATAAACAGTTTGGTTCACGATCACAAGTCCGTAATAAAATCCTTATTAACCGAATATGCAACCAACATTAATCGGGTTGACAATGTATTACCAAAGCTCCATTTCATCATAAACAATGATGTATGGAACATAAAAACTATTGATTGGGGAATTACCAACCAAGTAATTTTCCAGAGTCTTGGTCTTAATAGTTTGTGGGAATTTCCACAAATGATTAAAGCCATGATTTATCATGTGGTAAAAAGCCATAAGTGGTCAGTGCCATTAACCCTCACATTGGCAAGCACTATCGGCTGGCGAGAAAAAGATCGATTTTACCAGCCCTATCAGATCTGACTGTTAACCAAAACAGAACCTCATCACTACAAGGACAGCCAAGAAGCAAACAATGCAGCCATAGCAGAAGCAATAGAACCAGAAATCTACTGGCGAGATTGTGTTATTCATCTGATGGAAAGTGCTTAAGACCTTTTGAACACAAACATGTTCAAAATCACAGACGGCAGAAGGATTTTTATGACACATCTTCCTGTCGAATATCAGCCTTCTGAAGAACAGAAGAAGGAAGCCCATAAGCTGCTTCAGAAAATGACATCACAGCTAACACTGCTTGAAGTGCCACCAGTTCTAGCTGACGAAGCAGAAACAATTCTGCAGCTCAAAAGGGAAGAACCATACTCCCCAGTCAGCATGGATTCAATAGACTCTGTCTGGCGTCACAATGTCATAAACCAGATGGAAGGTTAGTCAGAACGACAGAGAAATAGTAGGTCCAGCCATCACAGCAAGGAAGCTACTGGAATAAACTTCATTCTTCTAAAAAATAATGACGGTCCAGATGTCAACAGAAGGACGATGCCGCCCACAGTGTAGGCGCTTCTGTTCATCAAAAGGATAAAAAGAAACGCTGGAATGAGGAGAAGAAGACACGTAGAAGAAAAAACATCTTCTACAGGTTTCTAGAAGACTTTTTGTTAACCTAACCACGGTTAAGCAAAAAGTAACTTTAGTTAATATGTAACCTAACTATGGTTAAAATAAACCCTGGTTAGTAGAGTTAGCTTATAAATAGATAGTTCAGTAGAGTTGAGGGAGGAGGAGAATTTTAGAGAGAAAAATATAGGCATCGATCATTTGGAGAAAACCTCTCCACTTTCTTAGTTTTCTCTCCACTTAGTTAGTGTTCTTGGGTGGAACTTATCATGAAATTAGGAATCTTGTTAGTATGTTTCCTCTTTTCAAGCAACTAAGAATAAATTGAGATTTAACTCTAATTAGATTTGGTGAGATTTAAACTTAGATATGACAGTTTCCACATGTAGTGTAGTAATCTGATTTTTTGTAAATTTCTCGAAATTAATGAAAGGACGAACTATATATGCAAAGCTATATTTCGTACTCTTTAATTAGTTGTGTTCAAAGTCGGAAGTGATTCAGAGAAATAAAATCCTAAAAACGTTTAAGTTCTGAAGGCTAAAAATTGACTTTTTGATTTGTTGGGAATTTCAAAAAGTTTCCTTCACGAAAGTTGTAGAGCTCGACGATACAGGTTCGTAAACAAGTGGCATGCGTAAAACGGACGTCGTATGAGGAAGTTATAGTTTGTTATGTAATTTCACTATTTTTGGAAGGGGTATAAAAAGGAAAGTTTTGGGAAACCCTAAAATCATAAAAATTCAGGTAAGTAGTTGAGGACCCGCACAGCTTGCGACTGTTCATCATCTCAACGCCGAAACTTCACCGCCATCGTTCTCCATTATCCGGCGACGCCACACATCGTGCCACCCACCAAAATGTTCAACTGAACCTCCTCTTTCGATTAAACCAAGACCCGTACTGAGCTGCTCGACTTGCGAGGCACATCGAAGCTCGAAAGTGGCTACCACCATTGAGGGCGGCGCTTGGGGCCATTTCACGCGAAGCCGAGCTCGAGGTTACTCATCTTTGGTAGCTTGCAACCCTATGAGCACAACCATATCGGTCTTGAGGTCCACTTCGAAAGGCATAGCAGCTGAGCTCGAGATTCACCTTGGCAGCGCCGATTTGGTCGCTCTCCAGCCGAGTCGAGGCTCGACTAAGGTATTGGAGCGTTCCTTTGCTTCTAATCTTCATTTTAGACGTTAGGTGATATTGGTTTTGTGGGTTGTGGGAGGCGGCATGTGGGGCCCACGCCCAGCTGCCTAGGGCGGTGTGTGGCGGCGCGTCCGGTTTTCTATGGGGCACTGCTCGTAATGACGAGCACGTGGGTATGTGATACGTTAGCTAGATTCAGTTGTCGTATGAGCATGCTAAGCTTTTGTGAGTCTAATTATTTGTGGGTTTCGATTTGTGAGAGCTAGAACTCTAAAATTGGTGCATGGTGCCCTATTCTAGGGTGGTAAGGTATGGCGGAGGCCTTGAGAGGCTCGGAAGGAAAATTGTCTCGTGGTGGCAATTCTTCGGATTAAGGGTTAGGCGTTCGGTGCAAGTTGTAATATAGTTTACTTGAGCTAATTACTAAGTTTTCGATTATTACGATTAGGTGATTGACGGAGAGTGAGTATCTCACCTTTGTGAAATTGAAGACGCAGCGGGAGTAAGAGGTGAGTAAACCTCATAACGTCCTCAGGACAAGTTACTTTAAAGTTGTTCAATCATTAAATGTGAAATTTTTTTAAGGAATTTAAACATTTGTTTTAAATCATATGAACTTGATCGACTAAGGTTCATGGGTAAGTAAAATGGTTTTAATATAAAATAATTTTTAAGGAGTTTTCGATCAATGATTATAGTTGGTAGTAGTGGACGGTTCTTGAGAGAATGTTTACATATACATATATATATATATATATATATATATATTTACGTGAAATGTAAATATTGTTGTTGTGTATTGTTAAATCAATTGTTATTGGTGAACTTGTGGAAACTGTGGTTGATAGATTTACGTAATGATAATGTTGATATATGTGGTTGTGGTTGAATAACCTGTGTTGAGGTTATGTTGAGTCAAGTGGGACTTAAAAAAAAAAAGGTTTTCTGGTCTTTAGACCTGGGTCACAGTTGTAACAGTAGCAATTATATCGGGAACCAAGCCTTTGGCCAGGTGATTGGTTACGATCAGTTAGAATTCTAGTTTATCTGCCATCGTACGACATGAGGGGTGACCAAGTGGGGTTATCTGGTCTCATGCCTGCATGTTTTTTTTTTTTTGAAAATTATTTGTGTGTACTTTCTTTAATTGTTGATGAGTTAAAGATTGTGTTCACTAGTGGAATTTGGATATTATATTGGTGTTGAATTGTGAACTCATATATTATGTGTTTCGAGTTGTCTCTTATTGGTTTACTCATACAAGTTTAAAGCTTACCGGGTTTGTTGTGGACAACCCGGTACACCAATTCATGGTGTAGGAGTTAGACCTGCAGGTGTGGATCAGTAGGCGGTAGGTGATGACTGACTTGGTTGAGCTGGTAGGTGTGGACCTTAACCTAGCTCTTATATGTTCAGTTAGTGAGAGTATCTCGTAGGAACTCTACATTCCATCTATGTTATATGTTGTAAACATTTGGTAATGTATTATTTTTAGCCAACTGAGTCACTGATTTGAACTTACTTTCTTGGTTATTCGTAACATAACTTATAAATATTTGAGTTCATTTTTCTTATACTTGGTTATTCGTAATATAACTTTTAAGTATTTGATTTCATTTTGTGAGTTTTCACATTTTCGGGTTTGAATTGTTATTATTCAAAATTCGGTGTGTGACACGTAAACTCTTACCAACTCGACCACGTTAAGGCCAATAATATTTAACTTATTTTTTCACTTGTATAAATGGAGGAGTTTTAAATACAATCTCTTAATTACTTAATACACATTCCTAATATTTTATATAGAAAATGTTCATTTGATACATTTTTGGGGGTCTCTTTGCCCAAACCAATGGCCACTTTTAAAAATTGCCCAAGCTATTGCAAATGATAAAAAAAAAAATTCTTTTCTATATTTGTTAGACTTTTTTGCCCTCACCTCTTATACACTCATATGAAGAGAAAGTGGAAGATAGAGAAAACTTTACCGGAAGGTTACTAAACTCCACCGGCGTCCAATGGCCGGTCGCCAGATTCCAGTCACCGGACTCCGGTCACCAAATATTTTTCACCGGAATATTATTTTTCCAATATTAAATTACTGACTCTGACTTTAAGCATGTTACTGACTCTCATTAATCAGGTTACTGACCCCTAGTAAGCAACTTACTGACTCTCAGTAATCAGGTTACTGACTCCCAGTAAGCAACTTACAAATTCCAGTAATCAAGTAATAAATTACTAACCATCAATAACTCGATTACTGACCCCAAGTAACTCATAATAATAAATTACTAACCATCAGTAACTTGATTACTGACCTCCAGTAACCACTAATAATAAATTACTGACCATCAGTAACTCCAATTATTAGACCCCAATTCAATTCAACCCACAACCCCAAAAAAAACCCCAATTACCCGATTTGATACAAACCCTAACTTTCAATCCGAACCCCAAACCCTCAATTGGCTTCGACCAAAATCGCAATCGGCCCTTCTAAGCCTACGTCGGCGTCGGCATCATTAAGGCACGTCGGCGTCGGCGTTGGCGTTGGCTTCGACTTTGCTGAGGCACGTCGGCGTCGCTTAGGCAGATCAATGTCGTCGGTCGGTTGCTTAGGCATATCAATGTCGTCACTCTTCGTCGTTGGATCTACAACTTGGTCTTAGCGTCGGTAGCCGTGGCTTTTGTGTGGTTGTTGTCGTCGACGGCAGAGAGAGAGAGAAGAGAGAGAGAGAGAGGAAAAAAAGTTTCAGATCTGGATATAGAGTTGGATTAGACTAAGACTAAATATGTATTTTTCATAAGAGTTGTTGAGATGGACAGATACAGTTGGATTGGACAATTTTTACCATATTTTTGACTAAATGATCATTATCCCTATTTTATAATTAAAATTAGATTTTATAGTGATATGAAATGACCAAAATATCTATATATAACAAATTAGAAAATATAAAACAAATTAAAATACAAAAATCAAAATCAATTTAAAAAAAAAATTAATGTACTAAAAGAAAAAAAGGTAAGAAAATCTGAGATGACATCTATTATAATAGAAGTTTATATGAAAAATTTAGATAATTAGTCGATTCATTTATTATTAATTCAATGTTCAAGATAATTCATCTTTAGAGATCGATTGTGTCCTCAGTTCATTAATTTTATCTTTTTCTTTTTCTCTTCATCCATATATACACCTTTGACTTTTCTTCATCTAACCACACCTCCTGAGGCGTTGGGTTTTGTATTCTTCATATTATTTTATGTTTATGATTTAAAGAGCAGTAATAAATTTCAATGATTTTTTAAGAACAGCGCAAGAAATCAATATTGACATCATAACAATATATATTGATATATACGAATCATATATAGCAGATAAGATGTAGTCAAATAATAATATAATTTACGTTTTTATGTGGTTAGAGACATTTTAGGTACTTTAAGTAGTGTATTTAGTAATATATTAGAACGAGAAATTAAAATAGTGGTGAGTTTTTGGGAGTGTATATAAAATTTCTCATATAAATAAGAAGAGAACTATAAACAATAAAATTATTTATCCATCTATTGTCTAATGGCTATTTTCCAAACTATTAGAAGATAAAGGTAGTGAAATTTAGAGCATCTCCAACAGCTCTTGTATAAATTTTCTATTATAGAGGAGGAAATCACGAAATCTCTAAAATAAAAAGTATGCAATTCTAACAGCTCTTCTATTTTATCATATAAAATTAAATGTTTTCTATTATAATTTAATGAATTCATATAACTGTTATATATTTATTAATTTCAGTCAAACAAATACTTTTTTCTTTTTTTAGGAGAGAGAGTGAATTCCAAAAGGCAAGCAATAAAGTTTAGACATTTGTTAGTGAAATATACAAATTTTGAAAATTATATAGATAAAGAGATTTCTAGGAGAAAAGAATAGAATGCAAATCGATATATTATTGATTGATAAGGAGGCCTTTATATAGGCATTACATGAAATATCCCGAATTTTTTTTTTTTAATCAAAGAAAGAAATTTATAAATAAATAAAAATATGACTCAATTGAGTGAGTCGAATACAATGATATTGTAACACATCTAGAATACTTTCTGGAGCATCATCAAAACAAGAAAAACTTGTCCTAACCTCAAGTCAGAATGACTGTTACATACTCTTCCGCGGCCATATACAGACATAACAAAAAGTTGTGGTAGTACCCACATTGGTATATTGATATAGGTCCATTTTTTGAACACTCCATGATCCGCTATAGAATAGCTTGAAACATCTTTCAGTACTACTCCAGATGATTCAATAGTCTCTTTAGTGTCGAGGTAAGTATACTTTGTCGGGAAACCCCCCGGGTCCCATACACAGAACCCAAGCAGCCCAGAGTCCATAAGTGTGGCCCATAAGAGAGCCCAGTTCCATCTAAGTGTCCCAAGATCAGGCCACTTGGAAGCCCTTCTCCATTCTGGTCCCAAAACTTCATTGAGCTCCAAAATTTTGAAACCCATGTTGGACTGGGCCACAAAACAACCTCAAGCCCAAAAGGTGGTGAGGGTGTCCAACCTGAACGGGGTTCCCCACCCGTTCTGATGTTTCCGGTCTCTTTCCCGACATCTACTATTATCACGGCGGCATTGTGTTCACAACCAGCCTCCAAAACGGAGTAGAAGTGGTGAAATCAGCCATTGAATCTCAGTACCCATATCAAGGTTAGATTTGCAATCGATGCCGACATCACCTCCCCACATCTGCAACCCCGCCATCTCAGGCATCTTCTCCCTGCCGGTGAACTCGACATAGGTCATCAAATACCGCATCATCGCCGCATATCTCTTCACCACCAACAAAGACGGGACAGATGAAAGCTCACTGTTCCAAGATCTCCTTGGACTCTCACATATATGAATCCCACATGGATCCACTTTGATGCGAGTCCAATTCGGCAATTCCTTTATCGAGGTTCCTTACCCCTGCCGTGGCGGTCTGCCATCGGTTAACAAATGGCCGCAGTCCCTCGTCGTCTGCCTGCATGCAATCAAAGAGGACGGTCGATGTTTGAGCCCCCTTGGCCCTGAGGATGAACCGGTTAACAAATTTATCTGCCAGCCGTTCGAATGACTCTATCGAGTTCGCCGGCAACTCGTAGTACCACCCCAACGCCTCTCCCGAGAGCATCGCTTGGAATATGTTGCAGCAGGTGGCGTCGGAATAGCCCTTGGCATCTGTCTGCTATCGAAAGCTGTCCAGGGGCTGAAACGGGTACCCTACCCCGGTGTACACTTGCCTCAGCGATCTTCGTGTGCCGGCTCCCCCAGATTCCAATATCTGGTGGGAGAACGGTCTGGCCCGCTCGTGGAAGCGCGCGCTCGTGAGCGGTCTTGCTGCCTTCCTCTCGCTGGCTTCCATCCGGGCCCTCATGTCTGATATTGAGGTGGACAGCGTCTGGAGAGCCTCGGCAGTTGAACCGACCTCCCCATCCGATGAAGTACTGGATCGGTGTGGGAGCAGGGGGGTTTCGGAGTTCTTCATGATTTCCGGGAAGAGCGCTATTTGTACATGCACGATCTTTCTCCTCCCAGTGGGTTGTCCCACCTCCAGGTGTGGGAACTTGATGCCTTCCCTCGGTGCTTCTAGTGCTTTTGCCAGTGCGGCGTTCTGCAGTTGCCCTTTTTCCAAGGCTGCCAACAGCGTGGCGTTCACCGCTTCCATCTTCTGGTACCGTGCTTCCGCCCTCATTCGGTCCTGATTGCCTCCTTCCCGCAACCGCGCGACTTACGCTTTCATCATTTCTATCTCTCCTGGCATGCCTCCCGGGTCAGAGTCAGCGGCGTTCCCCAGATCTCGGCTAGCGGCAGCGGGCTGTCCTCTGGATTTCCTTCCCTCTTTTCTTCTGTGCTTCCAGACATATATGTTTTTTTTTTTCGACCCGTAGACTGATCAATTCCGTTCCCGCTCGTGCGACAACACAAACTTTTTGTACTCTTCCCACAGACGGCGCCAATTGTTTCTATCTGAATCCGTAGACTCACAGATACTGGTGGATCTTGGTGTGATTCCTGCCTGCAAACCTTGTTAACTAAGGGAATACCGGGCGGGGCCGATCTATTCCGCTCCAATGCCTAAGTCAGTATAGTTGGAATAAACTGACAACTTAAGCGGGAATGAGTAGTTGAAGTATTGATTACCTATTAATAAGGGTAGTTGGGACTCATATATAGGCTGCCGGGTGTGAGGACTGGCCTCACCCTTCGATGTGGGACTGGCCCCCTTTTGCACATATTACTGTACTGTTTCGACCCCTGTTTTAGGAGCTGCCATCCCCGGTTCCCGGGCCCAGGTCACAGGTAAGACCTGTCCGGGCGCTGATGCAGGTGTTCATGCTTTGGCCCCGGTCGTTGGGCCGGGTCCAGGAGTCCTGCCTGCTGGTCTGGGGGCCTGGGTAGCCTCTCTATGGCTACTGTCAACAGAGAATGCTTCAATCTGATAGCATAGGAATTTCGTGCCTTCTACTCACTTAACTTGGGTAATGAAAGTCCATCAGGTACTTTCATATACATTTCGGTATCTAGATCTCCATAAAAATGCGCTATAACGACATCCATAAGCTGCATATTTAGTCTTTCAGAGACTACTAAACTGCTTAGATAGCGGAATGTAATGATATCCATAACTGGAGAATACGTCTGCTCATAATCAATTTCAGAGCGTTGAGAAAAACCTTGCGCCACTAGTGGAGCTTTATAACACTAGATTTCACCTTTCGCATTACACTTTCTGACAAAGACCCATTTATCTCCAACTTGTTTTACATTCGGCGGTGTAGGTACTATCAGACCAAAAACATGCTTTTTCGCTAGAGAGGCTAATTCAGCCCGGATTGCTTCTTCCCATTTCGGCAAATCCGCCCTACATGGACATTCAACAATAATGCAGGGTTCCATCTCGTCGTCGTTAATGATTTCCAGAGCAACAAAATATGTAAATGCATTATCGATGTACATGGAATTCTTATCCATTAGATTGTGCACACTTAAGAAATTTAGTGAGATTTCTTTGTTCTCCGACATCAACAATGATTCTGAAGCACCCCCAGAGTATTCAGAGTTGATTCTTGGACAAAGTTATAGTCAGAGACAATCTCATGTGATGGGGTCACAATATCGATGATGAACGGATCGCTTTGTGCCTGTACACATGTCATCTTTCTAGGTACATTGTCTTTGGAACCATATGGTCTCCCCCTTTTCTTGGGAGGATCCGAAACCGACGCCGGCTCTCCACTAAGGGAGGCCGAGCCTAGGGTGCTGACGACACCTCTAGTGCTCTTCCCGAATCCAACGCGAGTGCGTTCCTAACTTTGGACGTTCCGCCTTGCAGGTACATTCTGTACTACTAGATTGGTGTAAACAACGAACCCGGTAAGCTTTTAAAGCTCGTAAGAGTAAACTCAGATACACGCATCAACACTTAACCCACAAAACACACCCGCACACAAGACACAAAGTAAAGACCAGTCTTACCTGAAATAGAGACATTGTTCAGGAAAGTACATATCTTACACAATTAAAATCATGACACCCACATTTAAAATCAAATAGAAGAAAGTCATCACAACCCTGCATATAGTTTAGTTCAGAAAGTCCTGCTCAAGTCACCTAATTATAAACTAGAGAAAGTAATTACAAAACCCGACAACTCAAAATGACGCCAAGACTCGCCATCTTAAACCACAAGAAAAACAACACACAGTAAAATCCGACTTTCCTTACTCATAAGAAATACAAGTCAACTAGTGACAAAATCATATATTGTCACGATAACACTTGTGAATAAGTAAACGTATCCCTCTTGGACAACAAAGGAAAACACCAATAAATTCATTTAAAAACATGCACGCATGAGACCTAGATAACCTCACTCGGTTACCCTCATGCCGTGCAACGACATACAGATTAGAGCTCTAACTGATCGTAACCAATCACCCTTCCAAAGGCTTGGTTTCCGATATAAATGCCTCTGTCACATCAGTGACCGTCCGAAGACAAAAGAAAACGTCACAACAGTGACCGTCCGAAGACCAGAAAATAATTTTAAAGTCCCACTTGACTCGACATAATCACAACGCAGGTTACTCAACCACATCAACATATAACAACTTTACACGATGTAATTGTACCAACCACAATTCCAACAAGTTCACAATTAACACACAGTCCAAAATTCCACATCACCAAGACACATATAGAACAAGATTCCACATCATCGACACATATATTTCATGCTTCTACTTCATAAATGTATATATTTCACGTAAATATATATATATATATATATATATACGTAGGCATTCGCTCAGGAACTGCCTACTAATACAAACTATAGTTTATTGATCGCAAAACTCTTAAAACTTATTTTCATATCAAAACCATTTTACTTACCTATGAACCGTAGTCGATCAAGTTCATATGATTTAAAACAAATATTTATTTTCATAAAACAATTTCACAATAGGCGATTCAACAACTATAAGATATCTTGCTCATGAAGAACGTTATGAGATTTACTCACCTCTTACTCCAGCTGCGCCTTCATTCTCACAAGATTGTGGTACACACGCTCCGTCAATCAACTAAGTGACATAATCAAAAACTTAATAACAATCGAAACAAAGTGACTCAAACTCAACTAAAACGCGCAAAACCTAATCTGAAGACTTGTCACTCAAGACAACTCTTCCTTCGAGACCTCCCAAGGTCACCAGATCACATTACCAACTCTAAAATGGAACACCAAGCACAAATTTCAAAGTTCATGCTCTCATAAATTAAAATTGAAATAGAAAGGAACTCACATCTTAATCATGTTCGAATGGTAACCAAATCCTGCAAATTATATAACAAAATGCTCATATCGACGAGCACCAGACCACAGAACCCTCACAAGCTCCCTAGGAGCTCGGACGCGCAACCACAAGCCGCTGCAAGAGGCTGCGTATGGGCCCCACGTGCTGCCCCTGAAATTCCTCAAATTTTCGACGACCCAACACCACAAACATGTCAATCAAGACACAAGGAATCGATTCGTACTTGTGGCCAAAGCCAATTTGGCCGGAAAACGCCACTATCGCCGCCGCCAGCTCGCACTTCAACTCAGACTTCAATAAAGTCTCCCCACACCGCCACTCAGGCTTCAAGACCTGCACCATTGCGTTCAGGAAAGAAGAGAATTTCATGAAGGGAGCAACTCCACGTCGAGCCGCCGCCAAAACACGCTAGAAGTAGAGTCGGGTCACGTCGGGTCGCCGCCGTGCCGGCGTGTAGGGGTTAGTTGGGTAGGTGAAGATTAGCAGAGTTGAGGCGGAGGTTGATGGCTGTGGCGATTAGACGTGATCCTACTGTTTAGCATTGTTTTTTTTTTGGTAGTGTGTAGGAGATTTAAGTTGAACATTTATATTGTCTGATATTTTACAACTTGTGTAAATAACGGAGATGTAATATTTTTGTTCACCAGAGTCGCATTTGTTTGACTCTTTAATACTTAGTAAATTGTAATTTATTTTCTAATTAATTGGGATTATCAAATTATCATTTTTTGAATTTTAAAATTTTTATATCCAAAATTCAGGGCGTGACAGTTTGGTATCAGAGCGTAGGGTGCATATTTGGTGATAATCAGTACCATCTGAGTGATGACCCGACTGCAGCGGATCACAATCATATGATCTTCGGTACTGATATGTCATTGGGTGTGCGGGAGTGTTAGGTGCTTTCTCGATCGTTAGATCGTGATATATTAGTCTAGTGGGAGAAGTGGCCGAGTTTTGGGTGGTTTATGTGAGTTTAGTCTTTGAGGAACGGGAACCTCGAGATTGAACCCAATTTTAGTCGCGGATTTTTTTTCTTGGAAAACATATCCATGAGTTTGATTGTTGCTCCCTTTTGGTTGTTCGCAGTGTTTGACTGATTTCTAGTTATCATTTGATTGAGTGCTTGATTGGTTGATAAGTGTGCTTGTTGCTAAATTGATTTGTTTGTTATTTTGGGTCGAGACCCATGTATCATTGGTTAATCAACTTGTGTTGTTGCGTGTTGTCCTAGTGGAACATTTTACTCAACGTATTGTTGCTTGTTTAAAGTGACTCTGAAGTGTCAAAGTAGATCTTGTGTAAAGATCTATTTCTCGGCATGTCATTTGGTATGCGTTGAGGGGCGTCCTGTTGCGACCTTCAGGGAGGGAGAGTTTCCGGAGGGGATGAGTTTTCTCGTCTAACGAAGAACTAGTATAAAGTTGTGGCGAAAGCACCGCTTGTGGTGCGATCTACTCTGCTTACGTTTTAGTTAGTTGTCGTACTTGCCTACCCTAGTGGACCGAGAAGGTCACCACGCTAGGGGTAGTTGCCTTCCACATTGATATAATTTCTTGTTTCATTGGCGGAGCATGTGATTGAGCACACAAAGTCCTTGGAGATAATTATATATTCTAATGTTGGGATGTGGATAGTAGCTATGCTACCATTCTAAGTAGAGGTATGTGAGTGATCAGTATGTTCTGTTGAGGATAAAGTACGTGACTTGAAGAATAAAAAATTAAGAAAAATAAATATAATTTTCTACAAAACGTGCAAATCAACAGAAAGTCATCCAACGTTGAAAGATACGTCTCTCCGCATACTAGAGACGGAGGAGGTTGGAATCTGAGGACACTAACAGAAAATTAAGGAATCCTAGTCTTGAAGCTAGTGAGCCAATTAGAGAGGGCGGCAAAATTTCGTACAAATCAGCTTGCATGTTCTACTAATCGACGGTATTGGCGGCTCTCTCTCTAAAGCTTGTTTGAGAAAAGTCTAGGTTAATCAGTTGCATATTGCTGACTATGGGGAGTGAAAAATATTTGTTAAAAAAAAATCTCCATCGACCAAGAAAAAAACCACTCTGGCAGTGTCTTAAGAGAAGAAAGAGGGGCGGCTAGAGACTATTATTCTCTGTTGTATACATTTCCTTTCGTAAACAAGACAACTGAAACACCTTAAAATTAATATAACCTTAAAATAACCTTATAGATGTGCAGTTCCAACAGTGCTTGCGTAGCTATTTCAGTATAAATAGCAAGGCAGAATAGAGCACTTCAACTCATCCAAGCCATTATCGAGTAGCTAATTCAGTATATATACAAAAAGTTCTGCACTACATTATCGAGTTTTTTTTTTTATCAAATGTCCATCCAAGTTTCAGCATCTCAAGCCCCAACTCCAGATGTCGTCGCTCGTACTCATGAGCGACCTACATCTAATTTTATCCCAACCATTTGGGGCGGTCATTTTCTCTCTTATGCTACCACGGTACGATTTTTATAAGTTACATGTAATGTTGAAACGCATAGTCTTCTTCAAGTAGCAACATATTCTCAGTTGCACTTGCATGTTGGAGTCGTTTAGAGTAACTTGAGGTATGCAATACCCTTATTTTTCTAATTTCTTTTAATAATATAGTGGAAATCTATTGAATATGTTAACACGTTACCTAATTAAATATCGCCATATGTCAATTTAAAAAATAAAATTTACCATATCTACAACAAATTAATTCTTAATAAGTAACATCGTTCAAAATTATGTAACCAATATGGTCAGAATAATAAATTACACCTGGTAGAACTACAATTATGACTTATGACAACACTTGTTGTGGTAACTGTAATTGAGTTGTCAAAAATGTAAATATCATATTTGGAAAATTTTTATCAAATGGAGAATCTTTATTATCAAGTGGAGAACTATATTACAACAATGAAATTTTATATATCTTTAGGTCAAATTTCAATTTTACCATGTACACAACGCAAATGTTGTCGGAATTGTAAAATGGTTGATAATCGTTATAAATGATATAGTTTTAAAATAATTACCATAAATAGAACAAAAATTACCGTTTTCGCATCAATAAGTGTAAATTGTGCTAAAACGTGTAGTCATTGTAGTAATCATTTCATTAATGATAAAAGCATAAAGATTTATTGGTGTGACAACAAATTTGTTCTCGCACTTGTTAAAATGTTTATAAACTAGTACATTAGTTTAGATGGAGTACTTACTATGACTAGAATAAGATTTACCACTTTAGTATCCATTGTTGTGGGTTGTGATCAAATATCTAGTCGCTGTAGTAAACATTTGATTAATGATAAAAACATAAAGATTTACCACTTTGATAACTAATATGTTGTCACACTTGTAAATTGTGCATAAATTAGTAAATAGATTTCTTGAATTTGCCTATGCAGGCAGTGGACTTCAATCTCAAGCAACAACACCAATAACTTAAAAGAGAAGTGAAAATGATGCTAATGGTTTCAGTGAAAGAGCCTTCACAACAATTGAAATTGGTTGATGACATTCAGCGCGTAGGAGTGGCTTATCTTTTTGAAAATGAGATTGATGAAGTTCTGAAACATATCTACCAGACCATGTATGGTAGTGACATGGAATATGATGCTGATCTTTATACTAGTGCTCAGCGTTTTCGGTTACTTAGACAGCAATGTTATAACGTCTCATGCGGTATGTTGTCCATTAAATATGTGTGTCAATTCTGATAGCTCCCATTGTTTGCCAAATTAATTAAGAAAAAAGAATATATGTACAAATTACGTATAATGTTAACGTTGTCGTGATATTGTAAACTCTTATTTGGATTTTTATGCCTATGCATGCCAAAATATTGATAACAACCTGACATAAAATGTTCCCATAATTTTGCCTTTTGTTGGAATGTAGAAAACATGATATATAGAGGCTCATCCATCTAAAGAATTCTCTGGTGATGCAGATATAAAATTATAAAACATTTAATGAATCGCTTATGAGCGATATATCATGACTATTAAGCTTGAGAGTGGTTTTGGTCTAGTTCCCCATCTCTTCTTGTTTTCATTAATTATTAGTTTATTTCAATAAAATGCTGGTAAGGACGGGCAGTGGGCCCCTGGTTGTGATAGTTCCCTTTTGGGGTAGTGGGATGATTTGTCATCCCTTCCAGACTGTTGCAGAAGAGCTGCTATTGTCTAATCCTTTTTAGTTAAAATAATATATATTAACATCGTCATGATATTGTAAACTCTTATTCGAATTATTATGCCCATGCATGCCAAAATATTGGTATATAACAATCTGAGAATAATTTTTTCCATCATTTTGTCTCTGTTGGTATATAGATATGATCATATAAAGAGACTCATCCGTCAATACGTATTGTCTTGTGATGCAGTTATATATATTCAACAAGTTCAAGGATGAAAATGATCACACATTCAAGGAATCGCTGCTAAGTGATGTACCAGGATTCTTAAGCTTGTATGAAGCCGCCCATCTTAGGATACACGGAGAAGACATACTCGAAGAGGCACTAGCCTTCACCACCACTCTTCTGGAGTCGATCAAACACAACTTAAGCCCTCCACTTTCGAAACAAGTATCCCATGCCATTCCTTGAATCAGTCACTTCGTAAGGGACTCACCAGGGTGGAAGCAAGATATTACATGTCGATCTATCACGAATTTGATTCACATAACCAAACTCTCCTGAGTTTGCCAAATTGGATTTCAACCTGTTGCAGCAGGTCCATCAAAAGGAACTTTGTGAAATGACGAGGTTAATTAACTATAAAACCACGTTCAGATGATCATAAGTTCGTATGTTATAGTGAAATTATGTAACAATTACATAATATATTTCAATTGTTGGTGGTGGAAGGACTTGGACGTGAGAAATTATAGAATCCATTTTAAGCTCTGCATTTCAATCTTGATCATCATGTACGTAGTTTGAGCAAAAAAGAGGACATGTTGCGTCAGCTGTAGAGTGTTACGTGAAAGAATTTAGTGTTACAGAAGAAGAAGCAGCAATCGAATTGCGTAGTCAAGTGAGTGGTGCATGGAAGGACATAAACGAATCGTTCCTTCTCCCTAATGCTGTTTCAAGGTCACTGCTCACTAGAATTCTTAACTTTGCATGTGTCATGGATGTTGTTTACAAGGATGGAGACGGTTACACTACTCAGCATGGTATGCTCAAGGAGCTTATAGCTCTGCACTCATTCAACAAGTGCATGTATAATGCTTTAAGTTACATGCATTTTGATCTGTATAACTAGCTACTTCAAGTTATCGTCTCACCCTAGGCTTATAAATATGTTGTTACATATAGCTCACTATTAAAATTTTGCTGTAAAACTTCTATAAATGAATAAGTACTTCAAGACATTATTCTGGAGCGCCACTACTGTATTTGGAATTGGTGTGTATTGAAATTGTATACCACACTTCAAAATAAAGGGAGAGTTATTGTTATGAATTGTCAATTCTGTTGTGAATTGTGCAACAAAAGTAATTCTCAAATTCAGAGAAAAAAAAAATTAAGAAAAATAAATATAATTTTCTACTAAACGTGCAAATCAACAAAAAGACATAGAAAACAGAAAGTCATCCAATGTTGGAACATACATCACTCCGCAGACTAGAGACGGAGGAGGTTGGAATCTGAGGACACTATCAGAAAATTAAGAAAATCCTAGTCTTGAAGCTAGTGAGCCAATTAGAGAGGGCGGCAAAATTTCTTACAAATCAGCTTGCATGTTCTACTAATCGACGGTATTAGCGGCTCTCTCTCTAAATATTGCTTGTTTGAGAAAAGTGTAGATTAATCAGTTGCATATTGCTAAGAGATGAAAAATATTTGTTAAGAAAAATCTCCATCGACCAAGAACAAAACCACTCCGGCAGTGTCTTAAGAGAAGAAAGAGGGGCGGCTAGAGACTATTCTCTGTTATACATTTCCTTTGGTAATCAAGACAACTGAAACACCTTAAAATAACCTTATAGATGTGCAGTTCCACCAGTGCTTGCGTAGCTATTTCAGTATAAATAGCAAGGCAGAGTAGAGCACTTCAACTCATCCAAGCCATTATCGAGTAGCTAATTCGGTATACAAAAAGTTCTGAATTTTGCCAAGTTAGATTTCAACCTGTTACGGAAAGTCCATCAAAAGGAACTTGGTGAAATTACAAGGTTAATTAACCAACAAACCACGTCAATATGATCATTATTCGTATCTTATAGTATAGTTCTGTAACGATTGCAAAATTTTATTCAATTATAGGTGGTGTAAGGACTTGGACTTGAGAAACGAACTGCCGTTTACAAGAGATAGAGTTACTGAGGTTTATTTCTGTTGGGCCTTATTAATCTGCTTTGAACCTGTATGTAATATCCTGATTTTTGAAGTTGGTCAAATTATATTTTTCTTGTGAGAAATAGAAAGTAAAGGTCGCTACGAGTTCGTCGCATTTTACGGCGAATTTTTCAGAGTTCCGAGCTATTTTTAGCGATTTTTCAAAGTTTTGTTTAAATTCCTATCTTGTGGTGATGTGGCGGCATTCTATTGGTCGAAAAAATACATGTGGCCATTTATTGAGAAATTTTTCAGTGTGACGGGAGAACTACGTGGCAATGCCTAGTGGTCCTCCCTACCAATGAAATTTCAACACGTGGAATTTTATCACAGATATTATAAATTTATGTATTTTACTTTTTGTAAAATGACTTTAATCAATCTTTTAGAGTTTAGGGTTTAGGGTTTTAGGGTTTAGGGTTTTAGGTGTAGGGTTTAGAAAAACAATAATAAATCTAAAATAGTATTTGACAAAGTAACTGAAATAATTTTCTGTAACAAAATTTCACTTGTCACAATTTCATTGGTAGGAAGGACCACTAGACACTGCCAAGTGTTTCTCCCGTCACACTGAAAAATTCCTCCCATTTAGATGGGATCAGTTGATGCTAATGTCAGCATTTTGGCTACTCATTAGACACTTGTCACATGAGAGACAAGGCTTTCTCTTTCTGTGACATGTGACACAAAGTGGTAAGTGGAACGCTTATGTTTTGACATATGGCCTCATCTAATTGGTTGTTGTAGCCTATAAATAGGCTGACCAACAACTCTCTCTCTCCATTTCTTCCGATTCGCTCTCTCTCTCTCTTTACAATATTATTATTTTATTAGATTTGCGACGAAACTTCTGCGGATCATAACTTTTGATCTGTAACTCCGATTCTGAATCCGCGAGTGGCTGCGGATCCGTATCTACGCAATCTTTCTAACCATGGTAGTTGGAATTATATCAAACGATGATTTCTGGAAAGCTCGTTCTAGGTTGCTCGATTTACGATCTGGGTGTCGATTCGGTTCATCGAGGTGATTGGTTTATGTAATGTGTTTTAAATATTCTTATATGCTTTTAAAATAGTCGAAAAGCATGTTTTTGATCTATTTATGAAATATCTCTCTATTTTCAAGTGAAGCATGTCGATTTGTGAAATATGTGGAAATTATATATAATATGAATGTTAGTGATATATGTTTGGTGATATTTAGATTCTTGATTGGTTGTTACGTATCTACAATGTTGGAAAGCATGTGTTTTTACTTTGAATTATATTACCTGATCAAGCATTTCATGATGGAAAAATGGTGAGATTGGAAGTTGAAGGAAACATGAGTGTTTGGGAACTATTATTAAAAAACCTTTCGTGTAGTTGAGTTAACTCATGGGGACATCTAGTAGCTATAATCAGCCCACATGTGCACGAGTTGGGGGAAACTATGCCCCTTCGACGCCAGAAGTCGATAAAATGATCTATTTCGGGTTTCGGGATTGGGGACCATATGCATGCATTGTTATTATGTTATATACTTTGGTTCGCTTGTGTAATGTTTATACGTATTTTGTAGCGTGCGTAAAATAACATGGCTTTACTGGCATATTACATAGGGCACTCACTGAGCGCGTGGTTTTGCTCACCCACCCATTTACTTACTGTTTTGCAGACAAGTACTTAGTGTTTGTCGAGTCGAAGTGTCGGACGAGCCTAGAGCGAAGAGCCTAGAAATAAGTGTTTTTATTTTTTATTTTTTACATTCCGCTTTGTAACACTCGATCACACCTCGGGATCGGCGCCGGGTGTCTAAACCCCATCGATGCCGGGACCGGGGCGTGACACTGTAATACCCCGGAAATTCATTATTAATTTCAAATATTTATTTGGAATTATTAAGTTGGAAGTTAATAAAATATAGCCGTTCGAGGGCGGGGCGAATGTGTTAGGAGGAATTTTAATTAGAATATTTTTAAGGAGTCAAGGACTTGACTTTTTATTTGTTTGATTTTTTGAGAAATTTCTGTCACCAAATTGTAGAGCTCGTCGATACGAGTTCGTAAACATGTGGCACGCGTAATTTGGAGGTCGTATGAAGAAGTTATGGTCATCTGAAGTTTTTGTGGTTTAGGAATTTTAAGTGTAAAAAGGAAAATTTTCTAGGGTTCCATTTTATTTTTTTCAGTTTCACTTTTCTTAATTTTTTCCTCTCTTTTTCTCCCAGGCAGCTCCCCTTCATTATCCAGAAAACCCGAGTGACCCGACCCGAACCCGGCCGACCCGACTCGGCTTTTCCCGCGAACTTTGGCGGTCCCAGACGCCGATGTCGGCACCGGTCAGATTCTCTTCCTCTCCTCTGTGCACGCCTCCCTGTGGTGGTGGGTTGAGCCAATTCGTGTCGGTTTGCACGAATCGAAGGCCGCAAGGGACGGCGGCGACCCAGTGGCGACCCTACTAGTCTCTTGCCCCGTTCTCCGTCGTCCGAGCACCACGGGGCCGTCTGAGCACCACGGGGCCGTCCGAGCACCACGGACCCCGTGCCACCTATCGACGTGCTCGTCTCCTCGTCTTCTACAACTGTATGCCAGCGGCGGGCCCTGTTTTCCGCCATAGACGGTGCTGCGACGTCCGCAAACTCAAAGGTCTTGGACGCCGGAGCTGCGCACTTTCCAGGCGTGACTGTAGCCCATGGCTCTTGTTTTTGGGTCGCCCTCCTTCCTTTGAACTCGTGTACATCAGCCTTAGAGCTCGGGTTGCAGCGTTGTTCCGGCCACTTCCCGGCCAAGTCGAGGTTCGTTTCAGGTAACTATCGAACGGGAACGGAATCAATCAGTCTACGGGGCGCAAAAAAATAAAAATAAATAAACATATGTCTAGAAGCACAGGAGACATGAAGGAAGGGAATCCAGGGGATCGGTGGGTTCTGGAGCCGATGCTAGTCCAAATCCCGGGAGCGGGACAGGGGCATCCCATTGGGGGTGGCAGTCAGACCGCTGTCGCTAGCCGAGATTCGGACGGAACCATGGGCGAAAACGATAGAGTTGCACGTGGGAAGTACCCGGAAGAAGCCAACCAAGTCTTGAACCTGAACCCGCACCGGCGTCCCCCGAGGCCCCAAACAGAGGGGAAGATCGGCTGCCCAGCGGCGACAGCCAGGACGATGTCTCCACTCCCGGCCAGTATGATATGACGGGAGAAATAGAAGAGATGCGAGCGGAAGTAAGCCGCTTACAGGCAGAGAGCGATCGGGACAGGGCAGAGGCCACCACCAGGTATCAAGACATGGAAGCGGTCAATGCTGCACTAGTGGCGGCCCTGGAAAGAGGCCAACAGCGCAACGCCGTTCTGGCAAAGTCATTCGCACCGCCCACAAAAGAGCCTCTCCACCAGGAGGTGGGCCAGTCATCGGGAGGAGAGAGGGACACCGGCGTGGCAGGAGTCGTGTTCCTGGCGGACGCGATACCACCAAAGATCGTCCAAGCTCCTCGGAGGAATGGCGGCTTGTTCGAGAAAGATACCACCACCTCGACCGCACGGGCACTACAGATACTATCTGACTCGGTGTCAGAGATGAAGGCCCAGATGGAGGCCAACGAGAGAAAGGCTGCGAGATCGCCGGAGAGCGCACGATTCAACGAACGACCCGGACCCTTCTCGCTCCGGGTACTGGAATCCGGCAGAGCGGTCACCCAAAAGTCGCTCAAGTAGACATACTCCGGGGCCGGCTGTCCATACCAACACTTGGACAGCTTCCGGTCGCAAACGTGTGCTAAAGGCTACTCCGACGCCGTTTGCTGCAACATATTCCAGGAGACCCTGTCTGGGGAGGCACTTAGCTGGTTCTATGAGCTGCCAGCGAATTCTATAGAGGCATTCGAACAGCTGGCCGACAGGTTTGTGGGTCGGTTAAAATTACGGGTCGAGGGGGCCCGGACCTCGATAATTCTCTTCAACTACAGGCAGGCAGACGGCGAAGAGCTCCAAGCTTTCGTTAACCGTTGGCAGACGGCCACTGTCGTGGTCAGAGACTTGGACAAGGTCTCCGGCTCGGAAAATTCTCGTACGCTGTGTCGATGCAGACCCCGCAGGGTTATGATGAACTAATGGCGATGGCCATTTGGCACGCCCAGGCGGACCACGAAACCTATGGGTCTCGCTAACCAGCAGCGCCGGAGGGACAATTTTGTCACCCCCAGTGAGGTGGCAAGCCCCCGCCCTACCAACAAACCGGCCCCCTCACAATAATGGCAGCGGGACGACAATAGGTATTCTCCACCTTAACCGCTTCTTACGAGGATATTCTATATGAGAACGGGAACTACATCCCCCCTCCACCAAAAAGAAAGCACCCAAAGGAGAACCTGACCAGGGCGCAGACCGGTAAGTACTGCTCCTACCACGATGAAGCCACACACCACACAAACGACTGTCTTGCCTTAAAAACAACGATTAAGGGCCTAGTGCGCCGCGGTGACTTGCAGCAGTATCAAGGGTAACCCGGACAGTGGGGACCGCGCGGAATCGGGACGTCTATCCCGCAACACCAACGCTCATACGACCGGTTGAAATCTTATTCCCGTGTAGAAGTTCAGCGGTCCAACAAATTATCAGCCTCAGTAAAACGCTAGTTTTTTTTCTTCTCCCTTCTAAACACAACTAGCTAGACATCCCAACCAGTTCGGCAAGTGTAATTTTAGCAGTTATCTATTCCAAATTTGTTTTCAACTAAGTACAGGGGGCAATATATGGGTAGCCAAGTCAGGCAAATTGAAAAAGGCATAACACAAGTGATGAGTCGCCGAAGCGAGCAACAAGCAATAATAACCCTACAATCGTTAGTAGTATAGAATAAGTAGGGATCGTTCTAGCCGGGGATTAAGAATACCTGAAACATGAGAATGTTAACACAAATATTCACAAACATATATGCATACAATTGTCACACTTATATACATATATACATATTCACACACGAAATTATGGGGGATAAAAGGCTTGGCAGCAAAGCTGCCTCTAAATTTAAGACACGAAAATAAACCTAAACTACTATATACAAGTGATCATCATCTCTCACAAAACATTTAGCACCAAAGACTCTTTAACATGTAGATTTGCATGCAAGAAGGTAAGAGACAAGTATTCAGCATGTTCAAGACTCAACTTAGTTTCGACCACAATTAGAGCGATTAGCCTTTTAACCAATTGTTAGACATCTAATGTTTTAAGATCATGCTATTCGCCTTCGATCCTAAAGTTTATGCTAATCCGGTTTTACACGTTTTAACATTTAAGCACAAGAGTCTAAAATCGAAAACATGCAAACAAGCAAGGTTGTCAATCATCTTATTTAACATGCAAGTTTTAGCTAAGGTTATACCCTAAGTGAGCACAAAAAATCAAAACAACCGTCAGGCCTGTAGTTTTATTCGTTATAACTCGGGTTAGATGAAACCTAACATCTAGATTTACATGCTAGCTTCCAGCCAATACTAATGCTTCGGTTTTTAAGTCACACCCTTAGATTACTAACCAATTAAAATCCTAAACATGCTTCTAATACCACTGCCCTAATTATCCATACATACGAAATCCACAAGTTACATATTACAAATTAGCATGCAAAATCATTGTTCTTGTCGAAACCTAAACATAAATCTAAGCATCGATTCAAACAAGTCTTTAACATACAATTTATAAAACCAAAATCGATTCATACATAGACATATAAACCAACACCAAACATACATGAATGTTTCATAGACAAAACTAAACATAACTAAACAAAAATTACTAAACCGAAAGAGGGGAGTGGATCACACTTTGAGACACCTTGAGAGCTTCAAGTCGTGTGGATCCGGCGATGTGTGGAGGCTGGGGTGAGGCTGCACGGCAGTGAGTCACGTCGGCAGTAGGTTATGGAGGAGAAGTTCCAAGATTCAGCAAAGCAGAAACTTGGTTGAGGTGAGGTGAAGGTGGTTTTCGGTTTAGGTTTTTGTCTAGGATCTTTGGGGAATTTTGGTAGAGTTTAGGCCTTGTGTTAAAGCTTGAGATGAGATGATTTTTCTGTAGGAAAACATGGCTATATATAGAGGCAAATTCGGCAGAAACCCTAGGTAGAAAACCTAGTCCAAATCGGCAAAGGCAATCCTTGTGCAACAAGGTTTTGGTTCCTTCCTTTCTTGGTTCTTCTAGGAAACTTCTTTTTCTGATTTTCTTCCTTGGATTGGGCTGCATATCTTCATGGACTTCGTGTGTAGGCTTGACAACTCCATTTGGTGAGCTTGATCCATGGAAAAATGCCCCAAACCCGCAAGAACACAAGACCGGCAGCAACTCGGCTGGAATGACCTTGCTCCAGTTAATCCGACATATCTCCCTTCTCGGAGCTCCAATTGATACGATTCAAAGTCTCAGATAAACTAGACACATATAGCCATCTCCCCATAAAATATCTCGATCAAATTCCTTGTGAATCGTCGGGAATGATTTTTCGAAGTTGGATCAAAGTCCCAGGAAAATCCTGGAAGCCCCTGGATTGGTTTGCTCAAACTGCTGTTTTGCAGCCATCGTTTGGGTGACTTACCGAACTCCAATTGATCTGAAATTTTAACACAACATTCCTCAGTATATGAATAATAAGCACACCAAATTTCATTAAATTCGGACAAGGATAGATCGCACTTTTGCTCATCTCAAAATCACGAAAAAGACACATTTTTCACTATTTTCCAGATTTCTCAAACTTAGTCATTTTTCGGATTCTTAACCATTTTTCACCAAACTCTACCAAATTAACACTAAACTATATTATGACTCAATCTTAGACAAATAAGGGTTAAACAAAGCATAAACGAGGGCATAAACATATAATATCGTAGCACATTATGCTCCTATCAACTACCTCACACTTATCATTTGCTAGTCCCTTAGCAAACTAAATTAAACTAGACTCTAAACAAACTATTGCCCCTAACAATTTGTCTCAGGCTCGTATGTACACATAGCTTTCAAGTTAATGCATGAGAATGCTAAGCACGAAAATTCTGAGCTTCATGAACATGTGACATCAATATGAACATATAAGAGCAAAAAGTAAGCATGTAAACATGTTAAAGCTAATCCAATCCTCCTCACTAGGCATACTCTCTTCTTTTCTCTCGAACCATGGTTATTCACACATAAGTATATGTAAGTGAAAGATAATGAACTACGAAGAGTAACTTGCATATGTCAAGAAAAGAAAGCTCTTTGTGAATTTTTATGGAAAAACCTCATGTAACAACTATGTGCACCAATGAACCAAAACCATATGCTTACTCTTGAGAAAATCTCCACAAATCAAATTTAACCATCTTAAGAATAATGAAAAAGATCAATAAAAGGGTTGTAATGGGGCTAGGCTAAGAGGTATTCGATATTTGGATAAGGAGGCTCAAAACGTCACCGTGGCCTTTGGCAAAGCTCAAATCTCCTTATGTCTTCTCGCCAAGGGTCAAATTTCATCTTGTTGGACCCTTACTTCATTCTTTTCTTCCCCAAAACATAGTGAATATGAACAAAGGTCAAAATATAACAATAGTAGACCTTCACATATAAACAAAACTCCAAATTCACAACACTTTTCAAAACTAGACTTAGCAAATTACACTTTGAAACCGTGCCTATTTCTTTTCTTTTCTTTCGGACTTGATTTTTCTCTTTTCTTTTTTTTCTGTCCGATTTCAATTTTTTTTCTTCTTTTATTTTCTCTTAGGCACGGCTCACATACAATTTTTCATATACTTTTCTAGTTAAGTCTACCCCACACTTGTTCTTCTTCATCACTTCACGCAAAAACTCCTTCAAAAATCAAGCTTTGCCGACACACAATGGTCAAGACATCACTATACTAAGTTCATGGAAAGTGTTTAAGGGTGATGAAAGAAAAGGCTCAAAGGGGGTTTACTAAGGTGTCCCACGACGGGCTCCAATAGGGCACATGCTTTATTTGGCAATGGTGGTAAACCTAAATGATCTTTATTCAATCACATTCAAAATCAAGGTATTTTATGATATAAACGTTTCGAAAATCAACAAGAGTAAGTTCTAGCATACTAGAGTTCATTAAAAAGCTATGGCACATAGTCATCGAATATTTAAAGATTTATGAGGTTTCATGCTTCCTACGAATCTATCGAATTTTATCTTTTTATCGCTCAAGAAGAAAGCAAATTGGCTCTAAAGCTCACATAGGTTATTATGGAAACAAACTAGCTAAAACATGCATGCTTAATTAATCAACAAGTCCTACATGCTCCTACCAGTGCACATAATCCATGAAACTCACAATTTTAATTGTATGCACAACCATCATCTATGTATGCAAAGAGAAGAAAAACATCATTGACATATTAGGGGCATCCTAAGACTCAAAACAAACAAATTTAAACACTCTATTTTTGTGGAACAATTTTCTGAATTTTCTTTTCTAAACTAAGCACACGAAAATATAAACGGAATACGTTATCCCACCCCACACTTAGAAAATTACATTGTCCTCAATGTAAGCACAAATCTATATCAACGAATTTCCTAAGCATGCAATCGTCTAACACATTCCAACATATCATCACAAACCAAAGACAAAGAGAAGGGTTAAGAAATTGCAAACTCTCGGTGATGGCTCCTTCGTTTTTCTTTGATCGACTTGGGTTGCCTCCCAATTAGCGCTTAAGGTTTATAGTCCGTAGCCTAAACTTCTCACCATGTGTGTTGTGTGTTCATCATGCCATGTGCAGCTCCGCAGTTGGGGCAGCAGCCCCTCTCGGCAGTAGGATTTTCTTGGCAGGCAAGCTTCTCTCGGCAGACGTGTCTGCTTCTCTTGAGGCCTGATTTTGGGTGTGTTCCACTATCCTAATGCAAAAGTGTTCTGAATAAATGTTGTAGTGGATACACAGAGTTTTCCATCGGTATAAAATTCACCTCAATCGGACCAGTGAAAGTATGCTTTGTTTGGCCTTTAATCGGACCTATTGATCTGCCCAGTTCTCTGTTCCGCCAGATTGACCTTCGTGCACTCAAATTGAAACTGGGAGCAGCTCGAGACTCCAAATCCACTTCTGTAAAATTCTACGGAAAGTAGACTTATAGATCTTTCCAACGGTGTATGGCTCACTTTCCCAGGTTTTGTGAGCTGAAAACGGCAACCTTCCAAAGTTGACAGACTGCACTGCCCGAGTTCTGTTTTGGGCAGAAGCTGGTATTTCCTGCACTGTTTCTTCCCTATTCGATCTGCACACACACAAGACACATCAAAACGAACTAAACCAAAAATAAATATAAGAAGAAAAAGTTGAGTTAGAAAAGAATGAGTTAGAAAATCAGAGTTAATATGTTAAAGTTAGTAAAGGTTAGCAACAATTACAAGTTAGAATCAAGTTACAAGTTAAAGTTAGCATCAAAAATTTTCTACAATACATACATGAATTAGCAAAGTTAGAGAAGATTTATACAAAACCGAAAATAAAGCTATACGAAATTTGCACAAATATACAAAGTTAACATTCAAATATAACAAGATTTTATAATCCCCGGCAACGGCGCCAAAAATTGATGAGTCGCCGAAGCGAGCAACAAGCAATAATAACCCTACAATAGTTAGTAGTATAGAATAAGTAGGGATCGTTCTAGCCGGGGATTAAGGGTACCTGAAACATGAGAATGTTAACACAAATATTCACAAACATATATGCACACAATTGTCACACTTATATACATATATACATATTCACACACGAAATTATGGGGGATAAAAGGCTTGGCAGCAAAGCTGCCTCTAAATTTAAGACACGAAAATAAACCTAAACTACTATATACAAGTGATCATCATCTCTCACAAAACATTTAGCACCAAAGACTCTTTAACATGTAGATTTGCATGCAAGAAGGTAAGAGACAAGTATTCAGCATGTTCAAGACTCAACTTAGTTTCGACCACAATTAGAGCGATTAGCCTTTTAACCAATTGTTAGACATCTAATGTTTTAAGATCATGCTATTCGCCTTCGATCCTAAAGTTTATGCTAATCCGGTTTTACACGTTTTAACATTTAAGCACAAGAGTCTAAAATCGAAAACATGCAAACAAGCAAGGTTGTCAATCATCTTATTTAACATGCAAGTTTTAGCTAAGGTTATACCCTAAGTGAGCACAAAAAATCAAAACAACCGTCAGGCCTGTAGTTTTATTCGTTATAACTCGGGTTAGATGAAACCTAACATCTAGATTTACATGCTAGCTTCCAGCCAATACTAATGCTTCGGTTTTTAAGTCACACCCTTAGATTACTAACCAATTAAAATCCTAAACATGCTTCTAATACCACTGCCCTAATTATCCATACATACGAAATCCACAAGTTACATATTACAAATTAGCATGCAAAATCATTGTTCTTGTCGAAACCTAAACATAAATCTAAGCATCGATTCAAACAAGTCTTTAACATACAATTTATAAAACCAAAATCGATTCATACATAGACATATAAACCAACACCAAACATACATGAATGTTTCATAGACAAAACTAAACATAACTAAACAAAAATTACTAAACCGAAAGAGGGGAGTGGATCACACTTTGAGACACCTTGAGAGCTTCAAGTCGTGTGGATCCGGCGATGTGTGGAGGCTGGGGTGAGGCTGCACGGCAGTGAGTCACGTCGGCAGTAGGTTATGGAGGAGAAGTTCCAAGATTCAGCAAAGCAGAAACTTGGTTGAGGTGAGGTGAAGGTGGTTTTCGGTTTAGGTTTTTGTCTAGGATCTTTGGGGAATTTTGGTAGAGTTTAGGCCTTGTGTTAAAGCTTGAGATGAGATGATTTTTCTGTAGGAAAACATGGCTATATATAGAGGCAAATTCGGCAGAAACCCTAGGTAGAAAACCTAGTCCAAATCGGCAAAGGCAATCCTTGTGCAACAAGGTTTTGGTTCCTTCCTTTCTTGGTTCTTCTAGGAAACTTCTTTTTCTGATTTTCTTCCTTGGATTGGGCTGCATATCTTCATGGACTTCGTGTGTAGGCTTGACAACTCCATTTGGTGAGCTTGATCCATGGAAAAATGCCCCAAACCCGCAAGAACACAAGACCGGCAGCAACTCGGCTGGAATGACCTTGCTCCAGTTAATCCGACATATCTCCCTTCTCGGAGCTCCAATTGATACGATTCAAAGTCTCAGATAAACTAGACACATATAGCCATCTCCCCATAAAATATCTCGATCAAATTCCTTGTGAATCGTCGGGAATGATTTTTCGAAGTTGGATCAAAGTCCCAGGAAAATCCTGGAAGCCCCTGGATTGGTTTGCTCAAACTGCTGTTTTGCAGCCATCGTTTGGGTGACTTACCGAACTCCAATTGATCTGAAATTTTAACACAACATTCCTCAGTATATGAATAATAAGCACACCAAATTTCATTAAATTCGGACAAGGATAGATCGCACTTTTGCTCATCTCAAAATCACGAAAAAGACACATTTTTCACTATTTTCCAGATTTCTCAAACTTAGTCATTTTTCGGATTCTTAACCATTTTTCACCAAACTCTACCAAATTAACACTAAACTATATTATGACTCAATCTTAGACATATAAGGGTTAAACAAAGCATAAACGAGGGCATAAGCATATAATATCGTTGCACATTATGCTCCTATCAACAAGCTCAGGCAAAATGTCCATTCATTGTAATTCAGGGCAGCATTTACAAAAAAAATAAAAAAACGGTGGGCGGGAGTGTACAAAGTCTGGAGTCTGTTAGAGCACTTCCGCCCGCTCCCCCTCTTCAGTAGGAGCTCCTTCAGCAGCAGTTTCTCCAGCTGCGTCTTCATCGGCCGGCTCAGTGCCACCGTCCACAACCTCTTTTTCATCCGCCTGTGGCAGCAGTAACTTTGAGACGTCAAGATAGCCCTTACTCTTCCAGTCGTCATAAGCATTGGCTATCCCCGCCTCCCGAGCCTGTCCTAGCATATCAAGAAAATCAGCGATGTCCTGATACTTCTTCACTGCCCGCTGGTACAGCTTCGGGTCATTTTCATCGACTGCTCCACCGGCAGAAGCGGATACCGTTGCCACCTCCCGCTGGAGCTCCTAGACATTGGCCTCCAGCTCGGCCCTCTCCTCCTCCATACCCTTCTTCTCTTTTTCAAGAGCCTCGACCTGGGCCTCTAGCTTGGCCACTTGCTTCCTGGCCCTCTCCTCCAAGCGGGCCTTCTCCCGTTGGAGCTTGGATTTCTCCAACTCCAAAAGGTCCCGGGCGCTCGTTAACGCCGCCACCTGCTTCTTCAGCTCCGACAGGTCTTCACTTGCATCCGACTGATACAAGTGGTACAACAGCTACAGTTTAACAGGCACCGGTTATAAAGCAACAAAGCACGAAATAATGTTGAACGAATACCAGTGGAAAACTATCCTTACCTAGAGGACCACCTCCTTGGTTTTCAGCCGATTCTCCTTCGGTCGCTCTCCCAGAGCCACAATCTTCTCTAGCTCCATCCCCTGCACATCCATGAGCAGCCTCCAAGCGAAAGAGTCGCCCGGGCCCGCTGCAGGATCCTTCTCCACCTCCGATGCTTCTGTTCCGGCAGCAACAGACCTACAGGCAGCAGGAACATCGCCTTGGGCGGTAGTGGGAGCACTACGTGTCAGCTTCAGCCGCTTGGCCAAGCTCTCACCAACAGGCTGGCCGGTGAAGGTAACAATCGTGGACGCTGGCATCTCCCGGGACCTCTTCCTCCTTTCACCCAGGTCAACCTGTAAAGGAGAAGATTGGACGGCAGCTAGTGGGGACCTGGTGACTATTGGCACCAGACCCAACCGTTGTGGAATCTTGGAAGCACCACCGGGCGACTTTGACGGCCCAACAACAGCCTTCCTCCTTGGTTTTCAGCCGATTCTCCTTCGGTCGCTCTCCCAGAGCCACAATCTTCTCTAGCTTTATCCCCTGCACATCCATGAGCAGCCTCCAAGCGAAAGAGTCGTCCGGGCCCGCTGCAGGATCCTTCTCCACCTCCGATGCTTCTGTTCCGGTAGCAACAGACCTACAGGCAGCAGGAACATCGCCTTGGGCGGTAGTGGGAGCACTACGTGTAAGCTTCAGCCGCTTGGCCAAGCTCTCACCAACAGACTGGCCGGTGAAGGTAACAATCGTGGACGCTGGCATCTCCCAGAACCTCTTCCTCCTTTCACCCAGGTCAACTTGTAAATGAGAAGATTGGACGGCAGCTAGTGGGGACCTGGTGACTATTGGCACCAGACCCAACCGTTGTGGAATCTTGGAAGCACCACCGGGCGACTTTGACGGCCCAACAACAGCCTTCCCCAGTCTAGAAGCTTCTTGGGGTCCCGAAGTGTGAGTCTTCACGCGCATTAAGGCATAATCCTTGTTCGCAACGTCCAGTGAGACCGGTTTGTCATGTACAGTCAATCCCCCGATTCGCCGGTCAACCGTGGACCGCCCAGCGGAGTCCCCCCTTTCCCTTAGCTTCGAGACCAGATCGTTATTGTCCATTGACAACGTCTCGTGAGATTTAATTGCCGTCCTGCAAAATGTCCATTTATTGTAATTCAGGGTAGCATTTACAAAAAAAATAAAAAAACAGAGGGCGGGAGTGTACAAAGTCTGGAGTCTGTTAGGGTACTTTCGCCCGCTCCCCCTCTTCTGCAGGAGCTCCTTCAGCAGCGGTTTCACATGCGGCGTCTTCACCAGCCGGCTCAGTACCACCCTCCAGAACCTCTTCTTCATCCGCCTGTGGCAACGACAACTTTGAGACTTCAAGATAGCCCTTACTCTTCCAGTCGTCATAAGCATCGGCTATCCCCGTTTCCCGGGCCTATCCCACTAGATCAAGAAAATCAGCGCTGTCCTGATACTTCTTCACTGCCCGCTGGTACAGCTCCGGGTCATTTTCATCGACCGTCCCGCCGGCAGAAGCGGATACCGTCACCACCTCCCGTTGGAGCTCCTCGACCTTGGCCTCCAGTTCGGCCTTCTCCTCCTCTAGACCCTTCTTCTCTTCTTCAAGAGCCTCGACCTGGGCCTCCAGCTTGGACACTTGCTTCCTGACCCTTTCCTCCAAGCGGGCCTTCTCCCGTTGGAGCTTGGATTTCTCCAACTCCAAGAGGTCCCGAGCGCTCGTTAATGCCGCCACTTGCTTCTTCAGCTCCGGCAGGTCTTCACTTGCATCTGACTGATACAAGTGGTACAGCAGCTACAGTTTAACAGGCACCGGTTAGAAAGCAACAAAGCACGAAATAATGTTGAACGAATACCAGTGGAAAACTATCCTTACCTGGAGGGACACCTCCTTGGTTTTCAGCCGGTTCTCCTTCGGTCGCTCTCCTGGAGCCACAATCTTCTCCAGCTCCATCCCCTGCACATCCATGAGCAGCCTCCAAGCGAAAGAGTCGCCCGGGTCGGCTGCAGGACCCTTCTCCACCCCCGCTGCTTCTGTGCCGGCAGCAACAGACCTACAGGCAGTAGGAACATCGCCTTGGGCGGTAGTGGGAGCACTAAGTGTCAGCTTCAGCCGCTTGGCCAAACTCTCACCAACAGAACGTCGGGTGAAGGTAACAACCGCGGACGCCGGCATCTTTCGAGACCTATTCCTCCTCTCACCCAGGTCATCTTGTAAAGGAGAAAATTGGGCGGCAGCTAGTGGGGACCTGGAGACTATGGGCAACGGACCCAACCGCTATGGAATCCTGGAAGCACCACCCGGCGGCTTTGACGGCCCAGCAACAGCCTTCCCCGGTGTAGAAGCGGCTTGGGGTCCCGAAGCGTGAGTCTTCACGCGCATTAAGGAGTAATCCTCCGCAACGTCCAGTGAGACCGGTTTGTCATGTACAGTCAATCCCCCGGTTCGCCGGTCAACCGTGGACCGCGCAGCAGCGTCCCCCCTTTCCTTTAGCTTCGAGACCAGATCCTGATTGTCCATTGACAGCGTCTCGTGAGCTTTAATTATCGTCTGGGAAGATACACTTGCAGAACACAAGGCGAGTATATTAGGCAACACCAATACGGTCAACAGGATCAGCAATACATCCTACATGCCACCACCCATGAGGACTCCCCCCCCAGGTGACATAGTTCTAGCACCTCCCGCCGGATGAAGTTGTAGGAACTCCACTCTAGGTCCGACCAGCACCCAAAAACCCGGGCGATCCTATCTCTCTCCAATTCATATAAGCGATACGACTAATCACCGATCGGTTGAAAGGCACCAAGGACCCGGCAAGACCTACTTCTCTTCTCCCCCCCCCCCCCCCCCCCCCCCCCCCCTTTGCCATTACCACATTCTTCCTCCAGTTATTGTTGAGCCAGGAGGGCAAGCGGGTTATCACCGGCTTAAAATCCCAGGCAAAAAAGCTTACACAGCCCCGGGCCTTTCTCTTCTTTAAGTATGTCACCTGGTTCAAGGCCCGAAACTGATTCATCGTAGGGCAACTCATGTCACTCAGCTAGTAGAAACAGCCCAGACTCAGTAGTTGCCTCCACTGGTTCCCGGGCAGGTGTGCCAGTGATATCTTGATGGTACTCAGCAGGTACTGCACAAAATCCGGCAGCGGGAGTGATAGCCCATGCCGGAATTGGTCCTCATGAACGGCAACCCAACCATCCTCCGGGTTGCAAGCCGACTCTCCGGAATATAGGGCTGCAGATCTACCTCTCTGGGAATATTCCACCTCCCCCGAAAAGCAGAAATCTCCCCGGGAGATAAAGATCCCTCCGGCTCATTACAACTTATGGTTTTATCCCCATCCACAATTATGTGGCGCGGGGCCCCTCCCTGGTGGGTAGTGCCCAAGGACACTCCGTACGGAGCATCCTCCTGTCCCAGCGACCCGGATGTCGACGCCTCACCAGTCGAGCGAGCGTTGGGGTTAGGCCCCGAGGAAGAGGAGGCAAACCAGTCCTCCATCCTCTCTTAGTTGTCCCTCACCGGTCGCCTGGCGGCCGATCCGGAAACCTCACTGGAGCTCCCAGAATCCATGTAAACTAAAAAAAAAAAAACCCTTGTCCGATCAGAAACACGATCTAAAAAAAACCCACAACCACCGCAGGCCAACACGAAGCATATTGTGCCCCAGCACAGCCCACACCGGGCGATAGGAATCTCAGCCGAAAGTTCTCGGTTCTCTGAGAGTTCTGGTACTACAACGGTCCTATCCAAAGGGCTAATCTAAATACCACAAAACGCTCATCGGATCCACCCACGAACAGATAAGGGGGAGGAGAAACAATTTCAGAATCACAAAGGACTGAGATTCACCGATTAGTGTGCACGATGACGCAAACGCAACAGTTGAAAAACACCGAGCAATTGTGTTGAGCCAGGCTAAACAAGGGATCAGTTCTCAGCCAAACGGAAAACACACGAAGAGGCAAGGGTTTATATGCAGGCACAGGGCCCTTGAATTTCCCCCCCAAAACTACTCAGTAAGGTAACTCAAGCGTCGACGGATCCGGGCCATCCATCTCTAACCGTCTCCTACCGGCACGTATCCCAGTATTGGTAACTTCCCAGGTTATCATAACTGATGAGACTGATGGAACACCCCCTTCAATGCATGTCAGTCACCTTCCTCGCATGCGGAGGGTAGTTGAAAGAGCAGGGGGCATACTTGAACCGCCCCGCCTAGAGCCTACTCCACCTAGCGCTGAAATACTCCAACATATCGAGGTACCCCGTAGGATTCTTATTGTTACCCCGGAAATATTCCAACAAGTACGGGGCAATCTAACATATATCCCAACGGTACGGGGTATTCCACCGGTTGAATTTATTCAACATTCACAGGCACAGTTAGATACCCCACCGGGAGAGGTATTCCTCTAGTACAGGAAACCTCTTCCCGCAAGCTAAAAACCCTGCATCAATATTATGTACAGGCTATGATATTCCAACTGTAGTGCCTTCTCCAGTTCAAACGGTTTCCTAGTCCTCGATCCATCCAACTTCGACTATTGGATGCGGTATTGCACCGACCATGATCACACTTTCTTACCGCTCTCCTATGGAATAACCTGTTCAGCGAACTGAGACATTCCTATGGACACATGTGTACGACCTAACGGATCTAATATACCACTGGGCTTCACCCTGGGAGACCTGATCCTCTCATACAGGACAACTCTTCCCGCAGGCTAAAAACCCTGCACAATACCTCAGGCCTGTAAGAACAAAGGCTGGGAAACCAATCGGGAATGTTGACCGGTGCCAACACGGGACCGCTTCACCCAGGGAGACTTGATCCTTTCATACAAGACAACTCTTCTCGCAGGCTAAAAACCCTGCACATCCTATATGCTTGCAGAAACAAAGGCAGCAGGAAATGTAAGGGATAGCAACCAAGGGCTACTCCTGGCAACGCCAACCCACCGGGAGACTTGATCCTCTCATACAGGACAACTCTTCCCGCAGGCTAAAAACCCTGCACATCCTATATGCTTGCATAAACAAAGGCAGCACGAAACGTAAGGAACGGCGGCCGAGGCTCTCTTGGCCACGCCACCCACCGGGACCTCCTCTAACACCGGGCAGGTTCTCCGATTATACATTTCACCACGTCATCCATTGTTTAAGTCAACCGATGCCCTCTGCGGCTACGGTTATAAAACATGGGAGACTCGATCATCACATTCGCTATACTCACCGGGTTTCCCCGGAACATAGCATGGCAGATTTCAACGCTACATTATCATCTCACGTACTGCATCTGGTACCCATATGCAACTGTCCGCACCAATATCATCACCATGCACTCATCACATTATGCATCATCATAACAGGTTTATCAGAACGCCCGGCCAAGCCCAATCTTAAACGCGGACTTGGGGGGCTAAGGTACCAGCGGGTCTGCGGGCCTATAAATGAAGACAAATTTAAGTCCCCATTCAAGATGACACTTGACCGGGAACTTCGGGGACTTGTTGACAGTAGTCATAGAGAGACTACCCTGGCCCCCAAACCCGCAGTCAGCACTCCTGGACCTGGCCCAGGGCCCGGGGGCAGAGCATGAACACGTGCACCCGTGCCCGGACAAGTCTTACCTGCGATCTGGGCCCGGGAACCGGGGATGGCAGCTCCCCAAACAGGAGCCGGAACAATACTATAATATGTGCAGAAGGGGGCCAGTCCCACATCGAAGGGTGAAGCCAGTCCTCACATCCGGCAGCCTATATAAGGGTCCAAACTGCTATCATTAAGAGGTAATCAATACTTCAACTACTCATTCCTGCTTAAGTTATCAGTTTATTCCAACTATACTGACTTAGACATCGGAGCGGAATAGACCGGCCCCGCCCGGTATTCCCTTAGTTAGCAGGATTTGCAGGTAGGAGTCACACCAAGATCCACCAGTATCTCTGAGTCTACGGATTCGGACAGAAACATATTCGTTAGTGATAAAATATGAATTTGTCTTCTCCGGTATGAGGGTTACAAATTCATGTAATCATCTGCTTAAATTGGTTATGGTGTGAATAAGAAATTGTCACCCAAAACATGCTTAAATTGGTTATGGTGTGTACCTGTTTTAACGTTTGAAATGGAATTCATTGAGGATATAGTTATGACATATGAATTAGAATTCATTTCTGAATTTAATTATTATGTAACGACTATAACTTATGATATGAAATTCATTTTTGAATTATTGGCAATTAAAGTAGTAGCTTGATTTCCCCATATATAAAGAGCGACTTATTCTTTTGTTCAATCATATCGAGAAATACAAACACACCGAGAGCACTCAACTTTCTCCTCTTCTCAAAATCGTTATCTGCTCTACTCTTCTTGTTTTCATTCTGGTGATAGATAGAATGCACAAGTAGTTCGTAGGTGTTCTTATAGCAGTGCAGCCACAAGAACTCGAAAGTTAGTTGTATCCTGGGAGACGAACACTAAAAAGTCTTTTTGCACCGATAGAGGCGGTGTAATTGTCTTAAGGAAAGTGTGTGATACACACGACTTGACTTCAACAAATCAAATTCCTTATCTTTTCCAACATCCGTCAGTAATTATTGATATTCTTTATTTATAATTATTATTTTAATTATAAATTAATTTTAGGTATCATATTTACAAAATCAAAACCCCTAGCCTCTTTTTCCTTACAATTTTCTACTAAACCAATTAGAAAATACAAAGCCTAGTCTTGAAGCTAGTGAGCCAAGCCAATTAGAGAGGGCGGCTACTACCCGTTTGGATTTTCTCAAAAAAACAAAAAAAAAATATTCTTACAAATCAGCTTGCATGTTTTATTAATCGACGGTATTGGCGGCTCTCTCTCTACGGCTTGTTTGAGAAAAGTCTAGGTTAATCAGTTGCATATTGCTGACTACGGGGAAGGCGCGCGCAGTGGCTTAAGAGATGAAAAATATTTGTTAAGAAAAATCTCCATCGACCAAGAACAAAACCACTCCGGCAGTGTCTTAAGAGAAGAAAGAGGGGCGGCTAGAGACTATTCTCTGTTATATACATTTCCTTTGGTAATCAAGACAACTGAAACACCTTAAATTAACCTTATAGATGTGCAGTTCCACCAGTGCTTGCGTAGCTATTTCAGTATAAATAGCAAGGCAGAGTAGAGCACTTCAACTCATCCAAGCCATTATCCAGTAGCTAATTCAGTATACAAAAAGTTCTGCACTACATTATCGAGTTTGTTATCAAATGTCTATCCAAGTTTCAGCATCTCAAGCCCCAACTCCAGATGTCGTCACTTGTACTGAGCGACCTTCATCTAATTTTATCCCAACTATTTGGGGCGATCATTTTCTCTCTTATGCTACCACAGTACGATTTTTATAAATTACATGTCTGTAGACACGCATAGTTTTCCTCAAGTAGCAATATATTCTTAGTTATACTTGCATATTCAGTTGGGATTCATTTTATAAGCCAAACTGTAACATTGCAGTACCATTTACGAACACCCTTTAATTCCGAAAATCATACGGTAGTTCATTTCTTCAATTTGCTTGTGTAGGAAGTTGACGTTACACTTGAGCACCCCGTCCAAGAACTGAAAGAAGAGGTGAGGAGGATGCTAATTGATCCCCTTCAAGAACATTCACAACAATTAGATTTGATTGATGACATTCAACGTCTAGGCGTGGCTTATCATTTTAAAAATGATATTGATGAAATATTGAAACAAATTCACCACGATTACTCTTGTGGTAGTGATGATGACCTCTACACTACTGCTCTCCGCTTTCGACTGCTTAGACAACAAGGTTATCGCACTTCATGTGGTAAGTTAACTGCATGTTAAATTTTGTGTCATTTTCAATCACTCGCCTTATATTACTAATATAAGATATAATTGATTGGACTTTTGTCAAATTTTATATACTCATTTCAGTTTCTATGCTCATATATATATATATGCATGCCAATATATTTACTGAACACATGAAATTTCGCTCTCTCTCTCTCTGTATGTATGTGTCTATATACATATATGTAGATAGATAATTAAGATGATATATAGAGGCTCATCTAATTGATTGGTTGGTAATGCAGATGTGTTCAACAAGTTCAAGGAAGGAAATGATTTTAAGGCATCTCTTTTGAGTGATGTATCAGGACTATTGAGCTTGTATGAAGCCACCCATCTTAGGATACAAAAAGAAGACATACTCGAAGATGCATTAGCCTTCACCACCACTCATCTTGACTCGATGAAAAACAGTTTAAGCCCTGCACTTTTGGAGCAAGTATCTCATTCCTTAAACCAGCCACTATGGAAGGGCATCCCGAGGGTGGAAACAAGATATTACCTGTCAACCTACCCAGAAATAGATTCATACAATGAAAATCTCCATACTTTTGCAAAGTTGGATTTCAACTTACTGCAGCGAATCCATCAAAAGGAATTGTGTGAAATTTCAAGGTTAAGAATTACCTGTGAAACTGTATATTTACTAAAGATTTAATTAAAGAAATACTAGTTGGTTTTACCAATATCTAAATGATTATGAAATTTGATTGTAGGTGGTGGAAGGACTTGGACGTGAGCAACAATTTCCCTTTTGTAAGAGACAGGATTGTCGAATGTTACTTCTGCTGGGTTTTAGCAGTGTCCTACGAACCTCAGTTTTCCCTTGCTAGGAGGGCATCATGCAAGGTCACTGCCGTTGTATCTATTATCGATGACATTTATGATAACCATGGCACATTCGAAGAACTAGAGTTATTTACTGAAGCCATTCAGAGGTTAATATTTTATCTAACAAGTTTAATAGCAATTTGGGTACGTCAAGATACACCGGCTAACTTCTCAATTGTTTGTTGATCGATTAGATGGGATATTTGTGCCACAGAACCATTGCCAGATTATATGAAAATATGTTATAAGGCAATGTTAGAAGTCTTTACAGAAATTGAAGAAGAGCTTGCAAAAGAGGGAAAGCTGTATCAGGTCCCCTACGTTAGAGATGTGGTAAGCCCCATCCACTACTTCTTGATTATTGTCTATACTACAAATAAAACATAACTAAGATTAAAAAAAATTAAGAAGAATAATTCTTCTTATGAAAGAAAAAAAAAAAGGCTTTAAAATGATTGATATTGTTTCAATGTTAATAAGCTCTTTTGTTATATATATACAGATGAAAAATCAAGCTATATACTACTGTCGTGAAGCTAAATGGTTCCACCAGAAATACATACCAACATTGGAAGAATATATTTCCCTATCAGTAATGTCCTCAGGCTACCCAGTGCTTGTAACCAGTTCTTGCATTGGCTTGGGAGGTGATGTTGCACAAGATTCCTTCGATTGGCTTGCCACTTTTCCCAGGCCTTTGAAACAGTCTGCTATAATTGCTCGACTTGCGAATGACGTAGTGTCTCACAAGGTACGTATGCACAAAATTAGACCAACTATTATTCTCCTTCTATGATTACGACAACTATTTAAATTTCAGCATTTAAATCTAGACCGTCATGTACCAAATGTCTCTTTTGTAGTTTGAGCAAAACAGAGGGCATGTTGCTTCAGCTGTAGAGTGCTACATGAATGAATTTGGTGCCACAGAAGAAGAAGCAAGAGTCGAATTGTGTAGACAAGTGAGTGATGCGTGGAAGGACCTGAACGAATCGATCCTCCTCCCTAATGTTGTTTCAAGGCAAGTGCTTAATCGGATT
The DNA here is from genome assembly GCA_963682095.1 of Potentilla sterilis. Taxonomy (NCBI): domain Eukaryota; kingdom Viridiplantae; phylum Streptophyta; class Magnoliopsida; order Rosales; family Rosaceae; genus Potentilla; species Potentilla sterilis. The sequence continues at coordinate 45,427,868 of OY821755.1, read as the reverse complement.
CTATATTTTACGTGTACCATAGATGTTGTCTACAAGTATGGAGATGGTTACACTGCTCCGGATGATATACTGAACAATCATATGTCTTCCACACTTATCGAACAAGTGCCTGTGTGAAATGCTTCTTCATCGATGTTTCAAGTGATATTGTTAATTATTGTTTAAAATAAACAAGCTCCGTGTACGAGCTTGGTTTCGTGGGACTATGCTCCATCTCTCATTCTTGCACGCTATAATAAATAGACACCGCTTTGGTCTTCCGAATTCTTGTTTTTGTAAGTCTCATATTTGTATTACATTGTCTATGAGCGAGGTTTTGGTTTTGATCCCCCTCCTCCTTCCCTAATAAAGTCTATTATATGAAAACACAATAAATTGTTATGAACTGGCCACGAGTACTCCAATTGTGATATCCTCGAGATACATGTAGAGAAGTAGCTAGAGATCACAAGCAACAAAAGAAAGGGAAAATCACTTAAACTATACCCTAATTATTGCCTCTTTTGAATGGTATTATTTATGCGATTTTCTCTTACTAAAAGGTAGACGGAAAGTCTTTGTGAAGACCACAACTAGTGTTGCCTCCATATCAACGAAGACAAACTTTTAGAGCTTTACAATTACAACGTGTTATTTCTTGTTGATTTATATATTGTAGTACTTAAGATAATGACATAGCTGGAATTCGAATGAATTTATGCATCAATTTAATTTAGGGAAGAAAACTATTCATGCATCAATTTAATTTAGGGAAGAAAACTATTCATGCATCATAAAAAAAACTCAGAATAAATTCATTACTTTGAAAAAAAAATTGAAGTTGTTATTACTAATTATGCAAACGGTCACATCGAGATTTGACCATGGATATGGATTTGTAGTTGCTTAGATGGTTACATCGAAGTCCAGAACTTCCATATCTGGAGCAAGTTGCCTATAGCCTCCAAAATCTGCGACTGAGATTGACATGTGCTTCATCATTCATTCTCTTGCATATATTGAATCCCATGTTCTGATGACTCTATATATATCTCTTGTATGTGTTTATACATGCTTGATTGCTTTCCAAGTCTTGAACCAGTCTTTCGTCGATCCTTATTGATAACAGGGTTCATTATTGGCTTATCCTTGTTGACATGTGGGTTTCGAGCTTTAGAGCTTTACAGGCTTTCACTTTAGAAGTGATGGGGTGTTTCCATTGAGATGGCGAAGGTCGCAGGGTAGATTCGTGGTCATGGTGGCAAGGCTCAACCGTGCTCGGAGTTAACAGGAGTTGTGTGCTTCCATAGGGCGGGGGAAACGTCATGATGGATGGCGGCACTGTCAAATTGTGGCTTGTTGTGCTTCCATAACACGAATTTTTTTATTTTTTTTTATTTTTTGTGATTATTACTTTATATATTCACTAAGACCTAAAGGAAGTGTATAAATTATTATATTATGAATTTAGCGATGTTTTTAGTAATGAACACTGGATCGAGTCAGGAGGAGTCAGAACCCTAGGGTTTCGTGCAAGAGGGTGGCGGCGATCTCTGATTTCTACCTACATTGGGAGCCCTTCATCGTCGTTGTTGGCGTGTGAAGGTGGATCGGGATCTCAGCAAGGACTGGACTCACCCGACATTTCGGTATTTTTTGGGGTCGACTTTGTTGTGGTATAACGGCAACGTCTTCGAGGTGGTGGTGTATAGTGTGGCTACCGTGGACTTCGCGTACTCTACAGGAGGTGTTAGAGCAGTGATTCTCGTCGTGCTTGCATCACTGGTCCATTCTGAGCGATGAAGGAGTGTTTGACCTCGCCGACGTCAAGGTCGTTGTTGGCGTGCCGACATCAACGTGTTTTCCCATTAGATCCAAGGTGGAATAAAACCAGGGAGTGACCGCCGTTGCTCTGATGGCAGAAGATCGGGGCCGCCCACCGAAACGGTGTGGGCGGTGGTGACTCGGCAAGAAGGAAGGCATGGAGGAAGAGATGGGCTCTTGGGCTTCAGTTTTTTTTTTGGGCTCCAACTTTGGGCCTTTGGGCTACTCTCTTTCTTTTTTATTTCTTGACATTTTTTTTTGTTTTTAGTTTGAGTTATTCATCTCTTTAGATGATGTTTAAGTTTCATGCTTTGAATAAGGCTCTTTGTGTAATAACCCGATTTTAATTATTTAATTATTTATAAATTTATCGTAATTAATGGGAGGATGATTTATGAAAATTTGTATTTCGTACGCTTTTAATCAGTCGTTGCGCAACGTCGGAAGTGATTCGGAGAGTTAAAATCCCAAAAACATTTAAATTTCGATGGGTTAAAAGTTGACTTTTTATCCGTTGTAAAATTTGAAAATTTTCTTTCAGAAAAGTCATAGAGCTCGATGATATGAGTTCGTAGACACGCGGCACACGTGAAACGGACGTCGTATGAAGAAGTTACGACTTGTTGAAGTTATTTCCAAAATCAGAAATTTCTATAAATAGAAGAAAAAAATATCAGAAAAAAGAAAGTTTCCGAAAATATCTGAAATTTTCAAAAATATCGCGATTTCACTGTTCACCTTTCCATTTTCGCCGCCGGAGCTTTCCTTGCTCTGTTCTCCGTCGTCCGGCCACACCACGGTGCGTGCCACCCATCAAACTACTCTTCTCTCTCTTCTCTTTCGTTTGAGCCAAGGATCGCGCCAAGTTATCGCCTGTGCGCGACGCAACCTCTCCCGATAGCTTCTGTCGCTGTCGGTGGCGGAGCAGCAGCCGCTCCGGGTGAAGCCGGGGCTCGAGGTACCCATCTTCTGGTTACTCTCCTTCCTCTGAGCACGTCTGTGCCAGCCTCGAGGTCCACATCGAAGGGGGGTAGCGGATGAGCTCGAGATTCATTTCCACTTTGCTGCGGCGTTTCCGGCCACTTTCCGGCCGTATCCTCGGGAGTTGCAGGTAGATTTCAAATCCTTGAACCTTGATCTACATGTTGGTGGTCTTGGTTGCAGGTTTGGGTAATGTTTTGGTGGCGGCGCGTGGGGCCCACGCGTAGCCACTTTGAGTGGCATGTGGTGGCGCGTTTTGGGGGTTTTTGGGGTAGTAGTGTGTTCTGTTGTATCGTGCTCGTCGATACGAGCGCGGGGATATATTATTTGCATGATTTGGCTGCCGTATAACCAAGTTATGCATTTTTGAATCCGATGTTAGGCGATTTTTAGTTTACGAGCATATCGGCCTAAAATTTAGTGCTTGGTGTTCGATGCTATGGTCGACTAGGCAATCTAGGAGCCTTGAGAGGCTCCGAAGGAGGTTTGTCGTGTGTTGGCAAGCCTCGGGGTTAAGGGTTATGTGATCAGAGCGAATTATAATATATATATTTTTTAAATTGAAGCTAAGTTTTGATAATGTCGCTTAGGTGATTGACCGTGCGTGAATATCTCACCTTTGTGAAGTTGAAGACACAGCGAGAGTAATTAAGGTGAGTAAAGCTCACAGTGTTCGTATATAATACGAGTTAATTTATAGTAAATGGATCATTACATGTGAAATTGTTTTATGAAAATAAATATTTGTTTTAAATTGAATGAACTTGATCGACTACGGTTCATTGGTAAGTAAAATGATTTTAATATAAAAAAATAATTTTTAAAGTGTTTTAGATCAGTGACTATAGTTGGTATTAGTTGACTATTCTTTAGTGAATGTCTACTTGTGTGTATATATATATATATATATATTGAGAGTGTGCAATTGGGTGAATTTATTTTGTCTTTGGACGGTCACCGTTGTGACGTTTTATTTTGTCTTCGGATGGTCACTGATGTGACGAGGCATTTATATCGGGAACCAAGCCTTTGGCGAGTGATTAGTTACGATCAGTTAGAGCTGTAGTTTGTATGTCGTTGCACGTCATGAGGGGTAACCAAGTTGGGGTTATCTGGGTCTCATGCGCGCATGTATTGAAAGAGTAATTGTTGAATTACTTCTTTATTGGTTGATTGTGCAGTACGAGTTTATAATTTTCGAGTTGTGAATGTTTTGGAATAGTGATTTCCAATTGTTGTTTTAATTATATTACCCTGAATTTGTTTGTTTTACACACATGAGCTTTAAAAGCTTACCGGGTTCGTGTTTACAACCCGGTGCACCAATTGATGGTGTAGGGGTTAGACCTGCAGGTGAGGACCAGTAGCCAGGAGGCGGCATCTAAGTCGCACGGCTAGTAGGTGTGAACCATGGTCTAGCTTGTATTTATTTTTGGGTTAGAGAGTGATAGCGTGAAACTTTATTTTACATCTGTTTATTTGTCGTAGACATTTGATGATGTAATAATTTGAGTCTATTGAGCCACGCATTTGAACTCTGATATTATACTTGGTTATTTGTAAGATAACTTTTAAGTATTTGAGTTTATTTTGTAAATTTTCACGTTGTCGAATTTGGATTTTTATTATCCGAAACTCGGGGTGTGATAAGGTTGATTTGGACAATATCTCCATTAATATCATTTGGTAGTTATTGGCTTTTCGCCAATTGGAAATTTGAAATACAAGTCCATTACCGTAACATAAATAAATAAATAAAAACCATAGGCTGGGCTGGGACAAAAAAAAATTATTATTTAATCAGAGTTATTAATTTATCGAACATTCATTTCGAGGTTTAATTGTAGTAGTTTAGACTTTATACTAGAATTTTTTTAGAAGATGTAGCTAGTAGTGCAAACCTTGTGCTTTGTAGGAGTTACTAAGGATCATTTTCTTTGACCTAGTATGGTCGTATAATTTTAATCAACCGATTTGATTTGTTACCTTCAAATAGTAAAAACATTCTATTCTCCTCTGTTGGAAGTATATATGGTACACCGCCAAGCATGTTTGGCGACCTCATGGACCTTGCAACAGGCGTCATAGGTCCTACTTCCGGCACTCAGCGGGTAGACTGCCCCAACTACATCTCCATTGTTCCACATCACCGGTGCCACACTCGGAAGCCGTGCCACTGGGCTCCTGGAATAGCTTCGTGAGTAGGAAAAGTGGGTTTGCATCCCACATTGGAAACATTGTAAAGGAGGGAGCCTTCCTTCCCTATAAATAGAAGGCTTTCCCCTTAGAGTTAGAGATCTTGGATACTTGCTACTCTTGGCATGTAACCACCACCGATGGCTTATTAGCCGGCTATACTATATTCCAAGTGGACGTAGCCGTGCCCTCCGATGGCACGGTGAACCACTATACTTGCCCTTGTCTATTTATAGCTTTATTATTATGCTTCTGTCAGGCCTACGAGTTTGTGCGGAAACAATTGACGCCGTCTGTGGGAACTATACTAAAAGTTTATTGTGCTCTACTGGTTGTGTTACCCGGACAGAAGGTCCAAACAATCAAACTGGCCTACAGTCTTTTTTCTTTTCATCCGGGTTAGCAAGCCAGCCCAGCCCGGTCAGCAAGGGACAACCGGACAGTGGCCCAGCAGCAGCCCAATCATGGTCAACGGGTCAAGGTTGCCGAGCGGGTCAACCTCCGGTTGAAACTTCTCTGGGCACCCACTGCCGTCGCAATCCGGTGCGGTCGTCTTCTCCGGGCTCCGATGCGCAGTCTCCTCCGGGTTCGGCCAGCAGCGGCAACGGGTCACTCGCCTCCGGTTCGGGCCCTTTGCGTCATTCGCCTCCGGGTCCGGTCAACGCTAGGGCGCGGGAGCTCGAGGCCAGCTACAGCGGCTAGGTGAGGCACCGGAGAGACGGTCCGGGTCGGCAACACCGGTATTCGAAGTTCGCTCGCAAGCTCAGCATAGGTCACGGGGGGCTAGAAGCATGACGCTCGTACTCCTCCTCTCCTAGTACTGCTGGCTCCTCCTCCGGTTTGGCTCCTCGCCGCTGGGTCTCCCTCCCCAGCCGATGGGTCTCCTCACCGAGCAGTCATCTTCATCTCCAAAAGGTGGCTCTCCTCTCCGGGTACCGCTAGGCCTCCCTCTCCGGTCTTCTTCTTCTTCGGGCACCTTCCTCCCCGGACGTATCACCACGGGACCGGTCGGTCATGGTTTCTCTCCGGAACCGGTGGCTCCCTCTCCGGCACACCGATGGCTTCGCCTCCTCCGATGCGGTCATATCCTCCGGTGCGGTACGGTCGTTGTAATAGAGGGAGAAGAAGAAGAGAAAAGGGCGGGAAAGACAGAATTCAAAAAAAAAAAAAAAAGGGGTAACCCGCCCGATCAACGGGCCCAGCGGGTCAGCAGGTTGGGCCGGGCCGGGTCAAGCTCCAGCAGTTTCACTAGGAGCCGATCTTCTCTTGGCACCCAAAAATCTCCTTTGGGCACCCGCTCTCAGCAGCGAACCAACAATTGATCACTTCTAACAGAGCTAAGTATTCTAACTCGTTTGTTATTACTCAACGCATGCTTCACCTGTGCATAATCTGTTTGGGAATATTGATAATTAGACATGTGATAAAAGCACGAGCATGGTCTAGGATGCATCGCAAATCATTATGCGTTTCTCAGCGCTGCACATATCATTATGCATCGATGCATCGCATATCAATGCATCGCATTACAATGCATCGCACTACGGTGCACGCATTTCAGTGCATGACATTACAATGTATCGCATATCAGTATGCATCGCATTACAATGCATCGCACTACGGTGCACGCATTTCAGTGCATGACATTACAATGCATCGCACTACGGTGCACGCATTTCAGTGCATGACATTACAATGCATCGCATATCAGTATGCATCGCATTACAATGCATCGCACTACGGTGCACGCATTTCAGTGCATGGCATTACAATACATCGCATCTCAGTGCGCGCATCAGTATGCATCGCATTCGCATCTCAGTGCGCGCATCAGTATGCATCGTATTACGGTAACACCACTCCATTGGTCATGGAACACTCCACCGCTCCACAGGCATCTCACCGGTTATGTAGCATTCAACCGGCTCCATGGTATTCCACCGGTTAGGTTCCATTCAACCGGCTCCATGGCATTCCACCGGTTAGGTAGCATTCAACCGGCTCCATGGCATCTCACCGGTTAGGTAACATTCAACCGGCTCCATGGCATCTCACCGGTTATGTACCATTGAACCGGCTCTATGGCATCTCACCGGTTAGGTAGCTTCCAAACGGCTCCATGGCATCTCACACTACCAGAAAAAAGGGTTTTCCCGACGAAAAAAAAAAAAACGGCCGACGAATTAAAATTTTCGTCGGTAATTCTAAGGAATAGCCGACGATTTTTTATTTCGTCGGTGAAAAAAAAAAATCGTCGGCCATAGTTTAACCATAGCCGACGAAACCGTTTTTTCGTTGGTATTTTCAAAAAATCGTCAGCTATATTCATATTTCAGTCGACGATTTGTATTTTCGTCGGCCTTTCTCCGAAACATTAGCCGACGAAAATTTTTGGAAGTATGGCCGACGAAGTTGACATTTTTGTTGGCTATAAGTCTATATATTTTCAGATCTTGGCAGCAGCTGCTCATTTAAAAAAAAAAAAGGAAAAAACGGGAGAAAGAGTGAAAAATCTGTGGGTATTGTTGAAATCCGTCCTCTCTTACATTGTGGAACTATATATAGGTACGTATATGTGTATATATGTTGATTTTGAGTTTTAGTTGAGTTGATTTTGAGTTTTAGTGATTTTGATTTAGTAAGTGATTTTTTGTTTTGTTGTTATTTTAGTGTTAGAATGTATGTATATATGTTGATTTTGAGTTTTAGTTGAGTTGATTTTGAGTTTTAGTGATTTTGATTTATTAAGTGATTTTTTATTTAATTTGTTGTTGTTTTAGTGTTAGAATGTATGTATATATGTTGATTTTGAGTTTTAGTTTAATTATGTGTTTTAATTTGATGTTATTTTTATTAGTGTTAATATATATATATATGTTAATTAATAGTTGTTGATAGTGTAATTAACTTAAATAATGGTTGATATATAGTGTAACTTAAATAATGGTTGTTAATGGTATATATATATATATATATGAGTTGATGTTGATAATAATATATATTGTAATGTAATTAATTATTAAGGATTTATATATATATATATATGTATGTGTTAATTAATTTCTTATTAATTAAAGTTATACATATATATTATTATCAGGCTATATATGGATCTGGATAAGAGTTGGATTTCGCTTCCAAGGCATGATCGACGATACACTACAGGAGTTGTGAATTTTTTACAGTTCGTCGAGGAAAATGCAAACGGGAATGATTACCATTATTGCCCGTGCAAGAAATGTAAGTGTCGCAGTGATATGTGTCGATTTCCGATTAGGACAGTATGGGAGCACCTAAAGAGTAATGGGTTTTGGCCGAAGTACAAACGTTGGATATATCACGGTGAGCCATCATTTGATGGATCGCATGATCATGGGCAGTTTTTTGAGGCGGGCAGTAGTAGTACATCCAACGATCCAACAATGGCATTCGTCAACGACGTGTTTCCTTTTGAAAGCGGTGTACGTGGGGAACAATATATGCATGACCCGGTGCTGCCCTTCCCACAAGTTGTCAACACTGCTGCCTTTGACAAGTACAACAAACTGATTGCATTGCAACAGACCCCTGTGTCTTCAATTTCTGAGAAGACAGTTCTTCAAAGTGTGATGGAGGTAATGAGGATTAAAGTCGAGACAAAATCGACTATCAGGCAAGTGGATGAATATCTACAGTACACTTCTTCGTTGTTGGAGGAGGGTCATCGTAATCCTACCAATCACCGTAAGGTCCGAAGTATCCTCAAAGATCTTGGGTTTTCCTACATTAAGATCCATGCATGCGCATTTGACTGCGTTCTCTTATGGGGTAAAGATGCAGAAGGGAATGACCTTGCTAGCCTTGACGCATGTCTGATATGTCAGTCTGACAGATATAAGTTGACGGGAGCAGGCAATAGGAAACCTGTGAAAGTACTTCGGTATTTTCCGTTGAGAGATAGGCTTGAGCGGTTGTACATGTCAGAAACCACCGCAAAAGCTATGAGATGGCACGGTGAGCGGGACGCGGGAGACGCAGATATCATGACACACATCTCTGACGGAGCGGATTGGAAGCATATAAACAATGAGTTTCCTCATTTTGCGTCAGATGTCAGAAACGTCAGGCTCGGGCTCTCAACCGACGGGTTCAACCCTTTCGGCACCATGAGTCTTTCATACAGTATATGGCCGGTGGTTTTGGTACCTTACAACCTTCCTCCGTGGATGTGCATGAAGAAGGAATATAATATGTTGACGTTGTTGATTACGGGGCCTGGTTACCTAGGGAAATGTCTCGATGTGTATATGAGACCATTGATTGAAGAGCTTAAGGTATTGTGGGACGTTGGTCATCCCACTTTTGACAAGTACAAGGAGGAGATGTTCCAGATGCATGCCATGGTTATTGGTACCATCAGTGATTTTCCTGCTTATGGGATGTTGTCGGGCAGCGTTGTTAGGGGATACAAGCCTTGTCCAGAGTGCCTCAGCGATTATGGGAGCACCCCTCATTGCAACAAGATATGCAGAATTGGTCATCGTGTGTTCCTTCCGGCGGATCACCACTGGCGTTACGAGTCCGCCGCATTTGATGAAACCGAAGAACACGGTGGTCCTTCCAGAAGATGGACGGGAAGAGAAATTTTAGCAGTGCTTAATGAGTACGATTTTGGGCCTTTCAGCAATCGTCCCGATATTGTAGCGAAAATACCTGAAAGACCTGAGGAGTATAAATTCTGGACACATAAGAGCATATTGTGGGAACTCCCGTACTGGTGTGAGTTGCTGATCCGTCACTTCCTAGACGTTATGCACATAGAAAAAAATGTTTCTGAAAGTGTGGTGGGCACAACGCTGAACTTGGAGGGGAAGATGAAAGATGGTCCTAAGGCTCGCACTGATCTGCAAAACATGAGTATCAGAAAAAAAACTATGGTTGAAACAACGGAAGAGAAAAATGCCTCAAGCTCCTTACACCGTCAAGCCTGAGCATAAATCAGAAATTTTCCATTGGATAAGTCGGGCCAAGTATCCTTCAGGCTTTGCTGGAAATATAGCCAAGTGTGTGAACAGACAATTCAACAATCTTTACGGGTTGAAAAGTCATGACAATCATATCCTGCTACAACGTCTCTTCCCTGTTTTCATTCGACCGTTCCTTCCCCGTCACGTTGTGGAGCCGTTAGTAGCGTTGGCAAGATTTTTTCAGAAGGTATGCACACGGGAAGTGAGAAAATCTGACCTCCGGGAAATGCAACAAGACATCGTTCATATCATGTGTAAATTTGAGATGATATTTCCTCCAAATTTTTTCGACATCATGCCTCACCTCATGATCCATCTTCCTCGGTAGTTGTTGTTTACCGGTCCTGTGCACTTCACTTGGATGTATCTGATGGAAAGGTACGTATTTTACACCTTATGTTAATTTCCTCATCAATATATGTGATTTAGTATTAATGTATTATCATAACACTTTAAAAACTTGATTATAGGCAACTTGGACAATACGGTGATTTTGTCCAAAACAGATCCGCACCTGAAGGATGTATAGCTGAAGCATATATTGCGCACGAGTGCGTCACCTACATGAAGCTGTATTTAGGAGCGTTACAGGAAAGCATACCGGAAGATGTACCTTCACAGTTCAATCTTTCCATACTCTCCGACGATGTTGTACTCGGTGGAAACATGCCAGTTTCCTACAAGTTGAAAGATTATGAGGTAGCCATTGCACATTGGTGGGTACTAATTAACTGTTTAGAAGTTCAGTTTTGGAAGAACATGCATCTAAACTGTGAACAAGTAGGAGGTGATCTCGATTACTACAACCGGACATTCGCAGAGTATTTCGACTGCTGGGTATGTAACTTTAACATTATTCTATACGTATTTATATATTATTGTGTAAAATTATTCATATTTATAATTGATTCTAATGGTTGCAGATGGACCTCATTAAAAATGATAATCACCCAAATTGGTCGCATGAACTCAGACTGCTAGCGATGAAGCCGGTCTATTCAAAAGTTTATGCGACGTGCAAGGTGAATGGTGTGTTATTTCGATGTGAAGAGAGAGACGTCAGACTGAAAACACAAAATTTAGGGGTTATGGCACATGGTGGGGATGATGGAGTTGACTATTATGGTTGTTTCTGCACAAACCCTGGGGCCTGGTAAAGACAGATGAATGCTCGTATGATCTCCTGCAAACCTGCTTAGTAAGGGGAATACCGGGCTGGCCGGTCTTCTCCTCTCTGATGCCTAAGTTAGTATAGTTGGAATAGATATAACTTAAGCACGTATATAAGCGGTAGGAAAGATCAGTTACCTATTAATGAGGGTAGTTGAGGCCCTTATATAGGTGGCCAGGAGTGAGGTCTGGCCTTACTCTTCGATGTGGGACTGGTTTCCTTCTGTTTGCATACCAAATGGCAGCTTTGGTAACCTCTTTGGCAGGCAGGCGCCCCCGGTCCCCGGGCCCCTGGTAGCAGGATAAACTGCTGGACCCCGAGGTCGGGTGCTGGTGATCCGGTCCCGGGCCTCGGGCCGGCCCCTGGTACACTAGCTGCGGATATGTGGGCCTGCTGTAGCCCCTCTGTGGCTACTGTCAACAAGTCCCCCAAGTTCCCGGTCAAGTGCAATCTTGAATGGGGACTTAAACTGTCTTGCCCTTGTCCCGCAGACCCGCAGGGTTACCAACCCAACGGTGCCCAATCCCCCAAGTCCGCGTTGAAGATTGGGCGTGACTGGGGTGAGTACCTGTTACCGATGATGTGCAATAGTTTATGAGTATGTTTGCAATATAAGTAGTACTGTGCTCAAGTGTTGTAGTGCTATGAGCATGGAGTGGGGTGAAACCCGGAGAGTGCATTAGATGATAGTGGAGCGTTGAAATCCGCCATGCAATAGATGTGTGCATGGAATGATTATGGGGCGTTGAAATCCGCCATGCAATAGATTTGTGCATGGAATTTGGACCCCGCGTTCTGCCGTATCAGAGCGAGCCGGAGAGCATGGGATCTTGACCGGGCGTTCTGCCATATCGAGACGAGTCCCCCAAGTGAACTTGTGCACTAGACCTTGACCGGGCGTTCTGCCATATCGAGACGAGTCGGAGAGCATGGGACCTCGACCGGGCGTTTTGCCATATCGAGACGAGTCCATATTGCTAGGCTGCGGGGAGGTGGCCCCGGTGTTGCGGTCTGCTGAGGCACCTGTCAACACTTGCTAGTTCTTCTCAGCTTGTGTTGGAATAAGCGGTTAGGTAATGGGGTGGCGTTGAGGTGACAAGTCTCGCCGTGGAGCCCCACATTGATCGCAGTTCAGTGCGATGCAGGGTTTTTATCCTGCTTGACAAGAGTACATGTGTTAGATGTAAACTCACCCGGGTGTATAAAGCCCATGCCGGTCGAATGTTCTCACAACCGGGGTCATGCCATGGAGCCGGGTAGATCTTCACCGGGCGTTTTACCATATCGAGACGAGTCCCCCAGTGAGATGCCATGGGGCCGGGTGGATCTCGTACCCGGAAAAATGCTCTCGAGCTGGTTGGATGATCATAACCGGTGAGATGGTCTCGAGTCGGTTGAATGTTACCTAACCGGTGAGATGCCATGCAGCCGGTTGAATGATACCTAACCGTGAACTGCCATGGTACCGGATGGATGGCTCATACCCGGAACAATGCTCTCGAGACGGTTGAAAAATCATAACCGGTGAGAGGTCTTCAAGCCGGTTGAAAGATCATAACCGGTGACTTGCAGTCATGATGCCATGCAGCCGGTTGAATGATACCTAACCGTGAACTGTCGTGCAGCCGTGGAGCCTAGGGAAGTGGGGGGGGGGGGGGCCTGATGCCTCGGTTCCCGCTCCTAACTCCCTTACCTGTCGCCAGCAGGCGGGACAAGTGGCTGACATGCTTAAGGAGGAAGTCCATCAGTCCCATCAGTTATGATGGCGTGGGAAGTTTACTAATGCTGGGACACGTGCTGGTAGGGAGCGGTCTGAGATGGAGGGTCTGGATTCGCGGGCGTTTGAGTTGCTATGATTGCGTGTTTTGGGGGGATTACAAGCGCCTAGGGCACCAGACCTCTCTATAAAAAGGCCTCCTCCGCCTTCTTAAGTTCTGTTTTGCTCCTTGCTCAGAGAGAATAAGAGAAAGAGAGAAATCCGGCGAAAGCTCTGTGGAGGTGCCCCGCGACATCCGTTGCCTCAAGTGCTCTTTTACTCTTTTCCTACCATTGCTCGCTGCTTTCGCAGGGCGGACTTTCCTCGGTTGAGCATACTAATCGGTAAGTTCTTGCTTTCTTTGCCTGGTGTTGTTCTTGTTTTTCTTTTCGGTGTTTTTGCGGCGGGGGGAGGGGATCTCTGTCGCCGACTGAGTTGTTTTAAGCGGAGCGTCTGCGGTAAACTTGGGGAGGGGCCGTAGAGGGCGCTGTTCTAGCATGTTGCTGACCAGCGCTATGGTTTTCTTCCCCTTAGGTTAAAAATGTCTTCTGCAAGTTCTGATGGGGCTTCTGAATCGGCCGTCAGGCGTCCCGTCGTGGACGATGAGGAGAGATTGGAGGACTGGCTCAGTTCGGAATCCCCGGTGTCTGAAGCCGCTGACCGCTCCCGGAGCGGGTCTTCGTCTTCCGGGTCCTCTGGATTTGAGGAAATACCGCACGGGGTGCGCCTTGCTGGTGCTCCGCCCGTGAGCTACACCATCGGGAGAGGGAAAGGTGCCGTGGTGTGCGATGAGCCGGAGGGTAGCATGAACCCCGGAGAGATTGCTGCGTTCCGGGAGACGTGGAGTATCTCGGATGAGGTGGCGCTACGGCCACTGAATCCTGGAGAGTCAGCCTGTAACCCGGAGGCAGGTTGGGTTGCCGTGCATCTAGATCAGTTTCACCACGGGTTTTTACTCCCGCTGCCAGACTTCGTGTAGTACACGCTTAGTGCAATGCAAGTGTCTCCCGCGCAGCTTCCGGGGCTCCAGTGGAGGCTACTGCTGAGCCTCGGCTGCCTGTACGAGTTGTCCGGGATGAGTATGCCAACGGTAAACGAATTCCGGACACTGTACAGGTTATCATACTAGAAGAAGCGAGGGTCCCGGGGTTGTCTGTCCTTCAGCGCCCGGTGCTTTCAACCTATCATCACCAATGTGCCTTCTTGGGTGGATAACAGCTGGAGGAAGAAGGTGGTGATGGCGGGCGGGAAGTGGCAGAAGAGGAGGAAGATGTAACGGGTTCCTGGTGCCTTCCAACCCCCTGGGGATCAATCGTTCGAGCTATCCAAGTTGGAGCAGGAGAGGATCACGACCATACTCGGATGTTGGGATGATCTCGAACGGAGCTCTTACAACTTCATCCGGCGGGAAGTGTTGGAGTATTGCCGTCTCGGGCGAGATCCCGGTGCGTAGCAAGTCCTAGCGGTGACACTTTTACTAACTGTTTTAAATACTAACATTTGCTCGTCCTGCAGGTGCATCTTCTCGGGCGGTCATCAAACCCGACACCACCCTATCCCTGGACGGTGAAGACCTTCTCGCGAGGCTGAAGGAGAAAGGCGAGGCCGTTTCGCGGACCTCGGTGGATGAGGAGTCCGGTCGGCTTACGGTTCATCCCGAACCGAGGGCCATGGATGTTGAGGACGACGTCTATGTCCTGAGGCGTGTGAAGAGCCACCCTGCTGCGCCCAAGGCGGGACCCGGCAAGGGCAAGAGTACCGGGGGGCCACTAAAGATTCCCGGTGGAGTGAGCCGGATTCCGCACCAGCCGGGGTCAGTCCCGCTCTTCACCCGGGTCACCCGATCAGGCGCACAATCTTCTTCGCCGGACGGCCAGGGTGAGAAGAGACGGAGGGTTATGGACGTTCCTCCCTCCACGCTGGTGACGCTGACCGGTGGGTCATCAGGTGAGAGTCTGGCCAAACTGCTCAAGGTAACCAGCGGTGCACCGAGTTCCGCTGGGGAAAAGGCTGCCGCTGCCCGGCAGAGTAGCCCCGTGCCTGCGGAGGCACAGAGGGGAAGCCCGGAGAGTGCACTCGCCCGGCAGCTGGCGGCAGACTTGGCCGGCCTTGGTCTGGACAGACCTGGGGTCACCGGAGTCTTGGCGGGCGGGAAGTGCCAAAAGTTCAAGGAGTCGGTTCTGCAGGTAAGAATTGCCTGGTGCCATTGCACCGCTCGTAACTCATTTCCCTTGTTGGTTGCTTAATTGGCTCTCTGTTGTTATGCAGTTACTGTACAAATCTGTACCAGCCGGATCCGAGCGAGGAGCTGAAGAGGCAGGTGGCCGAGCTGACAGAAGCCCGAGAGCGGTTGGAAGCAGAGAAGTCCCGGCTGGAGCGGGAGAAGGCCAGATTGGAGGAGAGGGCCAAGAAGCAGTTGGCCAAGCTGGAGGAGCAGGTCCAGAGCCTGGAGAAGGAGAAGGAGCTGGCTGAGGAGGAGAGGGCCGAAATGGAGGCCAAGGTGGACGAGCTCCAGGTGGGAGCTGCCACTGTGCGCGCCGCCTCTGCCGCTGCAGCCGGGGAAGAGGACCCGGAACTCTACCAGCGGGTTGTTCTCAAATACCATGAGAGCGATCAGTTCCTTAGGTTCCTGGAGAAGGCCAGGGAATCGGGCATCGCGGACGCGTACACGAAATGGGAGCAGAAGGGGTACCTGGATACTTCCCGGATGCCGAAGGCCGCTGATGAGGACATCCATGAGCATTCGGATATCCATGAGCAGTCGGCGGAGGAGCAACCGGAAGGGGAGGGTGGACCTCAGATTGCTGAAGGCGCGGCTGCTTCATCCGGAGAGGCTGGCGGATTGCCCGCTGAGGGGGGAGGCGTAGCTCCTTAGGATTTTGCCCTTGATCTTTTTTGTAAACTTGCCGGAACGGCTTTTGCTTGTATTATCCCTGGACTATGAATATACTTGAATTGCTGGAACCGATGGAATTTTTCTTGAAAGTAGTTTGCATATATGTCTTGTGATGTTACAGCGGTTGAACCGGTGATATGCCAAACTAACCGCTTGGAGGCTTGGCGAGTCTACCAGCCCCGGTCTTGCTCCCGGTTGGGATCTGCTCTCCTTTCCCTTATATGCCATTGGAGCTAGCCGTTACTAATCAAACCCTCCACCGCTGTCTTGAGAGCACAGCACTGGCTCTTTCGATGAGTAGCCTCATCATGATAGGAGCAGTACTTGCCCGTTTGCGCCGTGGTAAGCTTCCCCTTCGGGTACTTTCTCCTGGGCGGTGGGGGAATGATGCTCCCGTTCCCGAGCAAAATGTCCTCGTATGAAGAGGTGAGAGCGTTGAAGACGTCTTGATCGGCCGGTTGTGCTGGCATGATTGCCAGGGGGCGTTCTTGCCGGAACTGCGCCGGCTTGTGCTCGCCCTGAGGTTTATCATGATAGGGCCTTTGCTGTCGTTGCCCCCAATTTCTGCTGGGTCGGCTCGGTTCTCGGTCCGCTGGCTTAGCTTGTCTTATTGGCTGGGCGGGGGGTGCTCCTCCCGGGGGTGGTCTTCCTGCTGCTCGTCCTGCTTCCTCTTCAGCAGGTGATGCCCGTACGTCTCGTGATCGGCCTGGGCGTGCCGGATGGCCATTGCCATTAACTCGTCATACCCCTGCGGGAGTTCCACCCGTACGGCGTAGGAAAATTTTCCCGGCCGGAGCCCTTACTTGAAAGCCATCTCGGCGATACCTTTGTCAAGGTTCCGAACCCCGGCCGTTGCCGTCTGCCAACGGTTGATGAAAGTCCTCAATTCCTCGTCGGGCGCTTGCATGCAGTTAAAAAGGATGGTCGATGTGCGGGCTCCCTCGACCCGGAGGATGAAGCGGCCTACAAACCGGTCGGCCAACTGTTTGAAGGCCTCGATTGATTTTGCCAGAAGCTCATAGAACCAGCTGAGCGCCTCTCCAGACAGAGTTTCCTGGAAAATATTGCAGCATACTGCATCGGAGTAGCCCTTTGCACACGTCTGGGACCGGAAACTATCCAGGTACTGGTACGAGCAGCTGGACCCCGAGTAGGCGAGCTTGAGGGACTTCTGGTTACCAGATCTCCCCGATTCCATAACCCGGTGCGAGAAAGGGCCCATGCGCTCGTTGAACCGTGCGCCTTCCATCGGCCGTGCCGCTCTTCTCTCGTTGGCCTCCATTTGGGCCTTCAAATCCGACACAGTGTCGGCGAGCATCTGCAATGCCCGTGCAGTCGGGGTCACGGCTTCATCCTCGAATAAAGTGTGGGGCTGGCGAGGCGTTGGTGTGCTCTTAGGCGGGGCCGTGCCGGCCGGTGAATCTGTTCTCCCGGGATCGCTGGGCCTACCGCCCGATGGCTGCCCCGCTTCAAACTGCTGAGATCGAACTGGCGGGGGTGCCTGTGCCCTGACCATAGCGTCGTTGCGCTGTTGTCCTCTCTCTAGGGCGGCTACCAGGGCAGCGTTCACCGCCTCCATTTCTTCATACCGGGCGTTGGACTTGGCTCTATCCCGGTCGCCCTCCTCACGCAGGCGACTGACCTCTGCGGCCATCGCCCGTATCTCCCCCGCCATACTGCTCTGGTCGGGACTGTACGTGGTGTCCCGGTCACTGTTACAGTGCGGGCTCTCCTCTCGGTCACTCGGATCATCCGAGAACGTCAGAGAAAAGCCCCGGTGCACTGGCCTGTCGTCCTCCGCCGGGCCTTTCCCGCGCGAGCTGTCGTGGTGTGGCCCCGGCGTGCCGGTTGGCCTCCCACAGCTCCCGCCACCCTGATCGCCCTGGTCGCCACGCTGCTCCCGCATAACGACCGGGGTGGAGACAAGCGTTTGCACTGGTGCAACACGCTGCTCCTCAGTGGTATTCATTTCCTGTCTTGCTTCCGAATTCTCTGCCATTGATAGTGCTTACGTGGTTTCTTGTCCAAAACTTCCCACAGACGGTGCCAATTGTTTCTGCACAAACCCTGGGGCCTGGTAGAGACAGATGAATCCTCGTATGATCTCCTGCAAACCTGCTTACTAAGGAGAATATCGGGCTGGCCGGTCTTCTCCTCTCCGATGCCTAAGTTAGTATAGTTGGAATAGATATAACTTAAGCACGTATATAAGCGGTAGGAAAGATCAGTTACCTATTAATGAGGGTAGTTGAGGCTCTTATATAGGTGGTCAGGAGTGAGTTCTGGCCTTACTCTTCGATGTGTGACTGGTTTCCTTCTGTTTGCATACCAAAGGGCAGCTTTGGTGACCTCTTTGGCAGGCAGGCGCCCCCGGTCCCCGGGCCCCGGGCCCCTGGTAGCAGGATAGACTGCTGGACCCCGAGGCCGGGTGCTGGTGATCCGGTCCCGGGCCTCGGGCCGGCCCCTGGTACACTAGCTGCGGGTCTGTGGGCCTGCTGTAGCCCCTCTGTGGCTACTGTCAACAACGGTGTTCTCCATTCAGTTGTGGAACTGCATTATGGGAAAGGCATGAAAGTACACCTTTTCAAGTGTAGATGGTTTGACACACGGTCGCACAACATGAAAACCGATCAATACGGCATAACTTCTGTGAACACTAGTACATCATGGTATGAGGATGACCCGTTCGTTTTAGCCACATGGGTGAAACAAGTGTTTTATCTTGATGATCTCGCCAAGGGGGACCCGTGGAAAGTAGTCAACACTATCCACCATCGCAACATTTACCGGGCGTCTACACTTGGAGTGGCTGAAGAGAACGAGGAAGGTGGCACCGCGTATCAAGAACCCAACTCAAACGGTATTCCTGACTCCTCTTTTATTCGCCTAGACACGCCGGTGCGAATTCGACGTGAAGAGCCACTGCTTGTTGATGTTGATCCAAATGAAGAAACTAACGAGGACTCTAGTGGTGAGGAAAGACATAGATTACCCCTATCGAGCAATTCAGAAACCGAAGAAGACTCATCCGATGATTCCGATTACAATCCGACGGATAAAGTAATTTAGATGATGTAATCCTTTCATTTGTAATTCACTCATTTCTAATGAACGAGCATGGGGATGAGCCTCCCAGCTAGGCTGGGTTCCAAACCCCTTAAAAAAAAATTTGGTTAAATTTTGGTTATATATTAACAGGATATAATGTTGACTGCTGGGTTTCTGTTTTTTTAATGTTCAATTTTGGTTATATATGAACAGGATATAATGTTCAATTTTTAATGTTCAATTTCTGTTTTTTTATTTTTTTCATAGAATAGCGGACGAAAAATGCATTATTTCGTCGGCTATACTGATAATAGCTGACGAAAAATGCGTTATTTCATTGGCCATAACTATATTCAAAAACATATATTTTATTTTAGACAGAAAACGACAAAAGAATAGCCGACGAGTACTAGGTTTGATTTCGTCGGCTATGATAAAAAAAAAACAAAAAAAAACCAGCTTCCATTTTCTATCACTATCGACAAACTATTGCTTCATCCTTCAAATGCAAATGGGTCGTCAAATAAGATATGACCGAAATAATGAAATACGTGTACGGTTGAAAAATGACAAGATTCCGACAAAATCTGTGTGCCGAATGTTGCGGTTAACTGTTTTTTACTTCCGTTTTCCTATGGGTAGCCTAACGTTTAGTAAATATTTTGAGGAAATTTTTTAAACGGTTAGTTGTGTCTCATCGATTTGAAACTATTATCTGTTGAAGGTCAGGCCAAGAAAGGTCATTTAGACAGGCCAATTACCATTTCTAAGCGTTTAAAGGGTTGACTCACCCGGTTGACCGTCCCGATCGAGCATTTAACGTTGTCAGATGTAGTTGGATTTTTTTTCATACATGTATTTAATCTTAACGGTGATATCTGACGGTTGGAATAGATTTTATAAACTTTTAGATTCAAAATCAGAACATATGCACTAATGTTCCTTAACTTGTTTACTAAGTGTTTAAGTGAATGTATAGTTTCAAATAGTTACTATACGTACACTCTTCAAATGCAAATATGTCGTCAAATAAGATATGACCGAAATAATGAAATACTTCTACGGTTGAAAAATGACAAGATTTTCCGACAAAATCTGTCTGCCGAATGGGTAGCCTGACGTTCGGTAAATCTTAACTGTTTTTTACTTCCGTTTTCCTATGGGTAGCCTGACGTTCGGTAAATATTTTGAGGAAAATTTTTAAACGATTAGTTGCGTCTCATCCATTTGAAACTATTATCTGTTGAAGGTCAGGCCAGAAACCGTCGTCTAACTAGACTAATTTTCGTTTTAAAGCGTTTAAAGGTTTGACTTAGTGGTTTGACCAACAGTTTAGCTGACGAAAATTATATGTCGTCGGCTAAACTCTTGCGATCCGCTTATTGTCCCCCGTTGGATGGCTCAGATCCAACGGCTGCTGATTTTCCAAAGTTTAGCCGACGAAATATAATTTTCGTCGGCTAAACTCTTGCGATCCGTGCCTTTTTATTGTCCGCCCTTGGATGGCGGAGATCAGACGGCTGCTGATCTCCTAAAGTATAGCCGACGATGTTTAAAGCATAGCCGACGACATTCAAAGAATAGCCGACGATTTTAAAGAGTTTTTCCTGCTATAAATCTTTTTTAATCGTCGGTTATTCTTTCTGCTATAAATCAGAAACTCTCGAACCCAAGCCGACTTTTTCCTCTCCTCCTCCTCCTCCTCCTCCTCCTCCTGCTGCTGCTCCAATCTGCCGCTCTCCTGCTCCAATCCGCCGCGCTGCTCCTCCTCCTCCTCCTCAAATCGGCGGCGCCACACTCCTCCAATTTCGGCCTCCTCCTCCTCCTCCTCCCCTCCGCCTTCCCCTCCTCGTCCGACCTCCTTCCCCTCCTCCTCCGGCCTCCTCCTCCGATCCGGTTAAATTTTTTTTTTTTCAATTTAGTTTAATTTTATAAATTGTTATATATTTAATTTTAATTATATAAATTGTTATATATTTGTTAATAAATTTAATTTTAACAAATTGTTATATATTTGTTATATATTTTATTTTAATTATATAAATTGTTATATATTTGTTATATATTTAATTTTAATTATATAAATTGTTATATATTTGTTAATAAATTTAATTGTTATATATTTGTTATAATTTAGGTATATAAATTGTTATATATTTAATTTTAATTATATAAATTGTTATATAAATTGTTAAATTAATTATATATATAAATTGGTAGTTGTTGAAGGAAAATACCATAAATGTGCCTTCGTCAAAGTAACTGACGATAGCGAATTAGGAAAGTAATATCAATCTGATGTAACGTTTCAATCAGTGTTTATTACCATTATTGTAATTGATGTTTCCACTGTAATCGTCACCCTCTATAAAGGGATTCTCTAATGAAATGAGTAGACCAATTCCGATTATTCTACAACACGTTATCAGCACTTTGCTTTAGCCAGAGAAAAGAAAAAAAAAGAAAAAACCCTAGGCCTTTGTTTCTGAAAAAAAAAAACACAGAAACCATGTTCTGCCGACGACATTTTTTTCGGCAGAGGGTACAAATGCTCAACGCACCCAGACAATTGCTCTGGGCACCCTCCTCCGCCGTCGCCGTTGAAGCTTGAAGCTGCAGCCCTCCAGGTCGCGATCCGCTCCAGACTCGATCTACTTTCCTCCTCCGATCGAGCACGATCCCACGCCGCTAGACCCAATCGGCGTCGCCCGGCCTTGGCCTCCAATCCGTCGACCCGAGGCCTCCAATCGGCGTCGCTCACCTCCGATTCGACCTCCCGCGCCGCCGACTCCAATCTCCGACGATCGGCCATCGCCGCTCGGCTCCTCTGATTCGCCGCTGCGTCGACACCCGAGCCACGCCAGCCCGGAAGCACAGCAGCCCGGAACCACAGGAATTCGATTCCGTTTTCTACCGACGACAGCTCGTCGGGAAAAAGCAGCCTCAGATCTTTGCCGACAGAGCTTCGTCGGCAGAAGCTTGACCTGACCCGGATTTTTGGGCCCGACCCGGCTCCTTTGGGCCTGGTCTCGACCCGGATCGGCCTGACCCGACCCACGAAAAAGAGGAAAAGATTTTTACCTTTATGGTAAAATTTAATGGTAATTTTAAAATTACCGCATAGTAATTCTTATTTACTGTGACTTTTTACTGTTTTATGAATTTAATGGTAAATATTAAATTATTTAATTGATATGGTAAATGTATGATTAAAGTGACTAATCATATGAATATTTTTTTGTGACATATCAATTACGATGCGGCGATAAATATGTGACGACAATTTGGAGTCGGAGATCGAGCAATCGCCTCATACGCAGTTTATTTGGCAAACTTACAGTATGAATTTTGCCGCATTCGTTAAATCTCATTTAAATTATTTCATCATATAATGCTTTTATTAAATCGCATTAATATTTATTTAAATGATAAATATAGAGCATTATATGTTCATTTTATTACTGTTAGATAATTACTTTATTTAATAGTTTAGCCATTGCCATGATAATGCAATTTTATGAGCATTGTAATATAAAGAAAAATGGACAAACCTACTACTGTGAAAAAGTATTTTCACGAAGTAAGAAAAATATGACCATTACAAATTTTGGTCTTGAGATCCAATTTTAATTTCTGGAAAAATTTTCATCATGGATATCTTCTTGATTATATAAAAAGCAATGATAACGAAATTTCATTAGCTTTACATGCAATGAATATGAAAAAATCAAAATTTTATTGTGATAACGAAATTTCACGAAGCATCGGATTTACCATAAAGTATATTGGTTTATTTTAGTTGTCGTGAATGTCATAGACCGCGAAACTAATATATTTTATTCTTCCTATATTTTACAGATGGTTTAACCATCACAGTTTAGTTTTGACATATTGGACTCTGAAGAATTTGAGTACCAAATTCCCCTATTAAGCCGACCAAGGCTTGAGCATGGTATATTTATGCAAATTGCTTTATGTAAATAGCTAAATAAATAATTTCAATATATTGAATGACAATGTAATGTATGAGAAAAATAAATTTCATGAAATACATTATGCAAAGTAATGCAACAACCCTAAAACAAAGGGCAATGACAATGTAAGGTCTGAGAAAACAAAGGGTAATGACGATGTAAAGTCTGGAAAAAAAAATTATTATTTCTTGGAACAAATTGTGCAAAATAATGCAACAACCCTAAAACAAAGGGCAATTACCATGGACGTAAAGATTTCTATAATCATCCACAAGCAAGTGGAGATAATGTAACATTTAAAAGATGACATAGGGGACATGTCATGTGCAGCGAAGCACTCTGTCATTGTTGTAATTCAATGAACTATTGATACGTACATTATACGCTAGCAAAGAATTAGCTACGACTTTCAATAAATATGAAGAATCATATAAATACGCGGATTTTGGAAAAGTATCTTCAATATCCAACAATAACATTGAAAATAAGTTTACAACTAAAAACAAAACATCTGGGAAGAATATGTCAAATGACACATCTCATTGCAGCTATTAAAAGAGCAAAAAGGATCTGGCTCAATCCAAGATAGACTTTGATTAGTCTACTTTTAAACTTACAAGATATCCTTATAAAGGCTATTACGCCTACTTACGACTTTTGGTCCTAAATTAGACTTTTTGTCTTAAAGTTTCTCTCTCTAAATTGGACAAGACTAAATGTAATCGTTGGCACGTTCATTTTTGAAAATTCTCTAAAGGAATTGAGATTATTCAAATTTTATTCATAAATATACATGATTCAATTTTCTACATCTAACTTTGCAAAGTATTGCATAAAGTAAAACAACATATCATAATATAGGCATGACACAAAGAACTGTGTACAAAGACATAATATAGGCATGACACAATGGACTGTGTGCAAAAGAAATACACCATGTACTCCCTAAAATAATAGTACTGAAGGACAATAGTACTAATATATCACAAAAATTACCATAATAGTACTAAAGAACTGTAGTACTATAATGAAAGTGATAAGAATCTAAATATATGTTCCCTTGGGATTCATAATGCACTTGCCTAACTGGGATTACAATACCCTTTTATTACAATCCCCATCGATTTACTCTAAAGAACTTGAGTTACGTTTCTATGTATATATTGAGCATATGTCAAATTGACAATTTATGCGATAAAAGAAAATTGAATTTTGTTTTCCACATTATAAAGAAATTTACGCCACGATTTTTCATGTGAAAAAGACACAAGTGAGAATTCATTTGAGCTCCTTTGCATTACCTCTAAATGACTGCGAATGTAAACGAGTATTAGAGAAGATTATATGTCAACTTAGTAGGTTCTAAGTAACCGCTAATTAAATCCAACGTCATAAGAAAATGATCTTTTGGAATTCTGACATAGATTGGCTTTGATATGGTGATCCATACATTAAAGAAACTACTATGGACACCCATATTTTTGGATAAATAGAAGCAAACACCAGAAGAATATGGTTCACATACGAATCTGAGGACGATCAATGAACATTTTATCCTCAAATATTGTCATATAGGGTTGAAGACGTATGTTCAATTCCTAAATTCCGCCGCTCCCCCAATGTGGCATTATAATATATTTGATGCACAAGCATATGCATTTACACCTTATTATGCTTCTCATATCCGTCGTGATTTTATGGATAAAAGTACATCATTCAAAGCCTATTCCTTAAAGCAATTATGATTGAGATCATCATATGCAAAGGACACATGAGTTCCTCATTATGTTGTTATATTGAATCAAAAGAGGATTCAGTGGATCAATTCAACCAACTTGCGAACACCATAGATATTTTATGGTGTTGGTTGTTGTGTCAACACGCTGGTCACGTATCATGACACCATCCACAATTAAAATTTATGCTGCTTATGCTAGAAAGTCAAAGCACCTAGGCCGGGTTAATTTCCGTAGGTGTGATGATTTTATGGCTTATTATATGGGATTTGTAATGGACATCATATTCCTATATAAAAACCCAATTGGTCTCACGGAAAACGACTACAGTAATAGTCTTAAGCACACCAACACTTCCGTTTTGGGTTATGCAATTTTTGCATGCAGCGCTACTTATTCATCTATGACCACATCATTGAACCAATTTACACCATAGTTAGTGACTATGTGTGAGGATTTTAAAGGATTTCAAACGAACTTGTAATCTTTGAGCTCTTTTGGATTGACACGGATCTACAATCCTTGAGCTCCATTAAATGTTTTTATGTGCTAAAATTGCGCCGCCACAGCGCACAATGATGGGTTATTTAAGATGAATAAATATTTATGCTGGATATGAACTTCCAGCTATAGTCCGCTATGTCGAAACCTTGACAGGCGATCTCCTCACCGCTAGATTTGCGGTGTGTCACTTTGATGAGACAGTCTTCCCGTCGTTAGGGGGAGATAAGAACAAGCATGTTCAAAGTGGAACGACAGGAATTGTCGTGGTTTGTCCCCACTGTGTCTCATCTCGATCCCCAAAATCACACAAAGTAAAGTGTGCAGATGTCTTATACATTAAAGTGACGAGATCATATAAACATGCTGCAAATATACCTGTAAGGATTGTGTTTTATCAAAAGGACATGGTACCACCCAAGAGGAATCGGGTATTGCACTGCCACCATGGATGGTGGCATGGTGACGCCATAAGTGGCATAAATGGTGTCACAGGCCGTGGCTCTCCAAGGAAGAGGGGGAGGCCACCTTAGGTTCGATACATACTTGTGTAAAGGAAGAAAACAAGTTTGGCACAACCTGATCTATTAATCAGTAATACTCAAATCCGTCTCATGAGAATATTTATGGATTGTGGTTATCATTGGGGGACGCCTCAAATGTTAGAACCAATCCTTAAAGTATAGAGATCTCTACAAACACATTACACTAGTGTACATGAGGACGTGGAATAATGAGTCTACTATCGAACCATACTTCGTTAAAAAATGTCAACTTAGTAAACTGGCCTAATGGAAAGAAGCGATTCAGTATAAACAAAGAGATAGGTATTTGGGCAGGTGACGCCGACACCGCAAATATAAACCCTATCAAATATATCTTTGTTAGAATGCGTAATGAGAATAAGAGCATTCAGACTCACCTTATGGCGCAAGGTCTCTCAAAAACGCACTGGAATCGACTACGAGGAGATATTCTCTCGTAATGGACTACGATGAGACAATCTCTCGTAATGGATGTCATTGCACTCCACTACCTTATCAGTTTGGTAGTTTCCGAAAAACTGAATATGCAGCTTACGAAAAGTGATCAAAACATATATCTCTATGGGGATCTAAATTAAGAGATATACATGAGGATCCTAAACGGACTTCATCCACCCAAATCAAGTGACTCTAGATCACATGAGTACGTTTGCAAAAGAAATTGAAACGTTCACTAAAGTGACTACTTGATTGGGAAGAGATTGGTGAATTATGCCATTGCGTGCTCATTATGAATATACACAAACTCTCAATGAATTATGAGATACTCTATGTATTGTAAATCCTAAGTTAAGAATGAAAAGATCTTGAGAATACACAGTCTTGAAATGAAACTCAAGGACTGTAATGATGGTGACCATACATCAATCGGCTTAGGCACTCTAAAAGAATAAAGTGAGGCCTCCATATACTCTCATGATCAGTCGAAGTCTTTACTCTAACAATAGATCCGTTTTTCATCTAAAGGAAGATGACGAAGAAGTATTGGGAAATGAAATTCCTATACAAGTGCAATAACGCATGATTGTACTCAAACATAATATGTAAGACTCGACCTCTCATTCGATGTAAATTTGTAAAGCTATGTTTAGCTCTGCGCCTACACAACGCAAATCGTTCTTTCATTAAAGATATGAAAGATTTAGGCTTATTCAATCTCTATATAGAATGTGACATGATAAAGAAATTATCCACGTCATAGCTAACTATGCGTAAAGAAAACCGCATTAAAGGTGAGATAAGAAAATCTGTTATTACAGATCAATTTCAAATCTCTTAATGGTTCACTCATACTCTAGACGAAGTTATGACCATTTTGTTATATGAAGGTCATACTACGAGTGAACCTGATGTTCAATATGAACCTATGTATTCAGTTCATGAACAACCTTATCCTCAAGATCAAAGTAAATCAAGTTGGATCTGAGGACGATGTGGCAAGATTTAGTTACTAAATCATTGCTCAAAGTCACATTTGGAAAAACATGTGAAAATGCATAAGTATGCTAATAAGACTGAAGCTCCCTTGATCAAATGAAAGAATCAGGGAGAAACCCATGATTAATGTAAAAATCAGGGGGAGGTGCAGACATCAGGGGGAGTCTAGCACATACATGTTGTTTTCAAATGTAATAGGTGCGTTGCGCTCTTTTTGTCCTTCGACCAAAGTTTTATTTTCTCCCATTGGGTTTTTGTTACTTGGTAAGGTTTTTAATGAGGCAACACCACATGCACCATTTTATCTGTGTTGAAGGAAAAACATAGGAATGCGAAAGCTTTCAAAGCTTCCTTGATTAATGTAAGGATCAGGGGGAAATGTAGACTTCAAGGGGAGTCTAATACACACATGTAATCCTCAAAGGTTAAAGGTGCGTTGTGCTCTTTTTCCCTTCGTCCAAGTTTTATTTTGTCCCACTGGGTTTTGTTACTTGGCAAGGTTTTTAATGAGGCAACGATCTATGCACCATTTCGTCTTTGACTTGGCACAAGGGGGAGTGTTGAAGGAAAATACCATAAATGTGCCTTCGTCAAAGTAACTGACGATAGCGAATTAGGAAAGTAATATCAATCTGATGTAACGTTTCAATCAGTGTTTATTACCATTATTGTAATTGATGTTTCCATTGTAATCGTCACCCTATATAAAGGGATTCTCTAATGAAATGAGTAGACCAATTCCGATTATTCTACAACAGTAGTCTAATTATAACCATTTATATATTTTTGTTAATATATAAATGGTTATTTGTATTTATATATATGTTAATAATGAAATATAGTTATATTTGTATATAAATAGTTATATTTAGGTTAATGGTTAGTATTATTTAAAATTAGTTAAAATTTAAATATTAATTTGTTAGTATGTTTTGATATATGTTAGTATTATTAGTTATTATATTAATTAGAATTTGTTATTTAATATAATATAATTTAATATTAATTAATATATTAATGCCTCAAGCTGCAGATGGCCGATGTATTGAGACAGTTACTCGGAGGCCGTCGTTCCAGATCTAGGGGTTCTGGAAGTTCCGCCGGTTCCGCAGAGTCTGACAGGACCCTTAGCCAGCCTGAGAGGACCACCACCCAGCCGCGGAGGAGTGTGGATTCATCCAAGCCGCGGAGGCCTGTGGATTCATCCCAGCCGCGGAGGCCTGTGGATTCATCCCAGCCGCGGAGGAGTGTGAGTTCTCTGCACCAGACCCTTCTCCAGGCGGGGCGGCCGTCGAGCAGTTCACGTCCCCCTGTCGGGTCAGATGCTCCGAGGTTCAGTAGGCAGCTATTTCAGGACGAGATAGCTGCAGACGTTCCTCAGGTCCGTATGCCTGAGGTTCATCGGGAGCCGATGACGAGTCCGACGACGTCTGCTGCTGACTCGACTGAGGGGCCTACTCTCCCAAATCAGCTCTACCTCCCGTACAACATTCCTGCGATACCCGAGGTAGACTTTCGTGGTGTGCCCATATGGCCTGCTATGCCTCAGTACGTGAGTGTTGCGGAGGCATACCATCAGCAGCCATTTGAGAACCCTGACCTCCTGATTTCGGCGAGGAGAAAAGGAAAGTCGACAGACGGGTCATCGAGTTTAGGTAACATTTGATTTTATTAATTAAATGTTTTATTAAAATTAACGTACTAATATTTAATTTTATTAACCAATCGTCGTTTATGTGATAGGGACAGCCGCTAGCAGTTCAACGAGGAATACGAGAGGTGTCATATGTTTTGACATGCTCAGGAGAACTGTTGCGCTCCGGGGGAGGATCCAGATCAACGAACCTCCTAATCAGGAGGTTCAGGGGAAAAAACGCCGCGACTACACGGGTTGCGTGGGGGCACTAATTAGGGACAGAGTCCTTATGTTGTGGACACGGTAGACTGATGTGCCCGAAGAGATCAAGAGGGAGGTGAACAACGCCGCGTAGGTATTGTTATAATTGTAAAACTAATAAAATATTATCTTTAAGGCATACTTTGAGATTGCCGAACACAAGCAGGATTGGGCGGACTCGATGCAGAACTTGAGGTACGTTGGGAATTCCTCACCTTATAATTTGAAATATTTTATGATATTAATAATATTTCTAATGCACTTTTGTTTTTTCCGTAGGTTCAAAGAGTGGAAGAACGAGCTCCGTTCCCACTTTAACGAATACGACAACCGTGGTCGTATGGGTACTCTCAGAGAGTTCATGTTCAGGGAGTACGAGTGGCGTTGGTTGAAGACAGTAGACTTCAACAACCCACTTATGCATGTAAATACTAAACTTAACTATAAATTTTTATTTTGTTAAAATTTTAATTATTAGTTTAATTATTTTATAATTATTACACTAATATTTTTTTTATGCATTTTTCTAATATTTTATTATTTGTTTGAAGGAACGGTCTCGGATAAACTCTGCGAACCGCCGCCGTAACACAACCCCCCATCATGGTGGTTCTAGGCCATTTGCACAATATCAGGAGGAGGCGCTTAGAGATCATCCTGATAGCAACCCGTACGTGGAGACGTTCAAGATCGCTTATCCACAAGTGACAGAACAGCTCGTAAGTCGTTGATTACGATTTAAAAATTTTAATTATTAATTTTACTTAATTATATATTTGTTAGAATATTAATTTTTTTTTTTCCCGTTCAATTAGGAGAGGGTGAACCGGGCCGAAAACGAGGTGTTCCAGCAAGTAGTTCGGGAGACACAACCGAACATTTCAGAGGCAGATCTGGAAGAAGCCCTGCGCCAGGTCGACCGATCGAATGTCTAAACGGCAGCGAGGATGTTCGACGCAGCCTTCCCAGACCGGTCAAACCAATACTACTGCCGGGGTTTGGGAAGTTCTGGAATAGGGCTCCTGAAGACCACTAAGGGAGGTCAAAAGAAGGGAGGCGGGGAGAGCCAACAGATGAGGGGGGAAGTGCAGAGATTAGCCGCAAGATTGGCGGTCGAGGCCCAGAGATCACAGGAGCAACGCCGCAGAATACAGCAGTATCATTTGGATATGGCCAGTTGGCTTGCTGAATGCGAGAGAATTCGGCAACACAACTACGCCGGCCAACAAAACTGGTGGTATGATATGTTCGCGGCACAACAACAAGCCCTTGAACCCCCGCCCCCGTTTTAGCCGTTAGTTGAACCTCCAATGCCTCAACCTCCCGAGGATGACGAGCATGATTGAGAGCAGGATGCTGGGGATGACGTGATGGACTTTAGTGCTTTAGGTGATGATTAGGGTTATATTTTATGTATATTAGAATAAATTAAATAATAAGTCATTTAGACGTGTTTCTTGTTGGTGTAAATGCATGGATTGTCTTTCTGATTTGCAGGTTGCTTGGAATGGTAATTTAGAAATTAATTTAATTTTTTTTCCCCAAATGTAAGAATACCTGACGATATTGGCATTATTTCATCGGCTATAAGCACTATAGCCGACGAAAATTACATTATTTCGTCGGCTATAACTAATAAATGCCTATTAAAATATTAATATATTCTGACGAAATAACCGACGAAATAGATGAAATCGTCGGCTATATTTCAGAACAAATAGCCGACGAATTTCGTCGGCTATAGTTTACGATATCGTCGGCCATACTCGAAGATATCCGACGAATTTCGTCGGATATTTTGCCAAGGTTTGGTCGACAAAATGAATTTTCGTCGGTAAAATCGTCGGCCATACTCGAATATAGCCGACGATTTCGTTATTTTCTTATGCCATTGGTATTACCGACGCCGTTTTTCCGACGAATTATAGCCGACGAAAATTTCGTCGGCAGAAGGAATAGCTGACGAAAATTTGGCATAGTAGACGAAATTTTTTTCGTCGGCTATTCTCTCTGATCTGGTAGTGTCACCGGTTTTGTGACATTCAACCGGCATGGGCTTTATAAACCCGGGAGAGTTTACATCTAACACATGCAAACTTTTCCAGCAGGCTAAAAACCCTGCATCACACTGAACTGTGATAAATATGGGGATCCACGGCGAGACTTGTTATCTCCACGCCACCCGACCGGGCAGATTGTTTCCCTAACACAAAACAAGTTTCCCCGCAGGCTAGAAACCCTGCACATTAACCCACGCTTATTCCAGCACAAGCTGGGCCGAACCACCGGGCTACTCCCCGGCCTGCCTCACTGTTGGCAGCAATTTTACCTTGGGAACTTGGGGGACTCGTTCCGACATGGCAGTCCACCGGTCGAGTCCTCACATCATCATCCCATACACTCGTCCGGGTTTCACCCCGCTCCACATTTATTGCATGGGCACCCCGGTTCCGCACCGCTGCGCCAGAAGCCTCGACCCCTGCACCACAGCTCACGCTAGCACCTCACCTCCGGCCTCGTGAGCCCGGCCGCTCAGTCTATCAGCTCACCCTCCGGTCCGGTCCTGTCCAGCAATCGCCTCGGCCAGCGGGTCACCCGAGATTCAGCAGGCCCGGCTCTGTTCTGCAACGGCTCTGCCCGATCAAGCTTCAACGAGTCAGGACCGGTCAAACCCGGATCCTCCCTAGGTACCCACCGCCGCTCTAGAACCCGACACAGACAGTAGGGACTACTACTAGGAGCACATCAGTAACACTCGAGCGGAGGGGTGGGACTCGGCATTCGAACGCCCGGTAAGAGTCCAATCTCACTTAGGGACTTGGGGGACTGGTGGTAATAGTGGTGACTCGGTCACCACCTACGCTTGGCGGCACATGATGATTAACTTCCCAAGTAAGATTGCACTCTTACTCGGGAACTTGGGGGACTTGTTGGAAGTATATATGGTACACCGCCAAGCATGTTCGGCGACCTCGTGGACCGTGCAACCGGCGTCATAGGTCCTACTTCCGGCATCCAGCGGGTAGACCGCCACTCCGACTACATCTCCATTGTTCCACATCACCGGTGCCGCACTCGGAAGCCGTGCCACCAGGCTCCTGAAATAGCTTCGTGAGTAGGAAAAGTGGGTTTGCATCCCACATTGGAAACATTGTAAAAGAGGGAGCCTTCCTTCCCTATAAATAGAAGGCTTCCCCCTTAGAGTTAGAGATCTTGGATACTTGCTACTCTTGGCATGTAACCACCACCGATGACTTATTAGCCGGCTATACTATATTGCAAGTGGACGTAGCCGTGCCCTCCGATGGCACGGTGAACCACTATACTTGCCTGTGTCTATTTACAGCTTTATTATTGTGCTTCTGTCAGGCCTACGGGTTTGTGCGGAAACATCCTCCAATGTGAAATTTCCAATTTGTCAAGCTTACCATATAAAACGAGTGTGCTCTCCAAAAAAAAAAAAACCAGTGTAACGAGTGTGCTTGTAACAGCTCAGTTCACACACTTGAGATATTGTCCGCTTTAGGCTCACTGGCCTGCACGGTTTTGTTCTTGAGGTTTCACCCCAAAACGCATCTCAATATATAGAGCTAACCTTGTACATATAAGCATACATATAAGCACAGCATCCACTCTCCCCCAGATGATATGGGAGGCGTGACCTGCCTACCTGCTAGCTTCCCTAGCCAGGTCAGGTCAGGATCATCACAATCCACCCTCTTAGGGTCCGACGTCCGCGTCGGCACACTTCCAGCCGGGGACAGGCTCTGATACCATCTGTAACATCTCAATCCACACACTTGAGATATTGTCCTCTGTAGGCCCACTGGCTCGCACGGTTTTGTTCTTGAGGTTCACTCCAAAACGCTTCTCAATATATGGAGCTAACCCTGTACATATAATCACAATATCCACTCTCTCCCGGGCAATGTGGGATGCGTGACCTGCCTACCTGCTAGCTTCCCTAGCCAGGTCAGGTCAGGGTCAACACAGTGCTCTCCAAAATTATGGATAATTATGTTATGAAAAATATTAATGTGGTGCAATTTCAGCCATTTATCAAGCCACCACTTGATGTGAGCCGTTGATCAAAAGTTAATTGTAGGCTGTGAATACCAAATCCAGGTCGAAGAACCTAGCTAGTTTAATTCGAGGACTCTCGTGACCCGTTTTCTCGACCTGCAAGCTCTAATTGTGATCCAAACGATCTTTGCCTTTAGACCACATCGTTGCAGAGCACCGGTTGAGCGGTTCCATCCAACATGCAACATTGCAACATCAGAGCTAACGTCGATGTTGTATTTGTTTATCCTTTGGTCGAGTGTAAGATTCAAATACTCATCTCAATTTGGTGGTTCCAGTATAAAAATTTCCAACTTTTTGTGCAAGTACCTGTCTTATCAAATGGAAACATTTGTTAAACATCTGTTCTATTATACGTGCAGTCGATAAACAAATTTCAAATATATATACATATCCATTGAAGCCTATGCAAAAGAAACACTAAAACACAATGAATGGGCTAAGTGGAAAGGGCAAAATCAGGAGAAAGAAACTTGTGCACGATAGAAGCATTAACGTGTTCAAAGACCAACGTGCTCAACTGCGAGGGTGGGGGGACGGCATGCGTTCATGTCATATTCCGACTTTGCAAGGCGCAAAGTGGACCCTGCGGCACTTGCTATTAGCTAGTCAAGTAGTCAACTTAGTAAGCACTTTGTAAGGAATAATAGAAACCACACGATATTAGTATAAAGGAAGGGCACAACCTACAAAATATATATATATTATTTTTACCATCTTGCGTAAAATTAAGATAGAGGGCCAGGAATTGCGTACCAATTGCTTGGCAAGGAACACTACAAGGAAAAAAATCTTAGGCGACGAAACTTAAAAAAATTCCTCGCCTAAGCTAGCTTAGGAGACGAAAAAACTTTCCTCACCTAAGAAAAAATTTTCGTAGCCTAAGAACAGTCTTAGGCGACGAATTCTTATTTTCGTGGTCTAAGACAAAAGCCTACCGACAAAAAAAATATTCGTCGTCCGTGCATTATCTTAGACCACGAAAAAAAGAAGTCGTCGCCTAAGATTTGTACTTAGGGGACGAAAATTGATAATTCGTCGCCTAAGAAAAATTCTTAGACGACGAACTTTTTTTTCGTGGTCTAAGAAATGACAAGCACGACGAATTTTTTTTCGTCGGTAGGTTTTCTTCTTAGACGACGAAACTTAATTTTCGTCGCCTAAGAGCCACACTTAGACGACGAAACTTAATTTTCGTCGCCTAAGATCCACACTTAGCCGACGAAAATAATAAATCTTAGGAGACGAATTTTGAAAATTCGTCGCGTAAGAATAACTCTTAGACGACGAACTTTTTTTTCGTGGTCTAAGAAATGACGAGCACGACGATTTTTTTTTCGTCGGTAGGTTTTCTTCTTAGGCGACGAAAATTAAGTTTTGTCGCCTAAGTAAACCCAGACTATATAACCTGCACTCGTTTCCCAGATCGGGAAAAGAGGCAAAAAACTGAAAATTTTTCCTCCCCTCAAATTTTTCCACCGATTTTCATTTTTGGATGTGAAAAGCTTCAAATCGGGTCTTCTTAAGCCTTCTCCACTACTACCCATTGATTTTTAAATTGGTATGATCTCTTTATTCATCTTTTTCAACAATAATTTCAATTTTTTCCATTGAAATATTTCATTTTTGAGGTAGAGAATTATAGAAATACATATTGTTGTGTGTGTATATTGTGAGGTGATAGCTAGTATATATGTTGCTTTTGTTGATCCATACCTATATATACTCAATTAAATTGTTGGTTTTTGTGAAATTAGTGAATTATATATATTAATTATATATTTTAATAATGCTTTAATTAATTTAATTAATAATTATAATTATTTGACGAAAATCATTGTTATATGATTTATAATTAGTGGTGAATAAAAGAATGTCATTCTTATATTCACTGATATACATGCATTTATATATATCATTAGAAATCCCGTTCGAGAATCATGGAGAGATTCTTGAATTGTCCCATTTTTGGATAGTTTGGGAGCAGAGGACATTGTTTCACAGTTTGTATAGGTCTTGTGTATTCGTTTGCGGTCGTAGGTATATATTTCGACGAGGTCTCCCATCACTGTTCCTCGAGTGCATACTAGGTGTATAGATATTCGTGCACTTGAGGAACTGTGGGGAGATGATGCCGAAATTTTTCCACGACTGAAAACGAATACACAAGATCTACAAACTGTGAAACAAAGTCTTGTGTTCCTGAATGGGATTATTAGGACCCTAACCGGAGGCATAAGGTCGAGAAAAAACATGCATATAAATTGTTTATTTGTTAATTTGTGATTATTTATTGTTTGTCTTATATTAATTAATATATATAACAGGTGATCGATGGATAGAGATAGTAGTTAGATGCAGTACCCAAGACAGAGCGAAGAATACCGTGAAGGAGTAGGAATTTTTATAAATTTTATACGTGAACATGGTGGAGGAAAGAAAACACACAGGTGTCCCTGCTTAAGTTGTATGAATACTAAGCGCAAGACGATCGGCCGAATCTACGATCACCTGTGTAACAGAGGTATTATGCAGAATTTACAACATGGAGTAAACACGGTGAAGCAGTACATTATGAATCCACGGTTGCCGAAATCCAGGCTGGATACCATGACCGAACAGCTGCTAGTGGTTTCGAGCCTTATACTGACCCGGCTATGAACATTCTACATGACATTTTTCCTACTTTTGCTCCAGTACGGGAGGAAGAGGAATTCCAAGAGGCAGTTTTTGAGAATGGCACAATTCCTTTTGTTGATAGTGCTGATTATGATAAGTATACCAGACTCCTTGCTCAAGTGCAGATCCCATTATTCGAGGGTAGTCCTCACACTGTTTTAGAGACCATCATCTCACAGACGCAGTTGAAAGTCAAGAGTAGGTGGACAAATGACTCTTTTGATAGTCTTCTAAAACAGTTTAAGGAACACCTTCCACAACCTAACTATCTACCTGATAGTTATTACACGCTACATAAGATATTGGGCGATCTCGGTCTCAGTTATAACAAAATCCACGCCTGCAAGAACAACTGTGTTTTGTTTTACAAAGAGAAAGCCGAACTTGATGAATGTCCCATATGCCACGCGTGGAGGTGGGAGCAAGGCACAGTTAAGGAAAACAGTGTTCCTGTGAAGGTACTTCGTCATTTCCCTTTAATTTCTAAATTGAAGCGTCTTTACATGTCTTTACACACAGCAAAATAAATGAGATGGCATGGAGACAGAAGGACAGATGATGATACTCTCAGACACCTTGCAGATGGCGAGGCGTGGAAGTCCTTTGACAGATTATTCCCTGATTTTGTAAGAGATGTTAGAAATGTCAGACTCGGCCTTGCCTCAGATGGATTCAATCCCCATGGAAATATGAGTTTGAGTCATAGTACATGGCCTGTTATTCTTGTGTCGTACAACCTGCCTCCTTGGATGTGTATGAAGAAGGAATTTAGTATGATGTCTCTGTTAATTCCCGGCCCAAAGTCTCCAGGAAAGTGTTTGGATGTGTATCTGCAACCTTTGATCGACAAGCTGTTAGACTTATGGGAAAATGGAGCTCTTACTTTTGACAGGCACAGTGGAAGATCATTTATGATGAGAGCAATGCTGATGTTTACCATAAGTGATTTTCCTGGTTATGGGATGTTGTCGTCTCAGGCGACTAAAGGTTATAAAGCTTGTCCTATTTGCTTGAACGAAGTCCATTCTGTTTGGTGCGCTGAGAAGGTGTGTTACTTGGGTCACCGTAGATGGCTTCCAGCTGACCACTTGTGGCGATTTCATGCTAAAGCATTTGATAAAACAGTAGAGCTTCGTCCTAAACCCCGTCCCTGGAACGGTGATGAAATTTTGGAGAAGCTGAACTCTTTCGATTTCGGGGTGTTGAGCGGTGATTTATCTATACCATTTCCGGAACGCCCTGACGAGTACAAGTGTTTTACACACAAGAGTAGATTCTATGATTTGCCTTACTGGTCGAAATCCATTCTTAGGCACACCCTAGATGTCATGCACATAGAAAAGGGAGTAAGTGACAGAATTGTGAGAACAATTCTTGATATCAAAGGAAAGAGTAAGGACACTTTGAAAGCACGTCAGTATCTAAAGGAGAACGGATTACGAAAACACTTGTGGCCAGTGAAGACGGCGTCAGGGACTTTCATACCTGTTGCACCTTACACAGTTAAACCGGCTTTCAAGAAGCAGGTTTTCATATGGTTTAAAGGAGTACAGTATCCTCATGGGTATGCAGGAAATATATCTCGGTGTATTAACTTGGGGCTTAATACGTTTAACGGATTGAAGAGCCATGACTGTCATGTATTGCTACAACGTCTTATTCCAGTGGTTATCCGACCCTATTTGCATCCAGATGTGGTCGAACCTATAATAGCATTGTGTAGGTTCTTTCAGAAGTT
This sequence comes from Potentilla sterilis, assembly GCA_963682095.1. Taxonomy (NCBI): domain Eukaryota; kingdom Viridiplantae; phylum Streptophyta; class Magnoliopsida; order Rosales; family Rosaceae; genus Potentilla; species Potentilla sterilis. The sequence continues at coordinate 45,390,421 of OY821755.1, read as the reverse complement.
ATGCGCTAAAGAGCTGAAGAAGTCAGATGTTCTCATTCTCAAAGAAGACATCATCTACATTTTGTGCAAATTGGAAATGATTTTCCCCCCTGCTTTCTTTGACAGTATGATTCATCTGATGATCCATCTTCCAGATCAAACACTGTTTATTGGTCCAGTTCATTGCACCTGGATGTATCCTCAAGAAATGTACTATTTATTATTCGTATTTCCCCATTCATTATAATATTCTCTTGTACACTAATAACTGTACGTGTAATTTCAGACAACTGTTTCAATACAAAAAGTTATGTAAAAGCAAGAGTCACCCTGAATGATCGATAGCGGAGTCGTACATTACACATGAATGTGTAACATACTGCAACTTATATCTCCGTAACAGTGACGAAAACATTGCAGAATCTTCTACAGCAGCCTCTATAGTACCAGAGTTAAAACTTTCAGTCCTTTCAAGTGTTGTACGTCCGTTTGGTAATTTACCAACTTCAGAAAGACTGACAGATGCTGAGCTAATTGAAGCTCATTGGTGTGTACTACAACACTGTGACGAAGCACAATATTTCATGCGTGAGCATTTGAAGCTGATTGAAGCAAATCGTCGAGACCGAAGGCCGAAAGAGACGCACAAAAGAACATTTCCTGTTTACTTTCGCAAATGGGTACGTCACAATATTTTTTATGTTACAATATCTCCATTTCAATATTAGTATTCTAGCTAGTCAGTTCAATTTAAATAATAACTTATCACAACGTGACAGGTGGAAAATCTCCAAATACAGAACAGTGATTGGTACTCGTCCGAATTGCACCATTTGGCTAGAATGCCAATTTCCCACAGGGTGCGAGCGATGTGTTTTGTCAACGGCGTCAAGTTTGTGACACTTCAACGAGATGTAAACCGCAGAACGAAAAATTGCGGGGTCATGGTAGATGGTGACAACTTCACCTACTATGGAGTGCTACTCACCGTTGTCGAACTAGTATATGGAAATATGCTCGTTGTCTTGTTCAAGTGTAGATGGTTTAACACTAATCAAAGTGTTCCTGGGAGTATAAAGATGGATTACGGCATGTTATCGGTGAATACAAACACAAGTTTATATGAAAATGAGCCGTTCATTCTTACTAGCATGGCAAAACAGGTATTTTATCTCGATGATCCCAAGGCAGGTGGATTTTGGAAAGTGGTTAACCCGATGTCACATATGAATATATGGAGTGCGTCTACAATTGAAGGGGGTGAAGAACATGATGATGAAGATGACGGCGACACTGATGAACCATATCAAGAGCATTCAGCTTCTCAAATCCCTAATGCAGAGGCTATTCGCGACGACAACCGCTTACATTTCGTCACTTCTGATGAATTCATTGCAGTCCCAAATGCATCTACATCTCAAAACAGAGCCAATCACAACTTCATTAATGACGAGGATGATGAGGAATCAGACGATGATGAGGAAGCATACGACGATGACGATTCCAATGATGGCTTAACTGATATGATTGAAGATGCAGACGATACAGACGATGACGATTATGATGGAGAACCATGATCAGATTTAAATTATGTTTTTAAATTCAATAAATTTATTTTTGATGTATAATTAAAAATACATGAATGGTGTGTACGTACGTACAGAATCTTCAACTGTGTTTTGTTATGTTATGTTGGATTATAATTTCCTCAAGAAAATTAAAATGGGAAAAACATGATTAATTTGTTTTTGTATTAATTAATTAATATATATATATATATTAAAATATGTATATTTGGGGTCTTTCGTCGACCAGATGCACCTATGAACATGGCCCAAAATTCCAAAATTAAAAAGCCAATTTTTTTAAAAAATAATTTCCACTTAGTCGACGAAATCATCATTTTCGTCGACTAAGTAAATACTTAGACGACGAAAATGATGATTTCGTCGACTAAGTGGCAATTATTTTTAAAAAAAATTTACTTTATTTACCGCCAATAAATTTTGTGAAAATTTGAACTAAGCTTAGGAGACGAATACATATTTCGTCGCCTAAGTACTGAAACTTAGGCGACGAAATATGTATTCGTCGCGTTAGATTATAGCTTAGGAGACGAAATAAAGTGTTTCGTCGCCTAAGATTCTAACTTAGGAGACGAAATCTTGTTTTTCGTCGCCTAAGTTAGTATCTTAGGAGACGAGACTTATGGTTCATCGCCTAAGTAAAAGGGTCAAAACTGAAACCCACGATCTGAAATCGCATTCTCTCCAATTTTCTTCCAATTTCTTCTTCCTCCGCCGCCCCAAACCTCCGTCGCCCTCCGCCCTCCGTCCTCACATCCCTCGCCCTCTGCCTGGGTCGCCCTCGCCCCGCCTGCTGGTCCCGCCGTCCCCTGCCTCCCTTGCCTCCTCCGCCTGCGTCGCCCTCCGCCTGCGTCGCCCTCCGCCTGGGTCGCCTCCTCCACCTGCGTCGCCCTCGCCTCCGCCTGCTGGCCCCGCCGCCTGGTGGTGAGTTTCAGTCTTTAAGAGTTGGTGAGTAACGAAAGAAAATAGCAATCAAGTTAGTGTAAAAATTGAAAGCTTTGTAGGGAAGTGGGAAACACTTGCAATCTTTACTGGAATAAAAGTACTGGGGTTAGATTAATTGTTGTTTCTGATGGTGGGGACTTTTTTACTAACTAGACTGAGAAGTGAATGGCTGGTGTATGTGGGTTATAGTAGATGGGAGTTTGAATTTATGTGATCATATTCTTGGTTTGGTCAAAGATAGCAGTTTGGGGATTATTGATTCCGGTGTAATAGATCTAGGAACTATTTATTTTCCCTGCATGGCTGTAAAGTTACGGACCTGCAGATGTTTTGTGGTGGAGAACTGATTTTCATAGCAATGTGATTGTAACTATTAGAACAATAACAGAATGGAAGAAACACAAGAAATTATGAATCAATGATCAAAACTTAGAGCAAAACCTCTTTGAGGAAAAAGCTCTAAGTCTAACTGAATATAATTACAATTGAATCAAGTGTAATACAATTCGTATAAACAACTTTCCAAACTCTCACACAGTTTGGTTACTAAACTCTCACACAGTTTAGTGCTAACTATTCTCACTCAATAGCTAGATCAGCATAGACTCTCACACAGTCTATGAATGCAGTTTGAACTGCACTGTCTAAAGCTCTCACACAGCTTTCTAGGAGGTTCTCACTTAACCTCAGACAATGTACTGTATTGAACTCTTACTCAGTTCATTTACAAGGTTCTCACACAACCTAATACAGTACAACACCACTCACACTGATGTAAATAGATTCTCACACAATCTAGTTTCAAGTTCTCACTCAACTTGATATGAACACAGCTGTTCCTGATCTGATGTGAAGGTCTCAGTCAACCAAATGCATGAATGCAAATGCAATGCTAACTGAACCTATGATTCACAGAGAGATTTAGAATACAAATAAGTATATGCAATGTAATGCAAAGATGAACAATACCTATTTCACTTTTCACACAAAATCTCTAAATGTTACAGAATATGCAGAAGCATTTTATAGAGCAAGTTTTTTTTCGAACAGCTGGATGATTACTGATCTTTAGGTAATCATCCACTGATTCAGGGATATAAGAATCCTTATTTAATGCATATTCCATACTTGCAATATTTTCCAAAAACATTCTAGTGTAAAGTCAACTAATAACTCAGATAGAATAAGGCGACAAATATATTCATGTATTCCTTAACTATCTTATTCTATCATGAATGCAAATGATCCTTACCAAGTTGACTGAGACCTAATTAAAAGGCAATCTTCATCTGATGTAGCAGAATCAAGTTCTGATTGCCCGAAGATCTTGTTTCTTTGATGCAGCAGCTTTTCCTTGTGCAGCAAGGAATCCAGGGTTGACTTGGAAAAAGGCAATCCTAGTTGGACTAGGATGCACACATATACCTTCAATCTCCCCCTATGTGTGACATTCCTATCCAACTCACTTGCATCATATCTGCATTAAAGAAATTAGCATCAAAGGAGCAAGCATAAGCTATTAAAGAAAAAGTAGAAGTAACAGATTAGGATCAGTTTCCATCCTTTCCCAAGTTACTCTACTATAATTTTTTTAAAAACTATCCAAAGCATCCAAAAAGCATCCAAGTTTGTGCTTATGCACTTACAGACCAAAAACAGAATCAAAATGTCTTTAAAAAAACTTGAAAAGAAAACAGCGTCCTGCATGCAAGATTTCTCCCCCTTTGGATATGAATGTCTAAATGCCAGAAGAGCTGGAGTTTTTCCGAGGTCTGCCTCTCCCCCTCTTGATTACAGGAGCAGATCCACTTGGTGTGAAACCTGGAGGAGGAGAAGTGGGAGAACGTTCAGAAACCAAACCCTGCAGATACACCAACTCTTTGCAGATAAATGCCAAACACTTCTCAGTCTTGTCCAGCTTCTCTTCCAACTTCGTGCACCAGTCTCGTATATTTGTCTCCATGTCCACAAGAAAAGTGGTTACTGGTTCAGTGTTGTAGGCTGCAGGTGGAACAGGAGGACGCCAAGACTCCCCCTCAAACCTAGCAGGTGGTGGAATGCCAAAAGGTTGAGAGGAGGAGACGTGATATGCAGGCATCTGAGTCCACTGGAATGGAGATGAGATTGAGGGCATCGTGATGTCCTCGTTTGGAGATGAACAGTATGGAGGAGAGTGAGGCTCTTCTTTCACAGGTGCCTTGCCATAACGACGAGGACGATCTCCAGTAGTCATTCTGGTTGTCTTCAGAAGTCTCATGTACCTGCACACAGAAAGATCAAAAGAGCAACTCTAGAGAAATTGTTTAAGTTTTTCTCTAGAGAAGATGAGACTTTATAGAGAACAGGAAGAGATTAATAGGGCAATGAAAGGGCAAGAATCAGAACTGCAAGCAACCTATTGATAGAAAACATAAATTTTCTAGGATTCCATATCGTTTTGGTTGCCAACTTGCCTGTTCAGGTTTCCAACTTGCCTTTTCATGTTAGATGGACATACAAGTTCAAACCGAGGCCCAATGAGCTGTAAGATGATGTAAACATAGGAATATGCAAAACCAGCATTTTCACGCAACCGATCTCAGTCAAGATCTCTTTCTCGTTGTTGATTGGTGTATGCATATAGCAAAACTTGTCTTACAAGAAACCAGGCATAGTGAATCAACTAGAATCAGGAACATGATTAACCAAGAGAAATTTTGTAACGTAATATGTATTCTATCAATCAGTGTATGTATAGCCAGAAGAATGTGCAAGACCATCAGCAATATAAGTGCTTTTCAGTTGAGTATGAAGACAGAACCACTAGAATTGAAGCACAAAACTCCTCTTATTTCCACATTCAGTGAGGCATTGCTCACACATTTTTATATGTTCAGAGGCTCATATAGCGAGTGGAAGAAAACACTCCCAAACCAGACGGTTTTAGGGTGCTAGATGTAACAAGGACACCCTAAATTCTTAGACTCGAGCATGAACAGTAATTTTTCATTAAGCCAAGCCATTCCCGTTTCTAACTCAGTACCATATATCCTTCATGAGGGACCATGGCATGCTTACTTGAGGAATAGCCTGATTTAAATTTTTTTTTTTTTTTTTTTTTTTTTAACACCAGATACATTTGGAAATATCTTCATACTCAGTGAAACAATCTGCACATAGAATGTGTCAGAAATATAGTATGCTGATGATCAATAATTCAAACTGCCATACCATCAAAGATCCAGAATAAGAATTAACTTAGTTAACAAAATAAATCGAAGTTAGGCATAACTGAAAGCAAGTCAAACTAAGTTCAAGATTTCTCACATAACAAGATGTTATTTAACAAAGAAGACCAGATGTGAGAGAGAGAGCAAGACTGATCATGGTTCAGTGCAAATGCCAATTGCACTTCTTAGAGTTTCAAACCTTGCAGTGTCAAGAGGCTTAGTAAATATATCAGCAAGTTGTTTCTCAGTGGAAACAAAAGTAAGTTCTAATATGTCTCGTTCAACTAAATCACGAATGTAGTGATATCTCAGATCAATATGCTTGGTACGTGAGTGTTGAACAGGATTCTTAGCAATGTTTATGGCACTAGTGTTATCACAGAAAATAGTCATCTTACCTTGATGAATGCCATAGTCAAGGAGGATTTGCTTCATCCATACCATTTGTGTACAGCAACTACCAGTAGCCACATACTCAGATTCAGCAGTTGATAATGAAATACAGTGCTGTTTTTTGCTGTGCCAGGCCACCAAATTTGTTCCAAGAAAGAAACATCCACCAGAGGTACTTTTACCATCTTTTGCACTTCCTCCCCAGTCAGCATCTGAGTAGCCTGCAACTTCAACATTTGAACTGTTAGAGTAAAACAACCCACATCCTGTAGTGTTACTTACATATCGAATGATTTTCTTAATAGCATCCAAATGAGATTCCTTTGGATTTGCCTGAAACCTGGCACAGACACCAACACTGAAAGAGATATCAGGTCTACTTGCTGTTAGATAGAGCAAGCTGCCTATCATACTTCTGTACTTGGTTTGATCCACGCTTTTTCCATCATTGTCAGCATGAAGTTTAGTAGTTGTACTCATAGGATTTAGGACATTCTTCTTAGAAGTGAGACCAAACTTTTTGACCAGGTTTTCTGCATACTTTGTCTGTGATAGAAACATACCATCTTCTTTTTGGCTTACTTGCAGACCAAGAAAATATGTTAGAACTCCAAGATTACTCATCTCAAACTCACTAGCCATAACAGAAGAAAACTCTTTGACTAGTGAGTCTGAGGTAGAGCCAAACACGATATCATCAACATATACCTGAGCTACCACAAACTGACCATTTTGTAATTTCACAAACAAAGTTTTGTCAATTGTTCCTCTAGTATAACCTTTCTGAATTAAATAGGAAGAGAGACGTTCATACCATGCTCTTGGAGCCTGCTTTAGTCCATATAGTGCCTTTTTGAGTTTATAAACATGATCAGGATGATCACTGTCCACAAAACCATCAGGTTGCTTGACAAACACTTCTCTATCTATCATTCCATTCAAAAAGGCAGTTTTGACATCCATTTGATATAGCTTAAATCTCAGATGACAAGCAATGGCCATCAAAATTCTCACAGACTCAAGTCTTGCAACAGGAGCAAAAGTTTCATCATAATCTAGTCCTTCAATTTGAGCATACCCTTGAACAACAAGTCTGGCCTTGTTTCTGGTAATGGTGCCTTTCTCATCACTTTTGTTCCTGAAAACCCATTTGGTACCAATAATATTCACATCAGCAGGTCTAGGTACGAGTTCCCAAACTTGGTTTTTCTCGAATTGATTAAGTTCTTCCTGCATTGCAACAATCCAATTGCTGTCAGTTAAGGCTTCTTTCACATTTTTTGGTTCCATAAGAGAAACAAAACCATAACAAGTTAATAAATTAGTTTCATGAAGAAATTCCTCAGCAAAACAACATAAGGCTTGATCAGAATCAATTTCATCATTTGTCTTTCCAACAAGTTTCCTTCGAGTAGTGATTCCTTCTCCCAGTGAACCAATAATGTCATCTTTTGAATGATCTTTTCGAACTTGTTTGAAACCAGTTCTCACTTGATGAGTTGGTTGGAGATCTTGATCATCAGTTGTGCATGGAGGTTCAGACACTTGATCAGTAGGCTTTGAACCATAAACTGTTTGATGCTCCATAGTATCCTCAATATCACCTATTAACCTGGAAAGACTATCATCAACAGAGACATTAACAGTGACAACAATTTTCTTTGAAACCTTGTTGTAAATTCTGTAAGCAGCACTATCATTTGAATAACCAACAAAGATACCAGGATCAGTTTGTAAGGCAAACTTTGAGTCACTTTTATTATCTCTCAGAATATAACAAGGACTCCCAAAAATATGAAAGTAGCTTACATTTGGTTTTCTTCCTTTCCAGAGCTCATAAGGTGTTTCAACCTTACCTGACCTGAGAAACACCCTATTTGAAGTGTAGCAAGCTGTGTTGATTGCTTCAGCCCAGAAACTTTCACCAACTTTGGATGTATTGAGCATGACACGTCCCATTCCTATAAGTGTTCTATTTTTCCTTTCAGCAACTCCATTTTGTTGTGGAGTTCTAGGAGCTGAAAATTCATGTTTAACACCATTCTCATAACAAAAGTTAGCAAAAGATGAATTCTTAAATTCAGTGCCATTATCCGATCTTATGCGAGCTAACTTAAGATTTTGAAACTGTTTTTCTCTAGTAAGTCGTTTACACAATCCATAGAAAGAATCAAAAGTAGTTGTTTCAGATTTGTCAGCTAAAAAATCAACCCAAGTAAATCTTGAATAATCATCAACAACCACAAAGATGTATAGTTTACCTGACATGCTTGCATGCTGTGCTGGTCCCATGAGATCCATGTGTAACAGTTCAAGGCAATTTGAAGTAGTATTAGAATTTACTATCTTGTGTGGCACCTTGGTTTGCTTACCAGACTTGCAATCTCCACAGATTACATCAGTTCTCCCTTGTAGCTGAGGAAGTCCTCTAATGCAGTGTTTATTTGATAACTTGAGTAAGTCCTGGTAGTTTACATGACCTAGTCGCCTGTGCCACAGCTCAAAAGTCTCATCAGAAGACATTGTCCTCAGACAATTGTTAGGAAAATAATTTTCATAATCACGAGAAACATGATAACAATTATCAGTAGATCTTTTACCCCCCATAACCAACCTGCCTTTTTCATTAAACACCACACATTTCCATTTATTGAACCACACATTTTCAAATTCATCAGTTAGCTGACTGACACTAATAAGATTAGTGGTAAGACCATCTACAAATAGTACATTGTCAATCTTGCCAATGTTTGATGCTTCTACTGATCCCTTTCCTAGAATTCTTGCTTTCCTGCCATCACCAAAAGTAACAGTTCCAGATATTTGTTCATATGTTAAGGTTATAAACCAGTCTTTGTTTCCACACATGTGTCGAGAACATCCACTGTCGATATACCAAACATCTTCTTTTCTTGCATTAAGAGCAGTAAATGCAACTAAACAAGTAGTATTCAGAAAAGAATCGTTAGTTTCATCAGTTATGACACATGATAAACAGCATGCATTTTCAATTGATTTTTCTTTCTTCTTCCACACAAGTTTGCTTGTTTTGAACTTTTCAGAAGAGATCCTGTTGTCTTGTGAATAGCAGAAATCCTCACACTTCTCTTTTTCACCTGTAACCTTCTTTAAATTTACAATTTCATTAGACAAGTTATTAATTAAAACAGCTTGACTTGTTAAAGTGGATGAAATATGAGAGATTTCTCTTTCAACCAACTCTTGTCGATTGCTTAACCTTTTAAGTTCACAAGACTCTTCACTTGACATAGACATAAGTTTCTTAGAGCAAGTAGCATGAGTATCAGCAAAAGAAGTAGTGTTGCAAGGTTCAGTAATTAAGTTTAAATCAGAAACAGATGTGAAAGTATGCTTGAAAGTAGTTAAGGGAAGTGTTACCTTATTTTTGCCAGAAGAAGATTCTTCTTCAATTTTTGTTGTACCTTTGACAAATTTCATTGAGGATGAACATTCTCCATTAAAACCAAGACCACTTTTATCAAGAGGTGATTTTCCTACTCCAAGCATTCTTGACACGTTTAGAGAGCTAGACTGGTACTGTTTGAACTTTTCATGACCACTAGAGAGTTTGTCCAACAGTTCATCCTTTTCACAGATAAGTGTGTCAATACACGTTTGTTGACAGATCACAGTAGAATTTAGAGCTTCGATCTTACATAGAAGATCCCTTTTCTCTATCCTCCATTCATCTTCAGTTGAACTTTCGTCAAATATGTCAATTCTTTGCATCAAATCCTTCTTTTCAAGCTCCCAATTCTCCTTCTCCTTTTGATAAGACAGAATAGAAGCTTCAAGTTCCTCATTTTTCTTTGAGACAATTTCGGCCATAGTACAGACTTGATCGAATTTTGTCTCAATTTCATCTTCTTCATTCTCGGATATATAACTGTCTTGATCATTTTCTGAGTCAGAAACATCAAAGCTAAGAGAAGCAATGAGTGCAAAATTCTTTCCTCCTTTTCTTGTACTGTGTTGCTCATCATCACTATCAACATCACTCCAAGTGGCTTTCATTGCATGCTTACCACCATCATATTTCTTGTTGCCACAATCAGCTGCAAGATGTCCTATACCACCACAAGTAAAACATTTAGGTTTATAATTTGTACTTTTCTTTTGTGAAGAATTATCATCTTTTGAAAAATTTGTATTCTTCTTTTCAAATTTTTTCTTTAAACCATAAGAGCCATTTGAAGATCCTGCTCCAGAGTTTCTGTTTTTCAATAGTTTCTTGAGCTGACTTGTCAAGAGTGACAGTTCAGAAATATTTCCACCTGTTTCAGAAGATTGGTTAGTGGCTGTTTTAGTAGAAAGAGCAATATCTTTGTTACCGGAAGAGGAGTGTTTTTCAGAGGTGTCAAAAGCTAATTGTTGTTCATGTGATTGTAAACCACCAATCAGTTCGTCAAGGGCGAGTTTGTTCAAGTCATGTCCTTGCAGAACAGTTCTCTGCATTGCAAACTTTGGCGATAGTGATCTTACAATTCTCTTAACGATATCTTTTTCTTCAATTTTATGATCAAGACCCTGCATTAGAGAAGTAAGATTTGTCAATCTAGAATAAAAGCTAGAAATCGATTCATCATCATTCATTCTCAGAGATTCTAGTTTAGAAGTGAGCATGGCAAGTTTTTGTTCCTTCACAACTGCATTTCCTTCATGAATAGTGCATAACTTGTCCCATGCCTCCTTTGATGTGGAACAGTTCTGAACATGATCAAACTGTTCACTAGACAAGGCTGTAAAAATAGCATTTAAAGCTTTCTGATCAGCATTACACCATGCAATCTCACTTTCGGTCCAATCATCAGGAGGCTTGAGTTCTTTGAGAGAAGATGATCCTGATGTAGATTCAGTCTTTTGTGAAACACCAAGAGCTAGTTCACCAAATAATTCAGCAGCGGAAATACCTTTACCTTTGTCATCAACCTTAGGAGGACTCCAGCCTATCTGCATTACTCTAATAGCTTTAAGATCAAGTGCAGATATATATGTTTTCATAGCTATTTTCCATTTTGAAAAATTTTCCCCTTTAAACATAGGAGGTTGATTGATACTGTTCCTTTCCATCCTTCAGATCTACTAGACAGTCTAGAACCTGCTCTGATGCCAATTGTAACTATTAGAACAATAACAGAATGGAAGAAACACAAGAAATTATGAATCAATGATCAAAACTTAGAGCAAAACCTCTTTGAGGAAAAAGCTCTAAGTCTAACTGAATATAATTACAATTGAATCAAGTGTAATACAATTCGTATAAACAACTTTCCAAACTCTCACACAGTTTGGTTACTAAACTCTCACACAGTTTAGTGCTAACTATTCTCACTCAATAGCTAGATCAGCATAGACTCTCACACAGTCTATGAATGCAGTTTGAACTGCACTGTCTAAAGCTCTCACACAGCTTTCTAGGAGGTTCTCACTTAACCTCAGACAATGTACTGTATTGAACTCTTACTCAGTTCATTTACAAGGTTCTCACACAACCTAATACAGTACAACACCACTCACACTGATGTAAATAGATTCTCACACAATCTAGTTTCAAGTTCTCACTCAACTTGATATGAACACAGCTGTTCCTGATCTGATGTGAAGGTCTCAGTCAACCAAATGCATGAATGCAAATGCAATGCTAACTGAACCTATGATTCACAGAGAGATTTAGAATACAAATAAGTATATGCAATGTAATGCAAAGATGAACAATACCTATTTCACTTTTCACACAAAATCTCTAAATGTTACAGAATATGCAGAAGCATTTTATAGAGCAAGTTTTTTTTCGAACAGCTGGATGATTACTGATCTTTAGGTAATCATCCACTGATTCAGGGATATAAGAATCCTTATTTAATGCATATTCCATACTTGCAATATTTTCCAAAAACATTCTAGTGTAAAGTCAACTAATAACTCAGATAGAATAAGGCGACAAATATATTCATGTATTCCTTAACTATCTTATTCTATCATGAATGCAAATGATCCTTACCAAGTTGACTGAGACCTAATTAAAAGGCAATCTTCATCTGATGTAGCAGAATCAAGTTCTGATTGCCCGAAGATCTTGTTTCTTTGATGCAGCAGCTTTTCCTTGTGCAGCAAGGAATCCAGGGTTGACTTGGAAAAAGGCAATCCTAGTTGGACTAGGATGCACACATATACCTTCAGTGATGCTTCCGTTAACTATATAATTAATGCACTGGTCTCCATCGGCGATTTTTGGTTGTGTTGCGCAGATCTGAAAAGCCTTGCTTCTATACAACTTGAAGAGGCCTAATGATTCAGTATTGTTCCTTGTACTTGTATTCGATATTTGCTTTGCTTCACAGTCTGGTCTCTTAAACAGTGTTGCCGCACACTGTGTAGGCATTTTGTTGTTCTTTAACACTGTCTTCTGGATTTGTTGATTGATGTTAACCACATGTGTATATTCTTATGTGGTTATAATATGTTTATTTTCCCTGATCTAAAACATTATTAGCATTAACTTGATAATGAATACATGTTATTAGCATTTGTAATTCACCCAATAACGTGGTATTCATTCTCAGTGCATCTTACATTCATATTAACTTTCAATCATTATAATTTGGCAATTATAAAGTAATTACAGGCTTGTACTAAAAGATGTGTTGATTTAATGTTAAATTTTCGTCCATATATTAATAGATAGTTACATTCAAGAAATAGAGAAAATTTGTACATCGATGAGATTATTTTTGATTTTTGTTAGACTAGGAAATGGCTAAGGAATTAATTCAGTGCCACACTTTTCTTATTGGTTTTGTACATCCAGTGCCACACTTTTCTTATTGATAGCTCAAGCAATTTGTTGTGTTTGTGATATAAATTTGTGTTTCTTTACAGGAAAAATATGCCGCCGACTCATGGATTTCTCAAGAAGAAGAGGCAGGAGTTATTTGACCGCTTCTACAGGTCAAATAACTCTGAAGGGAGTGGTTCGCAGCCACGTACGTACGGAATCATCTGCGAACGTATCAGCACATCAACCCCCCCCCCCCCCCCCCCCCCCCCCCATTGCCGGTGGAAGATACTGCAGCCCCTCCAGTAGCAGAAACCACACCTGACGTCGAAGACAGCGATGGTGAAGAGATCAGTTGTCGGCGCACATTTCGTCCTCGGCCTGATGGAGGTAAACATAATCCAACACTTTTAATTAAGTCATTTAGTTATAAATGAGTGTTATTACTCTCTAATTAAATTGTTATTGTTTTGGTAGCACCTCCTCCCAAACACAAACGAGGGTTGGTAAAAAGCTTGAAGGCCTACACGTCTTGGGTGCAGTACGGAGAGAAGGTGAAGATCGTCATGGATGATGAGTTCTTGCACGGACCGCAGACCAGTGCACTGAACAGTTGGCTGACTCATGATATCGGGCATATCATTCGGGACAGCATTCTCATGACTGCTGCAAGTTGGTGGGATCTGGAGGAGGATGATCAGATGAAGCTCAAAAATGAACTCGACGTAAGTTAACTACAATTTTTAATATTTTAATTATCTATCAGCTTCCATATTAATTCCAATTTTTTTGTAATAGCTTGTTTATGACATCCCTTGGAATGATAAGAAGATGGTAAAGTGGGTTTACAAGCATGCCGCCAAGACCTTCACAGCCTTCAAGAGCAAGCTCAACAGGCTTAGGATTGACAACCCTGGGAAAATTCCGAAAGAGTTTAAAGATAGGCAGGAGGAGTGGTCTTGGCTGGTTCACCACTTCGAGAGCGATGAGTTCCAGGTATATAATTTTTTAATATTAGTCTGTGCTTTCAAATGTTAACATTTTTCATTTTAGTTTTATTTCAATGCTAACTATTTGTCTCATATTTAATCATACTTCTACAGAGACGATCGACCGCCAACGCCCTCAACCGGGGGAAGAAGACGTTGCACCATCGGTTCGGTTCAAAGCCTTTCATCTACGGGGCGCTCGAATTGAAGCAAAAGGGTGAACCATTCCCGTTGGTGAAGAATTATGAGATGGTGTACCCTCCTGAGCACCCGGAAGCGGCAGAAAATATAGTAAGTTTCCCTTATCCCATAACTAGACATGGCCAGTCATAAGAAAATAGACCAAGAAGGATAGAATCTTACGAATTTGGAAATCCATCACCAATATGATCAATACACAAGTTATCAAAAGAAATTCATAAGCATATGCATAAGCTCTTTAATATTTCCCTTAAGTTATCTAACTTTGTGTATTTACTCAAGTTAAAACCATTCTAATCATGCGATCTCAAAACTCCTAGTGAATGCATTATGTTTGGATTATGTTTAACCGTTGTGGTTTGATGAAGAGTATCTGCCGATTATGTTTGGATTATTTAGAATGCATTATTCATATGCATGTTACTTACTTGGTCTTTGTATTGATAATGTACACAAATTTTGGCCAAATCTGATAACAGCGGTATAAGTTATTAATGCACTAACGTACTTCATTTTCAAATGCAGCGCCGTATCAATGTCGAGCTCGAGAGGGTGATGACCACTGTGAGGAATGACCACCCCGACGTTCCGGAAGATCAAATCGTTCACTATTTTGACGAGCCGACTCAAGCCCAAGTGCTTGTTAACGCACTGGGACCGCGAAACAGCGGTGAGATCCGGGGGTTAGGAGGAGTCACTTTCGGTGTCGGCTCCCAATCATCGCAAGGGGAAAATTCCACTGGACGTAGTTGGTCGTCAAATGCGGAGCGTATGAGACGACTGGAGGAGGAGGCCCGACAGCGTATCACACTTGCAGAGGAGCAGACACGATTGGCAAATGAGAAGTACCAGAATAGTGAAAACCGTCTTAGCTGGTTGGAGGAACAGTTCCAGTTGTTTAGGAACCGACCACAGTAGCTTGCAGGCTCCTCTCTCTCCCTACGATATTGTTCGGTTTAATATTTTTATTGAACAAATGTATGAATAAACTTATTAATATTCGGTATTAATTTTGATGGATAATTTTTTTAATTTATATGAATATTCAGTATTCGATTTTTTTTTATTTTTTTTTTTAAATTTAATACATACTTAGTCCACGAAACATAATTTTTTCGTGGGCTAAGATAGTTACTAAGTCGACGAAAAAATGGTTTCGTGGTCTAAGCTAGTTTCTTAGGTCACGAAACAATATATTTTTGTCGCCTAAGAGCACCTCTTAAGCCACGAAAATATATTGTTTCGTGGCCTAAGAAACTAGCTTAGACCAAGAAAAAAATAATTTCGTCGCCTTAGTCTCCAGCTTAGGCGACGAAAACATTTCATTTCGTCGCCTTAGTCTCCAGCTTAGGCGACGAAAACATTTCATTTCGTTGACTAAGTAACCATCTTAGGCCACGAAATTGAATTTGTCGTCGCATAAGATAAATACTTAGACCACGAAAATATTGAGTTTCGTGGTCTAAGTAATTATCTTAGGCCACGAAAAAAAAATTTCGTCGTCTAAGCTAGAATTTAGCCGACGAAAAAATTCGTCCTCTAAGAGTTTTTTTTTCGTCACCATTTTTCTTAGACGACGAAATTTGTTCGTCGTCTAAGAATTATCTTAGGCAACGAAATTATTTTATTTTCGTTGCCTACTTACTTAGACCACAAACTTTAGACGACGAAACTTAAGCGATAAAATTTTCGTCACCTAAGAGCTTAGACGACGAAAATCCTTCTTAGGTGACGAAAAATTTTCGTCGCCTAAGATATTCAGTGTTGTAGTGGAATTGAATGAGGTATTGCAAGCAACAAGCAAGAACACAACACAGTTTATATGGTTGTGGGACAATCACATGTGCTTACATATACTAGTTCCATAGTCCACCTGTCGCCGCCTAGCTAGGAACCCAGCTTCGAGCATATCTTATAGGGTAAATTCCTCATATGTTACCTGACGTACGGCTAATTAGACACTTTGGTACCCAACATTTCAAAGAGAACATTTTGGTACCTGAAATTAAGTTTTATATGACACTATGGTACTTATGTTGACTTCTTTATTAAATGTAAGGGATAAAATTGACATTTAGATATTGTTGACAGTAGCCATAGAGAGGCTACCCAGGCCTCCAAACCCGCAGCCAGCACTCCTGGACCCAGCCCAGGGCCCGGGACCAGAGCATGAACACCTGCACCAGTGACCGGGCAGGTCTTACCTGCGATCTGGGCCCGGGAACCGGGGATGGCAGCTCCCCAAACAGGGGCCGGAACAGTACTATAATATGTGCAGAAGGGGGCTAGTCCCACATCGAAGGGTAAGGCCAGTCCTCACACCCGGCAGCCTATATAAGGGTCTCAACTGCCATCATTAAGGGGTAATTAATACTCCAACTACTCATTCCCACTTAAGTTATCAGTTTATTCCAACTATACTGACTTAGGCATCAGAGGGGAATAGACCGGCCCCGCCCGGTATTCCCTTAGTTAGCAGGATTTGCAGGTAGGAGTCACACCAAGATCCACCAGTATCTGTGAGTTTACGGATTCAGACAGAAACAATTGGCGCCGTCTGTGGGAAGAGTACAAAAAGTTTGTGTTGACGTACGAGCGGGAACGGAATCAACCAGTCTACGAGTCGCAAAAACAAAAAAAACACAAACATGTCTGGAAGATGCCACCACCTCGACCGCACGGTCACTACAGATACTATCTGACTCGGTGTTAGAGATGAAGGCCCAGATGGAGGCCAACGACAGAAAGGCTGCGAGACCGCCGGAGAGCGCACGATTCAACGAACGGCCCGGACCCTTCTCGCTCCGGGTACTGTAATCCGGCAGAGCGGGCACCCAAAAGTCGCTAAAGTTGCCATACTTCGAGGCCCGGCTTCCCATACCAGCACATGGACAGCTTCCGATCCCAAACGTAAGTTAAAGGCTAATCCGACGCCGTTTGCTGCAACATATTCCAGGAGATCCTGTCCGGGGATTCACTTAGCTGGTTCTACGAGCTGCTAGCGAATTCTATAGAGGCATTTTGAACAACTGGCAGACAGGTTTGTGGGCCGGTTTATATTACGGGTCGAGGGGGCCCGGACCTCGACGGTTCTCTTCAACTGCAGGCAGGCAGACGGCGAAGAGCTCCGAGCTTTCGTTAACCGTTGGCAGACGGCCACTGCCGGGGTCAGAGACTTGGAAAAGGGGATTGCCGAATCGGCCTTCAAGCAAGGTCTCCGACCCAGAAAATTCTCGTACCCTGTGCGGGTGGAGACCCCGCAGGGTTACGATGAACTAATGGCGATGGCCAACACAAGAGAAGATAGGAGGAACATGACTCCGCCCTGCAGGAGGGAAGAAACTGGCAGCAGGGTCACGACCGAGGAGACGCATCCGACAGGAAGCCAAGGAGCTGGTCGAACCAGCAGCGCCGGAGGGACAATTTTGACACCCCCCCAGCGAGGTGGCAAGCCCCCGCCCTACCAACAAACCCGCCCCCTCACAATAATGTCAGCGGGACGACAAGAGGTATTCTCCACCTTAACCGCTTCTTACGAGGATATCCTATATGAGAACGGGAACAACATCCCCCCTCCACCAAAAAGGAAGCACCCATAGGGGAATCTGACCAGGGCGCAGACAGGTAAGTACTACTCCTATTACGATGAAGCCACACACCACACAAACGATTGTCTTGCCTAAAAAACAACGATTGAGGGCCTAGTCTGCCGCGGCGACTTGCAACGGTATCAAGAGTAACTCGGACAGTGGGGACCGCGCGAAATCGGGACGTCTATCCCGTAACACCAACGCTCATACGACCGGTAAAAATCTTAGACCTGTGTAGAAGCTCAGCGGTCCAACAACTTATCAGCCTCAGTAAAACGTTAGTTTTTTTTCTTCTCCCTTCTAAACACAACTAGCTAGGCATCCCAACCAGTTCGGCAGGTGTCATTTTAGCAGTTATCTATTCCAAATTTGTTTTCAACTAACTACTGGGGGCAATATATGGGTAGCCAAGTCAGGCAAGTTGAAAAAGGCATAACACAAGCTCAGGCAAAATATCCATTCATTGTAATTCGGGGCAGCATTTACAAAAAAAAAATAAAAAAACAGAGGGCGGGAGTGTACAAAGTCTGGAGTCTGTTAGGCCACTTCCGCCCACTCCCCCTCTTCAGCAGGAGCTCCTTCAGCAGCAGTTTCACCAGCGGCGTCTTCATCGGCCGGCTCAGTGCCACCGTCCACAACCTCTTTTTCATCCGCCTGCGGCAGCGGCAACTTTGAGACGTCAAGATAGCCCTTACTCTTCCAGTCGTCATAAGCATCGGCTATCCCCGCTTCCCGAGCCTGTCCTAGCATATCAAGAAAATCAGCGATGTCCTGATACTTCTTCACTGCCCGCTGGTACAGCTCCGGGTCATTTTCATCGACTGCCCCGCCGGCAGAAGCGGATACCGTCGCCACCTCCCGCTGGAGCTCCTCGACATTGGCCTCCAGCTCGGCCCTCTCCTCCTCCAGACCCTTCTTCTCTTCTTCAAGAGCCTCGACCTAGGCCTCCAGCTTGGCCACTTGCTTCCTGGAGTATAGGGGCCGCAGCTTTACCTCTCCGGGAATATTCCACCTCGCCCGAAAAGCGAAAATCTCCCCGGGAGATAAAGATCCCTCCGGTTCATCAAAACTTATGGTCTTATCCCCGTCCACAATTATGTGGCGCGGGGCCCCTCCCTGGTGGGCAGTTCCCAAGGACACTCCGTACGGAGCATCCTCCTGTCCCAACGACCCGGACGTCAACGCCTCACCGGTAGAGCGAGCACTGGGGTTAGGCCCCGAGGAAGAGAAGGCAAGCTAGTCCTTCATCCTCTCTTGGTCGTCCCTCACCGGTCGCCTGGCAGCCGATCCAGAAACCTCACTGGAGCGCCCAGAATCCATGTAACCTATAAACAAAAAAAAAACCCTTGCCCGATCAGAAACACGATCTACAAAAAAAAAGAACCAACAACCACAACAGGCTTGTACGAAGCATATTGTGCCCCGGCACAGTCCACACCGGGAGATAGGCATCTCAGCCGACAGTTCTCCGTTCTCGCAAAGATCCGGTACTACAACGGTCCTATCCAAAAGCTTAATCTAGGTACCACCAAACGACCATCAGATCCATCCACGAACAAAAAAGGGGGAGAAAAAATAATTTCAGAACCGCAAAGGACTGGGACTCACCGATTAGTGTGCACGACGACGGAAACGCAGAAGATGGAAAGCACTGAGCAAATGTGTTGAGCGAGGCTAAACAAAGGATCAGTTATCAGCCAAACGAAAAACACACGAGGAGGCAAGGGTTTATATGCAGCCCCAACAACATTGAGTTTCCCACCCAAACTACTCAATAGGGCAACTCAAGCGCCCGCAGATCCAGGCCATCCATCTCTGACCGTCTCCTACTGGCATGTGTCTCAATATTGGTAACCTCCCAGACCATCATAACTAATGAGACTGATGGAATACCCCCTTCAATGCATGTCAACCACCTGCCTCGCATGCGGAGGGTAGTTGAAAGAGCAGGGGACATACTCGAACCATCCCGCCTAGAGCCTACTCCACCTTATGCTGAAATACTCCAACAAATCGAGGTATCCCACCGGAAGAACTTCTCCTCTAACACAGGAAACTGCTTCCCGCAGGCTAAAAACCCTGCAGGATTATTATTGCTACCCCTGAAATATTCCAACAAGTACAGGGCATTCTAACATATATTCCAACGGTAAGGGCTATTCCACCGGCTGAATTTTTTCAACATTCACAGGCCCAGTTAGATACCCCACCGGGAGAGGTATTCCTCTAGCACAGGAAACCTCTTCCCGCAGGCTAAAAACCATGCAGCAATATTATGTACAGGCTACGATATTCCAACTGTAGTGCCTGCTCCAGTTCAAACGGTTTCCTAGTCCTCGATCCATCCAGCTTCAACTATCGGATGCGGTATCGCACCGACCATGATCACACTTGCTTAACGCTCTCCTATGGAATAACTGGTTCAGCGAACTGAGACATTCCTACGGATAGCTGTGTACGACCTAATGGATCTAATGTACCACCGGGCTTTATAAACCCGGGAGACTTGCTCCTCTAACACAGGACAACTCTTCCCGCAGGCTAAAAACCATGCACATACTTCCCACCTGCAGGACCAAATACAGCGACGTTGGGGACGGCAACTAAGGGCTACTCCTGGCAACGCCAACCCACCGGGAGACTTGATCCTCTCATACAGGACAACTCTTCCCGCAGGCTAAAATCCCTGCACAATATCTCAGGCCTGTAAGAACAAAGGCTGGGAAACCAATCGGGGATGTCTCCGGTACCAACACGGGACCGCTCCACCCCGGGAGACTTGATCCTCTCACACAGGACAACTCTTCCCGCAGGCTAAAAACCCTGCACATCCTATATGCCGGCAAGAACAAGGGGCTGTGTGACACGTGGGGACGGCTGCCCAGGATCACTCCGGGCCACGCCACCCACCAGGAACTCCTATAAACGCAGGGCACGTTCCCCGCTGGTACTGGGTGACCTCTTCAAAACTGTTAAAGGCACTCACCGGCTACTATGACTCGGTCATCCCATTCGCTATATTCACCGGGTTTTCCCCAGAACATAGCACGGCGAATTTCAACGTCACATCATCCCATTCGCTATATTCACCGGGTTTTCCCCGGAACATAGCACAACGGATTTCAGCGCCACATTATCATCTCACGTACTACATCTTGTACTCATATGCAACTGTCAGCATCTACATCATAAGCATGCACTCATCACATTAAGCATCATCATAACAGGTTTATTCGAACGCCCGGCCAAGCCCAATCTTAAACGCGGACTTGGGGGGCTAGGGTACTGGTAGGTAAGTGCCCCAGCGGGTCTGCGGGCCTATAAAGCAAGACATATTTAAGTGCCCATTCAAGATGGCACTTGACCGGGAACTTGGAGGACTTGTTGACAGTAGCCATAAAGAGGCTAACCAGGCCCCCAAACCCGCAGTCAACACTCCTGGACCCGGCCCAGAGCCCGGGGCCAGAGCATGAACACCTGCACCCGTGTCCGGGCAGGTCTTACCGGCGATCTGGGCCCGGGAACCGAGGATGGCAGCTCCCCAAACAGGGGCCGGAACAGTATTATAATATGTGCATAAGGGGGCCAGTCCCACATCGAAGGGTAAGGCCAGTCCTCACACCCGGCAGCCTATATAAGGGTCCCAACTGCCATCATTAAAGGGTAATCAATACTCCAACTACTCATTCCCGGTTAAGTTATCAGTTTATTCCAACTATACTGATTTAGGCATCGGAGCAAAATAGACCTGCCCCGCCCGGTATTTCCTTAGTTAGCAGGATTTGCAGGTGGGAGTCACACCAAGATCCCCCAGTATCTGTGAGTCTACGGATTCAGACAGAAACATATATTATTTATAAAAAAAAAATTAAAAACATGAGTATTATGCATCTAAGGCTATTGGTTATTACCTTGATATTCGTTTTTTTTTTTATAAATCTTTTAGGAAAAAATAAATATGATTTAATTTTTTGTTAAAAGAAAAAAAAATATGAATTAAACTTTTGAGTTCTATTGAAGGTAAAATAATTGAAATTTTGTTTAGTAAATCTAGTATTTGTGATTTGAACACCTACGATAATACATTTGGTTGATTAGATATAACTCCACGGAGTAGTCTTATGAATGTTTACATTACCACGATTGAATTTCATAACTTATGTTTTCAACATAACTAAATAACATTAAAAAAAAATGCAAGTTTTTAACCCAAAATATTAAAAAAAATGTCAGTTTTTATTTTTTCTTTATAGATTACACTTAAATGTCAATTTTATCCTTTACATTTAACAAAAAAAGTCAACACAAGTATCAAAGTGTCACATAAAACTTAACTTCAGGTACTAAAGTGTCCTTTTTGAAACGTTTGTTACCAAAGTGTCTAATTGGCTATATGTCAGGTACCATAGGAGGAATTTACCCTATCCTATAATAATAGACTTGGAAGAGGAAAACATCAAACTACCAAGAAACAAACTGACTAAATAAAAGAAACTAGCTACAAACACACCCTATGTGTGTGGAGAGAAAGTATGAGTGGTGAGAAGAATTTTCAGATAAGGTAGTTCTGCATAGTGGGAGGTTATCTGAAAGTGTGAGGTTACTGCAAATACGGTAGTTACAGTTTGAAATTTTCTTTAATTTTCTTTTTATTTAATTTTCTTATTTTCACATTTACCATATCACCTCTTAATTATTAAAATTTATTTAAAATTAATATAAGATATCGGGGTGTTGTTGTAATTTCACAGGCCTTTTGGCTAATAAAGTATTTTTTTTAAATAATAATATAGATTACAGAGAATAAAAACTACAATAATGCCACTACCACGCAAGCAACCGGCTATAGGCCTCGGACAAGGTTGCTTGTGCTTTCCGGCGTTACAAGTACCAGATTTTACCTCAATACACCCAAAAAAAAGTTGAATATTTATTGCACATAGGTTTTTACCATGTTGACCAAACTTTTTCACGGGTTTGTTTCTGTTAACGATGGTAAAACTAGGGGATCCGACTCCTCACTGCAGAGGAGCCGTGCAGTTTTCATAAATTTCATAAAATCCAAGTCTTCCACGAGATCCAATGGTCTTGAGATAACTCTGTCAATTTCTTACACTAACTGGAACTAACGATGCCGTTTATTTTTCTATAAAGCATCGTCGTCCTCTATCAACGATCGTCGTCCTCTATCGACGAAACACACAGATTTATCTGCTCTCAACACTGAACCCAGCTCTCGTAATAAAGGATTCACCATGAGATTCTCAAATTTTATTAAATGATCAAAACAGTAGTCAAGGTGAAAGAGTGCGAATATTGTCAAAATTTGGAGATGGGTAGAACAATAGAAAGAAGCAGAGTTTCGAACATCAATGAATCTCAAGGATGGAGATGGAGATGAGAAGGCTTAGGAGAACAAACCGTTTAATCAATCCAGGTACAAACAAACTTGATCCAGAACACAGACGAATCTGGGGTCGAATGGTTATTCCTCTATTCACGTTAGGGAGGGGCCTCATGAAATGACCAGCAATTCAAATAAACTAATGTACAAAAAAATTGTCGGATAAACTGATAAACTAATGGACAACTGAGAGAGATAGAGAGGAAGATAACGGCAGGCTGCCGTCAAGTTGTGTGTATAATCTAAGATGACGTGGCGTATTGATTTTTAGGAAAGCTAAGATTTTTAGAAATTTACAAAAACTGCATAGAGCAAACTTTAGAGGATCTCAATCCAAAAATAGGTGTTTGTGCCATGAAGAGAGTCAAATGAGCTGAATACTAAAGTCAAGCACTCTAGTTCTTTGAGTGCTTTAACACTGACGGAAACTGGGCATGCGGTTTATATATATATATATATAGGTGTTTTGTAAATTGAAGCTAGCTAGATTGCTAAAACAAGTGAAAGGCTTAAATTCATCACAACAATTTGAAGTTTTGTAAACCACCTTATTAATGAAGTATGAGCCACGCTTACGTTAAACTCATCAAAAAGCCACCCAACGTTAAACTCCTCAAAGTGTTGCTCCGCCGGCTGTACGTGGACAAGGGAGGACGTCACTTCGCAGAGCTCAGACAATAGACGGAGGTTGGGATGTCCAAATCTGAGGACATGCACTTGTCATAACCGGGTGGCTATCCCCTGAGTATGGGACTTTGATTTTCTCATTTTCCTTCCAAAAGAGCAGGTTCTACTGATCGACGTTGGAGCTAGCTAGCAGTGCCATGCATTACTAGCAGCGGCTCCACTCTTTAATTTTTCAGGAAGTCTTGTTGAGTATATATTAATATAAACAAGAGTCTTCTACTAAGAAAATTTTTATCTAAAAATATCTATCCACATGTATAATCTTGTCATAAATGATCAATTATTATTATTATTACTGAAGCCAAATCGAATGACCAGTATATATCTCTCTGCTGAAATTTCGCTACTATTAGTGAGACATACAAGAGTGCAGATATATTAATGTGAAACATCTTATAAACAATTCAAATACTACAATTAGTCTGGTTTGAGTCCAACTCATAGCCTTCAACTTATGAAGGAGACATGATGTCACTAGACTAAGTAGTAATTGGCTATTAATGTGATACATGGAGATATACTACTCATTTAATAACTAGCGCTCACTTAGGAAAGATAGTAGATCGATAGGCTACGAAAGCCGACAATAACGACGCATCAACCAAGCACAAAATTGATCATTCGGCCTCCAGCCAAGCCATTCCTAACCAGTCCGGCAGTAGCGGCGACATTTGGGCGACAATGTCAACACTAACTCACTGGCCACCACCGGACGAGAAGCAAATAATGGAGGCCGGAAACCCCACTAAACTTCACATATGAAGACAGGCGGCTAGAGAGAATTTAATATATAGATATATATTTTTTGGTAGCCAACGCAACTGAAACACCATCAAATTAACTTTTAAGATCTGTGGTTCCACCAGTGCTTGCGTAGCTATTTCAGTATAAATAGCAAAGCAGAGTAGAGCTCTTCAACTCATCCAACCAATATACAGAGTTTTGCATTACTATAGTAAAATTTGTTATCAAATGCCTTTCCAAGTTTTAGCATCTCAAGCCCTAACACCAGATGTCGTTGCTTGTACGAAGCGACCTTCAGCTAATTTTATCCCAAGCATTTGGGGCGATTATTTTCTCTCTTATGCTACCACGGTATGAATTTTATAAAGAACATGTATATAGACACGCATTTCTAGCTTCAAGTAGCAGTATATTCTCAGTTATACTTACATTTTGATTATAAAGCTTCATGGGTATCATTTTATGTTATTGTTTTGCATAATTGCAGTACACCTTAATTCTGATAATCATAATATTTATTTTCTTCAATTCGCATGTGTAGGACGTTGCCAGTAAACTTGATGAACTGAAAGAAGAGGTGACGAGGATGCTAATTGATCCCCTTCAAAAACCTTGACAACAATTAGACTTGATTGATCGATGACATTCAACGTTTAGGCGTGGTATATCGTAAAATTAATCGAAAAGAAAAAAAATATATGTTTTTGGAAACTACTCTAATTTCAATTTCAACGCTCATATAGTCATATATGCATGCATACCAATTTAATCTCTCTCTCTCTGTACAGAGGCTAGTCTAATTGATTGGCTGGTGATGCAGATATGTTCAACAAGTTCAAAGAAGAAAATGAATTTAAAGCATCTCTTTTGAATGATGTATCCGGACTATTGAGTTTTTACGAAGCCACCCATCTTAGGACACAAAAAGAAGACAAACTCGAAGATGCATTAGCCTTCACCACCACTCATCTTGAGTGGATGAAAAACAGTTTAAGCCCTGCACTTTTGGAGCAAGTATCTCATTCCTTAAATCAGCCGCTATGGAAGGGCATCCCGAGGGTGGAAGCAAGATATTACTTATCAACCTACCCAGAACGAGACTCATATAATGAAACTCACTTGAGTTTTGCAAAGTTGGATTTCAACCGACTGCAGCAAATCCATCAAAGGGAACTATGCGAAATGACAAGGTGAACAATTAACTATCAGACTTTATCTATATTATTATTAAAGTTATAATTTTATTAAATAAACCGGCTTTGTTAGCCAAAAGGCATATGAAAATACGACTAAACCCTTCAATTATAGATTATGTTAAAATATATTTTAATAAATAAAAGACAAAATAGTAAAAAATTAAAATTATATTCAGAAATATTCTAATTAATTTTTTCCTACAATCTCTGTGTAACTTTCCATAACCTTCCACAGTCCCACTCCTCCCTCTGCAACTTCCAACTCTCTAATTTTTATTTTTATTTTCAAATCAATTTCCACACATAGGTGTGTCTAGTATCTACTAAATCAAAGAAATACTAGTTGGTTTTACCAATATCTAAATTATTATTTAATTTAATTGTAGGTGGTGGAAGGACTTGGACGTGAGAAACAATTTCCCTTTTATAAGAGACAGGATAGCTGAATGTTACTTCTGCTGGGTTTTAGCAGTGTCCTTTGAACCTCAATATTCTTTTGATAGGAAGGCATCATGCAAGGTCACTGCCGTGGTATCTATTATCGATGACATCTATGATAACCATGGCACATTCGAAGAATTAGAGCTATTTACTGAAGCGATTCAAAGGTTAATATTTTACTTTACATTCTTCACTGTCCCTTGTCTAGAATTAATTGCCAACAATTGTAAGTCCCTTAAAGTACAGGGTACTGATTTAGCAAAACTTAATCCTTGTTTTTAAAAGTTTAATAGCATTTTGGCTAACTTCTCAATTAATTGTTGATCGATTAGATGGGATATCAGTGCCATAGATCCATTGCCAGATTATATGAAAGTCTTCTTTTTTTTTTGGGTAAGCGACCTAAGGGCTAAATTATCACCCTTGACCGAAAGTTTATTGATAGAAAAAACAAAGTACAAAAGGAAGGGGAGACTAGGCCAAAACCACCTTTAGGACACCACTCAACAAGCAGGGCATTCTCATAGCCTGTATAGCATCTAAGAACAAACTTTTTTTTTTTCATTACAGACAAACTAGAAACTATGAAATCTAAAGCATCGAAATAAGAAACAAGAAACATGTTTTTAGGATGACCGGTATGTAATACGCAATGAAGCATCATGACCAAGATGAGACCATAAGAAAGACGGAGGGGACACCCACCACAGAAGCACCATATTTCGCAAGTCTATCAGCTACCCCATTACCTTCTCTATAAGTGTGAGTAGCAAGCACATTCAAGTCTTTAGCTTGATGTAGACAGTTGAACCAAATACGCCGAAGACGCCAAGGAATTAGATTAGGAGAATGAAAGTAACGTACCGCTAAGTATGAATCTGTCTCAAGCCAAACATGAGTCCACCGCCTAACCCAAGCCACACGAATAGCTTCAATGATTGCAAGAACTTCCGCATCAATAGCACTAGAAACCCTGGCCTTAAAAGCAAAGGCACCGACAAACTGCCCATTGTCATTCTTAAAAACACCACCAAAACCAGCATTGTTTGGGTCTACAAAAGAACCATCTGTATTGACTTTTAGCCAATTTGGGGGAGGAGGCTGCCATATGATAGGTATGAAGCTTGGAGCTGTGCGCTGCAACGGTGATAACCCCAATAAATTAAAAATAGGGACAACATTTGCCGAAGAAGGGAATTTGTGAAAAATTAATTGCGCAGCTTCCATGAGAGCAAGAAGAAAACCATGTTTAAAACGATCAAGACTGAAAATCATATCATTGTTTCTGATCGAATTTCGCTCCTTCCATGTATACTAAAGTAGCGTGCAAATAGAGATGCGTCATAGTTGTTTTGAAGCAGGGGTTAACTGATGCATAAGTTGTGAGGAGAGCAAAGAACTCAAGCTTGTGACTTGGGAGAACTGAATGTGGAATAAAGAACAAACCCAACTCCAGATTCCATGAATAACAGTGCAATCTAAAAATAAGTGAGAAAGGGACTCCGTACTAACCTTGCAGAATGAGCACTGAGAGCATAAATGAACCTCAATCTTTTGGAGATAGATATCATCTTTGATTCTTCCATGAAAGACATGCCAAGCCAATAAGCTACGTCTAGGAGGGAGGGCTTTGTGCCAAATCAACTTACCCCAGGAAACAATAGTACCAGGCTCATAAATAAAATCGAAAGCATCTCTTGAAGTGAGAGAACCTGAACTGCAATGAGGCGAAATGATCTGATGCACCTCCGATCTTAGAGGCAACATAGTATCCAAGATCAAGGCAGAAGCTTCCGGGAAAAGAGAAGAAAATATTGGAGGCAGAATCCACTTATTATCAAAAATAAACTTACTAACCCGGTCTTGAAGCATGGGTAAACAATCTGGAGTAATATAGTACCACGAGCATAAAGAAACACCAAGCCAATTATCCTTCCAAAAAGAGATACTTTCACCATCACCAACCAACCAACGCACATTAGATAGCATAGAAGGCCAAAGCTTCTTTAATCCCACCCAAATAGAAGACTTTTTGTAGTACGAGCAAGGGGTTAAACCCTCCTTTAGAAATCTATTTCTGAGGAAGACTGCCGAAATAGAAGTGCTAGAGGCGACCTCCCAACAACGGTTTAAAAGCATAGCACGATTTAGTGCCCTGAGGTTTTTAAAACCTAAACCACCTTGATCTTTAGGAGTACAACAATTAGCCCATGCAATAAGAGCAGCCCCCTTCTTGAACGGATCTCCGGTCCAAAAGAAGTTACGTGTCCAACTTTGAATTTTAGAGAGCAAAGAGCAAGGCCATTCATAAACTTGAAAACTGTAGATTAGTAGGCTTTGAATGGTGGATGAGATGAGTTGAAGCCTTGCAGCTTGAGAGAGTTGCAACCCCTTCCAAGAAGAAAGTTTACACCTTACTTTATCAGCGATAACACGGAAGAATGAATCACGTGGACAACCTTGAAAGACAGGTACCTCTAGATAGGTAAAAGGTAGAGTCCCCTCCCGAATCCCTAGGAGATGTTGTATAGTAGTTTCCCTGGAACGAGCAAATCTATCAATATAAACTGAAGATTTTGCTTTGTTCACCACCTTACCCGAGTTTTGTGCATACTCCTTTAAAAATTTCATTAGAACTTTCAAACCCCGAGAAGTTCCTTGCATGAAAACCATCACATCATCAGCAAATAGAACATGATATGGAGGGACTACCTTACCCGGACAAGCAATTCTAGTAATTTTCTCTTGCTCAACCAATCTTAATAGTCCACGACTAAGTACTTCTTCTGCTAGGCAAAAAAGAAGAGGAGAATGCGGGTCACCTTGCCGAACTCCTCTTGAAAAAGTGAAATACCCACAAGATTGCCCATTAACCGAAACAGAAAGGAAAGCCGATCGCAAAATTGTATGAATCCAGCTAATAAAAGTATTAGAGAAGCCGAAAGAGCTGAGAACTCGTAGCAAAAAGTCTCAATCCAAGGTGTCAAACACCTTACTGATATCCAGCTTAATAGCAATATTGCCTCCCCTGCATTTAGTGTCCAAAAGATTAATACATTCAGAAGTGAGAATTACAGGGTCGACAATAGATCTACCCTTTATAAATGCACTCTGGTTCACAGACACAATCCGAGAGGCCACCACACTTAAATGATCTGCCAAAAAATTTCTGATGATCTTAAAAACAAAATTGGCCAAAGCAATAGGTCTGAAATCAGAAATGGCATCTGCTTCCTGTTTCTTGGGGAAAAGAACGATCAAGCTGGAATTAAAGTGAGGTGGTATAAACCCTGTAACAAAAAAGCTTTGAATTGCAGGAACCACATCAGAAGAAATTATTGACCAGCATCGTTTGTAAAAACAACCTGAGAATCCGTCGGGACCTGGCGCACTTACTTCATCCATAGACTGCACAGTCGCAAGAATGTCCTCAGTAGAAGGAACTAACAAAAGAGCATTGTTTTCATCATCTGTAACAATACTAGGAATCACCCTTTCAACTAAGCCTGTATTGCAAATATTTTTGTCTTTAGTGAAGGCAGCTTTGAAATAGTCGACAATATAACCAGAAATTTGCTCATGTTCCACTAAAATAGAATTCTTTGTGCGTAATGAAGATAAGGATCCCTGAAGGCACCGCAGTTTGACCATATTATGTAAGAATGAAGTATTTTTATCTCCCTCAGTAAGCCACTTCACCCTTGCTTTATCACGAAGAAAAACATCCTGCATTGAAGCCATAATATTAAAATGTGACTGAGCGGCAGCTTCATTATTAATAAGCTCTTCTGATGGACCCCCAATTGAAATATCCAGTTGAATCCTGTCTAGAGCAGCTTGCGCTGTGTGAACCATGTTAAAAATATTCCCAAAACCTGTCACGTTCCAGTCCTTGAGCATTAATTTCAAAGCGTTGAGTTTGGCAGCAAGCTTGAACATAGGGCAACTTTCAAAGCTAAGAGTAGACCAGTAGTTGCGGACTAAGTCGAAAAAATTAGGATGCTGCAACCACATTCGCTGGAACCTGAATTGAGGAGAAGGTTTGACTGATAACCTTGAGCATGATAATAAGAGCGGGCAGTGATCTGAAGTTGATCTAGTTAAAGTATGACATTCAAAGCTCCTCCATGCCTCCAACCAGTTCATGTTAGCAAGAGAACGATCAAGCCTCTCGTAGATTCTTCTCTTAGTCCATGTGTAGGATAAACCTTTAGTCTGTACATCAAGTAGTTGACAAGCAGCAAGCATTCGTTGAAAATCTTGACAAGAGGTGACATTAGGGGGATTACCTCCTCGCTTTTCATGAGCTCCCAGGAGACAGTTAAAGTCCCCAAAAACAAGCCATGGACCAGTAATATAATTATCATAAACATGGGTAAGCTCTTGCCAGAGAAGTCTACGCCCCACAATTGTGGTTTTAGCATAGACAGTCGTTAGAACACACTGTATACCATCCAGCATTACTGAAACTGTGATTTGTTGAGCTGTATTTAGAAGCACATTCGGTTGAAGATCCCTATGACATAAAAACCAGATATTTGGGTCTTGCTCGCCCCGCTCATTAGTAGCAAAAGGAACCAGCCCCATATTTCTCCACAAACAAAAAGGTATTGATTCAATGCAGGTAAAAGGTTCAGATAAACAAACAATAATAGGTTTATGTAAACGCACCATTCGACTTAGAGCACGTTGCGTGTCATCGTTGACGATGCCACGGGTGTTCCAATAGAGCATCTTCATCAAAATAATTTATGCTTAGCTCCCTTGTTGACGAGAGCTTTACCAGAAACAAGTTTACGTAACGGAACTTTGCCAGTACTTTTGGATACCTTCTGCATTTGTTTCTTTGTCTTCCTGGACACTACTGGTGTAAACTCACCCTCCTCTTTGGTTGAAGAGTTACTTTGATCTGAATCAACTATCTCATTAACAGTAGCAGTACCAACATGAGCATGTGTCAATTTATTCACCTCCAAATCATAAGTTGGAGCAATAGCCTCCTTAGAAGTCACACACTTGTCTACCTCCAAACGTTGAAAGCTTGGAGGAACACTTCCAACAGAAGACTCATTTTCAGAGATATGTAAATTAACACAATTATTATGCATAATACCCTCCAGCACATTCTGTCCTTTTTTTACCTCCCAGCGCCTTTTCTCTTGCCGCTGAGACACTGCTTGTCTCCTTCGGCGGGTGCGAGACCGGCCTCGGAATCGGCCTTGAGAAAGGTCCGGTTGTGACTCCATTGCTGGCATATTGTTATTAACCCGGCATGTCTCTTGAAGGTGCCCAACTAGGTGACATTGTGAGCAGACCTTGGGGAGTGACTCATACTCCACTCCAACGAAAACATGTTCACCATTCTCACGAGTGACCCGAATAGTTTTTAGCAGAGGCTTTGAAAGATCTACGTCAACCAATATCCTTGCATATAGACCAACACTCTTATCTAGAGTACGCGAGTCAATTTGCAGAGGAACTCCAAACCCTTTTGCGATCTCAAAAAGGGTTTGAGGCTCCCAAAAGGCAAACCCCAAATCCCATAGTTTAATCCAAACCTGAGCAAACGTATTTTTGTAGGTAGCTGGAGTGAAGCTTGGCGACCATTTAATCAAACGCAATGAACCAGATTCCAAACCAAAGGAGCCAGAGGACCAGACCGCCTGCATATCGTCGACACTACGAAATTGCAGCATGAAAAAAAACTGACCAGCCTTCTAAATCATGCCAAGGACACTTCAATTGTCCCACCAGTTCATGAGTTTTGATGGCAGCAACATTATGTGGAAGAACCACTTTGCCCACAAGGTAGGTCTTGCATCGCTCGAGCCCTCGGAGGAAAGACGCCTCTGAGATACGAACCGAAACCACACCATCCTCCACAAACGGAGGAGGCAAATCATCGATATTGAATCCCAATGGCGGCGGCGGGTTCTGGCTAACCAAAGAAGCATACGAGACCTTTGGAGGATTAGTATGGATAGCATCAGTGCCGTCCTGAGAGGTGGCCATCCGGCCGAAGCACCGATCGGGCTTAGAGAGGGGGTGAAAATATTAAATGGAACAATATATTAAAAATGCAGCAGAAATAAATTGGTAAACGGTGTAACTTTTATTAAATAAAAATTATAATCAATACAACGGATGATTAATAATTTAATTCGATACGGAGTTACAAAACAACGGTCGTCCACACAGGTCGAATCTTCTTGAGATGCCACACAGGTCGTCTCCGGCAAGTCCACACAGGTCTTGAATACTGAGGCCACGAAGGTCTTACACAGTGTTTAGAAGTTCACACAGATCTTCAACAGAGTCACTAAGTCTCTCATACTAGAGTCACACAGTCTCTAAATTCTCTCTTATTTTTTCTCTTTGTATTCGGCTCTCTGTATAACTACTGCTCTAAGCATGCCGGCAGCCTCATATATATACTAGTACACATGTACTAGTTTCTTGACAATCAAAACATAAAGACTTGAAGACCAAGTCTCACAATCTACACCGTCAAGTAACTATTACTTGAACACCAAGCATAATTAACTTGAATACCAAGACTAATTAACTTGAATACCAAGTCTAATTAACTTGAACATCAAGACTAGAAACCACGCAGCAAACACAGAGCTCTATCTCCCTTAGGACTTTAGACTTTCTCATTATCCTTTAGTCCAATTAATCATCCGATTTCACCAAGAAATTATCTCTACACCCGGACGAGTTATTAGTTCAAGTAGGACAACCACAAGTCCATCAATTCCACTCCAAACTCAGATCAACCATTGTTGATTTCTCTTTGGACTTCATGATTAAACATGGAAGGACAATCATGTACCTTCAATCTCCCCCTTTGTCCTTCCATGGACTTCCTTTTCATCAAGCTTCTACAAAAGACAAATAAATGTATTAAATTTTCAGAATTAAAAAAAATAACTCATATGATCTATAAATTCAAAAAAAAACATAACAAATACACAACACAAACATTGAGTTTATTAATATTGTGCCTAGGCACCACATTACAAACTCTCACAATACAATCTGTTTCTGCCTAAACCCGGGGGTCTTGGTAGATACTTGATGAATCCAACTCGATCTCCTGCAATCCTGCTTACTAAGGGGAATACCGGGCGGGCCGGCCTTCACCTCTCCGATGCCTAAGTTAGTATAGTTGGAATATATATAACCTGGGCACGTATGTAAGCAGGGAGGGAGACAAGTTACCTATTTATGGTGGTAGTCGAGGCCCGTATATAGGTGGTTGAGGGTGAGGGCTGGCCTTGCCCTTCGATGTGGGACTGGTTCCCTTCTGTTTGGATATTCTGGTGCCCTCTTTGGCAGGCAGGCGCCCCTGGCCCCAGGACCCTTGGAGGCAGGATAGACCGCTGGGCCCCGAGGCCTGGTGCTGGTGCTCCGATCCTGAGTCCTGGGCCGGGCTCTGGTGTACTTGCCGCGGGTCTGTGGGCTTGCTGTAGCCCCTCTGCGGCTACTGTCAACAAGTCCCCCAAGTTCCCGGTCAAGTGCAATCTTGAATGGGGACTTATCTGTCTTGCTCTTGTCCCGCAGACCCGCGGGGTTACCAACCTACAGGTCCCCAGTCCCCCAAGTCCGCGTTAAAGATTGGGCGTGACCGAGGTGAGTACCTGTTACTGATGGCAAGAAATAATTTATAAGCATGTTGGGTAATGTAAAATAGGATTGTGCTCGAGTGTTAGAGCATGGAACGGGGTGGAAACCCGAAGAGTGTATGAGATGATGCCATGCGATAGATGGTGCATGGAATGATGATGATGAGGCGTTGAAATCCGCCATGCGAGAGATTAATGCATGGAATGATGGTGATGAGGCGTTGAAATCCGCCATGCAAGAGATTAATGCACGGAATTCTGATTGGGTCTGCTGCCCTTCGAAGCTCACT
Source organism: Potentilla sterilis (assembly GCA_963682095.1). Classification (NCBI taxonomy): domain Eukaryota; kingdom Viridiplantae; phylum Streptophyta; class Magnoliopsida; order Rosales; family Rosaceae; genus Potentilla; species Potentilla sterilis. Next base: position 45,356,343 of record OY821755.1, on the reverse strand, counting down.
GGTCCCGAACTGGGCATCCTGCCAAATCAGAACGGAGCGGTGCAAACTGGGCCAGAACCGGTTGTTCTGCCAAACTAGAACGGAGTGGTGCCAACTGGGCCAGAACCGGGCGTTCTGCCAAACTAGAATGGAGCGGTGCCAACTGGGCCAGAACCGGGCGTTCTGCCAAACTAGAACGGAGCGGTGCCAACATTTGCTAGTTCTTCTCAGCTTTGTGTTTAAATAAGCGATGAGGTAGATGTGCAGGTTTGTTAGCCTGCGGGGAGACTTGTTCTGTGTTAGAGATACAATCTGCCCGGTGGGATGGTGTAGAGATAACGAGTCTCCCCCATGTGTTCCCAAAGGTATCGCAGTTCAGTGCGATGCAGGGTTTTTATCCTGCTGGACAGTATCGCGGTTCAATGCGACGCAGGGTTTTTATCCTGCTGGACAAGGGTACATGTGTTAGATGTAGACTCGCCCGGTTTGTAAAGCCCATGCGTTTGCCATGGGGGCGGACTCGATGGGTGACATGCCTATCGAAACGAGTCCCCCTGTGAAAAAGCCATGGGTCCGGATGTTTATGTTCCCGGAAAGTAGTTTCAACCTGGTGGGATATGACGGAATCGATGAGGTGGGCCTCGCCCGGGCGTTCTGCCATATCGAAACGAGGTCGTTGGTGTAGATGCGGGGGAAGATGCCATGGAGCCGGTTGAATAATCATAACCGCGGACTACCATGGTACCGGGCGGGACTCGCGTGGGTAACATGCCATATCGGTGCGAGGTCCTGCTCAAACCCGGATAGATGCTCTTGAAGCGGTTGGATCAGCATAACTGGTGAGAGGTCTTCCTAAGCGGTTTGAATTGCAATGATGATGGCGTGCAACCGTGGAATCTGGGGAAGCGTAGGGGAGCGTGACTCCCTGGCTCCTGCTCCTACCTTCCTGTCGCCAGCGTGTGGGACAGGTGGCTGACATGCATTTAAGGAGGGAGTCCATCAGTCTCGTCAGTTATGATGGCGTGGGCAGTTTTACCAATGCTGGGACACGTGCCGTCAGGGGACGGTTTTGTGATGGAGGGCCTGGATTCGCAGGCGTTTGATTTGTTCTGATTGTGTTTTTTGGAGGGATTCCTAAATGCCTAGGGCACCGGTCTCCTCTATAAATAGGTCTCTTCTGCTCTTCTTTCTACCTTTGCTTTTTGTACGTTTTTAAGAGACCGAGAAAAAAGGGGAGGTGGTCCGGCGAGAAGAAAACCCTAAGTTCCTTGCCCCAAGAGATCCGTTGTTTGAAGCGCTCCCAAGCCTCCTTTTACCATTGCTCGTTGCTTTCGCTGGGCGGATTGTCCTCGGCTGAGCATACTAATCGGTAAGTTGTGTTCTTTGCCCCGGTGTGTCTTGGTTTTTTGTTGATTTGTTGTTTTGCGGCGGGGGGGGGGGATCTGTGTCGCTGACTGGGTTGCTCAGCGGCAAACTTTTTTTTGGGGGGGGGAGGCCGTTGAAGGTGGTGTTGTAGTCTGTTGCTGACGAGCGTTAGGGTTTTGCTTTTCTGCCCCTAGATTAAGATGTACACTTCGAGTTCGGAGGAGGCTTCTGAATCTGCCGCAAGAGGTCCTGTGGTGGATGATGTGGAGAGGATGCAGGACTGGCTCGATTCTGAAGCCCCGGAGCAAGAAGCCGCGGACCGCTCCGGGAGCGGTGCCTCGTCCACGTCCTCGGATTCCGGGTCAGATTCCTCGGAAGCTGAGATACCGCACGGGGTGCGAATGGCCGGTGCGCACGCTGAAAGCTACACGCTTGGCAGGGGAAGAACTGCCGTGGTGTGTGACGAACCGGAGGAGAGCCTGACTCCCGCGGAGATTGCTGTGTTTCGGGAAACGTGGGGTATCCCGGACGATATCTTTTTGCGTCCACTGAACCCTGGAGAGTCGGCCTGTAACCCGGAGGAGGGTTGGGTTGCCGTGCATCCGGACCAGTTCCGGCACGGGATGTCGCTACCGCTGCCTGACTTTGTGCAGTATATTCTGAGTGCCCTGCCAGCGTCGCCCGCGCAGCTGCCCGGTCTTCAATGGAGGCGGCTACTAAGCCTAGGCTGCCTATACGACTTGTCCGGAATGAGTATGCCTACGATCAATGAATTCCGGGCGCTGTATAGGTTGTCCTACTCGAGGAAGACGGGGTCCAAAGGCTGCTTATCCTTCAACTCCCGCAACAATCAAGCGGTTATCACCACTATGCCTTCATGGGTAGATAACAGCTGGAGAAAGAAGGTGGTGATGGCTGGCGGGGCTTGGCAGGTGAAGAGGAGGAGGTACCGGGTGCCTGGCGCCTTCCAGCCCATAGGCGATTAGTCGTTCCAGCTGTCCGAGTTGGAGCAGGAGAGGGTCTTGACTATTCTCGGCTGCTGGGACCACCTGGAGCGAAGTTCGTACAACTTCATCCGGCGAGAAGTGCTGGAACACTGTGGGCTTGGGCGGGATCCCGGTGGGTAACAAACCCTAGCGGTGGGACTTGTGCTAGGTTTTGCTCAACAATTTTAACGTTTCTCTTTGTCCTGCAGGTGCGTCAACCCGGGCGGTGATCAAGCCCGAAAACACTCTTTCGATGGACGGGGAAGATCTCCTGAAGCATCTTACGGAGAAAGGTGCGAGCGTGGCCCGGTCCTCGGTGGAAGCGGACGGGCGGGTTACGTTGCATGCGGAGCCCCAAGCCCGGGATCTGGACGAATCGTCCTACGTGCCGGAGCGAGTGAAGACCCATCACTCTGTGGCAGCAGCGGTGCCAGGGAAGGGCAAGAGCACCGGGGGACCGGTGCGGGTTCCTGGGGGCGAAAACAGGGTCCCCAACCGTGCGGCGAGCCTGGGTATCGCTGCTTTTGTTCCTCGCGCAAGCGCACGTGCCGCCGCTCCCGAAGGGCGGGGAGAGAAGCGGAAAGGGCCGGAGGGTCCGTCCCCTTTGCTGGTGACGCTAACTGGCGGATCATCCCGGGAGGTCCTGGCGAAGCGGGTCAGGACAACCAGCAGCGTAACATCCCATGCTGGGGAGGGAGCCGGAGCGGCCCGCCAGAGCAGTCCTGCGCCTGCGGAGGTGGGTATGGGAAGTCCGGACAATACTCTCGTTCGGCAGATGATGGCGGACCTGGCCAACTTCGGCCTGGACAGGCCCGGGGTTGAAGGCGTGCTGGCGGGTGGCAACCGGCCAAAATGCAAGGAATCCATCCTCCGGGTAAGTACCGCATGGTACCACCGTATTGCTTATATCCCGCCTTCTTTCTTTGCCACTTGACTGCCTTTACTGTCCTGCAGCTGCTCTACCACCTGTACCAGTCGGATGCAAGTGAGGAGCTCCCGGTGCTGAAGAGGCAGATAGCTGCGCTATCCAGGTCTCAGAAGCTTCTGGAGGTGGAGAAGTCCCGCTCGGATCGGGAGAAGGCCAGGGCGGAGGAGAGAGCCAAGAAGATGGAGGAAAAGGCCAGGAAGATGGAGGAGAGGGCCCGGGAGCTGGAGGAGCAGAACCGGAGCATGGAGAGGGAGCGGGAGCGGGCTGACGCTGAGAGGGCCGAGCTGGAGGCCAAGATAGACGAGCTCCAGGCGCGTGCCGCCGCTGCTGCTGCTGGCGGAGATGATCCGGGTCAGTTCGACCGGTTCGTTCTTCAATACGAGGAGAGCAATCGGTTCCTGGACTGCCTGGAGAAGGCCCGGGAGGAAGGCATCTCGGATGCCTACACGGAATGGGCGGCGAAGGGGTGGTTAAATACTTCCCTGATGCCTGGTACCTCTGCCGAAGGAAATGCTCCTGTGGAGCCGGTCATCCAGCAGCTGGCGGTGGAGAAGCAGTCAGGAGCAGAACATCGCTCGCACTTGGATTCTTTTACCAACAGTGCCGAACCTGCCGGAGCTGAGGTCGACGACGAAGCCACCGCTGGAGATGCGGCTCCATAGGATGTTTTTCTCGCTTTTGCTTGTAAAAGAAACTCTCCGGAGCGGTTTACTTTTTGGATACTTTAACTATGAATATATATATCTGAGCTTGCGGGGCCAGAGTTTTCAAAAGTAGTTTGCATATATTTGATCTTTACAATCGGTTGAACCGGCGATATGCCAAACTAGCCGCCTGGACCCAGCGGGTTTACCAGGCCGGGTTACCCTCCCGGTCGGGGCCTGCTCCTCTCTCCCCTACATATCTCTGGAGCTGGCCGCTGTCAATCAAGCCCTGCACTGCAGTCTTGAGGGCGAAGCACTGGTTCGTCCGATGAGTTGCCTCATCGTGGTACGAGCAGTACTTGCCTGTCTGCGCCGTCGTGAGCTTCCCCTTGGGGTACCTTCTCTGGGGCGGTGGGGCAATGACGTCCGCATTCTCCAACAGGATGTCCTCATATGATGCGGTGAGAGTGGAGAAGACTTCTTGATTAGCCGGGGGTGCTGGCATAATTGCCAGGGGGCGCTCTTGGTGGTACGGTGCAGGTTTGTTCTCGGTCCGAGGCTGGGGCCTGTCAGAGAAAGGTCTCTGCTGTCGCTGCGGCCAGGTCTTGCCGTTGTTGTTGTTGTTCCGGCCGGGTCGGCGACTCCCGTGCTCGGCTCGCTGGCCGGGTTTGCTCTCGTGACCGCGCGGGGGATCCTCTACCCGGGGATGGTCCAAAGACTGCTCATCCCGCTTCCTCTTCAGCAGGTGGTTCCCGTAGGTCTCATGATCAGCCTGGGCATGCCGGATGGCCATAGCCATCAACTCGTCGTAGCCCTGAGGGAGTTCTACCCTGACGGCGTAGGAAAACTTCCCTGCCCGAAGCCCCTGCTTGAATGCCATCTCGGCGATGCCTTTGTCCAAGTTCCGAACTCCGGCCGTGGCCGTCTGCCACCGGTTGACAAAGGTTCTCAATTCTTCCCCGGGGGCTTGGATGCAGTTGAAGAGGACGGTGGATGTCCGCGCTCCCTCGACTCGGAGGATGAAGCGGCCTACGAATCGGTCAGCCAGTTGTTCGAATGCCTCGATTGAATTCGCAGGAAGCTCGTAGAACCAACTGAGCGCTTCTCCGGACAGGGTCTCCTGGAAGATGTTGCAACAGATTGCATCGGAGTAACCCTTGGCGCAGGTCTGGGATCGGAAGCTGTCCAGATGCTGATACGGGCAACCGGACCCGGAATAGGTGAGCTTGAGGGACTTCTGGTTGCCAGATCTCCCCGACTCTATGACTCGGTGTGAAAAGGGGCCCATGCGCTCGTTGAACCGGGCGCCTTCCAATGGCCGGGCCGCTCTCCTCTCGTTTGCCTCCATCTGGGCCTTCAGATCCGACACGGTGTTGGCTAGCAGTTGCAGCGCCCGGGCGGTTGGAGTATCCACTTCACCCACGGACGAAGTGTGCGGCTGGTGGGAGGCGGGCGTGCTCTTCGGCAGGTCCTCGCCGGCTCGTGACTTCTCCCGCATAGGCTCGCTGGATCGGGCGCCCGAAGATTGTCCAGCCTCTAGCCGCCGGGGTTGGAATAGCAGGGGTGCGGCTTGTGCCTCGGCCATGGCAGCACTGCGCTGCTGCCCCCTCTCTAGGGCGGCTACCAGGGCGGTGTTTACTGCCTCTATCTCTTCGTATCGGGCCTGGGACTTGGCTCGGTCCCGGTCGTTCTCCTCTCTGAGACGACTAACTTCCGCGGCCATTGCCCGTACCTTTCCCGCCAAGCCGTCATGGTCGGGGCTGTACGTGGGGTCTTGATCCTGGCTCTCAGACTGATCACTCGGATCATCCGAGAACGTCAGGGATAGGCCACGAAGCACTGGGCTGCCTTCGTCCTCTATCGGGTCTTTCCCGTGCGAGTTCTCGTGGCGGGGCTCTGGATCACCAGAGGGCCCTCCACGGCTCCTTCCCAAATCGCTGCCCTGCTCGCCACGCATCTCCCGCGTGACGACAGGGGTGGAGGCGAGCGTTTGCACAGCTGCAATACGCCCTTCCTCAGTAGTTCCTTTCTCTTGACTCATTCCCACAATCTCAGCCAGCGGTGTTGCTTGCACGGCTTCTTGTTCAGAGTTCCCACAGACGGCGCCAATTGTTTCTGCCTAAACCCGGGGGTCTTGGTAGATACTTGATGAATCCAACTCGATCTCCTGCAATCCTGCTTACTAAGGGGAATACCGGGCGGGCCGGCCTTCACCTCTCCGATGCCTAAGTTAGTATAGTTGGAATATATATAACCTGGGCACGTATGTAAGCAGGGAGGGAGACAAGTTACCTATTTATGGTGGTAGTCGAGGCCCGTATATAGGTGGTTGAGGGTGAGGGCTGGCCTTGCCCTTCGATGTGGGACTGGTTCCCTTCTGTTTGGATATTCTGGTGCCCTCTTTGGCAGGCAGGCGCCCCTGGCCCCAGGACCCTTGGAGGCAGGATAGACCGCTGGGCCCCGAGGCCTGGTGCTGGTGCTCCGATCCTGAGTCCTGGGCCGGGCTCTGGTGTACTTGCCGCGGGTCTGTGGGCTTGCTGTAGCCCCTCTGCGGCTACTGTCAACACAATCCTACTTGAAGAATTGAAAAACCACAAACACTTTATAAAACCTAAACATTAACCGATAAACCAAAATTAAACCTCATAAAACCTAGACAATAAAACCTAAACAAAACTAGAATTCGAAAAACAATGTACTAATTCTTGCAAGCTTGATTACTCCCCCTAAGTCCATGAAGGACAAAGAGAAGCACAGTGCACAAGAAACAAGCATTTAGCCATCAAAAAGACCACGAGGGTGAGGGGTATCCGGACGACATGGATGGTCATGAGCAGATTTCCAACGATCATCACCAGCCTCTCTTGCATTGCCCTCCATGCGACTATGTCGTCTAGACAAGGAATGCCAAGCGTCAGAGGACAGACCAGCAGCAGTCCTAGCTTGTGCCTCTTCATGCTGTTGAAATTGAATGAGGGAGTTCCAAAGGTTGACACCAGCAGGGGTGGCACCAGACGAGGGAACCGCAATAGGGGAAGCATTAGGTATGGAAGCTGGAACAGATGGTTGAGACACAGAATGACGCACAAGTGAGTCGACACAGCTAGCAATTTGTGAAAGCCATTGCATGAAGGCAGTACGTTCATGATCAGCAGCCCTCTGGACGCGATCAATTTGAGATGTCATATGATGGCCAAGCCTTGCCATGCCGACCACGATGTCATGGAAAGAATTGGAATCATGCTCCTCCCTGTGAAGTTGATCAGCCTCAAGTCTCCGAGCTTCAGCACGAGCATGCATATACGCTATAGATCGTTGATTATCAAGGTCCTCCAAAGTACGAGCTCGTATAGCCGCACGATGCTCACGGCGAGAGGCAGGATGATCATGGCGAGGCTCCCTTCTTGCAGGCATACTGAGTTGGAAACAATAGACAGAATAAAGAGTATAAAGGAGGTATGAAACCAAGAAGAGAAGTACACATATATATATGAGACACCAACGTGAGAAATACTAAGCCAATGAAGTTAGAATCGGACTGAATTACATCAATTTAAAGAGTCCAGTGGAGAATCTATAATTGAATGTTTATCATTGAATCATTGATGTGAATAATTGATGTAAATAATTGAATGATTCGGTACAGGTAGAAGAGATGGAGTAGAATACTCATACCGAGGATTGTGTGTGGGTTGAATCATGAATGGAAGTAACACTTTCATACGTTATAAATCAGACTAGAAACATACGTTATAAATCATTAAACATGTAGATAAGCATGTAGATATGCATGTAGATAAGCACGTAGATAAGCCAATGAAGAGAATCTCATCATAACACAACCAGTTGAGACGTAATAGTAATCATGTAATAATAGTTTGATGAAGCATGATAAAGCCATTTACCGATAATCAACCCAAGTGTCCATGTGGAAGAGAGCTTATAATTCAAGCAAAATATAGCCAAGATCATAAAAATAAGAGCTCGAGAAATAGTTACGTCTCAAGCATGAAGCACTGTCATCAAACACTTATAAAAACGAGCACTGTGCAAGGATATTAGCTAAAGACAAAGTGAAGTGCAGAATGTTGTGCTTCAAAATGGGAATCAAATTTAGAGGAGTGATTGAGTACGCAAGCAAATTTTAACGACACTCCCCCTTATTCTAACAATAACTTTTTCACATATTTTAACTTGTAGCTCATAATATACGTGACCAGGAAAGTGACAGTAGCTCCCAAGTCAGACAACTTTAGGGTACTAGACATAACAAGGATGTCCTTTAGTCAACTTAACTGACACAAAAAGAGCAAATGAAACCACCGGGAGACCAGGCCAGTCCATTCCAACAGGCATTGAGTAGTTAGTCGACACCTGAAGAGTAGAACTAACCTGGCCAAACGACTGCAACAATAAAATCGATATATAATATAATTTTTTTTTTTCAGTCGAAAAGAGAATACAGTAGTCAACTCCACCTGCTCCTGACTCGGTGACTCAACTCAAAATTATTTCCCCACAGAAAAGCACGTGTAGAAAGTGTATATGTGCGATAGCTAATATAAATGAAGTGCTACAAGAATTCATAAGTATGGACAAGAGATTATCAATTTTGATAGTAAATATCTCAGAAGCAATAGTTCCATAATCAAGACATAATTTTGATCAAGAACTATAAGTACTACCTTTGTGGAGAGCCTAGTAATTTTTTAATATTTTGAGCAAATGCCAATAGCATTGCGAAGAGTCATAAATCGCTCTGTATCAAGCGGTTTTGTGAACAAATCAGCCCATTGATAATCAGTAGAAACAAATTCTAATGCAAGTATGTCTTTTTCAACAAGTTCACGTATAAAATGATACCTGATGTCTATATGTTTGGTTCTAGTATGTTGAACAGGATTCTTAGAAATGTTAATTGCACTTGTGTTATCACAAAATATAACTAGTTTTCCTTGAGAAATACGATAATCACTTAACATATTTTTCATCCAAAGCATCTGAGTGCAACAACTACCTGCGGCAACATATTCTGCTTCAGCAGTGGATAAAGAAGTACAGTTTTGTTTCTTGCTGTGCCAAGCAACTAAATTCTTACCAATGAAGAAACAACCACCACTAGTACTTTTTCTATCTTGTAAATTACCTCCCCAATCAGCATCTGAATATCCTGCAATTTCAGCATTAGTGGCATTTGTATAAAATATCCCACAATTTATACTTCCAGATATGTATCTAAAAATTCTTTTAACTGCTTCGAGGTGTGACTCCTTTGGATTTGCCTGAAACCTGGCACACACACCAACACTATAAGAAATATCTGGTCTACTTGCAGTTAGATAAAGTAAACTACCAATCATGCTTCGATATTTAGTTTGATCAACGGACTTACCAGTTAAGTCATAGCATAATTTTGTAGTAGTACTCATAGGCGTTTTAACAGACTTCAAGTTGATTATATCAAATTTCTTTAACATATTTTCAGCATATTTAGTTTGGGACAGAAAAATACCATTTTCTTCTTGTTTTACTTGCAAACCTAGAAAATATGTTAATTCACCGCACATACTCATTTCAAATTTATTAGTCATAATATTGGTAAATTCTTTTGCCAAAAATTCAGAAGTAGACCCAAAAACGATATCATCAACATACACCTGAGCTACAATAAAATGCTTACCAATATGTTTAACAAATAACGTTTTGTCTACATTACCTTGGGAGTAACCCTCAGAAATAAGGTATGTAGAGAGTTTTTCATACCAGGCACGAGGAGCTTGTTTAAGTCCATAAACGGCTTTCTTCAATTTGCACACATAGTCTGGGTGATGTATATCTTTGAAACCAGGAGGTTGTTCTACATAAACTTCTTCACGTACGTCGATCACCATTTAAGAAAGCTGTCTTTACATCCATCTGATACAATTTAAACCGACGAAAACAGGCAATAGCAAGTAATATTCTGATAGATTCTAATCTAGCAACAGGGGCAAAGGATTCATCAAAGTCTAATCCAAGAATCTGAGAATAGCCTTGAACTACCAACCTTGCTTTATTTCTAGTAATATTACCATGCTCATCTACCTTATTACGAAAAATCCATCTGGTACCAATGATATTGACGTTTTCAGGTCTAGGGACAAGTGTCCAAACATCATTTTTCTCAAATTGATTAAGCTCTTCCTGCATAGCATTAATCCAATCGTCATCCGAAAGAGCTTCCTGCACATTCTTTGGTTCAACTAAAGAAACAAAACCAAAACACGTTAGTTCATTTGTTTCTTTAACTTTTTCTTTAATGAAGCAATGTAGGGCTTTATTTAATTCAATAAATTCAGAATCTTGATTTTCTTCTACTACTTTGTTGTCTTGATTATGATATTGAACCATTCGACCTCTAGTTACCATTCCGTCGCTAATGTCACCTATTACATCAGTAGTTGAATGATCCTTGCGAACCTGCTTAAAACCAGTTTTATATCTTATTGCAGGTTGTAGGTTTTTATCAGGCTCCTCTTCTTTATTAGAATCTATTATATTATTTTCAATAGAAATATTCCTAATTTTAGATTTAGTAAAATCTGAAGTAAAAATAGACGAATCAAAATTATCATCAACAGTCACATTAATAGATTCCATAACATATCTAGTAACTTTATTATACACCCTGTAAGCTCGACTATTTATAGAATAACCAATAAAGATACCTTCATCAGCTCTAGGCTCAAATTTTGCAAGTCTTTCACGGTCTTTTAACACATAGCAAGGATTACCGAAGACATGAAAATAACTTACATTGGGTTTCTTGCCTTTCCATAATTCATATGGTGTATTTTTCGTACCTAAACGAAGTAGAACTCGATTGCCTACATAACATGCAGTATTTACTGCTTCAGCCCAGAATTTCTCACTGAGTCCAAAGGAATGAATCATAGCCCTAGCCATGTCAACTAAGGATCTGTTTTTTCGTTCTACAATTCCGTTCTGTTGAGGAGTAATAGGAGCTGAAAATTCATGAAGGATACCATAATCTTCACAATATTTAGTAAATTTTGAATTCTTGAATTCAGTTCAATTATCAGATCTAATTCTTTTTATTTTTAAGTTTTCATGATGTTTTTCGTTTAGGAGACGTTTACTAAGGGTGGAAAAAGAATCAAACGTCTCACCTTTGTCATTCAGAAAATCAACCCAAGCAAACCTGGAAGAATCATCTACTACAACAAAAATATATTCCTTACCAGCCAAACTGGAGGTAGCGGAAGGTCCCATTAGATCCATATGCAGAAATTCAAGCGGTTTAGATGAAGGAGATGAATTAACTACCTTGTGACTTGCTTTTGTCTGTTTACCTGTTTTACAACCTCCACATATAATATCAGTACGTCCATTTAATGTAGGTAAACCTCTTATTAATTTCTGAGTAGATAATTTTAATAGATCTTGGAAGTTTATATGTCCAAGTCTTTTGTGCCATAGTTCCATGGTTTCATCAGCTGAGCTGACTCTAAGACAAGAAAGAAACTCGTTAGGGGTGTTCATGGAAACATGATAGCAGTTATCTTCAGATCTAGATCCTTCTAGAATTAATTTACCATTTAGATCAAGCACTACACACCTTCGTCGATTAAACCAAATGTCTTCAAATTCATCAGCTAATTGACTAACACTAATTAAATTAGTAGAGAGTCCATCAACAAATAACACATTGTTTAAGCAAGTAAGGTTGTGAATAGTAATTGATCCTTTTCCTTTAATTTTAGCTTTTCTTCCATCTCCAAAAGTCACAGAACCTGAAATACTTGATTCTTGAAGGTTAGTAAATAAAGATCTATTTCCACACATATGTCTAGAGCAACCGCTGTCAATGTACCAGATATCTTCCCTTCTAACTGACAAAGCTGTAAGAGCAACATTACATGTAGCTTCAATGTGGTCAGTCTCATAATCAATCTCAACAGTTGATAAACTACAAATTAAATTTGAAGGGTTAGAACTGTTCTTTTTCTTCCATGCCTTCTTTCCTGAACTTGAATTTTGAATTTCTGCAAAAGACTTTGTTAGACCAACAAAATGGGATATATCATTTAATTAACAAGGAATTATGTTGATCTAATTTTGAGTTTAAATCATTAAAATTATTTTCAACTTTTGAACAAATAGAATCAAGTTTTGATTCTAAAGAAACTCTAAAACCAGAGACTTTACCTTTCTTAGGAATATCAGTAATAGTGCAATCATCATCAGACACGTAACTTGAGTTTCTATCATAACCGAGACCAGTTTTATCATTGTAAGATTTTTCAGAATTTATAATTTCAGACAGCATTTGAGAGCTTATTTTAAATTGTCCAAACTTATCTTCTGTTTTATCTAAGGTATCTTGTAATAAATCGATTTTTGTATTTAACATGCTAATACAATTTTCCCTTTCAATTAGTGCATTTTGTAGATAATTAATTTTAGCATGCAAACGTTTTCTTTCAATTTCAATTTCATCATTAGAATTATTACCTGAACTCGTTTCTTCATTCTTTATCCATTTTTTCTTTTCTTCAAGTAACATACTTACTTGAGCCTTTAATTCTTTATTTTTTTCAGATACAGATTCTGCGAGGTCAATAATTCTTCTTTGATACTCCATCAACTCGTCATCTTCCAGAACTTGATATTCTTGTTCTTCTTCGGAATCTGAATTATTTAAAGTAAACGAAGAAACAAGTGCAAAATTTTTCTTACCATTATTTTCGTCCTCTTCATCACTCCATGTAGACTTGTATGCTTTCCTTTCTGTACTTGAAAATTTCTTAGTGCAGTTGGTAGAGATATGACCATATTCATTACAATTATAGCATCGTGGTTTATTCCGATTGTTTTGATAAACAAATTTCTTTTGAAAGCTATTTTGATTTTGAAAATCTCTATTTTGAAAATTCCTAGCATTTTGATTATTTTGATTAATTTTGCTATTTCTAATATTGGTACTCCTTTGATTGATAATACGTTTAAGACCATTTACTAGAAATAATAATTCATTATCTTCGGAATTTTCAGAATTAACAGAATGATTTGAATTATCAGAAGTACTATTTAAGGCCAGGTTTTTAGAGCTCATACCTTTGGGTTTGTTTTTACCTTTAAGCTCATTTTCCCAGGCTTTGATATTTCCGACTAATAACTCCACAGAATATTCATCTAGTTTTATAGTGTCCTGAAGTGTAGTTTTCTTCATCAGGTATCTTTCAGACAAGGACCTTAATATTTTTCTAACAATATCAGATTCAGACATAGGCCTGCCAAGACTTTCAACCAAACTTGTTAGATCAGAAATACGTGCGTAAAATTCATCAATATTTTCTTCATCATGTTGTTCTAACTTATCAATTTCAGCATAAGCTTGTTGAATTCTTTGTTGTTTAACCATGTCATTACCTTCATTTAGAACACATAATTTATCCCATACCTGTTTGGCAGTCGTACAATTTTGTACATTTTTCTTCTCTTCTTTGGTAAGTGCGTTGTATATAGCTGTCAAGGCTTTGTGATTTGCTTCACTAAGCATAATATCCTGTTCTGTCCATTCATCTTCAGGTTTTAAGATCGGTTCGGATCCTTCTATTGCTTTATCACCCTTTCCTCCTTTTATTGGATGTAACCATCCACGCTCCACACTTCTCCATGCGTAAAAATCTATTCCATAAAGAAAAGATTTCATTTGAATCTTCCATTGAGCAAAATCCATCTCTTTGAGTTGTGGAGGACGATTCATTGTGTTTCGTTCCATCTTTTGCAAGATCTACCGGATTAATCCAGAACCTGCTCTGATGCCAATTGAAAATATTAGATGGAACAATATATTAAAAATGCAGCGGAAATAAGTTGGTAAACGGTGTAACTTTTATTGAATAAAAATTATAATCAATACAACGGATGATTAATAATTTAATTCGATACGGAGTTACAAAACAACGGTCGTCCACACAGGTCGAATCTTCTTGAGATGCCACACAGGTCGTCTCCGGCAAGTCCACACAGGTCGTCCACACAGGTCGAATCTTCTTGAGATGCCACACAGGTCTTGAATACTGAGGCCACGAAGGTCTTACACAGTGTTTAGAAGTTCACACAGATCTTCAACAGAGTCACTAAGTCTCTCATACTAGAGTCACACAGTCTCTAAATTCTCTCTTATTTTTTCTCTTTGTATTCGGCTCTCTGTATAACTACTGCTCTAAGCATGCCGGCAGCCTCATATATATACTAGTACACATGTACTAGTTTCTTGACAATCAAAACATAAAGACTTGAAGACCAAGTCTCACAATCTACACCGTCAAGTAACTATTACTCGAACACCAAGCATAATTAACTTGAATACCAAGACTAATTAACTTGAATACCAAGTCTAATTAACTTGAACATCAAGACTAGAAACCACGCAGCAAACACAGAGCTCTATCTCCCTTAGGACTTTAGACTTTCTCATTATCCTTTAGTCCAATTAATCATCCGATTTCACCAAGAAATTATCTCTACACCCGGACGAGTTATTAGTTCAAGTAGGACAACCACAAGTCCATCAATTCCACTCCAAACTCAGATCAACCATTGTTGATTTCTCTTTGGACTTCATGATTAAACATGGAAGGACAATCATGTACCTTCAAGGGGAATTAGGTCAAAGTCAAAAGCTCATCCTTGGTGTGCTGCTGTTGTTGCTGTGTTCGCTGAAAATATGAAACTCAGATTATATGAAAGTCTGTTATAAGGCAATGTTAGAAGTCTATACTGAAATTGAAGAAGAGCTTGCAAAGGAGGGAAAGCTGTATTGTTTCTCCTCCGTATAATGTTTCAAGTTCACCATTCATTTTGTTTCGTGAAGGTGTGATTATATCGTGTATAATAACTATCATTGTTCTGAACAATAAACAAGCTTGGTTTGGTGGGACTCTGCACAAGCTTTCATTCTTGCACACTCTAACAACAGATAAGGATCCTCTCCTAACCTTTTCTTTCACCTTATTTTCTTTATTTTCTATCTAATGGCTCACAATCTATTGTTCTTTTCTTCTACACTTGTGAGCTATTAGATAGAAGGTAACGAAAGTAAGGTGAAAGAAAATGTTAGAAAATGATCTTTATCCGTAACAGACAGTACTTTGGTCTGTGAAACTTGTTTTCGTAAGTCTCATGCCTGTATTAGATTGTTTTTGGGGAGATTTTAGTTTTGGTCCCCATCCTCTCCTCTGTGTTATCTCTTGTTCATTTTTTTTCTTAATAAAGAGGATAGGAAGAACCTCCTCCTTCCCTATCCAAGCTTTTTATATGTAAACACAATGAGTTGTTGTGGACTGGGCCCCAATAGTGATGCTTCTCTGACGAGATGGATGTAGAGAATTAGAGAAGTAGCCAGAGATCAAAAGCAACAAAAGAAAGCCTCAATGAGTAAAACATCTGACCCTTGAAGTCTTGAACAACATTGTAATCAAGTTGATTTGCCACCAACCTAGTCGAGTAATGCATAGTTTGGGAGTTTGAAAAAAGTATATATTAAATTAAATTAATATGATGCAAAAACAAGTTCTTACGGATATTACAAAACTTTTGGTTTACTTTTCCTTTCCCACATTCATCCTTTTCAGATTTCATTTCCATATCAAGTGGAAGAAAGATGTTGGATGAATAACTTAAATTGACGTGTTCACACAAAGGACCAGTTTACAAACGAGAAGGCAAGGCAATGAACAGAGTTGTCTTCTCCAGAAAGGACTTTCCATCCAATGGCTTGTTCATATGAGACATGGCGCCCCATTGTCGACATGCAAATCCCAGCTGGCAAGTAAGCAAATCCCTACAAAAGAAACAGTATAGTAATTCAGCCAAAATCTACAATTTCTAAGAATCCAAGTCCTTGGCTACTAGAAGCATGGGGTAATTTGTCTCATTGCATTCGACTTTCGACTATGATGGAAAGAAAAGAAAAAAGGCGAAATGGAAAGAACTGAACCGGAAACATAACACAAGAAAAAAAAAAACACAACACTCGTACAAACTTCACCTGCTGCATCAGTTTAGTGAAGTCAGTGCACAATGTCTTACGTCCAGACTCGTCAAATATCTTATCTAATGAGATGTCCTGAAGAGCAACAAGAGTCGTCTCCAGCATGTCAAGCCCTGCCTGGTTAGCAAAGATGAAAACTGGCAGCGACTGCAAAACAGACAATAAAGGCATGAAGATTATAATCAGTGCACTGTAAACTGAAAGACGTACAGAATTGCTATGACAATTATACTTGCACTAGTACCTTCAATGAACAACACAAAATCGCATCTTGATGATGCCATAGATGTTTCAACATCGAGTCACCACCCAAATCTGGTTGCAGAAGTTCCGCCCCTAAATGATAACTGAAGAGTAGAAAGACGACAATCAGATACAAAAGTATGTACGTGACAATACAAAATGTATAGATGGAACCCATATGATGTGTTGTACAGTGATGAAAAGAGCCTGTCAGAGAGCTTGATCAGCACTCTCAACATGGGGCACGTGATCTACGCTGAATTCAGCACGCTTAAAATGCTGCTCAATTAACTTTATTGCATTTATATATCATCACCAAGCAGCAGATTACACAAGTAGTCCGAGAATTTATACGAATACTTGCCTATAGCTATGGCAGATCCAGTTAGCCAGTGTTAGAGCTTCTGGAGAGCCAGGAGATAGTTTTGGTCCCATGGACGGGCTCATTCCTGATGGAGATATAGCCATTGCAACTCTTTGTACTGATGAGATGACATTTCGTACGTATTGGCGTGCCATGGATGCGACATTATCCTGTAGACTACTCTCGAAGGGAAACTGGAAGGCAATAGTCAATACTGACCGAGCATTATGAAATGAATTCAAATCTCCAGCATTGTGGTTAGTTGTTGAGCCCACTTCAAGACTGGATGTCAGATCCAATGTCCGATGTGTAGCCAAGGCATCTTTTGAATCACTCTGTATTAACAATTGGAAGACATTAGTGTGTTGGGAGAGGGAAGGAAAACAACATTCACATATCGCCCAAATTCAAAGATCCCATCATCAACCAGTGAGAAGCACAATAAACTCAACTGTTTTTGATTCCAAGGGAATAATGCGGAAACCAGAGGGTAGCAATGGAGCATCATCTGGAAACATCTCGTCAATTGGAGCAAAAACAAGCTCTGAACAGGCTCCAACAGCATTCTCATCAACTCCACTACATATCTGCCAATAAAAGAGAAGACATGATTCTCATGATTTATATATATGCAACTGAATAATGTCACAAATCTAAAACTATTTTTTTCACATTATAGTAGAGGAAACCACAACGGAGTCCAGCAAAAGAACAACAGGATATTGACAAATGTATAACAAGACCAGCACTACAGCATAATAAAAAGGTGAATAAGAATCAGGAGAAAATAAAATCACCTGTAAGAGATGAATGTCCCGCGATGCAAATGCTTCTTCTTGAGAGAAAGAATGGCCTTCAAGACGAACAACTTCAAGCAACTAAATGAAGACTAAATGTCAGACAATCACCATGGAGAACTCTTTAAAATATGTCCCGTGATCCTATGTTTTTTTTTGTGAAGATTTGACCCCAAAAAAAATGTTTTCTTTTTGTTAAGGAAACATGCAAAAATGAATTGAAAGTGAGATGTAATATTACTTAATGGTTCATCTTGTACACAAAGTAAAATACAAAACTTATATTATGATCGGGAGAAAAAAATACTTACCTCTTCGTGTTCAATGGTGTGACCAAGTGGCATGATGATTTGGCCCCCAGTAAACCTTGTTGGCCTCATCCCTGGATACGCATATGAACCAGATTTCAAAGATGCAGCCGCATAGGCATCAACATTGAAATCAGCCCACTCTGAACGGTGCTCCCTCAAGAAACGAACCAGGACAGCTGGAGGAACATTCTGGGGCATTGGCAAAAGAAATACAACAAGATTTCATTACCTTTGTACACAAAAGGCAAGCTGAAAACAAACACATCTTCTAAGCATTCAAGACCACAACCTATTTATAGAATGACTGATTATTATACTACAAGTTCCAATTAAATTGACCAAATAACATAGATAAATATGTTCATATGCCAGACCTGGCAGCCTGAGAAAAGCTTACAGCTACCATCAAACCCACAATCCAGGAGTAAAGAAAGTTCAGGAGATAACAGGCTAGTCCGACGAAAATCTTAGGAAGGGGAAAAAGAAAAAAGAAAAACAGGGTATGATCCAAGTAATATCATAGAAAAATTAGAGATATATCCACATTGCAATCATGGCAAATATTTGAAAAGAGCAAGTAGCAAATTAAACAAAGCACAAGTATTTCATATTTGACAGCATCCAAGAAGCTTATCACTTACTTGGAGTAGCATGGATGCCTTTGCACACAAAATACCACCAAGAAACGCAAAGGAATTAGCAGGATTCGTAGTAGTCAGGTTCTTGGTTGAATTTACAGCCATTATAATGTCTTCAGCACCATCACAGTTGATCAATGACCAGCCATCATCATTAAATCCATTGACAGCATCATTAAAGCCTCTACAGTAAAATAAAGGTATAGGTCATTCAAGGTATCTATGAAGATATGTGTCGGTTCATTATAGACTTCTAACTATATAAATACAGTCAAGCAGGTGATCAAGCAATAATTACAAACCAAAGTATAAACTGAGGAAAATAAACAAGAATTACAGAGTAATACACCCACCTGATTAATCTTTGGCTAAAAGTTCGCAGAACAGCTGGCTGCCTGCCCAAACTGTACACAACTTCACCACTTGTCTCCTGAGCTATTTGCCTGATGTAACGCAATGCCTTAATAGAAACAGGTGAGTCAGTACCTCTGTCTCATTTCTTAATTATCCATGATGTGGATGACATATAGGTCAACCGAAATAAGTAAACTTGATTTAACATATAGAATTGAAGAGTTCAAAATGGAAGTTTAGACAGCCAAAATATTACTAGTACTAGAGCACGGCAGCACTATCATATTATCAAGATGAATGAAAAATATCACCAGCAAGCAGTATTGTTACAAATTTATATTTACCAGAAATTAAAACTAAAGTAATATGATCATATCAAGGAAGTAGACTAAACAGTTTCAAAAGGTCAACCTTTTATACTGAAGACCAGAATGTAAAAAATTCAGGTTACATGAGTTAGGGCTAAAGCTAATTACTTAAATGGTTCAAAAAATATCCACTATTTGTTATAGAAAGATGTTCGAGTCTAGGAACCATACAAGATTTGATTACAGGAAGCAGGGACTGAATGAATGTCACTCAAAATCATGTGGAAACAAGGTACTAGACATATCCGAATCCAACCAATCATATGAGACATAAATTTCTTTACAAGAATCAAGGAGTCCAGCGTGTGTCTCAGTGGATACTATTCCAACACAGAAGCCAAAAAAAAAAAAACTAAGAACTCAACAAAGACTTATTCCAGCATAATCTACTCACCGCAATAGTTCTTTTTTGTGCAACAACTTTGGATGATTCATAAAGCGGCCGCAGCACTTCTGGCACACTCCAAGCCTGGAACAGGAAGATGAACAATTGAGTTTTTCCTAAATTACATATAACCAAAGAAAATAAAGATACAAAATTCAGACCTCAAGGTTCAGGTGGTCAACAATATGAATGATTGATCCTCCACCCTCACATGGTCGAATCAGATAACCACTAGGAAGCATTTCGGCTCTAACAAACTGGGCAGCAGAAGCTCCATTGGGACCAGCACCAGAGCCAGAAAGAGATCTCTCACATACCTTAAAATTTAGACAATAAAAAATATAAGGATAACATTAGGTGACATGAACTGAACAGAATGTATACTTTACATACATGAAAAAGAGGTAACTGAGTATTTATAAGCAGTATGACTGCATAACGTACAACACAAGACATGCTTACCACAAAACTGCCATTGTCTAAACTAGTAGTGTATCTTAGGGTCCAAAAATCCCTAGCAGGAGCCAGTGTAGTTGGAGCATATGTCTGGAGCAATTAAAAGGTTATTCAATATTCATTCCTCCATTAAAGGTGAAAAGAAAACAGACAGAAAATCATTCACCTGTGTATATATGAGTTCTATAGTCCCTCCATTTCCAGCAGGAAACATAGTAAAAACTTCAAGGCTCCGACAGTCCCGGAACCAAGATGGACGATCTTTAAGGATCTCTGCAATCTGTTAAATATGAAGAGTTCATGAACTTGATCAAATGGAAAGTACAATGCCTTAAACTATGTAGCCAAAAGAAAAACACACCCAAAAAAACGTAGCGATATTCAAAGATGTTTACGCTTACCTTCGTAGGCTCTAAACTAACGAGACCACACGCTCGAGCTGCCACTCCACTGCAACTTTGTGAAATAGCAAAGATCCCAACCGAATCCGGACCAGGCTGCCACAATAATTTCAAAAACAATTCAGCATAAAATGAATGGCAACATATAGAACCAGTTTGCATAAAACTTAACAAGGAAAAGAAAACAGAAACCATAATTCCACAAACTGATAAAATGAAAAGACAACCTTCATCCCAGGCATCTGGACCCAATCGACAGCAGTTCCTGTAGCCTTAGAAAGGAACTCTGCCAAGGTCTCCTCCGCTATGGAGAGGAGTCTGCCAAAAACACAAGAAAGATTAGCTCACTAATAACAAACAATCACAGTGCTAGTACACAGTTATACAGGGGAAAAAAATCGCAAGTCCATTAGTTGTAGGAATTACCCAGCAGGATTGTTAGCATCTCTGAGAGAATGCTGAGGAGTTGTAACCACAGAGTCGCAGCTTGCATCAGTAGCTGGTGCCTACCCAAAAAAAATCACTTCAGGGTTACAAACAGTCAAAAATGGAGAAGTCTTCAGTTCAGTTTGCATTTCTAACTTCAACGAATTGGAATAAATGCAGTCATTGTGCCTGAAATGTCTTGACTTGGCCATAGTCTAAATATAGTAAGATTCAATAAGAAATTATGAAGTGAACCGAATCACAACATACTTGGTAATATCTAAACCACAGAGAATACTAAAAGACAAAAAAGGTTCTCACAACATATTTTTTAAAGAAGTGAAGGTAAGTCTTCCTGGAAAGAATAATCATAGAAAAAGGAAATTTCTAACAAGCACCAACTGAACATTAGAAATAATAGGAAAGAAAGAACGCAAATGCTTACAGTATGCAGCTGTTGGCGCATGTACCCATTCTCACAAACGAGCTGAGACACCTGTTTCTGCAGTCGATCGTTCTCCTCCATCAACAACTTGTTCATTGCTGATAATTTTCTGTTGACAGTCTGAAGCCTCGAAGACTCTTTCCTCTGCTTTTCTCGACATCTGCATACCCAAACAAACCCCCTTCCTTTAGCCCAAAAACTACCACTACACCCACCTAGATTTTTCCCTCTAAATCTCCTAATTGGGAATAACCAATGATGCTGTTACACCAAAATGGCAAAATCTCCGAAAACCAAAAACAGAAACCGCAGTCAAAGTTTGCAACTTCACATCAAAACGGAAACAAATTAAAACACCCAATTTTTCGTAAAACCCAAAAATGAAGCTTCTTCAACTCCAATTACCAAAACCAATGAGAAACAGAAACGCCCAAGTGTTGTAAAGATTTCGAGTCTTGTTTCATACCTGCGGTTCTGAAACCAGACCTTGATCTGCTTGGGCTCTATATTCGAAAGAATGGGACAGTCTCGGATCAACTGCTGCCTTCTCAAAGAACTCGGCTTTGGACACTCGGCATAGACTCGTTCAAGTGCTTCAACTTGCTCAGAAGTATACCTCACATATTTCCCAGCATCATTAAGATGCTTGTTTATACTACTCCCACTGCTACTCTCCCTATGCTGATGGTGAGCCACAGCCATCGCCATTTCCCCCAAAACCAAAACAACCTCAAAGAGCCAAATATAGACAAAAGAGTGAAAGACCAAAGTGAAAGCTCAAACTGATTTTGTGGGACTTTAGATAAAGATTGACAAGATTCTCTCAATGGGGGCTTTGTAAAGTCCGTCCTAAAGAGAAAGAGAGGAAGGAAGGTGTAAACGGACCAAGGTATTAGCCTGGTTTTGAGCGGCTACTAGATTCTTTGGTTTTTGCAAAAAAGCTACTTAAGCTTGTTGGTGAAGACCAATAATACAGACACAAATACTCTGTTTTCTTCTTAAACCTCCCTTCTTGATTTCTGTTACTCAAACCAAAAGCTTTGAATGCAATCACAAAAATCCAAAAAAAAAACAGCTTAAACCCCAAATTCCTAAGCTGGTTTTGAACTGAAACCCAACTAAACACAGATAACCCCCACACCAACAGCTCAAAGTCTCAAACCAATTGAATAGCTAAAACTACAACACATTGACACAAACACAGACCCAAAAGAGACCAAAGGAGAAACAGGAACACGGCAAAGTCTAAGAGATGAGGGTCTGTCTGGACCAGGAGAGCCAGTGAGTGAAACAACCCAGAACAAGAGAGAGTGCATAAACCCTAATCATAATCATCACTTTCCAGAGAGAAAACACTTCTGGGCTTTAATTTATTTCTTCTTAGCAACAAGAGAGAGAGAGTGAGGGAGCTAAAAAGACAGTGATCTGAGCTGAGCACACAACAGTGAGAAGAGAGAGAGAGAGAGATGGGGGAGGGTTATTTTGGGCACGCAAACCGACAAACTTAGGAGTAGTTATATTTCTAATTTAATGGGTTTAAAAAATAAATAAAAAAGGAAAAGAATAGGCGCATTTACGTCGCTGTCCCTACGGTTTGGTTGAAATGACGTGGTAGACCCAAAGGAGAGAGGCGAGAAGTCATAGGGTGATTAGCCTCTACTGTCATCTGTCTCGATCAAGTAAAACCAAATCTTTCTTGGCAGTAAAACAACAAATCCATCAGTCCAAAACTACGCCAAATTCCACTACTATCCCTTCCCTTCCCTTCCTATATATGGATAATTGGATACCTCCAAGAATCACCCAATACATCAATTTTTTGTGCTTTGAATCTTGACCCTATTCTTGTTCAATTACAACAAAATTATGGTAATTTTCTATTTTTATCAGTCAAATGCACAACCGATTTTTTAAAGGGTAAAAATAGAAATATTTTCAAAATTTCTACTTAGAGAAATTGAGAACAACGATTTTACATCCACATGACATGGTAAAATTGGTCGAGTGGCTTAGGATTAGTTTGGTATTGCGTTTTGGAATAAATAATCACTTATAATTATCATTATGAGTTGATTATGTGTTTGGTACATTTTTTATAAGGTGCTTATTTATAAAATTTAGTTGAAAAAACCACGATTTTAAAAAGCAGATGACATATTGTTTATTTAAAACACAGTTTTTTTATATTTGAGTTTTTTCACTTCAATACCAAACTAAGTCTTAATATGGAACCCCATAACTAGCGGTCAAGTCTAAACTCACATTATTTTTTAGTAGGCTTGATGAGTTTTCATGTTCATGCACCTTTGATAATAGATAACTCTGACATTATTGAGATATCATAGTGGATCTCGGTTTAAAGACTGACGAGATAAATTTGTTACTAATAAAGGTAGTTTGCTATCTCACTCTCAACTAAAGAACAAATAAGTTCCTTCTCTCAATTTAGAAACTATGAAGATTATTTTCATCAATAAATTGTTGAGTTATTTTTAAATTTTTAAATTATACGTCGTTACTTCTTCTTCTTTTTTCTTTTTATAATCATATAGAGTAATTCATATTTGAAGTTTGTTGTGGCATTTAATACACTTGCTTTTGGCATGCGTGAAAAGTAGTCTCACGTGCTTCCCATAATCCCATTCCATCTGAAGATAACATGCAAAATGCTATTAGTTAATGTGTGTTGATATGAAATCATACTCAATTTGACTTAATTATGCTTTTACTCGCATTGAACCAACCAAATGTCTTTCTGTTTTATGATTAAAGAAGCACCACTCTGTTAACCAAAGGCTGTATTTTGCATCACAAGCAACAAAAAAGGCTTACAAGAATGATACTATTATTTTGCACATCGGGTTGAAATTAATCTTTTCGGCACAATGATTGTGTATTTTAGTTGAAATTCACGAGTGAAAGAATAGTAAATATAAAAGTGGTGATTGCATAGGCTCGAGCACAAGGTATGTTAGATGTGACCATGTCAAGAATTGGCCTTTGACAAATGATTGAAGAGAAGCTCAAACTGTCCAACATCAAGAACAATGAGAGAACCCATGAGCTTTCGATTCGACGAGGGACAACAACAACATGGCAAAATCCAGTAGTTTTGCAACGTATATAAGAAAATGAAGTTCTACAATAATAGAGAGTCCAATTTCTTTTCGTCACGAGGAGTAGGGCTGAAAAGAGCATGAAATAACATTGTGTTTGTATTTATTTATAATAACATATGTAAATGAATGAGTGAAGAGTTAAAAACTCGCGATCAAAAATTTCAAGATGCGACAAAAGAACGATATGAACGACTCAAATAGTAATAAATCATCCGCAATTTTGCACTTGTTGCACACATATTTGACTCAAAGAATTTCCGGTACAAATAACTAAAGAAATGTTGTATGTATAGATAAGAAAAAGAAAGTTTCATACAATTAGCTGAGAAGCTGTGTACTTGATCTGTACTACAAAGAGCTAGAGGATTCTGTACACCAAAAATAGCACAAAATTCACAAGGATGAGAAACAAATCTCGTACGTCTGTAAAGAAAAATTTCATGTCAAATCAAAGAGATCCTATGTGATCTTCTCACATTTATTAATGAATTTAGTTCATACTAAATGCTATAGCTATACATCTCTGAAAAGGACTGGAGTAGTAAAGCTATGAATCTTGGCACCCAGAATCATCATACCCCAATAAACAAAAATTAAAATGGATCGGAGCAACCATACAAGATATATTTGTTTTGTAATTTTAGTCTTTTCTAAGAGTTGCTATCCTTTGTTCTTTTCTAGCTAAGTGGGTTTGTACTATAACTGAGAAGAGATGTTTCTTTGTTTGGGTCTGATAATGGGAAGCTTAACTTCAAACCCAAAATTTCAAACATATTCCAGTCAATCTCTGTCTGCTTATGAAGATGCCTACCTTCCAAGCATGCCAATGACATTAGGATAAGAAATATGGAAGGCAAAAGAAGAAAAAGAATTGACTTCTCAACACTGGAAAGCAGTTTTCATGTCCCATATGGCCAGTTATATATGGATGCTGTTGGAATGATTGTGTATAATCAGTTTAGACTTTAGATATAGAGAGATTTATCCCTCTCATCACATGGAAATACCAAAGTTTTTTTTTTTTTTTTTTTTTTTTTTTTCGATTAGTACCAAAGGGAAGCTTGGTATATTCTTCATAGCACAATAAGGGTTGTGGATGAATTTTGTGTGCACTATAGTGACATAACATTGAAACAATATAATGAACATCTTATACGCTTGAATCCAAGAAACATTACATTAATCCTCATGGAGAATGTACAAAATATACATAGCATTTTGTCTAACCAAAACTCATCCATATACATATTTTGTAAGGTGTGCGAGTCTAGTGGCCACACTATTTGCTTCACAATATATAAACAGAACATGATAGCAAAATATATCAGTATATCTCTTGGTCTAATTTTTGAGGATTGGGAGTTGTGCTACAATGTACTAGTTCATACTCTGAGTTGTGATGTTTGTCTAATTTTGAAGTACTAAGACAAATGCACACGTTTTAGACATAAAATCAATATACCCTTTTTGCTATAGTTGTGTTAGGAGTTGATTTTTGCGTCAAAAATAGGATAAAGATACTGAACTTGTTTTCCTTAACATCTGCAGGCTTAATCAGAAAGTAGATTACACCCATGTTCCACATTCAAAGTAGGGCAAATTTCATGTCACAATGAAAGAACCATCCCACAATTGCTTAACACAACACATGTTAGGTTTGCTATGCATGACATATATATTACATGTTTCCTTATATATATATAGTACACAATCAATGGGGGCATGATGGGGGTGGCCTTAGAACAAAGTCAAATGGGTACATTTTTTTTGCTCTTCTTTTGCATACTTTAGGTGATAGGATTAACATTCTTCCACTTTGTCCCCCTTAATATTTTCCCCTTTGCTTTAGTGCAATTTTTTTAATTTTTTTTTTTTTTTTTGTGGGTGATGTGAACTTCTTCTTCTTCTTAATTCCAAATGTGGGTGGAGGGCTCTCTCTCTCTCTAATTCTCTATCACCCTTTTGCCTTGCGCCATTGCTTTTTCTCATAGGAAAGGAATATTGTGCCAGCCAAGTGCTTCTTAAAACCCCCTTTTTGGGCCCCAATTCTCTTCCCCTCTCTCCACGGTCCAATCATGTGGGCCCATCCCACCCGGGCCTGGATCCGTATTGAAAAAAACACATCGCTTGCGTAAATCAATCGGACGCTGACGTGGCCCTTGCTTTTGAGGAGGCGAGGGTTGGTGTCGTCGAAGTGGAGACCCGGGCCTACCATCGATTTGAGCCCAAAGCCGCTTTTGTCACACGACACTGTGACCTTTGCTTGTTTGGTACACATGATTGTCGTACTCTCTCTCTCTCTCTCTCTCTGGTTTTCACCGTGGGAGCTTTTTTAACCCACCCATGGTTGAAAGTGAAACTTTTATGTTATGGGTGTTGCTGAAGCAAGAAGATGGAAAAGGCTACTATCCTAGTGACCAAAATAAAAGGGGGACTACTACACCATCCCACGCCCAAGTAATGTACTACTATTGGAGACAAAATCCATATAATTAATGTGATTAGATTTCTCGTTCGTTATGATCTTACGACTTTAAAAAGCCTTTCAAATATCGCGAATAAAAAAAAAGTGTTTACATTAATTTCACATACTGCATGACTAAAGGTAAGTAAACATTTCAAAATCCTACGTTACAGGGTAATGTGGTTCGGTTATGATTTAGTTTAGTCAATCAATTATAATTTTTGCATGATTATTGATTAATAGTTTAATACTTGTTCAAATAAAGGCAGTGAAATTTTACATGGTTTAAAAGATGGTTTTCTAATGTTTGGTGTGGAAATCATGTGGTCAAGGCGGAGTCTTTCTTAAAAGAGTGAGGTAGATGTAAAATGTACATACAGGGTCCATTGGAGAAACCAAAACATGTAATAAATGAATTATATGTACAAAACTTCTAAAGCCAAAATTCTAGTTCATTTGGACCACTGTGGATGTGGGATAGAGGCACTTGAGTATGTTTACTGTGTTTTCACCCTAAACAATATTTTTGTTCTCTATCAATAAATAATGATATTCGTGTATGTCATGTTATACTGAAGGTTTAAAGAGTGACAAGTTGTTACACACATTAGTGTTGTATTTCATTTATTAATCAAACGTAGAATTATATTTTCTTAATATAAGATAATAATGAGTAAAACAAAAACACATTTGCGAGATTAAACAATCATAGTACGTGGTTCCCAAGCAAGATTAAACCCTCAAGATAGGATAACAACTTATACATTGTATTGGACAAGATTGCTTGAATGTCAATAAATGAACTGGGGAAAACAAATTTAGCTCAACTTCCGATTCATGATCTTGTACTCTGGTTCCAACATATGAAGAAATTAAGGACAATGACTTCAATAGTGTGGTCCGATTATTAGGTGTGACCACATTGAATGATCGTACCACACATTCCATACTCATGATCTTGATTCATAAATAATGTCCTTTGGGCCTTTACCCGATACCTTAGTAAAAGACAAGAACTATATAGACTTGAAAGCTTCATGTGTTTGATCCGTTCGTGTTTCATGAGCATTGTTATTCCGATCCGATTGGCTTTTAGGTCCGATCTGATTGGCTTTTAGGTGAAATGTCGATGTTTATAATCGGTATCAGAGTAGGTAATTTACGTATCGTGTTAGATTTTTAGACTACTTGTTCTCACACATTACGAGTGTAAAAAAGAAAGTACTTTTTTTTTTTTTTATAAAAAAAGGGGTTAGATGTAGGCAAATTCCTCATTCAATCCCGTAATACAAGTTAGTATTCAACAACTGTAATTTGTCAGGTTCTATAGACAAAGTATTCGTAAAAATATCTGCTATAGAAGGCTATAGAAGGCTATAGAAGGATTAATCTTATGCATTTTGTGAGACTTCACATCTTGAGATCACTTGTATGCATTTTTGAAAATTAAAACATATTGAGCAAAGGTTATACCTTAAGCTAAACAAGCTTTTGTAGTGTGATGGGTCATGGGTGTATAAGATTATAACTTAAGCAAAGTGGTGAGGTTAGAATGGGTTGATTTGTGTATATCAACTTTATGAATTGACATCTTTAGCTAGGGCTGGGCATTTGGTCCCGTAATCCCGATCCCGTCCCGATCTCGTTCTAAAATGGGACGGGACGGGACGGGATTGAAGTTTGAAAAATGCTAATCCCGTCCCGTCCCGATCCCGTTCTAAACCGACGGGACGGGACCGGGATTACCTAAACAAATCCCGTCCCGTCCCGTCCCGCAGAAATAAATAAATAAATAATTATATTATATATATATATATACTTACTTAATCTCAACCGTTGAATAAAAAACCAAAAAAGTGAAAAATATTGGACCGTTAGATTAAGTTCTAATTCCCTCAGCCCTAAATCTCTACTCTCTGTATCTCTCTCCGTCATTCACTCAATCACTCATTCACTCCCCTCAGAGCTCAGACACTCCCTCCCTCCCTCAGACCTTCAGTTCCCTGACTTCCCTCAGACCTTCACTTCGTCTCTTGACGGCTCGACCAGTCCGGCAGTCACGTCGTCGCCAACTCTCCATCGGCGTCTCTTGACTCTCCTCGACGGTTCGACCATCCGGCAGTCCATCATGTCGATCCCTGTTCCTCTCCCGGTCGCCGCTCGCCCGAAGCCCTCGAGCCATCGTCGTCTCCTCTCCCGTCACTGAGCCCGTCTTGTTCCTCTCCCCGCTTGCCCGATGCCCCAAATCTCTCGAAGTCCCGATAGGTATGACTACTACACTATTGGACAATACTTTCCTAAACAAGATAGGTATGTTCCGGATAAGGAATTGGTTGATGGTTGGGAAGGATTGAGATATGATTATGGCAACTTTTATGCTTCCAAAACTTTCTTTGATCCTGCAAAGAATAGGAGAATTTTGTGGGGTTGGGCTAATGAGTCTGATACTCGTGAGAATGATGTTGAAAAGGGATGGGCTGGACTTCAGGTAATTATCCTCATTTATCTCTTAAAAATACAACTATTGTTCATTTTTTATGATCAAATTTCTAATCACATTTCGTATTTTGGTTCTTAATTTATTATGCAGACAATCCCAAGGACTGTGTGGCTGAGTCCAGATGGGAAACAATTGTTGCAATGGCCGGTTGAAGAAGTGGAAACTTTAAGAGGACAAAAGGTCCAGATGATGAATCAAAATCTCAAAGTGGGAGATCATGTTGAAGTTAAAGGAATAGCTGC
The DNA here is from genome assembly GCA_963682095.1 of Potentilla sterilis. Classification (NCBI taxonomy): domain Eukaryota; kingdom Viridiplantae; phylum Streptophyta; class Magnoliopsida; order Rosales; family Rosaceae; genus Potentilla; species Potentilla sterilis. Next base: position 45,326,867 of record OY821755.1, on the reverse strand, counting down.
TGCTCAGGTTTGATCCTCTAACTAGTAGTAGATATGTTACTAAGTAATTTGCAGATGATTATTTGTCATTCATATATGTCACTGATCGAACTAGTAGTAGATATGATGCTTTCTTCAGTTCTTCTCTAGAGTTTACATTACATGTTCTATCATTTACCTTGTAACATAACACATATGTTGAAGCAACCTTGTCTATAGTCTAGGCAATTGTTATGTTACGTTACCTGGACATTAACTTGTTAATTGTTATGTTATTTGGACATTAACTTTGCTATGTTGTTCAATATGAGATTTGCTATGTAATTCAATATGTGATTTGTTATGTTGTGGACATTTGTTTTTGAATTGCAAGAGTTTAATTTTATTTATGAACAATTGAACTTATTGCTTAAATTGATGAACATGGATCCCGTTTTAGTCCCGGTCCCGTCCCGGTCCCGTATGGGATCCCGGGCCTGCGGGATCAATGTTCAAAAAGCCTAATCCCGTCCCCGTCCCGTCCCGTTCAAATTCTCGCGGGACGGGACCGGGATCAGGCGAATCCCGGCCCGTCCCGGCCCATGCCCAGCCCTATCTTTAGCAGTATGAATTGATAACCAATTCACATAGGCGTTTACAAGCTTGAACTTTCACTTATGCTGGTTACTAAAATTAAAGATATTTAGAGACATTGTTGAACTTAATTTCTAGTATGGTTCTCATAGGAATATGAAGTTTAGAATTTGTTTTGAATTTGATGCCCATACTTGGTACCGAAAGTACATTACCCATGTCCAACAGCTATATTTACTACCATACTAGTATCTTTTTCTTGTTTGGCTCGAATAACCCTAAGATCGTTACCTACCTATGAAGATAAAAATGTTTGTAGAAATGTTTCAAAGAGATAAAGAGTAAAAATAAGAAGGTATTTGTTAATATAAAGCTTCGACGAGCAATATTGGAGATGCCATTGGAGACATTGTTGAACAAGAAGGATATGAATCAAAATCCTATTCGTGGGTTTGAACTTTGAAATAATTACTCGTATCATTTGAGCTAGATAGAGAAGGTTCCAAAGTTGGTAAGTCCCAACGGTCCAATACAAAGAACACAATCTATTCTCTAATCTTGATTAGGTGAACAAGAAAACACGAGAGACTATGGAAGTAAAGTTGATGGTCATTTGCTCCGCACTCGGAATCAAGAACCCTAACCCTTAACCCTAAACTTGTCTTCTCATCGATCGACTCTCTTATGGCAGCCATTGACACCAACCTTTGGCAGTCACACTTCAGTGTAGTGTAGCTCTTCTTCTTCTTCTTCTTCTTCTTATATGTCATTCGATCAACTATACAATAAACAGTGTTAATGGTGGGTTTAGTGTCAAAGTGTCAAACTCATCCATCAAGACTCTACCAATTCAACCTTTACAATCAAAACAAAGCTCTTTCAAGAACATCATCATTCTTCAATTACCCCAGTCATAGGTAAAAGCTGACAGTGTCCAGTATCTTATGAACATCACAATTGAAAATCCACCCTTTGATATCTATCATCTATGACATGGTTGGTACAGGTATGTGATCCTAGAGTTGTAAGTAAGATGAATTTTCAATGGTAGTGAGGTTTTGGGGAGGTGTGGTTTCAACTTCTTTGGTGTTCGATGAAGACGAGACCCCATAGTTTGTGACAATGAAGGAATATTAAGTGTTGGAGATAAGTCTGTAGATTTTAGTTCTTCGGAGAAAGTTTCAAAGGCAAGATTTCTATGACAGTTTGGTAGCAGTAGTGAGGGAGCAGAATGAGATTCCAATGGCACCCATTGAAGATGACCCAAGTCTGGAAACTCAGCTTTGCTACAAAAACAAAACTAATCTGGGAGGGTCAAATATTGACAGTACATTTGGAGGGTGGTAATGTGTAGTTAACACCAGTACAAACCTTCATTCCACCAGAGGATGAGGTTGACTGCTTTGCAATTCAGTGTTCCTTGGGAAGGTGGTATTTTTGGGGAACTTTTCTCAATCAAATTTCTTGGTTGGTTATGACCTTGAAAAAATGGTCTCCACCCTGAGGCCAACTGATTGCACAAAATAAAATAGAGGTCAAATACAACAGAAATCATGATAATAAAAAACTCTGTGTAAGCTGTGTGTTTTGTTTGATACTTAACACAACCTTTCCTAGTCCTACTAGGAATCCTCTTGGGTGTCCTTATCAGTTTTCTGATTTCAGAATTTCCCTCAATTAACTGTTTCCTTATTTTTCCTTGCTCTGCATTTATGGTTATTGGTTTTCCTTTTCTTATTGGTTGACCTTGTGCTATAAATTTGTGTTGCAGCTTAAGGAATGATTTGATTCCAATTGCAATCTGTTGCAATTATTTTGCACTGATTAAAGGGATTACATGTGTATATATACATCTGCTTCTTTACTAAGAAGGGTGGCTTTTTGCATAGCAGATTGATATCTATTGTTCTTGTGAACATTTCTTTGTCTTAGACAAACTGTTTAACTCATCTTCCTGATCATATCTCACATGTGTGATTTACTGATTGCAGGATCTCTAATCTCTGGAGTGCTCCTTTGTGCAAGTCAGATCATCTGTTGGAATAGTCTATGCTAGTTTACAGAATTAGATTGTTGTTCAAGTTAGTTTTGATATATGCTTGTAAAGAGATTGTGTTGAACATCTCTACTTGAACTTCTGTAAACTGAATTCCAACTTACTGGATTGATCGAAGTGTAGACTACTTTAACAAGTCTCGTAGTGGTTTTTATCTCTTATGAGATTTCCACTATAGTTACATCTTTGTGTTCATTGTTTCTGTTTTTCCTCAAACTCCTTCCCTCTAGTATATTAGTTCGATCCTTCTTGGTGTTTACAATTGGCATCAGAGCAGGTCACTAATTTGCTTAGTGTGATCCTTAGTTCTTATCAACGATGGAACGAACTTCTGTCAACACTCCTCCTTTCTTTAAAGGTGAGGGGTATGAGGACTGGAAGGGTATGATGAAAGCCTTTATATCTGCTCAAGATTCTCGTGCTTGGCAATGTATTTTGCATGGCTGGTCTCATCCGGTTATTGAGAAGGAAAAAGATGTTTTTATTCTTAAACCGTTTTCTAAATGGTCTGCTGATGAAATTGCCTACAGTGAAGCTGAAAATAAGGCTATGAATGCCTTATTTATTGCTCTTTCAGAAGATGAAAGAGTGCAAATCAAGCACTGTAGTACTGCAAAAGAGGCATGGGATACTTTAGCCACTTCGTATGAAGGAAATGCTAAAGTAAGAAAACATAAACTACAATTGCTATTACATGAGTTTGACTCTTTGCAAATGCATAAAGATGAATCGGTTGATCATTTCTATAAACGTGTGATTGCTATTACTAGTTCTATAAAAAGTGTCAATCCCAGGAAAACTATTGCTGAAGATGATATTGTCATGAAAATTCTCAGATCCCTACCCAGAAAATACAGAGAAAAGAAGACTGCAATTTCAGATGCTTATGACCTTGATACATACTCTCTGCAAGAACTCATAGGTAACCTGAAAACTTTTGAAGCTGAACTTGCAGAAGAGGATAAAAGAGAAAAGAAAGAACCGAAAACTGTTGCTTTCAAAGCTGAAAAAACTTCTGAAAAAATTGATCAGGACTATGGTGCTGCTGAATATGCCTTGCTGACAAAAGAATTTCGAAAAATCTTAAACAAAAGATCTGGCTTTACAAAAAATTCTTCTGATTCAAAAAGGGCACAAAATGGTCCAGATTTCAAAAATGAAAAATTTGCTCGGTTTGAAAATAAAGGCAGTAAGCCTGATAACAGGTCTTCATCTTTTAAACCTAAATGCTATGATTGTGGTGGTGTTGGTCATTTAGCTGCAGATTGTGGGAACAGAAAATACAGGGAGTCTGTGGAAAAGAAGGCCATGAAGTCTTCATGGAGTGATGATGAGGATGACAAGGGAGAGAAAAATGTTGCTCTGATGGCATCATTTGAATCTGATTCTGATAATAGTGAGGGTGAATATGAGATCTGTGATTATGATGAACTGCTGAACAGATATTCACAACTCTGCGATATTTTAGAAAGCATGAATAAGAAAATGAGACATCTAGAAATCTCTGTTGATTCTCTTACTTGTCAGAAAGAAAAAATTGAATCTTTGTTTTTATCTGCACAATGTGACTGGGATTCTGAAAGATCTAATCTTACTTCTTCTGTGCAGGCATTACAAGAAGAATTATGTCAGACTGAATGGGGATCTGAAAGATTAAAATTGACTAATGAGATAAACTTGTTAAATGAGAAACTGTTAACTAGTACTAACATGAACAACAGTCTGTCTACTGAAGTTAACACTTTGCAGGTTAAACTTGACGATGCTCATGAGAAATTCAACAAGTTTGAAGGAAGTTCTGAAGCTGTTAAAATGCTGCTCAACTCTGGATCTCATAACAGAACTTCTGGTCTTGGTTTTTCTGGTAAAAATTCTACTGAGACTATTTTTGTCAAAGAGACTTCAAAATACTGTTCAGATGATGAAAAAATGCATAAAACTGCAGTTCCAACTGAGGTAACTGAGTCAATGGTTGCTACAGCTCACTTCACACCTACTTGTCATCATTGTGGAATTTCTGGTCACATTAGACCAAACTGTCCTATGTTTTTGAATTCTACCTCTTCTGTTGATTCTGACAAATTTAGCTCCTTGCAGAAACAGTTAAAATTACAGATGAGATTAATTCAAAATCTGACAAACAAATTTGACAATCTAAATACTCAAGGGAGTAACAGTAAAAGCTGGAGAAAAGTTGAAAAACTTACTTTTACTGATGATGAAGATGTTTGTCTATTTTCTAGGTTTAAATCAGAAGAGGAACCTACTGTTGCCACTTGCCTTGTTGCTTTTACTGCTTTAACAACAAAAAATCCAAATCTATGGTACATGGACAGTGGTTGTTCTAGACACATGACAGGTGATATGAACTGGTTTGTTTACTTTGATAATGAATTTACCTCTGGAAAAGTCACTTTTGGTGATGGAAGGAGAGCTAAAGTACTGGGAAAGGGTACTGTTAAAACTTCAAATATACCTGAGCTTAAAAATGTTTATTATGTTGAAGGATTAACAGCAAATTTAATCAGTGTAAGTCAGCTGGCAGATGATCATGAGGACATCTGGTTCAATAAGAAAAGATGCATTGTTCTTGACACTAACAATAATCTGATTATGAGTGGAACAAGGGCATCTGATAACTGCTATCATGTTTATGCTGAAAATTCATCTGATGATAATTCCTGTTTAATCAGCTCTAATGCAGAAGAAACTCTAACCTTGTGGCACAGACGCATGGGTCATGTCAACTTTCAGGATTTGCTGAATATCTCATCTAAGCAATGTGTGAGGGGTCTACCTAAACTGTCTGGTAAATCTTCTCAGCTTTGCAGTGGCTGCAAACTCGGAAAACTCACCAGATCCCCACACAAAGTACTAAATGCAAAGAATACCACCTGTGCTTTGGAACTTCTTCATATGGATCTTATTGGTCCTGCTGAACCTGAGAGTTATGGAGGTAAAAGCTACATATTGGTTGTTGTTGATGATTTTACTAGGTTCACTTGGGTAAGTTTTCTTAAAGATAAGAGTGAAACTTTTGATTCTTTTCTTGGACTGAGCTTACAACTTGGGAATGAAAAAAGGTCTGCTGGTCTTAAAATCACCAGGATCAGGTCTGATAATGGTACTGAATTTAAAAATTCTGCCTTCTCTAATTTTTGTTATGAACAAGGCATTTTTCATGAATTTTCTGCTCCCATTACTCCTCAACAAAATGGCATTGTGGAAAGAAAAAATCGAGTTTTGCTTGAAATGGCTAGAGTTATGTTGCATTTTGCTGGTATTAGACCTGTTTTTTGGGCAGAAGCTATAAGCACTGCTTGTTACACAAGCAATAGGGTTTTTCTACGACATGGAACTGACAAAACTCCATATGAACTGTGGAAAGGAAAAATTCCTAATGTTGCACATTTTCATGTTTTTGGTAGTCCCTGTTACATTTATAAAGATAGAGAGCATCTTGCTAAATTTGATTCCAGAAGTGATCCAGGAGTTTTTCTTGGATATTCTTTAAACAGCAGGGCTTATCGAGTGTATAATAGGACCACTAAAAATATTACTGAAAGTTTCAATGTTGCTGTGGATGATGCTTTTGTTAGACAGGTTGATGCTTGTGATGAAATATTTCCACTGTACAAACCCTCACCACCAGATACAAATTCTGATCAACCTTCAACAATACTTTCTGAGGATGAAGATTCTGTTTATGGTGATCATTCCAAAATCAGACAAGGTCATAAACAGGTTCTTAGGGATCACTCCTCTAAAGACATTATTGGGGGAATAAATGATGGCATTGTCACGAGAAGACAATCTGTTCCTCAAGCTAATGCAACTGAAGTAGCAAATTCCACTAATGTCTTCTTAAGTTTTGTTATCACTAACAAAACTAAAATGAAAGCCATTTACAACTTGGGTTTTGTGTCTGCTTTTGAACCTAAAAATATTACTGAAGCATTATCTGACAGTGATTGGATTTGTGCTATGCAGGATGAGCTAAATCAGTTTAGTAGGCACAATGTGTGGAAGCTTGTTCCTAGACCTGATAAATGCAACATCATTGGTACAAAATGGATTTACAGGAACAAGAGTGATGAAAAGGGGAATATAATTCGAAATAAAGCAAGATTAGTTGCACAGGGGTATTCACAAATTGAGGGTCTAGATTACGATGAAACTTTTGCTCCTGTTGCTAGACTTGAATCTGTTAGATTACTTTTATCTCTTGCTTGTCATTTCAGGTTCAAGTTACATCAGATGGATGTAAAAACTGCTTTTTTGAATGGAAAAATTGATAAAGAAGTTTATGTTGAACAACCTAAAGGATTCATTGACCCTCACTGTACTGATTATGTGTACAAATTGCAGAAAGCTTTATATGGTCTCAAACAAGCTCCTCGAGCTTGGTATGACAGACTTTCCTGCTATCTGATGGAGAAAGGGTACTCTCGTGGTTCTGTTGACAAAACTCTCTTCATAAGAAGGTCTGGAAATAATTTGGTTATTGCACAGGTTTATGTAGATGATATTATTTTTGGATCAACATGTGAAAAACTTGCTAAACAGTTTCAAAGTATTATGGAAAATGAATTTGAAATGTCCATGGTAGGGGGCTTAAATTATTTTCTTGGTCTTCAAGTTTCACAATCAGAAAGTGGCATATTCCTGTGTCAAACTAAATATGCAGAAAATCTTGTCAAGAAATTTGGTCTTGACTTGAAACAGAAAAAATCTATTCTAACTCCTATGAGCACTACTCTTAAGCTTAGTGAGGATAAGGAAGGGAAACAAGTTGATCAGAAGCTTTATCGAAGTATGATTGGAAGCTTGCTTTATCTTACTGCCAGTCGACCTGACATTTGTTTCAGTGTAGGAATATGTGCCAGATTTCAGTCTGATCCTAAAGAATCTCATCTTGAAGCTGCCAAACGCATCATTCGTTATGTTTCTTCTACACTAGATTGTGGAATTTTTTATTCTTGTGAGACAAATGCAGAAATTGCAGGCTTTTCTGATGCTGACTGGGGAGGCAATCTTAACGACAGACGAAGTACATCTGGTGGATGTTTCTTTCTTGGTACGAATCTTGTTGCTTGGCACAGCAAAAAACAAAATTGCATCTCCTTATCTACTGCTAAGGCTGAATATATTGCTGCTGGTAGTTGTTGTACTCAAATGTTATGGATGAAGCACATGTTGGAAGACTATGGTCTCTCTCAAGGCACACTCACAATTTTCTGTGACAACACTAGTGCCATCAACATTTCAAAAAATCCAGTACAACACACAAGGACCAAACACATTGACTTAAGGTATCATTTCATTCGTGATCTGGTTGAAAGAAATATTCTGGAATTAAGCTTTGTCTCTACTGAAAATCAACTTGCTGATATATTCACTAAAGCTTTGGATGCTGATAGATTCATTACTCTCAGAAATGCTCTTGGAGTAATGAGTTTGTCAAATGTTTGATAAATGGTTCAGTAATGAATTATTTTTTATGTGTGAATTTGCTCATCTATCTCATTTTCACTATACTGTATGGATGTGGGATCTGCTAAATCTCGAGAGTTCTTTGTTCTTTCTGTCTGTTGGAGTTGAAAAAGGATTACTGTTTGAAAAATGTCTCATAAAATTCCTTGAACAATTTAAAAAGACCAGGTTGTTTCTAAAGTAACTACTCTATTGGTTATGCTCTAATCGATTTTGTAGGTGAGAAACAGAAATGATCTGGTCATTCTGGAGGATGTATTACTGTCTGATCTTGACAATTGTCAAGATGCAAAAATGTGACTTTAAAAGAATGTTAGAATGGTTGTTACAAGGGGGAGTGATGTTTGTTAGCTTAAATGCAGAATGGTAAAAATGATTTGAAAAAGATTTCTCTCGAGATTCTCTCCGTGTTCCATTCCATGCAATATCGTGATTTGAGTCTAAATATTGTGTATATCCTGTATTTATTACAAAATGGTTTCGCTTCCGCTTCTCTCTTGATTCTTTCCCCTTGAAGTTACATATTATTTATGATATGTATCTTTTCACATTCTGTAGGAATTCTCTTCCTTGTTGGTTCTGTGTGTTAGGGTTTCTCCTCTCTATATAAGGATAAATTCTGTTCAGTTGTCATATCATCTTCTTCTTTTCTGTTTTATTAGATCTCACGTTGTTCATCTAAGTGTGCAGTTTTTTGATCATGGCTCGTACTTTCTATCCCACTCGTGTTGGTGAACTTCAGAGGCGTCGTGATGCTGAGCGCAGGGCAAACATCAATGTTCATTCTGTTAATCTTGATGATCCCAGATTCAATTCCTTGCATGCTCTTAACTCTACTGCTGGCTCGTCTCGCCAAGGCCCTGATCATGTCCTTGCATCTCTCTCTCAGCTTCAGCACTCTCAGGAATTCACTGGCAATCGTCTGGAACAAAAGTTTCTTGAGATTGAACATTGCTTGGATCGGTTGAACTCCACCATTGGTCTTCTGGTTGATTCGGTTCTAAATGTTCATTCCAGACTTGACTCTCTCCCTGTTACAATTCCTTCTCCTATCCCGAGTCCTATGTGCTCCCCGGATCCTGGCCCCTCACCTTCCTCTCCTAAGCCTAATCTCTGGGACGAGGCCATTCAGAGACAGCATGAGAAGGAGCTGGCTGTGGCTGCAACTTCGCAAGCTTGGGGTGCCAATGCGTCTAAGGGTTGGGAGAATGCGTGATGCTTCCACAATGGGGGAGTAAAAGACTGCTGCTGCTGCTGAACCTTTCTTTCTTTTTTTATTCTCTGCTGAACTTTTTATTTTTGGTTGTGGTTTGTAATGATGCATAAGCATCAGACTTATTATTTTTGAAGTTTTGTTTACCTTGAACTCTTTACTCGTTTTTATCTTTGAAACTTAGTTTTTTTTGTTTTTCTAAGAAAGGGACAAAAATGATGGAAACTGATTCTCCCTTTCTTAGTGATATTCTGCTGGATTTTTGCTACTGTCTTTTCAGGTTGTGTGAAGCATCAAAGGGGGAGTTTGTAAGCTGTGTGTTTTGTTTGATACTTAACACAACCTTTCCTAGTCCTACTAGGAATCCTCTTGGGTGTCCTTATCAGTTTTCTGATTTCAGAATTTCCCTCAATTAACTGTTTCCTTATTTTTCCTTGCTCTGCATTTATGGTTATTGGTTTTCCTTTTCTTATTGGTTGACCTTGTGCTATAAATTTGTGTTGCAGCTTAAGGAATGATTTGATTCCAATTGCAATCTGTTGCAATTATTTTGCACTGATTAAAGGGATTACATGTGTATATATACATCTGCTTCTTTACTAAGAAGGGTGGCTTTTTGCATAGCAGATTGATATCTATTGTTCTTGTGAACATTTCTTTGTCTTAGACAAACTGTTTAACTCATCTTCCTGATCATATCTCACATGTGTGATTTACTGATTGCAGGATCTCTAATCTCTGGAGTGCTCCTTTGTGCAAGTCAGATCATCTGTTGGAATAGTCTATGCTAGTTTACAGAATTAGATTGTTGTTCAAGTTAGTTTTGATATATGCTTGTAAAGAGATTGTGTTGAACATCTCTACTTGAACTTCTGTAAACTGAATTCCAACTTACTGGATTGATCGAAGTGTAGACTACTTTAACAAGTCTCGTAGTGGTTTTTATCTCTTATGAGATTTCCACTATAGTTACATCTTTGTGTTCATTGTTTCTGTTTTTCCTCAAACTCCTTCCCTCTAGTATATTAGTTCGATCCTTCTTGGTGTTTACACTCTGTTTTGACTAGGGGTGGGCATTTGGTCCCGAAATCCTGATTCCGTTCCGATTTCGTTTCGATCCCGTCCGGGACGGGACGGGATTCATGTTTGAAAAATAGAGATCCCGTCCCGTCCCGTTTAAAATCTCACGAAACAGGACCGGAATCAGCATCTTGAATCCCGTCTCGTCCCGTCCCGTCCCGTTTAATAAATAAAATTAAAAAAATTATATTATATATATATTAATTTGATGTCAGCCGTTTAATTAAAAACTAAAAAACATTCCACCGTTATATTCAATTAATCTTATCTCACCCAGTCACCCCCCCCTGTCTCAGACTCTCAAACTCAGTTCGACAGTTCCTCACTTCCTCAGCAGCTCAGCTCAGCCTCTCCTCCAGTCGACCTCTTCTCACCTCGACTCCTCGAGCCCTCGTCCTCTCCTCCCTCGTCCTCTCATACATCAGACTCAGTTCCTCATTTCCTCCCTCACTTCCCTCAGTTCTTCTCGACCAATCCATCACCTCGAGCCATCGTCCTGTCCTCCAGTCGACCTCCGTCGTCTCCTCTCCCGTCTCAGAGCCTAAGTCATGCTCCTCTCCCGGTCGGCGCTCGCCCAAGCCCCAAATCGCCCGAAGCCCCAACCAACCAATTATGCTGATACTTAAGGTTCAATCTTTAAGCCACTGCCACCAGAATTGTATGTAAGCAATTCCCAAATTCTGTTCTTCTCGATCTGTGTCACTGTGTGATTGGTTTCTGAGTTCCACTGTGTAATTGGGAGGGAGTAGTCTGATTTTAGTTTGTGGAGATATGTGATGTAAGGAAAACAAAGCTGCATATTGAGAGGGAGATTGTGCCTGCTGCAACTTCTGCAAACTGATATGGATTATGTTGATAAAGGGATAGTATTTGACTATTTGGGTATTTTCGTGGCTACCTATTTCTGCTAGTCAATTGTTGGCTGGGTTTCGATTTTATTGAAGCAATTTATATAACTCTCTACTTCTACTTCTGCCTGATTGTGCAAATGTAGAATTCTTTTGAAAAAGTCGGGTGGGAAAATGCTGGTTCTTTGAACTAGAATATAAGACACTCTTGATATTGCACGTGCTTAAGGCCTTAATGTCTAGATCATGTGGTAAACTGTGATGAAATTTGTTGGTTTGAACTTTATGTTTTACACATAATGGTTGAGATGAAGATCAATTTTGCAATGGACTTATGTTGGTGTCATACACTCATACTCTAAAATTCTTTCGTCTGATCTCCCTTTTCCTATGACTAAGTACGCAGCTCGCACATCATTTCTAAAATTGCTCAAAGAAGTTAAGATTATGCAAGTATGACAGACCATTAGGTGCTATATACATCTTCTGCTGATTGAGTCATGAAGAACTGTAAACTGTAAAGGGATATGGACCTAATTGTGTAACCAAAATAAACAGATCCATGTGTTTAGATTTGCTCTATTGTTTCACTTTTGCAATTGTCATCGTCAATCAGCGCTCCTTTCAAAGAGAGGATTTATGTTTGTTAGTAACTTAGTATCTCTTGTGTTAGTCTGCTTAGAGGAGTGTATGTGTCGAAGTGAACTCATGTTGATAATTGTTGTCATTTAGTTTCCTTCTACCCAGAAGCAGAAGTCTTTATTCTTTTATGCATAATAGCAGTTTAGGACTTGCCCTTTATATACTTTACTCCGGTATCAGAAAGATTGTACATCATCCATAATATCCAGTCAATAATTTTCTCTCATCTCCTTCCAACTATGCAAGTTTACAATAAGTTGTTATTGTTATGTACTTGGACATTTGATTTGTTATTTGTTATGTAATTCAATGTGATTTGTTTTGTAATTTGGTTTTGGTCATGCGGTCCCGGTTCCGTCGGGATCCCGGGCCTGGCGGGATCACTTTTAAAAAAGTGTAATCCCGTCCCGTCCCGTTCAAAATCTCACAGGACGGGACCGGGATCAGGTGAATCCCGGCCCATGCCCAGCCCTAGTTTTGACTATTCGAGTTTAGTATTTTGAAGTTCTTGATTTACTCGAATGTTTGGGTAGTAAGTGAAAGTACATATTTCAAATTATCCTTTCAAATTCCATGCTCGGCTTGACATATGCATGCGTGAGCAGTTCCACAAATAAGGATGTGTGAAATTGTGAACACCTTCAACAAATGATAGGATTCTGGAAAAGATGCACTGCTGAACTTGAAATTGTTTCTTTTATGAATCAAGGGTCTCAGTATGAAATCTGCATGACAACCTTCAAATTACCAAATCAGCAGTTGGATACCTAGGGAAGTCTCAAAGGAGTCCTCATTTTTCAAGATCGTCACAACAGACTGCGATAAAATGCTACAATTCGGCAATGCGAGATGAAATGGGGATAATTTTCAGCGGCACAATGTATGACAACTCATTAATTCATCTCTTAATATACTTCGACACCAAATACTATAACCATGTCTCATCTCATTCTCTAGTACACAGCTCTTCCTGTATGGCATGCAAAATGCAATCAAATGATCACCGCCAGGCAGAAGAAATATAATCCCATCCCATTTATATGCAGAACTAGCAATCAAAGAGCAAAACTGAACAGCTAACTCTTAAATGGCATAAATATAAAACTGCTAATTCTAAACCAACCTGCCAACTGTCGCTTTTAATGAAATAAAAAGGCTAGACGATTAAGAAAGATGGAGAACTAAAATGAAAACACATATAACAAGATGAGAAATATGGCAAAACAAGCTTATGGCCAACACAACCACCTCTGTCTCCCATGATTCAATTTCTTCCTGGCCACCTTCAAATTTGAAGTTGTTCCAAGGCTTGCACTGTCTTGGATTCCTGCAAATCATTTGCAGATGTGGTTCCAGTTTTTTCCACTACTTGAGCTATTGATTTATTTGGAAGGGCAGGGGAAATGACAGCAGGAGAAGCAGGAGCGGTAACAGCAGGAGCGGCTTCTTTCGAAGTAATTGGAGGATCTTCTTTTCGACTAGTTGGAAGATCATCCTTTTTCGGATCATCTCTTCTCACTGGTGGAGCAGCAAATACAGGCACAGCTTGCCTCATAGTGACCGGTGGAGCCACTCGTACGGGTGGAACACACATTCCCTGGCGAGGTAAGCCAGGAGGTGGCGGAAGGGGTGGTGCAGAGAATACAGGCACTGATGTCCTCATAGTCACTGGTGGTGCCATCCTATGGCAAGGAGCCCTCATCTGTCGGATGGGTACGTAAGGAACTGCACCTACTGCAGGGAATCTCTGTGGACGCGTCCATCGGCTTTCCACTGGAGAAGAATGTGAGGATGGGAGAAGACTTTCATTTGCAACATTTGACTGGAATCTGCTACGAGGAGCTTGCTTTTGACAAATTAGGGGAAGTATTTTTGAGGTCATAGCAGATGGAGGCTGTGGACTAGTAGGTCTGGGGTTTTGAACTGGAAACTTCTTCGGAAATAGTATTGGAGCTGTTGGATTCGCCATTGACATTTTCTCCTTCAACCGATAATTGAGCAAGGCCCGTGCTATAGTGATCTGTTCCAGCTCATCATTGTTCTCATGTTCAGATGATGAACTTGCCGTTTCTTTTGCCACTGGTCAAAAACAAAACTAGTTATACTCTTGCCAAGACACACAAATAATGCAAAATAAATCAACAAGCTTTAAAGTTTGGAAGGTTTAAGATGTCACAGAAGTAAAACTGCTATTTTACAAATTTATTTGCAGAGATGCACTTCAAATACTCCCCAAGTGTCATATGAAAGAAAGCCACAAACTCTTTTATGCCGCAAGAAAATCACAACCAACAACTTCAATGCAAAATGTTGTTTAATGCAACAAAATGGTTCAACTGACTTGGTTAGATGAGACTAACAGTAAGGATCAACTTTCTGATATGTAACGGTTGGTCATCTACACCGATATAGAGGGACTCACATTGTTTCAGAGATGACCAAGCTGCCATTGCAGCATTCTTCTCTGCTTGTTTTTTGTTCTTGGCTGGGTCCCCTGTGAATGTGATTCCAGCTAATTCAACTGTCCCGGTAAAAACAGGTAGGTGCCCAAGGCCAGACCTGAATGTCGTGTATTGCGGCAATGGAGCTCCAACTCTTTGAGCAATTTCCTGCAAGAGATTCTTGTAAACCCCTGTCTCATCCTGAGTGAAAAGAGGCCACATCAGTACCGGGAAAAATTGAAAGTACATCATGCACATTGGAAACAATATGGAAAAATCACACTCCCCATGACTTTACTCAAACTTTCCAGTTGATTGCCAGTTTATTTTGTTATGAACATTTTGCGGAAGGATAAAATATTGGCAGATGAAGTGCAAAAGCCATACAGATCACAAATGTAATCAACAAAGATTTCAATTTCAGCTACAACACAACCAATGGTTCCACACAGCTTCAGGAAGCCCTGAAATGCAATTTCATAGGCATTTTAATCTACCATGAAAATCCCTATCAGTTCTACCAAAACTGCACTCCTCCCAAAATCCAGTTCCCCCGTCAACCACTCCGGCGGTCAATGAATTGGATTCCATTAAAGTTTGACTCACAGCCCACATTTTCATTCCCCAAACTACCCCTCTTCCTTCAACCGCCTAATTTATGGCATTTCCATTTCTCCAGTCGTCAGCTTAATCAGAGAATCCAAACAATCTCACTGCCATATTTAAGTACACATGCAACGAGGACACTTTCGTCATTTCACCCAACCCTACCCGGCCGGTGATCTAAATCCTACAACTCCGAAACTACCCAGAAACTCATCTCTACAAAATCAAGCTTTGATCACTCACATTAATAAAAACAATTGTAAGAAATAAATAAAAATTAATGAATGTTCATACACTAAATTGATCAGTGAGTGAAATCAAGACGCCAAAGCGGCGACTGGGGGCCACGGTTAGAGAGAGGAGAGAGAACTGACCAGAATCCTGGCGGCGAGGGAGTGAGAGGGGCCGCGGTTAGAGAGGTAGTTGAGGGCGACTTCGGCGGCGGAGTGCTCGGCCTGACGGAGCGTGTTGCAATAGTGAGGGCTCTCGAAGATCTCGCCGTTAAAGTTGACGGTGGCCTTGAAGCGAGGCGCGTGGTCGGGACCTTCCCGAATGCACGTGTAGGAAGGCAAATTGAAGCAGCTCCTTTGGGCCAGCTCTTGCAGCTGGTTCTTGTACATTTCGCCCTCTACTTCTCTTGAAACCTAACCAAACTCCTGTTCTGTCTCCTTATCAACTCAACTCAGTAGCAACCTAGGACTAAGCCCCCTGAGACTGTGTCTCGGGTCGGGTAAATGGGCCGCCGGGGACCCAGATCAGATCGGCGGCCGGGCTCCGGGGGGAAATGGGTCGGGCTGGGATCAGGGTCTTTTAGGGTTTGGGATTTGAAATTGGTGAATGAGGAGGAGGAGGAGGAGGAGGAGAGAGGAACAGAGAGAGAGAAAGGTTGAGACTTTGGGAGTTGGGGGATGCGAAGCTGAGAAAAGCAAGAAGGGAGAGAGAAAAGAGGGACCGGGGGGTAATTTTGTGAGAGAGGAGAGAGAGAGAGAGTGGGGTTTTTGCTTTTTGTATTATAATGATAAAATAAATGGGAATAAAATAGTTTTGTTTAAATAATGTGGTTTTATTGATGGGAGTCAACGTAACGTTAGGCTGCATGGTTCATGGATGTGATCTTTTTTGTTAGATTTTCTCCCTTTTTTAAATTTAAAAAAGTTTAATTTCTTGTTCTTGATTTTATGTTCTTTCAAGAACCTTCATGTTTGAGTTCAAAATTTGAATTTGTTTTCGTTTTTTAAATCTCCATTTATTGCAGCACATAATTAGAGTGAAATGCAAAAAAAAGTCGCACGAGACGCTTTAGTAATTTTAAACGTTAAATATTTGTAATTGTAATAACTAATAGATTATTTGAGAATAGTAAAAGCATCGCTCATTCTTATTTTACAACTCGGTCTGACATACAAGAAACTCGATGATTTCAAAATTAATGAAATTATATATATCATATTATTGATTTACAATTCCAATATAAGTTTGTACGTTCACAACGGGTATAGAATTTACAAATTAAACGCATATATAACGTTTAAAATCACAATTACGGATGATGCATGCTCTAACATAAAAGTTTATCACAATATAAACGACCCACATCAACATATCTACTCTGTCTTCGAGTCTTTCACGACATGTAACATTTCACAGTGAAACCGAAGCACTGTTACAGTCAAAAATCAGTCACTCACACATGGGCAGCTGAATACACTATGTCATTTATTCATGATGTGGATGACAACTGTGAAAAAGGAGGAGCCAAAATGGTATCTTACTAGTGTTCCCAACACATTTTGATTTGTGTTTGAACCAAAATTTGAGTTAAATAAATGCAACAGGTGAGTGGTATAATGCAAATGAGATATTGACGTTACTAACCAAAAAGAAGAAATTAGCTAACTATTGACGTCTAATCAATGTGCTGCTCTTCTCTCTCTGCTTGGCTTGGCATGTGAAAATACATAAACCCAACTTTTATCAATCAATCTTTAGCTGCATTGATTGGAAAAGCATAGCTACCTGTGCCCTGCCCTTCCTCGTTAGTACTTCAGGTCTCACATCTAAATATCAATAATGCTACATTGTTACGGATTTTAAGTTTTGTGTACATACTACAAATTATGTGACATAGTATAATTTACACTTATCTCCTTTCATATTTTATAAATTTTTTATAATTTATAGTTTACATTACTTAGTCATGTACAAATGAGGGACAATATACATGGAAATATTATCAAACAAAATAAATGTTCATTAAATCACTGTTATGTTGCCATAAATGCAACTAGTCACTATATGATTAAAGGAATACCACAAGAATAAGTATTCTATAGTAGAGAAGTCTATGCAAACAAAACCAACTCACCATGTGGGCAATCTTTTTCTATTTGACCTCCGCCTGGACGCAGAACACTCAATTGTGGTATGCTAAAAGTAAGGTTCGAATACTCGCTAGGTACTCCTAAGCAAACGGCTATTTTGGAGCGTCTAGACAGCTAGGCGATCTTGTAGGCAAATCAACATTTTTTATTTTTAGACCTATGCGTTGGAAATAATTTAACACATATTCATATAATATAAATATAATCAATCAATAAAATCAAATAGACACGTAATGTAATCACTAATAATATAAAAATAAGAGAATTAGAGAGTTTGGTATGTGAGTACAAGAGAGGCACGACACTCAATGTCTTAAAGCCGTAGACGCATCCCCTCATGCGGGTATCGGCGGTCATCTACAAACTCCAAGATACAACTTTTGTAATCTCACATAATGTTTAATCCGCTTTACACGACTAACGGTAGACGGGGTGACAAGTGTTTATCGATTGCCCAAAGTATAAGAAAAATGAATTAAAAGGAGGAAGATGAAGAGTAAGAGAATGAGAGTAATCTAGAATCTCATTTCTTTTTTGTCTCAAGACTCAAGTATTTATAGAATTCTTCACAACTCTTGAAAAAGATATGACTCTTCAATTTAAATAAATAATATTTAAATAAAATATGAGTTTCAAATCTTAATAATAAAATAAAAGCCAATACTATGTAGATAATTAAAAATATCAAAACCCGAGTTTCACTGCCTAAGTCCGCCTAGACACGTGTAGATCCACCTATCTCCACCTAGGTCCACCTATCCCCGCCTAGGTTTGCCTAGTGGCCGCCTAGCTCTGCCTAGACTCCAGAAATCCCGATTAGGAATTTTTACGAAGGTCTCATGCCGCGGGCTAGGCGGCTGAGTTTTAGAACATTGGCTAAAAACAAATACTTGTACAAAAGCTTCTAAAGAAACCTAATACATATTTGGAGAGCGAGGTAGTTAAAAATTAAAATAGAGTTATAATAGAGAGTCTGGTGCCGCTATTATTTTTCGCAAAAAAAAACTAAACATGCTTTCTAAGATAACTAATGAGTTATAATAGAGAGTATGTTGAAAACTAAAGTAAACTTGGTTAGAAATGATAAAAACAGGGTCAGAAAGATAATTAAACACCTCTATTTCTAAGGCATGGGTAGATAATTGGTAACATAATAAACCATGATAAAAAAATGTCCTTGTGGGATGCTACGTGGGTTATAATTACATAGTCAATAGAAGACCATATGGTCAAATCACTCAAATGATATATAGGTCTTTTGCATATAGGCGGAATAACACCATCTTTCTTATGCTTAAAGAATAAAAGGTTAGTTAGAGACTTGCATATTCCCAAATGATATAAGAGGACCAAATATAATCTATTGCATTTTTTGAGTATATTATCACAACTTGCAATGCAATCTGAATAATCTTCAACAAAGATATGAACGTGTTATGACACCCTGCACAATATATAATGTACTAAAATCAGTATAATGTATTTGGGATTATTAACATAATTGACCAGTGTGTTGGCGTTATAAGCTTGGTAGGAAATGGAGCAATCCAATTGGTCCCTATGACCAATTATCGAGTTTGGGCCATGTACCCTTTTAAGACAATAAATATAGAGTGTGAGTATTGTCCTGCTAAATAATTCTCTAATCAGTCCACATACTATTGAGTACACTTCCATTTACAGAGACACTTTGAAGGTATTAGCCTTCACATTCAAAGTACTCGTTTCCTAGTCATTCTAGAAAACCCTTGTTTATCATCCAAAACTCTGCCAAAAGTAATCAAAGGTTGATCTCTTACCTTTTTACTAAGTGGATTTGTTTTGATACTTGTGAATCTCTTGCTTTATTCTTTCCTCAAAGCTTATCTGATTTCATAGAAGATCTAATTTGCTTAAAGAGTTCTATTCTGATATTTGATATACATTAATGAGAATCATATTGTGAAAGGGAGTCTCGAATTATGGGGGACTCTTAGAGATTCTTCTCTTGGATTCTAACTCTATATATACTGATTGTTGTAGTACTGATCACAAACCAGAAAAACAGAGCATTATAGTTTCAGTCTTCTAAGAGTCAATTCATCTAGCTTCTCGTATTGCTTGTGTGAAGTTGAACATCTCTGAAGTTCTGTTCAAACAAAGCGTGAGTAAACCTGTGAAGATTATAAAGCTGTGTTGAAGAGCTTGAGTTTTCTTAAAGAGGTCAAAGATCGTGTTAAAGGATCTTAGTATAATCCCTATTGTGTGTAGAATAAGAGAACTGTTCTGTAATCCTTGTTGTGATAAAGAACTAGTTTGAACTTGTGTAATAGCTGTGTTATAGAGTTATTCAAGTAAATCTAGCTGTGTGAAGAGCTAGTTGAACATTGTATTTCAATTAACTATCAATTGAGATTCAAAGTTCATTCAGTGTTTGTCTTGTTGTTCATAATTGTGTTGATTGTTTATATCTCACTCCATCTTTGTATTTTCAATTGGCATCAGAGCCGGAACACTAGATATACTTAGTGTTTGATTCAGGGATAGATGGAGCGCACGTCAATCAATATGCCACATCTCCTTAAAAGAGAAGGATATGAGGATTGGAAAGGGATGATGCAAGCGTTTATCTCTGCCCAAGATTGCAGAGCATGGCAATGTGTGCTGTATGGTTGATCACCTCCTCAAGATGACAAAGCTGCAGAAGGGTCAGAAGAGGCTAAATTTAAGAGATATGATAAATGGACTGCAACTGAGATTGCAAACAGTGAAGCTGAGAACAAGGCAAAGAATGCTCTGTTCATTGTTTTATCAGAAGATGACAAATCTCTCATTAAACACTGTTCAACTTCAAAAGAAATTTGGGACACTCTGGAGACCACCTATGAAGGTAATAACAAGGTAAAACGTCACAAATTACAATTGTTACTTCATAAATTTGAACTTTTGCAGATGAAGGAAGAGGAGACCATTGATCAATTCTATAAACGACTAATTTCCATCACAAGCAGCATAAGGTCTATCGATGCAAGAAAGGAAATTTGTCAGGAAGACATTGTCTTGAAAATCTTGAGATCTCTACCTAAGCGTTTTACAATTAAAAAGGCAGCCATATCTGAATCAAGAGATTTTGAGACCTACCCTCTGTTTGAACTCATTGGGAGTTTAAAGACATATGAAGCTGAGATTAATGAGGAGAACAAGAATGACTCGAGGGTCTCGAAAAATCTTGCATTGAAAGCAACTAAGAAAAAGGAGGTAACTGATGAAATTACTGAACTTGGGTTGTTAACCAAAGAATTTAAGAAAATCTTAAAGTACAGGAATGCAGGTGAAAGAAGCAATTCTGATCCACAAAAATCCAAATTTGGTGAAAGAAGCATGATTGAAAATAAAAATGAGGTCAAAATTTTTCCTACTAACAATAGGAGAAATCCTAACTTCAAACCTAAATGCTATGAATGTGGTGGACTTAGACACATTTCTGTTGACTATGGTAATAGGAAAAATCAAGCAGGTTTGAAGAAGGCACTGAGGGCTACTTGGAGTGATGCAGAAAGTGATGATGAGGATTCCTGTTCAAAGAAATCAAAGAAAAATCTGGCACTTGTAGCCACTCTCAGATTTGATCAATGTGATTCAGATTTTGAATCAGATGTTGAGGCTGACACTGATTGTGAGGTAAGAAACTTGTATAATGATTCTGACTTAGATGAGAAATATGGAAAATTGGTCTCTATTGCAGAATCTGTTCTAGAAAAGAATACAAACCTAATGAATCAATTGTCAAGTCTGAAAATCAAGATGTCAGAAAATGAACAAGTGTTTTCTGAAGAACATGAGACTTAGGAGAAGGAAAGATCGGAATTGGAAAAGAAAATTCTTCGTCTCACATGTGATCTTTCTGAGGAAGAATGGAAGTCAGACAGATTATCTCTAGTCACTAAGATGGACGATCTGCAGACTCAGGTAAAATCCTATGAACTTCTTGTTAATAGTCTTACCCATGAAAATGAATCATTGCAGGAACATGTCACAAGAACAAATGATAAGTTTAAACAGTTCCAGCTTAGCTCAAAAGCTACTGCGAAAATGCTTAGCATAGGGAAACAGTTCAAGAACACTTTTGGTCTTGGTTACACTGGTGAATGTTCATCACATAGAGATATTGAAGTAACTAACTGTGAGGATGAGGAAGAATCATTAACTTCTAGTGTGAGTCCTCAAGCTGTTACTCCTAAAACATCTTTCAATGAGGTAAGCTTGGTCAAAATATCATCTTCATCCTCAGATCAGGTATGTCTTTTAAATCTATGTGAGAACCTGAAAAAAGTTGAATATGACATGTCCTTGTTGAAAAAGTATATGTCAAAACTAAGGAAAATACTTGTGTCCATACCAGTATGTATGTGTACGTCCATACTATTTCTAATTTGCATATCTTAGACAATGTAATCAACGATTTTAACCGTTCAAAAGTTGAATTAATCAATAAAGATCATCTATGCAAAAATTCGGAATAAAACAAAATCGTTTGCTCATTCGATTACATCCGATTGCATCAGACAAATGAACAGTTCTAGTGAAAGTTGGGAGTCTCATGATCAACCGTCCATTTGTTTAATGCAATTGAATGAGCAAACGATTTTGTTTTATTCTTAATTTTTACATATATGATCTTTATTGGTAAATTCAACTTTTGAACTGTTAAAATCGTTGATAACATTGCCCAAAATATGCAAATTAGAGAGAGTATGGACACACACATACATACGGGTATGGACACAAGTATTTTCCCAAAACTAATTGAGTTAACAAATGAAAAGTTTTCTGACTTGGATAAACATATCCTAACTAATGAAGAGAAATCTTTGAACTTTAACTCTAGACTATCTGTTCTGGAAAACAAATACAATTATATGTATGATTCTAATCACACTTCAGAGATTTTCTCCAGGATAAAAGAAAAAACTGCAGATACTCACTATGCCTGGAGAAAGAAGAATTCTCTGAACATAAATAGCTTGATTGCTAGGGTTCAATTCAAGGATGATCTCATTGAAGCCCACTGTCTGGTAGCTCTAACTGCTGTCAACTCCAGAGATGCAGATATTTGGTATATTGACAGTGGTTTCTCACGATACATGAGTGGAAACAAGAATTTTTTCATCAACATCCAAGAAGAGGGAATCTCTGGTACTGTAACTTTTGGAGATGCAAGGAAAGTCAACATTCTTGGAAGAGGTACTGTGAAGACAGTCAACCTTGGAAAACTTGAAAATGTTCTTTTTGTGGAAGATTTAACCACAAATCTAGTAAGTGTCAGTCAATTATGTGATGACTTTGAAGATGTCTGGTTCAACAGAAAAAGGTGTATTATTCTGGATGACCTTGGTAACATTGTTATTGGTGGAAAACATTCTTCTGATAATTGCTATCATGCATCAACCGATTCTTCTGTTATCTTCACTAACAAATGTCTTAAAACCATTTCCTCTGATGAAAATTTTGAGCTGTGGCACAAGAGGTTAGGTCATGTAAATTATCAAGATCTTCAGAAACTCTCAAATCAACAGTGCTTGAGAGGCATGCCTAAACTAAGTGGAAGGACTGATCGAATTTGTGGACACTGCAAAGCTGATAAGAAAACTAAGACTGCTCATCGTGTTGTAAACTCTACAACATCATCAGCATGTCTTGAATTATTTCATGTGGATTTAACGGGCCCTACTCAAACTGCCAACATGTCAGGTAAGTTCTATATCTTTATGGTTGTTGATGATTTCTCTAGATATACTTGGGTTGATTTTCTTGAAAGTAAAACTGAAACTTTTGAGTCCTTTCTTGGTTTAAGCAAGCAATTAACCAGACTTAAACAACATTCAAATTTGAAACTAGCAAGAATTAGATCTGACAATAGTACTGAGTTTAAAAAACTCTATGTTTGCTATTTTATGTTATGAGAATGGTGTTTTTCATGAGTTTTCAGCCCCTCGAACCCCTCAACAAAATGACATTGTTGAAAGAAAGAATAGATCCATGCTTGGGATGGGACGAGTTTTATTGCATTCTGCTCAGCTTGGTGAAAAAATTTGGGCAGAAGTCATGAACACTGCATGCTATGTATCAAATCGAGTGTTCATCAGATTAGGGAGCAGTCACACTGCTTATGAAATATGAATAGGTAAAAAACCAAATGTAAGTTATTTTCATGTATTTGGAAGTCCTTGTCACATCTTAAGAGATGGTGAAACATTGAATAAATTTGCTTCAAGGACTGATCTAGGTATCTTTGTTGGATATGACACAAACAGTGTTGCATACAGGGTATATAAAAAAATTTCTAAACGTATTGTGGTTACTATTAATGTGTCTATTGATGATATGCCTCATAGTCAGATTGATGATGATACTCCAACACAATCTCAAAGAGCTTCTTACCCTGCTGATCAGAATAATGAATCCTCCAGCTCAGAGACAGTAGAGGATGAAAATCTCCACATTATTCCTCAGAAAAGGACTGGTTTCAAACAAGTCCAGAAGGATCATGACACAAATGCTGTAATTGGAAGATTGGATGGAGGAATACAGACAAGGAACAGATATACTCATGATAATTCAATAGCATTGGCTTGTTTTGTTCAAAGTCATATGAGGGAGTCTAACACTATCAGGTGTTATGGTTTTGTTTCCTTGATTGAGCCAAACAATGTTCAAGAAGAGCTTCTGGATAATGACTGGATTATGGCTATGCAAGAGGAACTCAATCAATTCTTTAAAAATCAAGTTTGGAAGCTGGTACCTAGACCAACACATGCAAATGTTGTCGGAACAAAGTGGATATTCAGAAACAAGTCTGATGAACATGGTACTGTTGTCAGAAACAAAGCAAGACATGTAGCTCAAGGATATTCTCAAAAAGAAGGACTGGATTATGAGGAAACCTTTGCTCCAGTAGCTCGAATGGAGTCTGGGCGTTTACTAATGGTTGTAGCCTGTCACTTGAAGTTCAAGCTGTATCAAATAGATGTCAAAACTGTGTTTTTAAATGGTTACATTGACAAAGAAGTGTTTGTAGAACAACCTAAAGGGTTTGTGGATCCACATCATCCTCATCATGTTTACAAACTCCAGAAAGCTCTCTATGGACTCAAGCAGGGTCCAAGGGCTTGGTATGATCGACTCTCCAAACATTTAATAAGTCGAGGTTTTTTCAGAGGATCTGTTGACAAAACTTTATTTGTTAAACATCTTAACAATGAATTTGTTGTTGCTTAAGTTTATGTTGAGACATTGTTTTTGGCTCTACCTCGAATAAACTAGTCACTGACTTTGCTTCAGTCATGACTAGTGAATTTGAGATGAGCAATCTAGGTGAATTAAAATTTTTCCTTGGTTTGCAAGTCAAATAGATGAACACTGGAATGTTTCCGTCACAAACCAAATATGCAACTAACTTGGTCAACAAGTTTGGTTTATCAAGCAAGAAGGTTCTCACTAATCCTATGAGCACTACCATCAAACTTCATGAAGACAAGGATGACATACCAGTGGATCAGTCCTTGTATCGAAGTATGATTGGCAGCTTTTTGTATCTCACTGCTAGCAGACCTAATATTTTCTTTAGTGTTGGAGTTTGCGCACGGTTTCAAGCAAATCCTAAGGTGTCTCATCTTGAAGCTGTCAAGAGAGTCATTCGATACGTGGCAGGTACAACACATTATGGAGTCTTTTACACAACTGAGTCTAACATTCAAATTGCAAGATACTCAGATGCAGATTGGGGTGGTAGCATGAAAGATGGTAAAAGCACCTCTGGTGGCTGCTTCTTCCTAGGCACAAATCTTGTTTCATGGCATAGCAAGAAGCAAAACTGTATTTCCCTATCCATTGCAGAATCTGAATACGTTGCAGCAGGCAGTTGCTGTACAAAAATGGTCTGGATGAAGCAAATGCTACAAGACTATGGACTTCCTCAAGGAAAAATGGCCATTTTTTGTAATAACACTGATAGGAGCATATAATGCGACGTTTATAATGTGTTTTACCCTCATTTATACTATGCTTAACCCTTATTGTCGTAGAATCGAGTCATTTAATCAAGTTATGGGACTTTGGTAGAATCATATTGAAAATGTGCTAAGAATAGAGGAAAATGCAGAAATGTGCTATTAGCCGAATTCTGAGTACTTGCGATAAATGGTTGGTTCTGTAAAGCCTCGACTTTACTTTTGATAGATTTTTCTTTTCTTATATGTAGTAGACATGCCAAGGATGGAGCAATAAAAAGAGTTAGAGAAATCGGAGCAAAAGAAGGTATGGAGAATTTCAAGCTAAAATCGAATCCTTAACCCTTCATGTTATCTCTTGAGGTCTCATGGGGTTGAGGGCGGCTTTTATTGACACTTGTGGTACTGTTAACACGAGGTTCCTAACTGAGTAAGGGGTAAAATGTTCGCCTATTAGTGCGTCTTATCCCGACTTAGACTCAAAGGTTTGTCAAACTAGATCTCAGAGGCCCACAGACTGCTATCTCTTCTCTGTGCAGGGGGCGATAGGGGACTTGTCCTCTGTGGTTACCAACAAATGAGTCTTGCCTTGAGATATTTTCGGATGACACGCCTAGCCTTCTGAAACCACGGAACTTTGTGTCTAGACGATTGCACCTAGGCCGCACGTCCACCGAGCTTTGAAACAGGTTCGGCATGAGTAAGCTTTGAGGCTTGAAATAAAACATTTTGTGTGGTTCGAACTCTCGAGGTATATCGGAATAAGCATGATACTACCAGGGATTGTATCAATCCATTGCACCGTTATCTCCTCTGCTCCACGTACTTTGAGAGTTAGAATAAATTTTTAAAACAATTAAACTTAGAAATTACACGATCACATAAAGTTGTTTGTACTTGCTCTTTGTGCCGAGTTTTCTTCTTCTTCTTCTTTGTTGCCGTTTGTATGATTGAATTCCCTTTGAAATTATCATGTATGATTCTTGTATATTGTAGCCTAACTTTGTATCATCATTGTATAGTTTTGCTTTTGGTTTCTTTACAATGACGCTAAATTGCTTCATGTTGAATCCTCAGAATATGCATGTCCGTTAATCTTTGGACAAGAGATAACCGCTGACGTCTTCAACGAATCACCGAGGTTCTTAATATCGCAAGTAACACACCGCTACCTCCATCATCATCTTCTAGATCGGCATCATCACCACCATCATCACCGACCTACCCATCATTTGTCACTTTGTCGAGTCTTCAAGCATCATCTTGTGAGCTAAACGAACCGGAATTTGAGATACTCGCCGAGCCATTTATCGAGGAAAACCTTATTTTTGCCGAACCAATAGCCGAGCCAAGAATGACTTCTATTCGAGCACAAAACAGTCATGTGGCCGGAGGAGGAGGGGCTGCACCGTCCAATATAACTTATCCACCTTTGGCGACTGACAAGACCGGGGAGATAGAGTTGAAAAGTGGATTTCTCCACAAGCTCAAGTCATTTTATGGGATGCCAAGTGACGATCCAAATAAACACTTGCAATAGTTTAACTTCACCACTGAGTCAATGTGTCCACGAGGGACCAATATGCAACACTTCAAGATGAAGGCGTTTCCGTTTTCATTAGAAGATCAAGCCAAGGAGTGGTTATTTGAGATACCTAATGGCCGAATCACTTCTTGGAACACAATGGTGGACGAGTTTTTGCTCAAGTACTTTCCCGCTTCGCGTATCACCGACTTAAGGAAGCAAACTACTAGCGTCAGGCAAGCTGAAGATGAGACTTTCTTCAACTACTATAAGAGGTTCAAATCTCTTATCGGTTTGTGTCCGTCACAAGGAATTAGCGAGGGACTTTTGCTTCAATATTTCTATGAGGGGTTGCGTCTTATGGAGATGGAGTTTCTTCATTCGGCCGCGGGAGGAAGCTTTTTGGAGATGGAACCGGTGCCGGCACGCAACTTGTTGGAACTTCGAGCCTTGAACAATCAACAATTCAGCATGTCACGAGAGAATGCCGTGAGGAGTGAAAAGGTACATGAGACCACTTCAAGCTCGAAGTTGGAGGAAAAAGTGGACAAGCTTGCTGATATGGTGGCCAGCCTTATAAAAGGGAAACATGCTCAAGTATGTGGAGTATGTGCCGACAACCATGAAACTGATCAATGTCCTCAAATTAGATCAAACGAAGGGCATGAGGAAGCTAATGTCGTAGGGTATCAAGGAGGTGCTTATGTGAACAACTTTACTCTTAGATATCGTGATCATCCTAACTTTCGTTGGTCCAACAATGATAATGTGCTCCGACCTCCTATGCAGCCGAACCAAGCACCATATCAAGCAAGGCCACAAGGATTCGCCCCATGTCCTCAAGTGCCCTATGCAGCCCCTATGCAGCCGGTGGCACCCTTTGTCGTACCTATGCAAGAAGCAGCTCCTACCAATTATGATGATATCATCAAGTCTCTTGCAACCGCTACTCAAACCTTGGTGGCCGGCCAAACCGCAAGTAACAAGGACATTGCCGAGCTCAAGTTACAAATGGGGCAAGTTGTGGACTTCATGGGGAAGTTTAGTGAGCAAGAAAAGTTACCGAGAAACACAAACCGAATCCAAGGAGGGAGCAAGCCCAAGCTATTGTAACAAGGAGTGGGCGAGCACTAGAGGAGCCACGACCAAGAGTGCCAAAACAGAAAGTAGCACTCAGCAACAAGGAGAGAGAGGCTGCCGCGCTTGATGAAGAAGAAGAGGCCGAACCTCTAGTGCCAAGCAAGGAAGAGATTGAGGCTATGAAGAAGCGAGACATGGAAAAAGATCCCGCAACCTCCAAAAGAGAGAATGTGCCAAACCATGAGACATCAAAGGGAAATGATTCAAACTCTAGTGGTTTAGTTAAAACTAACCAATCTTCGGCTCTACCTTTTCCTTCTAGGTTCGCAAAGAATAAGAAAGATAAATCCAATGAGGAGGTGTTGGACATATTTCGAAAGGTGCAAGTGAACATACCCTTGTTGGAATACATCAAACAAATTCCAAAGTATGCAAAATTCTTGAAAGAACTATGCACAACAAGGAGGAGGACTCGTGAGGAGCAAGTGGTATGCATGAGTGAGACGGTGTCGGCCGTTATTCAAAGAAAGCTACCACCAAAGATGAAGGACTCGGGCAGCTTTACCGTGCCATGTGTGATTGGAAATTCACGTTTTAATAATGTCATGCTAGACTTAGGGGCTTCCATTAATGTTATTCCTTTAAATGTGTATCAATTCCTTAGTCTAGGACCTCTTAAAAAGGACATGTTGACCGATCTAACAAGTATCCGGAAGGATATGTTGAAGATGTTCTTGTGCATGTTAACCATCTTATCTTTCTAGCTGATTTTTATGTCTTAGAGATGGAGGACTCGCCAATGAACAACACTCAGCTGCTCCTAGGCCGGCCTTTCATGAGGACAGCTCACACACAGATCGATGTTGCCGAAAGCAACCTAACTGTGGAGTTTGATGGGGATATTATAAGCTTCAATATTTTTGAGGCCATGAGGTATCCGGTTTCAGAATTAAAACCTTGTTATGCTAATGATTTTGTAGAATCTTGTGCACAGGTTTTAACTGAAACCATGGACGCATAGCAACTAGCTATGGAGCTAGGGGCCGGATTTGACAAAGGAGGAGAACGTTTGACACAAGAAGAGGAGGCCGAACTCGAACCAATGTTGCTTGAAGTCATAGCCGAACTCGAGGCAGCCCCCTACTATGACATGAGTAAGTCTTCTTTGTCAATTCTCATTTCCACTAATGAAATGCTACCATATGTGGAACAAGCCCCTATATTAGAGCTTAAAAGCTCTACCAGAGCACTTGAAGTATGTGTTTCTTAAAAAGGTGATACTCTTCCGGTGATTGTATCATCACAGTTGAGTAAGCAACAAGAGGATAAGTTACTAGCCGTATTGAGGAAGAACAAGAATGCCATAGGTTGGACTTTGGCAGACATCAAGGGAATAAGCCGTACAAAGTGTGTTCACCGGATTCTACTTGAGGAAGGTGCGAAACCGACAAGAGAGGGGCAGCGACGTTTGCATCCCCCAATGATGAAAGTTGTGAAGGATGAGGTGATCAAGTTGTTAGATTGTGGAGTGATCTATCCAATCTCGGATAGTCGTTGGATTTCACCTGTCCAAGTTGTGCCTAAGAAAAGTGGTGTCACTGTTGTCCAAAACGAGAAGAATGAGCTTGTGCCGCAACGCTTGGTTACCGGTCATAGGAAGCTCAATGCAACCACAAGGAAGGATCACATGCCTTTACCGTTCATGGATCAAATGCTAGAGAGACTTGTTGGCCATGAGTTCTATTGTTTCCTTGATGGTTATAGCGAATACAATCAAATTTTCATTCATCCGAATGATCAAGAGAAGATAACATTCACATGCCCTTTTGGTACGTTTGCTTATCGACGCATGCCATTTGGATTATGTAACGCACCAGATACATTCCAACGTTGTATGTATTCTATTTTCTCCGATTTCATTGAAAGTATTATTGAAGTTTTCATGGATGATTTTAGTGTCTGTGGTAAAGATTGTGATGCATGCTTAGAGAATCTAGAAATCATACTTGCAAGATGTGTAGAAACTAACCTTGTTCTTAATTGGGAGAAATGTCACTTCATGGTAACACAAGGTATAGTTCTAGGACATATAATTTCGGCAAGAGGGATAGAAGTAGACAAGGCTAAGATTGATGTTATGCAACACTTACCCTCTCTCACTACCGTGAGAGAGGTTCGTTCATTTCTTGGTCATGTAGGTTCCTATCGACGTTTCATCAAGGATTTTTCCTTGGTTTCGAAACCATTGAGTTTTCTCTTGCAAAAGGAAGTTCCATTTGTGTGGAGTGACAAGTGTGAGGCTGCTTTCAAACGATTGAAGGAGTTGCTCACAACGGCACCAATTATGGTACCACCGGATTGGAGTCTTCCATTCGAGCTCATGTGTGACGCATCTGACTATGCAGTTGGAGTCGTGCTTGGCCAAAGAAAGGAGAAGCTGCCGAATGCAATATATTATGCCTCAAGAACTTTAAATGATGCACAACTAAATTATTCCACAACTGAAAAAGAGCTTTTAGCGGTTGTCTTTGCTTTAGAAAAGTTTCGTTCATATCTTTTGAATTCTAAAGTAACGGTTTATTCAGATCATTCAGCTTTAAGGTATCTAATGACGAAAAAGGATGCTAAGCCAAGATTGATTCGATGGATTCTCTTACTTCAAGAGTTTGACATTGAAATCAAAGATAAGAAGGGGAGCGAGAACGTTGTGGCAGATCACCTCAGCCGAATTGTGCAAGAAGAGGAGAGATTGCCGATTCAAGAATCCTTCCAAGATGAACAGCTCTTTCGTGTAGATGCAAAGGTCCCTTGGTATGCCGACATTGTGAATTATTTAGTTACTAAGACTTTTCCTAGTACACTTTCGCAGGCAAGCAAGGCAAGGATGAAAAAGATGGCGCGACACTACATTTGGGATGAACTGTATCTATGGAAGCAATGTAGTGATCAGGTTATTCGACGATGTGTCTCAGAACAAGAGCATAGTTCGATCTTAGCATTTTATCACAATGAGGCATGTAGAGGACATTTTGGACCCAGGAGAACAACCCTTAAGGTATTAGATCGTGGATTCTTTTGGCCTACAATATTCAAGGATGCATACACAACGTGTGCGACATGTGATAGATGCCAAATGACAGGTAACATCGGTTCAAAAGATCAAATGCCCCTTTCTCCTATTACAGAGGTCGAAATTTTTAATTTATGGGGGGTATAGATTTGTTGGGTCCTTTTTCTTCTTCCAAAGGCTTTCTATATATCTTATTGGCAGTTGATTATGTGTCTAAATGGGTGGATGCGAAAGCCACAAGGACTAATGACTCTAAAGTTGTTGCAGATTTCTTGAGAACTAACATTTTTTCTAGGTTTGGAGTTCCACGCGTTTTAATAAGCGATGGAGGTTCTCACTTTTACAACCGCACCATAGAGACTTTACTCAAGAAGTATGGAGTTACTCACAAGGTTTCCACCCCATATCACCCTCAGACAAGTGGAATGGCTGAAGTATCTAACAGAGAAATCAAGAGCATTCTAGAGAAGACTGTTGGCCCTATAAGGAAGGATTGGAGCGATCGACTCGATGATGCATTGTGGGCATATAGGATAGCCTATAAAACTCCTATAGGGATGTCCCCTTTTCGGCTAACATATGGGAATGCATGTCACTTACCGGTGGAGCTCGAACATCGAGCTTGGTGGGCTGTAAAGACCTTCAACATGAATATTGATGCCGCCGGCCTCCATAGGAAATTGCAACTCAATGAGCTTGAAGAAATTAGCAACGATGCCTATGATGCTGCATGGATTTATAAGGAGAAGACAAAATTTTACCACGACAAGATGATATGAAGGAAAGTGTTTCAAGTGGGACAAAAAGTCCTATTGTTTCATTCTCGTCTTAGGCTTTTTTCTTGGAAATTACGTTCTCATTGGGTTGGACCATATATTGTTACTAACGTGTATGCTCATGGTGCTATTGAAATTCAAAGTGATGTAACAGGTAAAACGTTTAAGGTGAATGGATCTAGTCTTAGGCTTTTTTCTTGGAAATTACGTTCTCATTGGGTTGGACCATATATTGTTACTAACGTGTATGCTCATGGTGCTATTGAAATTCAAAGTGATGTAACAGGTAAAATGTTTAAGGTGAATGAACCTTTTAAGGAGCACACAGTTGAGAAACAACAAGTAGAGGACGCACCACCCTTGACATGAACACACTTGGAGTCTAGGCTAAAGGACTTAAAATTTTAAGCGCTACATAGGAGGCAACCCATTTCAACCGAAAAAGTGAAGGAGCCATCAACAAGAGTTTGCATCTTCTAATCCCTAAACTCTTTTGGTTGAATTGTAATTGTGTGAAATTATTAGAACTATCATATGCTTAGAAATTACAATTTTATTTTCTGTTTACATTGAGGACAATGTAACTTTCTAAGTGTGGGGTAGGGATACATGTTTCACTTGCTTTTAATTTGTTTTGTTTCGAGTCATATAAGAAAACCAAAGAAAAAAATCGAAAAATTCAGAAAATACAAAAAAGAGTCGTGTGTTTTATCTTTGTTTTGAGTCTTAGGAAGCCTTTAAATAGTCTAGGATGATTATGTCTTGGAATGCATAGATGATGGTTTTGCATTAACTTAAAGAATCGAATTGTGAGTTTCATGGAATATGTGATCGGTATGAACACTTGAGATATGTTTTGATTGATGAAGCATGCATGTTTTGGTTAGTTTGTGTCTATAACAATCTTTGTGAGCTTTAGAGCCTATTTGCTTTCTTCTTGAGTGTTAAAAGATCAAATCGGTAGAAAATTTAGGAAGCATGAAACCTCATTATTCTTTGCATATTCAATGACTATGTGCTATAGCTGTTTGATGGACTCTAGAATGCTAGAACTTTCTCTTGATGATTTTCAAAACTTTATAATCATAACATGCCTTGATTTTGAAAAGGATTGAATCGATCTTATTAGGACTACCACCAAAGCCAAATAAAGCATGTGTCCAATTTGTGCCCGTCGTGAGACTCCTTAGTTAACCCCTTTGAGCCTACAATAAACTTTTCTTTCATCACCCTCATAAAAAATTCTCATGCTTAGAATAGTATATCATTACCCTTGTCCTCGAGACTTGGCAAAAGCTTGAAACCAAAAAGGAGTTTTGTTATAGAGTGATGATGTGAAGCAAGTGTGGGGTAGACTTAGCCAAAATTGTATGAAAAATGTATTGTGCCGTGCCTAAGAAAAAGAGAAGAAGAGAAAAATTGTGATCGGACAGAAAAACAAAAGAAAGAAAAAGAAGAGAAAAATTCAAAGTCCGAAAGAAAAGAAAAATGTATAGGCACGGGTTCATTGAAAAATTGCTAAGTCTCTTTAAAAAAAAAAATTGTGTTTTGAATTTGGAGTTTGTGTGTAATTGAAGGTCTATCATTGTTAAATTTGACCTTTGTTCGTTTTCATAATACTTGGGGAAGTAAAGAATGAAGTTTGGGTCCAACAAGATGAAACTCGGCCCTTGGAGTGAAGTCATAAGGAGAATCGAGCTTTGCTAAGTGTTGGTGACGTTTTATGCACCACTATCCTATAATTCAAAACACCCTTATGCCGAGCCCTATATCTTTCCTTTTAAAGATCGTTTTCATGATTCTTTAAATAGGTGAATTTTGATTTGTGGAGATTCTCTCAAGAGTCAAGCATATGGTTTTGGTCCACTCATGCACATAGTTGTTAATTGAGGTTTTTCCTTGAAAATTTATTCACAAAGTGCTTTCGTTTCATGAAATATGTAATCTATTTATTGCCTTACAATCTGTTCTCTTGCATATACTTTGAGTGAATAACCATATCATGTGTGAAAAGAAGAGAGTATGCCTAGTGAGGAGGATCGACTTAACCTTACATGTATATGCTTATATGTTTCGTTTCTCACTTATTCATGTCGTGATACATACTTTATGAAGCTTGCGATTTGTGTGCTTATATCTGAATGTGTAAACTTGAAAGCTATGCATTCTTAAGATTCTGAGACAATTGTTTTAGGGGCAGTAGTAGTAGTGTCTTGTATTTAGTTTTGCTAAGGGACTAGCAAAAGATAAGTGTGGGGTAGTTGATAGGAGCATATAATACGACGTTTATAATGTGTTTTACCCTCATTTATATTATGCTTAACCCTTATTGTCGTAGAATCGAGTCATTTAATCAAGTTATGGGACTTTGGTAGAATCATATTGAAAATGTGCTAAGAATAGAGGAAAATGCAGAAATGTGCTATTAGCCGAATTCTAAGTACTTGTGATAAATCGTTGGTTCTGTAAAGCCTCGACTTTACTTTTGATGAATTTTTCTTTTCTTATGTGCAGTACACATGCCAAGGATGGAGCAATAAAAAGAGTTAGAGAAATCGGAGCAAAAGAAGGTATGAAGAATTACAAGCTAAAATCGGATCCAGGAACTTCAGTATTTTCCTGGAAACCTAAACCAAGTTCCTAAATTTATTCCGGACGATTCACAAGGAACTGGAAGGCAAGCCTTATATGCAAGGAAAGCTCTTCGAGTTTTGTTTCTACAGAACTTAGAATCGCATCAATAGCTTCCCTGAGGAGAGAGTTATGCCAGCTGCAAGACAGAAAGGTCCAGTCTGCCGAAACAGAGGAACCTGCTGCCCGTTTTGACTCATTTGTGTTTTTAATTGTCAAAATGGCATCCGAATGCAGCAAGAGGGAGTTTCCAAGCTACATAATGATTAGAGAATGCAGCCAAGCAAGAGAGAAGTACAAATAATGGAAAGAAGAAGTTTCCTAGCTCGGCTAGGAAGAGGAAAAAGAAGTTACCGGTTCTAGAGGAAGTTTTCCCGGTCCAATTAGGGGAATTGTAGTCGAGCCTTTGGACATTTATCCATCAAGCATTCTTACTGATCCATTGATGAATCCATGAAGCAATAGTCCATGAAGAAATCGGGCAAGAAGAGTCTAGAAGAACCAAACTTGGCCGGCAAGACAACAAGTCCAATTCGGACTAGGTTTTGTAACCCTAGTTGCTGTCGACTTCCTCTAACTTCTCCTCTATAAATAGCATGACTTTGGGATAGAATAAACATCACAATTCTTGCACTAGCATAGACTGAAACTCTACCAAAAGTTCTCACAAGTTCTAGACAGAAAGTACCAAGCCGAAACTCCATTCGTTCCACCACCACAAGTTGCATCCGATTCTACCTTGCAGCCGTGCACTTCACCACACCTTTCGAAGCTCTTCAAAGTTTTTAAAAGTGTGATCCATCCCTCATGGCTTGTAATATTTTCTGTTTAGTCACAATATTTGTTATAAAAATTCTTGATTTTATTTTGGTTTTGTATGATGAACATAATTTCGGTTTCTTATTGAAGTTTATGTAACGATTTGTGCAAACAATAGCATGTTGATTTCGTATTCTTTGATTTAGGGCAGTAGGTATATTGTGTGTTTATCTTTGATTTACTTGATTGGTTTTCATGAATTCGTGCACAAAGAGTTGTGACGTTAGGGCCTCTTTTGTCATGGAAGTTCCTAGGGTTGCGATTCTACTTGCCAAAGTAATTTAGATTCTTCATACGCTGAGTTGCTGTGTCTAGTTGCTTAATAGGGTTAACATAATTCTGAAAATCTACATATTAAATAAGATGTGTGACGACTTACTTGTTTACATGTTTCCAATTTGGCTTATTTTGCTTATATGTTCTTCGTGTTTAACTTCTACGCTGAGTGTCTTTAAACCGATTAGTATCATGTTTAGGATTATACGCTGAGTTAATTCTAAATACTTGTGAAGTCTTAATGATTAGATGAACTGCTAAGGGCTCTAATTAAAATTAGAATTAAGATAAGTCATAGGAAATACATGAAATACCTTATTTCCGTGTGAATCTTTGAGTCGTTCGAAGCATGTTATTGAGTGTTCTTCTTGCTATGTTTTGTGTGGAATTGTCGATCACTTGTAAATAGTAATTTAGGAGTTATTTTCGTGTCTTTTAGATTTAGGGGCAGCCTTGCTGCCGATCCAATCTATATTCCCCATAATTTCGTTACATGTTTGTAAATATGTATATATGTTTTGTCTAACATTCTTATATTTCAGGTACCCTTAATCCCCGGACTGAACGATCCCTATTTATCATGTGCTACTAACGTCTATTTTGTAGGGTATTATTTGTGTGAGCCTTGCGGCTCACATCAAACACCAGTGCCATCAATATCGCCAAAAATCTGGTCCAGCATTCAAGAACCAAACATATTGATCTCAGGTATCATTACATTCGAGACTTAGTAGAAAAGGACATTCTTGAATTGTGTTTCATAGAAACTGAAAAACAACTTGCTGACATTTTAACAAAATCTTTGGACACAGCTCGTCTTATTTTTCTGTGTAATGTCATTGGCATCTGCACTGAACCCTGAATGACTTGCATTTCATCACATATCCTGTAATATATCATGCTCCTTCATTTGATATGTGATGTACTCACTGAAGCTTAGCTTGATTTGTTATCTGTTGAGTTTTTTATCTCACTTATTATCTCTAATTTAGTCTGCACTTCATTCTGATTTTGGACTAGTTGTTGTGAGTCTTATGTATCTTTTGTATCAGTTAGCTATTGTGTTTCTTACCTTGTGGTGGTTACTATATGACAATACTCGACTACGGTACTGGTTGATGATACAAGGTGGATTGCTTCTTGAGCTAAATAAAAGAAAATATATGTACAACTGTTACTATGCTCATAAAAATAAAAGATTGATCTTGGAGCTAGTCTGACCAAGTTATTCCTAAAGTAACTACTATTTTGGTAACGAACTAATCGGATTGGTAGGACAGAAACATGAATGATTTGGTCCATTGGAGATAGCAGGTATGGAGCTTCACCTGAGACTCAGAGTTCATGGTATCCTTGTTATACCTAGCACCCTAAGATCAACTGATCTGGGAGTGTTTTCTGCCTCTTGCTACATAGGTGAGTATCTCTAGCCATCAAAAGATTGTTATAGAATGCTATAAGGGGGAGTGTTGGCTAGTGAAAATTATTATAAATCAAGAAAAAAATTGTCCACTTCCTCCCCACATTGTCTGATCCTTGTTCTCTTCACTGATGCTTTTGAATTCATGGACTCACATACATCATGTATTGTTGATAGAATCCATATGGTTTTCTTTCAAAGATTGTTTGTAATACTTGAAATCAGTCTCTCTGCATAAACTTATTGATGTGCTTTGCCAGTTGTTATCACTTAATTTAGTCTCTCTACATATCATTCATATCACATCAGTGTCTACGGGTTCAGTGTTCTAATCAATGGTGTCTCACAGTTTTTCACTCTTATGTTCCTTATTTTTCGTTTTCTTGTTGGCACGCTGTTTTTCCTAATATTGTCAGGAATGCTCCCCTTCTTTTTCTATCTCAATGGTTAGTTCTTGCTGAGTTGGAATCTATATGCACCTTTTCGAGTTTTGTGAGGATTGCGTGTTTCAAATCCTATTGCTTGTTGGTTGGTTTTCCTCCTGCACGACGGTTTCCTTTCCAAGATATTTCAAGTTGCATGATCTGGTTTTTATATCTCTCCATAAATCCCTCTCTCCTATCCATTATGTCTCCACTAACCTCTCATATTCCTTCTAGTTTCTCTTCTCTCTTTGTTGCAGGTTGTGAATGCGGACGTTGAAAACTACAAGGATGACCACCGGTGGCTCTGGCAGCAGAAGTAAGCGTCCTCGGTACTCTTCCTCCTCCTCCTCATCATCTTCTGATTCCTCGGATTCCTCCGATTGTCCTCCTTGATCTCCGTCACGCTCTGTTATGGACGTTCATCTCTATCCTCCTGGTTTTCCCCTTCCTCCCACTGAGCCTCGTATACCTCCTCCTCCTAAGAAAGAGGGGTATACCGGTTCTATTCCTCCTGCTCGGTTCGAGGGGGAGCTCTGTTGTCCTCCCATTCCTATCGAGCAAGACACTATGGAGGGATTTAGTACTTACCTTGTCGGTATGGAGGATAACATTCGAGGCTGGGCAAAACGTGTTCTTGATCAACTGGATTCACTGACTCGTGCACAAGTTCATCTCTAAGGACAGATCATTCTTCTTCAAGCCGCCATTCTCAAGCGAAAGAAGTAGCAGTTCATATTCCATGGGGGAGAGGATGAAGACCTTTTTTTTTTTTTTTTTTTTTTTTTGAACAAACTTATGTTTGAACTATTTGATTTCTGGTTAATTTCTGTAAGTGCATAAGCCCATACTAAAATTCATTTTGTTGATGTTTTAGAGATGGGGAAAGGATGGAAACTAATTCCTTGTTTTCTCTAAATCATTCTCTTCTTAATTGAATCTCCATGCTATATATATCTGGTATTACTTGTCTTATCTGTTTGCAGAATGGTCTTCATGATATTGAATATGAAAGCTAATGGGGGAGATTGAAGGTATTAGCTTTCACATTCAAAGTACTCGTTTCCTAGTCATTCTAAGAAACCCTTGTTTATCATCCAAAACTCTGCCAAAGGTAATCAAAGGTTGATCTCTTACCTTTTTACTAAGTGGCTTTGTTTTGATACTTGTGAATCTCTTGCTTTATTCTTTCCTTGAAGCTTATATGATTTTATAGAAGATCTAATTTTCTTAAAGAGTTATATTCTGATATTGGATATACATTAATGAGAATCATATTGTGAAAGGGAGTCTCGGATTATGGGGGAGTCTTAGAGATTCTTCTCTTGGACTCTACCTCCATATATACTGACCTTTGTTGATTGTTGCAGTACTGATCACAAACCAGAAAAACAGAGCA
This sequence comes from Potentilla sterilis, assembly GCA_963682095.1. Lineage (NCBI taxonomy): Eukaryota > Viridiplantae > Streptophyta > Magnoliopsida > Rosales > Rosaceae > Potentilla > Potentilla sterilis. The sequence continues at coordinate 45,288,149 of OY821755.1, read as the reverse complement.
TTATAGTTTCAGTCTTCAAGAGTCAATTCATCTAGCTTCTCGTATTGCTTGTGTGAAGTTGAACATCTCTAAAGTTCTGTTCAAATAGAAATCAGTCAAAGCGTGAGTAAACCTGTGAAGATTATAAAGCTGTGTTGAAGAGCTTTAGTTTTCTTAAAGAGGTCAAAGATCGTGTTAAAGGATCTTAGTATAATCCCTATTGTGTGTAGAATAAGAGAACTGTTCTGTAATCCTTGTCATAAAGAACTAGTTTGAACTTGTGTAATAGCTGTGTTATAGAGCTATTCAAGTAAATCTAGCTGTGTGAAGAGCTAGTTGAACATTGTATTTCAATTAACTATCAATTGAGATTCAAAGTTCATTCAGTGTTTGTCTTGTTGTTCATAATTGTGCTGATTGTTTATATCTCACTCTACCTTTGTATTTTCACACTTTTACTCAGACAAGTTTTCAGAATGACTTGTGCTAATTAAAGCCAATGTTCTACGACGACAGATAGAGGTGGTATGCATACAATGATTAAGATTGTAAGTGAAAGCCGCAAAGTTTGAGTGGAGAATTTGCTGAGCGATCAACGTGTTCGATTAGATGTTGAGGACATTTTGTGTGCTGGTCCTTTCCCCATTATGGTTTAGGTCGTAAAATATGTAGAGCGAGGCTAGGACTGGTTGCCTTATGAATGCCATGGTTTCCAACAACCAAGATCTGATGAACTATAGTGACCACCAGCAGTAAACTGCTGGAGATTATACAGATTACAGAGGTGAAGAAAGAGAGGTAGATGGTGTAGAGGAGATAATATAGGCTTATTTAAAACGACCAAGGTAGAACTTATTTACAATTAAGGTTCTGGTTCAGGCTTCAGATCATGACCCTTCTCTCGACCTTGAACTTCCATGCCAAATAACGTTAAGAAGGTGATCATACGTAGCATAGATCAACGCAAGCTAGAACTATTCTTTTTGTCGAGATGTTCAACGATGGTGCATGGTTCAAGTGCATATTGATTCATTGATGTAATTAGTGGTGTTTAACACGGTCTGAAAGATGCACCAATTCATTGATATACTGAAGGTAGAAGTGTCATTTCCTATGAATAATGTAATGTGTAAGATGCTTGCGGGTGGAGCATCTAGCCATCTGAACGTTATTTGGCATGAAATATTCTACAGTACATCATGTAGCAGAACATACATCATGTAGAAAAGAATAAATACGTACAGAGGTAAACTAACTATTTTTGTCTGAATTCGTAGACTCACAGAGACTGGTAGATCTTGGTGTGATTCCTTCCTGCAAATCCTGCTAACTAAGGGAATACCGGGCGGGCCGGTCTATTCCGCTCCGATGCTTAAGTCAGTATAGATGGGATAAACTGATAACTTAAGCGGGAATGAGTAGTTGAAGTATTGATTACCTATTAATAAGGGTAGTTGGGACTCATATATAGGTTGTCGGGTATGAGGACTGGCCTCACCCTTCGATGTGGGACTAGCCCCCTTCTGCACATATTGCTGGGCTGTTCCAGCCCCTGTTTGGGGAGCTGTCATCCCCGGTTCCCGGGCCCCGATCACAAGTAAGATATGTCCGGGCGCGGGACCAGGTGGCCATGCTTTGTTCCTGAGCCCTGAGCCGGGTCCAGGATTGCTGGCTGTGGGTCTGGGGGCTTGGGTAGCCTCTCTATGGCTATTGTCAACAAGTCCCCCAAGTTCCCGTTCAAGTGTCATCTTGAATGGGGACTTAAATCTGTCTTGCTTTACAGGCCCGTAGACCCGCAGGGATACGAACCCAATGGTGCCCTAGCCCCCCAAGTCCGCGTTTAAGATTTGGTTTGGCCGAGCGTTCAGATAAACCTGTTATGATGATGCATAATGTGATGAGTGCATGGTTATGATGTTCATGGTGAAAGTTTCATACGGGTACAAGATGTAGTGCATGAGATGATGATAATGTGGCGTTGAAATCCGTCGTGCCATGCTATGTCCCGGGAAAACCGGGTGAATATAGCGCACGGGTGGAACGAGTCCCCCAAGTGAGAAAGGTAGCCGCAAAGGTCAGCGGTCATTTGGTGCCTGAAATGGAGTTGTCTTGATGAGGTAATATGGGGCCAGCGGGAAACGTGTCCTGTGTTAGAGGAGTTCCCAGTGGGGTGTTGCCTTTGTTCCTGCAGGCGTGAACTCTGTGCAGGGTTGTTAGCCTGCGGGAAGAGTTTTCCTGTATGAGAGGAGCAAGTCTCCCGGTGGTGTGAAGCAGCCCTGTGTTCGTATTGGCCTGCATCCCCGATCGCTTCTCAGCCCGTGTGTTACAGGCATAAGGTATGTGCAGGGTTTTTAGCATGTGGGAAGAGTTGTCCTGTATGAGAGGATCAAGTCTCCCAGGTTTATAAAGCCCGGTGGTACCTGGAGCCCGTAGGTCGTACAAGGTTGTCCGTAGGAATGTCTTGGTTCGTACAACCGGTTATTCCGTAGGAGTGAGCGTTAAGCAAGTGTGGACCTGGCCGGTGGAATTCCGCAGCCAATGGTTCAAGCTGGGTGTACCGGCGAATAGGATAGCGTTTGGTTGGAGCAGGTACTACAGTTGGAATAGAGTAGCCTGTACTTAATATTCCTGCAGGGTTTTTAGCCTGCGGGAAGAAGTCTCCTATGTTAGAGGAAGAGTTCTCCTGGTGGGAAACCTAGCTGTTGTTTCTTGGCTATAGTCAACCGCCCCGGCGGGGAGATAAAACATGCGCAGGGTTTTTAGCCCGCTGGAAGAATCGTCATATACGAGAGGATCAAATCTCCTGGTTTTAGCCGTTGCCGTTGGCCGTAAGGGTGAAATAAGTTCAACAGGTGGAATGCCTCGTACCGGTGGAATGCCTCGTAACGGTGATAATGTTAGAATGCCCGTACTGTTGAAATATTTCAGCCTTAGGTTGGAATAGGCTCGGGGCGTGACAGTTCGATTTTATCCCCTGCCTCTTTCAACTAGGGTAGTAGTCGTCGGCCTCTACATGCAGGACAAGTGGCTGCTGTAGCATTGTGTTGTATTAAATGCCAAAGTCCCTCAGTCTTGTCATCTGACGGTCTGGGAGGTTGTCGAGTTATCCATGGTGGATTACGTGGACTGGCTTGTTGGTGGAGATCTGCGGCTGTGATTGATTTGCCCTTTGGAATACCTCAATTGCTTTTTGGGGGGATTCAAGGGTTGGTTTGGCCACCTATAAGATCCCTCGATCCTCCCTCCGCTCTGCCCATTGTGTTCATGCGAAAGAGGATCTGCCCAGAGAATAAATCTGAAAAAGAGTATCTTTAACCCTTACACCAAAATTTCGTACCTGGGCCAGACGGTATCCGCGCGTCTGTAAGACTGATGGAATCTAGGGAGTCAAGTAACTTTGTAAATCCCACCAGTGGGGATTCGGCCGGGGGTGATGGTTCGAGGCCAGGGAATGAGGCTGGGCGCACGACCGCAGTGGGTCCTGCTAGTGGGGTAAGGGGGGGGGGGCAATTAAGCACGTGATCTCGGACGGTGGGATGGCAATTTATTTAATGAGTCTGGCCGTAGCATGAACCCTAGGGAAATAGAGGACTTCAAGGCGAGGTGGGGTATCGACCGGTTGATAAAGCTCCGGGCACTCAACCCTGGGGAATTAGCCTGCAACCCAGAGGAAGGTTGGGTTCCTGTGTACAAAGACCAGTTGCGTCACGGACTTATCTCTGCCCTTGCCTGAATTCGTCTATTACGTTGCTGAGCATGATAACCTAACTCCCGCCCAGCTTGCTCGCAATCAATGGAGGCAACTGCTAAGCCTTAGGTGCTTGTACAACATTTGCAATATAGGGTCACCCACTGTCGACGAATTCAGGGCGCTGTATAAGGTTTATTACTGCAAAAAGGCTCAAGCCAGCGGTTGCGTGACCTTTGCTACGCGAGATTTTAGGTCCGGTCATCACTCACCTGCCATCCTGGACACACACGGGTGGAGGAACCAGGTGGTGATGGTTGGGGGGAAGTGGCAGCGTAACTAAGGTTTTACCGCGTCCCGGGGGCTTACCAAGCTATTGGAGATCAGTCGTACAGACTGACCGATGTCGAGAGGCGGCGGATAGCCCATATTTTTGGCTGCTTGGACGGCATGAGCCAGAGCTCGTACAACTTTATCCGTGGAACGTCCTGTAGATATGTGGGTTGAGGAAGAAACCTGGTGGGGGCCCCATTTGTTTTTGTGTTTGTTGTTGTTGTTGTTTTTTTTTTTTTTTCACTAGGGCTGTCTTCGGACCTTGACTTCGCGCTAACCATTTGGATTATTGGCCTTCAGCTGTTGTTCCACGGGTGGCTATACCGTTGGATCAGACCATCGAGGCGGACGATCAGCTTGTAGCCCAGAAGTTGATGGAGATCGAGGAAGCCGCATCGGAAGACGGTTGTGGATCCCGATATTGGGGAGAAAACAGTGCATGACCAGTTGGTGGTGATGGTTATCCTGACCGTCGGGTACGGGGGCCGCTCTGACCTTGAAGATGCGGCCAGTGGGTTAGGGGGGGCATGTACGTCCACTACAGGCGTGGAGTCACCGCTCCGGTGGGTATTCGAGAGGCAGTACCGGTGGCAACTTCTACTGATGCCGCAACTGTGCGGCAGGTGGGAAAGCGGGTCCCTAAAAGGTCGGCAGCGACTGACCTTGTTCCCTTCATTGGCGGTGTCGTTTTTGGAGGACACCGCCAAGAGGGCAAGGGTCTCTGGGCCCGGGACTGCTACTGCTACTGCTGGGACCTCGAATAGCCCTCAAGTGTCGCAAACGGCGCCCGTTAGAGACCGTTAAGCCAGCAAGTGCTGAGGATGGGGGGTTCGTGCGGTCGCTGTTAGCCAACGTCAAAACTTTGGGGGCTTGACAGCGGGATGCCCCGGGGTGTGCTTCCCGGTGAGAATCGGAAGAAAGCCATGGAAATGGCTATACGGGTAAGCATTCCTTCTTCGCCATTAATTTTTTTTTTTCTTGAGGTAAACACTCCTTTTATGCCCCTCCTTAGACGGTGCACAGCCTTTATGCTGCCAAAAGCTAGTGAGGAAGGTCCAGCCTTGAAGAAGCAAGTGGTGGATCTTACGAAGGGACCGAGCCATGCTGGAGGTCGAGCTGGTGAAGGAGAGAGCCTAGGCAAAGGAGGAAGTCGAGCGGGCAAAAAAATGAGTGGCCGCGCAGGCTGAGAAACTCAGGGAACTGGAGTCGAAGCTAATCGATGCGGTCCAGCGGTCCACTGGTTTGGAGGCCAAGCTTGCTGATTCCTCACGGTCGGGTGACGGTCCTGGAGGCGAGGAACTTGGAGCTACAGGGTCAAGTGGTGGCGGTCTGGCAGGGGATAGAGAAGTTTACAGAATCCCAACGGGCGGAAACCGCTGATAAGGCCATAAATGAGTTCATGGACTCGGTTGATTTGATGAGATGCTGAAGGCCGCTCGGGAGAGAGGCATAAACAAGGGCCTATATGGAATGGAGAGAAAAAGGGTGGCTCGACGCCGAGAGGATGAGGCGGACGTGGCCGAGGCGGACCAGTTGGAACAAGAGCGGTCTCTCAAGGCCGGTGGCTCGGGGATCGCCAGTGTCGGTGAGGCCGACTGAGGGCTTAACCCAGCCCAAAGGCAAAAGCTGTAAATCTTTATTTTTTTATTTTTACTGATTGTGTTTGGAGAAACCAGTAATCACCCATGGCGTTGTGCTTGATACTCATTGCGTTGACGTACTAACTGTGTTGGAATAGTAAGTACCTTTTATTGAATTAGGAGTACTAGAGAGAATACAATATTGTCCGATCACTAAGTAGTTGGGGTATGAATCTCACTTAGGGTAGTACCGGAGGTGTTGGATGTTCCATGGGCGGGTGGAATAGACCCCATCGGTGTCTATGATGTGGAAGGTCACTGGGCCAATGACCGCTGTGATTTGGTAGGGGCTCTTCCCATGTTGGCTCCAAGGCCAGCACCTTTTCTTTGAACTTTCTTCATCACCCAGTCATCTAGCTCCTCAGCCCACAACCCCTTTTTTGTCATCTAGCTTCTTTTTTAGGAGTGTTTTGATGATCTTGTAACCGCTTCTACCTGGCTGTTGGTTTGCGGGTGGGCTACCGATGCGAACACCATCCGGGTTCCCAAAGAGGCCGTTGTACTCGATGAGTTTAGTGTTATGAACTGTATGCCGTTGTCCGTGACAATGTCTGCGAGACACCAAACCGACAATAAATGTTTTTCTACAAGAACTTTTTCACTCTTCCTCTGTTATCTTGAGTAGGGGCCCTGCCTCGACCTATTTAGTCTCGTAGTCAACGTCCACGATAGCGTACTTGAACTGGCCTATAGCCTTTGGGAATGGGCCGATTATGTCCAACTCCCACTGTGCGAACGGCCATGGTGCCAACAGGATCGATAGGGATATTGTCGGGGCATGTGGTACGGTGGCTTACATGTGGCATTTGTGGCAGCTGCCTGATATTTTCCTTGAAGTAGCTGCCATGTCTGGCCAAAAATACCCTGCCCGGAGTGCCTTATGTGACAAGGATCGGGCACCGGAATGGTTACCGCAGACTCCTTCGTGAATTTCCTACATGATGGCCTGACCGGCCTCTTTGTGACACACTTTAAATGGGGAAAGCTATGCCCTCTGTGATATAACTTGCTGCCCAACAGGCTGTATCTGGCGCATCTGAGGTGCAGTCTCCTGGCCTCCACCTTGTCCTCCGAGCTGATCTTGTCGGGTTAGATACTTTCGGATCGGGTTCATCCAACTAAGAGGTGCTTCCTCTATGGCAAAAATCTCAGAGATAGTTTTGCTGATGCTTGACCTTTCCAGGGTTTCAATTCTTGCTCTGCGGTACTCCAGTGGATATTTTCCGGTAGCCAGCCTTGCCAGAGCATTCGCATGCCTATTTTCCTCCCGAGGGATGTGCCGGATGGTTGCTCCTTTAAACGGTTCCATCATGGTTTTGGCCAATGCCTGGTATGAATGCCATCTGAGGCTCCTTTGCCTCGTACAACCCTTTCATTTGGTTGACACCAAGCTGGAATCACTGTGCACTTCCATGGACGGGATTCCCATTTCTTGGCTAATTGCAGGCCAGCTGTAAGCGCCTCGCACTCAGCGGCATTGTTGGAGGTGTTGAACAGAAACCGCAAAGCGTACTCATACGACTGGTCATCTGGGAAGTAATATGATGCCGGCACCGCTCCGTTTACTCTTGACAGAGCCATCGACATAAAGCTTTCAACCGTTGGGCAATCTTGGCTCCACCTTTACTATGACATCCGGTTGGCTACTCCTCGCGTGGTCTGGATGTTCTCCCTTAATCATTAGTGTGAATTCGCATATGAAATCTGCAGCGGCCTGTCCCTTGATGGTCATCCGGGGGGGTATACGTTATATCGAACTCACCCAATTCTACCGACCAACGGACCAGCCTGCCGCTGGTTTCGGATTTTTGTAGGATCTGCCTTAAGGGTGATTGGTGTATAAAGTGATGGAGTGGGCTTGAAATAGTGTCAGAGCTTCCTGACACTAACAATCAGGGCCAGAGCTAGTTTTTCGATATCCGGGTATCGGTTTTCAGCCCCGGTGAATCCTTTACCCACATAATACACCGGGAGTTCCAGTGTCTCTTCCTTCCTGATTAGAGCTGCACTTACAGCTGTGTCCGACGCTGCTATGTAGAGGTACAACATTTCTCCTGGCACTGGCTTGGATAAGAGCGGAACCGCTGACAGATTTGCCTTGATAGATTGGACTGCCGCCTCGTGCTTCGCAGCCTAATAGATTTTCTTGAACTGTTGGGCTTTGAGGAGCTTAAAGAACGGGGTGCATTTGTCAGTGAGACGGGAGATGAACCTGGCTAACGCGGCTAACCGCCCGATGAGGGTCTGGACCTGGTTCCGTTCCTCCGGGGTCTCTATTTCTAGGATTGCCTGGACCTTGAGCGGGTTAGCTTCGATTCCCGCTGGCTTATGACGTGACCGAGGAACAACCCTTTTGAAATCCTAAATATACACTTCTTCGGGTTCAGGCGCATCCCATACTTGAGCATCTTGCAGATTACCACCGCCAAGTCTCGCACGTGGGCACTGGCGGTCAAACTCTTGACCAGCATGTCGTCCACGTAGACTTCTACTGTTTTGGTTATCTCCTGTTCTAACATGCGGTTCACTAACCGCTAGTACGTAGCCCCGACCTTATAAGGCATCCGTTATAGTAGTAGAGGCTCGGTCGGTAGTGAATGAAGTGTGCTCTTCATCGTCGGACCTCCTTCTTATCTGGTTGTATCCGGCATAAGCATCCATGAAGCTTAGCAGCTTATAACCGGAGGTTGAGTCTACAAGCTGGTCTATTCGGGGGGAGCGGGAAGATATCCTTTCGACACGCCCGGTTCAGGTTGTTGAAATCTACACACATACGCCACTGGTCGGTTCCCTTCTTTGGAACCATAACTACGTTGGCGAGCCAGCGGGGATACTGGACCTCTCGAACGAAGTCTATTCCCCTCAATTTTTGCACCTCCTCCCTAATTGCCTCATACTTTGCCGGGATGAAGGATCTCCTCTTCTTCCGCACTGGAATACTACGGGCTGGATGTTTAACTCGTGCATTACTATTTCCAGAGATATGTCAGGCATGTCCTCATAGGACCATGCGAACACCGAACTGTTCCTCCGGAGGAAAGTGATGAGATCTTTCCTAACATCTGGTGCTAGTTTTGTTCCTATTACCACCGTTCGCCCCGGGTTGGTACTTCGAGATGAAAATTTCTCAGTTTTTTCTACCGCTGAGGGGCGCTTTGGCTTATCCTCATCGGACTCGGTGTCATCCCGGGGGTCGATATTGGGATCCGGACACAGTTGCCTGCTGCATTGTCGTGAAGACCTCGCTCGCCTTCTGCCGCAAGTTAAGGCCTCCGCGTAGTACTTACGAGTGACCTTCTGGTCTCCACGAATGGTGATTGAACCCGGTGGGAGATGGCATTTTTAACATCAGCATGTGGCCGGCTATAAATGTTTTCAGCCTCCATAACCCTGGCCTGCCGATGATGTCGTTGTACGAGGAAAGACAGTCCATTACAATGAACTTGAGGTGCTCATTTCTAGTCTTGTCTCCCTGGCCGAAGATCAGGGGTAAATAATCCGAACCCAGCGGCTGGACTACCCTCCCGGAGAAGCTTATTAATGGCTCATTATCCTGGGACAACTTGTCCCTCCCTCGGTTTAGTCCCTTGTATGCATCCCGGAACATTACATTAACTGACGCCCCGGTGTCGACCAGCATCCGGCTGGTCATCCAGTGGTCTATCTGGACGGCAATAAGGAAGGGATCGTTGTGCGGTTGAATTAGATCCTCCGCTCTTCCTCCTCATAGAACGTGACCGACTTCCACCCGGTCTTAGCGGCTTGGCCGCTCCGTTTCCGAAAGCATACACCTTTTTTCCCCTTATCGACCTTAGGCACATTTTCTTTGAATTTCCGGTGAGTCGGTCAATGTGGGCCCCACCATGAATTACATGTATACTTCCTTGCACTCGATCCGCCCAAGGATTTGAGTTTGTATAGTCCCCAAACTCCGGGTTTCCTGTTTATACTGCCGTAATTTTCCAGCCCGGACTTGCCCGTCCACCGTCGCCCTTAGGGCATGGCAGTCGTTAGTCTGGTGGGATGCCTCGTCAAGGTAGGAGCAATATTTGCCAGACTGCTCCTGGGTAAGATTTCCCTTCGGGTGCCTCCTCGTCTCCGGCGGGGGGATGACCTCCCTATTTTCATTGAGAATGCTTTCGTAGGAGGAAGTCAGCGCAGTCGACTTTTCGTGTCGCTCCGCCGGCATAATAGCCAGGGGTCTCTCGCGCCGCTCTGCTGACATAATAGCTAGCGGTCGCTCTGTGCGGTAGGACGCGGGCCTGTCTCCTTCTGATGGGTTCCCGATGTTATCAAAGCGGGGTTGTTGACTGCCCCGGTCCCTGGCTTTCCTAGAGGGTGAATGCCTCTGTTCTCGACCCTGCTGCCAGGTCCTATTCTCCCGCTGAGTTGGTAACGGGTCATCCGGTCCCCTCTTAGGCAGCTGATTCTTGTAGTTCTCGTGCTCTACCTGTGCATGTCTGACAGCCATGGCCATCAGCTCATCGTACCCCTGCGGCCTCTCTATCCGTACGGCGTAGGAGAATTCCCCGGGCCAAGCCCCTGCTTGAATGTCATCTCGGCAATTCCTTTATCGAGGCTTCTTACCCCGGCCGTGGCGGTTTGCCATCGGTGCCCGTAGTCACTCGTTGTCTGCATGCATGCAGTCAAAGAGGACCGTCGACGTTTGGTCCCCCTCGGCCCTAAGGATAAACCGGCTAACAAACTTATATGCTAGCCGTTCGAACGATTCTACTGAGTTTGCCGACAACTCGTAGAACCACCCCAACGCCTCCCCTGAGAGCGTTTCTTGGAATGTGTTGCAGCAGGTGGCATCAGAGTAACCTTTAGCGCCCGTCTGCGATCTGAAGCTGTCTAGGTGCTGGAACGGGCACCCTGTCCTGGTGTACATTAGCTTCAGCGACTTTCGCGTGTTGGCTCTCCCAGACTCCAATACCTAGTGGGAGAATGGTCCGGCCCGCTCGCTAAAGTGCGCATTCGCGGGCGGTCTTGCTGCCTTCCTCTCGTTGGCCTCCATCCGGGCCTTCATGTCTGACACCGAGGTGGACAGCATTTGGAGTGCCCGGACGGTTGAACTTGCCTCCCCGTCCGATGATACACTTGTTTGATGTGTGTGTGTGTGGGAGGGGGGGGGGGGGGGGGGGGGGGGTGTTCCTCATGGTATCCGGGAAGAGTGCTATCGGTATGTGCACGATCTTTCTCCTCCCGGTCGGTTGTCCCACCTCCAGGTGCGGGAACTCAACGCCTTTCCTTGGTACTGCCAGTGCTTTCACTAGCGCGGCGTTCTGCTGTTGCCCTTTCTCCAAGGCCGCCAACAGTTTGGCGTTTACTGCTTCCATTTTCTGGTACCGGGCTTCCGCCCTCATACGGTTCTAATTGCCTCCTTCTCGCAACCGCGCGACTTCCGCTTTCATCTTCTCTATCTCTCCCGCCATATCACCCTGTTCGGAGTTCGCGGCACTCCCTGGGTCCCTGCGACCGATGGCTTTATTCAGAACGGGGGCCCGAGTCCGGCGTACTTCTTCCGGTCTCCCCTCACCGGTTTCTAGCCCCGACGTTCCGGCCATACTTATTCGAACATGACTTTTATGCATACTCTTCCTACTGACGGCGTCAATTGTTTCTGTCTAAATCTGTAGACTCACAGAGAACGGTGGGTCTTGGTGTGATTCCTTCCTGCAAATCCTACTAACTAAGGGAATACCGGGCGGGCCGGTCTATTCCGCTCTGATGCTTAAGTCAATATAGATGGGATAAACTGATAACTTAAGCGGGAATGAGTAGTTGAAGTATTGATTACCTATTAATGAGGGTAGTTGGGACTCATATATAGGCTGCCGGGTATGGGGAACTGGCCTTACCCTTCGATGTGGGACTGCCCCCCTTCTGTACATTTTGTTGGGCAGTTCCGGCCCTGCTTGGGGAGCTGCCATCCCCGGTTCCCGGGCCCCGATCACAAGTAAGATATGGCTGGGTGCGGGACCAGGTGTCCATGCTTTGTTCCCGGGTACTGGGCCGGGTCCAAGATTGCTGGCTGCGTGTCTGGGGGCCTGGGTAGCCTCTCTATGGCTACTGTCAACACTAACTTATTGCATAAGTAGACTAGTTTGACTTGATTTAAAACTAGCTAGTCTGCATCTTCTCGAGCTAGTCTACTTGATGTATCGATACATTAATACATCGTAGATGCTCGCACTCCAACACGTAATAAGGCAAAGATTAGCATATCACTACCAAAAAGAATTCAGTTAGCCACTGAAAGTTGCCACAGACGGGATTTCAACATAACTACAATCGCTTAGTTTGCGACGGTATAGTGTTGTCGTGGTATAATGTTAAGAACTTTGCGACAGCAAGGTGTCGCTGTGGTATAATGTTACCGTTTTTGCAACAGTATATTTTTACCGTGGCAATAAATAATAAATTTTGTGACGGGAGTTCCTACCATGGAAAAGTTCTTGATTTTTGCGACGACACTTCTTATGCTGTAGCTTAGCTTAAACTGGGGGGGGGGGGGGGGGGGGGGGTGTTCCTCATGGTATCCGGGAAGAGTGCTATCGGTATGTGCACGATCTTTCTCCTCCCGGTCGGTTGTCCCACCTCCAGGTGCGGGAACTCAACGCCTTTCCTTGGTACTGCCAGTGCTTTCACTAGCGCGGCGTTCTGCTGTTGCCCTTTCTCCAAGGCCGCCAACAGTTTGGCGTTTACTGCTTCCATTTTCTGGTACCGGGCTTCCGCCCTCATACGGTTCTAATTGCCTCCTTCTCGCAACCGCGCGACTTCCGCTTTCATCTTCTCTATCTCTCCCGCCATATCACCCTGTTCGGAGTTCGCGGCACTCCCTGGGTCCCTGCGACCGATGGCTTTATTCAGAACGGGGGCCCGAGTCCGGCGTACTTCTTCCGGTCTCCCCTCACCGGTTTCTAGCTCCGACGTTCCGGCCATACTTATTCGAACATGACTTTTATGCATACTCTTCCTACTGACGGCGTCAATTGTTTCTGTCTAAATCTGTAGACTCACAGAGAAACGGTGGGTCTTGGTGTGATTCCTTCCTGCAAATCCTACTAACTAAGGGAATACCGGGCGGGCCGGTCTATTCCGCTCTGATGCTTAAGTCAATATAGATGGGATAAACTGATAACTTAAGCGGGAATGAGTAGTTGAAGTATTGATTACCTATTAATGAGGGTAGTTGGGACTCATATATAGGCTGCCGGGTATGGGGGAACTGGCCTTACCCTTCGATGTGGGACTGCCCCCCTTCTGTACATTTTGTTGGGCAGTTCCGGCCCCTGCTTGGGGAGCTGCCATCCCCGGTTCCCGGGCCCCGATCACAAGTAAGATATGGCTGGGTGCGGGACCAGGTGGTCCATGCTTTGTTCCGGGTACTGGGCCGGGTCCAAGATTGCTGGCTGCGTGTCTGGGGGCCTGGGTAGCCTCTCTATGGCTACTGTCAACACTAACTTATTGCATAAGTAGACTAGTTTGACTTGATTTAAAACTAGCTAGTCTGCATCTTCTCGAGCTAGTCTACTTGATGTATCGATACATTAATACATCGTAGATGCTCGCACTCCAACACGTAATAAGGCAAAGATTAGCATATCACTACCAAAAAGAATTCAGTTAGCCACTGAAAGTTGCCACAGACGGGATTTCAACATAACTACAATCGCTTAGTTTGCGACGGTATAGTGTTGTCGTGGTATAATGTTAAGAACTTTGCGACAGCAAGGTGTCGCTGTGGTATAATGTTACCGTTTTTGCAACAGTATATTTTTACCGTGGCAATAAATAATAAATTTTGTGACGGGAGTTCCTACCATGGAAAAGTTCTTGATTTTTTGCGACGACACTTCTTATGCTGTAGCTTAAACTGGGTAAATGGATTGTTTTCCTACTACGGTGTTATTTGTCGTCGCTAATTATTATTAATTTCTTTTAATTGGGTCAACTAAATATATTTGGTGACTTTCATAAGGGGGGCTCCATAATGGGGGATTTAACGTTTCAAACTTTTTACACACGTTAATACGTATCGTCGTACGGGTTATGAGAGTGCTGAAAAATTGGAAAAATAAGTTGAGAGAAAAGAGATATACGCGTTTTATTTTGACGTGTTTATAGTTGACTACATTGATCAAGAACAAAACGATGACGAAAACATGTAAAATTTCTACCATGGTCATATATTCTTATAATGATTAAATCCAACGGTTGAGTTTGTCAAATTATGTTTTCTAGATGTTGTTCATTTTGAAATGTATCATAATCATTAATGTTATAGAACACTAGTAGACATATCACGATTTTGTGCGATCATAATATTCGAAATCAAAAATTGATAGGAGCATAAAATGCGACGTTCTTAATATGTTTTACCCTCGTTTATACTTTTCTTTAACCCTTATTGTTGTAGAATCGAGTCATATAATAGAGTCATAAGTTTTGGTAGAAGTTATATTGAAAACGTGCTAAGTATAGAGAAATTTACAGAATTTCAACAAAGTTCTTAATAGCTAGTCTCTAAATGTTTCGTTGATTCTGTAAAGCTTCGACTATGATTTTGTTGAATTTTTATTCTCTTATATGCAGCAGACATGTTGAAGATTGAGCAATGGAAGGAGTTATAGAAATCAGACAAAGAAAATATGCCAGGAATTGAAGAGGAAAAGTTATTGCAAAATCCAGAAGTTCCAGTAATTTCCTGGGCACATCAAACAACTTCCAAAATTTCTCTAGGACGATCCACAAGGAACTAGAAGGCGTACCATATATGCACAGAAATCTCTACAAGTTTAGTTTCTATAGAACTTAGAATCACATCAAAATTTGCCATGAGGAGAGAGTTATGCCAGTCGCAAGGCCAGAAGGTCACTGCCCTGTCGAGAAAGAAACCTACTGCCCATTTTCACCGATTTATGTATTTAGGCACCAAAGTGGTTTCTTAATTCACCAAATGAGAGTTTCTGAGCTACATGAAGTATATGGGAGTCGGCCATGCTAAAAAGAAAGAAGAGTTTCCCTAGTCTGGTTAGGAAAAGGAGAAGCAATCGGCCGATCCTGGGAGAAGTTTTCCTAGCTCGACTAGGGAGGCTTTCAGCCGAGTCTTGGGCCATGTATTCATCAAGCATTATTGCTGATCCATTAAGGAGACCATGCAGCCCTAGTCCAATAAAGAAAATCGGCAAATACAAGTCCTAGAAGAACCAAGAAAGGAAGAAAACCAAAACCGGATATAACAAGGTTTTCTTGCCGGTTTTGAACAAAGATTTCTACCGACTTTTCTCAACTTCTTCTCCTTTATATAGAGGCTGAATTCTATACAGAAAATTATCTCATCTCAAGAACAAGTACTAGCCTAAAGCTCTACCAAGTCTCTCAAACACCAAACAGAAAAATACCTTAGTCGAATCCTTTCCACCACCTTCCATAAAATCCGAACCAACCTATACTTCCTACCGTGCATCTTCAAGCTTCACATCTTCAAGGTTTCTAAAGTGTGATTCTACCATCCCATGGCTATTGTATTTATTTATGTTTGTTTGTGTTGTATGAACTTGTTTCGATTCTTGGTTTTCATTGAAACTATGTATGAACCTGATTTGAAGTTTGTAATATAGTTTTGTGATTTTGATTTGTAATTTTAGTGTGTGATGATAATTAGGACAATAGGTATATGATGCATGTTTAGGACTTAAAATCGGTTAGTAATGTAAGGATTGGGCATGAAAATCGGTACATAGTGTTGTCTTGAACATGACCTAGGTGCTAGGTTTAATCGGCTAGAGTAATAACGAACTAAGCATGAGGAAACTATTAGCTTTGATTTATGTTGCTCAACTTAGAGTTTAATACCTTAGAACTTGCATGTTAAATAAGAAGATTGACAACCTTACTTGTTTACTTGTTTTCGATTTGCTTCTTAAGTTTTAATGTTAAGTCTTAATCGGATTAGCATAATTTCTAGGATAAAACGAAAGTGTGTCTTAGGAAGCTTGAGAAGTCTCACATCTAGGTAAAGGGTTTTCGTTCTAGTATGGTCGAAACTGATTTAGGTCTAAATTGTGTCGATACTTGTTCCTTACTTTTTGACATGCGTATTTTACTTGTTAAAGAATCTTATGTGCTAAATGCTTTGTGTGAAAGATGATGATCACTTGTAAATATTAGTTTTAGGTTTTTAATTTTGTGTTTAGGTATTTATGGGCAGCTTGCTGCCGATCACTTCTCAATCCCCCCTTTACGTTTCAATGTTTGTAGATATGTGAATATGTTTGTTTCTAACCTTTTACATGTCAGGTACCCTTAATCCCCGGATAGAACGATCCCTACTTGCTTTATACTAACGATTTTTTGTAGGGTATGATTTGCGTTATAGCACTCGTCAAAAATCAACAAATTTGAGTATAAACATATATTTAATACATCATAAGAAGTGCCGTGTAGAAAAATGAACATGTTTGGACTTTACTTTCATCTCGGTCAATTCGGTCAACTAAAAATAAGGTTATGGTTCTGTAAGTGGATCACTATCACGGGAATATAAAAGTTATGAAATTTTTACATCCTTGGATATATCTCGTCTCCTAAAGTGTGATAATTTTCAACAAATTTATTGGTTACCCGATCTATTTTTTACGTTTTTTTTTAAAGTTTTGTGTAGTGAAAATTTATAAAATACTAAAAACTGAAATATTTGGCCACGGCATAGACGTCACCATCGCCTAAAATTGAATCGGGTGCGCTACGACCTTGATTCCCCGTAGCTAATGTGTGAAAATTTCGCGAAAATTGGGCGCCAATATATCAATCTTATGGGGCGCCAAAAAAATCATTCAGATCAAAAACTTACTCCTCTTTCTCTCGAACCCATCGAAGTCTCTCCCGAACCCTAAATCCCAAATCTCTCTCAGAAAACCCTCTCACAAACTCTCTCAGAATTGATGCATCACTCCCAAATCTCTCTCAGAAAACCCTAAATCTCAAACCCTCTCCCTCTCTCAGAATTCTTTCTCTCGATTAGTTTCTCAGAAACCCTAAACCCCAAATCTCTCTCTCAATCTCCAAATCTCTCACTGCATTCAAAACCCAACTCAATCCCCAAACAGCAAATCCCCAATTTACTCTTATATTGGAAACCCAACTCGATCCCAGAACTGAAATCCCAACTCGATCCCCAAATCTTCGAGATTTAGGGATTTGGAGAAAGAGAAGGTCGACGACTGCCTCAAACTATTGCAACGAAGAAGAAGAAACTGAAGGTCAAAACTATTTTGTATCCTTTTTCTGTTCTCTAATTTTCGTATCCCTTTTTCTTGCCTCAAGCATAAGTGAACTACTTTTCACTAAAATTAATGGTTTAACAGTTTGGTTTTGACAGTGCCGGAGGAGTGCGTTGATTTGCTGGTGATTTTGTTAGGGACTCTCTTGCGTTGATTTGCTGAGCGGAGTGTTTTTACAGTTTTCTTTTGACACTCTGCTGGAAGGTTTTAACTTCACTGTTTTGTCTGTGTTTGTTTTTGTTATATGAAATTGATGAAATTTGTGTTTTTATATATGATTGTGCTTTGATATTGGTCTACTGTTGCTATTTTGGGAATCTGGTGCTTGCAGGTTTTAATATTTGTTACATGCAATTGATGAAAATGGTGCTCTTAAATCAGATTGTGCTTTGATATTGGTCTACTGTTGCTATTGTTGGGAATCTGGTGCTTGCAGGTTTTAATTTTTGTTACATGCAATTGATGAAAATGGTGCTTGTAAATCAGATTGTGCTTTGATATATGTTTGGGCTACTGTTGCTATTGTTGGGAATCTGGTGCTTGCAGGTTTTAATATTTGTTATATAAATCTAATGAAGAGAATACTTATTTTAGGTTCAGTGTCAGTTAGTAGGCATGTGTTTGTTAAAATGGTGGTATGGTATATATGATAAAGCATACTCTTGGCGTTGGTTTCGTTAAGCGTTCCATTGTACACCGAGACTCACTGCTCCAGTACATACCACTTTTTTATTAAATTTTTGTTAAATGAATCTAATGAAGAGAATACTTGTTTTAGGTTCAGTGTCAGTTAGTAGGCATGTGTTTGTTAAAATGGTAGTATGGTATATATGATAAAGCATACTCTTGGCGTTGGTTTCGTTAAGTGTTCCATTGCATACTGAGACTCATTGCTCCAATACCTACCACTATTTAAATTTATGTTTGCATATAAATATAGAGATTTATTGGTAGTTTTTTTGCTATATGCATATAGGTGTTCTAAGCCAACACCTATTTATATTGGGGAACATGGACAAGTCCTGGATAGATTGGCCAGATTGGTGTTCTAAGCCATACTATGCGAAGTTAGATGATTTCTTGGACTTCGCATATTTCAACAGGGATCAGACTTCAAGGATATATTGTCATTGTAGAAAGTGTCAGAATTGTGGTTCTTTTTTGACCGAGTAGTTGTGAGGGAACATCTTCGGGAGTATGGGCAAAACATGGTGAGCAAGCGGATGTAGATGTTTCAGTGGATAGGGATGAAGTTTTGTCGGGGTTAGATGATTATATGGAGGATGGTATGGTCAGACTAGTCGAAGTTGCTATACAAACTGCAAATGGGGTGAGACTAGATGGTGAGAATGGTGGTGGAGAAAGGGAAAATCCTCCTGCTGGGCAAAGTGAGCAGACCAAGCAGTTCTTGAAGTTAATGCAAGGTGCAAACCTACCTCTATATCCTAGATCTAAGAAGCACACAGCCTTGTCTTTTGTTGTTCGAATTTCAAGCAAAAGTCGAACATGGATGGACAGACACTTCCTTCAAAGAGCTGCTTGAGATATTAGAAGAGTGTATGCCAGAAGGTGTACATCTTCCTAAATCCTACTATGAAGCTGAGAAGTTGTGTGACGAATTAGGATTCTCGTATAAAACAGTGGATGTTTGCACTAATAGCTGTATGTTATTCAGAAATGGAGATGCAGATCTTGACGAGTGCTGGATATGCAACGCATCTCGTTGGAAATGTAGTGATACGACCCGAACCTAGAATTACCGTTTAACTGTTTTACTTTTATTATTTCTCATCAGGAATTGTTTTTACGATTTGAAAGTTCTAAAGGTTGACTTTTAAATAAGTTGACTCGACCGAGGATTTTATTTCATGTCGAGATAGAAGACGTTGAAATGAGTTCGTGGACACGTAGCATACTCAATTTGGAGTTTGTACGAAAAAGTTACGATGTAAATCGGAAATTGTCCGATTTTTTGACGAGTATAAATAGCCGGGAGGAAATTTCCCGAAACGACAATTTTTCTTTTCTTTCTTTCTTTTCTTTTTCTTTTTCTTCTCTCTCTCCTTTCTCTCTCCTCTCCCCCGACTCGGCCCGACCTCCGGCCGAGTCTACGCCGTCCGGCCGAACTGGGCCGGCGCATCGGTCACGTTCGGACCGGCTCGGCCTCCTCTTCGCGTCTGTGGCAGCGTGGCGGCGTGGTTCGCCGCCGTTCGGCCGTGCCACGCCCAAGAACCTCTGCCACCGACGGTTTGAAACTCCCTCCTCCGGCCACTTCTTGGCCCGATTTTAGGGGGAAATGGAGACCTTGACTCGTGTAGTAATCCCACCAAAGGAATCGATCCAAATCGATCCAGGTAAGGAGAATTTAGAATTTGAAATTTTTAGGGTTTTAGATTCCCGAATTGGAGGTTGTGAAATTTGTGTTTTTGATGTAATTGGAGGGTAAATTCGTGCCTAGAACTTGGAATTGAGTCGATTAGGAGTTGTTTGATGGTTAATTGGTTGATTTTAGTGAGAATTGGAGGTTGGACAGTTTGGGCCGCCGTGCCAGCCGCCGTATGCGGCGGCTGCGCTTGTTTTTGGCGGCGGAAGCGACGGGAATGAGTTCCTGAGGTGGTGGCGATGGTGTTGGGTGAATTTGGTGCCGATTGGAGGTGTTTTTAGCCTCCGTGGCGGAGCTGCCGGCTGCCGGCGGCGTGAAGAAGACGATGAATAGTAAAACCGGTAAAAAGTAAAAAGTAAAACGGTACAAGGTGAAAAGTAAATAGTTAAACAGTAAAAGTAAACAGTAATTAGTAAATAGTAATTAGATTTTAACCATTTACTGTTTGACTTTCAGAATTACTGTTTTACCTAGAATAATTACTGTTTGACCATTAAAAGTTACTGTGGACTTGCCGTAAAAAGGTAAAAATTGTTTTAAAAGGGTTTTACGACGAAATAACTAGTAAAAGGATTAATCGGACACGAGGTGGGTGTCTTGAGTAATTTCGGACGTAGATTTTCGGTATTGAGGCGTAATTCCTATACCGATAACTGAAAAAGAGAAAATTGGGAGGTTTCGTGCGAATGAGGACGTCCGTAGATTTAACGTTTATGATTAAATTCCGAGTTTCGTAATAATTATAATTACGTCCCTATTACAGGTCGAGAGGTTATTCGAAGGGACGAGAGATCGGATTAGCGGCGCGCTCGGCCGTACTGTGAGTGGATTTTATTTTAAAATAAATACATGCAATTTATTTAATTAAATGAGTTCGTAAGCATGATATGAATTATCGAAAGTCGATAATTCATATACTTCTGTTATAATTGTTGATTTAATATTTAAAGTAAATTATGGATTTGGGTTATACTTTTACTACTATTTTAGTAGTACGTATTGTACCCGGAAATGAGATTTCCGGAAATAGTATATTTTAATTATTCATAACTTGATTATGTTAAATAAGTTTTAATTAAAGGTAGTGACCGGAAATGAGATTTCCGGGGATTTTATATTTTTGTTATTTATGATTTTCGACATGTGAGACATGTCGACGTTATAAATATAATTTTCGATATTATTTTACGGCATGTTGGATATGTCGGATATATATATGAGTATATTTCGAGGCTATTATACTAATGATTATTATAAGCCTCAGATGTGCGGTCGGGGACCCTACGGATTTATGATATATAAGGGGAAGCGTACTTTCGGTTTTGTTTTCGGATTTTCACCATATCAGGGTCCAGATATATATTGATGCTAGCTAACTTAGTCGCCTGAGCCTATGCGAGGTGACGACTTGACCACATAGGTCAGATTCACGCTCGGTGGTCGACGTGTATGGGCATAGCGTGAGACGCTATAGAGAGTCTTGGAGGCTCGACCCTTAGTCTTGGAGGCTACTATTAAATTGTGGTAATGGCGTTCCCCTATTCTATTATATGACCAATGGGATTGGTCATGATTTTATACTATTTGGTTTTCGAGAATGTTTTCTCTATGAGACTTTCTGTAATTTAATAAATTCCCGAACCAGCGGGGCTGGGTTTTTATATGACCAATGGGATTGGTCGTGAAATATTATTAATTGATTTTCAAAAATATTTCGTTTTGAAATACAAATATAAACAAAAGTATTATTTGTTTATTTGATATATCAGCGGGGCTGATTTTTAAATACGATTTTCTTAAAACGTGGGACGTTTTATTAAAGGCATGCAATGTGATTTTATTTCTAAAATATTGGGAAAGTAATATGATACTTTCAATTAAAGTATTATATTAAATTGTTTTATTTTTATCCACTCACTCTAACGTGTTTTTAAATTACTTTCCCCTGGGCCCTTCGTTTTAAAATCGCCCAGTGTGCAGAGTAGTGATCAGAGGTCAAGAGTACTCGGAGTCGAGGCATAGTCATCATCATTGTCGCTTCCTCTAGGTGGGATCTGTGATCCCTTATTCTTTTATTTTCATATTACATTTCTTGTTATATTTTCATTTGTGATTCCAGTTCATTTTGTTAGATTGCTCTGATTACCTGTGAGCCAGTTGAATTAAATTTTGTATTTATTTGTGGCGGTTGTTGTGATTTGGGGAGCAGGTGGCTCCATGTGTTACGGATGGAACTGGAATTTAGAAGTGTTTTGGTTGTTGTAGGTTTTAGGGTTGTCCATCTTAAGATTGACTTATCGATTTATCGATAGAGTTAGTCTTAAGGTGGTCCCCGCAGGGCCTTATCCGGGTTTCAGGGTAAAATCTGGTTCGGGTCCTGTCATGTAGGGCTGGGCATGGGCCGGAACGGGTCGGGTTTCGACTAATCCCGGTCTTAATCCCGTAATTATTTTTCGGTACGAGACGGTACAAGATTACTATTTTTCATACTTGATCCCGGAGGTCCCAAATCTCGTTCGGGAAAAGGACGGGACCGGAACTAATTCGGGATCCCGAAAAAACTAAAAACTGTACAAAGAAAAAAAACCTAGATCATTTTCGTTGGTTTCTCTTTGCTCCGATGAAAACTAATCAAGATTTAACATTTGAAGACTTTAAAATCAAAGTGTTAGAAATGATGCATACACAAAGTGCTAGAAATGATGCATACACAAAGCGCTAAAAGAGTGACCCTTTACATTAAATAGTTTATCTTGATCAATCTAACGGCTCACATAAAACCACTACATACAAGTTTTATAATAAATATTTTAATTTTTATATTAACGGGACGAGACGGAATTTAACGGGTCTTAATTAAGTGATCCCGATCCTGTCCCTTTTTTTTTAATATGGGACGGATTAGGATGTGATTCTCATTTTTTATTTCGAGTCACGTCCTGTCCCGCCAATTTTCGAGACGGGATTGGGACGAGATCACGTTACCGGGTTTGGATGCCCAGCCCTAGAAATTTGCTTCCATGAACAATACAGAACTTGTTCTCATTCGAAGATATTATAAGGGCATAATAAAAATGAAGTGTTAATCATAAGATAAAAGCAAAAACATAAATGTTTACTTCTTTAGACAAAGCCATCCCATTCCGTTGTGCATAAGTGCAGAACACCTCATAACAGAGGACCATGGATCTCCAACATCGAGGGCATGCAATTACCAACTTAACCCCGCATTTACAGAATCTCGAGTCGTGCAAGATCTTATGAATGTTCCATCTACAAAGGGGTGTTATGGTCATAAAAAATTAGATTAATCTAGCAAAGTGCTCACTATCATATAGTTCATGCACGAATAAAATAAGTGGGGAACAAGACTCTACAAAAGAAAGAGTTTGTTTAATTAATCTCCGAAATTGAATGGACACTATTATGAGTTAATGGCGCTTTTGACGAAAATGGGAGCGACGCGGATACCAAGTCCACAAAAGAAGATGGGAAAGAGTAAATGAACAAGTTTGAAAATGCTTTCCCACTCTATTCAATCTCTTTGTTATTGTTGGTGATGATGATACAAATTGATTAGCATTAAATGAACCAAAACATCATGTTTGTGTATAAATTTATTTTCTAAAATAAAAGGAAATTTTGTTACATCTTGTGGAGGTACAGACTTGGATTCCAAAGTCGACCAAGAGTAATTCATCTTATTTTCAAGAACAAATTAAAGAAAGGAAAGAGAAGTAACATAAATCTTAGTTTTTTAGCGATTTGTCGCTAGTCCGTTATCCCTCCCAAGCAAATATGGCTCTTGTCCTTAATCTCTCTTTGGTGGTCGCTTAAGAGGCGCCTCGTTATAGTTTCATTTTCTTATAAAAATGACAAACAGAAAAAGTGCAGTTGATGATTCAAATTGTTTCACTTATTCTGATAAAAAAGTTGAACAATGTTTATCAAATTTCCGCCAAGAGAATCATAACTATCGCAAAAGAGGTTTTTTGTGCTGCTGTTCTTTCCATCATGTTGGAAACTTCAAATTAAAATGATGGTGAACATTACGTCAAAACCTGCATTAGAATACGATTTGGTGAGACAATATTTCTGGTCAAGCTTCAGCTTTTATTGTATTTTGACAACGCTTTGTTCAAGATCCCAGGGATCTAGTTTGTAGTCATCTTTTCCAACTTAAAGATGGTGGAGGCAATTGGCAAAAAATTCCCTTTATGATTACATGACATCTCGTCTCCTAAAGTGATTTGTGTTAGATGCTCGCTTTCCCTCTATAATGCCCGACGCGCAACCTGCTCAGGCAATCACTTATCTTCTCCAGAACTTGTCGAGATCTCGGCGATGAAGGGGTTACATTTCTGGGATGCTGGATATAAAGCAGAATCAAGCTCTCTTCATAGTCTTATAGGTTAGACCTCTTGAAGGTTTTCCTCGAGAGGAATAGTCGATGCCATAGAAGATCGAAATAACTGTACTACTATCACTACTGAGTTACTAAATTCACACTTCATCCTAAAGCTTTAAAGATCCCAATTAAATGCTGGTTTCAGAACTCATCTTCTCAACAATGGAGGTCAACTTTTCCCCCTGTAAAGACCTCAACCAACTTCATTACTCACTGCTCAAGAGAAATTTAAAAAAAAAAAAAAAAAGGGAGCTACAAAGCTATAACTCCTCCCCAGTTCACAGAGGCACCATTCCTCCATTAATACAACCTTTCTATTCATCTACTTCACTGTTTCCCTGTGGGATGTTTTAACTCTTTTAAGTCATCACAGAAACAGAAACGAAAAGACGAAGGCCCCTTTTCCAGCAACACCATTAATACCTCGAAGAAGACTGAATCCAAATTATATCCATATGATTAATGAGTCACCGCTGGATAGTCTAAATCATTATAGAGCAGGATCAATTGGGTGAGCCCTATGTCCAAGGCACACACCACACAGCTGACTGAGATTTCAAATTGCTGTTGCATTCAATATCCCTGCGTTCCCCTACCCTCGAACAGGGAAGGTAAAATGTAATGCACACTCATAATCCACTATCCAAAGTAAACAGTTAGCATGCTGTCACCAGCAAAGCGATCAGCCAAAGTGACGGTCAAAAACCACAATTTCTGGCGAATGCAGAAGCAGACGCTAGTGTTTAGAAACACAAAAACTGATGTGAGTAGTGGTGTGCTTCGAAGGTTAACAAGTGCTTAACGAAAAAAGAATGCAGAAGTGCATACCATGATACAAAAAAACATTCCTGAGAAGTGAAATGGATGACTATGGAGCAATGAATGGCTCTTAAATACCACAAATCCCACAAAGCAGGAGCAGAAGAAATGGAGGGTTAAAATGCCTCTTCAAACATTCAACAGACATATTGCCATTTTTTTTTAAAATACAACAGACATACTGCATTGTTTCTTGTAAGCAACACTTCTGTGTAAAAAACAATGGATAATCTAGAGCTCTTTTTTCTTTGATTAAATTTACATTTGTTGACAAATGCAAACTTTTTGAAGCTGAAGCAACAAATTGGCAAATTATAAGCAGTATCTCATGCTAACACGACGAGTGTAAACAAACAAAAAAGGCTACTTGAATCTTATTAAATAAGAAAAACTATGGTACATGCTGTGTTACATAATTCAAAGAGGGTGTCACCATGAAAAGGGGCTTGCACCCAGCAAAAAAATCTCGTTTTCCACATCTTTTACCCACTGACAAACACGGTTGCAAGTTTTTATTGCTAATGCCTGAAAAATAACAACGATACAAGATGAGAATGCTTTCAATAGAACAACAGTGCAGCTGATGAAAAATAGAGACTAGCTTTAACCTGTTTCCTGAGCAATTGATGATTACAGTTGAAAGAAAGTTATGTAAAACAAACTAATAATCCTGAACCTTTTTACTACCTAGTTGCTTGACAAAAACTTGACTTTTTTTTTAATGCAATGACTTAACTAAAAACACATGCTATAACAGGTAGAATTCTGTTCGTCAATTGTTGATATTACTAGCTGAGTATACCTAGCTAGGTGTTGTAACAACGTTCGACATATTCAAAATTAGTCTTCGAGTGTTCTAAGGTAGCCCCATCATTCAGTTTCTTCACATTCGTTTTCTCACTCGAGAAGCAGTGAAACAGTATCCAGTTTAACTTCTCTGATATTATCTTTAAGCCATCTGTTCTCCCGCTACCTTGACTGCAGCTCACGGCTGCCTTAGCCTGATGATATAATTACCTCCAGATATATTTAGTTTATGTGAGACACACCCCAGTATTCTAGCAACTTCTTAACTAGCATCAGATCTAATTCCCACGACTTGTTTGGGTTTGAGACACACACACACACCCCAGTTTTCAACTTTTATTTTCAGTTTCCTAATAAGAATCAGATTTTAAACCCCTAATCCGACAACGATAAAAATTGTGACTTCTGAATCTGACATCATTTTCACCCCCAACAGTACACTTCTCAGTCAAATCTTTGCTCTATAATAGTTTCCCACCATGTTGATGACTGAATTCAACATCTATTCTACAATGGGGACTGTAGAAAGAAGAACCTAAGTTCATCAAACACAGCAAACCTTGAATTGCCCCTTCAGTTCCACAAGTGAATTCAACATAAGCGAAACACATCCCAAATGCTATGCTTGGTTTGCTGAGGTGGAAGAGACGAGATTTGTCCAGAACCACCCTCCCAGGGGGATGGGGCTCACATTTTGCAATTCACCAGACATGAGGAGAGTTGGAGGATACATGAAGGCATGAAGCAACAGACACTAAAAATGGCTATTCACTTTAAATGCATAGGCCCACAAACTATACTAATTCGTATATTTTCCCTCCTTTTTGTTCAATAAACAAAACAAAATCACACAGATGCAAAAAACATCAAATATGTCCCTTCTATTCCTTTTGGCAGATGTGCATATGGACAAGTATTGAGTAGGTGAACAAGGTAAAGAGAAATTGTAAAGAAACTACCTTGTCTGCAAGTGGATCAAATGCTGCATAAAGCTCAAAATCCTGGGTGACCCAGCAGAGTAGAACTGAGAAGAAAAAAAAATTGTATAAATCATCAGGAAAGCCTCATCAAGCATATAAACATAAATATCAACATCATCAAGACATCAAATAATTAATAAATATGCCATCCAAATCTCAATTCGCAATGGGAGAGAGTACCGAAAGACAGACACAGCTTGACTAAACTAGGAGGGTTATCAATATGGGTATTAAACTTCACAGTTGAGGCATGAAGACATCAACTGTAGAGGTTTACTAGATGCCTCTTTGCCAAACCAACATCAATATTCAGGTTTGATATTACCATTCCTTAACCGATACTTCTGAGATCTCGCAATGAAAAAGCATCAAATGGAATTATAGTCTCAAATATGTCAACGCATCCACTAATGCATGAAGAATGAAATAGAACTTACCATAATTCTCATCTCTTCTAAACTGGGTTTTGTGAGGCCCAATTCCTCTTTCATGCATGGAAGAGTAAAGCTTCTGATAAGCTCTATATAATCTACAAGAAGAAAAACTAATTAACCAAACAGGAACAATCGAGTAGCATGTAACTTCATTGCGGGAGATCAAATCTTTGTCTAATCAATTTACTGTCAAGTTCACCTAGTTACCTTTTCTGCTGACGAGGACTACTTATTGGTGCTGAGAACTCAGAAGACACGTACTGATCCAAAAAGATACTACGATATACAAAATGCCAAAGTCCAGTAGGACCACCTACACCATCATACGGTTCCCTGAACCTGTCCGGAGAATCTGAAGGAAGTGTATGATGACCCAAATGAGGAGTAAACGATCCAGATCGAGGTAAAGGATCAAGAGGCAACTCCTCAACACGCATCCCACCATCAAGCATGGATCTCTGAATCTCACTGAGAACGCTCGACTTCAGAAGGACCATTTCAATACGAATCCTATAAGGTCACAGGAAAAAAAATAGGGAGGGAAGTGAGAATTACTGAACATTTTGCTAACAGTAGCATGTATGAAAGTTTCCACATGATGTACCGCAACAGCATTAACATGATTTATCAAACCTAGAGTCAACATAGCAATTACAAGTCTAAAGTTAGTATACCTGCAATCTTTGAGATGATAGAAGGCTTCTGAACTAGTAGTAAGCAACATTAAGTACGTGTCAGCCTGCCACAAGAAAGTATGTCTCAGATCACAATAACTAGTATAAGAGATATAAAAAACAGATAAACATGAAACTGAGTTTTAAAGTAATGATTTTCAATTTACTGAGGATAAGTAATGGAAGTGTCACTCACATCGAAATAATGGACATAAGCATACAAAAATGCCATGGGATTATATCTTGGCAAGCAAATTGGTGAGAAAGATTCAGATGTCCTGCATAAACACGGAGCCAATAATCAAACCACTATTTCATGCATATATATATATATCCTTCATTATCACCCACTACTTGAATCATCACAACAAAAAAGAACTATACAGGTTGCTTCCGAATCGGTCCAGTATTTAAAGTTTTTGAACATGTACTGGAAATTAAGGAGCTTCACTGACATCCCTGATAATGTTAAAAGGATGACATGAGACTTCTTTATCTTTGAGGAAAAAGATCTGACGTATCCAATTTAATCTACTTACCTAAATGATTCTGATGCCATAACAAAGTTTGATAGCAACAGCATGTCATCTGGATGAAGAGACGCTTTCTGAGCACCAACAAGACTGATAACCTGCAACCAAGCTCCCAGTTGTAAGAGGGCTCTCATTATTGTGTACCGCATTTCTTGTAAAAAGCTCTAGAAAGAGAAGATGTTTAACCACAGAAAGAAGGTGAATGACCAAACCTTGTGTCTGCACATCAATATTGCAAAGAGAACACCCGAATCAGCAATATCTTGCAATATGGCACCAGCAGCTTGTCTTGTTGCATAAGCAAGGGGAAGACAAGTGTATGCGTGAAGAAATGTGGCGGGATTCCTGAAATCAGAGAAATGAGGAATAATATTATAAGCAACATCTGCAGATTTTTTCCTCCTATGAACAAGGAAGTTCAAAGGCAGCTTGTGACAACAAGAAAAACTGAAATACAGCAGTGACATAGTTGAATAAATTGCGAAGTAACATGCATGTACATATTCAATTTCAAAATAAAACTATTTTTTCTCTCATGCAAAAGTTGTGTTAAATAGAAGATCAAGCTAGCAAATATGTTCCCAAATTATTTTAGATCATTTAATTTCCCAAATTAGAATTAGAAATGACTGATATTCAACCAGTCAAAAAGCTCCTTCCCAGTAAATTAGATGATCCATTTATCACTATCAGTAATAGAGAAATCTCTAGTTTGCTCGTAAAAATCTGATCACGAGGGGCTCTGCCAATAATATATTAATGGCTTTTACATTTCCTAAGTTACAATATATTAATGGAAATAAATTAGATACATTTCCATTTCCTAAGGTAGGGATGCCAGAGGGAGAAGAGAAACTAACCAGCTGAAAGAATGGATGAGGGAAGAGAAAACAATATCTGTTCCTCCCAGTAAAGGTGTCATATCAAACTTCGGATTCCTCTCAAAACATCTATTTACTGACTTCGTAAGAATAAGCAGCAGCTGCATCCAAATATATATATATATATATATATATATATATATATAACTGGTTAATGAAGTACAGCTACTAAAATAAGGTATTTAAGTTATTCAACAATTATCTACACCAAGAATTTGGAGTGGGAGAACTAAATGCTACCTGACCGTAGATAAGTTCCAATTGCATTCTTAAAGATTCATAAGGCTCTTCTGTGCAGCTGATGCATACAAGGTAAATTGGTCCCTTGACAAGAAAAACCACCTGAACATACACATATTACATGCCTTTAATTTTCAAGTAAAAAACTTAAAAAATAAGCATTTTGAGACAAATAAACATTTACATGACATGAGTAAAACACAAGAAAAGGATGACATGTACATTCACAGTTTCACAGAAGCATTTGAAGAAAGTAAAGGCAAGGTGACTTGTCATATATAATCGTCATGACTTCAAACTCTGCCTAAGAAAATATCACACAAGCATTTGAAAATTGCAAAAGGCAAGGTGTCTTGTCAGATATAATCGTCATGAGTCATGACTTCAAACTCTGCCTACGAAGGTATCAGCATGGACTACTCATAGCTACATTAACAACTAAAGTTAAAGTTTAGTGCACAGTGATAAGTTAAATTTTTGACTGATCATAATCATCATACAAGTATTATGAAGTAGGAAAATCAGTTATTTTCATCTTCTTGTGATCAAGGGATGCTAAAAGTAGCCATAACTCAAGAAAGACACTTTTAATGCCACAAAGGAAAGAGAAAAAAGATGAAGAAAGAAACAGACCTGATGCTTCCCAGCCCTAACAAATTTGACACGATCCCCACTGTTAAAAGAACAATGAGCAAAATCATAGAAATCCACTAGTGTTTCAATTTTAATTAAGCTCCAAGACTGGACAAACAACTGAAGAATAAAGAAACATTATATGAAGATAATATGCTAAATTGAAAGGTATGTACCCATTCTCAACAAAGGAAATTATGGCTTGTAATGTTGCTGAAAATCCTGCTAATTTGTGTTCATCTCCATGTCTGAAAGGTGCAAGAGAATACATGAATCACCTTACTTACAGAAGTTACATACACTGTACACTTCTTTTTGCCAACAGGTATTTAGACAAACCTAGAATATATTGGTTTTCCAGAGTTACTTAGTATGAAAAAGTGCTTCTTCCTCTTTCTCCATGATATGGACGCATCATCCTGCACTTCAATTGTAAATCAAATTGCAGTTACCTCGAAAATAACCATGTCAGCAGGCATTTAATTCAAGCAATTTGCATAGGATGAGCTTTTTA
Source organism: Potentilla sterilis (assembly GCA_963682095.1). Taxonomy (NCBI): domain Eukaryota; kingdom Viridiplantae; phylum Streptophyta; class Magnoliopsida; order Rosales; family Rosaceae; genus Potentilla; species Potentilla sterilis. The sequence continues at coordinate 45,257,915 of OY821755.1, read as the reverse complement.
CAGACAAGGAAGGACAGGCACCACTAAGGATAAATTGAATCAAGGAAAAAAACATATTTACTTCTTCTTCTTCTTCATGTGAGTTTTTTAAATTTTAGTTGTTTAGCTCCATACAGCATAGAGATTAGCACCAAAGAATCACTAATAGTACAGAAGGAAAATGTAATGGAACAGATACGTATCATTAGACAATGCAATGATCATTAGACAATATATGCATGCAAATCAATGCAATGGTCAGTAGACAATATATTTAACCTATATCTATCAGCAAGAGCACCCAGACAGCTATAGTGCTATACTACTTTTTTAATGTGCTACCTAGTGGGTTCCGTATTATCGTAGGTTCTAGATTACGCTTTCTTATGTGGGCTTCTAATTTGTACTTCTATCTGTCTACAATTGCAACATTTTGGCTGCACGAAGACATAAAGATCTTAGACTTTGCACTGGTTGCTGACATGATGTAAAAGCTCAATCAACTGTAATCACGGGTTGCACTAATTTCCGGATATAACAGTGCAGTAACCTAAGCGTAATTGTTAAAATGAAGACCAAAGATACACTTATTAGAGGTGATTAATTTAAAAGCACTTTTGATTTAGATAGGGCGTGCATTTTAGTCTCACACCTGTGACAGTTAAGAGTGATTAGGGAAAACTAACATTGGGAAGATAGATTGAGCAAGCACTTAGTCTTTATTTGGACAATTTATAGGAAGTTTGAGAGGGAGACTGCATTTGCAAATGCTGATTTATGATAAGTGTAACTACATTTGTAAAGTTGAATATTTATGCAGAGATTGTGTAATTCAAGGTGACATGCAGGGTTCAAACACAAACAAATCACACAAAATACATTTTGAGAGTGTCTCAGTTTCGACATCCCTAGTGACAGTACTGGTAGACTGGATTTAGTTTCCAGTAGCACTTATACACAGATTTAAGTTCTGGCCGCCATTGACAATTGTCTGGGGCAAACAAAGTCATTATGGTTGAGGCATTAATAGAACACATCCATCTAAAGTAAGTTATTTTGCAGAAATTGAAAATAGCAAAATATTGAAAGTATAATCTAAGTACGTGTGTTAACTCAATGCCATTTCCAAACAAATTTGGTACATTCTAGATAGCTTGTCCAAGACTCATAATATCTCTCTCAATTACTACTATTTCTCTTGGCAATGCTAAAATAGAAACTCCGTGTCTTGTCAAAGCCACAGTCGACCCGTCTCATATCACATTCAAAACTACGAATGGCATTGCTCCAATTCCTATCCTTACATTTAACGTAGAAATTGACCATCAAATCTCTACACTCAATGTCCAAATGTGTTTTAGTCTACAGTCCTAGCAACAATTAAGCACTTAAACTAACACTTCATTCTACTAATGAACACAATGCCGAAGCAAACTAATCGAAAAAACAATCAAACTACCACATACATTACGCAATGAAAGTGCAAAACAAGTACATAAGTAGTTACTAGACCACAGTACCTCATCAACATGCCGTTTTCCTGGCACCCACGGCGTCTGCGACTCCGGAACACCATCAACAACCTCATCATCCCTCACCACCGCAATCTCATCAATCCCGGAGCCATCACTACTCGCACTACTACTCCCTCTGCCGCCGGCATACCCGCTGCTGCTTGGACTTTCCGGCGCGTCGGCCTCCACCTCCGAATTCGTCCTCGCCCACACTATACCACCACCTCCGCCGTCGCTCGATTCCTCCGCCTGAGGCGGTGCCGAATCGGTCAGCGCTTCCGCGTCGTCTTCGTTCTCGATCTCACTGTGATTGTTCCCGCGCGGCGTTTCGTATACGACGCCGTTCTCCTGGCCATCGGCGTCGGATAACGCGAGGGCGGAGAATTGGTCCTCCGGCGGCTTTGTGATCGGGTTGGGCTTCGGGTCGGAGGCTTCGTCGCCGGAGCTCGACTCGGAGGTCATGGCGGGCCCAATTTGATGGAATTGTGGGAGAGATAGAGAGAGAAATTAGGGCTTTAATCGGGTTTGGGGGAGAGAGAGAGAGAAGCTTGGTATCTAACAGTCGTTGGGTCTGTGCTGTGGAAGTGAGAGAGGTCTGACAAGTGGGTAGGAAGGTAGGGGCGGTTGTGGAAGAGGTCGACACCGGCCTGGGTTTAGTTAGTTATGATTGACACGTCGCCAAAAGGACCGTTGAGAACCCGACCTGGGGATTGTTGGGTCATTTTGCTTGGTGGACTCTCAGGATTTGGGCCCAAATTAACTTTCAATTTCCAAACCCATTAGAAACTAAGTTTAATTCATCTATTTTATTCAAAAGGTTTGTACAGAAGTTTTATAATTGTTGACCAGCCTTCCTGCACGTGCGATTCACGTGCGTTTATTTATTTTTTGAGAAATATATTAAACATATATACAATTTTTCCTATGTCGTTATGTTCCAAATATTAGTTGTTAATTTGGCAACAACAATATCTTCGATTATTGTTTTAGTTCCATTTCGTATTGTTGTATGCTAACATCAATTAGTTCATCACTACTATAGTTTATAATTGCCCATATTAATACTCATTATGGCTGTCTATGAAATTAACACAATAAAACAGAAATCCCTAAGATTGCATTTCACATAAACCTAACCAAAAGAAAAAGCAAAAATGGAGAAAAGGTATCGAACCTTGTCTCCCACTCTATTGCCTCATAACAAACAAATAGCTTCCTTGAAGTGGTTAATAGTTAGGGACTTGCGTATTCAAAATCCATGGAACCCCATATTTAGTGTTCCGGCCCCAACTATCACCAGTTTGTGGTCAACAGGTTTGAAGGGTTCTTTAGGTTTGTGTGTTTGATTATTAATCTAACTTTACTGGGTTACCATCGTGGAACTCAATCTAATTAGCACCGAATTGATTTGATATTATACCTTATCAAAAGAAATAGTGATGTTACGTGATACTAAACGTGAGTTGTTTAATCAACTCATTGTATGACGATTTAACAATTTCATTCATACATTTCGTGTATAATTTTTTTTTTTTTGGCTATAAATGTAGTTAAATAGATATGTGATTATTGCTTGATTCACCTTTGTTGTGAAAGAGACGGGAGGAGTAGGACGGGAAATCATTAATAGAACGCCGAGAAAGACCGATGGACAATGAAAATGAACAAGCACGCCTAGTGACTCACCATCTCCGTGGTCCAACCAAAGGCCAATCCAACGCTCCTTTTCCTTTGAAGAAGAAGCTAAACTCGTTTCATTCAACATCTTCCTCAGGACGGTGTCTCGTTTTTAACGTTGCGCAGTGACCAAATGGTCCTTCTTCTTTCGTCGCAAGCTAATTAACTCTTATGTCCTTGGTTGGCTAATAGTCGTTTTCACCAAAAAGAATATTTTTTATATGCCAAAACTACCCAATTGAATGAGTAGTTGGAGCTTCACTTTGCTACTTGAGAAGTTTACTTGTAATTATTAGTCACAAGGTAAAGCTAAAATAAAAGTAAAATTGTCATAATTACCACATAAAGAAAGAAAGTAAAAGAGTCTCAAAGTAAAAGGCTAATATTTCTATTATTTTTACAAATCATCACGCATTCCCAATTTCCAATAAAATATGAATTTGGTCGGATGTTGCATAAACAAACTAGCAAATAAGTCAACGATGCACACGAAGTCAGTACAACTGATTTTACGTGTGAATCGTTAAAGAAAAATATATATTAATGAGCGCAGCCTGCCCTTCTATCCTTAAGTAATCAGTTTCATTCTATTATAGTTTTTCACACTTCGCCTATACTATTTATATTTGTTTAATAAATTTATGTCAACACCATTTAATGCTAGACGCAGAAATTTAATTTGAACCGTCTAGTGTGTGCAATTAGTACGTGGAGAAACAAATATATGCATATTACACCCTTTTTGCCCTTTATATGAAGATGAAACAAATATATCATGAAAATCTAAGTTTAAGAACATAACACAAACTAGTTACACGTTGGCTAAATTACTTGGAACAGCTATAATTTGTTTGGATAGAACAAGTATATTTCAATTGATTAAAACCAACGTCCCCCCACCTGTCCAACCTGGCATTTCTCTTCCTAGTAGTTTAGTTTGAGGGTCTATACCCTAATGTAGTAAACAACAAGCTTTCTTTTGTGCACTAAATCTGATCGGACCTAAAAAGAAAGAAAAACACAGTTGTAAGATTCACGTGAAAGGATTTAAGGACAAAGCTCCAATTCACGTATAAGATTTCAGATTGGATCATTCTTAATTTACTAGATTAGATCATACTAAATATTGTTATCCCCATCGTCCAATTGGTTATTTACCTCATTAAAAATACCGAATTAACTAATGGAAACATGGATATTGGGAATCCCTTGCAACTATCCACTACAAAACTTATTGAAAAAGAACCATAGTCTTAAGAAAGAATTGAAATCCCCGAATTTAATTGGCATGACTTGTACGATTTTCAAACCACAATTTTGTGATAGGAGAACTCTATTATGTTCCGATATCTTATATAAAAGTGATTTTGATCTCTATTATGGTCTTATAATTGTAATTATGAATTTATTATGCTCTGAAATACGCTATAATTGTAATTCTGAACCTATTATGTTATGAAATAACTGTAATTTGAATGAAAACAATAACTCAACTATTGAATAATAATTATGTATCATTTGGTCTAGTGACATAATCTCTCATTCGTAAGTGTGAGGTTATGAGTTCGACTTACACTATACTCGTTTTTAGCATTTGAGTTGTTTATTAGATTAAAATTTTTGATTAATTCACATTTATGTTCACATAATTCCCTTTGATATGATCACTTTGCACATCCACATGAAGTATCTCTTTAAGAGACATAATTGGACGATTCAATCTCATCGAAAACTTCTTTGTATCCATGTCCACTACCCTTCCGAGGGACCATACTCACCCATGAGGACCATTCCTTGCTCTACCAATTCAAGATTCACCATTTCTAGCTCTAAATCAAATCCATATACTTGACGTGAAATTGGTGCACCAAAAAATCAACTCCGAAGTCTATGAACCACCCAAAGAATTTCAAAAAGAAAGGACAAGAGCTATAAAAGCCAAATGAGAAAAGTAGTAGATTTGACATGCTTGTATTCTTATGTGCATTATTTTTCTTACGGGTCATTCTCACTATTTTCGTACCAACCCCACCAATCATTTTATTTCCATTTTTAATTAACCACCAAAAATTAAACTAAACCCACCAACAACTTAAACAAAGTCAAGAGAATCAGAAAAATTAAACTTAACCATGAGAAAATTTCAAGAAAATCGCCCCTGTTAGGATTACATTACATATGTCGATCATCTCGGTCGCATCCGTCACCATTATACGTGAACAAATTTAGAAACAAGATACAAGAAAGTGAAGAAACCAAAAAAAAAAAAAAAAAACTAACCAATAATTCCCTTAAAATTACCCCCCTCCTGGAACTCTGCATTTTTTTCTTCTTTAAAATTGAGAAAGGAAAAAATTCTTCTTGGTTTTCTGGTAAATTAATCTTCGAACCCGGTTTTTTCCCAAATTGCATTTCGGACCCGGCTCAGATCCCTCCCCTTCAGCGTCCTCCCCACGCCTTCGTGCACCGAGAACGACGCGATTCTCGTCCTCGCCATCTGCCTCGCCAAAAACTCGTGCGGCGGGACCCGCACACTCCCGGTCGACCAATCCTCCTCGTCCACGTCATCGTCGTCGTCGTCGCTCCTCCGATTTTCCCGGTACTCGTCCCTCAGGATCTTGGACCAGTCCGGAATGCCCACCGGCAGCGACGCCGCCGTGCCGCCGTTCCGGTCGCCGGCGTCGGAGGATCGCTTGGACGAGGCCGACGACTTCTTCGACGCCGAGGAGGAGACGACGCGGGAGCTCATCACCGGCTTGCGGTACTCCGGCGAGCTTGACCGGGCAAAGCTGTAGATGTCTGACTCGTCGAGTTCGAATGCCGAGTCGCCGGCGAGTGTCTGGTGGTGGTGATCGGTCGACAGGTACCGGTAGTTTGGCCTAGCGTAGTAGCTTTTACTAGCCGCCATTGAAGAAACTCAAGAAAGAAGAAGAAGGTTCAAAACGCTGCGTTTTGGGGAGGCTTTGGTTTCTCTCTTTCTCCTCTATCTGTAAAAATGAGTTATGGTTTTTGGCTTGGTTCCTTCGTAATGAGAATTGAGAACTTTCCTCTGCTTTTATAAAGCCCTTGCCGCTTCCCTAATGGATAAGGCTCCCCACTTCGGAATTACCAAACTGCCCCTCTGATTTTCACGGAAAACGACACGTCAGAATTTCCATTTATCCAGTTAAGCAAGTTCAGTTCCAGTTCAATATCTCGGGTGGCGGGGCCGGGATTCCATGCTTCGCGGGCTTCACTGGCGGAGGTTTCCATTGGACCCACTCCTATACCACCAGGCTGAAATCAATACGTGGCGCTGTTTTAGAGAGGGACAGAGAACAGTGGTGTAGAATCGTCCGTGGAGGGATTTATCCTCGTGGTAACTGTAAACAAGAAAAAGGAAAGAAAAGAAACTGACTGTTGTAATTTGGGTCATCCACTTTTCGGGGAAAATAATATCTTTCCCCCAAAAATTCGGCGCCGTTGGTTTTGAAGGCGGTGGATGGTCGCCACGTATTGGAAGGCGTAACGTAGACACTGGGTAGCGGACAAAGAGAGGGGCAGTTTAGGGAATGCCAATTTTGTACATATGTGAAGTCGTAGAGTAGTAAATGTTTTATATCTCGCGCACTGGTAGTCACAAAGTTTTGTCGCGACGTAGATGAAGGGGGTGTTCACCTGACCGTAGTTCTAGAAATAATGAGGACAAAGTGGTCCTCCTGTTTCGACGTTCAAGACTACGCGACACGTGTTGCTGTACACATGTCTGCGCCACGTGGCGGGTCTTTGTTTCATCTAAAGGAGTAGCGCATGCTGGCACGTGAAGTGGGGCCGCCTAGAGAGAGAGTTGCCAGCTGAGCCTTGGCCTGCGCAGACGCGACAGTCGAAAATATCAAGTATCGCGAGAAATTGAGAGGTTGAAGGAGAAAGAGAAAGAGAAGCGGGTCTTGACTCTTGAGTCTTCACGCTTTGCTCGTGAAAGGGATGTGATTCGCTGTTCAAAAATAGTAGGAAGAAAAACGGGAATACTCAAGTCGGTCCAGTCCACCAGTCCTTTTCTATTAACCTTTTTTAATTATTTAGTTTTTATAGTTTTTATTTTTTAGATAATATTGTTCGTTATTGTATCTGACTTGTTCTTGGTACAAATTCATAAGGGGAAGTTGGCGTTAAATGTGGTCAATTTGAGCATAAATTTGATTCCAGAAAATTAGACCCAATGGCAGCATAAGCAATATAATTTTTTGTGTAGCTTCCATGAGAATATTATCGATACCTTATCTATACTATTATTAAAAAAAGAAGTCTTACTCACCATAATTGAATTGTTTTACAATTTTAACCCTCAAATATTAAAATACTTTAGAAAATAGTTTAATCACAACGTTAAATACGACAATTACAAAATAGATTTTCATAAAAAGAATTAAAACAATTATCCCCACATTCCATCTTTCTCTCATACTATCTCTCTGCAATAACTGTCTCCACTATTTCTCTGCAATAACTGTCTTATTTATTATTATTTTCAAATTAAAAGATTACATGCAAAATATGTATGACTGACTAGTGTGGTCTAAGTGATCAACAAGGAAGGGACTCACCTGACCAGCCATAGTGAGGTTTAACTAACGCAAACCAATAAAAACAGGCCACGTGGTCTTTTTTTATATAATAAATAATAAAACAAAACAGGGGGTGGTGGGGTATTTGTATTATTATTTAATAGTTTAACTAGCCACGTGGCCTGTTTTTATTGGCCTTGGTCAGCTCTTACTGACCAGTCATGATTAGGTAAGTTTTTTCCGATCAACAATGACATTTTTCCACCCTTCTGATTGGTTGAGTGGGGCATTATTTAGATTTTTATACTTTTTCGTTCGATTACAATCTGGATAGGTATATTGAATAGATAATTACCCATAATTACAATATTGCAGTAATAATTACCAATAGCAAAACCTAAAATTTTTATACCATTAACACCAAACAAACAGTAACCAGATGTCCATTAACACCAAACAAATAGTAACCAGATGTTAGTAATTACCCATAACATACCCATAATACCCTTATAACCAACCCTCTCTCTCTCTCTCTCTCTCTCTCTCTCTCTCTCTCTCAGCCTCGACGGACTCCTCGAGGCCTTAACACTCTCTCTCACTCCTCCCCGTCTCCGCCGCTCAGATCTCGCCGTTATGAGCCTCCAAAATGCAGACCGCCGCCTTCACTTTCTCCCCCTCTCTCCCTCTCCTCAACAACTACAGTATTCAACTACACTCCTCACACACTGCTCAACTCGCTCCGAGCAAATGCCCTTGCAAAACCCCAATCCTCCACCAAATTAGGGTTTCTTTCTGATCACCGCCGCACCTGATGGCCGAGTCCTCCGAGCAGCTCGTCGCCAAAATCGGCAACCAGCTCCGCTGTCTAACCCGCCCTAACAAGGACACCGTCGTCAAATCGCTCCGAGTAAGTCGGCTCCACCTCTTCTTCCTTTTCCCTCTTGGTCTTTAAATCGCTTAGTTATCGCCGGAATTGGAAAATCTAAACGATCGAGGTTTTGTATCCGTGTGGCTTTGGTTTTGACAGGAAGCTACAGCCGCTTTCGCCGAGATTTAGCAGCCTTCAGGTCCAAAAAAGAAGGAAGCCACTAGGAAACTAGAGGCGGCGATTGAGCTTCTGAAGGAGACCATTGTTAAAGGCTTGCTTAAGCATCGGGGCAAGGATGTGAGGCTCTTAGTGGCCATCTGTGCCACTGAGATTATGAGACTCATGGCGCCGGAGCCACCTTTCAAGAATAAAAATCTCAGAGTATGCTTTGTCATGTGTTTTTGTTCAAGACTCTCGAGCAGGATGATTTAGTCCGGCTACTAGAAGGTGTGTGTTCAGGTGTATAGTAGTGTATAGCGCGACGCTTTGGATGAAGGTGAGGCTAGTGATTAGGGTTTTATAAGGAGAAACTCAATTTGGCTTTGATTTTCTGAGGCTCAGTGGCATTAGAAGCGCGGCGGAGGACGGCGGAGTTTCTGAGGCTCAGTGGTATCAGAGCGTGGCAGAGGTTGGTTTTTTAGGCTCACTGGTATTGGAAACGCGGCGGAGGACGGCGGAGGTTGGTTTCTGAGGCTCAGTGGTATTGATTTCTAAGACTCAGTGGTATTGATTTCTGAGAGTAATTTTGTAATTTATGAGTTAACAGATTATGTTAGTTTTAGATAGAAACTTGCTAGTGGTAATTTTAAAAAGCAATCTTGCTACTTGTAAATATTAACAAAAAAATATAGTTTTAGGTAAAAACCCCTATATTGAAATTTGGATATTTATGTTAGCTTTGAAATTTTTTCACACTATTTGTTTCTGTCTGAATCCGTAGACTCACAGAGACCGGTGGATCTTGATGTGATTCCTTCCTGCTAACTAAGGGAATACTGGGCGGGCCGGTTTATTCCGCTCCGATGCTTAAGTCAGTATAGATGGGATAAACAGATAACTTAGGTGGGAATGAATATTTGAAGTATTGATTACCTATTAATGAGAGTAGTGGGGACTCGTATATAGGCTGTCGGACATGAAAACTGGCATCACCCTTCGATGTGGGACTGACCCCCTTCTGCACATATTGCCGGACTGTTCTGGCCCCTGCTTGGGGAGCTGCCATCCCTGGCTCCCGGGCCCCGATCACAAGTAAGATATCCCCGGGCGCGGGACCAGATGTCCATGCCTTGTTCCCGGGCCTTGGGCCAGGTCCGGGAGTGCTGGCTGCGGGTCTGGGGGCCTGGGTAGCCTCTCTATGGCTACTGTCAACAAGTCTCCCAAGTTCCCGGTCAAGTGCCATCTTGAATGGGAACTTAAATTTGTCTTGCTTTACAGGGCCGCAGACCCGCAGGGATACGAACTCAACGGTGTCCTAGCCCCCCAAGTTCACGTTTAAGATTGGGCTTGGCCGGACGTTCGGATAAACTTGTTATGATGGTGCATAATGTGATGAGTGCATGGTTATGATGTTCATGGTGGTAGTGGCATACGAGTGCAAGATGTAGTGCATGAGATGATGATAATGTGGCGTTGAAATCCGCCGTGCCATGCTATGTCCTGGGAAAACCGGGTGAATAGAGCGCACAGGTGAAATGAGTCCCCCAAGTGAGAAAGGTATCCACAAAGGTCAACAGTCAGTGGGTGCCTTAAATGGAGTTGTCTTGATGAGGTAACATGGTACCAGCGGGAAACGTGCCCTGAGTTAAAGGAGTACCCGGTGGGGTGTTGTAGGACTGCCTTTGTGCCCGTAGACGTGAACTTTATGCAGGGTTGTTAGCCTGCGGGAAGATTTATCATGTATGAGAGGAGCAAGTCTCCCGGTGGGGTGAGGCGGCCATGTGTTCGTATTGGTCGGCATCCCCGATCGCTTCTCAGCCCGTGTGTTACAGGCATGAGGTATGTGCAGGGTTTTTAGCCTACGAGAAGAGTTGTTCTGTATGAGAGGATCAAGTCTCCCAGGTTTATAAAACCCGGTGGTACATGGAGCCCGTAGGTCGTACAAGGCTGTTCGTAGATATGTCTCGGTTCGTACAACCGGTTATTCCGTAGGAGTGACCGTTAAGCAACTGTGGACCTGGCCGGTGGAATGCCGCAGCCAATGGGTCCAGCTGGGTGTACCAGCGAATAGGATAACGTTTAATTGGAACAGGTACTACAGTTGGAATAGTGTAGCCTGTACATAATATTCCTGCAAGGTTTTTAGCCTGCGGAAAGAAGTCTCATGTGTTAGAGGAACAATTATCCCGGTGGGATACCTAGCCGTTGTTTCTTGGCTGTAGTCAACCGCCCGGCTGCGAGATAAAATATGCGCAGGGTTTTTAGCCTGCTGGAAGAATCGTCATGTACGAGAGGATCACATCTCCCGGTTGTAGCAGTTGCAGCTAGCCGTAAGAGTGGAATAAGTTCAGCAGGTGGAATGCCTCGTACCGGTGGAATAAATGGTGGAATGCCCCGTACTGTTTCAATATTCTAGCCTTAGGTTTGAATAGGCTTCGGGTGGGACGGTTCGATTTTATCCTCTGCTCTTTCACCTACCCTCCGCATGCGAGACAAGTGTCTGACATGCATTGAAGGGGGTATTCCATCAGTCCCATAAGTTATGATGGCCTAAGAAGTTACCAATACTATGACACGTGCCGCTAGGGGAAGGACAGGGATGGATGGCCCGGATCCGCGGGTGTTTTACTTGCCCTACTGAGTAGTTTGGGGAGAAATTCAAGGGGCACTCAGGATGCTGGACCTGTATATAAACCCCTGTCACTTCGTGCATTTTACTTTTGGCTGAGAACTGTTCCCCTGTTTAGCGTGCAAACACACAATTGCTCGGTGTTTTCCACCTGTTGAGTTTCCGTCGTCGTGCATATCAATCGGTGAGTTCTGCCCTTGTGATTCTGAAACTTCCTTTTGTCTTGTCCGTGGGTTGATCCGATTGGCACCTGGTTGTATCTTGGTTTGCCTGTTGGATGAGACCCCGCTTGTACCGAATCTCAGGGAGATCTGACAGTTTTCGGCTGATAAGCCCAGTGGTCACTGTGGGGCTGCGCTAAGGCATTACATGCTTCGTGCTGCCCCGTGGCCGTTGTTTAGGTTGTACTGCTGACCGACCATAGGGTAATAACCTTTTTCTTTCTTTTTTCTTTCTTTCTAGGTTACATGGATTCTAAGAGCTCCAATGAAACCTCTGCACCGGCCGCTAGGTCACCGTTGACGGACGACCAAGAGAGGATGGAGGACTGGCTTGCCTCCTCGTCCTCGAGGCCAGATGCCGCCGCCAGTTCGGCTGGCGAGGCGTCATCGTCTGGGTCTCTAGGACCGGAGGATGCTCCGTATGGGGTGTAATTGGGCACAATCCACCCAGCAGGCGGCCCATGCTACACATTTGTGGACGAGAATAGGACCGTAGTCTGTGATGAGCCTGAGCGCTCTTTAAGTCCTGGGGAGATTTCCGCTTTTCGGGCAAGGTGGAGTATTCCCAAAGAGGTAGATCTCCGGCCTCTGTATACCGGGGAATCCGCCTGTAACCCGGAGGAAGGCTGGGTTGTTGTTCATGAGGACCAATTCAGTCATGGGTTCTCTCTCCCGCTGCCAAACTTTGTGTAGTACGTGTTAAGTGTCATTCAGATATCACCGGCGCAGCTCCCCGGTAACTAGTGGAGGCAACTACTGAGTCTAGACTGTCTCTACTGGCTGTGTGATATGAGCTTCCCAACGGTGCACGAGTTCCGGGCCCTGTACAGGTTGACGTACTCGAAGAAGAGTAAAGCCCGGGGGTGTGTGAGTTTTTCCGCCTGGGACTATAAGCCGGTGATAACCCGCCTGCCCTCCTGACTCAATAACAATTGGAGGAAGAAAGTGGTAATGGCGGGGGGAGAATTGGCAGAAGAGGAGTAGGAATTACCGCGTTCCCGGGGCCTTTCAGCCAATAGACGATCAGTCGTACGAGCTGTCTGGCCTGGAGTAGGATAGAATCACCCGGGTATTTGGGTGCTGGTCCGACCTGGAGTGGAGTTCCTACAACTTCATCCGGCGAGAGGTGTTGGAACAGTGTTGCCTCAGGGGGAATCCCGGTGGGTGGAAGGATGTAGATTGATTGTGCATGTTCCCGTTGAGTAAGTTGGTGTTTTGTCTAACCCCTTTGGTTAGTGTTCTGCAGGTGTATCTTCCTGGACGGTCATTAAACCCCACGAGACGCTGTCCATGGACAATCAGGATCTTGTCTCCGAACTAAAGGAGAAAGGAGACGCCGCAGCGCGAGCCACGGTTAACCAGGAAACCGGCGAGTTAACCAAACACGAGGAACCCGTGGCCATGGATGTTGCGGATGAGGATTACGCCTTACGACGCGTAAAGACTCCTGTTGCGGGACGCCTGGCGGCGTCTGGATAGGGGAAGGCTCCTGGTGGGCCGTCCAAGCCCCCGGGTGGTGCTGAAAAGATTCCCCGGCAACTGGGACTGGTGCCTATTGTTGCCAGGCCCCTTTTGTCTGTCCCCCGATCTTCTTCCTTACAGGTTGATCTGGGTGAAAAGAGGAAGAGGGTTCAGAAAGTGCCGGCCTCTGCGCTTGTTACGTTTACCGGCCGGTCGGTTGGTGAGAGCTTGGCCAAGCGGCTAAAGCTGACGAGTGCGCCACTACCACCCAGAGCAAGCTTCTCGTGGCCTCTAGCTCTTCCGCTCCGGGCACAGGCGCGTCGGTGGTGGAGAAGACTCCTGCTACGGAGCTGGGACTGGAGGGCGGTTGTCCGGACGACCCATTCGTCCGGAGGCTGCTTATGGATATGAGGGGCATGGAGCTGGATAAGGCTGGGGCTTCGGAAGGCCAGCCGGAGGAGCACTGGCGGAAAACCAAGGAGATTGCCATCCAGGTACGGATAGTCTACCACTGGTATTCGTCCAACATTACTTTGTACTTCGTTGCTTTCTAACCGTTGCTTATCGAACTGTAGTTTCTTTACATCTTGATTCAGTCAGATGCAAGTGAAGAGTTGCCCAAGCTGAAGAAGCAGGTGGCGGCGTTGACAAGCGCCCGGGACCTCCTGGAGGTGGAGAAATCCAAGCTCCAACGGGAGAAACCCCGGTTGGAGGAGAGTGCCAAGAAACAGGTGGGCAAGCTAGAGACACAAGTCGAGGCTCTTGAAGAGGAGAAGAAGGGCCTGGAGGAGGAGAGGGCCGAGCTGGAGACCAAGGTCGAGGAGCTCCAGCGGCAGGTGGCGACGACCTCCGCTTCTGCGGGCGGGGCGGTCGATGAGAATGACCCGGAGCTGTACCAGCGGGCTGTTAAGAAGTATCAGCAAAGTGATGAGCTTCTTGATCTACTGAAACGAGCCCGGGAGGCGGGGATAACTGACGCCTTTGACGACTGGAAGGCTAAGGGCTATCTCGACGTCTCGAAAATACCGCCGCTGCAGACGGAGGCGGAAGACTACCCGGAAGGAGAAACCGATCCGGTCGTGGGTGATGCAGCGGGTGGAACGGCTGCTGAAAGAGCGGCTGCTGAAGAGGGGGAGCAGGCATAAGTGCCTTAGCAGACTCCACACTCCACACTTTTTTTTTTTGTTTTTTTTTCTCTACCGGGTTGCTTGCCGGTGGCACATTCCCCTGTAAACATTGCCTTGAGTTTTAATAAAGGAACATTTTGCCTGAGCCTCTGTTATGCCTTTTTCAATTTGCTCGACTTGGCTACCAATAATTTGCCCTTTGCATTTACTCGGAAACAAATTTGGAATAGATGACTCCTGAAATTACATCGGTCGAACCGGTTGGAATGTTTAACTAATTGTGTTGGAAAAAATTAGCATTTTATTCTTGGGTTGATAAGTTGTCGGACCGCGAAGCTTCTCTACGGGTTTGAGCTGGGGGGGGGGGGGGGGGGGGAGACGCGGGTTTGAGCGGGCGATTTAAGATTTCGACCGGTCATACGAGCCTTGGTGTCGCGAGAATGAAGTCTCGGTCCCGCGCAGTCCCTACATGTCGGGTTCTCTTTGATACCGCTGCAAGTTTCCGTTTCGGACTAGTCCCTCTATTGCTGTTTTCAAAGCAAGGCAGTCATTTCTGTGGTGGCTTCATCGTGGTAGGAGCAGTATTCACCGGTCTGTGCCTGGTCAAGTTCCCCTTTGGGTGCTTTCTCTTTGGCGGCGAAGGGATGTTGTTCCCGTTCTCTTACAGGATATCCTCGTACGAAGAGGTTAAGGTGGAGAATACCTCTTGTCGTCATGCTGACATGATTGCCAGGGGACGGGTTTGCTGGTAGGACGAGGGCTTTCCACCTTGTTGGGGGGTGTCAAAATTGTCCCGCCGGCACTGCTGGCTCCCCAAACTCTTAGGCTTTCTGTCGGACGAAGATCCTCGGTCGTGGCCCTGCTTCTAGTGTCAGACTTCCTGCCGGGCAGGCATCGGCTCCTCCTGCCTTCTCTTGTGCTGGCGACTCCCATAGGTTTCGTGGTCCGCCTGGGCGTGCCTGATAGCCATTGCCATCAGTTCATCGTAACCCTGAGGAGCTCCACCCACACAGCATGCGAAAACTTCCTGGGTCGGAGACCCTTCTTGAAAGCCGATTCGGCAATCCCCTTGTCCAGGTCCTTGACCCCGGCCGTGGCTGTTTGCCAAAGGTTAACGAAGGCTCGCAGCTCTTCGCCGTCTGCTTGCCTGTAGTTAAAGAGAACTGTCGAGGTCCTGGCCCCTTCGACCCTTAATATGAACCGGCCTACGAATCTATCGGCCAACTGCTTGAATGCCTTTATAGAGTTCACCGGTAACTTGAAAAACCAGCTGAGTGCCTCCCCGGACAGAGTCTCTTGGAATATGTTACAGCAGACGGCATCAGAGTCACCCTTGGAACACGTTTGGGATCGGAAGCTGCCCAGGTGCTGGTATGGACAACCGGCCCCAGAGTATGTCAAATTTAGTGATTTTCGGGTGCCTAATCTTCCGGATTCCATAACCCTGGGTGAGAAGGGCCCGGCTCGCTCATTAAACCGCACGCTCTCCGGCGGTCTCGCAGCCTTCCTCTCGTTGGCCTCCATATGGGGCTTCATCTTTGACACCGAGTCAGATAGTATTCGGAAGGTCCGTGCGGTTGGGCTTAGGGTATCATACTCGAATGAACCACTTGCCCGCCGGGGGGCCGGGATGATTTTCGGTGGTGTCGTGTCTGTCGGGAGCCCCTCTCCCGCCACGCCGGTATCCCTCTCTCCCCCTGATAACTGTCCCACCTCCTGGTGTGGGGACTGTTTTGGCGGCGGCGCGAATGCTTTTGTCAGAGTGGCATTGCGCTGCTGTCCTCTTTCCAAGACAGCCACCAGTGCGGCATTCACCGCTTCCATGTCTTGATACCGGGTATTGACTTATGCCCTGTCCCGGTCGCTCTCTGCTCGCAAATGGTTGACTTCCGCTCTCATCTCCTCTATCTCTCCTACCATATCGTACTGGCCGGGACTGGAAACATCGTCCTGCCGGTTGCTGTTGGCCAGCCTATCTTCCTCTCTGCTCGGGGCACTGGTGGACGTCGGTGCGGGTTCCATGCCCAAAATTTGGTGGGTTTCCGCCGGGCCATTCCCACGCGCATCTCCATTATACTCACCTACCGTACCGCCCATATTACGGTTGGTGGCAGCGTTCTGACTGCAACCGCCAGCGGGCTGCTCTTGCCCCGCCCCCGGAATCTCGGCCAGCACCGGCTCCAGAACCCGCCAGTCCTCCTCTGGATTTCTTTCCCCCCTTTCTTCTGTACTTCCAGACATATTTGCCACGTAACCCCCTTTTTTTTAATGATCCGTAGGCTGATCGATTCCCTTCCCGCTGGTAGGATAACACAACTTTTTGGACTCTTCCCACAGACAACGTCAATTGTTTCTGTCTGAATCTGTAGACTCACAGAAACCGGTGGATCTTGGTGTGATTCTTTCCTGCAAATCCTGCTAACTAAGGGAATACCGGGCGGGCCGGTCTATTCCTCTCCGATGCTTAAGTCAGTATAGATGGGATAAACTGATAACTTAGGCGGGAATGAGTATTTGAAGTATTGATTACCTATTAATGAGGGTAGTTGAGACTTGTATATAGGCTGTCGGGCATGAAAACTGGCGTCACCCTTCTATGTGGGACTGTCCCCCTTCTACACATATTGTCGGACTGTTCCGGCCTCTGCTTGGGGATCTGCCATCCCCGGCTCCCGGGCCCCGATCACAAGTAAGATATCCCCGGGCGCGGGACCAGGTGTCCATGCCTTGTTCCCTGGCCCTGGGCCGGGTCCGGGAGTGCTGGTTTCGGGTCTGGGGACTTGGGTAGTCTCTCTATGGCTACTGTCAACACTATTATTATTATTATAATTTATGTTTTTTGGACAAATCACACTATTATATTGGCTTTGTTACAGTATATGTGAGGTGCTATGTGACAAACAAAAATGTAGAAACGTTGGCTATAATGTTACAAACGGTGTTGTTGTTTGGAGTTATTCTCATCCTCATTGCATTGCGATGTGTTTCGTTGTTGAATTTACTTGCTTGTAAATCCCTAGTTCGACGTGTTGGATAATTTAAACTTTGATGGCTTGCGTGAGGGTGATAGAACCAGTGGCGGAGCCAGCACAGCGCGGTGGTCAGCAACCGCTCCCCATGTCCGCCGGAAATCAATGGACTGGGAGCGGATTTGTGCTGGTTCCGGAGCGGCAGAGGCGAGCCACAGAGGCGAGCGGGCAGAGGCGAGCGGGCCGGAGCGGCAGAGGCGAGCTGTGCTGTTCAAAACGCAGCTGGCGTCGTTTTTTTCCCTTGACGTCGTTTTTTCTTGGCTCATTGGCTGCTTGACCTAGTTCCACATTTATATACAGAACCCTCCACAGTCCACACCCAAAAACAGGGAAGACGATTAGACGAGGATGTAGCAGACTGCACTTTGCCTTTTCTTATTCGCAGTTTCACACTATCTCCAATTTCGTCAAGGTTTTCTTCTTTCTCTTCTATTCGCTTCTTAAATTCAGTTTTTATGTTCATTGTTTTTGTTGTTATGCCAACATACTTGTGTATCTTTATCTCTGTATATCATCTACTAGATCCTCGGATTAGAGCATGTAATCCCTGAACGCAATTCCTTGATTTTTCATATTTATTGAAGATTATCAATGTCAGTCTCTAAATCTATGTATGCTTCTTAAATGGATTTTTCAATTGTTTTTGGGAATTCAAAAAATTAGACTATGGTTAAATTGAGTTATGGCATACATTTGATTTATGTTTATTTGGTATAATTTATGGTTCAAATAATATATGTTTATTGCCTATTTAGATTATGCTTCAATTAATTTGGTATAGATTGTTGTGTGTTGTGGCTAATTAGTTATAGACTTATAGTTAGTTAGTTCCTAAGACTTTTCTATAATTCAATTATACAGTTATGGAACAATTCTTTAAGAAATTGCGTTCACAATCTTCTTCGGATAATCCGGATAGTGAGACTCAATCTTCAACTTCAAGTAATCCGGTTGGTAGTTCAAGTAATCCAAGTCATAGTTCAAGTAATCCGGTGGGTAGTTCAAGTACGGCCAATGAGTTGAATGAAATCTTGGCTAATCTTCCTATAGACCCCGGACTTAGACCTCCCATGATTACTTATAAGCCGAATTTTCGTTAAGAAATCCGAAGAGCTTATTTACAAAGGGGTCCTTGCCAACCTAATGATGAGAAAGAAATGCCTACCACATTGATAGGGAAGGATAACCGGCGTTTTGGGATCAAATGGTATAATGAATTTAGTTGGTTGGAGTATAGTAAGGCTAAAAATGCGGCATTTTGCTTTCATTGTTATCTTTTCAAAAGTGAGTTTGATCAATCGGGAATGTTTGGAAAAGATGCTTTCACTTCAACGGGGTTTAGAAATTGGGCAAAGGGACCATCAAAGCTTCGGGAACATGCCGGGAAAGTTGGAAGTCTTCACAACAAAGCCACACAACATTGTCTAGATTTAATGAATGGGAAGCAACACATTGAAACCCTTGTGATCAAAACAACAAAGCAAGAAGCTATTGATTATCGCACTTTATTGACTGCTGCAGTTGATTGCACTAGATGGTTGTTGAAACAAGGTCTTGCTTTTCGTGGCCATGATGAAAGTACATTGTCTAGCAATAAGGGTAATTATTTGGAGTTGATGCGATTTCTTGCCGATCATGATGAGAAAGTTAGAGCCGTTGTGTTTGAAATGCTAAAGGAAATCTCAAGTATACTTCCCCTGAAATTCAAAAAGATGTCGCCAATGCTTGTGCAATTGAAGTCATTAATGCAATCACTCAAGATATGGATGGTACATTCTTTTCTCTATTGGTTGATGAATCGAGGGATGTGTCAATTAAAGAGCAAATGGCGGTGGTTTTGCGTTATGTGAACATAAGAGGGAAAGTTATTGAAAGATTTGTGGGTGTTGAATATGTATCCGAGACCACTAGTAGCACACTAAGACACGCCATTGAAAATTTGATGGAGAAGATAAATTTGAGCATGAAAAATATAAGAGGCCAAGGTTATGATGGAGCTAGTAACATGAGGGGTCATCTCAATGGTCTTAAAACAATTATTCAGCAAGATTTTCCTCAAGCATATTATGTCCATTGTTTTGCACATCAACTTCAACTAGCACTTATTGCTGTGGCAAAGGGAAATGAAAATATTGCCACATTCTTCACAACTTGTACTAGTTTGGTTAATACTATTGGAGTATCGTGTAAACGTCGTGATGCATTAAGAGAGGGACATCAAGAAGCTATTAAGAGAGCTCTTGATATTGGTGATTTGCAAACAGGGCGAGGGTTAAACCAAGAAACTAATCTCACTCGCCCTTGTGATACACGTTAGAGCTCTAACTATGATACTTTGGCTAGTATTATTGTGTTATTTAAAGCCGTGATTAGTGTGCTTGAATGGATTGTTGATGATGGTAACCCGGATCATCTAGGTGAAGCAAATAGGTTATTTGAAGAAATGACAACTTTTGACTTTGTGTTTCATCTACTTTTCATGAGACTTATGTTGGGCATCACAAATGACTTCTCTAAAGCACTACAAAGGAAAGATCAAGATATTGTGAATGCGAGATTGGTTGGAGTATGCAAGCTAAGGCTACAAAGTGTGAGAGATGATGGTTTTGATGAATTGCTTGAGGAAGTATCAACCTTTTGTGGGCAACATGATATTGATGTTCCTAGTATAGATGATTTATTTCATAAAGGAAGAGTGCGGCGTCGAGGTCAACAACTTTCAAACCTTCATCATTACCGAGTGGATCTCTTCTTTCATGTAATTGACCAACAAAGAACGGAATTGGATAATCGCTTCAATGAGCAAAACACGGAGTTGCTTTTATGTATGGCATGCTTGAGCCCTGAAATGAGGTTTGCACACTTTGACAAAGAGAAAGTTCTTAAGTTTGCTACATTTTATCCTCAAGAATTCAAAGATATAGATCTTTTGAAGCTTAAAGATCAACTTGACCTTTATATTATTGATATGAAATCAAGTCAGAAGTTTTCATCATTGACAACCATTGGTGAGCTTGCAGAGAAGTTAGTAAGCACGAGGAGGAGTCGAATATACAATTATGTGTATTTGCTTATTACACTGACTTTGGTTTTACCAGTTGCAACTGCTTCGGTGGAAAGAGCATTTTCTGCTATGAATATTGTGAAAACACCCTTGCGCAACAAAATGGGAAATCAATGGTTGAATGATAGCTTGGTGGTTTATATTGAAAGAGATGTTTTTGCTTCTGTCAGTAATGAACTTATTATGCGACGTTTTCATGATATGAGAAACCGCAAGCTACCACTTTTGTAATTTTATTTCATGCATTTAATGTTATTGATGACATTTGTATTAATGACATTTGTGTTATTTAAATTCTATGATATTTAGATCTTTTAATTTTTTTTGGAATGCTTGAGCAACCAATTTCCGCTCCCTTCCTCCCAAAATCCTGGCTCCGCCACTGGATAGAACTGTACGTGGTGGTTTTTTTACTTTTTATAGGTTATTAGAGGAAGGGTTGCTTTTGTGTAACTCTTACCTCGGCCAAGTTTCGAATTCGTTCATGTTCAACACATGTCAGTTTCTTACTCGGTTTTATTATTATTAGGATTTGTAACTACATCCAAGTTTTAGGTGACAACGAATCAACAATTTTGGTGTAGTAATTAGTGATGACAATGAGGACGTTGGTAAGGGTTTATATGTCGTACATTTGATGTTGTTTGTTTTCCAGATTCAGATTTTCGAATGGCTTAATTTCTAAATTATTAGTGTATGTATTTATAAACAAGTCTGATATTTTAAATACCGAAAAATTAAATTTATGGACGGACTGAAACTATTCAATATAAACTATTCGTGTTCAAAAACTGGTAAATCGCAATTATGAATACCCGAGATATAATCAATTTGACTGAAATTTTACAAAAGTAATATACTCATAGAAACCAAAAAACAGAACAGTGAAAATGACTATGTGATCGATAAATTGGTCTAAATGTTGATTAATTTCGTGTTATGAAACTAACCAATTATATAATCCATTAAAAACGAGAGCGGATTCAGCGCACCAAGGTGCACTTGCACCAATAATGTGTAAGTCATTTACGCATTCATTTTTTCAATTCCGTTAGTGTCCCTTAAAGCCTCAATAGTTGAGTAGTATGGACGCCATTTGTTATGGTATTTTTTCTTGCGATTTCTCTTGTTGCTAATCATGTTAACATAGTAACTCATTTCTAATTTGCTTTAGTTATAGTATTTCACAACTTCATCTTCACTCACCCCTCAAATATTAGGGATATGTAAATAGTTTGTGATTAAATAAATAGTTAAAATTATATATTTAAGTACCGGTTCACTTACAGCTCGGTGCGTTGAATAATTTTCTATTAAAAACACAAATGTCACTCTACTCTATAGTACTGCTTATGTCATTTCGAGATGATCCATGGAGGAGACGAAGAAGAAGAACTTGATATCGTGATTAATTCTTTATGCCATGACGTCTTGTTTTTTTGAATTCGATGTTTCTGATCGATAATGACTGATATTATATACAAACCCTTATATTATAATCACATTATGCTCCCCCCCACCCCTTCTTCACTAAAATCAATTATTTATGCTCCAATAATGATGTTCTTAAGCACTATTTTATAAGGCCACAATCATGGTAATAATGTAATCAAGCCCTTCATATTATACTAATTAATCACCAGCTATCTCTATCCTAACTCTGTTTTTAAAGTTGAAACATTTCCCTACATTGATTAACATACTAATCGGGGGAATTAACAAATAGTGCAAAGCATCTTAAGGCTACTTGCTTGGAAGATGGAAACCCAAAAGTAAATGCAATTTCTTAAAATAAGTACTTAGTTCAAGTACTTGGGCTATGCTTTTTCTTTTTTAGTTGGAATAATACTCATTGCACAAGTTAATCAAGAGGAGCTCACACTAAACTAAACCCACAAGTAGTGTTGTTGCTTTTCTTGTTCAATTATCTTTTTGTGTTTTATACCAAATTTATGTAGAAGTTATTTTCACTTCTACATTGATAGTTTGGTTGGAAAGAGTTGTACAAGGCTACAAGCAACAATGAGAAATTGGCTATGGGTTTTGTCACTTTGACAAACTAGTAAGAAATATGGGTGTGACATGTTGTAATGCTTCACAAAATCATTAGGAATTTTTAAAACATTTTATTGATTGAGATTCTCGCTTAATAGTTAGTATGAATGGACAATCTATCCTGTTGGTATAAAATTTACTCAATTTTATGTTCATCGGAGATTTGTACATGTTGAGAGTATGAATCCCACATGAGAAATTTGAGACATTGTTAGATCACTTATAAGAATTTGAGTCACTTCATCGACTACTAATTGATTCTAGATATGAAATCCATATTACTTTATCAATATATTCATCAACGACTTGGATTATGCAACATTTTAGTTTCAAACTGTTGATAGTGTATCATAGTTTAACTATAAAGGTTCACCAATTAGTTTAACCATTACTTAAAGTTTTGCACATTTATGCATGTAAAGAATTTGTAACCCACTTAGATGTACAAATCACGAGATCACCAATAACAATCTGGCTTTTTGGGTAGTGGGTATTGGATTACCTTATCGAGGACCAAAATGGCATCAAAATTGGATCTTGGAAAAAATATAATTCCCTAAACACTATACACTTTATCCTATCCTCTCATCAACTAAGGGGCATTAGTTCAAACTTTGTGTGATTCAAAATTCCAGTCCATAGTCTTGATCTATTCACTCTCCAACTCACATTGATCTTGGTGTTTAAAAAGACTACCCAGTTAGTCATCGATCCCAAATCCGAGTCTATAAAGGCGTGGAATCATTGGTATATATATAAAGGAGTAGTCTTAATTACTTTATGCTAGGGCATATTAGGGCATATTGGGATAATGAGCTCATTTCACATTAGACTCACACAACTTTCTATTGCTAGGTGAAACATAATCGTCTATATTCACCCTCAAGTGATTTCGTTGATCAAAAACTAAATTTCCACAAAATGAGAGAAATGCTTGAAAAATATTTTCAAAACGTATTAGTAATTTGACTGATATAAATAAATAAGGATGTTGTATAGTTTTCGTCTCACATGGGGACAAAAAATTCTTGAATTTAACGTTTTTTATGTTTCAGGGACAAAATTTTCAGTAAATTATTTAAATATTTGTGATATTTATTACGATAAGCTGATTTTTATTCATTTTAAAGTGATTACGGTGAGTTAGTGACGGTGCGATTTTATCAACTATAAGATACGTAGTGAAATAATTTTCATCGTCCTAAAGGCTGTATGGTCTACAAAAGAATGGTGGAGAGGAGTAGGTTTAGTGTTTCACTTTCATGCATAAAGGGTGATTATGATGAGTTGTGGGCCTTTTTGATTAATGCATAAAGCAAAGGTTAGTGAACGTAATTGTCTCCACTCTACATTATGCCCAATGAAACGTCTCTAATTCTTTGTGGCCGGGACAAGATTGTCGAAGAAAGCAACTTGATATGCGATTTTCAAATATTATTAACTTTGAACGAAACAAGTTACCATGAATAAAAAATGTAACAGTACCCGTATTCGGTTGTGAGTTGCAACTTTGAAGTTCCTCCACCACAATAATTTTCCCCTTGACAAGACCCCAATGATCAATTCCAAAACCCAAACAGCTGTAGAGTGTTTTGATCCATTTCCAGTCCCAGAAACGTAAATAAGGTGTTCTGGGATTGTAGCTATTGAAGGCCATTGGCTTTTACTACAGGCAGTGATATGATTTGTTGGGCATGCGTTTGGAATAGGTGAAGGAAGTGCTGGCCTATGGGATCAAATCAGGGAAGAAAATTTGAAACTTTTTGTACAGCATTTTGATGAGGATTGATGTGCATATATAGCTCGGAGTTTTCTGTAAAGCAACAGAGACGACTGCTATGCTAGCTTAGCACATATACGAAACTGGGATTTACTTGGATATTAGTGGTATTTGAAGTTTGCACTCCACCATTGAAGTCACATATTTGCATTTATTTTTATGTCAAATAAATTCATTAAAGGAAAACAATGTTACTCATAACAAGTCAAAAAATTAGTATGAATATGTCTTCCAAAGAGAGCTAGTCTATACTCCACGAGAGGTTGAGAGTCGCTGAGGGCCAAATCCACCATTTTCTTTTCTTATTCTTTGCCCTTTTCTCTTAAAAGCGCACAAGTCACACTAGTAACAAAGAGACCAGCGACTCAAAGAGTAAAGCCCAGTGGATTAGTAGTAGACCATCACTTGTCCAAGACTCCAAAGTAGCATTTTCTTTCACCCAGGCCCAAACCAATCGTTAACTTGTCAAAAGACATATTTAACCTCAAACCAAGCGTCAATCTTCGTGATATTCAGTCACATTTACTCCCTTACCGTAATTTACTCCAAATTGACAAAAAGACCCCCAGTCTTAGTCTCAAAACACAGCTACTTCCGGGGCAAATCCGGAATTAAAAGCACCTATCTTCGCAAAACCCTAGCATATATATTCCTCCATTTCCCAAGTCCCCCACAGCTACTCCTCCATCTCTTGGGCTCAGAAACCCTAAGCAGCTCTTTCTCAGTCTCCACAATGCCGCCGAAGTTCGATCCCTCCCAGGTCGTCGAGGTCTACGTCCGCGTCACCGGAGGCGAGGTCGGCGCCGCCAGTTCCCTCGCCCCGAAGATCGGGCCCCTCGGTCTCTCCCCTAAGAAGATCGGAGAAGACATCGCCAAGGAGACCGCCAAGGACTGGAAGGGCCTCCGCGTCACCGTCAAGCTCACCGTCCAGAACCGTCAGGCCAAAGTCTCCGTCGTCCCCTCCGCCGCCGCCCTCGTCATCAAGGCCCTCAAGGAGCCCGAGCGCGACCGCAAGAAGACCAAGAACATCAAGCACAACGGCAACATCAGCCTCGATGACGTCATCGAGATTGCTAAGATCATGAAGAACAGGTCGATGGCTAAGGACTTGAGTGGGACTATCAAGGAGATCCTCGGGACCTGCGTCTCGGTGGGGTGTACTGTTGACGGGAAGGACCCTAAGGATTTGCAGCAGGAGATCACCGACGGTGACGTGGAGGTCCCTCTTGACTGAGTGCTCAGTCAGGCTTGGTTGTTCGTTTTTTCGATAACTTGTTTTTTAATTTATGTATTTTGCTTTGGATAATTTTGGTTTGTTAAGATGGTTTAAGTACCGGTTTCGAGGTAAATTAGATGAGCTTAAGGATTTTTGATGATGCCCAATTTGGATGCTTTGATAGAATAGTATGGGTTCTACGGGCTCTATATACCGCCTTGCTTTGGTGTACTGTTTGCTTTATGGTATGCACATGTATTTGCGGGTCTAATTTCTGTTTAATTTTCATTTTGTACTGATTGTGTGATTGAGAGGTGATATTGGTGAGAACTGATTGAATTGCTTTTGCTAGGGATTCTAGATGAGTTGAGGGGTTTCTGATGACCCAATGTTGACATGATGTGGATGCTGATGATTCTGGCATAAAAAATGGGGTAGTATGTTATTTAGGTAGAGGATGTGGTCTTGTTTGTGATTATACTTAATTACAGAAGTTGAATAATATATTTTCAATGATCATATACGTTCCCTATGTGACCTCTCATAGCTGAATAGTGATTCCACGTCCCTTAGGGTTCTCAGGTCTTTCCGCTCCCTGTCTTTTGCTTTTTGTAGGTGTCTTGCCTCATGAGAGGTGATGGAGAGGTTCTTTCCTGCTGTGTTGAATCCCAAGCATTTGTGTTTGGTGTATAAATTACTGATCAACTATTTCTATGTGCATAGTTCTTTCTGGTTATTACCGTTCATGAACCCTTGGCTTACCAGCTTTTGAACTTAAAAGAGTCTTTCTTGCAAAATGGTTTTGTGTACCTCCCCAGTACCTTTGTTTGTATTGTTGGTAGACCTCTTAAGCCGTCCCTTCATTTGTTGCCATGTGTAGATACGTTAGGGACAGAGTAGGATATGATGGTTTGTTTTGGCTGCAGTACTTTAGATCCTTGATATGTGTGTATTTACCATATTCTGTTTGTGGATAATATGCCATTCAGATTGATGATCTGGCCTCGTATTGTGTGCTAATGAATGAAATGCTTGCACTTATTATTTCTACCATTTGTTTTCCTGGTCTTTTGTGTACTCATTCCATTATTCTGAAATACACAGCAAATCATTCTAATGGTGTTTTCTCTAGTCATTGTGTTTTATGCTATGGTGAATCAGTTTGGCTTTGAAGTCACCTGCTTCCTTGTCTTTCTCCCTGTTACTCATTTTACTTGACCTCAAGGTGGCTGTGTTACTGCTTAACGCTCGGGTTTATAATTCAGTCAGTCGAGCTTACTCAAGTTAAGGGGATGTATTATTGATATGAATGTGTTGACAATGCATTACACATAATATTAGTCATCACCTAGGTAACTTTAGTTTCAACTGCCGAGTCCTGATATCTATAAACTCAAAAACATGAAACTCTCTTTCTGCTGAACCTCTAGAAATCCAGAGCAAGTATTAGCTCTAAGACTCTGCATTTGATTTTCTTCTGTATGTAGTCAGGAACAATGCATTTGATTTTCTTCTGTATGTAGTCAGGAACAATGCTGCGAAATGCCCAGTACCTCCCTAGGTGGAACAGCCAAAAAGTTGGACGGTAGATTGTTCTAGGGGCTCCCAACTTTCTTTTATGGGTCTCCCTTGGCCATAACACCAAGGCTTCAAACTGGCATACTGCACAGTGACGATTAAATTGTGGCGACCTGTATGTCTTTTGGTTCTGCACAGTGAGTAGGTTGTTCCAGGGGCACCAATTTTTTTAGTAGTTAGTTGTTTCCTGCAAGGTGTTCGAGTTGAGAGTTTTTAGTAGTAAAAATTCCAAATCTCATGACAGTTGATCTTGATAATTGTTCATCTTCATAAATTTGTTCGATACCAGATTTTAAAGTCTTTGTTCCTTCTTCCAAGTTCTCATGAACTTCATTGATCCTCATCTATCCGATTATTTAAGCCTAGTACATCAACAAATATATATGTTTGAGGTCCTGAACTCCCAACATGCATCTACTCTGCCCATAAACTCACAAGTCACAACCACACATCATCAGATGCTGGGGGAAGACTAGAAAAATGGATCTGCTGAATTTCCTAATATATTCATGAGAAATAGACAAGGAAGATCCATGAGGACAGAGGACAAAATGAAGGCCTATGCTAAGAATTTCTGCAACGTGTGTGCTCAATAATTTTATTCAATGCCATGTTTCTTGTTTAATTAACAATCGCAGTGCAAAGCCTCTTCAGCTAAAAGTTGACTCTTTAGCTTAAATTTTATTTTAATATTTTCTTACTCTTATAGATCTCCTCCTAAAAAGAAAGAGTAATAGATCTTCCTTGCCAATTAGCTTCCTGCATTTTTTGTTTGGTGTTTGTATTCTCGGGGCTAATATGGTTCATGAACTTTCCTCCTAAAATTGTATACAAATAATGTCACGATGTACAGTAATCCTTGTGTACAGTAGCAGTAGATAATTTACAATTTTTTTTCAGTATAATTTCACAAATTACAGATGTTGAACTCTAAGTCGTATAAAAGATTGAGTGACGAATTTGCCTCCGTCCAACCCTTTCAAAATTTCATTGCTTATATGTGTAGAGCAACTTGAATCAAACAAGTTGAGAGTTGAGACTCATAATGTGGGAGAACAAGTAGTCTCATGAACTAACACGATATGGAAATGGTAAATTCTTCCTATGGTACGTGACGTATGGCTAATTGGACAATTTGGTACCCAACGTTTCAAAGAAGACAGTTTGGTACTTGAAGTTAAGTTTTATGTGACACTTCTTTCTTAAATGTAAGGGGTAAAATTGACATTTATATATTATTTATAAAAAAAAATTAAAAAATATGAGTGTTATGCATCTAAGACTATTGGTTATCACCTTAATATTCATCATTTTCTTTTCTTATCTTTTGGGAGAAAATAATTATGATTTAATTTTTTGTCAAAAGAAAAAAAATATGAATGTAAACTTGTGAGTATTTACATTATCACGATTGAATTTCTTAAGTTATGTTTCCAACATAACTAAAAAACATTAAAAAATGCATGTTTTTAACTAAAAAAATTAAGAAAATGCAAGTTTTTTTAAAGTAAAATGAGAATTGGTCTACTAATTTCATTGATAATCCCTTTTATATAGGGTGAGTATTACAACGGAAATAGTAAATATATTTATGACAATAATGACTGATCGTTTCAGTAGTAAATATTGAATGCTAAGTACATAATTCTTTCTCGTCAGTTACATTGACGAAGGCACACAATGTGCTTTTCCTTTAACACTCCCCCTTGTGCCGAGTCAAAGATAAAATGGTGCATGAGCTGTTGCCTCATTAAAAACCCTGTCAAATAACAAAAACCCAATGAGAAAAAATAAAACTTTGGTCGAAGGAGAAAAAGAGCACAACGCACCTATTACATTTGAAAACAACATGTATGTGCTAGACTCCCCTTGATGTCTGCACCTCCCCATGATTTTTACATTAATCATGGGATACTCCCCGATTCTTTCATTTGATCAAGGGAGTTTCAATAACCTTAACATAGTTATGTATTTTCACATGTTTTTCAAGTATGACTTTGAGCAATGATTTATTAACTAAATCTTGCCACATCGTCCTTAGATCCAACTTTATTTACTTTGATATCGAGGATAAGGCTGTCTATGAACTGAACACATAAGTTCATAATAAACATCATGTTTATGCTAATCATGACCTTCTCGTAGTAAACAGTCAAAAACTCTATCAATAGTATAGATATGGACGAACCGTTAAGAGATTTGAAATTGATCTGCAATAACAGATTTTCACCTTTAATGCATTTTTCTTTACGCATAGTGTTTCTGCCTAAACCCGGGGGTCTTGGTAGATACTTGATGAATCCAACTCGATCTCCTGCAATCCTGCTTACTAAGGGGAATACCGGGCGGGCCGGCCTTCACCTCTCCGATGCCTAAGTTAGTATAGTTGGAATATATATAACCTGGGCACGTATGTAAGCCGGGAGGGAGACAAGTTACCTATTTATGGTGGTAGTCGAGGCCCATATATAGGTGGTTGAGGGTGAGGGCTGGCCTTGCCCTTCGATGTGGGACTGGTTCCCTTCTGTTTGGATATTCTGGTGCCCTCTTTGGCAGGCAGGCGCCCCTGGTCCCAGGACCCTTGGAGGCAGGATAGACCGCTGGGCCCCGAGGCCTGGTGCTGGTGCTCCGATCCTGAGTCCTGGGCCGGGCCCTGGTGTACTTGCCGCGGGTCTGTGGGCTTGCTGTAGCCCCTCTGCGGCTACTGTCAACAAGTCCCCCAAGTTCCCGGTCAAGTGCAATCTTGAATGGGGACTTATCTGTCTTGCTCTTGTCCCGCAGACCCGCGGGGTTACCAACCTACAGGTCCCCAGTCCCCCAAGTCCGCGTTAAAGATTGGGCGTGACCGAGGTGAGTACCTGTTACTGATGGCAAGAAATAATTTATAAGCATGTTGGGTAATGTAAAATAGGATTGTGCTCGAGTGTTAGAGCATGGAACGGGGTGGAAACCCGAAGAGTGTATGAGATGATGCCATGCGATAGATGGTGCATGGAATGATGATGATGAGGCGTTGAAATCCGCCATGCGAGAGATTAATGCATGGAATGATGGTGATGAGGCGTTGAAATCCGCCATGCAAGAGATTAATGCACGGAATTCTGATTGGGTCTGCTGCCCTTCGAAGCTCACTGGTCCCGAACTGGGCATCCTGCCAAATCAGAACGGAGCGGTGCAAACTGGGCCAGAACCGGTTGTTCTGCCAAACCAGAACGGAGCGGTGCAAACTGGGCCAGAACCGGTTGTTCTGCCAAACCAGAACGGAGCGGTGCAAACTGGGCCAGAACCGGTTGTTCTGCCAAACCAGAACGGAGCGGTGCCAACTGGGCCAGAACCGGGCGTTCTGCCAAACTAGAACGGAGCGGTGCCAACTGGGCCAGAACCGGTTGTTCTGCCAAACCAGAACGGAGCGGTGCCAACTGGGCCAGAACCGGGCGTTCTGCCAAACTAGAACGGAGCGGTGCCAACTGGGCCAGAACCGGTTGTTCTGCCAAACTAGAACGGAGCGGTGCAAACATTTGCTAGTTCTTCTCAGCTTTGTGTTTAAATAAGCGATGAGGTAGATGTGCAGGTTTGTTAGCCTGCGGGGAGACTTGTTCTGTGTTAGAGATACAATCTGCCCGGTGGGATGGTGTAGAGATAACGAGTCTCCCCCATGTGTTCCCAAAGGTATCGCAGTTCAGTGCGATGCAGGGTTTTTATCCTGCTGGACAGTATCGCGGTTCAATGCGACGCAGGGTTTTTATCCTGCTGGACAAGGGTACATGTGTTAGATGTAGACTCGCCCGGTTTGTAAAGCCCATGCGTTTGCCATGGGGGCGGACTCGATGGGTGACATGCCTATCGAAACGAGTCCCCCTGTGAAAAAGCCATGGGTCCGGATGTTTATGTTCCCGGAAAGTACTCTCAACCTGGTGGGATATGACGGAATCGATGAGGTGGGCCTCGCCCGGGCGTTCTGCCATATCGAAACGAGGTCGTTGGTGTAAATGCGGGGGAAGATGCCATGGAGCCGGTTGAATAATCATAACCGCGGACTACCATGGTACCGGGCGGGACTCGCGCGGGTAACATGCCATATCGGTGCGAGGTCCTGCTCAAACCCGGATAGATGCTCTTGAAGCGGTTGGATCAGCATAACTGGTGAGAGGTCTTCCTAAGCGGTTTGAATTGCAATGATGATGGCGTGCAACCGTGGAATCTGGGGAAGCGTAGGGGAGCGTGACTCCCTGGCTCCTGCTCCTACCTTCCTGTCGCCAGCGTGTGGGACAGGTGGCTGACATGCATTTAAGGAGGGAGTCCATCAGTCTCGTCAGTTATGATGGCGTGGGCAGTTTTACCAATGCTGGGACACGTGCCGTCAGGGGACGGTTTTGTGATGGAGGGCCTGGATTCGCAGGCGTTTGATTTGTTCTGATTGTGTTTTTTGGAGGGATTCCTAAATGCCTAGGGCACCGGTCTCCTCTATAAATAGGTCTCTTCTGCTCTTCTTTCTACCTTTGCTTTTTGTACGTTTTTAAGAGACCGAGAGAAAAAAAGGGGAGGTGGTCCGGCGAGAAGAAAACCCTAAGTTCCTTGCCCCAAGAGATCCGTTGTTTGAAGCGCTCCCAAGCCTCCTTTTACCATTGCTCGTTGCTTTCGCTGGGCGGATTGTCCTCGGCTGAGCATACTAATCGGTAAGTTGTGTTCTTTGCCCCGGTGTGTCTTGGTTTTTTGTTGATTTGTTGTTTTGCGGCGGGGGGGGGGGATCTGTGTCGCTGACTGGGTTGCTCAGCGGCAAACTTTTTTTGGGGGGGGAAGGCCGTTGAAGGTGGTGTTGTAGTCTGTTGCTGACGAGCGTTAGGGTTTTGCTTTTCTGCCCCTAGATTAAGATGTACACTTCGAGTTCGGAGGAGGCTTCTGAATCTGCCGCAAGAGGTCCTGTGGTGGATGATGTGGAGAGGATGCAGGACTGGCTCGATTCTGAAGCCCCGGAGCAAGAAGCCGCGGACCGCTCCGGGAGCGGTGCCTCGTCCACGTCCTCGGATTCCGGGTCAGATTCCTCGGAAGCTGAGATACCGCACGGGGTGCGAATGGCCGGTGCGCACGCTGAAAGCTACACGCTTGGCAGGGGAAGAACTGCCGTGGTGTGTGACGAACCGGAGGAGAGCCTGACTCCCGCGGAGATCGCTGTGTTTCGGGAAACGTGGGGTATTTCGGACGATATCTTTTTGCGTCCACTGAACCCTGGAGAGTCGGCCTGTAACCCGGAGGAGGGTTGGGTTGCCGTGCATCCGGACCAGTTCCGGCACGGGATGTCGCTACCGCTGCCTGACTTTGTGCAGTATATTCTGAGTGCCCTGCCAGCGTCGCCCGCGCAGCTGCCCGGTCTTCAATGGAGGCGGCTACTAAGCCTAGGCTGCCTATACGACTTGTCCGGAATGAGTATGCCTACGATCAATGAATTCCGGGCGCTGTATAGGTTGTCCTACTCGAGGAAAACGGGGTCCAAAGGCTGCTTATCCTTCAACTCCCGCAACAATCAAGCGGTTATCACCACTATGCCTTCATGGGTAGACAACAGCTGGAGAAAGAAGGTGGTGATGGCCGGCGGGGCTTGGCAGGTGAAGAGGAGGAGGTACCGGGTGCCTGGCGCCTTCCAGCCCATAGGCGACCAGTCGTTCCAGCTGTCCGAGTTGGAGCAGGAGAGGGTCTTGACTATTCTCGGCTGCTGGGACCACCTGGAGCGAAGTTCGTACAACTTCATCCGGCGAGAAGTGCTGGAACACTGTGGGCTTGGGCGGGATCCCGGTGGGTAACAAACCCTAGCGGTGGGACTTGTGCTAGGTTTTGCTCAACAATTTTAACGTTTCTCTTTGTCCTGCAGGTGCGTCAACCCGGGCGGTGATCAAGCCCGAAAACACTCTTTCGATGGACGGGGAAGATCTCCTGAAGCATCTTACGGAGAAAGGTGCGAGCGTGGCCCGGTCCTCGGTGGAAGCGGACGGGCGGGTTACGTTGCATGCGGAGCCCCAAGCCCGGGATCTGGACGAATCGTCCTACGTGCCGGAGCGAGTGAAGACCCATCACTCTGTGGCAGCAGCGGTGCCAGGGAAGGGCAAGAGCACCGGGGGACCGGTGCGGGTTCCTGGGGGAGAAAACAGGGTCCCCAACCGTGCGGCGAGCCTGGGTATCGCTGCTTTTGTTCCTCGTGCAAGCGCACGTGCCGCCGCTCCCGAAGGGCGGGGAGAGAAGCGGAAAGGGCCGGAGGGTCCGTCCCCTTTGCTGGTGACGCTAACTGGCGGATCATCTCGGGAGGTCCTGGCGAAGCGGGTCAGGACAACCAGCAGCGTAACATCCCATGCTGGGGAGGGAGCCGGAGCGGCCCGCCAGAGCAGTCCTGCGCCTGCGGAGGTGGGTATGGGAAGTCCGGACAATACTCTCGTTCGGCAGATGATGGCGGACCTGGCCAACTTCGGCCTGGACAGGCCCGGGGTTGAAGGCGTGCTGGCGGGTGGCAACCGGCCAAAATGCAAGGAATCCATCCTCCGGGTAAGTACCGCATGGTACCACCGTATTGCTTATATCCCGCCTTCTTTCTTTGCCACTTGACTGCCTTTACTGTCCTGCAGCTGCTCTACCACCTGTACCAGTCGGATGCAAGTGAGGAGCTCCCGGTGCTGAAGAGGCAGATAGCTGCGCTATCCAGGTCTCAGAAGCTTCTGGAGGTGGAGAAGTCCCGCTCGGATCGGGAGAAGGCCAGGGCGGAGGAGAGAGCCAAGAAGATGGAGGAAAAGGCCAGGAAGATGGAGGAGAGGGCCCGGGAGCTGGAGGAGCAGAACCGGAGCATGGAGAGGGAGCGGGAGCGGGCTGACGCTGAGAGGGCCGAGCTGGAGGCCAAGATAGACGAGCTCCAGGCGCGTGCCGCCGCTGCTGCTGCTGGCGGAGATGATCCGGGTCAGTTCGACCGGTTCGTTCTTCAATACGAGGAGAGCAATCGGTTCCTGGACTGCCTGGAGAAGGCCCGGGAGGAAGGCATCTCGGATGCCTACACGGAATGGGCGGCGAAGGGGTGGTTAAATACTTCCCTGATGCCTGGTACCTCTGCCGAAGGAAATGCTCCTGTGGAGCCGGTCATCCAGCAGCTGGCGGTGGAGAAGCAGTCAGGAGCAGAACATCGCTCGCACTTGGATTCTTTTACCAACAGTGCCGAACCTGCCGGAGCTGAGGTCGACGACGAAGCCACCGCTGGAGATGCGGCTCCATAGGATGTTTTTCTCGCTTTTGCTTGTAAAAGAAACTCTCCGGAGCGGTTTACTTTTTGGATACTTTAACTATGAATATATATATCTGAGCTTGCGGGGCCAGAGTTTTCAAAAGTAGTTTGCATATATTTGATCTTTACAATCGGTTGAACCGGCGATATGCCAAACTAGCCGCCTGGACCCAGCGGGTTTACCAGGCCGGGTTACCCTCCCGGTCGGGGCCTGCTCCTCTCTCCCCTACATATCTCTAGAGCTGGCCGCTGTCAATCAAGCCCTGCACTGCAGTCTTGAGGGCGAAGCACTGGTTCGTCCGATGAGTTGCCTCATCGTGGTACGAGCAGTACTTGCCTGTCTGCGCCGTCGTGAGCTTCCCCTTGGGGTACCTTCTCTGGGGCGGTGGGGCAATGACGTCCGCATTCTCCAACAGGATGTCCTCATATGATGCGGTGAGAGTGGAGAAGACTTCTTGATTAGCCGGGGGTGCTGGCATAATTGCCAGGGGGCGCTCTTGGTGGTACGGTGCAGGTTTGTTCTCGGTCCGAGGCTGGGGCCTGTCAGAGAAGGGTCTCTGCTGTCGCTGCGGCCAGGTCTTGCCGTTGTTGTTGTTGTTCCGGCCGGGTCGGCGACTCCCGTGCTCGGCTCGCTGGCCGGGTTTGCTCTCGTGACTGCGCGGGGGATCCTCTACCCGGGGATGGTCCAAAGACTGCTCATCCCGCTTCCTCTTCAGCAGGTGGTTCCCGTAGGTCTCATGATCAGCCTGGGCATGCCGGATGGCCATAGCCATCAACTCGTCGTAGCCCTGAGGGAGTTCTACCCTGACGGCGTAGGAAAACTTCCCTGCCCGAAGCCCCTGCTTGAATGCCATCTCGGCGATGCCTTTGTCCAAGTTCCGAACTCCGGCCGTGGCCGTCTGCCACCGGTTGACAAAGGTTCTCAATTCTTCCCCGGGGGCTTGGATGCAGTTGAAGAGGACGGTGGATGTCCGCGCTCCCTCGACTCGGAGGATGAAGCGGCCTACGAATCGGTCAGCCAGCTGTTCGAATGCCTCGATTGAATTCGCAGGAAGCTCGTAGAACCAACTGAGCGCTTCTCCGGACAGGGTCTCCTGGAAGATGTTGCAACAGATTGCATCGGAGTAACCCTTGGCGCAGGTCTGGGATCGGAAGCTGTCCAGATGCTGATACGGGCAACCGGACCCGGAATAGGTGAGCTTGAGGGACTTCTGGTTGCCAGATCTCCCCGACTCTATGACTCGGTGTGAAAAGGGGCCCATGCGCTCGTTGAACCGGGCGCCTTCCAATGGCCGGGCCGCTCTCCTCTCGTTTGCCTCCATCTGGGCCTTCAGATCCGACACGGTGCTGGCTAGCAGTTGCAGCGCCCGGGCGGTTGGAGTATCCACTTCACCCACGGACGAAGTGTGCGGCTGGTGGGAGGCGGGCGTGCTCTTCGGCAGGTCCTCGCCGGCTCGTGACTTCTCCCGCATAGGCTCGCTGGATCGGGCGCCCGAAGATTGTCCAGCCTCTAGCCGCCGGGGTTGGAATAGCAGGGGTGCGGCTTGTGCCTCGGCCATGGCAGCACTGCGCTGCTGCCCCCTCTCTAGGGCGGCTACCAGGGCGGTGTTTACTGCCTCTATCTCTTCGTATCGGGCCTGGGACTTGGCTCGGTCCCGGTCGTTCTCCTCTCTGAGACGACTAACTTCCGCGGCCATTGCCCGTACCTTTCCCGCCAAGCCGTCATGGTCGGGGCTGTACGTGGGGTCTTGATCCTGGCTCTCAGACT
The DNA here is from genome assembly GCA_963682095.1 of Potentilla sterilis. Taxonomy (NCBI): domain Eukaryota; kingdom Viridiplantae; phylum Streptophyta; class Magnoliopsida; order Rosales; family Rosaceae; genus Potentilla; species Potentilla sterilis. The sequence goes on along the minus strand of OY821755.1, from coordinate 45,221,991 downwards.
GATCACTCGGATCATCCGAGAACGTCAGGGATAGGCCACGAAGCACTGGGCTGCCTTCGTCCTCTATCGGGTCTTTCCCGTGCGAGTTCTCGTGGCGGGGCTCTGGATCACCAGAGGGCCCTCCACGGCTCCTTCCCAAATCGCTGCCCTGCTCGCCACGCATCTCCCGCGTGACGACAGGGGTGGAGGCGAGCGTTTGCACAGCTGCAATACGCCCTTCCTCAGTAGTTCCTTTCTCTTGACTCATTCCCACAATCTCAGCCAGCGGTGTTGCTTGCACGGCTTCTTGTTCAGAGTTCCCACAGACGGCGCCAATTGTTTCTGCCTAAACCCGGGGGTCTTGGTAGATACTTGATGAATCCAACTCGATCTCCTGCAATCCTGCTTACTAAGGGGAATACCGGGCGGGCCGGCCTTCACCTCTCCGATGCCTAAGTTAGTATAGTTGGAATATATATAACCTGGGCACGTATGTAAGCCGGGAGGGAGACAAGTTACCTATTTATGGTGGTAGTCGAGGCCCATATATAGGTGGTTGAGGGTGAGGGCTGGCCTTGCCCTTCGATGTGGGACTGGTTCCCTTCTGTTTGGATATTCTGGTGCCCTCTTTGGCAGGCAGGCGCCCCTGGTCCCAGGACCCTTGGAGGCAGGATAGACCGCTGGGCCCCGAGGCCTGGTGCTGGTGCTCCGATCCTGAGTCCTGGGCCGGGCCCTGGTGTACTTGCCGCGGGTCTGTGGGCTTGCTGTAGCCCCTCTGCGGCTACTGTCAACACATAGTTAGCTATGACATGGATAGTTTTCTTTCCATCACGTCGTCTTCTATGTAGGGATTGAATAAGCTCAAATCTTTCATATCTTTGAGTATTTGAAAGAACCATTTGAGTTGCGCGGGCGCAGAGCTAAACATAGCTTTACAAATTTTCATCGAATGAGAGGTCGAGTCTTACATATTGTGTTTAAGTACAATCATGCACCATTGCACTTGTATAAGGATTTCATTTCCCAACAATTCTTCATCATCTTCCTTTAGATGAAAAACGGACATATCGTTAGAGTAAAGACTTCGACTGATCATGGGAGTATATGTAGGCCTCACTTTATTCTTTAGAGTGCCTAAGCCGATTGATGGATGGTCACCATCATTACAGTCCTTGAGTTCCATTTCAAGACTGTGTATTCCTAATATCTTTTTCATTCTTAACTTATGATTTACAATACATAGATGCAGAAAATTGAATCATGTATATCATAAAATTCGAATTATCTCAATTCAATGAGAAAAAATACCAACGATTACATTTAGTCTTATCCAATTTAGAAATAGAGACTTTAAGACCAAAGGTCTAATTAATAAGATATAAGGCCTGATAGCCTTTACAAGGATATCTTCGAAATTTAAAAGTAGACTTAATCAAAGTCTATCTTAGATTGAGCTAGATCTTTTTTGCTCTTTTAATAGTTGCAATGATGAGATGTGTCATTGTCATCTTCTCCCATATGGTAAGCTTTTAGTTGTAAATTCATTTGCAAAGTTATTGTTGGATATTGAAGATACTTTTCCAAATCCTCGTGCTCGTATGATTCTTTATACTTCTTGTAAGTCGCAGCTAATAATTGTTTCTTACTAGTTTGCAATGTGCGTACCAATAGTTCGTTGATTTACAACAATGGCAGAGTGCTTCACTGCACATGACATGTCCCCTAGGTAATCTTTCAAATGGTGCACTGTTTCCACTTGCTTTTAGACGATTATAGAAATCTTTATGTTCATGACAATTGCCCTTTATATTAGGGATGTTGTTTTACTTTGCATAATTTTATTTTATTATTTGTTATTTTAAAAAATTTCTTTGTCTCAGACCTTACATCGTCATTTAAGGTATTTTAATTATTTCTCAGCTATTTACATAAAACAGTTTGGATAAATATACCATGCTCAAGCCGTAGTTACTCAATAGGGGAATTTGGTACTCAAGTTATTCAAAGTCCAATATTTCAAAATCAGACTGTGATGGTTCAACCATATGTAAAATAGAGAGGAAGAGAATGTATTAGTTTCGCGGTCTAAATGACATTCACACAACTAAAATAAACCAAGATACATTACCAATCCGATGCTTTGTGAAATTACATTATCACTATAAAATTTTTGATTGTAACAATTTCTTTTTAAGCTTACGAAATTTCATTTTCATTGCTTCGTAACAATAGTTACAAAGACAATTGTGTAAATTGATTTCCAAGAAATATAAATTGGATTCAAGACCAAGATTTGTAATGGTCACTTAATTTTTTGATGTTTTGTGAAAATATTTTATCACAATAGTAGGTTTGTCCATTTTTCTTTATATTACAATGTTCATGAAATTGCATTATCATGGCAATGCTCAAACTAAATAACATGTTAAATAAAATAATTATTTAACAGTAATAAAATGAACATATAATACTCTAAATTTACTATTTAAATAAATATTAATGCGATTTAATAAGAGCATTATATCATAGAATAATTTAAACGAGTTTTCGTATGATATAATTTAAACGAGATTTTTAACGAAAGCGGAGAAAATCTTACTGTCAGTTTGCCAAATAGACTGCGTGTGAAGCGATTGTTCGATTTCAATTTCATATTGATCATCGCATCGTAATTAATACGTCACATGTAAAAACAACAATATTCATATAATTAGTCACTTTAATCATATATATTTTCACATTTACCATATAATATTAAATAATTTCATATTTACCATTAAATTCGTAAAACAGTAAATAGGAATATGATTAGTAATTTTTGAAAATTGCCTTTGAACTTTTACTAAGAGTGGTAACTTATTTTTATTGCAGGTCGGGTCGGGTCGGGTCGGGTCAGGCAGATGGGTCGGATCCATTGATCCGGGTCTGCATCAACACTGGGTCGCTGCACAAGACAACAGCGGCGCTGGGCTGGGCAGGCTTCGTTGAGGTCGATCGCTTCGGCTCTGGACTGGGCAGGCGTCGTCGAGCTGAGGCCGGCGGCGGACCAAGCGAATCCGGGTTTGTCGAAGTGTCTATTTCCGGAGAATTCGACGTCGTCCTCTGGGATCAAGGCGTCTTATGGGGCTTTGCAGGAGTCGTGGTGGGGTTGAGACTACTGCAACTGGAAGAGAAGACGCCGAACGATCTGGCGAGGTCCGAATGATTGGACAAACGACGGCGGTTGGAGGTCGACGAATCCGGGTCGTCAGCGCTGGGGTTGGGTCCATGAATCCGGGTCACGCAATCGTCTTGCGTGTAGGGCATGGCATCGCAGGGTATCACAAGTGCCCTGAGCGCGCAGGCGATGGAGGAGACTTGCCGACTTCGGGGAGGCGTCGATATGAGATAGGAGGAGGATGCCCATATCAAATTTCTGGGTGCCCTGAGTATTTTCATTCTCTGCCGACAAAGATGTCGTCAGCAGAATGAGTTTCTGGAGGGGTTCTTTTCTTTCCCGACAAAAAGGTTGTCGGCAGAAGAGAATTTCTGGGAGTTTGCCTTCTTTGCTGGCAAACAGTTGCCGGCAGAAAAAATATTTAGGGTTTTTTTCTGTTTTTTTTTCTTGGCTACGTGCTGATAACGTGTTAAAGTAAAATGAGAATTTGCCTACTCATTTCATTGATAATCCCCTTTATATAGGGTGAGTATTACAACGAAAATATTAAATACATTTATGACAATAATGACTGATCGTTTCAGTAGTAAGTATTGAATGCTAACTACATAATTCTCTCTCGTCAGTTACATTGACGAAAACACACAATGTGTTTTTCCTTTAACAAGTTTTTATTTTATTTTTATAGATTATACTTAAATGTCAATTTTACCTCTTACATTTAACAAATAAGTCAACATAAGTATCGAAGTGTCACATAAAACTTAACTTCAGGTACCAAACTGTTCTCTTTGAAACGTTGGGTACCAAAGTGTCCAATTGACCATACTTCAGGTACCATAGGAAGAATCTACATATATGGAAATAACCTATTTGATGCCAAGACAACCAAGTATAAGCATATAGATATTTCACCAAAAAACCAATCGAATCGGGTTAACAATGCTCATGAAACACGAGCAGATCAAATACATGAAGCTTTCATGTTGTATATGGTTCTCGTTTTTTACTAGGGTATTGGGTAAAGCCCCATATTAACAACATTATTCAGGAGTGTGTGGTACTATCTTTGAATGCGGTCTCACCTAAAATAGTCCGTAATTTCTTCAAATTGTAGGAACCGGATTGCAAGCTCATGAACAAGAAGTTGAGCTATGCGATTGTTTTCATGAAAAGTGGTAAGAATTTCCATTCAAGCAATACTGTATCTTGTCAAATACAACGTGTATCGTTATCCATATTCATGAGCATAGATCAATCCTACCTTCTACTATCCTGAAGGTTTAATCTTTCTTATTAGCAGCCACATGATACATTGATACTATGTCAGCAAGATTTCCTCTTCCTTCCTAATCACATCTGTGAATGAGAATTTTGGAAGTTAAAAATGCCTTTCTCCTTAGATTTCTTTAGGAAGATGTGTATATGCTTCATCCCCTTGGTCTTGTCGATCCTGAACGGCCTACATATGTCTACAAACTGAAAGCTGATCAAGCTTTTTGAGAGAAAAGAAGAGATGATTATATTGATTCTCACTAACTGACTATTACAGTAACAGAAAGAGGTTATGTACTCAGTAAAGAGGCCACACACACAGACACGTGGCTAATCCTGACAGCTCATTATGAGCTAATACAGTCTGTTAGAAAGCTGATTAACAGAAGACTAACTAACTCTAACTAATTAATCCTAACACCCTCCCTCAGCTTGATGGGGGGTAACAAGCATCAAGTTGGAACACAGATGAATGTGCTGTGGAGAACAACCCTCCTCAGCTTGATGCTTGGATACAAGCTGCAAGCTGCAAGCTGCTACAAAGAAAACTAATGTTCCTTAACACCCTCCTCAGTTTGAAGATTGGAAACAAGATGCCAATACTTAATGAGATTATCAAAGAGGGCAGCAAATAAACTTGTTTTCAACCAGGAGAAATGAGTGGAAGTGAAGACCAGAACTCCATAGCTTGACATGCCTTTCTACAATTCATCATAGTTTTGTTCACAGTCGGAGGACCAATTGTTAGCAAGGCTTCAGAGAGTGCTTGTTCCAAAGGAGCTTGCGACTGAGAGGGCTGCTGCTGCCCACCCGTAACAGGTGGAGCCATCTCACCAGCTCTATCTGAGGTTTTGGGCTTTAACTTGTCAGAAACAATAAGAGCTGAAGCTTTCGGCGAAGGTGTTACTACAATGGAAGCACCAGACACAGAAGTAGAAGTAACAGTTGGTTGAACCGAAAAAGATCTTGAACTATTGCTTTCAGTTATAGCATTAGGCACTTCTGGCAAAGCTGATTTGAACTGCTCTTCCCTAGTATCGATATCAACAGCTAAACTCTGAACAGCTAAGGGAAAACCCATAGATGGAACTTTTCTAACATCATGCACACCTTGCCTTTCTCCAGTTTCAAGTGAGGGAAAACTTTTATCAAGAACAACATTCTGAATACCAACTCCAACCCCAGAAAGCATATTGTTGCCGTTGTTAAGACAACTGATGTCACATCTTCTTGAGTCAATAGCAACTTTTCGGGAAAAAAAATTGTTCTTATTCCTGGAAAATATAGACTGGGAAGGTCGCAAATGGTCCTTACTGGTATACAAATTACCAAGAGCTGGTAATGAAGATATAGTTGCGACTTGAGGTGTTGAATTGAAGGCAGCAGAAGGAACTAGCAAGCTTCCCCCATGTTGGGTAACTACATCCCCTTTTTTAGCAAAGCAACTATTTTCTTGACTGATAAGAGATGGCAGAAAATAAGATGGCAAACTGGCAGCAGAATGAAAGTCATTTTGCTGAGAAGTACCGTTATTGAATGCTGCAAAATTGTATGGAATTCCACCATCATATTTGGCACTTGTAATAGGAGTTGGTGCAGGAATAGACCCTCTAAAACTATCACCTTGTGTCATCATTTCAGTCCTGTACCTCTCAAAAATAGACTTCACAGTTTGATTAATCTCATCTTCAGCGATCAACAAAAGAGACCTTAATTCTCTCATTGAAACAGAGGAGCTCAGTGCTTTGATTCTTATTATAGCTTTAATGGTAGCAAATTCTGAGGGCGAACCATTAAGAACTGAGACTACTATATCTTCCTCATCCATATAAACTCCCATTATAACAAGCTGATCACATATTGACTTGACCCGAAGTAGGTACTCAATAGAGTCTGAGCCTTTTTGGATGTGGTATAAGGAGTTTGTGAGATTCATGATATTATACCGTGAATCATCAACATATTTCTCCTTAAGTCGACACCAAATTTCCCTAGAAGTCTTACTTCCAACAATGAAGGTCAGACCATCATTGGACAGAGTAGCAGCAAGGATAGACATAATTGCAGCATCAGTTTGCACCCAATTCATGTGCTCCTTTGATGCAACCCCATTTTCTTCCATATTCATGTGTTCTGGGGGACATTGGAATGATCCGTCGATATATTTCATCAGGCCACAACCCTTTAACAGTGTTTCTAGCAAAAACTTCCAATTGACATAGTTGGAACCATCTAAGCAAATTGGAATTAACTTGCAAAAATTGGACAGTAGACAATTGGTCAAATCGAAATTCACGATGATAGGCAACACAGACCAATATTCACCACTGACGAACCTCAAATTGCATCTGATGAATAAAATCAAGCTCTAACAACAGTTAGGAAGTAGAAGGTGCACCAGTAGCAGTACAAAGTGCCGTTTCTATATCTCAATCTTCTGATTTCTTTAACAAAAAACTGACACACAATAGGATAATTCTACTCATCAAGTTGAACATTAGGGAGAAACACTGTGGTTTGTGATGAAGAACGAGAGAAGGTTTGAGAGCTAGACATGGTTTGAAGCAGAAAAGGAGGCAAGAGCTAGATTTTGAATCAAGATTTGGATCGAGAATGAAGACGAAGGAAAGGATACAAGAATTAAACAGAGATATGAACTGAGATTGAAGATTAGTACAAATCTTCACAGATTTAGGATTTCAGATTTCATCAATTAAAGGATTTCAAGACTAATTATACAAATCGAGTATAACGAAGCTAATCAATCAACTATATAACGCATATCAGGTAGAATCATAGCCAAAATCACAGTCTAAATCAACTTGAGCATCAAGAAATAAGAACAACGCTTCAAATCAAAGAGCATTGAGAATCAAAGGCTTATCTGATAATGCTGAGCTGCAATCGAAGCAAGAGAGATGAAAATCTTGAAGATTTTAAGCAGTTTATGGCTCCAAAATCGAAACCAAGGCTTTGGATACCATGAAAGCTGATCAAGCTTTTTGAGAGAAAAGAAGAGATGATTATATTGATTCTCACTAACTGACTATTACAATAACAGAAAGAGGTTATGTACTCAGTAAAGAGGCCACACACACAGACACGTGGCTAATCCTGACAGCTCATTATGAGCTAATACAGTCTGTTAGAAAGCTGATTAACAGAAGACTAACTAACTCTAACTAATTAATCCTAACACAAACTGCACAAAGCTCTTTGCGTTCTCAAACCGACTCCTCGAGCTTGGCTTCATCGTAGCAGCTCTTTTCTCTTGCCTGCAGGATTTCCTAATAGTCAGGCTGATTCCTCTATGTTTATTTTTCAATATGGGCCTCACACTATCTATTTACTCCTTTATGTGGATGATATTATTGTTCCATGGAGTATTGACTCTCTTCTCTAGAGTTTTATTGATGCTCTTGGTTGTGGCTTTGATATCAAGGACCATAGTCGCATTCATTACTTTCTCAGATTACAGGTGAAGACCTTCTACTAATGAAGCACAACTTCCTTCATTGCCAACTTGTGAGCACACCATTTTCTTTGGTAGACATTCTCACAACCACTGATGGTGATCCTCTTGACAGTCCCACCACATTGTCTCGGGAACTTGTTGGCTCCCTGTAGTATCTCACCATTACTCGTCTGGACATCTCTTTTGTTGTCAATTATGCTGCTCAGTTCATGAGTCACCTGGTGTTCCTCACATGAATGTTGTAAAACGCATTCTTTGCTACATCAAAGGCTTGATCATGGTTTGTCTTTTCTTCCCCAACATCAACCAGTTCATCATATTCTGACGCTGGCTAGGCTGGCTACCCTGATTGACAGCGTTCCACATCTGGGCTACCTTGTTCAACTATCTTGGTTCCAATTTGATGTCTTGGTGCTCCAAAAAACAACCCACCATTGCTCGCTTAAGTAATGAATCCAAATATAACTCAGCAATAGTGTTTTTAATCTAGCGATTAATTATTGCACAAACCCAATCTCAATCCTCCAATTTGATCATTAACTATGCTCATCGAGAATACTAGTAATAGTTATGAACTTATGATTGAGTTTATGACTTGGTATATATTGGTAGAGTGAACTCAGTGAAGAAGCAAATTTGCCCGACCACCCTAATTTGCCCATCCCAATGCTTACTTCCTAAAATAATACTATACGTCATTTTTCTTAACTATGTCTTACCATTGTTGACAATATAAAATAAATTTTATTTTCTTTTAATTTAAACTCTAAATGACATTTAAAGTTAAATTTTATCTATTTTTTTTTTCAGATTATTTCATACACCGGCATTCTTCCTTGACCAAAGCCCCGACTCGGAGCCGAAGCAGAATCATAGCTGTTGCCATATGAACTGTACCCGATAGCTATAACCAACTACTTTGGTTGATTTGATATAATAGTAAAATCGGGTAAAAAAAAAGTAAGCACCTGTGTTATCACACACATAGCGACAATGAAGAAGATATATAAAGGGAGAATGATACAAACCCCATGTCAACAAGAGATAATAACAGCCGTCAATCTCAAGCTAGTCAAAAAAAGAGCAAAAGAAGTGATGAAGATAAGATCATTACTGCATTGGATAAGATGTTTGAAGAATCTGGAAAAAGAATGCAATTGGTGACTGAAGCCACAGTGAAAGGTAATGAAAATCGATCCGATATTGCTAAAGAACTTAAGAATATGAGACTTTCTGCTCTAGACCAAATTGAGGCATTGAAAATCATTTTGGAAAAACTCCAAAATATTTATGTGTTCATGTCCTTAGATGATGAAGTGAGAAAAGTATATGTTGAAAATCTGCTCGCTAGCATTGCTAGAGGTTCTACCTAACTTCCACCCTCTCCTTTGTTGCCTCATGCATGTTGGACAAGCCCTTTTTGCTAGATAAACTCTCATTTGGTACGGATTGACTTAGCATTCATGTTCTTATATAAACTTTATTAATTACCATGTGGAATGCTTATTGAGAGTTCATATCTCATTGTTGTATTAGTTGGTGGACTTGTCAATGTGTAAATACTATTTTTGGATTGTGGTGGCTTTATTTATGAGATTCTGCAGGTTCTGCATATTGTAATTGCTCTAATCTTATTTTGTATCATGTCGAAGATCTCGTGAAAGGTACAAATGGGTACCTTGACCCTGCATATAGAAGGTCTGGTTGCATTACATAAAAGATTGATGTCTACAGCTTTGGTGTCATTTTATTTGTTTTCTTGACTGGACGACATGCTATGAAACAAAGCCAAGCTGCAGAAATGTGGGAGTCCGTTGTGTCATATGTAGAGTCACATGCTTGTGATGACCAATTTCAAAGGATTGTGGATCCTAAAATACTTGAAGAGTTAGGAGGAGAAAATGAGCAAGCACAACAGCAGCAGTTGCATGATTTCCTAACACTTGCATTGTTATGCACTCAAGACAAAGGTGAAGCAAGGCCAGATATGATTGATGTGGCCAAGGAACTTGCACGAATTGAGAAGTCTATAATTCCTTGTTAGCTACTTCATCCCGACATGTGATCTTCGACAATGTGAAAATATTATGGGTTTTCCTCAAAAACAAAAACAAAAAACAAATATTTTGGGTCCAAAATTAATTTAGTCCAGTCCCAAGTAGAACCAAACATGGGATGTCACTTGTTGTCATTATTTTGCATTTTAGCCCCAAGTAGTACCATACATGAGTTATGTATTAGTTTAAAATAAGCCAAGCTAGATGAGTCCAGCTCTTCTTTAAGAATTAGTCCTACCTATCACAGTCCCATGAAACAAACACCCCCTTAATTTCTTACTTGATTCAGTTTATGATAAACCAAAGAGAGAATTAGGGGAAATTCCAATTATTAATTGGTTAATATATAAGAAGCGAGTCTTAATTACTTTAGCAACTTTACTCGAGATTCCCGACTATTTCCATTTCCAGGAAGGGTGAAGATTACATGAGAAAGAAACTTGGAGGAGATGAGATGAGCTCCAGAAGAACGGGTTGGTGACATGAGTAGCAGCACCATGGCCATGACTGCATGACAGACTAACTCAATAACACATATATTATTTTCTGTTTTACAGAACAACTATAATGTAAACAATACAACCTTCTACCAGATATTATAATTCACGACGGATGGATCATTTTTATTCTACCTACATGGTAAGTTATTTTTTCACTCATAAAGTTTACGAGACAAACGAGGTTTGACGACAACTTCAAGTGGAGTAGCTTTGACATTAGTGAGCCCAAAACTCTCGGTCATATCAACCGATGCATTATCAGATGGAGTCGCAACTTGAAATGCATGTAGGAAGCTGGCCAACGTAAATTGCACCATCTGAATGCCGAAAGCGAGTCCAGGACATGCTCTTCGTCCACTTCCAAACGGAATCAACTCAAAATGTTGACCCCTAACATCGACATCCTTATTGGTGGTAAGAAATCTCTCCGGCTTGAACCCTAATGGGTCGTCCGGCCACATTTTTGGGTCGGTTTGGATCTTCCATAGGTTTGTCATCAACCTTGTACCCTTTGAGACATAGTAGCCACCTATGGTGCAATTCTTGTTGAATTCATGTGGTCCTGATAAAGGTGCTGCCGGGTATAATCGGAGCGTCTCTTTCACTATGGCTTGGATATACACCAGTTTGCCCATATCCGACTCACTTACAAATCTCTCTCTTCCTATCTGGGAGTCTAGTTCATCTTGTGCTCTTTTCAAAGTGTGACGGTTGTTTAACAGTAATGCTATTGCCCATGACAAAGTGACCATGGTGGTATCGCTGCCTCCTGCTATCAGATTCTGAGAAAAACACAAAGTGGTTATATAGAAATGATGAGCATTTGAGCATATACAGTTGTACAGAAGGGTTACGAAGTAAGTACCAAGCTTGTGGCCTTGTTGATGGTATCTGCATCAAACCCGCCAAGCTCTGCACCTTCAAGTATCGAAATCATGGCGTCTATGAAGTCTTGCTCCCCTTTACTATTATGAGCCGCATCGCCTTCTTGTGCTCTCATTTGCTTATGCTCTTCCACCCATTTCCCAACAATGGCGTCCAAATCTTGTCCGGTTTTCTTCATGGCCTTCTCATGTCCACCTAAATCCAACCACCGGAGATGAGGAATCACATCGCCAACCAATACCAGCCCCACCAAGTTAAAAAACTCCCTCAGTGCCTTCTGGACTCGACGTGCTTCGTTCTTCTCTTCCTCGTCAGTGGCAACAGAGTAACGCTTTCCAGCCACCATTCTGAGAATCACGTTCAGAGTGAGGTCCCCGAACCATTGTTTTAATTCCACCAACACTTGATCACCGGCCGAGCCCTTGTTTTCATTTGTTAATCTACTGCGCCAACTTTTGTACATTTCTTTCAAGAAGGTACTCACCTCCGAGACTCGAATATGTTTGAGCAGGTCGAGCCGGCGGTTGGAAAGCAACTCTAAAGTGGTGATCTTACGCAGTTCTCGCCAGTATGGTCCAGCTGGTGCAAACCCAAACATGGCGTAATTATAGCCAATATGATCTACAACTGCCATTTTTGGGCGCGAGGACAAGCATGCGTCTTTGATCGTAAAACACTCTTTAGCCATCTCACTACTGCTCACCACCAGAGATTGCTGCAACCCAAGCCGGACGGTGAAAAGGGGTCCGTATTTGTCAGCCATGGCTCCCAAGGCTATGTGAAGAGGTTCGGTCGACCGTCCTAGCAAGGGAAGGTGACCAACTATGGGCCATGCACCCTTTGCTTCGGGAGCTGTTTTACCCTTGGAAGCTCTCCAACTCCTTAAGATCAAACAATAGGAAACGATTATTATTGCAAGCAATCCAACCGTGATAGGGTTCTTCATATAGGGAATGAGAAAATCCATTACAATTATATAGATTGCTTGCTCGCTAGCAGGGTGGAAAGATGAGCACCTTTGGTTTTGTGTCAACAACTTTGCCCCTTCACAGACGCACCTTTATAGCAGTAGCCAGATAAATTGAAGATAACCACTGAGTAGGACTGATTTCTCATTGATTGCGAAGTTGTTTTCATCATATAGTTAAACAATCGATCAATATAGTCTTTGAGACAAGTCGATCAAGATTTCCATTTGTTTGATCATATCTTGGAGACAAGTCAAGATTGTCGTATCTATGAGAAATGAAAAATGATGAGTTCATTTACCCATAACGCGAAAGAGAACAGTCTTGACTGATACGAGATGAAATCTGAGGATAAATATATTTGAGGTGGCTCGATGCATGTTCTTCTTGTTCCACGTACACACCACATGCCCACAAGTAACTACTTACTATCATTCACATTTATGTGCAAAGTTTGGATACGCATGGTGAATTGGTGATTGGAGCCACAGATGATAAACTATGATGTAGTTTAGTATATGCATCCTCCAAATTCAAACATGTATAGTAAAGGTCAAATAATCTATATACTGTGGAAGTGTGGAACAATGACAAATTTATGTTCCACATGCTTCCGTAGAGCTTCTTTGCAGTCGATTTGAAGATATATCACAAAGCAAATGAACTCATCCCGTACTGCATACTTCAGTGGGCTTTTATGATCATTAGTACGTCCAACTTACGTTGGTGCATATCCGCAACGCCCAATTTCAAAACTTCACTTAGTCAAGTTCTGTCCCTCATTGATTTGAATCCCTTATTCCATTTTCAATGAACTTTTTGATCAAATGGCTGCTCCGCTGTTTCTAGCTATCTATCTGATTTTGATCTACTTAGTTTGGCCGCCTGTGTTCATAGGCTCTGCCATTGTAGCAAACAGTATCGATCACATAGTAATTCTGTTGATAGAGATTAACTTAGCGTTTAATCTCAGTGAGAGGTCACTTTCTATGCATGTGTAGTATCAGTATTAGTCTTTTGGTAGAATGAATTACTCCAGTAGTGAAATAGATGACCTGAATAAGGATAAGTGAGCAAGATCCATTAATTTTACGTCTACTCGAGGAATCTTTGTCTTGGTCTTTCTTTGCTTACAGGCGCACATCCAGTTGGCTCCAATAACCATTGTAGTGAACATCTACAAAGACACGATGATACTCAAGATCCACAAACAGATCGATCACATACACCCTCTAGAATTTCGTAGTCCATATAATTACTCATATATATTAGTCTATACGATCACATACACCCTCTAGAAATCTGAACTTGTTGTTTCCGCTGCAAATCTGTCATGACCTGTCTTAATCTGATTTGTTCGACGTATTGAAAGAAGGTTTCGAGTCCGTCGAATTCTGTCATATTTTGATATGCCCCTTTGTCATCCAATCCTCTTTGTAATGGAACTCGCAATTTTTGGTGACCAACCTGAAGTTACCTGTGACCAATTGGCAACTCTTCAAAATGAGAGCTCCGGCTTTGGAGTGAAACTGGATGGCACAAACTATCCACTATGGCATAGACTAATGAAGCTGCATCTTGGAGGTGTGGGCATGTGGGAGTATGTCGCTGGTACTCTCCAACGACCTGAAGAAGTTGGCAAGGCACAAACTATGTGGGATGCTGCAAATTGTAGCACAATGACGCTTCTTCTAAAATCCATGACAAGACCAATCATGCTGTTATTTTCGAGCTATACGACGCCAAAGGCAATCTGGGATGCAGTCGTAACCACATACTATGATGGAAGTGATTTTGCAAGAGTTCATGATTTGACATGTCAAGCCTTTGCAACTACCCAAGCTGGTAAACCTCTTGCATACTATTATGCCAGTTTAAAGGCTATCTGGCAGGAGTTGGATGAAAGGGACCCCAACCCTATGGTGTGTGATCTGGATATTGCCACACACAACATGTCCCGAGACAAGATGCGAGTTCATATCTTCTTGAATGGATTGGATTCAAAATTTGCTACTGCTAAGGGAGAATTGTTGCGACAAGCCACACCACCAACCTTGGAACAAGCTTATGCTTATGTTCGCAAAGATGAGTCAAAAATCAGTCTAGTACAAAGGAGTTACATACCGAGGTCTCCAGCCTAACTGTCCAATCTAAACCTCAACACGATTGGAAAGCCAAGAACCAAACCAGTGAACTTCGGATTCAGCCTGCTCGTGGACCAGATCTCACTAAGGTACAATGCTTTTATTGCAAGGAATTTGGACACTACAAGACCTCGTGCCCTAAGAAAACAAATCAAGGAGCCACCTATGATAAGAGCCGTGGAGCCAAGGCTGCAATTCAGTTGGTTCAAGAACTTGATTTCTATGGAGTAGGCGGACAAGACCTCACTACAGGTATGTGTTCTCAGGAGAAACGAGGTAAAATTGGTATTGCATTAAAAATTTCTGACTTTACTGGTGGTGATACATGGATAATTGATTATGGTGCGTCTGACCATATGACATTTGATAAGTCTTTATTTTTGAGTTTGTCTCCATCTCCTATACCTGAAGTGTCTAATGCAAATGGGGTGTCCTTCCCGGTCCTAGGTATAGGGTCAATACAAGTTACTCCAACTATTGTGTTAAACAACGTCTTATTTGTTCCTGCTCTATCTCATCACTTATTGTCTGTTTCTGAATTGAATTAACAAAACAAATGCTCTGTAACCTTTTTTCCTATGTACGTTATCTTTTAGGACTTGTCAACTCAGGCGATAACAGGCAGGGGAGATCTGAGGGGGAGACTTTCACTTGGATTGCATGTACAGCGGGGAAGCTAGAGCACCATCACCAAACGTTGCCCTGACATTGAGTTCTGATCGAGTAAAAGAAATTTGGTTATGGCACCGTCGAATGGGTCATCCATCTTTTGGGGTCATGAAGAAGTTTATGCCATCTTTGTTTGTTGGAATAAAACAATCGAGTCTCCATTGTGAAACTTGTCTGTTTGCTAAGAGTCATAAGTCCAGTTATTCTCATAGTCTTTCTTCCAGTTCTGCAACTTTTGAATTGATTCATTCTGATGTATCCCCGCCTTCAAAGAATTTAACGTTGACGGGAATGAAGTATTTTGTTTTGTTTATTGATGACTTTACAAGATTAACTTGGGTTGTGTTATTGAAAAAGAGGGATGCTGTGTTTTCTGCCTTCACTGCTTTTCATAATCTCATCCGAACTCAATATGATGCTTGTGTGAAAATATTTAGATCTGACAATGGAGGGGAGTTTGTTAATCATTCTTTCCGCGACTATTTTCAGCAACATGGCATTATTCATGAAACTACTTGTCCTCAAACACCTGAACCAGAATGGAGTATCAGAGAGAAAGAATCGACACCTATTGGAAGTTGGAAGAGCTCTCTTACTCAATGCCAATTTACCCAAATATCTATGGGGTGAAGCTGTGTTGTGTGCCTCTCACCTCATCAATCGACTTCCATTTGCAGTTCTTCAGAATCGAGTTCCATTTGAGGTGTTGTCTGACCATGTTACCATTCCATCTCTCAATAAACTTCCTGCTCGTGTCTTTAGGTGTGTAGCCTATGTTCATCTCTACAAAAATCAGAGATCTAAGTTGGAGGCTCATTCCCTCAAGTGTGTGTTTTTTGGCTATGGATCCCATCAGAAAGGTTATAAGTGCTACCATCCTCCATCTCAACGGTTCTATGTCACCATGGATGTCACATTTAGTGAAGACATATGCTATTTTTCTCCTACAGTATCTCCAACTGAGGAGGAGCAAAATGTTTTTTTATGAAGATCCATTTGGAGAACTTGAAGATGGTGTCATGATATACAGAAACCCCACTGAAAATGATCCTCAACTTATCACCGGCCAGATCCCGCATCAGACAGCAGATACTTTGAAACCGCAAGAAGTGGTTCAATCTATTGACCCTATCAACGTTGAGGAATCTGTTACCAGTTCTTAAGGTATTCGACATGACGAGCAAGTGCTCGACATGTCGAAAGGAGGAGAATTGAATACTGATCAACTAGTTGAAGACATGCAAGACCAGTCTCTTCCCCTACATCAACGATCTCTCCTTACTTGTCATCATCTGAGGTGTGTAGTACTATTCCGTTGTCCTCCTCCATTGTTTCTGAACCTAGTAGAGTCTTGTCTGCTAGGTCAAATAGTGGTCATCCTCCTAAAAAATATGAGCCTCTCTTATCTGCTAAAGCCAAGTATCTTGTAGTCAATTATGTATCGACTCATAGACTGTCTGGACCTTATGTAGCCTTTGTGAATCAATTATCTGTAGTGTCTCTTCCTAGTAAAGTGCAGGATGCAATCAATGAGGAGAAGTGGGCCAAAGCAATGAAGGTCGAGATGGATGCTCTCATGAAGAATGGTACTTGGGATTTGGTTCCATTACTACCTGGAAAGAAGACTGTTGGTTGTAGATGGGTTTATACTGTGAAGCATAATGCAGATGACTCAGTTGACAATTATAAGGCGAGGTTGGTTGCAAAAGGATACACTCAGAAATATGGGGTGGATTATGATGAGACGTTTGCACTTGTGGCGAAAATCAATACCATTCGAGTCCTCATGTCCTTGGCAGTTAATTTGGATTGGCCCTTGCAGAAATTTGATGTGAAGTATGCATTTCTTCGTGGAGATTTGAATGAGGAAATTTACATGGATCTTCCTCCAGGATATAATACTTCTAGGGGTGAGAAGGTAGTGTACAGGTTAAAAAAATCGTTGTATGGATTGAAACAATCTCCAAGAGCTTGGTTTGGAAGATTTACGTCGTTCATGAAGAAGATTAAATACAGGCAGAGCAATTCAGATCATATTTTGTTCATAAAACATCAACAGGGTAAGCTTACTGCCTTGATCATTTATGTAGATGACATGGTAGTGACTGGAGATGACAATTGTGAAATTAGAAGATTGCAAGATCAATTGTCTTCTGAATTCGAGATGAAGGACCTTGGGAAATTGAAGTATTTCTTAGGAATTGAGGTGGCCAAGAATAAGAATTGTATCGTGTTGAGTCAAAGAAAATATGTTATGGATTTGTTAGCAGAGACTGGTATGCTTGATTGTAGACCAGTTGATACACCAATGGAACAGAACCATAAGAATATCCTGATCAAGCTCCTACAGACAAATCTCAATATCAGAGGTTAGTTGGAAGGTTAATTTACTTGTCACATACTAGATCTGACCTTGCTTATGCGGTTAGTGTGGTGAGCCAGTATATGCACAATCCGAGTGAAGATCACATGAGTGTTGTGGTAAGAATCTTGAAGTACTTGAAGTCTGCTCCTGGAATAGGCCTGGGGTTTCGAAAGCATGGACATTGAAGGACTAGTGGTTACACTGATACAGACTGGGCAGGGAATATCACTGACAGGCGTTCTACTTCGGGTTATTTTACGTTTGTTGGTGGAAATTTAGTTACTTGGAGAAGCAAGAAGCAAAATGTGGTGGCCCGTTCTAGTGCAGAAGCTGAGTACAGAGGTATGGCTCCAGGAGTCTGTGAGTTGTTGTGGTTGAGAAATTTATTAAAGAGTTTAGGTTTCAAGCAAGAACAGCCAATACCTCTTCACTGTGACAATACCGTTGCAGTTGAGATTGCACATAATCCTGTTCAGCATGATCGGACGAAGCATGTAGAGATTGATAGACACTTCATCAAGGAAAAGTTGGATGCTCGTATTATCTCCTTCCCGTTTGTTCCTTCGGAGGAGCAGTTAGCTGACGTGTTTATCAAGGCAGTTTCGTCCAAAACATTTAGTTACTCACTTGACAAGTTGGACATTCAAGACTTGTATGGGCCAACTTGAGGAGGAGTGTTAACGTGAGTCATATTCCTAGTATATTGGAAAATATATATTGTGTAATCAAACTAGGATTGTGTAAATCTTTTTGTATAATTAGTGTCCTTCTAGGATTACAACTACTCTTGTATATATACTCTGTGTTTAGGGTCTGTTCAATATATCAGAAAATTCTCAGACTTTTATATTCTGTTTGACTCTTATTACCGGCATCTGTTGGGAATGTTGGAAGTTATGTCTGCTGTCCTTCTCTTTTGTGCATCTATTCAAGACTGTGTGACGAATGTCTAGGAGTAACGGGTGCCAAGTTTAATCTGTTAGGTGCCGGGGTACTTGAAAAGATACCAGCTAGGTAATGTGCTGCTAAAACATTACTATGATTAAATATTACTTTGTCTAGGAGTAACGGGTGCTAAATTTATACCCGGTTATTTGTCAGTAAAAACATTATTATGATTATGATATAGCTTCTACGGTATGAATTGCAATGAGATTAGCTAGGCCTGTTTTCTTTTATCTCTTTCTATCTTTTAGGGCAATATTCTCTAACTATTCCTAATTTATCTTAAAGTCCGTAAACGTATCTAAAATAAATACGAAGATAAATGCCCAATGCTTATTCATATATATTTGAGTGCGTTAGATACGTGTACGTATTCAGACGAATCCAGCCTCTATTAATACAAGATACGTGTACGTATTCAGACGAATCCAGCCTCTATTAATACAAGAATCACTTCAATTATCACATATCAGTGCATCATACGGAAACCTAATAATCAAATCATGATAGAACAAACAATTTGCGCTAATAATGACCATCCGTTTACTCTAACAACTCTAAGGGCTGTCGTACTTTTCTTTTTCTTTCTTTCGGAAATAAAGTTCCGATTAAGAACAACATCAAGTTGCCGGAGTTATAAAACTTATATATATTATTACAATAGAGGAAAGAAACAACAATCTCATCCACCCCACTAGGATTAGGGCAGAGGAAAGATACAGCTAAAAGGGAAGCAAAAGAAAATTCAGACCAGCAAAGCAAGCGTGATTAGTGAAGCTAGCTAGCTAATTGTGTGACGATGAGATTAAACCTCAAGTTGTTTTGTCAAATCCTACTCGAGCACGAGTATATGGCAGACATATTTTCGGGACCAAACTTCCTGGGGTCACCATCGAATCATTAAGCAAGCACTTCGCATTACAATTTCATTGTTCAATTATCGACTTATTTTATACGAAGGAGGCACCGACCAGCGCCGTAGTCACTCTCAGCCAAACAAGGCCAAGAAAAGGAAAATTTGCCATTTGATTACATCACATGCTTTGATCTTGTTTAATTGGACAAGTGGTGCGTTCTTGGCCAATTAATCTGGGTCAAGAATACCATACTGTTGTAAATACTGGAAAATTGAAACGATATGTGGATGGAGACTGGACATTCTATTAAGGTATGGGCGGCTATGGTTGTCATTTATAGGCATTAGGGTTTAATCTTCTTACAGAAACAGGTTAATTACTTTGTTTTTTTTTTTTATCAGATACATCCAAAAGGGCATAACTTCGATCTATTTTGAAGTAGAGAGAATTTTGTTTATAACTCCAATTCATTGTTGAATTTGTCGTAAAATTTCTAATACACATGATCGTCGAAGGAGACATACACATGCATGCTTAAGGTGCAGTTTTTAAGGAAAAAAGACAAGTAAATCTGATGACTGAAACTAAAAGCACAGTTTTAAGTTGTTATGATTTCTATTTTTTAATTTTAATACACGTGATTGAAATACATTTGTACTTCACAATCTCTTCAATCTGCAATCTCTTAGATACGCAAGTATACTAGTAAATTATAATAATATATACTGATCAAATTTCAGAACAAGTTTCTAAATCTTCAACTAGATAAATAAGGGCTTGGTAGAAGCATCTACTTGTTAGTTATTATGTAAAATTGTTTGTTTTTAATACATTTTATGTATAAAAAAACTGCGTATTAGAGAAATTAGTCACATTCACATTATAATCATTTTACATTGGAATAACTAACCTGTTTTCTATAAATTCGCATAACGCTAATGATCTGATGCTAGAATCCAACATGCATTTGTAGTTATGCAAGTATTTTAGAAAAAGAAATCCATTGGCAATCTCATAATTGCAATGATGAATGAGACCAATGATACACAACTCACAGATTGATTTTAGTTGGAATATTCCAGATAAGTTCTTCTGTCAAACCATTATCGGCCAACGTATGACAATACGTTTAAGGGATATATAATAATATTCGTTACGTTACATAAAATAATTACACTTTTTTATATGTAGATGGAATTAATTAACTAAACCTTTTGGAGATAATGGTTATGCTTATAAGATTATTATTGTATACCAAAGGATAGACTTACTGCTTATAATATTTTGTAGGTGAGAAATTCTCCAACTCACTAGGGTTCCATTTTCTGTTCTGTTATTTATAATATCGCATTGCATTCTCTCCGTTTAACTTTGAGCCACATGCAGAGCTTCTTGTGGATCATTATGACCTCCGGACTCCGGCCCCGGATCGATGCTTTATCTACTGTGGCAAAAAAAATAACTTAAACGAAAGACTATGCTAATTCTTTTTGCGTATTTATACTTTTTTCATATTTGTTAGTGAAAATTATATTGCAAATAATTTTTTACCAATTACTCATTCGTAAAATTCTGTTAAGTACTTAACATTTATGCTCTTTAAAAAAGTCGAACTCACACTTGTATTAGAGACACAAAAGAGTACAAATTGAAATCTTGTGACGATGGAGTGTTCTCTAAAGTCTTCAAAAGAAAAGAAAAAGAGAAAATAAGTGTTCTCTAGAAAGAGTAGTATCACATGATTTGTGTATATAACAAGAAATGTGAATTCAAGTTTAAATTTTCTGTTTTAGAAGGGAAGGAAAAGTAACAATCATTGATGCGTAAAAGTTGTGGCCACCAAGCAAAGCAAAGCAAAGAACCAAAGGAAAATGTGTGGCATTAGACCGTTGCATCCTTGTTTTTAGGTATCTAGATGACCGTTTTACACTCTCTTATTATTCTACCTACTACTACATAGATTAATTTCCATTCAATTTCACTAAACCCTAGCTATTGCAACAACTCTTTGTATAGTTTAATTAGGTCTAGAATCCCTTTTTCTTATAGATCGATTAGTCCCAAAAATGATGAACAACGATGAGAAATTGAAGTAAAACAAAGACCCTATAGTTCTTTTAGGAGGAGCCGTTGGAAGACAAAGAGGGGCCCTTGCAAGCGAAACCAAGCTAATAATATGGATTAATTATGGGCGGCAAAAAAATATAATTATCTCTAATCATCTTCTTAATTATTGCTTAGCAAGCACTCTATGTGACCCCCCATAAATACACTATCACTCTTCTGCATCCTCACTCACAAACGCAACAACTTCTAGCTTCTTCCCCTTTGTTTATTCCCAACTACAGCCACTCAGAGCTAATTAAGGCCATGGCGAAAGACGTTGAGGGAGCCGAGCACGGTGAGTTTGCGGCAAAGGACTACCAGGACCCTCCTCCTACTCCTCTTTTCGACGCCGATGAGCTGACCAAATGGTCATTTTACAGAGCTCTCATCGCAGAGTTCATTGCCACGCTTTTGTTCCTTTACATCACCGTTTTGACTGTGATTGGGTACAAGAGCCAAAGCGCAACTGACCAGTGCGGCGGTGTTGGGATTCTCGGCATCGCATGGGCCTTCGGTGGCATGATCTTCGTCCTTGTTTACTGCACCGCCGGTATCTCCGGTAAGTCATCGTTAACTTCCTGTAACATTATTGCCAAAGTAGGTTTTATGCTTGAGCTGTGTTGACTGATGAAATAATTGTGACAATTGCAGGAGGACACATCAACCCAGCTGTGACTTTCGGGCTCTTCTTGGCACGCAAGGTGTCCCTCCCCAGGGCTGTGCTCTATATAGTAGCGCAGTGTCTGGGTGCTATCTGCGGTGTAGGGTTTGTCAAGGCCTTCCAGAGTCACTTGTACGTCGAGTACGGTGGTGGAGCTAATTCGTTGGCCGCTGGGTACAGCAAGGGCACCGGATTGGCAGCTGAGATCATCGGCACCTTTGTTCTTGTCTACACTGTCTTCTCTGCCACTGACCCCAAAAGAAATGCCAGAGACTCCCATGTTCCTGTAAGCACCTACCCAATAGTTCAACATTACGTTTTGGTTCAAAATTACTAACTTGGGTCCAGTTGAGGCAATTTGATGGTGAAGATTACTTGATCATTGATAATTAACTAACCATTTGTATATGTTTTTTGTTCTTGAATAAAGGTGTTGGCACCACTTCCCATTGGGTTTGCTGTTTTCATGGTTCACTTGGCCACCATCCCCATTACCGGCACTGGTATCAACCCAGCTAGAAGTTTTGGAGCTGCTGTCATCTACAACAAAGACAAGCCCTGGGATGACCATGTAAGTAAAATATGCTAGTTCCATATTCCAATTAATTGATTTTTTCTAATAAATATTTTGGGTTTCTAATTATGAATATTTTACCCTGTTTTCAGTGGATCTTCTGGCTTGGACCTTTCATTGGAGCTGCCATTGCTGCTTTCTACCACCAATTTGTTCTGAGAGCAGGAGCAATCAAGGCCCTAGGGTCTTTCAGGAGCAATGCTTAATTTCACTTGAACATGATCGATTTCCACCCATGCTTGATTTCAAAAGATGAAATGGCATGGTCTAAATTTCTAAGAGAATAATAGTAACAAATTGAGGATTCCAAGTATCTGTCCCTCTCTCATGGCTCAAGACTTGGATTGGAGGACCATGGAAAGTTGTAGATAAACATAGCTTTGTTGGTTAAGGGTGTATTTTGTGATCCCACTCTCTTTTCTTTCCTTGTGCTGTTGTTGTTTCTTCTGCATGTGTATCCTTATATTTAATTTAATTACTGTTACCACTTTTAAGTGAGTGTTTTGATGCCAGCAGATAAAGATAATGAAATGTGGGTTGTGTTGTCTGGTCTCAATCATCTTCTAGTGCTTCACTTCATGATCAATTAGTAGACTAATACATACTAACCACCCTGATCAGATAGATTAGGTTTAGGTATCCCATTAGGTTTATGTCAATATTACATTGGGTATCTCTTAAAAATAAAAGTTTCCCTCACATTGCTTTTCAAAATGGAGTCTTTGAGTAATTTTTTTTTTTGAAAAATACACTTTAACTTACCCTTTATTACTTTATAACCGGTGTGTTTGGATGAGAACATTATGAAATCCATGAGAATTTATAATTGATGACATCTTGAATTCCATCAATTTGAAATTCATCAATTGTAAATTCTATTGTTTGGTTATATTTATATGAAATTTGAAGTGTGTTATAGATTAAGAAATTTTTTAAAAAATTAATAAAAAATAAAATATAAAAAGTCTTATTTTAAAAAGATAATTGAACACTGCAAATGAATTTGTAAATGACACCTATTTTGTGAGGAATTTAAACAATGAATTCATTCGTTTTATTTTCCACTAATATTTTGAATTTCCTATTTGATAATGCCAAAGGACGAAATTGGCTTTTAGGAATTATGAAATCTTCACTTTCAATTAAATTCCTCTGAATTTTCCCTCATCCAAACACACTCTTAATTAACTAATTAAATGTAATAATTATTCTTGCAACATCAAACTTTTGGTTCCTATGCTTAGGTCTATTTGCTATTTAGTACCTGAATCCTGAATTTAAGAAAAGCTTCTTGTATTATATATGTTTCTTATCACATTAGAACTTTCACCTCCATTTGGTTTGTTGAGTGAAAAGAATCAATAGTAGATAAAATTATATTTTCATCTCAGTTAGTCATAAACGAGAATATTGTATACATGGATTAAGATACCGTAGACGACTCCATATAATTGAACAAGCACTAAAGATGAAAATAACAAGACTTTCCGGACACTCTATGAAGCCTTCTGGCTCATCTCTTTTAGATCAAAGCTTGAATTCAACCAAAAATTTCCTCTTTCTCTGTCTACACACACACAGAGTTCTTATCCAGAGCGAACATTCGCTATGAAATTAACGTACGAAGTTTCTTTTTTTGACACACTTTTCGGTCATATTTTCACATCTCCACTGTTCAGATGTTAGAACCTAATGTATAGATCATTCTTGCAAAATTTCATCTAATTTGGTTACCATTAAGATATTAAAATTATATTAAATGAATGCACAAACCGAATTTGTTCAACCTGAACTGTTTGTGTAAATCACCATAACGAAATGTCAAACGATTATTAAGTTGGATGGAGATGATCTATACATTAGGTTATAACATCTGAACGGTGGAGATGTGAAAATGTAGCTGAAAAGTGTGTTAAAAAAGGAACTTCACACGTTAATTTCATAACGAAGGTTCGCTCTAGATATGAACTATATATATATAATTGAGAGAGAGAGATATTGCATGTACATGGCTATTACGCCAATACTTGAATTGTAATATAAAATTAAAACCACAGCTTTGTTCGAGGCATTCTTATCCTTAATCTTTTATGAACTCTTATCCTTAATCATTTATATATATTAGTTCATAAAAATTAAGGGTGTTTGATGATGAAATAGTTAAACTAGTTGCATAGTATAATCGTTGTTGTGCATAGAGTGATAAACATGCACAATAATAATATAAGAGGTTGGCTTTTGTGGTGGTGGTTCATGGAGAGTGAGATGGATGATGATGCATTATGATCTGTCACAATTGTTGTTAAAGGGACATTACAATGTATGGGCGGGTTAGGAGTGGTGAGGTCAATAGAGATTGGAGGCTGTTTGCTTTTATAAAAGCTGGGATCGATCGATGTCCATGGAATATAGTTTTTTTTTTTTTTTTTCTGGTGATTAGTCGACCTTATCTTGTCCATATATTATGCTTTCTGGTCGTTTTCCAGGAATAAGTTGGTAAATGCTTTCGCTGCTTCATGATGCATATACAGGCTTAATGAATGGACATTTTGCTCTTGCACTGTGCTTGTGATGAGAGAGTAGTTTGCTAAAGAAAGCTCAAGAAAGCTCAGGAAAGCTCAAGAAAGCTATTCTAGAGTGTTCGGTTTGATTGTTTGAAGTGTGTTTATTCAATGGATAAGGATCCTGTATATCTGAGCTATTCTTGGGTCACTGAATAGTTAGAAGCTCTTTAATTAGGAGAAAGCTCCTGGCTTGAGAGGAAGCTACTAGTAGGGCAATCGCTTTCATCAAAGGAACTTTTTAAGAGCATAAATCTTAAAAGAAGAAGAAGCACTTGATACATAAATCTTCATCTCGCTAGCTTATATGCGGTTGATGATGATTTTAATCCTAAGCACTTTGGCGTCCAAGCTGTTTTTTAGAACTTTAAAGGGGGAGAAATTCATAGATCTGCCGCCGAGGGAAAGCACTCTATGAACTTTAAGTGCTTCAATTAGAAGTTTTAAATTAGCTTCAGATTGTTTTTCAGATTCCAGAATATTAAAATTGTTAGTATATGCCTTGAACTAGTCGTCTGGTGGCGCTGACAGAGGCGGGGATCTCGCTGCCCGGTCAGCGAGTCGGGGTCCAGGGGCGACGCGCCCTGGTTTTGGGGGTTCGGGGGCGCAACGTGACCCCCGAGGCCAACGATATCTGTTATGTTGGGCTAGGTTTTACTTTTGGGTTTAGTATATAAACATCCTAAACCTAATTGTATTATGTATTCTGTTTTCCTTAAGATAAATAAACTACTCTCCTTTGCCCGTGGACGTAGCCAACACATCGTTGGTGAACCACGTAATTCTGTGTTCTTTTCTTACATTCGTTACAACAAAAATTAATCAGATGGTTTTGGAAGATTATTCACAATTTCAGTGGAGATTTTGTATCTTGTATGTAGTGTATGTACTGCTAGCATGATGAGATTACTCATGTGCTGGACTGCTGGTGGTCCAGATATATACCCCTGTAGGAACCAAGAGTATTGATACACACACAGGTCTAGTGATCCAGACGAGTTCTACAATTTAGATCACATTGCATATATTTGGAAGATGAAATCATCTTCGATCATTGATGTTTTGTACTGTGTTCGATCGTTGATGCTTTGTGTTTTGTAAAAATGAATCTTCAAAGGTGAGCTAGGTCCATATTGATTTGAATCTAAGTAACTTGCTTATCCTAAATCCGGCAAAATCAACAACATTCTTCAAAGCAAATGTCTATAAATAAGGTCAGGGATTTAGTCGCTAGAGCTCCAAGATAATTCTGCAAGTGACTTCTCCGACATCCATATATCTTTAAGATGACACTAGCTTGGCATGTATGGTTGGAACTTGGAGGTGTCTAGCCTACCCTGGCCGGCCTGCAACCCAAATTCTTTTGCAATTGTTCAAGCTTGAAATATTAACCTGAAAGTAGGTAAATAAATGCATAAACAAACCGAAACTGAAGGTGAAAATGATTATTTTGGACCTGTCAATTGACCTTGTAAGTGTAAATGGCAAACTAGCTGCTTCGAATTCCTATCGATCATCGATCACATTCAAGCAACTCCTGTGATTTGCGGAAGGTGCATTATTGCCAAAACATGTGAAGCCTTCAAGGCCCAGTAACACGAAGCGCAACGATCTTGTGCATTTCTTAAGCGGATCACAGAGAAAGAGACTACAGTGTTACTGATCAAAGGCGAAAGAAGCAAGAGTTGGGATTTAACGAGAAAAGGGAGAACAGCTTTAAAGAGTGTCATGATTTTCATACACTGGAGTGGGGAAGAAGAGGTTGCATTTATTTTAAGTTTGGCATGCATGCGCCTAACCTAAGTCTGCAATAATGTCCGACGGGGACGGTGAAAGAAACAGACGCTAAGCCTGAGGCAACCCACTACAATCACACAAATCATGAACTATGTATGTCAATGTGTCCTTTGCTGCCCCTCCAAGCTAAGAAACCATGCATGCTTGCATCTTCCCATTACTCACTCTGAGTATACATTTTTCTATTCAATTCTTTAAAGAAAGATGTTATTGAGTACTAGAGAAGTTTAACCCCGTTAAATGATTTGTCCGTATGTATATTAATAAATAATCGTTAAGTTTAACTTATATCTGAACAAATGAAGTACGGTCACATCATTTGGTATGAACACAAAATTAAAAGAATAACGACACACTATAAAATTATTATTATATGAAAACACTCCGTGAAGCACCATCTATGCGTGTTTGCAATGCATTGTACTTGTAGTGCATTGTAATACAACTTTAAATGATGATTATATGCTTGTTAATAATCTTTGATAATTGATGAACAAATAGAGGAATGAAGAAGATGACAGATCAAATTCCTAGTCCCTACTCATGTGTAAGGCACTCAAGTAGATGAAACATATGATTTAGAGAAAAGTATAGTGAACATAATAAGCTTGCATGCCAACAAAATTTATTAACAACCATACTCTGCAAAACATTTGCCTTCATTATAATTTGGTCCAAATTTTCATCTAAATGGACCATTGAATAGGAGAAAGTGGAATTCCCCTCCAGTAGCTAGTTTGCAAATTAACCAGTAATCAAGATTTTAATAAATTGAAGTTGCTAAGGGTATTTGGTGGTGTTTGCAGATTCCCATCATTCTGTTCCCTCCTCCTGAACCTCTTTTTCATCACCAAAATTCTTGTCCAAGCAACAACCACTTCCCACAACCTTATAAAAGCCATACTAACGCACCCAAAAGTTTTCTACTACTACAACATTAGCTTCGAAGGCATTCAAACGTTAGAAAGTGAGAATGACTTCCACTCTTCCATTCCTTCTCTTGTTCTCTTCTCTAACCCTTCTCTCCATAGCTAGTGCTCAGGAGAGAGCTCCTCATGGACTAGCCAGAGAGAACCCAATGGCATTTTCGCCGACAGCGTATGATTTCTTTCATCCAAATGCCAGAAATCCGGTTGCTAAAGATCCTTGTGTTGCTTCCAATTGCTCGCCATTTCCCATTGCAGCCCATGTCGAAGCGACTGAAGGTCATGCGAGTAGATTTTCTGGATCAGATAACGGGAAGACAAGGGTTGGAGCTGGTGGCATTGTCGGCATTGTGTTCGGTTTAGGATTTGTGGTGTTTCTGGCGATGGGCGTTTACTATGTGATGGTCGCACGGAGAACAAAAATGACCCACGCTAATACTGTTAAACCTGATGTATGAGGCTTCATGGCTTGGGGATACTACCACCCCCTCAATGATGTTTGTTTCATTGTAGCCAAACTAAATTATGTAGTGTGTATCTATAATCCATTATGTAGTTGCATGGTATTTATGAGTGTGACTAATGATTTACAAGCAATTAAGCTCAGATTTCAGCATAAGAATATGATTTACCAATGTAATCTCAGTAACATCCCTTTTGAAGGAAAGAAAGAATATTCATTCAAAGTTTCAAACAATTTCAGAAAGTATACAATAGGGAAATATGAGACCTAATCCCATAGTGGTTATAAACACCATAAAACCTAATCCCAAAGTGGGTATAAACACCATAGGACCTAATCCCATAGTGGTTATAAACTTATAAAGACCATAAGACATAATCTCTAAGTGGTTACAACTAGCTAAGTCGTGTGACCTAAACTCTCACCAACTAATCGTCTCTTTCCACAAACTATTGATCGATAATTTTGGCCTGAGTCTATAATCATATCAGTATACATCTTGGTATCTTACTAGAAATGAATGAAGTTCAGAACAAACCCTCATTGAACCAAGCTACTGACACCAGACACCATTTGGATGAATAAGTTCGAAGCAAACCAAAGGTACTTTTGAACTGGCATCTAAAATTGAATTCTCCTTTCTCAAATGAAGTAAACGAAAGGTACCATAAACAGCTGAAAGGAATGTGAGAATTCATTTGAAGGTATAGCATATAGCAATAAAAATTACATCAGAGGACAAAGCTGAGTTGCAAGTCTTGCAATCATGTCCCACATGGGGAATTCATAGCAGTAAACAAACAATTACATCTTCAGGTATGGAGTGATCATAAATAGATTGAAATGTATGCCAATTTGAGCTGAAACCATTCTGGGTCCCAAGTACTACATGCTTTTCATATTTGACCAAGATATTTTATCATGTAAGAGAAAGACGGGCATATTCATTGAGGTAAAATCGAAAACAAGAAACAAGGTTGCTGGCAATATGATTATGTCTTTCGGTCAGGCCAAAGAGCAAGCCGTTTTGATTTCTCAAATATGTAAAAAAATACAATTAGTAGGCAAATTATGAAGGTAACAGAATCAGACTTCCATACTTTGTAGACATGTTGATTTACTCAATTAGTTCTACCATCCGGATGAACTAACGGAGTCGATCGCTTTTTGAAATGTCTGGTCCACAGCTTTGTTCCAGAGGTGTGCAAGCTCTGAGCGAGTTTTCCTTCCAAATATGGTCTCTCTCATCTGTAAAATTTTTAAAGAAATACATATTTAGTAAGCACTGAATAGCCAAGTGCCCAGTAACTATTTCTACATTCGTCACTCATGCTTGATTAGTAAGTTCAGTAAAGTTCACCGCTACTTGTTTAATATGAGATTATCCGGTAAAAGAGCCAAATAAGTAAAGTTCACAGAAATCCATAATATGAAGGCATAAATCCCAAATTCACAAGCTCAGTTAAAAGTTCCTGAATATATTAGTTCCGGGATATATAAAACTTCAAATGCTGTCTCTTCATGTATTAAGATTTGACTTGAGGTTAGGTATTGTACTTCAAATAAAAATATATATCTAAATTTAAGTTCTCATTTCTGTCTAACCACAATTTTTTCTGGAATAAATAGGCCAGCTTCTTGAAAAAGCACTCTTTCTTCCTTAGCCATAATTGTTAAACTAAAATTTCTTACGAAGACTGGAATATCCATATCAGCAACCATTGCCAGACCCTTAATTCTGATAAACTGGTGTATGTAGAAATTTGTTCATGTGCAACACAATGAGAAAATCAGAGCACATTGTATGAAAGTGAACAACTGTTCCAAAGTTCCAGCCAAAATGTGTTAAACTATTCTACTCTTGATACGTCCTGATGGGATTAATGCTCAATAGAACTACCCTACCCTGGAGCATTATATTTACAACAGAATGCCGGTTTTTTATGGTATAGTGATCATTATTGACCTTATTCCTAGCAGCAAAATTTAACAATCTTCAGATAAGTTTCCGGACAAATCAAAGACAGTCAAAATGAAGAATACCGATTGTTTTCTTTTGCATTTTCCATACATAATGAACATTTAGTCAATTGTAACAACCAGATTCCAGTGGAAAGAATCATGAGGCCTTCATCTTACACTGACACTATATTAGTTAGAAAAACCAAAAGCTTTTTCTAAATTCTGATCACACAAAATTATCTTGTCAATTGGGTAAAAAGTTCAAATCTTAATTATGAACAATTTTAATCCTATTTCTAACACAACCCAAAAATGAAACGATATAGTATAAAGCTAAAGCTAGGGTTTCAATGACCACCAAAACGGTGCGTAGCGCATCAAAATGAATTAAACTTCTGGGTGATTACCTGAGATTGGGAAACGAGTTGAGGTTTGGTGCCGGAAATGGAGTTGTAGATGCTTCGTCGTTGCTCAAAGACCACGATGCCGGTGAATATGGTACCAAGTGCGGCGCCCAATAGACGCTCCTGCATCATCAAATTAAGTTCATACAATTTGAGTTTTAGGGAAGAAGGAACCAAATTGAAGAATGAGTTTGGGTTTTGTTACCTGAGTAAGAACACTGATCATGGCTGTTGGATTTTCTCCCAAATGCTCCGCAGGAGTGTCGTCGCAGCTACAAAGAGGACCCTACTTGGGCTTGGCTACTAATGGACCATGCTCAGCATAATCTTATCTCCTTTTGGTCTGATCTGAGGTGTAAGTTTAAGGACAAAATTCAGTTTAGTACTCTCAATTTTTAAGTAAAAATAAAATTATACCATTTTTTTGAAAAAAAAAATTAGAATGACCTATAAACTTTCAAATATGATCTCCCGGGTCTAAAATTTCAAGTGACCTCGAAATAAGACTTAAGTTGCTGACTTGGAACTGACAACAATGACACATACTCCAATATTGAAACCTTCATAGAGGGTAAAATGGACAATTTGCATATTAAACTTTCTAAATTTGAAATAAAACCTAATTAACATACTCATAATAAAAGGTTAGTTTGATGCAAAATGTAGTTGACAATAGCCGCAGAGGGGCTACAGCAGGCCCACAGACCCGCAGCAAGTGCACCAGGGCCCGGTCCGAGGCCCAGGACCGAACCACCAGCACCCGGCCTCGGGGTCCAGCAGTCTATCCGGCTGCCAGGGACCCTGGGACCGGGGGCGCCAGCCTGCCAAAGAGGTCACCAGAACTACCATTCGAAGGGAACCAATCCCACATCGAAGGGTGAGGCCAGCCCTCACCCCCAGCCACCTATATAAGGGCCCCAGCTACCCTCATTAATAGGTAACTTATCTCTCTCACCGCTTACACACGTGCTCAAGTTATATATTCCAACTATACTGACTTAGGCATCGGAGAGGAGAAGACCGGCCCGCCCGGTATTCCCCTTAGTAAGCAGGTTTGCAGGAGATCAAGTTGGATTCATCTGTATCTACCAGGCCCCAGGGTTTGTGCAGAAACAATTGGCGCCGTTTGTGGGAATCTTGGACAAGAAACCGTGTAAGCATCACCCATGGCCGAGAGTTCGGAAGTAAGCCGAGAGAGAGGTACCACCGAGGACGGACGTGTTGCATTAGTGTGAACGCTCACCTCCACCCCGGTCGTCACGCGGGAGCCGCATGGCGCCCAGGGCAACGGTCAGGAAGGAGGAAGCTGTGGTAGGCCGTCCGGCATGCCGGGACCGGGACACCACGACAGCTCGCGCGGGAAAGGCCCGGCAGAGGATGAAGACAGTTCAGTGCTCCGGGGCTTCTCCTTGACGTTCTCGGATGAGCCGAGCGACCGATCTGAGAGCCCGCTCTGTGATAGCGACCGAGACGCTACGTACAGCCCCGACCAGAGCGGTATGGCGGGAAAGATACGGGCAATGGCCGCAGAGGTCAATCGTCTAAGAGAGGAGGGCGACAGGGACAGAGCCAAGTCCAACGCTCGGTAAGAAGAGATGAAATCAGTGAATGCTGCCCTGGTAGCCGCCCTAGAGAGAGGACAACAGCGTAATGACGCTATGGTCAAGGCGCAAGCGGCAACCACGCCAGTCCAACCTCAGCAGTACGAGGCAGGGCAGTCATCGGGCGGTCGGCCCGGTGGTACCGTGCGAGAGCAGTCACCGGGCGGTGTAGGTCCGCCGAAGAGCACGCCAACCTCCAGCCAACTCCGCACTTCATTTGTGGATGAAGTTGAGACCCCGACCACATGGGCATTGCAGATGTTAGCCGACACTGTGTCAGACTTGAAGGCCCAAATGGAGGCCAACGAGAGAAGAGCCGCGCGGCCGACGGAGGGCGCCCGGTTTAATGATCGTATGGGCCCATTAAACCGGGTCATAGAGTCATAGAGTCGGGAAGGTCTGGCAACCAGAAGTCCCTCAAGCTCACCTATTCAGGGTCCGGCTGCCCGTACCAGCATCTGGACAGTTTCCGGTCCCAGACCTGCGCCAAGGGTTACTCTGATGCAGTATGCTGCAACATCTTCCAGGAAACTCTGTCTGGAGAAGCGCTCAGCTGGTTTTATGAGCTTCCGGCGAACTCGATCGAGGCTTTCGAACAGTTAGCCGACCGGTATGTAGGCCGCTTCATCCTCCGGGTCGAGGGAGCCCGGACGTCGACCATCCTCTTCAACTGTATGCAGGCACTCGGAGAGGAACTGATGACCTTTGTCAACCGATGGCAGATAGCCACTGCCGGGGTCCGGAACCTAGACAAGGGCATCGCCGAGATGGCGTTCAAGCAAGGGCTTCGGCCAGAGAAGTTTTCCTACGCCGTCCTGGTAGAACTCCCGCAGGGGTATGATGAGTTGATGGCAATGGCCATCCGGCATGCTCAGGCCGATCACGAGACATATGGGCACCACCTGCTGAAGAGGAAGCGGGATGAGCAGTAGGAAGACCATCCCCGGGAAGAGAACCCCCCGCCCAGTCAAGAGGACAAACCCAGTCAGCGGACCGAGAACCGCGCCGCCCGGCCGAGCCGGCCCAATAGAAACTGGCCACAAAGGCAGCAGAGGCCTTATCCTGACAAGCCTCAGAGCGAGCATAAGCCGACATCTTACCGCCAAGAACGCCCCCTGGCAATCATGCCAGCACCACCGGCCGGTCAAGAAGTCTTCACCGCTCTCACCACTTCCTACAAGGATATTTTACTTGAGAACGGGAGCGTCATCCCCCCACCGCCCAAGAGAAGGTACCTGAAGGGGAAACTTACAACGGCGCAGACGGGCAAGTACTGCTCCTATCATGATGAGGCTACTTATCGGACGAGTCAGTGCTGTGCTCTCAAGACAGCAGTGCAGAGTTTGATTAATAACGGCCAGCTCCAGCGGTACGTAGGGGAAAGGAGAGCAGATCCCGACCGGGAGCGAGACCAGGCCTGGTAAGCTCGCCCAAGCCTCCGGTTAGTTTGGCATACATCCGGTTCTACCGTTGTAAAAAATGTCACAAATATATGCAAACTACTTTTGAGAAAATTCTACCGGCTCCGCCAGTTCAAGTATATTCATAATCAAGCAAGTATACAAGCAGTAACCGTTCCGGAAAGATTACAAGGAGAAGAGCAAGGAAAATCCTAAGGAGCCACGACTCCACCCTCAGCAGGCAATCCGCCAGCCTCTCCTGCGGTACCCTCGTCATCGACCTCAGTTCCGGCACCGACTCTGGCTCAGGGAGACTTGGTACCGTTGGTAAAAGAATCCAAGTCCGAGCGAGTCACTTCTTCCGGCTGCCCCTCCACCGCCTGCTGATGGATGTCCGACTGCTCATGGATGTCTCCTTCAGCAGCGGCGTCCGGCATCAGGGAAGTGTCTAACCACCCCTTCCCTGCCCATTCCGTGTACGCATCCGAGATGCCCTCTTCCCTGGCCTTCTCCAGGAACTCCAGGAACTCGTCGCTCTCATGGTATCGAAGAACGAACCGCTCATATTGTCCTGCGCCCTCTTCCCCTGCAGCAGCAGCGGCAGCCGCGCGCAGAGCGGTGGCTCCCACCTGGAGCTCATCTACCTTGGCTTCCAGCTCGGCCCTCTCAGCTTCGGCCCGCTCCTTCTCCTTCTCCAGGCTCCGGTTATGCTCCTCCAGCTTCTTGGCCCTCTCCTCCAATATGGCCCTCTCCCGCTCCACCCGGGACTTCTCCACCTCCAGGCGTTCCCGGGACTCTGTTAAAGTAGCTATCTGCCTCTTCAGCTCCGGCAACTCCTTGTTCTGGTCCGGTTGGTACAGACTGTACAGCAACTGCACAACAACAGAAACAGTTAGTCAAGCAGCAACAGAAAACAAACTACAAGCGGCGTAGTGGCACCGATTAGGGCTTACCCGGAGGACGGATTCCTTGCATTTTGGGCGGCTCCTACCCGCCAAGACTCCGGTGACCCCGGGCCTGTCCAGACCGAGGCCAGCCAGGTCCGCCGCCACCTGCTGGACGAATGCACTGTCCGGACTTCCCCTTGGTGCCTCCGCAGGTGCGGGGCTACTCTGCCGGGCAGCGGCAGCCTTCTCCCCAGCGGAGTTAGGTTGTGCACCGCTGGTAACCCTGAACCTTTTGGCCAGGTTCTCCCGTGACGACCCGCCGGTAAGCGTCACCAGCGTGGAGGGAGGAATGTCCACGCCCCTCCGTTTCTCTCCCCGGCCTTCCGGAGAAGAAGATCGTGCGCCTACCCGGGCGGCACGGGTCACCAGCGGCACAGACACCGGGCGGTTGGGGATCCTGCTCACCCCACCGGGAACCCTCACTGGCCCCCCGGTAGTCTTGCCCTTTCCGGGCACCGCTTTGGGCGCAGCAGGATGGCTCTTCACCCGCTTCAGGATGTAGGCGCCGTCATCAACATCCATGGCCCTCGGTTCCAGATGAGTCGTGAGCCGGCCGGACTCCTCGTCCACCGAGGTCCGCGAGACGGTCTCGCCTTTCTCCTTCAGTTTGTTAAAGAGGTCTTCTCCGTCCATCGAGAGAGTGGTTTCGGGCTTGATGACCGCCCGGGAAGATGCACCTGCAAGAAAAGCGAACAGTTAGTATTTTGCAAGAGCTAGCAAAAGTATCACCGCTAAGGCTTGCTACGCACCGGGATCCCGCTCGAGTTGGCAGTATTCCAACACCTCCCGGCGGATGAAGTTATAAGAACTCCGTTCCAGATCGTCCCAACATCCGAGTATGGTCGAGATCCTCTCGTGCTCCAGATCGGATAGCTCGAACGACTGGTCGCCAATGGGTTGGAAGGCGCCAGGAACCTGGTACATCTTCCTCCTCGCCTGCCACCTCCCGCCCACCATCACCACCTTCTTTCTCCAGTTGTTGTCTACCCATGTAGGCATATTGGTGATGATCGGTTGATGGTTCCGGGCGTTGAAGGACAGGCAACCCCGGGACCCTTGCTTCCTTGAGTATGACAACCTATACAAGGCCCGGAATTCGTTTACAGTTGGCATACTCATTCCGGACAGCTCATATAGGCAGCCGAGGCTCAGTAGTCGCCTCCACTGGAGCTCAGGAAGCTGCGCGGGCGACACTTGTAGCGCACTGAGCATATACTGCACGAAATCTGGCAGCGGGAGCGAGAATCCATGACGAAACTGATCCTGATGCACGGCAACCCAACCTGCCTCCGGGTTGCAGGCTGACTCTCTAGGATTCAGGGGCCGCAGAAGAACCTCATCCGGGATACTCTACGATTCCCGAAGCGCAGTTATCTCTCCAGGGGTCATGCTACCCTCCGGTTCATCGCACACCACGGCATCCTTCCCTCTGCCAATGGTGTAGCTCACGGCCGGAGCACCCGCAAGGCGCACCCCATGCGGTATTTCAGTCTCCGAGGATTCAGCCCCGGAAGACGAAGACAAAGACGGAGACGAAGCCCTGCTCCCGGAGCAGTCAGCGACTTCGGTCTCCGGGGATTCTGAACCGAGCCAGTCCTCCAGCCTCTCCGCATCATCCACGATGGGACCCCTGGCAGCCGATTCGGAAGCCCGGTCAGAACTTGAAGAAGACATCTTAACCTAGGGGAAGAAAACAAAACCCTAGCGCTCGTCAGCAACGGGCTACAACAGCGCCTTCTACGGCCTCTCCCCAAGTTTGCCACAGAGCAATTCAGTCAGTGACAGAGATCCCTCCCCCGCCGTAAAACAACAAAAGCAAAAACAAGAACAACCACCGGGGCAAAGAAATCAACAAACTTACCGAGTAATATGCTCAACCGAAGACAGTCCGCCCTGCGAAAGCAGCGAGCAATGGTAGGAAGAGAGTAGGGAGCGCTCAAGCAAACGGATCTCGTGGGGCAAGGGCTCAGAGCTTTCGCCGGATTTCTCTCTTTCTCTTAGTTTCTCTAAAGCAAGAAGCAAAAGCAGAAAGAAGAGCAGAAGAGGCCTTTTTATAGGGGGGGGCCGGTGCCCTAGGCATTTGAAATCCCTCCAAAACACGCAGTCAGGACAACTCAAACGCCTGCGAATCCAGGCCCTCCATCTCAAGACCGCTCCCTACAGGCACGTGTCCCAGTATTGGTAAACTGCCCATGCCATCATAACTGACGGAACTGATGGACTTCCTCCTTAAATGCATGTCAGCCACTTGTCCCACACGCTGGCGACAGGAAGGTAGGAGCGGGAACCGAGGCGTCAGGCCCTCCCACACTTCCCCAGGCTCCACGGTCGCACGCCATCTTCATCACAAGTCCCGGGTATGAGCCATCCGCCCGGCATGGCTTCTTCGCTGCATATCTTGAAGACCTCTCGCCGGTTATGATTTTTTCAACCGCTTCGAGAGCATTGTCCCGGGTATGAGCCATCCGCCCGGCACCATGGCAGTTCGCGGTTATAATCATTCAACCGGCTGCATGGCTTCTTCGCTGCATATCTTGAAGACCTCTCGTCGGTTATGATTTTTTCAACCGCTTCGAGAGCATTTCAACCGCTTCGAGAGCATTGTCCCGGGTATGAGCCATCCGCCCGGCACCATGGAAGTTCGCGGTTATGATCATTCAACCGGCTGCATGGCTTCTTTGCTGCATATCTTGAAGACCTCTCGCCGGTTATGATTTTTTCAGCCGCTTCGAGAGCATTGTCCCGGGTATGAGCCATCCGCCCGGCACCATGGCAGTTCGCGGTTATGATCATTCAACCGGCTGCATGGCTTCTTCGCTGCATATCTTGAAGACCTCTCGCCGGTTATGATTTTTTCAACCGCTTCGAGAGCATCGTTCCGGGTATGAGCCATCCGCCCGGCACCATAGCAGTTCACGGTTATGATCATTCAACCGGCTGCACGCCATTTCACTGGGGGACTCGTCTCGATATGGCAGAACACCCGGTCGAGGTCCACCTAGCTGCATCTCTCTTGGGGGACTCGTCTTGATATGGCAGAACGCCCGGTCGAGGTCCACCCAGCTGCATCTCTCTTGGGGGACTCGTCTCGATATGGCAGGACGCCCGGTCGAGCTCCACCCACCGGTTACGTAACATCCAACTGGCTCGAGAGCATGTTCCGGGAACGCGATCCACCCGGCCCCATGGCATTTCACTGGGGGACTCGTCTCGATATGGCAGGACGCCCGGTCGAGTCTCGCCCGGCTCCATGGCATGACCCCGGTCATGAGAACATTCGACCGGCATGGGCTTTATACACCCGGGTGAGTTTACATCTAACCCATGTACTCTTGTCCAGCAGGATAAAAACCCTGCATCGCATTGAACCGCGATCAACGTGGGGCTGCACGGCGAGCCTTGTCACCTCAACGCCACCCCCCTTACCTCAACGCTTATTCAACACAAGCTGAGAAGAACTAGCAAGTGTTCACCGGCGCTTCAAACAGCCCGCAACACCGGGGTAATCTCCCCGCAGCCTAGCAATATGGACTCGTCTCGATATGGCAGAACGCCCGGTCGAGGTCCTTTACTCCACCTCGTCTCGTTATGGCAGAACGTCCGGTCGAGGTCCAGTACTTAAGTTCACTTGGGACTCGTCTCGATATGGCAGAACGCCCGATCGACAGCCCAGTGAACTCCGCTCCGTACCGATATGGCAGAACGCCCGGTAGTGGCCCAGTGAACTCCGCTCCGTACCGATATGGCAGAACGCCCGGTAGTGGCCCAATGAACTCCGCTCCGTACCGATATGGCAGAGTGCCCGGTCGAGATTTCATGCACACATGCATCTATTGCATGGCGGATTTCAACGCTCCATTATCATTCCATGCACACATCTATTGCATGGCGGATTTCAACGCTCCATTATCATCCCATGCACACATCTTTTGCATGGCATCATCATCTCATACACTCCGGGTTTCACCCCACTCCATGCTCATAGCACCACAACACTTGAGCACAGTACTACTTATATTACAAACGTACTTATAAACTGTTGCTTGCCATCGGTAAACAGGTACTCACCCCGGTCACACCCAATCTTCAACGCGGACTTGGGGGACTGGGCACCGTTGGGTTGGTAACCCTGCGGGTCTGCGGGACAAGAGCAAGACAGACTTAAGTCCCCATTCAAGATTGCACTTGACCGGGAACTTGGGGGACTTGTTGACAGTAGCCGCAGAGGGGCTACAGCAGGCCCACAGACCCGCAGCAAGTGCACCAGGACCCGGCCCGAGGCCCAGGACCGAACCACTAGCACCCGGCCTCGGGGTCCAGCAGTCTATCCGGCTGCCAGGGACCCTGGGACCGGGGGCGCCAGCCTGCCAAAGAGGTCACCAGAACTACCCTTCGAAGGGAACCAGTCCCACATCGAAGGGTGAGGCCAGCCCTCACCCCCAGCCACCTATATAAGGGCCCCAACTACCCTCATTAATAGGTAACTTATCTCTCTCACCGCTTACATACGTGCTCAAGTTATATATTCCAACTATACTGACTTAGGCATCGGAGAGGAGAAGACCGGCCCGCCCGGTATTCCCCTTAGTAAGCAGGTTTGCAGGAGATCAAGTTGGATTCATCTGTATCTACCAGGCCTCAGGGTTTGCCCCACTTGGAATTTTAGACCCGAGAGATCATAGTTGAAAGTTTAGAGGTC
The DNA here is from genome assembly GCA_963682095.1 of Potentilla sterilis. Classification (NCBI taxonomy): domain Eukaryota; kingdom Viridiplantae; phylum Streptophyta; class Magnoliopsida; order Rosales; family Rosaceae; genus Potentilla; species Potentilla sterilis. Next base: position 45,182,614 of record OY821755.1, on the reverse strand, counting down.
ATTCTGATTTTTTTTTTTTCAAAAAGAAGGTGTAATATGATTTTTATGTAAACAGTAATTGTACGATATTGCATAAATATAATTGTGATGAAGATTAACTCGCATTTAGAAATAAAACTCTTGAAAATAAACAATAAAGGTATGAATAGATACACAACCAATACCGAACAAATTTTCCAAGGTGGATTTGCAAAAGTCAAGTCGTGTGTGTCACACACTCTCCTTAAGACAACTACGCCGCCTCTACGGGTGCAAAAGGCCTCGTTGGCGCTCGTCTCCCAGGATACAATGACTAACAAATTCTTGGAGCTGCACTGCTACAAGAAAGTCTGCGAACCGGAAGTACCTCTTTCTATCACCAGAAAGTGAACAAGAACACAAGAGCAGAAGAGAGAGTTTGTGAGGAGAAGAGTTGATGCTTTTTGTTGGTGTTTCTAACTAGGGAATAGGAGGCCCTTTATATAGTGTGAGGAATGCTATGGCTTTTAAAGTCAGCAATGAATAGAGGGAACTCAAAGGCCATGTAACAACACAAATTAATCACCATGAATGGCTGAATAATTATGTGTTATAATGCTGGAAATTCAACAAGTTTTCCAGCAACATGTGTTATAATACTGCTGGAATTTCAACAGGTTTTCCAGCAGCTGAAGAGTCCAAAAAGAATCCGTGCAGGGTGCAAAAAGAAGCCTGCGTTCTGGAGCCCAAATCGGTGTTGCATTCGTGTCCGCAGGTCGCGCGGGCACACCCAAGTTTTTGGTGCTCCAAGCCGATATTTGCACCCCCCCCCCCTGCGCGTGAGAGTGTATAGTTTGTGTTAACACAACTATACCTCATAGGAGGATGATTCTATATAAGCCCTCTTTACTTTTCCCTTTATCCAATGTGGGACAAACTTAGTTTTCCCCATTTCACATAGCCAACTTTGGATGACAATTTTTCATTCATCCCAAAACCAAATTAGGCATATGAACACATGATCTTGTAGTCCTCATTATGGAGAATACAAATCCAAGTTCATTTCTCATTAATCATAAGTGTAACACACTTTAATTAATCCATTTAAATTTGGTTTTATAAATGGGTTTTAACCCATTTTTTCCAACAATTCCCCACATGAATAAAATTGGCCACCAAAGACTCGATAGAATTGGTGATAGATTTCTATGGTCGAAACCTGCATAGGATAGGTAGGTTTTACCCTTTGAACCTTCCCTTGTGAAAGTATGATTACGTTACTAACTAAACAGTAGACGCGATGTCCTTGAACTATTCGTTATTTTGTGTAACTGATAGCATACCTCACACAGGAGTCTTCCTGGTACATTCCAGTTCTCACTATTGTGCCCGTTTTGGCCATGGACACACGCCTGGTTCTGCAAGTAGTTTGATAAGAGTTACGCCCTAAATAACTCCCCTAGAAGCGGCCCCACTTCTCTCTTGCATAGGTGATCTCTTATATAAGAGTAACCCGCATTACTCCGCTCGGTTTTACCCGACGCATAAGAATCATTAAAAGCTTAGCTTAACCTTACTCTTACGGGTATCACTGTTTTTCATCATAGGAATGGATTTGGGTGCTCCCCACAGTGATCCAATTTCATCTCCACAATTTAGTTTTCCCATTTGAACCTAGCTCTTGGGATCTCCAGTCTACTAGGTTGGGTATCCACTGTAGAAATTTATTTTCCAATGGGCTTTAATCCCATTCCCCTCGATGATTTATCAACCAACTCTCTGTTTAACCCTTTGGTTAGCGGATCCGCAATATTATCCTTAGACCTCACATAGTCTATAGAGATAACTCCAGTAGAGAGTAGTTGTTTAATGGTATTATGTCTTCGACGAATGTGTCTAGACTTACCATTGTACATCTTGCTCTGTGCCCTGCCAATCGCAGATTGACTATCACAATGTATGCAAATTGCAGGCACAGGTTTTGTCCATCTAGGAATATCCTCTATGAATTGGCGTAGCCATTCTGCTTCCTCCCCACATTTGTCTAGTGCAACAAACTCAGATTCCATCGTGGATCTGGTTATAATCGTTTGCTTTGAGGATTTCCAGGACACCGCTGCACCTCCTAAGGTGAATACATATCCACTAGTAGACCTTGAGTCTTTCATGTCAGATATCCAGTTTGCATCACTGAATCCTTCTATAACATCTGGATATGTTGTGTAGTGCAGCCCATAAGTACGAGTATACCTTAAGTACTTTAGTACTCTTGCAATTGCTTGCCAATGCATGGCTCCAGGATTACTCGTATACCTGCTCAGCTTACTCACTGCATAAGCTATATCTGGTCTTGTACAACTCATTAAGTACATTAGACTTCCAATGACTCTCGAATATTCTAATTGAGAAACACTCTCTCCTTTATTCTTCGATAGGTGTAGAGTCATGTCTACCGGAGTTCTGGAAATTCCAGATCCTTCCTTGTCAAATTTCTCCAGGATATTGTCCACATAATGTGTTTGATCCAGTACAAGTCCTTCTGATGTTCTTGTGATTTTTATCCCTAAGATCACATCAGCAAGTCCCATGTCCTTCATGTCAAATCTGGATTTTAACATGTTTTTAGTGGAGTTGATCATTTTATCATTACTCCCGATGATAAGCATATCATCCACATATAGGCACAAAATGACATATCCATTTTCCGTATCTTTGACGTATACGCACTTATCACATTCATTAATTTTGAAACCATTGGTGATCATGGCGTTGTCAAATTTTTCATGCCATTGCTTTGGTGCTTGTTTTAAGCCATATAATGACTTTACCAATTTGCACACTTTCCTGTCTTGTCCAGGAGCTGAGAAACCCTCAGGTTGTTCCATGTAGATTTCTTCATCTACATCACCATTCAAAAATGCCGTTTTCACATCCATTTGATGTACTTCAAGATTGCGTAATGCTGCAATTGCAAGTACCATCCGGATAGACGTTATTCTCGTCACAGGAGAATAGGTGTCAAAGTAATCAACACCTTCTTTTTGCCTATAGCCTCTAATAACAAGTCTTGCCTTGTACTTGTCTATTGATCCATCTGCTTTCAACTTCCTTTTGAAAATCCACTTGGACGTCAAAGGTTTACAACCTGGTGGCAGATCCACAAGTTCCCAAGTGTGATTTTGCAGAATGGAATCAATTTCACTTTTGATTGCATCTTTCCACAGAGGACTATCAGTAGAGCTTACTGCCTCTTTAAACGTACGCGGTTCACCTTCAACCACATAAGTCAAAAAATCGGAACCAAAGGATTTTTCTATCCTTGCCCTTTTGCTTCGTCTAGGTTCAATCTCAACCTCAGACTCCGAATCAGACTCGGCTTGTTGATCCTGATCATTATCAGTAACAGCTTGACTGTCTTCACGTGTCCGTTTAGAAGAATTAGATTCATCTATGGACTTTCTTGGAAATACATTTTCGAAAAATGATGCATTCCTCGATTCCATTATCGTGTCCTTATGAATATCAAGAACTTTTGATTCATGTACAAGAAAACGATAAGCCGAACTGTTATGTGCATATCCAATAAAAATGCAATCAACAGTTTTAGGCCCATTCTTTACCCTTTTGGGTTCAGGAATTTTCACTTTAGCTAAACATCCCCATACTCGCAAGTATTTATAGGATGGCTTTTTCCCTTTCCATAATTCATATGGAGTTTTCTCCTCTTTCTTTTTGGGAACCTTATTTAAAAGGTAATTAGCCGTGAGAATTGCGTCTCCCCACATGTTGGGGGGCATCCCAGAACTAAGTAGCATGGCATTCATCATATCCTTCAAGGTACGATTTTTCCGTTCTGCCACACCATTCGATTGTGGTGAGTAAGGTGCAGTTCTTTGATGTATAATCCCATGCTGAGCACAAATATCAGCAAATGGCGATTCATACTCACCTCCGCGGTCACTTCTCAGTACCTTTATTTTCTTGTTGAGTTGATTCTCAACCTCATTCTTATAGAGCACAAATTTCTCTATAGCCTCATCTTTGCTCTTTAGCAAGTACACATAGCAGTACTTCGTACTATCATCAATGAACGTGATAAAGTACTTATTACCACCTCTCGTTTGTGTTGATTTCAAATCACACACATCTGAATGAATCAGATCAAGGGGTTCATTGTTTCTTTCAACATTTTGGAATGATGATCTTGTTAGTTTTGCCTCTACACAAGTTTCACACTTATGTTTTGTGTCAATTTGGAATTTTGGTAAGTGGTCCATGTTAATTAATTTCCGCAAGGTATCGTAATTAACATGTCCTAGTCTACCATGCCACAAATTGGAAGACTCAATCATATAGGTGGAAGATGAAGCTTCATTCATTTTCTTGACTATAGTCATTACATTCATTTTGATCATTCCACCGGTTACATAACCCTTACCCACAAACATTCCATTTTTGGACAAAACGAGCTTGTTAGACTCTATCACTATGCGGAACCCATGAGTGTTCAGCAGTGCACCGGAAATCAGATTCTTCCGGATCTCTGGAACATACAGAACATTGTTCAGAGTCAGCTCCTTCCCAGAGGTCATCTTCAGAATCACCTTCCCTTTCCCCTTGATGGCAGAGGTGGCAGAATTCCCCATGTACAGGATCTCCCCTTCCCCAGATGGTTCGAAGGTGGAGAACATCTTCTTATCAGCACAGACATGCTTGGTGGCTCCAGTGTCCATCCACCACTCCTTGGGGTTTGAGTCCACCATGTTCAGCTCAGATATCATGGCACAGAGGTTTATCTCAGCAACTTCTTGAGTGACATTATCAACCAAGTTGGCCTCCTTCTTCTTGTACCTCCTTGGTTTGTTGCAATCCACAGACTTGTGACCAACCTTGTCACAGTTGTAGCACTTGCCTTCAAACCTCTCTTTCTTAGAGACACCACCTCTTGGTCCTAGCTTGAACCGTTGATTCTTGAGCTTCTTGTTCTTGGAACTCTGGCCATGTTCCATGACATTTGCCTTGGCAGAATATCCACTGCCCCAGGTCTTCTTCTCAGATCCTCGGTTGTCTTCCTCAATGCGAAGCCTGACCTCCAGATCTTCCATGCTCATTTCCTTTCGCTTGTGCTTCAGGTAGTTCTTGAAGTCTTTCCAAGCGGGTGGCAGCTTCTCAATGGCACAAGCCACTTGAAAGCTCTCACCAAGCACCATCCCTTCAGCATGAATCTCATGCAGGATCAGCTGGATTTCTGAGAATTGACTCATCACAGTCTTAGAATCCACCATCTTATAATCAAGGAAGCGGCCCACGATAAATTTCTTGGCGCCGGCATCCGCTGTTTTATATTTCTTTTCAAGGGATTCCCATAGCTCCTTGGCCGTTCCCATGTTGATGTACACATTGTACAATGAGTCAGCCAGACCGTTCATGATGTAGTTCCTGCACAGATAGTCAGAACTATTCCATGCATTCACAACAGCAATCTTTGCTTGATCAGCTTGGTCTCCTTCGTTGAACTCAGGAGCATTCTCAGTTAGAAACTTAGCCAGGCCAAGAGTGGTCAGATAGAACATCATCTTTTGTTGCCATCTCTTGAAATGCAGCCCGTTAAACTTCTCAGGTTTTTCCCCGTGGGAAACTGAGACAGGTACAGGCGCGGCAGGTGCTTGCATGGTTGGAACTTGAAGTGGTCCCTTACCAGCATTCACAGCATCAGAATTTTCTCCGTTTGTCATATTTCCTTAAACTGAAACACACACACAATTTGTAAGAATATTGAAACTCGAATATAACGAGTATTCACAAATTATATAAGCAATATCAATATGTTATAGTTGTCTTAAGATTGTAAACAGTAATTGTACGATATTGCATAAATATAATTGTGATGAAGATTAACTCGCATTTAGAAATAAAACTCTTGAAAATAAACAATAAAGGTATGAATAGATACACAACCAATACCGAACAAATTTTCCAAGGTGGATTTGCAAAAGTCAAGTCGTGTGTGTCACACACTCTCCTTAAGACAACTACGCCGCCTCTACGGGTGCAAAAGGCCTCGTTGGCGCTCGTCTCCCAGGATACAATGACTAACAAATTCTTGGAGCTGCACTGCTACAAGAAAGTCTGCGAACCGGAAGTACCTCTTTCTATCACCAGAAAGTGAACAAGAACACAAGAGCAGAAGAGAGAGTTTGTGAGGAGAAGAGTTGATGCTTTTTGTTGGTGTTTCTAACTAGGGAATAGGAGGCCCTTTATATAGTGTGAGGAATGCTATGGCTTTTAAAGTCAGCAATGAATAGAGGGAACTCAAAGGCCATGTAACAACACAAATTAATCACCATGAATGGCTGAATAATTATGTGTTATAATGCTGGAAATTCAACAAGTTTTCCAGCAACATGTGTTATAATACTGCTGGAATTTCAACAGGTTTTCCAGCAGCTGAAGAGTCCAAAAAGAATCCGTGCAGGGTGCAAAAAGAAGCCTGCGTTCTGGAGCCCAAATCGGTGTTGCATTCGTGTCCGCAGGTCGCGCGGGCACACCCAAGTTTTTGGTGCTCCAAGCCGATATTTGCACCCCCCCCCCCCTGCGCGTGAGAGTGTATAGTTTGTGTTAACACAACTATACCTCATAGGAGGATGATTCTATATAAGCCCTCTTTACTTTTCCCTTTATCCAATGTGGGACAAACTTAGTTTTCCCCATTTCACATAGCCAACTTTGGATGACAATTTTTCATTCATCCCAAAACCAAATTAGGCATATGAACACATGATCTTGTAGTCCTCATTATGGAGAATACAAATCCAAGTTCATTTCTCATTAATCATAAGTGTAACACACTTTAATTAATCCATTTAAATTTGGTTTTATAAATGGGTTTTAACCCATTTTTTCCAACAATTCCCCACATGAATAAAATTGGCCACCAAAGACTCGATAGAATTGGTGATAGATTTCTATGGTCGAAACCTGCATAGGATAGGTAGGTTTTACCCTTTGAACCTTCCCTTGTGAAAGTATGATTACGTTACTAACTAAACAGTAGACGCGATGTCCTTGAACTATTCGTTATTTTGTGTAACTGATAGCATACCTCACACAGGAGTCTTCCTGGTACATTCCAGTTCTCACTATTGTGCCCGTTTTGGCCATGGACACACGCCTGGTTCTGCAAGTAGTTTGATAAGAGTTACGCCCTAAATAACTCCCCTAGAAGCGGCCCCACTTCTCTCTTGCATAGGTGATCTCTTATATAAGAGTAACCCGCATTACTCCGCTCGGTTTTACCCGACGCATAAGAATCATTAAAAGCTTAGCTTAACCTTACTCTTACGGGTATCACTGTTTTTCATCATAGGAATGGATTTGGGTGCTCCCCACAGTGATCCAATTTCATCTCCACAATTTAGTTTTCCCATTTGAACCTAGCTCTTGGGATCTCCAGTCTACTAGGTTGGGTATCCACTGTAGAAATTTATTTTCCAATGGGCTTTAATCCCATTCCCCTCGATGATTTATCAACCAACTCTCTGTTTAACCCTTTGGTTAGCGGATCCGCAATATTATCCTTAGACCTCACATAGTCTATAGAGATAACTCCAGTAGAGAGTAGTTGTTTAATGGTATTATGTCTTCGACGAATGTGTCTAGACTTACCATTGTACATCTTGCTCTGTGCCCTGCCAATCGCAGATTGACTATCACAATGTATGCAAATTGCAGGCACAGGTTTTGTCCATCTAGGAATATCCTCTATGAATTGGCGTAGCCATTCTGCTTCCTCCCCACATTTGTCTAGTGCAACAAACTCAGATTCCATCGTGGATCTGGTTATAATCGTTTGCTTTGAGGATTTCCAGGACACCGCTGCACCTCCTAAGGTGAATACATATCCACTAGTAGACCTTGAGTCTTTCATGTCAGATATCCAGTTTGCATCACTGAATCCTTCTATAACATCTGGATATGTTGTGTAGTGCAGCCCATAAGTACGAGTATACCTTAAGTACTTTAGTACTCTTGCAATTGCTTGCCAATGCATGGCTCCAGGATTACTCGTATACCTGCTCAGCTTACTCACTGCATAAGCTATATCTGGTCTTGTACAACTCATTAAGTACATTAGACTTCCAATGACTCTCGAATATTCTAATTGAGAAACACTCTCTCCTTTATTCTTCGATAGGTGTAGAGTCATGTCTACCGGAGTTCTGGAAATTCCAGATCCTTCCTTGTCAAATTTCTCCAGGATATTGTCCACATAATGTGTTTGATCCAGTACAAGTCCTTCTGATGTTCTTGTGATTTTTATCCCTAAGATCACATCAGCAAGTCCCATGTCCTTCATGTCAAATCTGGATTTTAACATGTTTTTAGTGGAGTTGATCATTTTATCATTACTCCCGATGATAAGCATATCATCCACATATAGGCACAAAATGACATATCCATTTTCCGTATCTTTGACGTATACGCACTTATCACATTCATTAATTTTGAAACCATTGGTGATCATGGCGTTGTCAAATTTTTCATGCCATTGCTTTGGTGCTTGTTTTAAGCCATATAATGACTTTACCAATTTGCACACTTTCCTGTCTTGTCCAGGAGCTGAGAAACCCTCAGGTTGTTCCATGTAGATTTCTTCATCTACATCACCATTCAAAAATGCCGTTTTCACATCCATTTGATGTACTTCAAGATTGCGTAATGCTGCAATTGCAAGTACCATCCGGATAGACGTTATTCTCGTCACAGGAGAATAGGTGTCAAAGTAATCAACACCTTCTTTTTGCCTATAGCCTCTAATAACAAGTCTTGCCTTGTACTTGTCTATTGATCCATCTGCTTTCAACTTCCTTTTGAAAATCCACTTGGACGTCAAAGGTTTACAACCTGGTGGCAGATCCACAAGTTCCCAAGTGTGATTTTGCAGAATGGAATCAATTTCACTTTTGATTGCATCTTTCCACAGAGGACTATCAGTAGAGCTTACTGCCTCTTTAAACGTACGCGGTTCACCTTCAACCACATAAGTCAAAAAATCGGAACCAAAGGATTTTTCTATCCTTGCCCTTTTGCTTCGTCTAGGTTCAATCTCAACCTCAGACTCCGAATCAGACTCGGCTTGTTGATCCTGATCATTATCAGTAACAGCTTGACTGTCTTCACGTGTCCGTTTAGAAGAATTAGATTCATCTATGGACTTTCTTGGAAATACATTTTCGAAAAATGATGCATTCCTCGATTCCATTATCGTGTCCTTATGAATATCAAGAACTTTTGATTCATGTACAAGAAAACGATAAGCCGAACTGTTATGTGCATATCCAATAAAAATGCAATCAACAGTTTTAGGCCCATTCTTTACCCTTTTGGGTTCAGGAATTTTCACTTTAGCTAAACATCCCCATACTCGCAAGTATTTATAGGATGGCTTTTTCCCTTTCCATAATTCATATGGAGTTTTCTCCTCTTTCTTTTTGGGAACCTTATTTAAAAGGTAATTAGCCGTGAGAATTGCGTCTCCCCACATGTTGGGGGGCATCCCAGAACTAAGTAGCATGGCATTCATCATATCCTTCAAGGTACGATTTTTCCGTTCTGCCACACCATTCGATTGTGGTGAGTAAGGTGCAGTTCTTTGATGTATAATCCCATGCTGAGCACAAATATCAGCAAATGGCGATTCATACTCACCTCCGCGGTCACTTCTCAGTACCTTTATTTTCTTGTTGAGTTGATTCTCAACCTCATTCTTATAGAGCACAAATTTCTCTATAGCCTCATCTTTGCTCTTTAGCAAGTACACATAGCAGTACTTCGTACTATCATCAATGAACGTGATAAAGTACTTATTACCACCTCTCGTTTGTGTTGATTTCAAATCACACACATCTGAATGAATCAGATCAAGGGGTTCATTGTTTCTTTCAACATTTTGGAATGATGATCTTGTTAGTTTTGCCTCTACACAAGTTTCACACTTATGTTTTGTGTCAATTTGGAATTTTGGTAAGTGGTCCATGTTAATTAATTTCCGCAAGGTATCGTAATTAACATGTCCTAGTCTACCATGCCACAAATTGGAAGACTCAATCATATAGGTGGAAGATGAAGCTTCATTCATTTTCTTGACTATAGTCATTACATTCATTTTGATCATTCCACCGGTTACATAACCCTTACCCACAAACATTCCATTTTTGGACAAAACGAGCTTGTTAGACTCTATCACTATGCGGAACCCATGAGTGTTCAGCAGTGCACCGGAAATCAGATTCTTCCGGATCTCTGGAACATACAGAACATTGTTCAGAGTCAGCTCCTTCCCAGAGGTCATCTTCAGAATCACCTTCCCTTTCCCCTTGATGGCAGAGGTGGCAGAATTCCCCATGTACAGGATCTCCCCTTCCCCAGATGGTTCGAAGGTGGAGAACATCTTCTTATCAGCACAGACATGCTTGGTGGCTCCAGTGTCCATCCACCACTCCTTGGGGTTTGAGTCCACCATGTTCAGCTCAGATATCATGGCACAGAGGTTTATCTCAGCAACTTCTTGAGTGACATTATCAACCAAGTTGGCCTCCTTCTTCTTGTACCTCCTTGGTTTGTTGCAATCCACAGACTTGTGACCAACCTTGTCACAGTTGTAGCACTTGCCTTCAAACCTCTCTTTCTTAGAGACACCACCTCTTGGTCCTAGCTTGAACCGTTGATTCTTGAGCTTCTTGTTCTTGGAACTCTGGCCATGTTCCATGACATTTGCCTTGGCAGAATATCCACTGCCCCAGGTCTTCTTCTCAGATCCTCGGTTGTCTTCCTCAATGCGAAGCCTGACCTCCAGATCTTCCATGCTCATTTCCTTTCGCTTGTGCTTCAGGTAGTTCTTGAAGTCTTTCCAAGCGGGTGGCAGCTTCTCAATGGCACAAGCCACTTGAAAGCTCTCACCAAGCACCATCCCTTCAGCATGAATCTCATGCAGGATCAGCTGGATTTCTGAGAATTGACTCATCACAGTCTTAGAATCCACCATCTTATAATCAAGGAAGCGGCCCACGATAAATTTCTTGGCGCCGGCATCCGCTGTTTTATATTTCTTTTCAAGGGATTCCCATAGCTCCTTGGCCGTTCCCATGTTGATGTACACATTGTACAATGAGTCAGCCAGACCGTTCATGATGTAGTTCCTGCACAGATAGTCAGAACTATTCCATGCATTCACAACAGCAATCTTTGCTTGATCAGCTTGGTCTCCTTCGTTGAACTCAGGAGCATTCTCAGTTAGAAACTTAGCCAGGCCAAGAGTGGTCAGATAGAACATCATCTTTTGTTGCCATCTCTTGAAATGCAGCCCGTTAAACTTCTCAGGTTTTTCCCCGTGGGAAACTGAGACAGGTACAGGCGCGGCAGGTGCTTGCATGGTTGGAACTTGAAGTGGTCCCTTACCAGCATTCACAGCATCAGAATTTTCTCCGTTTGTCATATTTCCTTAAACTGAAACACACACACAATTTGTAAGAATATTGAAACTCGAATATAACGAGTATTCACAAATTATATAAGCAATATCAATATGTTATAGTTGTCTTAAGATTGTAAACAGTAATTGTACGATATTGCATAAATATAATTGTGATGAAGATTAACTCGCATTTAGAAATAAAACTCTTGAAAATAAACAATAAAGGTATGAATAGATACACAACCAATACCGAACAAATTTTCCAAGGTGGATTTGCAAAAGTCAAGTCGTGTGTGTCACACACTCTCCTTAAGACAACTACGCCGCCTCTACGGGTGCAAAAGGCCTCGTTGGCGCTCGTCTCCCAGGATACAATGACTAACAAATTCTTGGAGCTGCACTGCTACAAGAAAGTCTGCGAACCGGAAGTACCTCTTTCTATCACCAGAAAGTGAACAAGAACACAAGAGCAGAAGAGAGAGTTTGTGAGGAGAAGAGTTGATGCTTTTTGTTGGTGTTTCTAACTAGGGAATAGGAGGCCCTTTATATAGTGTGAGGAATGCTATGGCTTTTAAAGTCAGCAATGAATAGAGGGAACTCAAAGGCCATGTAACAACACAAATTAATCACCATGAATGGCTGAATAATTATGTGTTATAATGCTGGAAATTCAACAAGTTTTCCAGCAACATGTGTTATAATACTGCTGGAATTTCAACAGGTTTTCCAGCAGCTGAAGAGTCCAAAAAGAATCCGTGCAGGGTGCAAAAAGAAGCCTGCGTTCTGGAGCCCAAATCGGTGTTGCATTCGTGTCCGCAGGTCGCGCGGGCACACCCAAGTTTTTGGTGCTCCAAGCCGATATTTGCACCCCCCCCCCCCTGCGCGTGAGAGTGTATAGTTTGTGTTAACACAACTATACCTCATAGGAGGATGATTCTATATAAGCCCTCTTTACTTTTCCCTTTATCCAATGTGGGACAAACTTAGTTTTCCCCATTTCACATAGCCAACTTTGGATGACAATTTTTCATTCATCCCAAAACCAAATTAGGCATATGAACACATGATCTTGTAGTCCTCATTATGGAGAATACAAATCCAAGTTCATTTCTCATTAATCATAAGTGTAACACACTTTAATTAATCCATTTAAATTTGGTTTTATAAATGGGTTTTAACCCATTTTTTCCAACAATTCCCCACATGAATAAAATTGGCCACCAAAGACTCGATAGAATTGGTGATAGATTTCTATGGTCGAAACCTGCATAGGATAGGTAGGTTTTACCCTTTGAACCTTCCCTTGTGAAAGTATGATTACGTTACTAACTAAACAGTAGACGCGATGTCCTTGAACTATTCGTTATTTTGTGTAACTGATAGCATACCTCACACAGGAGTCTTCCTGGTACATTCCAGTTCTCACTATTGTGCCCGTTTTGGCCATGGACACACGCCTGGTTCTGCAAGTAGTTTGATAAGAGTTACGCCCTAAATAACTCCCCTAGAAGCGGCCCCACTTCTCTCTTGCATAGGTGATCTCTTATATAAGAGTAACCCGCATTACTCCGCTCGGTTTTACCCGACGCATAAGAATCATTAAAAGCTTAGCTTAACCTTACTCTTACGGGTATCACTGTTTTTCATCATAGGAATGGATTTGGGTGCTCCCCACAGTGATCCAATTTCATCTCCACAATTTAGTTTTCCCATTTGAACCTAGCTCTTGGGATCTCCAGTCTACTAGGTTGGGTATCCACTGTAGAAATTTATTTTCCAATGGGCTTTAATCCCATTCCCCTCGATGATTTATCAACCAACTCTCTGTTTAACCCTTTGGTTAGCGGATCCGCAATATTATCCTTAGACCTCACATAGTCTATAGAGATAACTCCAGTAGAGAGTAGTTGTTTAATGGTATTATGTCTTCGACGAATGTGTCTAGACTTACCATTGTACATCTTGCTCTGTGCCCTGCCAATCGCAGATTGACTATCACAATGTATGCAAATTGCAGGCACAGGTTTTGTCCATCTAGGAATATCCTCTATGAATTGGCGTAGCCATTCTGCTTCCTCCCCACATTTGTCTAGTGCAACAAACTCAGATTCCATCGTGGATCTGGTTATAATCGTTTGCTTTGAGGATTTCCAGGACACCGCTGCACCTCCTAAGGTGAATACATATCCACTAGTAGACCTTGAGTCTTTCATGTCAGATATCCAGTTTGCATCACTGAATCCTTCTATAACATCTGGATATGTTGTGTAGTGCAGCCCATAAGTACGAGTATACCTTAAGTACTTTAGTACTCTTGCAATTGCTTGCCAATGCATGGCTCCAGGATTACTCGTATACCTGCTCAGCTTACTCACTGCATAAGCTATATCTGGTCTTGTACAACTCATTAAGTACATTAGACTTCCAATGACTCTCGAATATTCTAATTGAGAAACACTCTCTCCTTTATTCTTCGATAGGTGTAGAGTCATGTCTACCGGAGTTCTGGAAATTCCAGATCCTTCCTTGTCAAATTTCTCCAGGATATTGTCCACATAATGTGTTTGATCCAGTACAAGTCCTTCTGATGTTCTTGTGATTTTTATCCCTAAGATCACATCAGCAAGTCCCATGTCCTTCATGTCAAATCTGGATTTTAACATGTTTTTAGTGGAGTTGATCATTTTATCATTACTCCCGATGATAAGCATATCATCCACATATAGGCACAAAATGACATATCCATTTTCCGTATCTTTGACGTATACGCACTTATCACATTCATTAATTTTGAAACCATTGGTGATCATGGCGTTGTCAAATTTTTCATGCCATTGCTTTGGTGCTTGTTTTAAGCCATATAATGACTTTACCAATTTGCACACTTTCCTGTCTTGTCCAGGAGCTGAGAAACCCTCAGGTTGTTCCATGTAGATTTCTTCATCTACATCACCATTCAAAAATGCCGTTTTCACATCCATTTGATGTACTTCAAGATTGCGTAATGCTGCAATTGCAAGTACCATCCGGATAGACGTTATTCTCGTCACAGGAGAATAGGTGTCAAAGTAATCAACACCTTCTTTTTGCCTATAGCCTCTAATAACAAGTCTTGCCTTGTACTTGTCTATTGATCCATCTGCTTTCAACTTCCTTTTGAAAATCCACTTGGACGTCAAAGGTTTACAACCTGGTGGCAGATCCACAAGTTCCCAAGTGTGATTTTGCAGAATGGAATCAATTTCACTTTTGATTGCATCTTTCCACAGAGGACTATCAGTAGAGCTTACTGCCTCTTTAAACGTACGCGGTTCACCTTCAACCACATAAGTCAAAAAATCGGAACCAAAGGATTTTTCTATCCTTGCCCTTTTGCTTCGTCTAGGTTCAATCTCAACCTCAGACTCCGAATCAGACTCGGCTTGTTGATCCTGATCATTATCAGTAACAGCTTGACTGTCTTCACGTGTCCGTTTAGAAGAATTAGATTCATCTATGGACTTTCTTGGAAATACATTTTCGAAAAATGATGCATTCCTCGATTCCATTATCGTGTCCTTATGAATATCAAGAACTTTTGATTCATGTACAAGAAAACGATAAGCCGAACTGTTATGTGCATATCCAATAAAAATGCAATCAACAGTTTTAGGCCCATTCTTTACCCTTTTGGGTTCAGGAATTTTCACTTTAGCTAAACATCCCCATACTCGCAAGTATTTATAGGATGGCTTTTTCCCTTTCCATAATTCATATGGAGTTTTCTCCTCTTTCTTTTTGGGAACCTTATTTAAAAGGTAATTAGCCGTGAGAATTGCGTCTCCCCACATGTTGGGGGGCATCCCAGAACTAAGTAGCATGGCATTCATCATATCCTTCAAGGTACGATTTTTCCGTTCTGCCACACCATTCGATTGTGGTGAGTAAGGTGCAGTTCTTTGATGTATAATCCCATGCTGAGCACAAATATCAGCAAATGGCGATTCATACTCACCTCCGCGGTCACTTCTCAGTACCTTTATTTTCTTGTTGAGTTGATTCTCAACCTCATTCTTATAGAGCACAAATTTCTCTATAGCCTCATCTTTGCTCTTTAGCAAGTACACATAGCAGTACTTCGTACTATCATCAATGAACGTGATAAAGTACTTATTACCACCTCTCGTTTGTGTTGATTTCAAATCACACACATCTGAATGAATCAGATCAAGGGGTTCATTGTTTCTTTCAACATTTTGGAATGATGATCTTGTTAGTTTTGCCTCTACACAAGTTTCACACTTATGTTTTGTGTCAATTTGGAATTTTGGTAAGTGGTCCATGTTAATTAATTTCCGCAAGGTATCGTAATTAACATGTCCTAGTCTACCATGCCACAAATTGGAAGACTCAATCATATAGGTGGAAGATGAAGCTTCATTCATTTTCTTGACTATAGTCATTACATTCATTTTGATCATTCCACCGGTTACATAACCCTTACCCACAAACATTCCATTTTTGGACAAAACGAGCTTGTTAGACTCTATCACTATGCGGAACCCATGAGTGTTCAGCAGTGCACCGGAAATCAGATTCTTCCGGATCTCTGGAACATACAGAACATTGTTCAGAGTCAGCTCCTTCCCAGAGGTCATCTTCAGAATCACCTTCCCTTTCCCCTTGATGGCAGAGGTGGCAGAATTCCCCATGTACAGGATCTCCCCTTCCCCAGATGGTTCGAAGGTGGAGAACATCTTCTTATCAGCACAGACATGCTTGGTGGCTCCAGTGTCCATCCACCACTCCTTGGGGTTTGAGTCCACCATGTTCAGCTCAGATATCATGGCACAGAGGTTTATCTCAGCAACTTCTTGAGTGACATTATCAACCAAGTTGGCCTCCTTCTTCTTGTACCTCCTTGGTTTGTTGCAATCCACAGACTTGTGACCAACCTTGTCACAGTTGTAGCACTTGCCTTCAAACCTCTCTTTCTTAGAGACACCACCTCTTGGTCCTAGCTTGAACCGTTGATTCTTGAGCTTCTTGTTCTTGGAACTCTGGCCATGTTCCATGACATTTGCCTTGGCAGAATATCCACTGCCCCAGGTCTTCTTCTCAGATCCTCGGTTGTCTTCCTCAATGCGAAGCCTGACCTCCAGATCTTCCATGCTCATTTCCTTTCGCTTGTGCTTCAGGTAGTTCTTGAAGTCTTTCCAAGCGGGTGGCAGCTTCTCAATGGCACAAGCCACTTGAAAGCTCTCACCAAGCACCATCCCTTCAGCATGAATCTCATGCAGGATCAGCTGGATTTCTGAGAATTGACTCATCACAGTCTTAGAATCCACCATCTTATAATCAAGGAAGCGGCCCACGATAAATTTCTTGGCGCCGGCATCCGCTGTTTTATATTTCTTTTCAAGGGATTCCCATAGCTCCTTGGCCGTTCCCATGTTGATGTACACATTGTACAATGAGTCAGCCAGACCGTTCATGATGTAGTTCCTGCACAGATAGTCAGAACTATTCCATGCATTCACAACAGCAATCTTTGCTTGATCAGCTTGGTCTCCTTCGTTGAACTCAGGAGCATTCTCAGTTAGAAACTTAGCCAGGCCAAGAGTGGTCAGATAGAACATCATCTTTTGTTGCCATCTCTTGAAATGCAGCCCGTTAAACTTCTCAGGTTTTTCCCCGTGGGAAACTGAGACAGGTACAGGCGCGGCAGGTGCTTGCATGGTTGGAACTTGAAGTGGTCCCTTACCAGCATTCACAGCATCAGAATTTTCTCCGTTTGTCATATTTCCTTAAACTGAAACACACACACAATTTGTAAGAATATTGAAACTCGAATATAACGAGTATTCACAAATTATATAAGCAATATCAATATGTTATAGTTGTCTTAAGATTGTAAACAGTAATTGTACGATATTGCATAAATATAATTGTGATGAAGATTAACTCGCATTTAGAAATAAAACTCTTGAAAATAAACAATAAAGGTATGAATAGATACACAACCAATACCGAACAAATTTTCCAAGGTGGATTTGCAAAAGTCAAGTCGTGTGTGTCACACACTCTCCTTAAGACAACTACGCCGCCTCTACGGGTGCAAAAGGCCTCGTTGGCGCTCGTCTCCCAGGATACAATGACTAACAAATTCTTGGAGCTGCACTGCTACAAGAAAGTCTGCGAACCGGAAGTACCTCTTTCTATCACCAGAAAGTGAACAAGAACACAAGAGCAGAAGAGAGAGTTTGTGAGGAGAAGAGTTGATGCTTTTTGTTGGTGTTTCTAACTAGGGAATAGGAGGCCCTTTATATAGTGTGAGGAATGCTATGGCTTTTAAAGTCAACAATGAATAGAGGGAACTCAAAGGCCATGTAACAACACAAATTAATCACCATGAATGGCTGAATAATTATGTGTTATAATGCTGGAAATTCAACAAGTTTTCCAGCAACATGTGTTATAATACTGCTGGAATTTCAACAGGTTTTCCAGCAGCTGAAGAGTCCAAAAAGAATCCGTGCAGGGTGCAAAAAGAAGCCTGCGTTCTGGAGCCCAAATCGGTGTTGCATTCGTGTCCGCAGGTCGCGCGGGCACACCCAAGTTTTTGGTGCTCCAAGCCGATATTTGCACCCCCCCCCCCCTGCGCGTGAGAGTGTATAGTTTGTGTTAACACAACTATACCTCATAGGAGGATGATTCTATATAAGCCCTCTTTACTTTTCCCTTTATCCAATGTGGGACAAACTTAGTTTTCCCCATTTCACATAGCCAACTTTGGATGACAATTTTTCATTCATCCCAAAACCAAATTAGGCATATGAACACATGATCTTGTAGTCCTCATTATGGAGAATACAAATCCAAGTTCATTTCTCATTAATCATAAGTGTAACACACTTTAATTAATCCATTTAAATTTGGTTTTATAAATGGGTTTTAACCCATTTTTTCCAACATTTTACTCAAAAGTTGAGGGTACTAAACTTAATTTTGTCCTAAGTTTAATCAATAATTCAATACCTAATAGGTTATATTTTTTAGTTTTTGTGATTACATATCTTTTTTTGAAGTAGAAGTTCATTGCATTAGTTGGAATAACAGTTTGCTAAACCTACAATAAGATATATGAAAAGAGAATCCGGAACCTTATTCTAAGCAAAACAAACTCATTGCAAGTCTATAATAAGTTCGCTGAGCGAACTTAAAAAACGAAGAGCACTATGTGTCTTTTAAAAACTGTTTTCATTAAAAAAGAAAAGAGAAGGAAAATAATATTTTATGCAAAGCGCAAAGTTGAAGATGTCAATAAGTGATCGAAAAGTTAGTCTAAAGGCTAGTCGGTGCTACCATGAGGATATTATGAAGTAAAGAAAAATTATAAACCATGAGATGAAGTGAGAAGCTTTGAGCACTTCACTTGACACAAACAGTTGATCGTTTCCATGCTGTATTTGTCTAATTACTCCCAATAACTATTGGAAGTTGGTGCTACAACATTGATCTTGAATAAGGTTTTGTACTATTTTGGTGTAGTTGACACAAACATTGATCATTTAGGTCAAGGAAACACAAGGGTTTCCTAGCATACAATATCCCCACTTAAGACCAAAACACCTCTCAGTATCCCAACTTGGGTAATAGGAGAGCTGTGTGCATGTGACCCCCAACCAAAGGTCACAGCCAGTGTCATGTGATCAGTATCACTTATAAGAGTTTTGGACCATCTTAGACAGTGACTTGGTACCCAGAAGTCCTACTCTCTACTCCCATACCCTCACTCCTCATTAGTACTTCCGCTATCTAAATCAAGGTATTAAATATCGACGATTACGGAAATATCGATAGTTTGAAAAAAAGAAATTTCGATGGAAATTTCGAGAAAATATCGAATATCGATGGAAATTTTACCAAAAATTTATGTAAAAATTGTATATTTAGATAAAAATAGACTAAAAGTAAAATATCGGAAAGATATGAGTATTAATATCGATGTTTGAAAATAACGGAAATTTCGAGGAAATATCGAACTTATCGAGGATATTTTAGTCCTTGATCTAAATGCCCATTTGCAGCATCAATACATAACAATGAGGCCAGCATGACAGAACATGAAGAAGAAGTAATATGAGAGACGCATTCAGAGAAATAAATACATGAAGAAGAATAGAAGGGAAGCACAAAGTTCATTTGATTAAATCTGAAATCTGAATCACCAAAAACAAAATAAAAGACCAGAAAAAAGAAATCATTGTTTATGATTGTTTGTTTGTTGGTGGAAGGTTCAAATCATTGCCCATGTATAATGTACTAGCTTCTGTTTTAATATTTTGCATTATGGTGTGCAAAGTCATAACAATGATTAGACAGTTCTATTTGGCAAAACAATTATTAGGTAGTTGAAGCAT
Organism: Potentilla sterilis; assembly: GCA_963682095.1. Lineage (NCBI taxonomy): Eukaryota > Viridiplantae > Streptophyta > Magnoliopsida > Rosales > Rosaceae > Potentilla > Potentilla sterilis. The sequence continues at coordinate 45,162,781 of OY821755.1, read as the reverse complement.
AGAACTATTATTAATCTTCACATTCTGTTTGTAAGCCCATTGGGTTGGATATGGAGTTAGTTCATATAGTTTGCGAAAACAAATTAAGGTAGATTAGAGACTTACAGTACGTCGGAAACTTAACTTATTCTCTAAGTTAATTCTTTAATTATAAAATATTGTCTACATTCTGTTTTACATCTAATTTGTTGTCAAACTCATCGGGAGGTTTGAGATTTTGAGAAGGGATTGAGGGCACTGGCCCTGAAACAATAGTTCCAAACAGTACAGTAGTAAGAACTAATAATTGTTATAGTAGTCTCCAACCCTCATAATTGAATAGACCAAACCCCAAATGTGAAGAGGCCAGAAATCAAAGGGCATTGAAGAACAACTGTCTTTGAGTCATAGGAACATCTGGACCCAACTAGGAAGATCTTATGCGCTGCCATTAATTATGTGTGTTTGTCTTTGGCTGCTTTCTTCTGGGAACCAAGTCTTTGTTTCCAATGCAAACAATCTGCAAAAGGGTCATCTACAATCTGCAACAAAACAAGTCTCTTCGGTAAGCCCTTACACAAAAACTGTTTTTTTTTTTTTTTGTCATAATTCAAAAGCTTCATCCTTGCAGAGCATGGTCAGCAGTCAGCTTTACATTTCTGTTTCTATACTTGCATATGTAATAAGTTCAGACCCTGTATATTGCTCAGGACCATCTCAATGTCTATGATTAAAGAACTTTTAACAGTTGAGCCTATTAATAAGTACTTGCAGAGTTGCAGCTGTAGCTATCCCTTTTTAGTTTTAACGGTTTGGCGTTCAACTTTTCTTGAGGGCATTTCTTGAGAAATAATCAAAAACCCAGATATGTTTCAAGATTTGAAGGTGTGATCTTTGAGAATCCTTGACCTTCTCTGAGCAAGAAAAGTAAGATATCTATGATAAAAGTTACCTTTTTTTTCAAAGTAAAAGGGAAAATCTTGCGCAAAAACTAGTGGTTAAAGCAGAGGACTTGGATTCACAATACAAGTGATTGACAAAACCTCTGTACCTGGGTTTTGAAAACTCACCGAGTTTCAAACTCTTTCCTGTGGATGTTCTGTTCTGGGATTCAGGCTCAGCTTTTTGAGATTCCCAGGGAATCTCTTGGGATTTGGATTTGGAATTTTCTTCCTAACTTGGAATTGTATGGATTTTAGCCGTTAAACAAAGCCAATGATGGTCAAGTCCATTCAACAATGACAGCCTGTTGTGTCGGTTCTACAGTGTTCTTCCTTCTGTTTTTATCCCCCATTCTCTTTTAACCTTTCTGAAATTCAAGTCTCAGAAGAATCTGAACTGTCTGATATGTACTTGATTTAAATCTTCATGGTTCCTATCTTTTGTAGTTTGAAATCATCAAGGGTATCTGAGAAAGTGGGTCTAATGTCAATTTGGTTCTGGGGAGCTTTAATGGATTGATGCTTATTGACAATGCGCTTGTTCTGGTGGCAGCAGTTGCCTCTACTTATACTCATCCAATTTTTACAACCCAGCAGAACAAGTTACAAGATATATGGTACTCTCTTTCTCTCTCTCTACTTATTAGAATGCGTTAACAATAATCACCAAAGTCATTCTTATTGTTGTTGCTTTGAATATGACATGGTGATTGGAATTGTCTTGGGCATGGGGTTTGTTGAGCCACAAATTTTGAGTTTCCCAGATTCAAAGAGGTTCAAAAGAGTCTTGTTAGAACCATATGTTTTTCTTTTTGAACAGCTATATTGTAATATTCTTTTCAAGACCAGTGCAGCAATTCCTATCTAGCTTATTTATTTTGTTTGCCAAAAATTTTAGGTTTTTGTTCATGTTCATGAATGGTTGGGTAAAGTTCTTACATATCATTGGTTTAGGGTAGTAATTTTTCTTTCTTTAATTGTGATTGTAGTTGCCATAGAAGCATACTGATTTTTTGTTCTTTATACTTCTTCCTGAAACCTATAGCTGAAGCTCTATTGACTTTCAAGAGCAGAGTTGGAAGTCCTGAACTCTCTGGTGGTCAGATTGGAAAATATCCATGTCTAAAACAATGGACGTTACTCAAATATTATAAACTGAAGGACCCTTGTTATGTTACTTTGTAAGCTCTCTCTCTCTCTCTCTCTCTCTAGTTAATTTGAGTGCATTAAGTTTCAACATTATTGGATTTAACACATGTTTCCAACTTGGCCTGGTTTTTAATTAGATGCTTAGTGTTATGAGAAGGCTATGCTTGTGATCTGTATATTTTGCTGGTATGATCCATCATGTACTTCTGGTTCTTATCTCAAGAATTCATTTTATGTACCATGTTTAACTAGTTACCTCAAACAAGTTTTAGGTAGGCTCTAGTGCTCCCAGGTCTGGTTAGCTACATTGTAACGAGGATACAGAATTTCATATAAGTACATATAAAGTTTCAACATCTTCAGATGATTACCAAATAATAACATTCATACAGATACCATTTTACTATCTGTAGAAGCGTAGTAGGTTATATTCATAGAAATGTTCAATTCATTTTTTTACTTTTTATTTTGACTCGGTTCATCTGTTCATCACTCAGCAGCAAATTTCCTGGTGTCTCTTCAATTCCCCTGCAGCCTAACAGAGCCGCACCATTTGCTCCAAGACTTTTCGTGACACAGTCTTCAGTTAATGTACAAAACGAGCTCCATAAGCCAAGAAATAGAAGGATAGCTCACATAGTTGATGGGGACAGCAGTGTTCCAACACTCACACCAGTACAAAAAGCTGGTGATAAAAAACCAAACCAGAAAGTTGCAGCCATCATCGGTGGAGTTGCTGCTGCTTTGCTTGTGGTTATTGTAGCGATACTTGTTTACATCTATTTGAAGCGTGTCAAAAGAGTGGTGAGGCGAACATCTGATACATCATCTTCTACACCATCCCCCCATGGTAAGTTAGCTATGGGGAATCTTTTCTTCTGTCTTCGTGTCTGAGTTGTACATGAATAATTCCAAATTGTTAAGGCTGTGATATGGCTTGCTGTGTGGTTAAGTAATTAAGTTTCTTCTATCTTTTTCCTTCTTTCAGTTGAATGGACAAGAGGGGACACATCCCCCTACGCCGTTGCTCTATCTCCATATGACACACACAGCTTGAGGCAACTGACAATATTGGAACTGCAGCAAGCTACTAGCAATTTCAACGAAAATAATATCATGGGCCAAGGTAGATTTGGTTTGGTCTACAAGGGATTGCTCCAAGATGGATCGATTGTGGCTATCAAGAGACGCCTACATTCTCCAACTCAGTATTTCTTTCAAGAGGTAAACAAGTCGACGGTTATTTCTTCTCTAGTCAACCTTGACTTTCTCTCTGTGGGTGTCTGCACCCTCTTTTGGTGGAACTTTTTAGTATCCTGATTTGTCTTGATCATATATAGGTGAAGCACATAGCTCGTGTGAACCACGTGCATGTTCTCAGGCTCATTGGTTATTGTCAAGATACAAGTCAGCAGTTACTTGTCTATGACTATCTTCCAAATGGAAATGTTGGGAATCATCTATATGGTACTCTCTCACTTACTAACTTACTCATTCACTCATTCACTCATGCACATGCATCTCTCTCTCTATCGTTCCCTCTAACCACATAGTTATGCAGATGCTGAAGGTTTACCTATTGGAAAGTTGAGTTTACGGCAAAGGTTATCAGTTGCTTTGGGAGCAGCCAAAGGTACATCAGCTGGTTCAACTTCTATTGCAAGCCTTAATATTTCCACTACATAAATAGATACTTCTATTTTGGAACAGGACTTGCACATCTTCATAGTTTGGTACCTCCTCTCCTGCACATGAATTTCAGGACAAGCAATGTTCTTTTGGATGAAAACTTTACAGCCAAGGTGTCTGATTATGGACTAACCAGACTGCTAAATAAGGATCACTATGCCGGATCATCTTCAGCTATAGACTTCTTTCTTGACCCAGAGTATGTAATCTCTCTTCAGTCCCTACATTTATTTGTGCTACAAGATAGAATGCAGCATCTCTTTGTATCTGCAATATTATTTTATCCTAGCGGGCCAAATCACTTGATGTGCAAGAATGGCCTGCAGTAAATCAAGAGTAAGAATCCTCCTCCACTAGCTAACTCACCAAAGTTTCTCGGAGGTCATTTTTTGCATGCCGAGTGATTTGTTTAGTGAACTTACCCCCTAATATTGATATTGATCACTTTATGAAAGTGCACCATCTAAGTAACCTCTAATTTCTATAACTACAGAAAGTGATTTTGTGTAGATATTCTCCTCGCATCTAATGTGCTTCTCGCTGTTCCACTTCTTTTCTTCCTGTAAATTTAAACATCCGTAACAGAGTTTATACGGAGTTCAATATTGTTACTTAATTACCACTCAGTTGATCTTAAGCTGTCAGCAACTCAGCACTGGATTTGATTGTGCAAATATGACTTTAGCTGTCAACATTGAATAGTTAGTGACAGTCGTAGGTCTTGTAGAAAAAGTTGCTATGAGTTTTGAGTTGAATATTTTTCTGTGGAGAGAAATCTGTAGATTTTATGTTTAACAGCTAATTTTTTTACTGATGTCACCTAAAGGTTAGATTCATTCAAGCAATTTTCAGAAAGAGGTGATGTGTACAGTTTTGGGGTCTTCTTACTAGAATTGATCAGCGGACGTGAAGCAAATGGCAGAAACCAGTTAAATTCGGGCGATAATTTATTATTGCAGGTAAGATTACAACAGTCTATTCATAATAGCCATTATTTTGTGGCAACATAATATCTGAGTTAATGCATACACTACTGGTTCAACCTTTTTTCATTTTCACAATTTGCAAATGTAATATTACTGTGAAGAAAGAGAGGAAGTAACAAGGTGAAGTGCAGCTGCACTTGTCGTTTTTCGAAACCTTTCGATTCTCACAAGTTTGTGTATGCATTTAAAGGCAAGGGATTGCGAGGATCTGGAGAGATTTGTTGATGACATATTAGGAGACTATTCACTGGAAGCTGCAACAAAACAGATGATGAAGTTAGCATTGATGTGTACAGATGCTAGTGAACACAGACCACAAATGAAGATTGTTGTTCAAGAGCTCGAACGTATTCAAACTAGAGAAATTAGCCATTTTCACATTGAAGTCCATGAGGAGATAGGCGCTGTTACTCTTGGTAGTGAACTTTTCAAATGAGCGCCCTCAGTAACAGTCTTTTCATTCTTTTTATAGGATTTGATTTCTTTGTAATTAGTTACAGGAGAGAAATAGATTGTATAAAGCATTCTTGAAGTATATAAATCAAATTAATGAAAAGGGTACAGATTGATGGGATTATCTGCCTCTGCTATTTAAAAAGTTTTGGATTATTGTACAAGTTTAGCAGTATTTCTGAAAGCTGCAAGTATGCAGGGAAACCTTTGACTGAAAACTCACTGTTTTCAGTTTTCACAATGTTCTTTTCAATCTCAGAGCATAGCAAAGCATAAACTTTCGAGTTTTCAGTTTTCACAATGCTCTTTTCAATCTCAGAGCATAGCAAAGCATAAACTTTCGAAGATCAAGTTATTATTTTCTGGGGAAGAAGATCTCAGAACTCCACATGTCAAGCTTACTTAGCTTTTTGCAAGCCAAGAAGTCCGGAACGGCATCCATGAAGCTCTTAGATGCATTGTAAAGATGACCATACGACATGTGTTCTAAGAAATAAACTGAATTGTACAGCTAGACTTCATGCTCATACACAATTACTATACAATGCCTGTGATCTGTGTCATCATTCCAAATGAGTGGCTTTACTGTTAAGAGTTCCATCCATGTACATTGATGGGTGTTTTATCAGTCTCAGATTGAAAAGACACTTTAAGGAATAGGATCACGACTAAATGCTTTGGTGAGCTGAACAACATGTTTGTTTGGGTAGTTTTTATGAGTCTGTAGTCAAATTGTTTTCTCATTTCCACGAAGTCTTTCCAAAGTGCTGTAATTGTAGTACACCTTATTTGGATGGACTCTCAGATTTCAGCTATACCGTCTCAGAATGCTAACTTGTTCTCTCTTTTGTCCCCTACACATCTATGTCTAAAATTTAACACACTTGGCTTTGAAATTTCGAAAAAACCACCACTCCTTCATGTGTCAAGCAAGCACAGGTTGTTCAGGAGGAACCAATGGGATTGTGACTATTGAGTCAGCAATTGAGAGTTTGTTCAGTCATCTCAGACTGGAAATTACTAAAAGGAATCTGTTTCCATTTGTAACTGAAAATTAATGATGATTGATGCCAATCTTGCTTCCATATACATTTTCTTACCATAATCTATGAATCTGTGACAAAAAGAAAGAGGAAGCAATTCATTCACTATAAATTTCCAGAGGGCTTTTTTCAGATACGAAGGTTCAAATTTCAGATCTTTCTGTAGAAGTGCATTGAATATGTTTGGAGACATGCATTTCGTTTCCTGTTCACTACCTTGTGATTCCTATTTTGTACATGCATAGGTAGCATATACGATTATATTTGCCGGGAGATAGTTAGTTTCCTTAACTGGATTTTCCTCTCTTCAGCCAATTCGCTGTTTACGAATCGCATCCCTTTCATATCTTCTGATGAGTTTGAAAAATAAGGCTGCATTTCTTGCATTTGCAAAACACATCTGCCACCTTATGAACTCATAATTTCATAATACTTTATTCTGATGCTAGAAAAACAAATGGACTCCTTATTCAATACCATAATTTTATAAAGGAAAATGACATTGTGCGTTCACGAAAATAGTTCAACATATAGCATGTCCAGTAGCTGCAGTGCAGCAATTATTCGTTCTAACAAAGTTCAAGTTGTTCAGTTATAACAATTTCATTCTTCGAGTGGGTCTTCCAACATCAATGACTGAGATGCTCTTCTCCAAGAGCGACAAACACTTCCGCAACGAATGACATCCTTAACACTTAAGAGAACAAATATCTCTAAGATGAAATCACTCTCCAGATTACCCCAATCCCGGAAGTAGTTGTTCGTCATCGTAACAAAGAGATTTTTTCCTGCAACCATCATAGATCAAAACCAGGTACTGCATGGGTGCTAGTATAAAAATTTAAATCAAGCATTAGAAAAGTCCGTACCTAACAATTTTCTTCCATAATATTATTATACAAATTAAGAGAACAAATAGTCATCACTAGATGAACCTCATTTTGTAGATACTCAAGTACTGAACTCGATCTTAAAACAGAACATTGACAAGATTAGACCTTTTGAGTCATAACTATCACACATACACAACAATTCAGACTCAAACCCATGAATTAATAAACTTCACTGCATCATAAATGGTATGCAGCAAAACCCCATGAGCAATAGGGTAGGTACAAACTACTGGACTATTTCATCTAGTACGCTTTAAATTCACATATGCTAAACCACAAACAGTTAAGTCAGGAGGCAAATTCAACATCAGGGAGACTGCATACACAAAGGTGATCAAATTTAATAAAAGAAGGCAGTAGTGGTTCTTTCTAGGTAATTATAGTTATTTATTAATCTGAAAGAAGAAAAGAATAATATAAATAGCGTCACAGCAGTAATGATGTTACATAGTGATCCAAGCATAAATCTATACCATCAAGGATTCTAAAAGAGAAAACTACTTCTCTTGCTCCTAATTTTAATGACAAAAAGATCGATCCATGTATCCACTTCAAGCAAGGAGATGACCGTGAAGTAGGAAACTATATATATTAACATACGACATATAATGTGCACTACGCAGTATGAAAACATAAAAGTTCATAATGGAAACTTTATTCATTTATACAACATTGAAGCTTTAAAGCACACTCGAAATATCAATGAAGGTTCCAGAACAAAATTTATTATTGTCAACGAAGATTCGAGAACATTCTAAATTATTCGACAAAGAAGTGGATTAAAAAATATATGGAAAAAGAACATTTGAGCGGCATTAAATGTCAGAATCTTGTTGGAAATTCATGCATTTTCTTCACAAATCCATGTTCGATTTAATATGATCGTGTCCTGAGATGATAAAAGATTGTCGTTCTTCATCATCAGTCATATATAACAGATGATAGTACAACAATTAGAAACCAGAATAACCTCAATGAAATCACTCAAATCAAAGCAGTTTATCCGGACCTGAGGATCCTTCATTGATTTTCAGTTCATCCACTTCAGGTTCAAAGTTTGATTTTTTTTTATTTTTTAAATATAATAAAACAAAATCTATTGTAAACATTTCACAAACAATATGCGAGTGATGTGATACTCAAATGAAGCACTTTAAAAAACTTGAGAGTACAGGCTTTTTGTAAAGCTAGTCGAAGATCAAGTACCTCATCAGGCATTGCTGAATTTCAGTAAATTTCAATTCAATTTCTTAGAACCAAATTGTCTTATAATTGAGATTCCATTATAATAACCTGATATTCTTATATACAACCTTAAATCTAGATAAGTTTTTTTTCAAAAAGAAATCTAATGCACGTAAAATTTGATGAGATTTGCATGTTTATTGTTTGTTTACCAAAGAAAAGATTTCAAAACCTAATACTAGTCAAGCGTCTCAAAGAGTTTTTGTAATCAATCAACTGCATCAGGCTTATAAAATCATCAACTCCCAACAAAATCAAGGCCAAACCAACCCAAACAAATTTGCATGATATCAAAAAGAAATAAAAAGTCAAAAGAAATCACATGCACCATTACCAGTTTACACAGATCTCACACAACAAATCAGTAAATCAAGCATGATCACCCAAAATATATCTGTAATCAAATTCAACCTTTTTGAGCATGATTTTCAAAGTAATGAAAAAGAAGGTTACCTTCTCCCTTAGATGTACTTAGTGCTCCAGTCCCTTACAGTCTGAGATAACACTAAACTGAGCCGGCTGATCTTTATATAGGGAGTACTCGGCTAATGAATTTACAAGAAAACCCTAGTCCATTTGTAACATCACACCAACCACGCTATAAATCCTTGAGAATTGAAAGAACCAACATGAGTATGACAACCCAGCATCTGAGGTTGGTTCAGTCATATCCGACTGGAAAAGGAAAAGAAACGATTACAAATTGTAATTCAATCCTGCATGATATCTGTGAGGACTAAAATAATTAGAACAAAGGAAACACCATAAATGTTTTCTTAGAAAGATGCACGAAAACAATGTAACCTAATTTGTGGAAAAAAGAAAAGAGAGCAATTTATTTTAATTAACATGCATGTGTCTAAGGGAATTGAATGTCCAAATTCTGCACTGGTCATTTGCTTGGACAAGATTTCTTTCCAGTTCACCAACAATTGTCATTTTTCGCAATCCAAATTCAAATTCCATTCAGTTTGTATGAACTAAAAGATACAATATGTGGTGGAAATAGATATTTCCTAAGCTGGATTCTCATTTTCATTTCTTGCTGGTGTACTATATTTAGAATCTTTTCTCTAAGGATATAACTTTTCTTGCCACTACCTAAATTCCTTGTTATATATGCATGTTAGTGGTTTTGCTACTTAAATTTTTTATGTCAAAAGAAGGTCAGTTGCAATCCTCTGAATTCATGTTATCATCTCATGATGATTATCAGTGACCTGATTCTATGAATGGTTTTGTTCATATAACATTATCAGTTTTCTACAAAATTCCAGATTTTCTGTGAGGTTAATGAACACCAACTAAGAAGATATTTTTGGTCTAGCTACCTCATGAAATCAATTCTTAATTTCCTAGGAAAAGAAAAAGAAATTTAATTTAAAATTCATTTAGTAAATAGAAGGGTAAATAGAAATATGCAACATGAAAGGGAAATGTTCTTGTAAAGAAAATTTACATCATATCAAGCACAACAACGACAATTCAAAATTTTTCATTATAGCAAGTTCATGAATAACAACAACTAATTAATGTGCCCCGGCCGGACATATTATCTCTTTTCACGCTGGATCAATGAGCAAGTGTACTCACCTCGTCCATTATCCAAATACCTTTATCATATTGATAACAAATAAAATTCCCATATGGGCGAACCTGCCAGGAGCTTGGCCGAAAAACTAAGAACTTCCTTAGCATTGAAGCCTCTTGGAGGAATAACTTGTCAAGTTGGGGAGCACAATCATGAATTCTGGAATTGGAGAATGATCCAAAATGTTGCAGTAAGATATACTCAACTCTTCTAACTGCCTCATGTCCTTGAGCAGGCATAGAATGACATCCACGTGCACCATGTTCCACTCAAGACTTGTGACCTTCAAACTTGGTGCATATACAAGAATGTTCTCCACAAAATCCATGTCAGACCGGCACAGCGTATTCAGCTCTGGAGGTTCTTGCAGTGCTGACGAACTCCCTTCATGAGTTTAAAATGAAAGTAATTACCTGGAGTAGTCATTGACTGAAGATTTTGCCAGTTCATTGCAGCTTCTTCAAACTCATTAACTAGTATATCGTTGTCTAGAACTGGTAGAACAAAGTCTTTTGAGATTTGGGGTTCTGTAAAAGAGAGAAGTAAACTAGTCAAATTTACTTGTACACCAAATAACCTCTGTAGAACATTTTTCAGAAGTTTGAATACTAACCTTTCAGAAACAAGAATCAAGTGGGGTGGACTTGTTATGTATGTCAGTATGTGGATAAGTGGAAAATCAAGCAGGATACAGTTCCACCACTTAGGCTGAAAGCACTGTTCACAATATCCATAACCCTCTGCTTTGATTACTCATGTTGTCGATTGAAGTTCTTGGCCTCCAGCTTACTTAAGTCAATTATCTCCCAAAGGCAGGGTTCCATAACTGTTTTCCGCCAAGATTGGCAAACAGATGCCCCACGGATTAATTCCACAACATTCAGTGTCATGAATATACGTATAGTTAAGTATATCCTTATCCATGTGTGCACATTTGTCAAATCTTGAATTTTCTTTATCGTCAACGCAGAAAATAGGTGGTTGAAACCTGTAAGGATTAAAACAAGATAGTATGCATTGGCATAAAGAATCAATGATGAGAACCAAACATTGAAGGAATTCATAAAAACCTCATATACATACTTCGTTCCTCTAATACACAGATTATCTGCTACTTTCATAATTTAAGGAATTTAAGTTCATCCAGTCATTTTCTTTTCTTTCTTATTTTTTTTCCCAAGGAAAAACCGCAGCAGAAGCATTTCCACAAAAAAATGCAATAGAAAAAAATTGTGATTTAAAAATGTACTTGTAAGAATGATATTCAGGGACCTATTAGGCTTGGAGATATGGCATTGAACTTATGATTTACACAAAAACACGGTATGTGATTAAATTTGGTTGAGCTAATCACTGTAGTTTCTCAGTTTTCAGACAGAGAACGAAGATCGAGTTTCATTGTGGATCGGATAACATACTACCACAATATATAACATTGAGGAAAATTCACCAATAGTGCCCCAATTCTTGTGACCTGGTCAGTTTGATACCCGACCTTCAAAACTGATCAAATTAATACATGAACTTGTTTTTTGTCATCAATGAGGTGCTCCTGTCCAATTTCTGTCAACAATTTATTGACGTGGCTCAGACGTGGGTCCCAAAAATTAGGGTTTGGTAAAAAAAAAAAAAAGACTTGGTCAGGTTTATCCAATTTTTGTTGAGTTTTTTTTTTTGGAGAGAAAGATATGGAGAAAGACGGTGAAGAAAAAAAGAAAACAAATGGAGTAGGAAGATTTCAGTTTCAGTAAAATGACTTCATTTGCCCTTTCTGTGGAACACACGTTTAAGCCACGCCAGTAAATTAACGGTACTCTAACGGAAATTGGACAAGGGCATCTCATTGATGGCAAAACACAAAACACAAGTTCAGGTTTCAATTTGATCAATTTTAAAGGTCGGGTATCAAACTGACCGGGTTACAAGAGTTGAGACATCATTAGTGAATTTTTCTCTATAACATTATATAAAGATACATAATCCATATCGAGTTTCAGTGTGGATCGAGTTTCTATTAACAAGGATATATAACATTATATAAAGATACATAATCCATATCAAATTTCAGAAACTTTTTGTGGATCAATACCTGAGATTCTATTAACAAATCAACCGTGAATATCCATTAGTTTTTCCTGATTTGACAAATAAAATTCACTACTGGTTGACATTAATGAACTCTACCCAGATAAAACAGTAATTAGAATTTGAATATACTAACTGAAGTCAATCACATCATATTTAAAGCAGTATGCAAAGAATCTGAACATTCTCTAAAATCAAGTAACTAAATCATCTGCTTCAGGTTCATACAGATGATGACCGAGGAAATCAGCCAAAGAAACTACCACAATATATAAGTAACACTCATATGAAGCATTTCAAACATCTTGAAACTACACGCTTTTCCAAATTCTAGTCGAACAAGGCCTACATTATTGAGCTTCACTAGTTGCATCACTTGCATGTGATCTTTGTTTTTTGGGCAACAAAACATAGATCTGTCATCTGTGATATACCAGTATAAGCCTGAGACAGCTGATATGCAACCTCAAAACAAGATTATCTTTTTTCTAGCTAGAATTTCACAAAATTCCAAATTCAAGATTAATTATATTTGCACGTTTCTTCTGCTCCAGCAAAGATGGATCAGAGTAATCCATATGTATATGACATGCAAGAAAGAACGAAGAAAAAATATCACATACAAATTCAAAAAGAAACAACACATGCAAGAAACTAGTAAAATCAAGTAGCATATGAAACTCTTGGTTTATAAAACTATGATGAACAACAATCTATCTCCATCAAATTTTCATAAATGTTTCAAGTTTGAATTCTAAAGTACATCTGAAGAACAGAAAAAGGAAGAGACTCATTCAACAATTCAGCTTACTTCTCATGAGAGCTCTTTCAAAGAGTTTCAGATAACACCTAGGCAATGAGAAGGAATATCAATTTCTCATATCATAGGGGAAGACACTGGGGGTGCTTGGCTTTGAAATTACAAAATAATTCCTTGCATTTGTAACGGCAGAGCAACAACCCCGTTTGCTTCTGAGGCTCTTCGGTAAATTAAAACATGACGTGTCACCAGTTGAGGCTGTCCAGCGAATCGATTTGGATTTACCGTATTTAAGTTCTTTTTTTTTTTTTTTTTCGAGAAGAACCGTATTTAAGTTCTTTCTTTTGAAAAGCTTCCGCATCAGGTCGGTTCGTTACATATTGCACGTTTTCCAATTTAGCTAATTAATTTCTTACATATTACATGAACAGTTTCCAGTATCAAAACTATAGTGTAGGGGTGGAATTTTCAATACCGCCGTACGAAGTTGGAAACGTTAATTGAAATTAAATTTTGATTTATTTGTGCCTCCTTTTATTTTGTCATATTATGCGAGTGATTTATTAGGTCTTTCAAAGTTTCATTTTGGTTAACATGTATGGTTTTCTTGTTTTGTCAGAAGATTTTGGTTAGGTCCCCCTCCCATGTTTTTTCATTTTATCCTTTTTTCTTAATAAATTTGAGTGTTATAGAGGTTTTTTCCTGTGCTACAGTCCTTCATTAAAAAAAAAATTAAAAAAAATCCTAATTTATTTTTGATTGTTAGAGGAAAGAAAATGTTTTGACAAGATACCCGATGCATAAATCATGTAAATACACTAATGATTTTATCAAAATAAATATATAAGGAGGACAATGGAGCTTAAAGGAAGGTGCATGGGTGCTTACTTAGAACATAATGCAAAAGTGGTAGAGTTTGAAAAGAAAAATGAATTTTAACTGACTAGCTTCGTTTGATTGACATGTAAACTAAAATCAGTATGTTCACAATACAATAGATCATATGTATAACCATAATTATTAGACTTAAGCTTCGAGTTAACTCACCATCATCATGAACCATAGCTCCTTCCATTGATGCAATCCTGAAACACAAAAGTACTAGGCAAGGCCTTCTGTTAGTCACCACAATAAACTTCTCAATGGACAGAACTTACGCTATATCTCTTGGTGATAACAGGAACCAATACCATCTATTTATATAGAATCATTAACCCTAAAGAGTCCTCCCATTAAGCACATTCCTTACGAGTTAAGTCTTCTAATTAGATTCCTGATACAATACTGATTTGTCGTCTTGCTTCTAGACTACGAATATGATTCCTTACTGTTGATGGCATATATGGTACACCGCCAAGCATGTTCGGCGACCTCGTGGGCCGTGCAACCGGTGTCATGGGTCCTACTTCTGGCATCCGACGGGTAGACCGCAACCCCGGCTACATTCCCCATGTCAGAGATCACCGGTGCCGCACCCGGAGGGCGTGCCAGCGGGCTCCCGAAGTAGCTTCGTGAGTAGGGAAATGTGTAGTAATGTGGGTTTGTGTCCCACATTGGAGAAGTTGTAAAGGAGGGAGCCTTCCTTCCCTATAAATAGGAGGCTTCCCCCTTAGTGTTAAGAATCTCTTGGATCTTGGATACTTGCTACTCTTGGCATGTAACCACCACCGATGGCTTATTAGCCGGCTATAGTGAATTCCAAGTGGACGTAGTCGTGCCCTCCGATGGCACGATGAACCACTATATGTCTTTGTGTTCATGTTCTATCTTTATTATTGTGATTCTGTCAGGCCCCAGGGTTTGTGCAGAAACAATTGGCGCCGTCTGTGGGAATGCTTACAAAAGCTGTGTTGCTCTGCCGGCAAGCTACTGCCCGGACAACAGGTCCCAAATAATCACCTGCCCAGCTAGCCCGCCCAGCTAGTCCGCCCAGCATAAGTCAGCAGGCCCGGTCAAACCGGTCAACGCTCCAACAGACCCGGTCAACCGTCGTCTCTGCGCAGCCCCGGTTCCGCACCCCTGCCTGTGCAACTGCCTCCCCCACCGGTTCCTCTCCGGTCATCCTCTGCTCGTCTCCGGGCGGTATTCACCTCCGGTTCGGGTCGTCCCTGGCTCACCTCTCCGGGGCCGGAAGCTGCTCCCCCTCCGGCATGGTCAACCCGTGCGAGGCTCCGGGCACAGTGAGCTCCGGTGCAGTCTCCGTCTGGTCCAGCATACCATCCTCCGCTCGTCTCCGGGCATGGACCAGGCCGGACGAGTGTCCCCGGCCGAGAGAGATGAGGAATCCGGACGAGACACCCCGGACAGCGGGAGGGAGGAAACCCCGGGCGGGAGAGACGACGCCGGCCGAGGAGGATGCCAGGCGGGAAAGAGCCACCGGCCGAAGAAAACCCCGAGCGGGAAAGAGCCACCGGCCGAAGAGAACCCCGAGCGGGAGACGAGATACCGGCTGAGGAGGCACACCAGCCGAGTGAGCTATCGGCCGAGCGGGGATGCCGGCCGAGGAGGCACGCCGGCCGAGTGAGCTACCGGCCGAGCGGGGATGCCGGCCGAGCGGGGTACCGGCCGAGAGAAGCCGGCCGAGAAGCAAGAAGCCAGAAAGCAGAAGAAGAGGGAAAAGGCGGGAAAATCAGATTCAAAGCTGCATGGTCCGGTCAACCTGTCTTCATCCCATGCAAGATGGGCCGGGCCGGGTCTCCAGCAGCAACGGATCTCCAGCAGCAACGGGTTTGGGCAGCAGCAACTCTGGGCCATTCCAACTGGTCAGTTTTCAGCAGCTTGGACACCCAGAAATCTTCTTTGGACACCCACTGCTCCAAACAGCAAATCAATCTGCAGCAGCTTCCAGCAAAGCTAAGTCTTTAATTCTTACAATTATATTTACTTCATCCATACGCGAGTACTCAGCTATATATTTGGCAAGCATGTGAATTGTTTTCCCGCATGATAATGAATGTGCATGATTACCTGCTACATCGGTAATTTTTAGCTTTGTGGTGCATAGCACATAGTCTTTCATGTGTCACTGGCCGAGTTCTATCCTCCGGGATCTTTTCCTCCGGGAAACGGTAAGCCAGTAACAATGGCTGAGGCATTCCAACGGCTAAGCCAACACTAACGAAAGACTATGCATGACATCTTCAAGCTACACATGCCTTCATTCTATACATGATCATGATTTATGTGTTCCATTGACATGTCATTGGTATCCCCGGGCAGTATTCGTATCACCGAGCGGTAACGAATAACAACTCGGTGCTTGTTGTAAGTGACTTAAATTCTGATCACTTGTTTATTCTTATTTGTTTTCTAAGGTACATATCATCCAGAGGCAAAAGGCAGTCCACCGGGAAACCTGGGGAATTCGACATTCGAACGCCCGGCAAGAGCCCAATCACACTTAGGGACTTGGGGGACTGGTGGTAGTAGGGGTGACTCGGTCACCACCTATGCTTGGAGGCGCATGATGATTAAC
Source organism: Potentilla sterilis (assembly GCA_963682095.1). Classification (NCBI taxonomy): domain Eukaryota; kingdom Viridiplantae; phylum Streptophyta; class Magnoliopsida; order Rosales; family Rosaceae; genus Potentilla; species Potentilla sterilis. The sequence continues at coordinate 45,146,492 of OY821755.1, read as the reverse complement.
TCCCCAAGTAAGATTGCACTCTTACTCGGGAACTTGGGGGACTTGTTGATGGCATATATGGTACACCGCCGAGCATGTTCGGCGACCTCGTGGGCTGTGCAACCGGTGTCATGGGTCCTACTTCCGGCATCCGGCGGGTAGACCGCAACCCCGGCTACATTCCCAATGTCAGAGATCACCGGTGCCGCACCCAGAGGGCGTGCCACTGGGCTCCCGAAGTAGCTTTGTGAGTAGGGAAATGTGTAGTAATGTGGATTTGTGTCCCACATTGGAGAAGTTGTAAAGGAGGGAGCCTTCCTTCCCTATAAATAGGAGGCTTCCCCCTGAGTGTTAAGGATCTCTTAGATCTTGGATACTTGCTACTCTTGGCATGTAACCACCACCGATGACTTATTAGCCGGCTATAGTGAATTCCAAGTGGACGTAGCCGTGCCCTCCGATGGCACGGTGAACCACTATATGTCTTTGTGTTCATGTTCTATCTTTATTATTGTGATTCTGTCAGGCCCCAGGGTTTGTGCAGAAACACTTACAATAATGATCTAATACACAAAATCATTATCCTCTAGATATGGTTATGTATTTGTTCCATGTAGAAGTAGATATTGTCATTAAGCATAATTATCATTTAATATGTGACAAGTCCATATTGATCTAACAATCTCCCACTTGGACTGTCACTTGCCATAAACGATAATTCGCACCTGAGCATGACAACACCTGCTCTACCTACTGTAGTGCGCGCCGGAAAACAAATGAACCAAAAATCCCTTCACAACATGGTCAAATTACAGTCACTTATGCATACTAAGAACCAAGTTACACTTTGACAAAAATGCAGAGGTTCTGTACCACAACATAAGCTTCTGCAATCCACATATGTCAATCATGCAGTATTGAAATATATGTTAATGTGCATTAACAAGTAAAAACATATATCAAGTCCAACTTTATGTTCTTAAAACTAGAACTCAAGCAATGTTACTGAACACCAATGATCTCAACTGTGCTTGTATTGTAGTATCATGCTAAAACATGAATGAGATCATCTGATAAGCAAGTATATATATGACTAGAACCTTAAAACAATAATTTTCAGAACAATCATAAAGCTGCAGCAAAATAAAACTTCTAAAATACCTCAAACTTTATTTATAAAACTGTCATTACAAAAATAAATTGCGATTTGTACTGATATCACAACTGAAAATACAAGAACTCATAAAACAAAATATTTTTAAGTTTGCTCCTACTAGTCTTAACTCCCACTGAACCTAAGCATCTAACTTTGGAAGAATTCCAATACTTCTGCATGCTTCTTAAATACCTTCACTAGCAGTGCTTTAGTGAAAGAGTCTGCAAGCTGTGAATCAGTGTCAATGTCTAAAACTGTTACCTCACCATGCTTGACTCTTTCTCTAACACTGTAATATTTTAAGTCTATGTGTTTTGAGTTGCTGGATCTTTTATTGTTCTTGCTAAAGAATACAACAGCCTCATTATCACAGTATATAACAAGTGCATCAGCCACAATGTGACTCAATACTTTAGTCTGCTCTAGGAAGTTTCTAATCCAGAGCCTTTCACACATTGTTTTATATATTGCAATATATTCAGCTTGCATGGTGGATGTTGTGATTAAGGTTTACTTCATTGTTTTCTAAGCAACTGCTCCACTTGCCAGCATAAATACATAACCACAAGTTGACTTATTTGAGTTTGGAAAATTCCCTGCAAAATCAGAATCTGAAAAACTAACGAGTTTCAAATCCTCAACTAATCTGTATACTAGTATGTGACTCTTTGTCTTCTGTAAATATATCAAAACTTTCTTCCCAGCCACCCAATGTTCTGGTCTAGGATTTGACTGAAACCTTGATAGCATTCCAACTGCAAAAGCCAAATCTGGTCTAGTACAGACCTGAGCATACATGAGACTTCTAACAAGTCTAGCATATGGTTTTGTTTTCATGTTTTCTTTTTTAGCTTCACTTTGTGGACACTGACTCTTGGTGAGTTTATCACCCTTAGACATGGGAACCTCGCCATTTGAGCACTTTTCCATACTAAATATTTTAAGAACTTTAGTAATGTAATTTTGCTGAGATAATCCCAACAACTTTTGTGCTCTGTCTCTTTTAATTTCTATCTCTAGTACATAGGATGCCTCACCTAAATCTTTCATATCAAAATTATTTGACAGAAAGCTCTTGGTATCTTTAAGCAGCTTAAGATTGCTGCTGGCCAAAAGTATATCATCCACATACAGTACTAAGAAAATAAATTGGTTCCCTACTGTTTTTAGATAAATGCACTCGTCCACCAAATTTTCTGTAAAGCCAAATGAAAAAATTATTGAATCGAATTTCTTGTACCATTGCTTAGAAACTTGTTTTAGACCATAAATAGACTTTCTTAATCTATAGACTAAGTTTTCATTTCCAGTTTCAATAAATCTCTCAGGTTGCTTTATGTAGATCACCTCCTCAAGCTCTCCATTTAAAAATGTTGTCTTGACATCCATCTGATGCAGCTCCATGTCATAGTGTGCCACCAATGCCATGATAATTTTGAAAGAGTCTTTACATGAGACTGGAGAAAATGTCTCAGTGTAATCAATGCCCTCTTTCTGTGAGAATCCCTTTGTCACTAGCCTTGCTTTATGCCTTTCAATATTTTCAGTTGCATCTCTCTTGGTTTTATAAACGGATTTGCAACCTATTGGCTTTTGTCTGGGATCAGGTTTGACTAATTCCCAGACTCCATTCTTCTCTATGGACTCAATCTCAGCTTGCATGACCTCCTGCCACTTGTCTGAATCTTGACTTGCTGCTGCTTGATCAAAATTTGTTGGATCATTGTCTTCTGCACAGTCTTCATTAATGTCTGCTTCAGTTATGTAGACAATGTAATCACTATATCCCCCCCCCCCCCCTAAATTTTGATTTTCTAGCTCGTTTGGATCTTCTATGTTCAGGATTGAGATCATTTTGTGGCTCTATAATGTGAGGTTCTGCAGTTCTGCTGCAGCTGGTTCATCAATTTACATTTCTTGATCTTCTGCATCTTGATTTTCTTGAATAATGTCATATGCTATTTCTTCATTTTCAAAGGGCAAAACATTTTCCCAATCCTCATCAGTCACAATTTCTTCAAAATCTAAGGATAAATCCTCATATTCTGTATTGTGAACTTTTTCATTTAAGAATTTTACTTGATGAGTTTCAAAAATTCTAGGCTTATGTTTAGCAGAATACAGTTTATAGCCCTTAGATTTTTCTGGATAACCTATGAAATAGCAGCTTATGGATTCAGGATCAAGCTTGCTCAAGTTTGGATTATAAACTCGAGATTCTGCATGGCAGCCCATACATGACAATGGTAAAGACTTGGTTTTCTACCACACCATAATTCAAATGAAGTTTTCTCAATGGCTTTACTAGGTGTTCTGTTGCAAATATAATTTGCAGTTTTCAAAGCCTCTCCCCATAAGAATTTTGGTAAGCCAGTTGTACACATCATATATCTAACAATATTTAGAAGGGTTCTATTCTTTCTCTCTGCAACACCATTCTGTTGTGGATTATAGGGTGTTGTATATTGAGCTTTAATTCAATGCTCTTATAAATACAAGGCAAATTGACTCTTATGTTGACCTTTTTCTGTATATTTTCTATAAAATTCCCCACATCTATTTTGATACGACCCAAATCTCGAGTTACTTTTTGACTGTTTTATGTTTTATTTTTACGTTCCGGTAATTGTTTTTACGATTCAAAATTTCTAAAGGCTGGCTTTTTATTAAGTTGACCCAACCAAAATTTTTATTTCTCGACGAGATAGAAGACGTTGAAACGAGCTCGTGGACATGAGACACGTTCAATTTGGAGTTCGTGTGAAAAAGTTACGACGTAAAAATCATTAAATTGCCGTTTTTGGACGAGTATAAATAGGGGGGTTAATTTTCAAAAAGGGCAAGTTTTTCTTTTCTTTTTTTTCTTTCTTTCCTTTTTCTTTCTCCTTTTCTCCTTCTCTCTCCCCGACTCGGCCCGAGCCCACCGACCCGCGCCGCCCTCCCTCATCTCCGCCGTCCGGCCACTAAACGGCGAGCCATCGGTGCCGATAGCTTCGTCTCGCCCTCCTCTTCCGTTCTGTGGTGGTGGCCGGTGGGTTTCGCCTCGATTCGACCAGTTGCAGCTCAAGAGGGCTCAACTGTGTCGAGCCCGAATTGCCCTTCTCCGGCCACTGATCGGCCTAGTTTCTAAGGGGGAAATGGGCGCCTCGACCTGCACGTCAAGTCCATGGGAGGAATTGGCCCAATTTAGCCCAGGTAAGGAGAAATTCGAAATTCGAAATTGAAAATTTTAGGGTTTTTGTGTTTTTGTTGGAGGTTGAGAATTTTTGATGTTTTGGGGGATTTGGAGGTTGGAATTATGTTCAAAGCTTTAAAAGGAGTCGATTGAGTATAATTTGAGGTTGACTTGGTTGGTTTTTGGAGAAATTGGAGGTCTAGGGATTTTTGTTGCCGTGTCAGCAGCCGTCTGCGGCGGCTGAGGCTGTTTTTGGCGGCGGGGACGAGGTCGTGAGGGAGTGGCGACGATGTTGGGAGATTTTGGAGTTGATTGGAGGCGTTTCTGGCCTCCTGTGGCGGAGCTGCCGACGGTTAAGGAAGAAGATGAACAGTGAAAACAGTAAAACGGTAAAAAGTGAATAGTAAACGGTCAAACAGTAAACAGTAATTCAGTAAATGGTAAACAGTAAAAGTAAATGGTAAATAGTAATTATGACTTTGACCATTTACTGTTTGACTTTCCAAATTTACTGTTTGACTTTGACTATTACTGTTTGACCGATAAATACAACTGTTGACTTACCGTAAAAAGGTTAAAAGCTAATTAAAATGGTCTTACGACGAAATAATCAGAAAAAAGATTGATCGGACTCGGGATGAGTGTCCTGAGTAATTTTGAGACGTAACTCCAATATTGATAACGATAATTTAAATGGGGTTATTCGGACGAGTGAGGATGTCGTAAATTTCACTTTATAATCAAGTTTCGAGTTCTGAGATATTTTTTAATTACGTCTCTGTTACAGGTCGAGAAATTACTCGACGTAATGAGAGCGAGGAATAGCGGCACGCTCGGCAGTATTGTGAATGGATTTTATTTTAAAATAAATACAATTTATTTAATTAAATGAGTTCGTAAGCATGATATGAATTATCGAAAGTCGATAATTCATATACTTCTGTTATAATTGTTGATTTAATATTTAAAGAAATATAGTTTTAGGGTTATGCTTTTATTACTATTTTGGTAGTATGTGATTTTATCCGGAAACCTTGGTATGTTTTAATTATTTATAATTGATTATGTTAAATAAGTCTTAATTAAAGGTAGTGACCGGAAATGAGATTTCCGAGGATTTTATATTTTCGTTATTTATGATTTTCGACATGTGAGACATGTCGACGTTATAAATATAATTTTTGATATTATTTTACGGCATGTTGGATATGGCGGATATATATGAGTATATTTCGAGGCTATTATACTAATGATTATTATAAGCTTCAGATGTGCGGTCAGGGACCGTACGGATTTATGATATATAAGGGGAAGCGTACTTTCGGTTTTGTTTTCAGATTTTCACCATATCAGGGTCCAGATATATATTGATGCTAGCTAGCTTAGTCGCCAGAGCCCATGCGAGGTGACGACTTGACCACATAGGTCAGATTGACGCTAGGTGGTCGACGTGTACGGGCATAGCGTGAGACACTATAGAGAGTCTTGGAGACTCGACCCTTAGTCTTGGAGGCTACTATTAAATGGTGGTAATGACGTTCCCCTATTCTAGTATATGACCAATGGGATTGGTCATGATTTTATATTATTTGGTTTTCGGGAATATTTTCTCTATGAGACTTTCTGTAATTTAATAAATTTTCCCGAACCAGCGGGGCTGGGTTTTATATGACCAATAGGATTGGTCGTGAAATATTATTAATTGATTTTCAAAAATATTTCGTTTTGAAATACATATATAAACAAAATCATTATTTGTTTATTTGATATATCAGCGGGGCTGATTTTTAAATACAATTTTCTTAAAACGTGGGACGTTTTATTAAAGACATGCAATGTGCATGTTTTTATTTCTAAAATATTGGAAAAGTAATATGGTACTTTCAATTAAAGTATTATATTAAATTATTTTATTTTTATCCACTCACTCTAACGTTTTTAATTTACTTTCCCCTGGGCCATTCGTTTTAAAATCGCCCAGTTTGCAGATTAGATTATTTGAGGTCAAGAATACTCGAAGTCGAGGCATAGTCATCGTCGTCTTTGTTTCCGCTTGGTGGGATCTGTTGATCCTTTACTTTATAATTTGAAATTCCAGTTCAATGTATTAGATTGCTCTGATTACCTGTAAGCCTTTGAATATTAAATTAATTTGATTTTGTGTTTATCTATGGCGGTGGTTGTGTTTGGGGACAGATGGCTCCAGGTGTTGAGGTTGGAACTGGAATTAGAAGTGTTTTTAAATTGTTGCAGGTTTTAGGGTTGTCTATCTTAAGGTTGGCTTATCGATTTATCGATAGAGTTAATCTTAAGGTAGTCCCCGTAGGTCCTTATCCGGGTTTCAGGGTGAAATCTGGTTTGGGTCCTGTCATATCTGATCTAACTGTTTTGATTTTTCTCTCTAGTTGATTCTCTACCCCAGTCTTGAAGATTTTAAAAGCTTCAAGTGCTTGAGATTTTTCTGATAGTAAAGAAACATAACTGTATCTAGAGAAATCATCAATGAATGTAATGAAATACACATTACCACAAATAGTTTGATGTTTAAATGGACCACATATATCAGTATGTATGAGTTCTAGCAAATTTTGGCTCCTAACTGCAGTCTTCTTTCTTTTATTTGTTATTTTTCCCTTAAAACATTCCACACAATCATTACGATCAGAAAAATCCAATTCATTTAGGATATTGTTTTTAACCAGAATTTTCAATCTCTCTTTTGAAACATGGCCGAGTCTTCTATGCCATAGATATGAAGACTTTTCATTTTGTTTGGTTCTTTTAACACCAGTTAAGGCATTAGTACTGTTGGTATTTTCTTTTTCAACAAGAGAAATTTCTTGTTAAGACATAGAACAATTAAGCTGTAAATAATCATTCAATATCACACCAGAACCAATCTGTTTTGAATTTCTAGAAATAGTAATTTCACTATTATCCATCAAGAGTCTACAACCAGCTTTAATCAATTGAGAAACTGGAACCAAATTCCTTCTAATGGAAGGTACATAATAAAAATTATCCAAAAATAAAAAGTTTTCATATCCTAGATCAAGCTTGAGGGTTCCTATGGCTTTGACTCCCACTCGCGTTTCATTGCCTACTCTCAGGTTCACTTAATCACTTCTTGGGACTCTCCTATTTGTGAATCCCTGTAAAGAATTAGTGACGTGAATAGGAGAACCAGAATCTATCCACCATGACTGGGGTTCAACATTTATAAGATTAATTTCTAAAGAAAAACTGTATCAGAAATCATCTTACCCTTTTTAGCTAGCCAAGCTTGATAACCT